>OZ018326.1:56977501-58464920 GCA_963969495.1 Ceratothoa steindachneri
ATATGCTTTATTATCTTATCCTTCAGCTGTTGAATTGTTGTTGGCTTGTTGGCATAGACCTTACTTTTGAGATGACCCCAAAGGAAGAAATCTAAAGGCGTTAAGTCACACGATCACGGTGGCCAATTGACCTCGCTGTTCCGAGAGATGATCCGACCTGGGAACTTCTCATTCAATAAAGCCATTGTTGCATTGGCTGTGTGGCATGTGGCGCCGTCCTGTTGAAACCACAAATCTTCGAGATCCATAGAATTCAATTCAGGCCATAAAAAGTTGGTTATCATGGCACGGTATCGCTCGCCTCTCACCGTAACAGAATTCCCGGCATCATTTTCGAAGAAATACGGCCCAATGATTCCCCTAGCAAAAAATGCACACCAAACAGTGACCTTTTGTAGATGCAGTGGCTTTTAACAATCTTCCTGGGATTTTCATCAGCCCAAATGCGACAATTCTGCTTATTAACGAATCCACCAAGATGAAAATGGGCTTCATCACTAAAGATGATTTTTTGCGAAAAATTATCATCGGCTTGTCTTTTTGCTTGTGCACCCAATTGACGAATTTACGGCGCTTCAAGTGGTCAGCAGTCTTCAGTTCAGTTCTTGTGTCAATTGAATTTTGTAAGCGTGTAGAGACAAATCTTTTGTCAAAATTCGATGTAACGTTGTTGTGGAGAGGTTCAATTCCTGCGCGCGATGACGAATGGAGATGTCTGGATCTTCGGCCACATTCTCGCGCACTGCAGCAATGTTTTCAGCTGAACGGCGTAAACGAGCACGCGATGGCGTTTTCATATCTGCCACCGACCCCGTTTGTTTGAATTTACGAATGAAAAAGAAAAATATCATTAGACGCTTAAACTTAACTTACATTTAAAATCGGTCCAAGTTATTGGAACACCCGTTATATATATATATATATATATATATATATATATATATATATATATATATATATATATATATATATATATATATATATATATATATATATATATATATATATATATATATATATATATATATATATATATATATATATATTTATATATATTTATATTTATATATATATATATATATATGTATATATATATATATATATATATATATATATATATATATATATATATATATATATATATATATATATATATATATATATATATTAGGAATATTAAGACCCAGGTGATTACACTAATCATTTATTGGCCGGACGTTTCGGACCTTCACTAGGACCATCTTCAGCGACTGTGTCGACTAATGAGAATGGGAAAGAATATTAACAATAACAGTTAAGAGAATGCATTAAATAATGGCTTAAAAAGCGGTTGAAGACAAGTTAAAATAATAAAATGATTAGTGTAATCACATGGGTCTTCATATTCCTACTACATATCAGATTCCCAAGGAACAAATCAATTACAAGTATTATATATATATATATATATATATATATATATATATATATATATATATATATATATATATATATATATATATATATATATATATATACTGTATCACGCTTTATTGCAGGCCAAACCTTTGGCTGATATTTTTAATATTAAACATTGTACAAACGTGAAACTTGGTCCACTGAAATATCCTAGGTACGCAGTTGACATTTCAATCGTATTGATAAGATACCTACAAAGTTATGTTGAATATGTATTTTGATGTGCTTTCAACTGTGTCACGCTTTATTTCAGGTGTACGAAAATGCCTCTCTAACCACATCTGACAGCTACAAAGAAGACGCGGATTGTTGCAGGTCTCGCAGAAGGCTTATCTGTTGGAGAATTAGCCCAAGAAATTGGTCGGGATACAAGAACATTGAAGGCGTATGCGGAAAACGCCGTCACCAAACCAAGGCAAGATAAAGGTACGAGAAGAAGTGTATCCTAACCTGACATCGGTATCACAAGTGTTACCATATTTGAAAGTGCTGGAGTTGCTCCTTTGTTCAGAAGCACCCGGTGTGGGATCCTCAAAGAGACGGTCAGAAGTGTTAAGTGCATAGCTAGACCCATCCTGAGCACGAATCACAAAGAGAAGCGTATTGATTAGGCACGGAAGTACATGAAGATCAATTTCCAAGATGTCTTCTTCACGGATTAGGCCAGAGCTACTCTGGATGGCCCCGACGGATGGGCCAAAGTTCGGGTACCTCTTGGAGCTTCTCACCCCCATCACATTCGGTGTCAAAAGGAGGAGGTGGTGGTGTAATGTTTTGGGTGGGAATCAAAGGAAATGAACTTGCCGGGCCTTTTCGAGTTCCAGAAGGTGTCAAACTCACTAGCAACTCCTACACCGCTTTTCTGGAGGAGCATTTTGAAGCATGGTTATATGATCTGCCCCTCTCACGTCGACGGCAATTGATTTTTATGCATGATAATTCTCCTTCGCATTCAGCCAAGGCTACAATTTCGTACCTCAGAACTTTGGGAATCACAAGGCAATCACTTATGGCCGGGCCTCCTTGTTCCCCTGACCTAAACCCTATCAAACAGTTATGGTTGATCATGAAGAGGAAAGTGTATGAAGTAGGTATCCAGTTTTCATCGAAGGATACCCTGTGAGAAAAGATCAAAGCAGTTGCTGGTACTATAACATCTTCCCAGATTAGTCGGCTAAGTTTTTCTGGACAAAAGACTGTTTGATGTCATTTCTAAACAAAAAGTTACGTAAACAAATAAATTACAGCCCTCAACAATTTAATTGTGTTTGTTTCATATCTTTTGCTGCTATGCTTCGGTATCGTGTTTCATTATTACAATAAAATGGTAATATAACGATAATACTTTATTTCATTATCTTAAATTGGCATTTTCGTACACCTGCAATAAAGCGTGACACAGTTGAAAGTACATCAAAATACATAACTCAACATAACCTTGTATTTATCTTATCAATACGATTGAAATGTTAACTACATACGTACCTACCTAGGACATTTCAGTGGACCAAGTTTCACGTTTGTACAATGTTTAATATTCAAAATATCAGCACAAAATTTGAATGTCTTTAGCACATCTTCGGCCGCATGACGTCTCCAAATTGTCGCATTTTTCAGATGTTATTTTATTCCCTTCTTCTTCCAATCTTTGCCGAGATCTTCAACATTCATCGATTTTGAGCTCTAACCTCGCCGAGTATCTCCCATGTTTTCTATCGGATTTACATCATGGCTCTCCACTAGCAAGTTCATCACTTCGATATTTTCAGCACCCATCAACTGATTCACCGTTTTTGTTGTGTGGTGCGGTGCCTCATCCTACAGGGTGGTCCGAATGTCTTCTCACTCCATGTAAATATTGTTTTAATTCTCTATTTCAGATGGCTGACACGAGCTCCTACAGTTTGGAAGAGAGCCTGATTACAAGTGTTTGCGCACATGAGCGTGTGCATGATGGCGTTCATACAGACTTTCACGATGTGTGGCAGTGTCAATGAAAGTGAACACTCTAAAATCAGTACATGTTTTTGATATTATTATATTGTTCCTCTATTGCTCTTATTACTTTTCGATAGGGGAAGACAAGACTTTCGGACCACCCTATATATGAAAACTGGCTCACCTACACCATATTCGGAGAGAGTGGATCGTGTTTCAGAAGCATATTTTTGTATATACCACTTGGAAACATGCCCCACTCCATAACGCTGCCAGTTCCACATATAGCCTTCTCTTTCGTGCTTTCACGGTTCAATCTTTCTTCTGCACGACGCCTTACTTGCTGCTTTCATTTCGACCCAAACAAATTAAATTTGAGTTCGTCCGTGAAAAACACTTTCCCACTTAAGCATACCAGATGAGGTGCTCAGTAGCGAAGGCCAACCAAGCCGCTTTACTCTTTTTACTTAGGAGTAGATTCTTAGCAGGGGAAGCGTGTTATCAGTCCCACCTCTCTCGACTGACTCGATAGTGCCTAGCGAGACATTTAAGTGGAGTTTGTCGGTAACTTGATGTGAAATATGGGTTGCTGTCTCAACTTGGTCCTTCATCGGTCCTGTTGAGTGTTTGTTTGAGGGCGACCTGTTTTCTTCATCGACTTACAGGACTCGATATCCTCATAGAGCTTTAGTATGTGTGAAATCACACTTTTTGACCATTACAATGCCTTGAAAATTCAGACAGAGTAATTTCTTCACTCTTCCCATGGATAACCTGCTTTCTGAAGGATTTGTCGACCTTAAGTCGTATTGCCATCTGGGTAAATGAGTAATTCCATCAATGACTGTCTACAAACCAGGTGTGGCACTGTCGCCATAGAGAGGATGCGAATTTTTGCATGTAAACTAAAAGATATAAGTTATCGTTCTCTAGTTTTGGACGCATATTTTCCTCAAAAACATATGAATTTCCTTATAATTGTCGATATTGGTTTATTATAATGAGAATTGGACATTATTAGAGAAAACTTTCAAAGAATATTCAGCGCAATTCACATGGAATTTTAACGAGTATTTTCAAGAAAATGTAGATTTTTGTATTTTTTTTATCTAGTTTTGGACGGTAGTAATTTAATATATATATATATATATATATATATATATATATATATATATATATATATATATATATATATATATATCAATAAATAAAAGTACCCCAAAAGTACTCAAGATCTCAATACTTTTAAGCTTGTCCGGTAGTATACTACAGTGGCGGCAACAAAAAAAGTGACATGTGACAATTCGGGGAAAATAAAACAGAAAAATGTAACTTACATATTTTATTATGAATATTTCATGAAAGTTATTACTTGGTCATGTTGCCCTTGCACTTGATGACCATCCTGAGTCGATTGGGCATTGATTCAGTGAGGTTTGCGAAGTAGGTGGGGTCGATCGTAACCCAGATCTGCTTCAGTGATTCTATCAGGTCCTTGATGCTGCCGGGTGCTGTCTCTTGAACTTTGGATTTCATCAGATTCCAAGCATTCTCAATAGGATTTAGGTCCAGGAAATTACCAGGCCACTCCAAAACACTAATATTATTATCATTGAAGAACCTTTTTACTAACTGGGACCTGTGAGCAGGGGCACCATCATACATGAAAAATTCACACTGATGAATTTCCCAAAATGGCAGCATGTGCTGCCTCAAAACTTCAAGATAGTTAGTCTCCCTCATGGCTACATTCTTGGCAAGGAAGTACAGACCTCCTCTGCCCTTTTTTCTACTAAAGGCACCCCACACCATCACACTATCAGGGTGCTTCACAGTTTTCACGGTATATTTCGGGTCATCCCGAGACACAGTGCTGGGACGACGCACGATCTTTGACTCTCCTCTGACCAGCCTAAAGGTGCTCTCATCACTGAACATGACCTTCTTCCAATGGGCAGCTGTCCAATGTTTATAGGTCTTGCAAAAATTGAGCCTTTCCATCTTCATAGCCTTGGTAAGAAGTGGCTTCTTGGCAGCGCGGCGAGACGGTAGGCCTAAGTCCTTCTGTAAGCGATGACTGATGGTCCTGAGGGCAACGTTCTCGAGGAGGTCTGGGTGTTTTTTCTTGATTGAAGCGGAGGTTACAGAAGGGTCTGACATCACTTTACGCCTTAGGATATTATCAGTCCTTGGAGATGTCTTCCTAGCTGCACCAATGCCCTCCTTCCTCTTTGGTATGGTACCTGGTGGCAATAACTCAGCTGCACGTTTTAGGCGATGAATCGTATTTTTGACGTTACTAAATCTGCTGCTACATCAATAAAAGACTTTTCCTGCTCTAATAGGGTCAAGGCACGGCTTTTCTCTGTCATAGAAAGCTTTTTCCACCCCATTGTATCCACTTGCACAGAAGTTATAGCACGTCAAATGGAGGCACGAATGCAGATAATCAGCACGCTGGAGTGCCATATACTAAAACGTCGTTGTACGAGCTCAAACGAGACACTGAGTTCCAATAGAGCGCAGTTCTGTTGTCTTAGCCCAGGAGAGTCGTCCACTTGCGGCATAAGCTCCGCACATTTTCATTGGATTGTTGGCAAGTAAAATAGTGAAAGCGATTTTGTGTATCGATTTCTGTTGCCAATATTCAATGTCACTTTTTTTGTTGCCGCCACTGTATTACAATTCGGCTCTTACGTGAATTTAAAAAGCTTCATTTCAGCAGACAAGGCTGTTTTTTTTATAAACTGTAGTATCCTTTAGGTCAAGATAAAGAGGGTTGCATAGTGGTCACGTCATTTTCAAGTGGATATTACACCACCACCCTACCTGGATGCAATCATTCTGTTTATACCACACCAGCCGGATGCAATCATTGTGTTTATATCACCCTACCCAGATGAAATCATTCAGTTTATACCACCCCACTTGGATGTAATCATTGATTGCATCCAGGTGGGGTTGTATAAACTCAATGATCGCATTCAGGTGGGTTGGTATAAACTCAATGATTGCATCCAGGTAGGGTGGTATAAACTCAATAATGATTGCATCTAGGAAGGGTGGTATAAACTCAATAATGATTGCATCTAGGAAGGGTGGTATAAACTCAATAATGATTGCATCTAGGTGGGGTGTTAAACTCAATGATTGCTCATTCCGGTCGTGTTTTGCATCTCTTTTATAGCACCCACTCTCTTTTCCACACCTGTCTAGACCCAATGAATGGTAAAAAAAGGGGTGAAAATTTCCCTGAAACTACCGTCTTACTCTAGAGTTTCTCCAAGTAACGTTTGCCTCCCGACCTCAGCCCCCCTCCCCCCCCCGAAAAAACTAGAGCTCGCTCCGGTCGCCTTTTGCATCTCTTATATAGCTTCCACTCTCTTTTCCACACCTGTCTAGACCCAATGAAAGGTAAAGCAGAGCGTTAAACTTTCTTAAAAAAAAAACTAATACCGGTCATTAGAAATATTCGAATAATATTCCTCCGCCATCTTAAGTAGAACCGCCTAACAAATTGTTTCGGCGTCGTTGGACTAAAAGAGCTGCCAAAAATCTCTGATTCGTTCAAATCGTGCATCGTCTGCAGTAGATTAGCCAATAAGTTTTGGGCACTAATTTTTAAAGTTTTAGGATAATTATGGTCATATTTTTTCTTTATAGATAAATAATAAATGGGGGTACAGGTAGTATTTGGACCTTTAGGTTGAAGTAGGTTTGGTGGATGTAATTAAAGAAACTTTTTGTTAATTACTTAATTAACTATAATGAATATTTAGTAATGTTTTCGAGGAAAAGTGCGGCGAATTGTTATGGGAAATTTTCAGTTTCAAGTAGCAGTTCAAGTGAGGAAATAAGTACTAAAACCCTGTGACCTGGTTATTGACATTATACCTACATGTCCTTAGGTTGTAGTTTAAAACTTTCTTCAATAAATCGTGGTACTTTTTTTTACCTTTGGACAAAATAAATCGTAAACACTGTTTAAAAACCAGGAAAAATATAGTTTTCATATACCTAAAATTCCATAAATGATACTTTCTATTTTTTTTATCAGAGGGTAATTAGAATTACCTAAAAACAAATTGTTCTAAAGTTGTCCCGAAAAATATTCACCAAATCACCGGTCATGGCCTGAACAATTGGGGAAAATATGAACAATCTAATTTTGTCCACTGCATTATATTTTTATCGGGGAAATTTCGGGATATTTCCTTACTTTTTTTTAAGTTTGAGAATGACCATGTTTATTACTTAAAATATTCAATTTTTTAAATAAAATTGAATTTTTAAAACCAAAAGAATTACAAATGGTAGATAAAGTTCAGTAAAAAATTGAGAAAATTGATTAAAATTAAGTTATAGCTGGTTCTATTGTTTTTACCTATATTAAAAGATCTTATTAAAGTTGTTTCCAAAATAGATTTCCCTGAGGAAATAGCTACTGGCCCCTAAAGCTCGCTAAACCCAAGTTAAATTATTAGAGCAAATTTAGATCGCAAAAAACAGCCCTGCTGGTTGTTTTTTCCCCCCGTCTTATTTCAAAAGAATTACAATAAAGGTTTTTCCTTGCCTTTAAGCCTAAATAATAACCACTGTTTCTGAAATAAACAAAGACCAACAGTAAATTATTACGGAATCTGTACTGGAAATCCTGCTAGAGCCGGATAGTCCTTAGGTCACAGACCTAAAGTCTGAAGGCGAAGCGAATGCTGAGTACCACAGGTTCGACTTGTGGTTATATACAAATTGTATATTTTTTTGCATTTCTTTTAATTTTAACATTTTGCCAGATTATCACCAGATATCTCCTTTTTCAATTAAAAAATTTGATGAAACTTCACAATCTGAGTGAAGCCAAGGATTTCTCGGGGCATTCATACGCCTGGCAACGAACGACTAGCTTTCATTTTGGTGATTGTACAGTTTTAAAGTAAAAAAATCGAGCCCTTATACCAAGAAGGTAATACCGAAGAACGGGTACATGAATACCATCAAGCAGAAAACAAATCAGAAAGAGAACTAAACATGACTTGAACAAAAAGGGATTGCCATCCCCAATAAAAACCCGAGGCTTCACAAGAGATAATACAAATGGATGGACGAGCAAAAGAGTGCAATATGGGAACATTTTTAGAAACATCGCTGCAGATTTAATCCTCATTTTGGAACACGGAGTTAACAAAAAAGGAAGTAATGAAAATATGGAAATATGACGTTAAGCATAAACCATTGTCAAGAAAGATATGACCTAACGGCCATAGTAGTAACAAAAGAGAAATAAAGTGCAATCAGCTCAGGAATCTCGAAGAGTCCTACTTTGCTATAGAGGTGAACATGAGCCTAGGAAAGATGGTCATTACCACAGGGTACCAACACCCTAAACGGGACTACATACCTATCCAGACCTTCGCTAATATATTTGTTAGAAGGGTCCTCATCACATTCATGAGAAACCTGAACGCAAGATGCGGCGAATCCGAATGTACGAGAACGAACGCAATTGGTCAATGTTTGGACATTCTCTTGTAAAGGAACATCGTCCAGAGACTAGTTCCCAATTTTCCAACTTTCATCCCGTAAAGAAGAGCCACCAAACCGGACATCTGTTTCGCTAATTTCCTCTTCCCATACAATTACTATATGACAATATAGGATCACACTTCGTATTAACGTGAGCCATATACTACTACCAACACACACAAGGAAAAACTACAATATAGCAGATTAGATATAGTACGAGCGTTTACTAAGATATTTTTCACTGGCAAACTTACACGAAGAGATGCTCGTAGAGATAGATGAGGAACTGCAGTGGTTGGAAGGCCAGTTGAAAAAGGTCTATTCCAAAAACCGCGTACAGAACAATTTCTGCACACAAATGGACCGAGTACGTGAGAGGTTTACACTATGAACTGAAAGAGATATCAAATAAGCTTCCAAGCTGAAACTTCCCATGGAACAATGCATCGCTAAAAAGAAATAAAAGACCAACTAATATATATCCAAACAACAATTAATAAAGTAGAATGAAGCTATTGACCAACTGTATTGCGAAGAGCCCCACCGAAGGAATTCTGTGCTAAGATCAAGAATAAAAAAGGGAATGCGACCGAAGAAGAAAATCAAATTAGAAGACCCAAACAAGATATTCAATCAATCAAAAGAAGAGGAGATAGAAGCAATTCTCAGGGAAAATTAGGAAGAAATATTTCAAATCTGCGAAGAGAAAAATGAGGATTTTAATTTAGAATTTGAAAACCAGATTATCGACGAGCTTAACGAGAATATCGAAAAGTTGCATGCAAACCACCAAGTGAATCGGCTGGACGAAAATGAGGGTAGAATAACTTGAGAAACTCCAAGGCGCACTTCATTCCTTCAAACAATAGGCTCCGACCCAGTCAAGACTTAAAATACTTAATTACACCAAAGCACAGAAATGTATTCTAGAAAGAATGGTGATAATCCCCAATGCCTGCCTAAAAGTAAACTATTTTTCCAGACACATACAAAATGACTAAAATGATATTCATAACAAGCTGGGAGGGTAAACATCGACGAGAAAGGAGAGCTACCGATCAATTTCTCTTCTATAATTTTGAGGAAAGCTCTTCTATAAAATACTAAACATAAAACTCGTAGAGGACTTGGAGGAGAATTTGCTAATAAACACCATCAGTACAGCTTCAGAAAGAAAAGAAACACGGAGATGGCAATAAACGTCATCACAGATAAGATTACTCTAGCGAAGAAAAATCTAAACTACGTGGAAATTATATGCAGTGATGTATTAAAGGTGTTTGACAAAGTATGGCAAAGGCGGTTGGAATACAAGATACTTCAATTTTCACTAAACCACAAAGTGTAGAGAATCCTCTGTGACTATGGCATAGAAAGAACAAGGTATCTCAGTATAGGGAGTACCAACGAGCATAGTTTCGAACTATAAGCCGGACTAGCGCAGGGTGGATACTTGAGTCCAACCCTATATTCGAGATACACAGGTGACATCTCAGATCCAAGCAACCCCAGTAGCCTAAACGTGTAATTCGCCGATTATTTAAGCCAGTTAATCGAGTGCCGGTATAAAAATGCGCTCATGCAAGCTCGCAGACAGCCGATGAAATAAGTAATATAAATGAATACAAAGTGAAATGGAAGATCCGAACTAATGATGAAAATTTTAAGATAGTACCATTAAGAAAAGCAAAAATATCAGAGGTGAAAGTGGAGGGATATGAGATATCCCAACACGAACGAGTGCAACGTACTCGGTATAAAGATTACCTCTACTCGGTAAACGAAGCACGTCACAGAACGGACCCAACTAATAATGTCAGCAGTCAGAGCACTCAAAAAATTCAGAACCCTTAAAGAGGAAAACAAAAGGTAAATATACATTGCGTTAGTAAGAACGACCCTCATATACCCGTTTGCAACTTTCTTCAGCGTGTTAGAAACTGAAAGAGAATTGCAAATGGTACAGAATAAACTTATATCATCAACGGAACACGGAGGAGGGCGAAAAAGCAGCAAGAATATCTACTGCAGAACATAGTGCTGAAACAGCGACGGCAATGAGGGAGAAAACAATGCTTAACCTAAAAGAAGAAATAAGAGCATTCATAGACGATAACCAACGAGATCCAAACCATGGAATATTCCTAAGCTGCGCCAACAGGCTTGAAAGAGAAGTTTGGCCATTCTATGGGTTAAAAAAAACAAAAAACCGATTACTACTACCATACCTAACATGAAGTGAAGAACCGTAACTGACCACAAATCACCCCGAGGAGACCATAAAGCACCGATTATAACGTACCTTGACTAGAAAACTCTGAAAGAAAAACCATACCATGGCGGGGAAAAAAATATGAATGGTGCTTCTCCAAATAACACACCTAAAAAAAACACAACCAAACAGGAATCAAACACTTAAATACTAGAGTTCAATATATATATATATATATATATATATACAAAAATATAAAACTGAATGTCTAAAAAAACGCAATAAATACAACTACACAATAAAAAAAATATTAAAAAAATATAAAAAAACTACCAATACACAAGTAAATTTCAGAAATTAAAACATCAAAGAAATGCAAAGGATTGAACGCCATGTTTACATAAAAAAAAATCAACCTACAATTTAAAAATTAAAAGAGATAGGCCAGATTTCAAGGCGACTTTGCAAATCACTTGCAGGCATAATGCTTCCTTCACGTTTCACCAAAATCCTTTCCCCCAACCCTGCTTACCTTACACCCTTTTACACTCACTTAACCGCTTCCCAACAAAACCAAATTTATATCACACTATTCGAGAAAATGTTGTATTTGCTACCACGCCTTAAAACCACAAATCGAGAAAATCCTATCATAAAAGGTCAGCATTTTAACGAGGGCCTCTCGCCACCATAACACCTAAAGCCTAGGTGAAAATGCGAATATTAGTACCTCAATAGAAGCACAAATAAGTCATTATTAAAATACCAAATTAAACGTCGACGAAACCTAAATATATTTCGATTCAAGACCTAATTCTGTCATCGTGTGTCCAAAACTACTCGCAGGAGTCTCCTTGGCACCATTTTTATCGGGGTTTACCTAAATTCTCTTTTTGCACGCGTTTGAATCAAAGTGTGACGTGTTCTTCGTAATTATATAAAAGAAAATGAATGAAAAGAAACCTGGTTGCATCTGGCGGGAAAAATCACTTAAAATAGGTTTTCTTGAGTCGTCAGCAATATAATGGCTGTAATTTACAGGCTTTACGTGACCAGAGAAGGCTCTAAGATCATTTCGAGGTATTTTTTAAAGCGTTTTACTCCTGCTTCGCCCTTTTCGGGGTCTAACCAGGCAGTGTTCGTTTCGAATGTTTAAATTCTATGGTATAACTTTGCTTCTTTCAGGTAGGATATTAGGTTGTTATTTATTTGTGGATCATCTGCGAAAATTGATTCTAGGGTTGGGTTGTTTCCGAAGTTTCTCTCTTTTCTCGGTGTTTTCTGCAGCTTGAAGGATGGGCATTTTGATGTACACGTGCCACATTGTGGTTGGGGAAAATTGGAGAACCAGTATTTGTAGGTTAGCCTAGAGTATCCTAACGCAGTCATGCTAGAATGTTCATTTTATCTACTTTCTTCTTGATTTGGAGAAGGTGTGGAGGACCATCCGTGCATTTTGCCATTTGTTTTGATGATTTAGCTGAAGAATTTGTAAGTCTTTGAAGTACGTTGGTTTGATGGGCAGTAGTTTTTTGTTGTTGTTGTTGTTGTTGTTGTTGTTGTTGTTGTTGTGGGCGGGGGGGGGGGGCTGTTTTATGCTGCTGCGTTGGCATTTTCATTTTCTTCGATCCAAATATGTGATGAGAACCATCATAAGGTTGTGTTGATGGAGAAAGATGCGTTTATCTCGAATTTTGATGACCACGAGATGTGTCTGATTATAGGAGTTCAGCACCTAGAATGACCTATTGGAGTCTGAGCAGATTGTAATCTTGTTGCATAATTTAGAGCTCAAAAAAAATTGCCGTCAGTTCTGCTGATAGAACTGACGCGCATTCGAGCCAATCTTGTCTGGTGAGGCAGGATTGTTTGATTTGGATCCATCTGTGAAGATTGCATGGCTGGGCTCATGGACTTGCTGGTGCCCCTGGAAAAGAGTGCAGAGTACTGTAGATTGAGTAGTTGATTTTGGAGACGGCATGAAAGTCGCTATGGTTACACCTGATACTACCTTTCGAGGTACTTGGTTGATACGATATCTAAAATCTTCAGACAGCGAAACTACAAACTTATGTATAAACTAGCACGTTTAGTGGTAAGTTAAATGATAACGTTAGTAGCAGCTCGTGCATAAACTAGCACGTTTAGTGGTAATTAAATTATAACGTCAGTAGCAACCGTGTCTATTCGATAAAGAAGCCAAGAATTCAGTTATGTACATGTATGGATTGATATTGCAAAAAGTATTAAAAGATAAAATGATTTTTGGGAGAGGGTGTTTTGCTAACCCATACACAGCGTTAGATAGGAGATATTCATGTCACTTTTACTTATACATGTAAACATATAATTTTTACTATTTATAAATGTTGATCTGTCACCTCTTAGCTTATACTTTCCATTCCTTTCCACTCCTCTCTTGGTAAACAAAAGGATGTAACAACGATTGAAGAAATTAAAGACCGACCATTAAATAAACAATACTTACCTTAACAGTGAATTTACATTCATTTTAAGTTTAAAAGCGAAGTCATTATAATCGTCGCCTCTCTACAGCCAGAAATAAACGCAATAAAAAAATGCCAACACTAATTGGAAAAAAAGCTAGTAAGAATTATTTATCCTATAGAATTATTTGTCCATGGGTGGTAATAACCACTTGTCGAATGGGATGATACGCCATCTTGATTGCAGTATTAAAACATTGCAAAATTACTTTAAAACGGCTCTCTTAATTAAATATTAGCATTATTACCATGTGAGCACTTGGCATTTTAGCATGTGAACACTTGCCATTCACCATTATTAGCATGTCACTCCTCTACAACCAGACACAAAACGCAATAAAAGATACCCATACTAATTAGAAAAAAAGCTAGTAAGAATTATTTATCTAATAGAATTATTTGTCCATGGGTGGTAATAACCACTTTTCGAATGGGATGATACGCCATCTGGATTGTGATATCAAAATATTCCAAAATTACATATAAATGTCTTTCTAAATAAATACTCCGGCTTTTGTTTGTTTTGTCTTCTTAAATTCGACCATGTTGGTTTTATGTAGCTTCTAAAGTCCGTTAGGCTTAGGCAGACACGCTAGCTGTTGTTCGTTTTAGCTTTTTAAATAGGCTAGACTTAAGTAAGTCTGCTGGCTGTTGTTGATTTTACCTTCTTAAATACTCTTATTTTGGTAACACGGTGGCTCTTGTTAGCTTTAGCTTCTTAAATACGCCCCCTTAGGTAAACCTGCTGGCTGTTGTTGATTAAACCTATTAAATACGCCAGCTTATGATAAACAGGCTGGCTGCAATTGGTTTTAGATTTGTAATTACGTTGGCTGTTGTTAATTTTATCTTCTTAAATCCAGTGACTTTAGTTAAACCAATGGTTGTTGTTATTTTAAACTTCTTAAATAAAGTGAGCTTAGGTAGGCCCGCTAAGCTCACTTTCTTAAATCCGTTGACCTTAGTTAAAGCAATGGCTGTTGTTAGTTTTAGCTGATTAAACACATTGAGCTGAGGTAAATCTGCTGGCTTTTGTTAGTTTTAGCTTCTTAAATTATCTTAAATATCCTGGCCTTAGGGAAAATTGGTGATTCTTATTGGTTTTAGCTTCTTAAGCACGCTGGTCTTAGCTAAATCAGCTGGTTTTGCTTGGTTTTATTTTCTAAAATACGCAGGTTGCTATTAGTTTAAGCTTCTTAAGTGCTTTAGCCTTAGGTAAGCACAGTAGTTCTTGTTAGTTTTAAATTATTGAATACATTTGCCTTAGATAAACTGGCTGTCTCTTGTTGGTTTTAGCTACTTAAATACGTTGGCTTTATATAAACCCTCTGATTGTTGCTAGTATCAGCTTCTTATATATGTATGTCTCAGAAAAACCGACTGGCAATTGTTTGTTTCAGGTTTTTAAATAAGCTGTCCTTAGGTAATTTGGCTATCTGTTCTTTGGCTTTGGTTATTAAATACGCTGGCCTCGATAAACCGGATAATTATTGTTGATTTAACTTCTTAAATACTCAGGCTTTAGATGAGCAGGTTGGTTGTTGTTAATTTTAGCTTCATAAATACGTTGGCTGCTGATAGCTTTAGCTTATAAAATGCGGTTACCTCAGTTAAAGCAGTTGGTTTTATTAGTTTTAGCTTCTTAAATACGAGGGCTTAGTTAAACTGTTAGTTGGAGTTGGCTTCAGCTTCTTAAATTCGCTAGTCTTAAGGTAAACTTACTGAGTATGGTTGGTTTTGGCTGAAATACGCTGATTTTAAATAAACTAGCTAGTTGTAGTTTGTTTCAGATTCTTAAATAGGCTGGCCTTACGTAAATTGGATTGATCTTGTAGGTTTTAGCTACTTGAATACGTTTACCTTGGTTACACCGGCTAGCTGTTGATAGTTTTAGCTTCTTTAATACGCTTTTTAGGCAAACCGACTGATTGTTAAATACGCTAGCGGATGCTCGTTTGCGTAGTGGACTTTTAACCAAAAGGTGCTCGTTTCGATTCCAGTTTCGGAGAAAAATAATCCAGTGTCAACTACTTTTGGTCATGACCTTAGCTATTAACCTGCTTTGGCCAGCATGGTAGCTAGGAAAATTCGACCGTTCATGTTGAATCAGCGGAGTTGAACTATGGTCAAACCACAGTGCTTGTGTAGAAAAAGGTGCTGTGAGCCAGATTACGATTGACTACAACATCCACAGTGCTTGTATAAGCTGGGGTACTGTAAGTCAAAATGCGACTGCCTACAGCAATTTCAATCCTAACGATGACATCAAAAACCTAAATAAAGATTTGTACATTACAACCTACAACTGCAGAGCACTATCTGAGCAGATACATCCCACTGAAGTTAATGATATACATGGAATATCTGTAATTGGTCTGTATGAAACCCAACGATACGGGAAGCTATCACTGAAACAAGTGACCATCACCTACTCTACTACATAGGAAAAGAAGACCACAGCTAGCATAGAGCTGGATTCTTGATACATAGAGAGCTCAAAGAATGGTAGTAGAGTTTGACGGAATATCGGAAAGAGTAGCTAACGTAAAGCCAAGAATCTCGATGAAATACAACTTTAAAATTGTCCAAGTGTACGCAACAACATCTGCTAGTACGGAGGAAGAATTAGATTCGATGATGACATCAGGACAAACCTAAAAAAAACTGAACCCATTTCATCATCTTCATGGAAGACTTTAATGCAAAGGTCGGACATGGTAATGAGAAAGTTCTCAGTGGCAGAACAAAGTAAAAGGAGACACGATCTGGTTGACTTAATACTGGCCTCAAGACCTTAAAATTAACCCTACTCGTATATTCAAAGAGAAGCGACAGCAAAAATGGACTTAGTGAAGCCCAAACTATGAGATATACAATAAAATTAATTACATTCTGGTCAAAAACACATCACTGCCAATAATTTTCAAGTCATTCATAAAATCCAAACCAGTGACCACAGGATCATCAGATGTAGCATAAAATTAGCATTAGGAAAGAGAATAAAGGTATTCTATTAAAAAAGTAAGCCGATTAAGATCCAGGAAAAAAGTCGTTCCAGAATTCCAGCGACACAAGCAATATACAAGCCATGAACAATAACTTGATTCAACGCACAACAAACACTACTGAAAATCAAGTTTAAATTCGATAGCTATTGCCCCCATTTTTCTAATTATTATTCATTAAAACTAAGGGAAAACCATCAAGCGCAAATTTTCCAAAAATTAAACTTTAGAGCACCGGACGAATCAATTATAAAATCTACTGTCATGTTTTTTTTTAAGAATTAAAGGGACAGGAGGAACAAAAAAAAAGTAAGTAAAATATCAAACGAAGGAAACTTATCCCAAGAATTCTCGGAGATTTAAATGTAAATTTAGGATAAATTAAAAAAAATATTGTCTAATCACAATTAATTAAACCAAATTAATGATTTTTTTTTATTCAATTCACTTGTCTATCGACTACCATTAGAGGCAGCATGGCCACCGAAATCATTAACTAGCCTTTTTAGGTCTATGTAAACTTCTAAGAAAATAAAAACTAACAATAAAAACAACAAAATCCCCCCCCCCTCCGCAAAAAAACAAGAATTCCCATTATTATCATTTGACCACTTGATTACTTGCCATTATTAGTCAGCATTTGAAAAGTTACCATTATTATCATTTGACCACTTTCCATTATTAGCATTTGACCACATGTCACTTTTATCATTTGACCACTTGCTATTATTAGTATTCGCCCATATGTCATTTTTTAGCATTTGACGAGTTGCCATTATTAGCATTTGAAAAGTTACCATTATTAGCATTTGACCACTTGCAATTATTAGCATTTGACCACTTGCTATTATTAGCATTTGACAACTTTCCATTATTAGCATTAAATCAGTTGCTATCGTTAGCATTTGACCATTTGCCATTATTACTATTTGACCATTTGCCATTATTACTATTTGACCATTTGCCATTATTAGCAATTGAAAAGTTACCATTATTAGCATTTAATCACTTTATATTATTAGCATTTGACCACTTGCCATTATTAGCATTTGACGACTTGCTATTATTAGCAGTTGACCACTTACCATTATTAACTACATAAGTAGACTGATGCTAAAATCTATGAATGAAGTTTCTATTAACAACATATGCGCTTAAACACTGGATTCCGGCTTAGCTGAGTGGAAACCGCTCTCAATTAATGGGGTCAAGCCACATCGGTGGTGGATAGTCGGATATGGTCACGATTTGCTTCCAGGTTGGCTGCTATATGGTGTGGCTAGTCCTGCTTTGGATTCCACGGTAAACTGTATATCATCCCTGGGAAAGAAAAATGATCTTGGAATTTCTGACATTTTTATTAAAACTGCGTCAATCTTTTTTTTTTCAATATTAACTTTAGAAGCCGAATAATTTTTCGAAATATTAGTTTCCGAACTCGATAAAAAAAAACTATTGAGTGAATTGTAAAGGAAATCTGTATTAGATACGTGTGCACATATCCGATCAGATATTGTCAATCTTTTTTCCACATATTCGATCAAATACTTGGCAATCTTTTTTCCACATATTCGATCAGATACTGGGCAATCTTTTTTCCACTTATTCGATCAGATACTTGGCAATCTTTTTTCCACATATTCGATCAAATACTTGGCAATCTTTTTCCACATATCCGATCAGATACTTGGCTTCTTTTTTCCACATATCCAATCAGATACTTGCCAATCTTTTTTCCACATATCCGCTCAGATACTTGGCAATCTTTTTATTTCTTCTGCACTTACACAAAGGTTGAAAACATTTGTCTTAGCTTGAGCCAATTGAAATGAAAGATTTTTCCTGGCTAGATCGAAGATGAACCTCTAGATAAGATTTGGCAATCTTAACCCCAAATAAGATTTGGGGTTGTTTATTAATATCGTTATATAAATTACGCCAGATATATAAAAATCTGATTTCAATCATTAAAAAAGAACCAAATTTATTAGTGGAAATTTAGCGAAGAATCAGATATAAGGTAAGAAGATAACTCTGAAAATTACGATGGCAGTATTGAACTACCAAAAGCGTTCTATAATTTTGTTTCAAGGTCTGTATTTTTCTTATATAACGGTGTATGTTTTAAAAACGTGTTTTACGCTTGTGTTCTTTGTGGAATTTAGTTATTTTTGACTCCTAATATTCTTTAGGACCTTTCTTCCTCTTACTCACACTAATCGACCTTTATTGACATTGATTGTTATCATCGCTTTACTTCAAGTCAGATTGGGTCTCTAGAAGATTGGCCACAGTCTAAGAGCTAAACCGTTAAAAATGAAAGGTTCCCAAAAAAACTCCGATACTAAATTGGTATTTTCATTAGTCAAATATGGACTTATTTTAAGTATGGGGTGTGCATTAGCTACAAAAAAAAATCAATTTAAAAACCCGACTTGTACTCTCACCTCGTCCACAACATCCTTAAGTGGGGCATTGGGATCTTGAGGGGAGATGGGCAAAGGAGTCTCTTTCTCCAGGTATTTGATGGCATGGTCAACCGCTGGCCAATCTCCCTTATGGCATAATGGCAATACCCGTAGTGCCTGTCTTTTGATTTGTGCCAGGCGATCTATATCCTCGGTTGTCTCGATTTGAGGGTTCCCTACTCTCTTTCTCTCAGATTTGGGGGTTTCGCCCTTTGAGACCCCTCCTCCACCTCCATCCGGTGGTTTTTTATCCGGTTTCAACCGGGGTTCCTGCTTTTCTGGGAGAGAACTGGGGACCCCAGTAGGTTGACTGCGAGAGTTAGGACCCCCAGTTGGATCCTTTTTGGCATGGGATTTACTGGAAGGATCCCGGGGTTGTCTAATATTCCGGATATCAAATCCTTCTGTTTTTTCTCCCTCCGGGGCCAGAGACGAAGGGGGGTCTTTCCGAGTATCACTCATGAATCCAGGAGGAATTAGTACTCGTTGGTACTTTTTATCACGCCGGACTAAACGAAGGGAACACAACAGGAATCTGGCACGAACGTGTGACCTTCATGAGGTCGAACTATTCACTGACCCCTTCTAGCGTTTCCACCTCCCTCCTGAAACCGGGGTCGCAGGGGTGGGGAGGAGTCATGCAGGCTTCCCCACATGCTGACGCAGAATCAGGAAAGGAGCTGGGGCCTAAAGCGGGGAAGGAACTAATTTTGGGGGAGGCACGAGGGAAGGAATTGGGGGGAGAGGAAGGACTCTTTTTTATATAATAGGGGATCACGAAGCCGCGAAGGCACGGCTCTGGAGTGCCAGGACGTAGTGCCAATTGCCGCTGTTGATCGTTTCTTGGCCTTCAGTTGCCACGATTGATTTTTTTCGGCCGAATTCGAACCTGACCGCGGCGCATACCGCCAGGATAGGGGGCTCGGGGGCCGGGAGTCGGAGCTGGGACCGAGGAATAGGCCCCGGGGGAGGAGCTGTGACCGGGGGCCGGAGCTGTGAACCGGGAGCAGGGACCGGGGGGCGGGGCCTGGGGCCACGCTTCCACTTCATTCTGGGGCACAGCTGTAATAATGGGGTCCCGGGTTCTTTGGGCTTATAGGTATCGGGATAAATAGGTCGAGTAAAAGGCCAACGGCCTTTAATCCTGCAATTAGGAATATTCAAGAGTTAAACACCAAACCCTTTTCGCCAAAAGAGGTCAGTGCGCATCAGCGCCTCTAAAACTACCTGCCCTTCATACCCCATTTATGTTCAATTAAGCTACAAAATCCTTCAAATTGGTTGGAGGGGGGGGGGGTACCTCTCTTACTCCCTTGCTATGGGATTTGTGCCTCTTTCCTGCCCCAAAGCCTGCATGAGGATCTGTGGCTGCATGTCTTCTACACATTTTCACTTCCTCCAACTTCACCACGTTCTGTCGGAGATGCTCTCGTTAGTTTTCGCTTAACATTAAAACTGTCTCGTGCTCTACACAATCATTATCTTTAAACAACATAAGCAATAACTGTTTTCCAACAGGGTGAGGTCGGGTCGCATCAACTCAAATGTACAACAAATAATTCAGTGTCAACCCAAAAAACATAGGTCTCATGTGAATTTTATTATAAAGTTTATTGTGCTTAGTTCGGATTTAATAACAAATTTTCCCGTCACGAAACATTTTCTTGTAAATTGCCGATTTCCACGATACCATAAATGTATTTCGCTCCCAAAGTCAGAATAAATGTGTCCATTGTAATTAATTTATGAATATATAATGAATCAGTATGTTTGGTAGCATTATATAATGTATTAACCTACATTTTAGTATTTACTTCTTCGTTTATAAGACGTCTCAGGTGTGTCACGCTTCAGATTCCAGCACAAGCAAGCCAGCATAGCAGGGCTCCATTTTCCCTTATATGTACCTCTTTTCCATTGATGCTCTATTTTGATCGAACCTCTCTCCATGTTTATCACTCATATCTCCTGCATTTCCTGCATTATCTGAGAAGAAGGACAGATGAGAACGAAGAAAGTATATCTTCAGTGACACATTGCATCCGAGAACTTGGTAGCATTTGATTAGGCTCTCCACTCTATGCTCTCAATGTGCCCTTTGGTGCTTTCTCAGAAGTGCTTTGCATCCATCTTTGAATGCATGCCAGGCCGCTAGCTCAGTTTCATCCAGTGTCGCCTCAAAGTCCTCATCAGCTATAAGTTGACGAATCTGCGGGCCTACGAATATGCTTTCTTTAATCTTGGCATCACTTATTTTAGGGAAGATCGCTTTGAGGTGCTGAAAACATGGCTTGTTATGTTGCACTGCTTTAGTAAATTGCTTCATTAGGCCTAGTTTTATATGCAGTGGTGGCACAAAATAATTTTCTCCTTCTTAACTAGTGGCTCATGAATTACAGGCGTCATAGTTTCCCGAAGTGACCATTCTGAGTGTACATAATGTGTTCTGATTTGGCCCTACTGTCCCACTTGCAAAGGAAGCACATAAACTTGATGTATACAGTTTGTAGCCCATTAATTAAGTCTACTACTTTCAAGTCCTCTCAAAATATCCACTCATGCACCTTGTAACTTATGCGGTCTAGAATAAAAGCAACTTCTCGTATGTCTCTCTTAAAATGACTGAGTAAGCAACTGGAACTGAAGGCATGGTGTTCCCAATGTGGAACAGAACCGCTTTGATGCTGTAAAGAAATGCATCTATGAATAACCTCCACTCATTTGGTTCATAGGTCAGCTCAAGAGCAGTAAATAGGCCTCTGATGTCATTACAATAAGTCAAGTTGTTTACAAAAGTGAAGAATTGCTGTAGATCTGCAGAACGCTTCTTAAATACTGCAATTCGAGCATGTTCATCCAACAGGTTCCATTGTTGCAGATGTGAGGGCAGGAGTTCAATCTGTTGTTGAGTAAGTGTTAGATCACGAACTGGATCATTGTTTTCAGGCTGGGTGATGAGGTGTGGTTTCTTGTCCGATTCAAGATGTACCACATATAGTGTATCTTGAGATTCTGAATCGTCTGAGTTGCTCGTGTCATCGCTTGGTAGTTTAGAGGGCGGCTGTGGTACAGGAATAGCCCTTGAATGTCGAACTGGGTGAATAGCAGACTGAAGATGTGGATTCATGCCAGATTTCTTGCCTTTTATGTTGTGACCTGCAATGAAATAAAATAAAATCAGACCAAAATTGATATTACTGGCTGTGATCACTTGCAGAAATAGTGGAAGTACAACATAGTATTTATTTTTATCTTTTTAATTTATACATCTCTTGAAAATATATTAAAAACCAAGAAAGAAAACACATTGAATATCCACCTTTAATATCTGTTAAGCAGAAGTAGCAATCGCTTGATTGATCCTTTGGCTCCCTCCAGACCATTGGTACGCCAAACAAGAAGAAAGGGAACTTGTACACCCGACAAAACATATGAGAGCTGCCCAGCTTTTGTCCTGGTCACTCACTTTACATCTAAGGTATAGTTCATAAAGTTTGTTCATATGTTGAGTCAACTGTCTCTTGTATTGTCTTAATGTAACTGATCCACATATATAACAGAAACTGTCTGGGGAATTTTTGCATTTTGTGGGCATTTTAGCTGTCTCCTGTAAAGAAAAAACATTTGTATGAGACAAATAATATAAATAAAAACAGCAACAAATATTAAATAAAAAAGTCAAAATAGGATGCATTTATAGTGTTACAACGTTATCAAGCGTTACGTAAGAGTTACCATGGATTTGGACCCATAGAACTAAACAGATATTGAGTATACTTTCATTAATTTCATAGATTAGGTTGACACATATCTTAGGAATTTGCCATTAAAATTATATCAAAATCCGTTTATAACTTTTAGAGTTGTCAGTTTTGGCCCAATCCTGTAATTTACGAGAAACTAGAGGGTCGCGGAAAGAGACGGATGTTATATTTGTGATTTATGCAAAACAATACCCCTAGAATAGGTTATTGTCATTTCCGTTTTTTTCATTGTTGTATAGTGTAACTACCCCAAATTTATCGAAGAGAGTGGTAAAAAAATTGAATTAAGGAAAGTGAAAAATTATGAAGGAAAAATGGCCCAGAAAATAGATGACTATTTGAGACACCCTGTAATGGACACTCTTTTCTTCATTTTTTTCATTCTTGCATCTGGTGACTGCCTTCAAGGGCATAAGTTGCCGTAATTAAAATTTTTAGCCTAGTTCTAGGCTACTCTAACAGTCCCAAACCAAACAAATAAAAACAAAAGACAAACAAAGAAGAAGAAAAAAAAGAAAAAAACAAGAAGAAGGAAACACGCTCCGGCGGCAAGGGCAGACCCAGCTCTCCACGGCGCAGGAACATGCGAGCAACACCAAAGAGCTTTGTATAAAATAGAGAAGGCCAGCCTCCTCTAAAACGTCAGATATTGCACAGGTCTGTGTGAACGAACTCGTTCCGAGGACAAGGGACAAGCGATAGTCGCCCAGCTTGTCCTGGTATCGGGACAAGTAACGTGCGCGAATATCACCAGAGGAGACACCCGCCCGACAGCTACACCAAGCTCTTGAAAGCTTTTCCTAGCGCTAAACCCAAAGGGTTTAGGGTATGACTGGCCTCTCTCAGCGGCATAGGCACCGTCAAGATCAGTTGCGGATGCAGTGAGAGCCGTTTGCGACTGAGTGAGGTGCCAGGCTTGGGTGTACAGGTGCATAATACACTGTACACATCGCAGAATAAGTGGAATCTCCCCAGCATCGGAAATTAAACTCTAAATGGGGGACGTGAAGAAAGCATCGTTCGCTAGTCGAAGACTGGTTTGGTGGATCAAGTCCACTTTGTGCAATACAAGCCCGGAGACGGATGTATAAATCTAGCATCTGTAATCAAACAAAAGATCGATAGAAAAGCAAGTCAGTAGTCCTATCAGTACCCCAGATGCTGAAAATCAAGGAACGAAGAATATCAATGGCGTGGGTACAAAACACCATAAATCTGCGAATATGAGCCTGTCAGATGAGGCGTCAGTCGAATCAAGACCAAGGAAGCGGTGCGTATCTACCACTTCTAGGCGAACCCCATTTAAGAACAATTCTGGATCAGGGTAGAGCCATGGATAGCCGAAGAAGGGCACCACCTTAGTTTTGGCCAAGGATAACCGAAACATGTGCGCCTTAACATGGAGAGAGATTCAGTCCAATGCCTGTTGGAGTCGACGCTCAAGAGTAGGCATCTAGGCTGTGCCAAACGAGATTTAAAGGTTTTCCATGTAGAGCATACTGAGAACATCTTCCTGCATCACCTATGTGGTAACGTTGATGATCAGGGCAAAGAGAGTGACACTTAAGACACTTCCCTGTGGGACACCCTCTTCCTAGTTCATTTGGGAATGGAGATTGGTCCTGCCGTCCGGATGCGTAATCGACAAACTCGCCGAGAGTCAGAAATAAAGATTTGGAGGCCTCCCCTCGCCGCCATCGTGTGAAGAGTCTCCATGATACCGTATCTCCATCCGGCATCATAGATCTTCTCCAAATCGAAAAACTCCGTGGCGTAGTGCTGTCTGCGAAGGAAGTTCTGGCAGACGGCATTTTTGAGTCGTAGCAAATCATCTCACTTGGGTGGAAATACTGAAGCCCCACTGTGCGGAAGACAAGTGGCCTCCGCTGTCCAGGAAGACGGCGAATCAAACATTTACCAATTTTTCTATCAACTTAGACACGCAGGAGATTAGAGAGATTGGGCTGAAGAATGATCTCTCCCCGGTTTTCAAAAGGCGAGCCTAGCAGCCATTCGCCAGGAGTCTAGAAGAATAACCTCTCTCCAGATCCTTTTGAACACATCTAACAGAAATGACAGCTCGCACATTTAGGTGTCAAATCATGGTGTACGGAAAATCGTTTGAACCAGGGGAGGTGTGCGCGCACGAAGCGAGAGTGCAACGCAACTCACTCAATATAAACCTGTCGTTAAAGGGTTCTCCGCCTCTGGAAGTATATACGAGTTTACCCTCCTTAAGCCTCAGCATGATGTCTCCGTTCTTTCATTTGCTATAAATACCTCCTTTTAAGCAAAGGCAATGCAGTTACACTTGGATTGGAGGTTTACTTTAATTCCACTGTCATCTGACCTCGATGGAGCGTTGCTGAGGTCCTTCTCCTCCTCTGGGACCTAAACGTTAAACGGCAACTATGGAGGGACTAGAAAATCAATACAAGGGGCTAGTTTCTTGTCTACCTTATCAAAAAGCTGGAAATCATTGTCGTAAATGGGGATGATCTCACGCATCATTGTCCAAGAACCGCTTCATTTCCTTGCCTCGATCTACCTTGTGCTCTCTGCACGCACATGATTTTGAGTTGGATTAGGATGATGACCTTCATGGTAGGTACCAATTTCTTATACAAATATCTTTTTTCTGGGCGGCACCCGCCTGAGAAATCACCTTGATGTTGATTGGAGCTGGTTCTCTGCCCCGCATTTCAGGAAATAACTGATTTCTCTCAGTTGAAGAGTTTCGGTCGGTTAATTAGGCCGTTGAGTTATTCTCGAGCACCCTCATCACCGTTGTCCTGAGTACTTCTTAGAACGTTTGGCCGTTTTACATGCCGTCACTTTCCTTGGTGGTTAGTCGATTGTAAAATGGGCCTTAGATAAAACCAATATTGTTATTTGCACTATAAGCGCCTCCCGACGATTTCACCGTAGGTGAATTTCGTAGAGCGAGGCCAAGGTTCTGTTATGTTTCGAAGCACGACCGCCGTTCTTCTTGGAAGGCATACGTGCTTTAATTTAACAAGAAGATCCCTCTTGTAAAGGTGTGGAAGCGCGCCCAAAGTGTTCGAGTCAAATTCTTGCATGACTTCCTCCCGTACTCCAGGACTACTGGACCGCAATTAACCCTTCAACGACCTGTTTATGTAACGTGAGTTGCGCTCAGTTTTCGATTCGCAGGCAGATACCGCCCATGTTCCGGACTGAATCCCGTACATCATGCTTCGACTCTTTGGTTGAAAGAGGCATGGTCTTTCTGTTATATTTATTCAACATGATCAGTAGATAGGGTATCATCCCCGGTGGTCCATATTCGTATCTTTAGCGTCTTTTCTACCCACGCCATGGACATTTTTGGTTCCGTGACCTTCAGCACTTTGGGTGCTCAAATGGATATTGCTTTTGTTTTCTGCCCTCTATTTGTTCCGTCCGAACTAGGCTATGGGTGAGAGTTTTGCGTAGCTGCATTCAAGCGTGAATTGCTGAAGGTGGAGTCGATCTACCACACTGGTCGCCGTTTGGTCACCCGTGCCTTTTGAACATCCCCACTACCTGGCGCTTCATGTCTTTACGACCAAATTTGTTGCAATAGACTTCTCGGTATGGGAGATTACAGGATGTGCCCAGTTCGGAGCTAGAGTTGTGATTTATAGCGACTCACAGAACACCTTGTTTGCCCACGAGGCTTTGTAATTTCTGCACCCCATGTTTTCGCTCTCCGTGACACCATAGCAGCAATGAGCCGGGAGTATGTCTAGATTGTCTTCTTATTGGGTTCATGTACATGTAGGAATTGTGGAAAATGAGCGCGATGAGGAAGGCGGTAAACAGTCAAATATTACTGGGCGAACGAACCAACGTTTCGCTTTTCCCCAGTCTAACTACATGGCCGGAATCAGCTCAGCCCTCCGTGCTGACTTGCAAAGACGATGGGAGACGACTGATGGGGACCTAATGTTTTGTGCAGTCGCCCCACGACTGTTCCCGTTGACCTACTCCCTAATGCCTTGACGGCTTTAGGTCAATTTCTTTGGTCTTCAAATTGAGTTCACTCTCGGAACGTACCGTCATTTGATGGAACACACCCCTGCACCTTACTGTGACGACTGCATTGTCCACCAGACTGTTCGGCACATTTTTGTTGAATGTCCCGGGCTGGGTGATCTTCGCGCACGTTACCTGCCCCGGTACCGGGCCAAGCGGGGTCACTAACACTTGTATCCTATACTTAGGGTTTGTGCACACTTACTTTTGACTCGAAAGAGGTTTTCGAAGAGGTGGACTTCCTCCATTTTATTTAGCTTTAGATCTGTTGGGTGCATTATCTTGCGCCGGAGGGAGGCAGGCCTCCCTTCGATGCTGAAGCATCCGTTTGCTTTATCTCAGTTGGGGGGTTTTCGTTTTTTGTGTTTTTTTAATAAAGCCTAATATTTAGCTAATTTCATACCTCACATATGCCCATACAGGCAATCGCCAGGATTGTATGTTGCATTTTCCTCTTCCTTTCTCCCTAATGCTTTTATGGTTTCTTGTCGTGTCAGGAATCACTATGGGGTCTTGTGGTCATCTTGGCCTCTCCCTGAGCTTGTCGCCGTAAAACGACTACATCGTGGCGGATGGTTGTGGATCTTTGCAATACACAGGGCAACAAAATGCCTGATTTCGGGGTTCCGACCCTGATACCCTTGGTGACGTTTCTTAGTGGGCGGATGCTGTTCTAAGAGTGCCAGCACATCCGTAATCCTCTTTTCTTAAATTATGAAAAATGTACGTGAAAACAATTACAAAACGGCAAATGACCTGATAATGAAATTGAACTACTCACTATCACCTACTACCTCTTTCCAATGTTCCCTCATCACTTACTAACGAACTGCCTTCTCCGACGCAAACAAACATACCTCCTCACACTCCTAGCTTTCCTTCACCCTCACCCCGTAAGGGGCGCGGCGATTTGCCTTCCTGGCCGCCGTGCTGACGGGACTCACCGCCCCGTCCGGCCCCAGCTTAGCCTCTTCTCCTTCTTTCGAACAGCCTGTGTTTCTCCCCTACTTCCTCACTTCCCCTACAACCTCTCGCACAACTTTCTCTGGTCGGCCTCTAATTTCAGAGGGTAGATGCTGACCTTCTTCTCGGGCAACTATTCCGGATCGGGGCTGAGGGGGGAAGGGAAAATGATCCCTAAACCCTGAGCTCCGGTTTGAAATGGTGGGTTTTTAACAACCTGCTTCATCCCTACCCATACCTTCCTCACATCCCTTTTCCTTCTTTCTTCACTATCTATTTTTTTACGCCGAGCCTAAGGTGGAGCCACCATGCCGAAGGGCTGCCAGGTCACCAGGCGGGAGGGGTGGCCTTGAATGGCAGCATCTAGCTCTGCCAGTCCGTCACGCACCCCTTGCAGGGCGGGCTACTGCGAGGGATGACGAGCGTTTGCTTCCCGCAGAAAGAATAGGGTCCCCATGCCCAATGATGCAAATCCAAAAAAAAACATCTTCCACTTTTCCCCACACGATTAACGGAGCTGCCTGCAGGCAGCCCCACATAAAAAAATGGAGGTTTCCCCGTGTGCTCTCGCAGATGACCCTCCAAATCTCTCTAACCGGAGAGGCGGCTTACTCCTCTCCTTCGCCTACAGGTGTAAGGGACTCTGCCTCAGACCAGTTGTGAAGGCACCTCCCTCTTTCCAGCGGCAGTCCCCCTTTTACTTTCCAAGGGGACTGCCAAGAAAGCCAGCAGGCAGCCCATAGCAGACCGCTCCCCATTGAAGCGGCTCGGTAGGGCAAACACACTCAGGGGGGGAGAGGTAATCCAGGCTCCATCGGTCGCTTCCCTCAAAAGACCTACTGGCTAGAATATTAAACCTAGCGGAGTTCAAGGCCTGTGCCTCCCAAGACTCGACTCATGACATCGCTACCAATAGGACCTGTGATGTCATGGGGGGGTGATGGCCAACGGGAGCCCCCCCTCCCCGGGACAAACATGGACCTTGAGGCAACCCAGCCTCAGACGGTAGGGCCTTCCATCGGAGCGAATCCGGGTTCGGCGCCAAGCACCGAACTCGAGTCCGCCCCTATGCAAGGTCCTCCTCAAACAGCTCGGGTTTCCAAGGCAGTACAAGGAGGGAAGGGATCAACTCTCCCACAGGTGCCCATGCGGCTGCTAGGACCTCCTCCATCTACGAGAAGAACCTTGCTGAGGCCTGTCCATCCGGCCTGGGGGCTCCTGCTGGCGGAGGGGAGAAACGGGTTCATTCATCTCCCTCCTCTCCTAAAAATAAAAAAAAGACTAAAAAGACTCGGTGCTCCTCTCCATCTCCAGGAGCTTCGGTAAGCGACCAAGCTAAGATCAGCACATCCGGCCTCTCTAACCCCCGGGTGCAGAGCCCCTGACTAAGACTAAAAGTGCTATTGCGCAGAGCGGAGCCTCGATTACACCGGGGCCCATCATTCAAAGATTACCCGGCGTTTTCGAGCCCACTGGCTTCAAACCCTTCCTCGTTATTCGTCCACTGATCGCAGCATGTTGGCTAAGGAAAACATGATCCATCAGAGGAGAGCTGTAGCTAGTGTGATTGGTAGAGAGCCGAAGGCGACCCGTTTCTCTGACGGGAGCATTTTGGCGAATGTGTCGAATCCCTCCGAGGTGGCCATGATTAGTGTCCTTCAGACCCTTGATGGCACACCTGTGTGTGACGCCGCACTCTAACATGAACTTCGTGAAAGGAGTAGTTTATGCGAGGGAACTTGTGGACTACTCCATAAAGGACATCACCTTAGAGCTGGCCGGCCATGGGGCGGTCAAGGTCGTACATGTGATGAGAAAACAGGAAGGGGCCTCGAAACCCAGCCCTACACGCTTCGTCACGTTCACTGTGACAAGCTTCCTGTATCGGTGCGTGCCGGTTGGTACCGCTACCGCGTGAAGTCATTCATGCTAGTGCCGCGAAGGTGCTATTACTGCCACAGCTTCGGCCATACTAATCGTTCCTTTGACGTACAAAGTCGGAGTTACCCAAAGCCTGTGTAAGTTGCTCCAAGGCCACACAAGATAAGTCCAAATCGTGTGTGGTTAAGTGTGTCAATTGCGAAGAGCCGCATCCCGCTTCTTCGAAACAATGTGGTGCTTATCTCCTTGAGAAGGAAATCCTGAGTCGCTAGACTCACGGGGGGCGACACCCCTGAAGTTGGTCGCCAGGACATCTTCCGGGGTTCCTAAAGCTGTCCCCCGAAAGGAGGACAGCAACAAAGGAGCTTCGGCTCGTTCGCACACGCCTTGTGGTAGACTGGGTGGCTCGGAGACGGTGAATCCTCGAAAATAGGGGCCCCCGCCTCCGAAGCCGCAACGCCCGCCTAAGGAGTGTTGAAAGGACTCGCATGGAGAGCCCAACCTCCCCCAATAAGTCCTTGAAGGCGACAGCGCATTCAGCGCATTGTCCGGCCAACAGTGCCAGGGGTTCTGCCTCGGGGAAGCGTACGGCCATTCCCGTGAGGGTCTTCTCTTCGAAGAGGTCCCCCGCGTCTCCTCCGAGCTAGACCTGGAGAGCACTTTCCTTCAATGGAATTGCCGTGGACTCCAGGCCAACTGGGAGGAGCTGCGGAGGCTCGCCTCGTCCCGTTCCCCGTTAGCTATCTTTTTGCAGGAGACCATGCTGGGCGCATGCCCCTTGCCCATCCTCCCGGGGTATAAGGGTTTTGCGACCCCACCACCACAGGATGGTGGCCGGGCGGGAGGATGTGCGATTTACACCCAGCAGGATGTCTCCGTTCTTCTCTTTACTTTAAATACCTCCTTTCAGGCAGTAGCTGTGCAGCTGCACCTGGATAGGAGGTATACTGTTATTTCCGCGTACATTTCACCGTCAGCCGATCTTAACGCGTGAGACTTTAGCTGCGTCGTGGCACGGTTGCCAAGGCCCTCTCTCTCGCTCTGAGATCTAAACGCTAGACACCCAATCTGGAGAGACTACTCTATCAATCCCCGGGGTCAGGTCCTTGCCGACCTGATCGACGATATTGAGATGGGTGTCCTAAATGTGGATGAGTTTCCGCATCACTGCCCGAGAACCGCCTCATTTTCCTGCCTCGATCTATATTTGTGCTCTCCGGATGCATAGCCCTATTTTGATTGCGGAATGGTCGATGACCTCCATGGTAGTGATCACTTTCCCATTCAAATATCATTTTCTGGGCCGCTGCAGCCCGAAAGCCCGCCCCGATGGTGCTTGGCGCAGGCGCGGTGGTCGACATTTCATGAAATGACGGAATTCTCTATCTAAGTCGAGGAGTTTAGGTCGGTAGATGAGGCCATTGAGTTCTTCTCCGGTAACCTCATTGTGGCGGGCCTAGCTACTATTCCGAGAAGGTATGGCCGTTTTGCACGTGGGGGGAGCCCTTTCCAACCCAATGGAGCAGGAAGAGGGTGTCCGGTAGGCAAGCATCGTCTCCAACAGGCATTGAATCGCATCTCTCGCTATGCCGAAGACAACAGGTTTCGGTTTTCCTTGTCCAAGACTAAGGTTGTGAACTTCTGCCGCCCTTCACAGATCCACCCTGAACCAGACTTGTTTCTTAACGGGGTAAGCCTGGAAGTGGTTGAATCGCATCGTTTCCTAGGTCTTGTATTTGACCGACGACTCACCTGAGAGGCTCATATTCGCCGACTTAGGGTCTCTTGTACCCCCACCATGGATATTCTCCGTTCCGTGAGCTTTAACGCTTGGGCTGTTGATAGGGCTACTGCCTTATTTTTTTACCGATCCTTTGTTCGTTCGAAGCTCGACTACAGATGCGAGTTTTATGCATCCGCAGCCGAGCGTGCATTGCGGAAGGTGGATTCTATCCACCACACCGGCCTTCGCCTGGTGACCCGTACCTTCCGGACTTTCCCCATTAAGAACCTATTAGTCGATGCTGGGGAGGTGCCACTCGCTCTACGCCGTGCACCGTCGGGGAGGCTTCAGGTTTCTTTCTGTCGTCGGCGAATTGGACACACTCGCGGGATGCACCACCATTTGATGGAGCGCTCGCCAGCGCCCTTGTGTGAAGACTGCGTTGTCCCCCAGACTGTTCGGCACATTCTTGTTGAATGTCCCAGTCTGGGCGATCTCCGTGCACGTTACCTTTTCCGGTACCGGGATGGGCGGGGTTGCTACCGCCTGTCCCTTGTACTCGGGACGAGTTCGTGCACATTGACTGGTGGACTTATAGAATTATGGGGGAGGCCGGCCTTCTCCCCTTTATTAACTAGTTTTTTTGTTGTTGTTTTCTTTGTAGGCCGCACGCTCCTGCGCCGGGGGGGGGGAGGCGGACTTTGCCCGACGCCGGAGCTTGCTTCCTAATTGTTGCCATTTCCCCTTGTTATTGTTGTTGTTGTTTTTCATATTCTTATTTTAAAGTAGCTTAGTGCTAGGCTGTCGTGAGTGTGGCAACTTGTGGCCAAGTGGGTAGTCGCCAGATAGACTCCTAATTTTTTTTAAAATCCTTCACGCTCCCTCCCCTTGCTCTCTCTTTCTCCGCCCTTTGCAATCCCCATCTGCCATTCGCAACCCACTTCTCCACACCCTCAAATCCCATCGACTACCAAGAAACAAACACGAGACCCAAGCGTTCTCTTAATGTTCACGCTTAGTCTGGAATATAGCTTCAATCTCCATCTGAAACATTAATCATTTTATATCCCTGTAGTGAGAAACGGCCGCCTCCGTACCCTCAAATCGTGAGCGATTATTTCAAGCACCGTATGCAAGAGAAGTTATATTTACGGCCCCAATCAGATGAGTCACTATTATTAAAGTCCCGTTCTGCTAGTTGCATGGAGAGATACTGCGGAGTGCGGTCACTTTGATCCAGTGCCTACAGAATCATACCGAAGCTCGTAAAGGCAATGGTGCCCACTCTCAGACTATTATTGTGAATTAAATCCCTAGTAGCCCCCTGCTCTACTTATGGGTATGACACCGGGAACTATAAATTTGAGGCCCGTCCATATATAGCAACCCCTATGCGCTGCTTTAAATGGAACATGTTTTAGAAAGTTAGTTCCACCTGCCTAAGGACGGTGTCACTGTGCCTAAACTGTCGCCGTGAATTTCACCCTCTCCCTTGCAAGCCAACCAGCACTGCTTCGTAGATCACCCAGGATTCACACGCGACTGCCCGACCTTTAAGTTTAAATCGAAAGTAGAGTCGCTCCGATACACTGCTTTCCTAAGTGTTCAAGAGGCGTTGGAGCAAGTATGCGTCCGCTATTTTTCCCTCAGGTTTGTCTTATCTCAATGTGCTCTCGTCAAACCTGATACTCAGCAATGCCCTCTGTCGGTCACCACGATTTTAAACCCCTAAACTATTGCAGCCCCGGGCCAACTAAACCATCGAAAACTGAATCGGTAGTGAAAGCTATTCGTTTCCCCTTCAGAAATTGAGGTCATCTTCTAGAACACATCTTGGATGAGAAGCTAACATGGAAGACTAACGTCTCTTGCCTTTTTGCCACAACTCTGTCCACTCAGCCTTTTAAATCATTTTCTCCACAGTAGATGGGACGCCTAGCGCCGCACATTAATTAGCCTCTACAATGCCATGACCGATTCTAAACTCGACTTTGGTTGTGCATTGTACAACTTCACTTCACCCTTGACCCTTTCCCGCCTTGATCCAATTCTAAACCTGAGTCTTAAACAATCTACCAAGGCTTTTTGCCAGTAGGCCTCCGAGTAAGTCTCGAGTCTCCCTCCGCATCGTAGGAAAAGGGCGTAAGACCGGGGCCTCCCCTTTTATATAACGACTTGGGTCGTTTGTAGCCGAGGTGACATTGATTTGTTATAAATCTTATTTTTGTATTTAATTGATATATATTTTGTATTTGTAACCAAGAATTTCCTCTCTTTAAATTATAAGGTTAGAATTTTTCTTGTTTCTTTGTTTTCCCTCGCTGATACTCTAGGACCTACCTGGTAACCAACCGTAACCTACACAGTGTAGCCTAGTGGAGCAACCTTTTGTCTGCCTCGAAGTGAACTTGGTCTTCCTTCTGAATAAATATTCTAGCGACGATGTTAGTTTGTGAAAGTTTTAAAGGAACGTGTGAACTGGGTTCCGTGTTTGCTCTTTACAGGGATGGAGTGCATCTTTCCTTTAAAGGAAAGGCTGTACTCTGTAACATGATACAGGATGTCGTGGAGCGGACCCAAAGGAGTGTCCGGCTCAGAGTGATGGCGGACGTACGCTAGTACGCCCGTTTCACTTCTGGAACGACCTTCTCAGAGGTTGCAAGGAGGGTTGCACCCTCGCCAACAAATATGCCGGGAAACGGAAGAGCGTAGGGAGTCCTACATTCGGGGACTCCCTGAAAGTTCTTTTGTTTAATGCGAAGTCGATCAAGAACATGTTTTTTGAACTTCGTGGCCTCGTAGCGACGGAAGAACTTTAAATGGTAGCCAGAACAGAGTCGTGGGTAAAAACATCAAACCGAAATTTTGAAAGTGAAACCACGATTCCCGGTTACCAACTCCTCCAAAAAGATGGGACAGGCAGAGGGAATGGTGGTGTGATGTTGTATGTCAAGGATACACTCAAATCAACGAACTGCAACATTGTATCCGACCACGAGCTACTAGGAGTAGACCTAGATATAGGTCATGCAAGATACAGGACCCTGGTGCTTTACAGACCCCCTGCCCAACTCGTTGAAAAGAACATAGATCTGTACCTGCTGCTGGGTAAACTTGTGCAAGACAGTGTTTGTATCGCCATGGGTGATTTCAATACCCAAATTGACTGGGAAACTAGATAACCCTATGACGAAAACGCACTACTCATGGAGTTTGCGAAGAACGAGTTCCTGACTCAATGGGTGAGAGAGCCGACTATAGGCAATACTCCCCCTAACTTAGGATGACATCGTTGAGGAGCTCTCTGTAGGCGAAGAGCAGACTTTGCAGGTCTTGGTGTTAGATTGATTGATGCGAGGCTAGAAGTGTGCGAGGATGTTAAAGATTCGTGAAATAGATTCAAAACCACATTCATGAGTCTTCAATCGCGTTTCATCCCTCTGAAATGCCCCCGTCGGTTTTCTGTATAACCAAAGTGGTTTAATCGAGAAATCGGCACACTTCTTAGGGAGAAAATAAATGTGTACCGGCAATCGAAGATCTCGGGTGAATTTGACGACTACCGGAGGCTATCCAGAAGAGTGAAGTCCAGCATAAGGGCGGCTAAGCGGTCTGAGGAACTCCGAGTGGCGAGACTCTGTAAAGAGAATCTTAAGGAGTTTTTTGGATATGTAAACGGCGGTAAACTAATCCGTCGAACGATTGGCCCTTTGAGGAATGAGGAGGGGACATTAAAGCACTGAGCTGCAGAAAATGCTAATCTCACGAACGACGACTTCTCTTCATGGTTTACTGAAGAGTGTGGTTCCATCCGCCAGCCAACGGATCACTATTCGGGAGAAAAGCTGGGGCATATGGACTTCATCGAAGGAGAAATAAAAAAGAAGATCACTGACCTAATGACGAATAAGTCACCTGGCCCAGATGGGTTTCTACCTAAAGTGTTAAAAGAAATGCGCGATCAAGTGTCACGACACCTAAGCGCAATCTTCAACATGTCAATACGGACCGAATGCGTTCCTAGAGACTGGCGTGAAGCGGAGGTGACTCCTATCTTCAAGAAAGGAGGCCGTCGCTAGCCGTCGAACTACCAACGTATCAGTCTGACTTTGATAGTCAGTAAACTCATGGGAAGCATCATGGTGGACAAAATGACGTCGCATTTAGAGTCAAACCTGCTACTGAGGAGTTCCCAGCACGGCTTCCGAAGGCAACGGTCATGCCTGACGAACCTTGTGGAATTCTTCCACTTCGTCTTCAGTGAGCACGATCGAGATAAGGCGGTGGATGTGGTCTACTTAGACTTTCAGAAAGCCTTTGATAAGTTACCACACCGCGCCTTCTCCGGAAAGTGCGAGCGCTGGGCATAGACGGAAAAGTAATCGGTTGGATGGAGAACTGGCTAGGTGGCAGACGGCAACGGGTGGTAGTGAAAGGACATGCTTCTAAGTGGGTGTCCGTTACTAGCGGAGTGCCTCAAGGTTCTGTACTAGGACCACTACTATTCATCATCTACGTCAATGACATGGTTACAAGGTTTCCAAATTTTCCGACGATACCTAAGCTTGGTATGAACGTTGCAAAGGATAGAAATACTGCCCGTCTGCAGGAAGATCTTCGGGAGATTGGGGAGTATTCGGCCACGTGGCAAATGCCTTTTAACGTGAACAAATGCAAACTTATGCATATCGGCCACCGACACTGAGAAGGACTTGGGTGTAACAATCACTAGTGACCTCAAGTTCTCGAACAGTGCATTGAGGCGGAGAAAAGGGCCCAAAGGATGCTAGGCTACATAAAGCGCCAATTTAGATATCGGAACAAGGAGCATGTACTGTGTTTGTACAACTCACTTGCCCGACCGCACCTGGTGTATGCCGTACAATTTTGGAGTCCTTCGTTTCGAAAGGACCTCACGAGATTGGAACGCGTGCAAGTAGGGCAACCAAACTGATTCCTTCTATCAGACATATGAGTTATAATGATAGACTAAGGGAATTATATATGTTCTAGCTGGAGGCCCGTAGACTACGTGGTCAGCTTATCGAAGTGGTTAAAATACTTCCAGGCTTCAACAGACTGGACTACGGGTATATTTTTCAGCTCAGCGAGGGGAGAACAATAAATCACGGCTACAAACTGGAACTAAAGCGATACCACCGTGATCTGTGTGGAAAATTCTTCACATACAGTATATGTGGTAGTTGAAACGCACTTTGACGGAAGTTGTCTACAGTGAATCTGTTGAACAGTTCAAGTCAAGAATAGATAGAGTGTTACGAAATCACCGTTAAGTTCCTCGCGAGTGATTTTCGAGGTTGCCAACGGACACCTTAGAGGATTGTGCCAAAAGTACTCTCCTTGTATGGACCGTAAGGTCTTCTAGGGTACTTATTTTCCTTGTAGCTCCTTATAGCTTTCTCTCTTTCTCTCTCTTTCTCTATCTCTCTCTCTCTCTCTCTCTCTCTCTCTCTCTCTATATATATATATATATATATATATATATATATATATATATATATATATATATATATATATATATATCCCTTTCTCTCTCAGTAGAGGGAGGGGTGAAGCCCCCTTGTCGAGTGAAGAGAGCTTGTGTGTACCTTTGACTTTTCGAGCTATGTCGGTGGGGGTACCTCTCTTCCGAGTACCCCTGGTAGGGCTTTCCTTTGCGATTTGGTCGAAAACGAGGTTCCAGACTAAGTGCGTCATTCCTTCCTTTTTTATATTTTATCCTTATCCTTTTTTACTTTTATCCTATCTCTTCCACTTATTATACAAAAAGAAAAAAACAACTAAAAAAAACCCTACTACTATCGTGTCACTCTTACCCTTTTTTGCCCTTTATCTACTTTTAAGGACCTGGCAGCTACCTCACGCGTTGGAAGAGAGGCTTTGGAACCTCTATAAATAACGCCAATCGACGCTCACTGGTTGCGAGAGACTAGGACTAGAGGTGTCCTAGGCGTTGGGCACGATGAATGGGATGAGGGTGGTGCTCCGTTAACCCCTTCCCTGGCGCGTAATTATTGACCATTCCCAGTGACCGTTGACGGGTGCCTCTGGTAGCATCGGTCCGAGGTGACGGCCCTTTGTTCCTAGGTTGGTTGCAGGGCCAATTAAAAACCTTGGTTCGAGTCTCTTGGTGTGGCTAGATATCCATTCAACGCTACTCCGAGACCCTGGCCGTCGTGAGGGAAACTAGTAGGAGTTTAGTACGGGGCGTGCTCCGTTGTTCACCTGGTGAAAAATCGATGGCCCCTTCGGGGACCGTTAGTGCTGCTTGGATGGGAGCCACTGCACGCTGAGGTTTGACGACTGGGTCGGACGAACAGCAGCACATGGAGCGTGCCTTCTGAAAGATCCGAAACGTCTCCAATGGATAGGCGGGAGCGACTCACGTGGGGCGAACTCACCATCCCCCTTATGTTTTATTGAGTGGTCACAAATTATTCCGAGATATAAAGTGTTCAGCATGAATGGAAGGAAAGGACCTCGTGTGCTAAAATATATGTGCTCCACATGCCAAAAAGACAAGTGGTGCGTAGATTTCCCGGAGGGGTGTTTCTCAAAATCCCACCTTGGAAGTACCTGCACGGACTGCGTCCTAAGGGCAGAATTGCAGGAGCTTAAAGAATTGTTCATGTCTTCGTAGGAAAAATCACGACGGCTGGAAGAAAAAGTGAAGATCCTCGAATCTGAGCATGCGAGTCAAATCCGTCGTCTCGAAGCCAGCATTGCAAAGATGACAGCCACCAAGATAGAGAAACAGGAAACTCCCAACGATGCGGGCTCCTCTGTCGAACCCTCAAGTACCGCGTCGACAGAGACAGGCCACCCATCCGACGTCTCAGAGCCAGTTGCTGCTGGGGTTTCTCAGGGCGTCAAAAAGAAGAAAAGGAAGAGTAAGAAAGGAAAGACAGCAGAAACAGTAAATAATACAAAAGAGAAAGTAAAAACAGAAGAAAAACGAAGAAGAAAAAGAAGAAGAAAAAACAAAAAGGAGAGAAGAAAGACGAATCGAAAGAGCCTCTACTGAAAGAAAAGCCTCTGTCCTCTGAGGGCAAATGCGCGAGGGTAATCGTGATCGGTGACTCCCAAGCGCGAGATCTACAATCCTTGCTAGCGGCCCGCCTTTGCATCAGTGTGAAGGTAAGCTGCCTTCCAGGAAGGGGGAACGAATAAATAAGGGTAGAGGCTGAGAAAGCTCAGATCTGTGAGAGCTTAGTAGTTGCCCTGATGGCAAGCGGCAAAGATCTCTACCTGCGAGGAGGTAAATTCGGCGCCAGCGGGAAGATTCTGACCACGGTTATGGGAGCAGTTGACGACTGTGGGCTGAAAACCCGCAGACGTGTCAAATCGGGATACTGCCAAGACGAGGTCCATCCCACAATGCTCATGCAAGGAATGTCTCTATAAACCAACGCCTGGGAGATCTTTGTATGGCGGAAGGAGTCTTTTTTGTAGACCCCTACCACACATTTTACGGGAAAAACGACCTGTACAAAAGGGACGGAGTGCATCTTTCCTTTAAAGAGAAAGCTGTACTCGCAAACATGATCCAAGATGTGGTGAAGCGGACCCAAAAAAGTGTCAGGCCCCAAGTAAAGGACGACGTAGGCAAGTACACTCGTGTTACTCCAGGAACGAGCTTTTCTAAGGTCACAAAGAGGAGAGTGACCCCGCCACAAAGAAACAATGCGGGAAACGGAAGAGCGTTGGAAATCCTACAGTCTGGGACTCCCTCAATGTTCTGCTGTTTAATGCGAGGTCTATCAGAAACAAGTTTCTTGAACACCGTGGCCTCGTAGCAACAGAAGAACCTGAGATAGTGGCCATAACGGAGTCGTGGATCAAAACCTCAAGCCGAGGTGTTTTGAAGGTGAATTCACGATTCCCGGTTACCAGCTCTTCCTGAAAGATCGGCCAGATAGTGAGGGTGGCGGTGTGAAGTTGTATGTCAAGGATACTCTCAACTCGACGGATTGCAACATAGTATTAGACCATTAGCTACTAGGTGATAACCTAGAGATAGGTCCTGCAATATACAGGAACCTAGTGCTTTACTGACCCCCTGCCCAACTCTTAGACAGGACAGAAGTCTGTACCAGTTACTAGAACTTGTCGGAGTCAGAGTGTGTATCGTCATGGGGGATTTCAACACACAAGTTGACTGTAAAACCAGAGAACCCTGTGGCGAGGAGGCACTACTCCTAGGAGTTCGCGAACGACGAGTTCCTGGCTCAATGTGTGAGAGAACCAACGAGAGGAGAAAATATCATCGACTTGGTTTTCACCTCTGAGGATGACATCGTTGAGGACCTCTCTGTTGGCGAAGAGCTCGGTGGCAGTGACCACCGACTAATTAGATTTGTAGTCAAAGTCCCGAAGGCAGAGCATGCAACTAGTAAATCGAGGAAACTTGATTTGAGAAGAGCAGACTTTGCAGGTCCTCGTGCTAGAATTGACTGGCGCGAGGCTAGAAGTGTGCGAGGCTGATGAAGACTCGTGGAACAGTTTCAAAACCACATTCATCCCTCTGAAATGCCCCCGTCGGTCTTCTGTTCAACCAAAGTGGTTTAATCGAGAAATTGGCCAACTGCTTAGAAAGAAGAGAACTGTGTGCCGGCAATCCAAGATCTCGGGTGAATTTGACGAATACTGGAGGTTAACCAGGAAAGTGAAGTCCAGCATAAGGGTGGCTAAGCGGTCTAAGGAACTCCGAGTGGCGAAACTCTGTAAAGAGAATCCCAAGGAGTTTTTTGGATATGTAAACACCCGTAAACCAAACCGTCGAACGATTGGACCTTTGAGGAATGAGGAGGGGACATCAAAGCAGTCTGATGCAGAAAATGCTAACCTCCTCAACAACTACTTCCCTTCAGTGTTTTCTGAAGAATGTGGTCCTATCCCCCAGCCAACGAATTCCTACTCGGGAGAAAAGCTGGAAGGTATAGACTTCACCGAAGGAGAAATAATAAAAAAGATCACTAACCTAAGGACGAATAAGTTACCTGGCCCCGATTAGTTTCTACCTAAAGTGTTGAAATAAGGGCGAGGTCAAGTGTCACGACTTCGACGGAGCGAGTGTCATGATGAAGAAGCTCAGAGGTTGTGCCGCCATCATCATAGAGAAATACTCCCTCGCCAAACGGATTTACTGCTTTAATCACCGACTGAACCTGGTGTTGACCAAGGCCTGCGATGTAAAAGAAGTGAAAATCGCCCTTCAGAAGCTCAACATAGTCCATAACATCATTTATTTCAGCAACATGCGGACGCTCCGGTTCTCCAAAATCGTGAAGCTTTCCTCAGCTAAGCGGGAGAAGTTGGTGCCCTTGTTTCCCACCAGATGGGTTAAGCGGCATGATGCAGTCCTCGTGTTTATTGAGTTTCTGCCTCACATCGAGGTCTTCATGGAAAAGGAAATGAAGCTGGATGCTATTACTGGCATTTCACTCGCCGCGATTAGGGACCCTCGCTGTCTCATTTGGCTGGTTGTGGCGGAGTCAGTTTTGGTCCACACACTCGAGCCGAGCAGGACCCTGCAGAAGAAAGACGGTGACTTGGCATCTGCATATGTACTGATTCGTGATAGCGAGACTGTTTTCGCCAAGTTCAGAAAGAATGCCGAGGAGCAGTTCCACACTGTATTTGTAAAAGCCAAGGATCTCTGATTGAAGTGGAATCAGCTCACGATCACATCCTTTTTCCCCGAGTGTGTGCACTACAATCACAGCGCGCGAATATCCAGGCCAGGAATGTTGAGGAGTACTATTGACGTTCGGTCTATATTCCGTTCGTTGACCAAGTGATCACTGAGCTGAGAGAAGATTTAAGGACGATACCGTGCCAGTTGCTCGCCGGTTGTAGGAGATTCTCAAAGGCTAAAAATCAGACATGGATGCAGTCCTTAATGCCGCTAAGCTCTACAAGAGCGATGTTTAGTCACTGGTGCTTGTGCAGGCGGAGGCACAGCGGTGAACAAATTCCGCTCCGGTCTTGGGGACTGTCAAGAATGCGAAGGAATACGCCGAGACCCGTATGTTCCCGACCATTACGAAGCTCCTGACCACTTTAATGACTCTTCCGATCTCAAATGCAGAGGCTAAACGCTCATTCTCAGTCTTGAAACGGCTTAAGACGTACATGAGGAGCACGATTGGCCAGGATCGCCTGAACGGCCTCGCACTACAAGTTGTTCACAATGACATCCAAGTTTCGGATGATCAACTGATTAACAAGTTTGCGAAGAAAAACCACCGTCTCCTCTTCGCTTAGGCAAATAAAGGGGGACATTGGGCATGGGTCTACGAATTAGATGGAGTCTACTACTGGAAAATAAAAAAAAAATTATTTTGAGCCTGGTTACTTAAGTGGGCGAAATGACTTGCAAGTAGTCTACAATACATGTACATATTCATAATTTATGCCTATAACTTATTTGTATATATTCAATCACTGATTATTTGTACGATCATACATGTATTATTCGTAAGAATATGTACAACAAATTTCCACTCGTAAAAATCCTGGCATCGCCCCACCCCCCTCGCTTTTTCTGGATCTGCCACTGTTTGCAAGTATAAGGCAAAATGCAAGTCTTTGAAACTAGCTAAGTTCTCTTATCAGCGATGAATCTATCTACTCTTACGGCATAGCGATTTTCACCAATCCCATAAGGCAATAATACCCTGCGTAGCTAGGTAAACATGGTACCTGTGAGGCTGTAAGTCCCCCGGACAGAGTAACCGCAACAAACTCTTGTTGATGGTAAGTAATATTCCAATATTATCACTACATGGTACCTGGACTGGTTCCATGTAGTAATTGAACGGCAGCTGACGATTAGCCAGACATATGTCTGGCTTCGTGGCACTCCTTCCTCTGACAAAGGTGGGGAAGTCGGGGCCAATTCGCTGGACGATGTTTCTGTACAGCAAAGTTTCAAGGCTCCTTCCAATCGTAATTTGTGATCAACACTTCGTAATTCCAGATCTTCATTTCCGAATTACGTGTGTCGATCCCGTGCTCCGAAATTAAGATGATATCTGCATCAATTTCCCTAAATACTTTTCCATAAAGAATTTTTTTAGTCGTCCAGCCGTTTGTGTTTATTTCCATAATTTTCAGAACGTTTCTCTGAAAGACGTAGTGTTAAATTATCGGTACTTCTTCTTGTTCTTCCTTTTCTTCTTAATCTGTGTAATAGCTGGCGGAATTACAGGCTTTACTTTCTTCGGAGGGGGGCTTGGAATCTTTGATTTGCTCCTAGACCTGGTACGAGTGCATGGGCCCTCGTCACTTTCTGAATAGGAGTTGTCTTCATCTTACTCTTCCTTTGTTTCTTCCTCATCTTCTTCTTCTTTTTCTTCCTCCGCGGGTTCTACCAGAAAGGGTGCTTTTTGGTCCTTCCTAGTCCGGCATCCTGAACTCGTAATTTGGAATTATCGAGTCTGTAAAAGAACAACCTCTGACCCCCCCCCCCCCCCCCCCGCCAATTTATCAGAGACGAAGGTTATTGGTATCACGCCATGGCCGACGTCATTTCATGTTCGAACATTCTCGAATTTTCGAATTCTGTCATGAGCACGTTGGGAAAATATTTCCCAATCCTGCGAACTTGTCCTAAGCCCCCCTCCCCGCCCAGGTGACGAGGTGTGAAAGAGCCGCTGTGTCTCGCCCCTTGCTGCTAAATTATGAATCGACTCCGCCTCTAGATTAAGAGATCTGGAGCTTGTGACTCCTTTCCCCAAACTCCCCCTTTCCCTTCAGAATCGGACATACAAATACTCGTTTATTCTGTAGTTCGACGAGTCCAGCCCGCATCTCAAGGCCGTCCTTATCGTCTCGTCCCGTGAGCGTTTGTCAGACAGCAGTCTTCTTCATCCGTGATTCTACCCAATTCAATCGGTAGGTTCTGTGAACGGCAAGCCTTTGAATTTGCGCAACAGTCTCCCTTCGTTTAATCGAACCGAAGAAAATCTCCATCGATTACCTTTGATGAAAAAAAGATTCCTCTTTCAGTAGAATTACGAAAAATCCCACAGTCCCCGTCGAACGTCATCTTTGAAGTTTGGCTATTTTCATCGGAAGGTTGATTGGGATCGTGCCCCACCTGACTCATTCGGATCGTGCCCCAATTGCCTCATCGGATCGTTTCCCCACTCGCTTCCTCGCAAGAAGGACATTCCTCGAAGTCATTGACCCGTAAGACTGAAACCCCCTCTATTATTAGTATTGTCAAGATTTACTTTTGATCTGAGCCTAGTTACATAATCAATTAATTCCATTTGAAAATTCCTCCTCAAAATAATTATCAAGAGATTCTTTAAATTTAAATAATTCCCCTTTGCCTATTATTATTCTTACTTTGATCTTTATAAATAAAATTATATTTTGTTGTTTAATCTTTAACTAACCTTGAACGATACTCTCGGCCTATTCAAGTAAATCTCGCCAACCATTTATGCACTCTGTCTGATTATTAAGGATTTGAAACCCAATGCCTCAAGTGTGACCTCCTAGTTGGTCGTTAATCCCTGCGAACAGTCCTTCAACGGTTCGCGTTGCACTAGGTGATTAAGTCACCCCCCATTCCATAATATAGGAGTAGTGTATGGTATAGAGTGGTTGTACCACGACAGAGTCTTTGAAGGTCTTAGCGAATTCTTGGTTCGCCGACATAATTATTGAGGGGAGTCTGTTCGCCTTTTGGAGCGAATTATGAACCTCGTTGTAGCAGCCGGTTCTAACGGCGTTTGCTACATTATCGTGTGTAATGCATATTAGTATGCGTGCACTCAGGTCATCTGTGATGCGAACGTCTGGGGAGGGGGGGATGCCCTCTTGGTCGTATCTCTTCACTTTTTCTTGCGGCGCTCGCGTACGGCGTTTCTTTTACTTTCTTCTGCTCTTCTCCCTTCCTTTTAATTATCTCCTTCCTCTTTGAACAGTTAAGGGCCATTGTTCTGTGGTCGCCCTTACAGTTTAAGCACTTTTTCTGTGTGCTTTCGCATTTGTCATAGCGATGTCCGCTTGTGGCGCAATCACTGTGTGGCGGCGGGATCACTAGCCCCAAGCCAAAAAATCCCGCCGCCCTAACAAGGCCCGCTCGATGGTTCAAAGAGAAGATATTGAGGGGAGAGTCTAATTTTAACTTTATTAAAATAATAATGGAAAATAAATAAAAAAAAACTTAATCACAGCCACCCAAATATACTATTATAACCTTATAGCCTAATCTCAAAATGATTATATATATATATATATATATATATATATATATATATATGAATCTCAACTCTTTTTCTTAACCTACTTGAATTTTCCATTGCCAATTGCTCTGCTCTTTTACACGCTTCTTCCATAACCACTTTTCGTAGCGCATTAACACTTTCTGGCACCTTCTCAAGCAATTCATCTTCCATCAAGTCTCGTAAGCCATACAACACACTTTCGAACATAGAATCACCTCCACCTTTACATTTCCTTCCAACAACTACACCCATTGGCAAATACTCAGGATTTTTGCTTACAGTCTCGCTCTCATTCGAACTACATGGCAAACGTGACATTAAATCAGCCATCACATTCCTTTCACCTGGCAAATACTCAACCACAAAATCAAATCTTCCATCGTCCTTGCAAGCCTACTATCAACTAGCCTCATACGCTGCAAATACACTAGTGGCTGGTGATCTGTTATCACTACAATCCGTACTCCATACAGAAATGGTCGTAACGACTTGAGACAGAATCTTAACGCAGCCACCTCTCTTTCAATCGTCGAATATGCACGCCCTGCTACACTAAATGCATTGGAAACATATGCAATTATTCGCTTCCTTTCAACCTCATTCACAACCTGATCTTGCATCAAACATCCACCCATCGAATGACCACTTGCATCCGTATACACTTCAAGCATTCTTGCATTTTTTCCATATGCTGGATACGCAAGTTCCACATCTTTTGGAACTTCCGCTTTTATCTTTTTAAACGCCGCATTCATAGAATCATTCCCCTTAATCACAGTACTCTTTTTTTTCCAGTCCATACACTCAACGGTTTCATCACACCCGAACAATCTTTCATAAACTTTCTTCCAAATTCAAATAAACCAAGAAATCCACTCAACTCTCTCACTGAGTAGGCTTAGGGAAATCCCTAACCTTTTCAACGAACTTCTCAGATATACGCAATCCAACCGCACTCACCTTATGTCCCCAAAACTCAACTTCACTAGAAAACGACACACATTTAGACAACTTCACTTTAATCCCAAACTCTTCCAACTTTCTTAAAACATCATTTACCAAGGTCATATGTTCTTCCATGTTCTCACTCATCACCAAAATATGATCCAAAAACACTCGTATATTCTTATACGGAAAACCACTCAACTCTCCATTCATAGCACGCTGAAAAGCTCAGGTTTCTAAACAGATAATGGCGCTTTGAGGTGGAGAAAGACGTAATAGGCCTACTCTCTTCAGCCACAGGCATCTGGTAGTAACTACGTACCAGATCCATCTTAGAAAATACTTTCATTCCATACATACTATACACACAGTCAGACACAACACTCATAGAAAACTTGTCTTTCAATGTTCGTTCATCTGGCTTTCGTACAGGTACAATCGGACTATTCCAGGCACTCACACTCGGCTCAATTACACCAATTATCTCTCATTCCTCACACTGTTTCTCAATCCCTTAAGCCACAGGGGAAGGGAAATGACGAGGCCTTTGATAAATTGGCGTATCGTCGCTCAAAATTATTTTGAATTCAGGCAAGCAAGCGTTGCGAAATTCCTCATCCCCTTGACTCAAGGCACTTCTCCTATTCCACAACATCCTGTAAACTTTTTGCTTCTCATATTCACTCAACTTTTCTTCCAATTTCACTTGTTCAATCAAATCTTCATATCTCCAAACATTCGACGTTACACTCACGGAAAACACGCATTCACCACATGCATTGACCACTGTATTTAACACACCCAATTTATCTCCTACTTGCACTCCTCTAAGACTCTTCCTTCGCAGATGAAGCCAAACTTGTATGCAGTGCAGCCACGCGAATATTTCATATCAATTACAACATCAAACACATGCACAACTTGCCTCAATCGATAGTTCGCGGCACTACCATCTAAAATAAATATTCTCATCATTCTCACTTATCTCAACATCAGAATTCCATCCAATCCTTACACTCAATGTTTCTTTCTGCTTGGCAGGCACTTTCAATCGCATATACTCGTACCTCCAGAACTTTCATGATGTTCACTCTCACACTTCCATCTGGATCCACATACCATTGACATTTCATACTTCCATTCTTCTTACATTCAATCATCTCTACATCAAGGAGAATCACGATACCATTCGCTCTCAAAAACTTATAATCTAATAACATGTCATACTTCTTGTTTGCACCTTCTACTACACAAAATTCATCCTCATTCATTCGGAAACCTGTAATCGAAACACTTCTCTAAACCTCGCAATAATCGGCACATCCTTCTCACCTAATCCAGTCAAATGATATCCACGATCCTCAACTTCACTTACTTTCATTCCTACAAATGCTTCATAGTACACCACATTCCCCTTACATCCTGTATCAATCATTCAATGCACTTACTTCTCGTTCTCCACACTTAACCTTAATACACATACACCTATTCACTCTCTGACCCCAATTCACTCCACGATTTAACAATCCTTCTCTAACATTTTCACTTGCACTCATAGGTGGGCGGGATAACGAAAGATGTATCACGATAACCGAGAAATCGATAACGATAACCTTATCAGCGATAATCGATAACTGGCGATAAATTTATCGCCCTATAAGGTGATGACTGATAAATCGATAAATCCCAAATTATAATACAATATCGATTATTGACTATATATAGCGTTATTTTATAATACAATAGTAAGAATATTTGAATACTGTTTCTTAGTTTATTACCTGGTGAGGATTTCCTACATCTCCTCATCGGTCTCGAGGATCCTCCTCCCAGCTCGGACTTACCTATTTCACGATAAACGATAAATCGATAAAGATAACCTTATTGGCGATAACTGATCATCGATAACTGGAGATAAATTTATCGCCCGATAAGGTGATAACCGTTACATCGATAAATTCATAGGTTTTAAGGATCTTCCTCTCAGCTCAGACCTAACTATTTCTGCCTCCAAGGCACGCGCGGCTCGCCCCTGTGCTAAATTGGAACCAAAAACTAAAATTATCGATTATCGCTGGTTTAGAACCAAAAGTATCGGCGATACTAATGAATCGATAACGCGGAAAAATATATCGGATAACCGATAACCCGATATCGTTATCGCGATAACGCTCACCTATGCTTGCACTCTCGGGAATTCCCCAGAAGGAACCCTCTCATTCCTTAGTTTCCCTGAGCCGTATCATCTCGATTACTCGCATGGTTTCCATCCATTCTTTCGTCCACGCGTCTATCACCAGTCCTACACAACCTTGTCGCATGACCTACCATTCCACATTTACCACAGGTAGTTCTTGGACTGGCACACATCTTGGCATAACACCCTATCTGCTCACAATTACCACACACTCCATGTCTACTCATATTCACTCGACCACCTTCCCTGTAATCTCGTGCCAAGTGGCCCATTCTTCCATATCTATAACACGCTCTTTCCCTCGCACGACTACAATCTTTTATCGTATGCCCCATTTACCCACAGCCAAAGCAACTTTCTTGTTAGCAGCGACAGTGTCAGCCCTCATGTGCCCAACTTTCCTCCACCTCAGACTCCTAGGCTCATTCATTCTATATCTGCAGCCATTCCTACCATTCGCACGACCACTACTCCGACCATTCTAAACCCTACCTCAACCATTCCGACTCTCACTCCTACTTTATTCCCCCCCCCCTCGGTTCGCGGCCAACATACACACTCTGTGCTGTTCATTCTGTCCGTAATAATTCTCCAAAAATCTTGTCATCACCTCAATCGAGTTCTCTATCAGCGCGTCTCGATAGGAGCGGAACTGGGGCAACTTACTTCTACTTGAGTTGCGCGCACAGTGTGAATCGAGGCCTCCTTCCTTCCATAATCTTCAAATTCACGGTCGTCTAACATCTCCAGTACATCCTTCCATAGCAATCTCTCACCAGCCCATCTCATCTTCTCTTTCCTTTTATACGTCACATACTCACCACTTCATTCGGAACAGTATTCAAAAACTTTTTAATCAGCTCCTTATCCCCATTTATTCCGTCATCTCCAAATCTCATTTAGCGCCAAGGACTCTAAGCGATGCGCATATGAATTCACATCATCATTCTTACCCATTCTCGCTTCCTTTAACCATTTGTTTTCTTATATTTCACCCTCGTCTTCATCCTCTTAAATTGCTCTATCATTGTCCCTTTCATAACATCCCACTTAGGCTCACCCACACTCATAATCGTCCGGTAAAAATCTTTCATACACCCATCCAGAAACTCGCACAACTCTTTCACCCAAAACCTATTATTCTCTCCAAATTTTTCCTTTCAATAAGTTTCATACTCTTTCAAAAACACTTTCACGTCTTTTGTTCCTTCCATTCTAAACTTACTTAACTTTGGCACTTCTCTGATCAATATACTCCAATGAACCTCAGCATCACTTTCACTCTCAAGCACTTATTTCATAATTTCACTCATGCCTTCATTCGAGCTGAAATACAAAGAGTCAATACTAGCCAGTCGGGCCCTTTCCTGTCAGTCTGGGCGTTTAGTCATTGGGGTCTTCATTTTTCGGTGCTTTGCCACTTGCGGGGGTTTGTTTAAGTCTGCCAATCCCTTTTTGTCCGTCATTTCCATTCCGATTGGAGTCCAGGCCACACCACTACCAATTGCACCTAATTCTCCTATTCTCTAATTCAGATTCGCATCAATCTTTCCTCCATTCGCAGCTCACTGTCTTTAATCCTCTCTTCCATTCTTACTTCCATCTCTCTCTCATTTTCCTCTTCAAACTATCATTCTCTTCTTTCAACTGTGCATTTTCACTGTCTTTCTGCCGCAATAACTCACTTAATCTTCTCACTTCTAACTTTATGTCCTCAATCTGTTCCTGTTCCATCAGGGACAAAAAACACAGGCTCTCACTCCTCTCCTTCTTCAAACCACCGGGCAGTCCCTGTTCGGGCGCCAAATATACGAGTGGCGGTCAATAAGTTTTTCAATTCGGATATAAGGAAACGAGATATGAGGAAACGTGTTTTATTATTCTTAAATATAACTACCCTCGACTTCAATGCACTTGCGCCACTTGTCTGAGGCTTCGAATTCCCGACAAACAAAAATCTACCGACTGCTGTTCAATCCACTCAAGGATGGCAAGCTGGACATCTTCATCGTCCCCAACCCGGTGTCCACGCAGTGCAGCCTTGAGCTGGCGGAATAAAAAGTAGTCGCTAGGGGCCAGATCTGGATGTAGGGTTGATGGTTGAGCTCCTCGAATCCGCACTCGCGCAGGGCAGCTTGTACAACTCTGGCCTTGTGGACTTGGATGACGTTGAAGTCGATCATGGGGCGTGAGGTTTCTAGAGACCCAACGGGCAGAGACCTTGGGCATGGCCAAATTGTCGTGGATGGTGTTGATAACACTTCCATGTGATATTCCATGTGATATTTCTTCGACCTTCACCTATCGACTTTCGAGGATCATCCTCTCTACACGGACCACATTGTCCTCGTTGGTGTCGTCTGATGGGCGTCCTAGAGGGGAGTCAATTTCAAGAGATTCACGACCATGGCGGAACTCCCTCTTCCAGCGAGCAATGGTGGCATAGGAAGGGGCGATGTCGGTGTACACTGTAACCATGCGTTCATGGATCTCTTTTGCATTCTTGCCTTCCTTGGTCAAAAATTTGATCACTGCGCGGTGCTCAACCTTCTCCATTGTTGAAAAATTTGTGACTCACGATCTGAGATTAGCTACTGCTTCTTAAATAGACGAAGAAGGATAGTGCCGCTGCAGGTCCTGACTTGTCATAACTTGTCCTAACACGCCCACAAACAGCCATCCCCCTTCCTCTGTTTTGCCCTACCGATTCGCAAAACTTATTGACCGCCCCTCGTATGTGGCGGCGGGATCGCGATTTCCCAGCCAGAAATTCCGCCGCCCTGACAAAGCCCGCTCAGTGGTTCAAAGAGAGGATATTGAGGGGAGAGTCTAATTTTAACTTTATTAAAACAATAATGGAAAATATATCAAAAGACCTCAATAAATCACAGCCAACCAAAAATACTATTATAACCTTATAGCCTAATCCAAAAATGATTATATATATATATATATATATATATATATATATATATATATATATATATATATATATATATATATATATATATATATATATATATATATATATATATATATATATATATATATATATATATATATATTTATATTTATATATATATATATTTATATATATATATTTATATATATATATATATATATATATATATATATATATATATATATATATATATATATATATATATAATATTGAGGATAAATCCCAGAGCCACGAGAAACGGATGTAGCATCTTTTAATTTTTCACTACGTTTCGAAAACTACAAGTTTTCATCTTCAGGCTAGAATAAGTTTACAAAGTTAATATGTATAAAGAAAACTTGAAAAGGCCAACAAGACATTATTTTAAAGGTGACCAATTACAGAATATCAGTAGAAAGTACTACAAGTTAAATTAAATTTGACTTGGCAACAGTTAAATTTGCTTTAAGACTGACTCAAAAATTAGTTCATAAATTTAAAGATTATTGCAGAAATTAATTACAAACTAAGAGAAATTGACTTGGCATTATTTAAAGATAATAAATTTAAACTTTTTTTTTTTTTATTATTAAATTTTGTAAAGACTAAGAGTTAAAAACCTTTAATATAAAAACGGAAAATTTGGGTACTTACTAAAGCGGATCCATCCTAGAGAGTGAATGGTAGGTTTAACAAAGGGGCTAGTATATATATAGGTTACATTGACGGTTGGTTTATTAAAAGGCAAACCAACTAACAAACTGTAGTTAAAATTAGTTAATTAATAATGATATTGCACTTAAATCTTCATTGAGTGTAGGTTTGTAGTGTTTTATATATAGAGATTCGAGTGTTCTTAGGCAATGTTTGTTGTTGTTAAAGGCTAATACTTTAAAATTCTCAATAGAAATGTTAGTTTTACAGCTTATGGTGTGTTCCCTAATAGATGACTTTTCCTTTCTATTTAATATTTTGCTTGTACGCCAACTAATCCCCATATGAGCAGAGAACCTAGCTCCAAGAGACCTAACAGTGCTACCAATGTAAGAGGCTCCAGTATATATATATATATATATATATATATATATATATATATATATATATATATATATATATATATATATATATATATATATATATATATATATATATATATATATATATATATATATATATATATATATATATATATATATATATATATATATTTATTTATATATATATATATATATATATATATATATATATAGATATATATTTATATATATATTTATATATATATATATATATATATATATATATATATATATATATATATATATTAGGGTGACCTTTATTTCATGATAATTTTGATTTTTTGATATTTTACCAGGAACGGCCAGTTCAAATGTTCCATTTGCTCCGCAAAAACAATGCATGCAAAGTTTTTTTAAAAATATTAATATTTCGGGGTAGCTCAACGAGTTTGAAGTTCCTTATTTTTTTTAAGGATGGACATTTTCTTTGTGCCGTCATAGGTGATTTAGAAAACTGTTTAACACTAACAATTTAAAAGTCACCTTATTTGATGCAATAAACATAGTTGTAAACTCATTTCATTTCACAGCACACGAGTATTAACCCTTCAAGGTAGGGTGTCTCACGGGTGCCCATTCCCACTCATTATAGCCTAGTTTAAAGTCACTGAGGACTTGCGTGGGTCAGAGTAATTCTGCCGGTGTTTCTCCACTACTTTGAAGAGGAACTGCCTCTGCTTTTCGTCCTTTGTGAGGGCCAGGTTGAAGTTCTGCATCAGGGCGATGCCCTGCTTAGTGAAGTCGTTCACAGTGTGCAGTTCTTTGACGCAGGAAGCGACGAGGGAGTATCCTTGATTGTCAGGCCACTCAGTTGGATCAAGTGCCAGGAAACTTACATTCAACCCAAGTATCTCAATGAAGGTTGGCGTGGCAGACGTCACAAAACTTGCAACAGTTTTCTCTGCAAGTGCAGTAGATGTTAGTTCAACCGTTGCTCGTCGAGGAATATCGTCAGAGCTCTATTCCTTCTGCAAAGCATTCAATATCACCCTCTTCATCTCAATGGCCAGGTGATCATCAAAAAATGCAAGAGCAACCAGCCTCTCACTCAAGTACCAGAGATGGCGCCCAAAGACTGTATCTGTCGCCTTGGCCACTGCCTTTTCGGGGTAGGCTACCAGCATCTCAAGCAGTTAGAGGTCTTGTGCACGGGCTGCAGATGGAGATGTCGCGCGAAACCAAGACACAATGTCCGTTGAGATGTTGAAAGTGACGCATCGTTGAACTCCAGATTTTTCGCTTGCAGTGAGGTGGAATTGCTCTGAATCTCGGAACAGGTAAATCTTGATGGTGTATATGATTTTTGCCCTCCAGCGGGCACGGTGGAGTGCACCAGGATGCAAAATTCTGATCTCATGCTTCGGCTGTACACCAAAGACGATTATAAACAGCTTTAGTAGCTCCCTTTAGTCGTCACGTGACGTGTGTTCTTCCAATAGTTGGCTGAACTTAATCATGAGGTCATCGCAAGCAATGCTTAAGGAAGTGTGTCTGTATGTCTTTCTCTGTGAATGGCTGAGGAAGAGATTTGTTGAAGTCTTTCCACTTGGTCTGAAACCGCTTGAAGAAAGCAATATCAGGCACAGAAGAAGGGCCGATGCATGCTGTAAATGCCTTCTCACACACCAGTTCCAAGATGTGGTGACGATAAGCGAGGTGAAGAACTCTTCGATTGAGCCGTTGCTCGATTATGGTACATGCTCCAGACGAAATCCCTGTGTTTGAAGCTGTGGTGTCAAAGAGTATGACAAAATACGATCTGTTACTCCCCAGTCTTCAAGAGCAGTCATCATGGCATCGGCCATTGCTTGGCCAGTGCCACTGGGAAGGACTGGGATTCCCAATAGCTTTGCAACGCCATGTCCTGAAACCAGAACAGAAAGTCGGTCGACTATAGCTGCAGTACCACCTGCCGCTGTCTGCACCATTTTGCCATCCCAGTGCACAACCAGTGGCACCAAAGGCCTTAACGAGTTTTCAACTTGCTTGGCGGCTTCTGCACGAAACTTCCTCCGATCTCACCGGGAGGACTCGTGGTTTAACACCAGCTTTTGGGGATCATGACCAAGGCTTTTTGCAGCTGCTGCAAGTATATGAACTCCTGCACGATCGGATATCTTGGCCCTATCCATCACGGCTTAGAGTTGTTAATTAATGATTTTCTTCGATCTCCTGGTGCACTTTATTGGGGGTATGATGACTAAAGATGGTCCTAAAACACAGCCGTCAGCATCCTTTTCTGCACTACGACACTGAAAAGGGAAATGAGTGGGACTGGAATTGCTGGAACTTGATGTAGAGCTGGATGCGAGTTCAGTGATTTCTTCCAGTTTACACTTTTCAGCTTGAGAACGCTTCATGGGCTGTTCTTTCTTCTCTTCATCCCTCTGATGTTGTTATTCTCTACGTGCAAGAGACATGTCCCGTGTTGTTGACATTGTGCCTCGGAGCATCTCCTCCCTCTGGGCTCGTAGAAAGTCCCTGTCCTCGGTGATTGTAATCATTGACATAGCATCTTAATGTGCGATGTCAAAGAGGCGATCAAGGAACAGACAGAAATCATTCTCTTTTTTCCGTTGTCTTTCTGTTTGCCTGTTTTGTTCTTCTTTAGACTCTTCCAGTTATCATGTAGTCGTGTAAATTTCACTCTTGCTCGCTACACTTTCTGTATTGGAATACGTGCGCGATGCCAGAAGGTACTTACTAGTTTGGCCGTTTCCACCGCTGCTTCCTTCGTCGTCATCTTCTGGTTAAGAAAGAGGTAGAGATAGTTTTGAAGCACCTGTTTGCATGATGGTAGCATAATCCCAATAATGGTAGGCTCGACTGAATCAAGTAGGTAGACACTTGTCATATCTCTGGTTACAGACGCCATGGTACCTGTAACAAATAAAAAAAGGAAAGAAAATGGCCCTTATTGTCTAGGCTGCACTGTGCAACTGTGTGTAGTAGAGAGGGAAACAACTCAGTGTGTCCATCTGCTACAGCAGCACTCAAGCAACTAGACACCACGGCATAGCGGAAGCAGGAGTGGGTCAGTGTTGGGCAGTTGCCATATTCTGCCAGATGTTTATGATACTAATGACACCTAGTTAATGCTGCGCCTTATTTTAATTTTATTTAGTTAGTTTTTGTGCATAAATTGGTATTTCTATTGTGTTGATTAGTCTTCTACTTAAGATACCAGCCAAAATTTAATGTATGAACTATAATTATAAACCAAGAACCATAGTAACATAATTGTGAAAAATGTCAAACTTTCAGCTCATTGAGCGACCTTTAAATATAAATATTTTTCAAAAATATTTTACACAGTGTGGTTTTTGAGCAAATGGAACATTCTGATTGCAGTTCAAATTCAAAAGTTTCCAAATAAAGGTCATCCTATATATATATATATATATATATATATATATATATATATATATATATATATATATATATATATATATATATATATCCACCAAACCGCAAGTAAGCCTAATCTAATCTACACGGCCTTACACTTTTATCGGCCAATGTAGAAAAGAACGTAAACCTAGATAAGTCGGTACCAAATCGGAATTGCCAAGGATCGTGTACTGGGTGCACCCTTAACTAAATGTCCAGAGCTCGCAAATCAGGGGGAACGGGGAAGGGAGGGGAGGCGGACCCGCTATCTGCGGGATTCTGAGAGGTCCAGGACTCGGCGAAGCCTTCGAGTTCAGAGACTTGGGACACTCGTTAGTCCCAACTTCTGTGTTAGAGTCCCTGGGACGCTAGCTCCAATTATTGCCTGGAGACTGGGAGGCGCCCTCCAAGGCCTACACTTGTAGGTGGTCCCTTTCTTGTCACGAGAACGACTGAGAGTCAAGGCTGGCTACCGCTGCCTCTCAAAGTCAAAAGTCGCTTGATCAGCCGGCACCAAGAAGCTGGAAAGGAGAAGGCAATTTCAATCACCGATTCACGGCCACACTTAAATATTCTTACACTGACATACATACACACCCACGTATTGACACTAAGACTCACCTGAGTAACTATTCAGCTTCTTTCTAAATTCTAATGGACACTTTACTTTATTAATCTCATCAAATTAATCTCATTCCTGTTTCAAATGTCGCCTGTGGAGGAAGCCAGAGATGAATGGGGAAACACGATATAAATATATCGACTCCCCCACTCGGAGTGACTTCGCTGTGTCCTCCTCATAACAAACACCCTAAAAAGGGAGAAAGGGATTAGAGACGGGGGAGGGGAGGCGGAAACCAACAAACTACTACAACTGTACAACAGCTTCTCGTTTTCTGGGCATGTCGCGGTTGTGTGCTGTTCCAATGTGTAGCATATAAAACACATTTGTATGCTTGTAAACTTTTCTTGTTCAATGTTTTCTCCCGGTATCCGCATGTAAAAGACGGGGAGTCCTTCGGTGGCGGCCCTTCTTGCCATTTCATTAGAGTCGAAAGTTACTTTAAACACATGTGTGTGTTGTCGGAATTTGATCACCTCCCGAACCTTCGCCCACACATGTTTCTTTTCGATTTCGGCTTTTATTTCCTCAGCCGAGTGTCCTCCTACCCAACTCTCCACTTTGCGGCAGATAACCCTTCTTTTAACTGCCACTTGTTGGGGGTCTTCGATTCCAGTTTAATTGTCTTCAGCAAGTTCGCTCCCTCTTCCTATAGGGGCTTGTCAACATCCCGGGTCTCCACACATATAGGAATGAATCTCAATGGCACGTCGATGAACTTTAAGAGTGCCACCTTCAACGGTGCATATAGTATCGCACAGAGCTTACTCTTCTCGGGCGGTTTCTGGACGGGGATAGTCCTCAAGGAGACCCTCTTGGTGATGGTCTCCATGGTCTCCCTTTGTCCTCTTACTTTTTATTTCTTGATTTATTCTCTTCTTTCTGCAAGAAAGTCTTCCGGATAGACAAGCTTTTTAAAGCATGCTTCGCATGATCGAACGAGAAGGAGAAAGAGAACTAATTGGGGATTCAAAGGACAAAGGAGAAATTGAGTTAAGCGCGAGGCAAGATAAAAAAAAAAAGCGGTTGCTCGCTGCCTCAATGTGCACGTTTCTAATCCCATCCCAGCTTGGTAATTTTTCGAAGTAAGAAATAACTATTTCCGAAGAAAAATGATTCCGTTTTTTCTTTCCCACGGTGAAGTTGGATATATATATATATATATATATATATATATATATATATATATATATATATATATATATATATATATATATATATATATATATATATATATATATATATATGTATGGATATATATATATATATATATATATATATATATATATATATATATATATATATATATATATATATATATATATCTGTCGTGGAATGGGCAGACTATATATTTATATATACGTAGGTACTTTGGGGCTTGGCCCAAAGTGGGTTGAAGACCGATAGTGAAAGGGGAAATTGTTAGGAGTCCAGGAGGTATGATTTATTCTTACTTTGCGGGGTCTTTTTAAACAAATTTATCAGAGTGCAAGTTGGCCAAAGATTAAGAGGTAGCTGGTACGCGCTGAGGTTGCAAAAGAAAGACAATGACGAAAATATAACTTTACTAACAAAAAAAGAATATATATATATTTACATAGAAATTGGGTTTAAATGGAACGGCCGCCCAGACGGGGTTAAAGATCTACACGCGATCAGGTAGCTTAATTAAGGGATTAAAGAGGTTAGATACTGTTGGTGATTTAAAGAGCGATTTTATACTGGGGCGTACACACGAATAATGGAGCAATTGGATAAGCCAGATTTAAGATCATTCTGCAGGTGGCAACAGTTACGAATACCTTATGTGTTCGTTGCCGAACAGGGGCCTGTTAGGGTACGGTGAAAGCGACGGAAGAAGTTGGGTTACCTCTGGTTTTATACGAGGGAGCGCTAGTCGTCTTCGGAGTTGGGAATCCTTGTCAGTCCTTGCCGATAGACTAGGGCAGAGTTCACTGATGTCGAAGCTCGCCGATTGACTAAGGCAAAGTTCACGGATCGATTTAGCACTCACTTGAATCGAAATCGCCGCTGGGGGGTGGGGGGTGGGGGGAGCGTCTTTTAGCTCGTTCGTCGAAGTAGGTGAAAGTCTAACAGTGCTGCTATCTAAACTCCGTTGAAGCGTTATATAGGCGCCTGGAGATGAGGCACGCGCGATCTTGAGGAAAAGTCGGCGTTCCTTCGAGGGAAAGGGGGGATCTTGATAACGCTCGTTGGAATGTCCAACGGATTCCAATCTTTGAGCAGAAAGGCCCGAATGCTCGCCGAGAGGTGGCCGCGTTAGGGGGGGGGGGTGAAATGACATTGGTCCCTAGGTAAATACAGCTGGGTCGAGTGATAACAGTGTCAGCCGCCTCCTTTCCTAGGTTCTCATGCTTTCGCCAGCTCCATGCGGTGATCTCCGGATCCACGTGGGTACAGGGGGGCACGTGGCCGCCATTTGACCTCAATCTGCTACAATATCTTATTTCATTCAAATAACACATTATATTCATTGGTCATAATATCCAATTAAATAACCGTATTACCCAATTGAATTATTAAGCTACATTCTCCTAGGTGGGCGTTATCGCGATAACAATATAGGGTTATCGATTATCCGATATTATTGCCCCGCGTTATCGATTCATCGGTATCGCAGATACTTTTGGTTCCAAACTAGCGATAAATAATCGATAATTTCAGTTGTGGGGTTCAGTTTCGCTAAGGAGCGAGCCGCGCGTGCCTTGGAGGCAGAAATAGGTAGGTCCGAGCTGGAGAGGAGGATCCTCAAAACCTTTGAGGAGATGAAGGAGAGCCTCACCAAGTAAGAAACCGTATTCAAATGTTCTTACCATTGTAATATAAAATAACGCTATATATATTCAATAATCAATATTGTATTATAATTGGGGATTTATCGATTATCACCTTATCCGGTGATAAATTTATAGCCAGTTATCGATTATCAGTTATCGCCGATAAGGTTATCATTATCGATTTATCGGTTATCGTGATACATTTTTTTTCGTTATCGCGCCCACCTATGCACATTCCATTGTTATTTGTTAGTTTAATAGATCTTTTTAAATTTATGCGTCAGTACTTTTGAAACCTTCCTGGCTGAATTAGTTATCCTCTCTCACGTTTTCTCTTTCAAAACATTTTTATCTTTAAATTCATATAGCTATCTAGGCAAGTTTGTCATTAAACCAATCATTACATAAACTATAATTGATGCCCTAGACCTTTTCTTTTTTTTTAATTAAGTATAATATAGTTTAACGTCTAGTTACGTAAAAATTATATTATTCTTTCCATTTGAGATTACGCCCGGCAACCACGAACTCAGCCGCTTCTCTCTTACTGATTCCGACACGGCTTACGCCCTGCCCTTCTTTTGTTTTCAATGTAAATTTGTTTTCATATTATTTCAACCTCCTCAATTTTTTTTCTTAACCGGAAATTTCAAAAGCACACATCCCTTAGCCATGAATAGTCAAGCCACGAAGTTTACCTCACATGCTTCGACCACGCTAGCGAGCCAGGCCTCCTCAACTTTTACGACCACATGTGCGTCACCTGTGTCAATTAGTCATCCTGCGGCCAAAAACCAGGATGTCAGAGCCCGAGGCACCAACCACACTTCAATCAATCTGCCCGCTTTCGATGCGACCGATCCGATTACGTGGTTCGAATTATGCGAGGTTTTAATGACACATCAAGCCATAACCGATCAAGAGCGCATAATAAGCAAGACGCAAAAATTTTCAATAAGTATCTTTACTTTGTTTCGTGGAATTTTGTTAGACGGTGGGGAAAGTGGAGGCAAGCTTTCAAACTTGAATTTGGTATATGCCAGGTTGAAGACTTAAGGGAACTACTAAATACTCAAAAAAGGGCTGATAGGCGCCCCACGCGGTTCCTTGAGCATCTCAAATTATTGATCAGGACAAAGGGCGCTCAGTTAGAGCTTTTCGATTTGCTCCTAACGGAGATTTTCATGCGTGGGATCCTTGACCACATTAACACCCGTCATCATGAATGGTGAGCACAAGAGCGTGGATGAAATCGCCAAAGCAGCACATATAATATATCTCAATCCTTACGTAAACTGGGGAACTGTCCCACAATGTTCCATTCCTCCCTCTAATCCATCTATTTCGCAGGTTTGGTTATCAACGACGCCTTCTGGCAATAGGCCGGACCCGTGTAACGCCTCATTTTCACATTCATCAGCGGACTTGGCTGCCGCTTTGGAGAGGATAGAGGGAGAGCTGCAAAAACAAAAACTCCAATGTGAGACGGAGCAACTTCCCGGTCACAAGGGTGGACGGAGTGAAAAGTTCCGTTCGTCCTCTCGAAGACGAAACCAACAGGGGCATTCCAGCACGAGAGGTGAGCACAGCATCCTCCTGCTCATGTTTCCGTCTATCCCTCCACTCCTAAATTATCTCACTCTCAAACTAAGAGTCTATGCTGGTACCATGAGAAATATGGTAGCGAAGCTGTACACTGTACACAGTCCTGCCAATGCTACCTATCATCCTATTCTCATTCTCAATAAAATGCTCGCTCTTCATAAATTCGTCCTTCTAATCATGATATTAATTTCATCCAACCAACTAATTGGTGCTGGTAGCACAACAAATATGGTGCACAAGCCGTAGAATATTTACAGCCCTGCACATATTTACAACCAGTACCTCATCAATCTAAAGCTATTTCACCAATTTCACCTCAACAATCTATTAATTCTCCTCAAACTAATGCTCTAACTCACTCCCCCCCCCCTTCTAATTTAAAATTTTAGACTAATTTCAAGTGAGAACGCAAGTAATCAATGGGTCTATCACCTCTGCCGTTCCTTCATCTCAGGTCGATCCAACATTTTGCATTTATGACTCACTCTCTGGTTTCTCATATTTAGTTGACACTGGTGCTCAATGTAGTGTTATTCTAGCGTCACTGGACGATAGAGCTTTTTCCTCCTCTGATCTTGTCCTTAAAGCCGCTAATTCCTCGGATATAAGAACTTATGGAAGGCGCATCCTTTAGTTGGCTCTCAGCCTCCGTAGAGTTTTTTGATGGACCTTTATTGTTGCCGAGGTTGACGTTCCTATTCTGGGCCTCGATTTTCTCTTTGCCCACGACCTTTTGGTCGACTTTCGTAACCGCAAGCTTATCGATCGCACTACAATGCTCACAGTTTCGGGTTTATTTTTCCAGTCGCAGAGTTCTCTTCTCTCTATCTAGTTTCCTTCAACCAATCCATAGTTTCAGCGACTGCTACAGGAATTTCCTGCAATTAGCATACCATCCTCTAAAGACAGGTCTATTAAACACAATGTGGTTCACCGGATAGAGACAACTGGAGTGCCTGTATTTTCCCGCCCCTGTCGATTAGCCCCAGATAAACTCGCCCTAATGAAGCATGAGTTCACCTTCATGGTGGAAGCTGGCATAGCTAGCCTCTCTACTTCTCCTTGGGCCTCTCCGCTTCATATTGCACCCAAAACTACCCCTGGTAAGTATAGAGCTGTAGGTGATTATAGGACGCTCAATGCATGTACTATCCCCGATATATTCCTCTGCCCTATCTGTGCGATTTCAATTCTACTTTTTTCGGTTTTTCGATTTTTTCTTGATTCGATCTGGTTCGTGCTTTTAACCAGATCCCTATTCATCCAGATGACATCCCAAAGACGGCTTTCACCACGCCATTTGGTTCCTTTGTCATGAACAGGATGCCTTATGGTCTTCGTAACATTGTTCAGACCTTCCAACGTTTTAGGGATCAGCTTCTGAGAGGTCTGCCTTTCGTCTTCTGCTATACAGACGACCTACTGATAGCCTCTTCGTCTTTAGAGGAGCAACTGTCTCACCTTCGCCAGGTGTTCGCTCGACTTGAAGAGGAGTATGATATCGTACTCAACACTTCCAAGTGTCATTTTGGTGTCCCCCAACTCTCCTTCTTGGATCACCATGTCTCGAGTACAGGGATTAGCACACTCGAAGATAAAGTTAGCATGATGCGCAACTTTTCTCGGCCCCCAGCACGCAAGCAACTTAGGCGTTTCTGTAGCATGGTTAGTTTCTACCACAGATCCATACCTAATTGCGCTAAGGTCAATCAACCTATCAACTCTCTGATCAGCAAGACCAAAAAGAACTCTCCTCTTGAATGGTCTGTTCAAGCGTGCGATTCGTTCTCTCGCACCAAGGAGGAGAGAGAATTGACTCATCCTTCTCCAGGAGGCCCCATTAGCGTTGCCTCCGACGCATCCGAAACCCATGTATGTCCAACATTGCAGCAGAAAGTTGGTGACCAATGGCAACCTCTTGCTTTCTTCTTTCGCTCTCGTTCAGACTCTTAAAAGAGGTGTAGTACGTTCTCTCAAGAGCTCCCTGGCATATACCTCGCAATCCGTCACTTCCGACAATACTTGGTGTGAGTGAATCCCCACGTGGAAGATCTTTTGCAGAAAGGAACTCCCATGTGCAGCAGAAGGCCCGGCTAGGCCTAAATGGTTAGCCTACCCCCCCCCCTTCCACAAGCAAGAGCCTCGAATCGAGTACCCCACGATTCACCTTTATGCGGGCTAAAATAGCTCTGCAAGAAGATTCGAGGCCCTTCGAGAGTAGAGCTGTTTCCCGCTAACCACCAACTCCGGGGAGAGCCTCGGACATAAATAACGCTCGACTTCCCGGAAGAGACACAGAGTTGAGAAGTCTCGCCCAGAACCCAGAAGATTTCCCCATGGTTCCAAGTCAAGTGCTAGCAACAAAGCAAAGTGACAGCTGACTATTTTGTGTATTTGAAATTAGCCCCAGCCAGGAGGTAATTCCACTGAACGATCGCCCTGAGTTATTTTTCCGACTTCTTTCATCAACTCCTGTCGAAGCCCTTCTCATTTCGGGTAGCCGAAATACTCTCCCCTGGACCGGAAGTTACCCCCCCCCCTTGCTTTTGGAGAACCGTCATCACTCCAACCTCCTGCTTTGAAGTCAGAGCGGCCTCACCTCAAGTGGAGAAGACATCCGTAAGCCAACCCCTCTCCCCCTTTTAGTAACCCAATTGAGTTAATCTCCCCCCCCCCCTTATCATTTGAATAGTCTCCTCCGGGAATACCTTAAGTTCTAACTTCATAGCCTGATTTATAACTACAATTCCCCCTTTCATTTACTGATGTTATTTTGCCCGTTAATTCTCTGAGGTAATTTTACCCATCAATTCTCTCATTAGTTTTGTGTAAATAAAATTATATTTTTGTACATGTCTCTTTAAATAACCTTGAGCTTTGCCATTGTCCATAATTTACCTGTCCTCGTTGCACTCTCTCACGCTACTCAGCCCGTATAAACTCGTTATTTTCCGTCCCTTTTGTCGGTTCACTTTCAAGTTATTAGTCCCTCCCTCATAGATATAATATGGTATTGATATAATGTAATGTCATACCACGACACTTACAAGGACGTGAATTTACCCTTTTTTATGGACCATAAGCCTTTGGTCGGTCTTATTCTTCTCGTAGTACTTCGTAAGTACACACTGCAGTTTACACTCGTCATCTTGACTTCATCCTGCAGTTGACGAACGATATTCGCTATTTTCATGTTTCTTCAGACTTCGTACCAGACGCGCTCTCTCGCATTTATGCGATTTCGGGCACGCAACTCTCCCACATTGCGCCTATAGATCAGGCTGCAATAGCGCTTGCCCAGGAACATGATGAAGACACGCAAACGCTGCGTCACTCTTCTCAACTCGTCGTTCGTGAGATCGATTTGCTGGACAGTCCTTCCAGGTGCATCCTGGTGCGTCCTCTCATTCATCTTGCTTACCGTTTGCACATTTGCGACCAAATTCATGGTCTCTCTCTCTCTCTCTCTCTCTCTCTCTCTCTCTCTCTCTCTCTCTCTCTCTCTCTCTCTCTCATCCTGGTGTCAATGCCAGTGCGCCAAAGTCCATCGCCACACAAAAGCTCCTCTGGTCCCTTTTCTTCTTCCCTCGTCGAGTTTTGACGCCGTTCACGTCAATCTAGTAGGTCCTCTTCCTTACTCTCGTGGTTGCAATTATATTCTTACCATGATCGATCGTTTTACTCGTTGACCAAAGGCAGTTCCTATCTCGGACATCAGAGCTTCCGCCGTCACTCGAGCTTTCGTCTCAACATGGGTTGCTCGTTTTGGTGTTTCCTCAACGATCATGACTAATCGTGACAGCCAATTTGAATCCCACCAAAGGGATGCACTAATGGCAGTGCTTGGCTTCCTTTATCTACGTACCACCAGCTGCCACCACCAAAGCAACGCTAAAGTAGAACGGTTGCACAGGACCGTCAAGGCAAGCTTACGCTCCACCGTTCCAAACATCACTTGGGTAGATAAGCTACCTTTGGTTCTCCTGGGTATTCGTTTATTCTTGAAAGAGGACTTGGCCTTCTCTGCGGCAGAACTCGTCTACAGTACTCAACTTCGTGTTCCTGTTCAATTCTTTTCTTCTTCTGACCGACCTCTACCTCCTCACCTCAATCCTGCTTCTTATGTACACGATTTTGTATGGGTAATGGCTGAGGTTAAGCCTACCGCCCCTAGAGTGCCTGCTAATCAGAGACTTTTCGTGCCAAAAGAGATGTGAACTTGTTCCCATGCCTTTGTCTGTCGCGATTCTACTCGCTCCTCATTGCCACCCGTTTATGACGGACCCTTTATCGTCATCTCTAGGAAACTGAAATTCTATGTACTGCAATTTTGCGCCAAGCAGGATACTGTTTCTCTGGATAGCTTGAAACAAGCCTTTATTGATGCTGTTCATTCTGAGTAGTCCTCATTTTCCTCTTCTACTATCTCTAATAATGGTGCAGTGATTCCCTTATCTCATCATCATCTAACCTCAAACCCAATCTCCTCTACCTCGCCCATATCTCCATCGCCATCCCGATTGCTGCCGCCCCATCTTTTGTTGCGGGAAACGTCGTCGCCAGAACTGTCCAGTCAGGAGACTATCCCTCCACCTCTGGTCACCCCGCGAACCAGCAAACCAAGCAGAGAGCGTCATGCTATCGCCAGACGCCAGCTCGGAGAGGTCACCCAAACAGATCAGCAACAATCCGTCCACTCTTGCTAGTGACAGTGCTTCGCCCGCATTTTGTGCCATCCCCAGCCATCGTGGCCAGCCCACGGGCGTCTTCACACGGTCTGGTCTCATTATCAGAAGGCCTCGGAGATATCTGGATTAGCGAATACTTTTTGTAACGGGATGGATAACTCTCTTGGCGGAGGGGGAGTATTGTAGCAGCTGACATCTTTGCAAGCTCGTACAAAGTTCGTAAAGAGGCAGTTGGCAACTTCCCGTCTGAGAAAATTATGCATCTCGCTCAAAAAATCCTTTAGTACGACCTTTGATACTAATACGGTTACCTTAAAATCAAAGTAAGACTCTTTCCAACCACCAACCAATCAAAACGTTTGTACAACCCAATTCAAAATTAACCAATCAGAATAGACATTGTCAGAGAGACATAATTCAACTAAATCGATAAATTTACTCGTAGAAATGGGAAGATCTAAACTAAGTCTAGGCATGATTTCCAGCAGAAGGCCCATGGTTTGGTCAACCGGAACTTTGGTAAACAAAGAGTTTACATCAAAGCTCACAAGTTTTCCATCCGTTGACCGCCTCAACCACTTGCAATTACCGGATGGAAAACTTGTGAGCTTTGATGTACACTCTTTGTTTAGCAAAGTTCCGGTTGACCAAACCATGGGCCTTCTGCGGGAAATCATGCCTAGACTTAATTTGGATCTTCCCATTTCTACGAGTAAATTTATCGATTTAGTTGAATTATGTCTCTCTGACAATGTGTTTCGAGTAAATAATGAGTTTTATAGACAAATATTTGGCCTTAGCATGGGAAATAGTTTATCTCCGATATTGGCATGTCTCTTCATGGAATATTTTGAGACTGAACTCCTTCCCACAATTTCTCCCCCTAACTTTATATGGTTAAGGTACATTGACGATGTATTTTCTGTATGGCCTAATGGCCATGATTTTGATACCTCTTTTAATAATTTGAATAATTTGCGTCTCCATCAAATTTAAATATGAATGGGAATATGATAATAGATTACCCTTTTTAGATGTTCTCATTAATAAAGATCACCATGAATTAAAACTTGACGTGTATAGGAAACCAACCCACTCGAATGCCTATATACATTATTTTTCGTTTCACGATAATACTGTTAAAAAATCGGTAATTTCTAACCTTTTCCTTAGAGCATACAAAATATGTCATCCTTCCTATTTAGATAAAGAAATTGTCATTATCAGGACCATTTTTTCTAATTTGTATTACCCCGATTGGTTCATATCGTCTGCCCATTTTGCAGCTAGGAAAACATTCTATGGTAATAAGCCTTCCCGCACTAATGACTTCAACAAATGTATAACATTGCCATTTAATAATAAATTAAATAGTTTAAAGGACATATTTGGAAAAGCTGGTATTAATCTAGCCTTTAAATATAATAATTCCTTAAACCAATTGATGATGGCCAGGAAACCCAAAGAACATCATAACATAGGAGTATATGCAGTACTATGCAACGATTGCCATAAAGTTTATATAGGAGAAACGGGGAGAAATCTAGACAAGAGATTGTATGAACACAAAAGAGATATTAGAGTGGGCAGCGAAAGTAGTGGAATATTTTGTCATGTTAGAGACAAGAATCATACGATCGATTTCAATGGAAGTAAAATGGTATTTAAATCGGCTAACTATGTTAAGAGAAGAATCGTAGAATCGAGCTTGATATCGTCAGTTCCTAATTTAAATCTATCTGAGGGTCAATTTTCTTTTAATCCTGTGATAAGAAAGCAAATAAACAAAATAGTAAAATGTCAGCCCTTCAATATGTTTAGGCCTACCCCCCCCCCCCCCCCGATTAGCCACAAGAAGGGGATTGGGGAAAAAATAGGGGATCTTTCACGATCTGACCTTGTGTTTTGCTTATATGTACTTCTCTTATATTTTCTGCCCAGTGTCAGTTGAAAAAGGGTGTGAGATACACCGAAACTGTTCTGAATTAAATTGTCTTCGGAGAATGTGGTTTAATTCCTCATCTTTTCTTGCGATATTGCATTAATTTTCATCATATATATATATATATATATATATATATATATATATATATATATATATATATATATATATATATATTAGGTTGTGGCTTAGCTTAGTTCGTGACTATATTTTATATCCTATTCACTCTATAATATCCACCTTATATAGCTTATTCTTCTCAACATTATAATCATGTGTTTTTTTTACCTTCCCCCTTCCCTCTTCCTCATTGGTGATATCTTGTTTATGAGGCGGTCTTTCATATTTCTCTTTCGTATATATACCTCTAATATAATACTATTTCTTGTAGTTATCCTTGATAAGGAACTTAATAAAGTTCGATAGTACTTGGAAACACCTTTTCATTTTTTCCTGCGGGATATTGCATTCATTTGCCACCCTCACGTGATACTTTGTGAGTTTTTCATTTCATATATATATATATATATATATATATATATATATATATATATATATATATTATATAAATATATATATATATATATATATATATATATATATATATATATATATATATATATAAATATATATATATATATATATATATATATATATATATATATATATATATATATATATATATATATATATATATATATATATATATATATATATATATATATATATATATATATATATATATATATATAATATATATATATTTATATATATATATATATATATATATATATATATATATATATATATATATATATATATATATATATATATATATATATATAAATATATATATATATATATATATATATATATATATATATATATATATATATATATATATATATATATATACATATATATATATATAATATATATATATATGTATATATATATATATATATATATATATATATATATATATATATATATATATATATATATATATATATATATATATATATATATATATATATACATATATATATATATATATATATACATATATATATGTTGTGGTACAACCACTCTATACCATACACTACTCCTATATTATGTGGGAGGGTGACTTAATCACCAACTGCAACGCGAACCGTTGAAGGACTGTTCGCTAGGATTAACGACCGACTAGGAGGCCAAACTTGAGGCGTTGGTTTCAAATCCTTAATAATCAGACAGAGAGTAAAAATGGTTGGCGAGATTTACTTGAATAGGCCGAGAGTATCGTTCAAAGTTAGTTAAAGATGAAACAACAAAAATATAACTTTATTTACACAGATCGAAATCAGAATAAGAATAGGCAAAGGGCAATGTCGAGGAATAGGCCTAGGGGTGGTTGGAGGAGTTTTCCCCGACTCTTATATATATATATATATATATATATATATATATATATATATATATATATATATATATATATATATATATATATATATATATCCTATTATCACAAATGCGGAGGGGTCGTCGTACTACTCCTTATACTTCGTTCGAAGTATAAGGATTGGGTTTATTGACTCAAGAGGGCTTAGAGGTTGGCTACGGAGGGATTGGAATAAACTTTGCCAGCAAGCAACCCAAAGGAAGTTAGATACACAACAATATGAAAATAAAGTTTTAATGAACGCTAAATAAGAAATATATATATATATATATATATATATATATATATATATATATATATATATATATATATATATATATATATATATATATATATATATACAAATAAGGTGCTTTGAGAGATAAATTAATAAGTGAATCTCGGATAACTCACTTGGCTTGTAAATAACTATTCACTATGTAAATCCCTATAGACTTTTAATGTTGGTAAGCTTCGCGTTGAAGTTGGGGAATGTGAAAGGGAAGGGTTACCTTGGAACCTGATGTTCACGTGGCACTGGTAAGGGAAGGTAGTGAGATAAGGGATGGAGACGATGAGGTAGGTTCTCCAGGGACCGACCTGATCCCACACAATTCCGTCACGATTCTGCTGGAAGAAGGCGGTGACGGGAGCTTATTGTTAAATAGGACCCCACGCTCGTGAACTCTGAGGAATCTTGGGTGCCTCTGTGAGGGAGGGGGAGGGGCGAAGTGACCTATCAACGCGTAGGGTCACGGAGAAAAGTCAGGATGTAGTTTTTTCGCTTAAGGAACCAGAGTGAGGCTGTTTGTAGCTTCGGCTCTGAAACGTGATTTACGAGCCTGGGTCCGCACTGACTTGCAGACTAACGGGTTAAGGAGCCTTCTTAACTGGGACCGATCCCCTCTCTGTAGACTTGGTGCTTCGATGATTTGCCACAATACCGAGATAGATGGCAATTCCTGCCCCGCCAGGCGCTTTTCAAGCTCTACTACCAAGGGCTAAAAGAATTCATGTTTTATACCCGAAAATCAGGAAAGGTTCCATGGCTCCGGAAGTAGATTTGATGTCAAGCGCCCTTCTTAGGATAAGAGCTGCTTGATTATCTCCTCCATTTCGTCCTTTGTAAACTTCCAGAAACCACCGGAAGCCAAGATGGGCTCCCATATATTCATAACCAGTCCAGGAAGGAATGCGGTGGTTAGCTGAAATGGCCGGTGGCTTCTTCCTTCCGGCGGGAGGCCACCAGACATCGGGCCGGAAGGAGAAGGTTTGATATCGCTGCCCGCCCAGAAAGGAGGTGGGAAAAAGGGGAAGCATTAGGCTATTCTCCTACAGGGAATTATTTAAATTGAAAGAGTGTCTTGATAATTATCATGAGAAGGGATTCTCAAATAGAATTAATTAATTAATTTTACTAGGCTCAGATCAAAATGGGTACTTGACAATACTAATAATGGAAGGGGTTTCAGTCTTACGGTCCGGTGACTTGGAGGAAGGTCCTTCTTGCAATGAGGCGAGTGAAGAACGATACGATGAGGCAAGTGGAGCACGATCCGAATGGGGTAAGTGGGGCACGATCACAACCAACCTTCCGATAAAGATATCCAAACTTCAAAGATGACGTTCGACGAGGAATGTGGGAATTCTCTTAATTCCTCTGAAAGAGGAATCTTATTTTCCTCAAAGGTAATCGATGGAGATTTTCTTCGGTTAGATTAAACGAAAGGAGACTGTTGCGCAATTGACTTGGGTAGAATCACGGCTGAAAAAGTCTGCTGTCTGACGAACGCTCACAGGAAGAGTCGATAAGGACGGCTTTGAGGTGTGGGCTGGACCCATCGAACTACAGAATAACCCGAGTATTTGTATGCCTGATTCTGAAGAATAAGGGAGAATTTGGAGAAAGGTGTCACAAGCACCAAGCATCTTAATCTGGAGGCGGAGTCAATTCATCATTTAGCATCAAGAGGCGAGACAGAGCGGCTCTTTCACACTTCGTGACCGGGAGTGAGGGGAAGAGCCCCGGGACGAGTTCGCAGGATTAGAAAATATTTTCCCAACGTGCTCAGGACAGGAGTGGAAAATTCGACAATGTTCGAACATGAAATAACGTAGTCCCTGATGTGATACCATAGCACGTGGTCTCCGATAAATTGGGAAAGTGGGTCAGAGGTTTCTCTTATATATATATATATATATATATATATATATATATATATATATATATATATATATATATATATATATATATATATATATATATATATATATATATATTGTGATAGAACGGTTTGAGGCCGCTTAATTTCAACCACTATCACATGTTATTTAAAACCACGATGCTACCCACGTGCATCTTTGCTTTGAAGCCTGGGGCCTTATCGCAGCCAACTGAGTCAATGTTTAAACAAGGAGGTTTATGTTCCCCCGTTCGCCCCATGCGCCAACCTCGCTAGATTGAGTTAGGCTTATGGGCAGATAAGGCATTGTTCTCAGGCTCGGCTGTGCATTCCCTCGAAGCCCCCACTCCATTGTCCCCCCACGCCAAGAGGTGTCCCGACTATTTATTTGGAAACTTTACCACTAAGATCAGATTGGAGATCCAGATTTTTCATTGCGAAACATCACTACGACCCACTCTCACCTTGTGCGCCAAGGGACCTCGACCTGGAGATTCACCATCACTTGTCCAGAAGAAGGACAATATCCCTTGAGTGCCAAGGTTCTTCCAGCCCGTTCGCCAAGAAACGGTTCTCACCCTTCCCCCTTGTTGTTCAGAAGAGAACAACTTCAGAACAGCCATTGTTCTCGAGCCCGTAGACAAGCGACGGTTCTCCCCCCACCCCCACCCCCCTGTTGTTCAGAAGAGAACAACGCAGAACAGCCATTGTTCTTCAAGCCCGTTCGTCAAGAAACGGTTCTCATTCCCAAGACGCCACGTCAGGATCATTTAATTCCCCGCTTCGGCTGGAACTCGCCAGCGGACCGAAAATTCCTTCACGTCGCCTTCCTCTGCACAACAAGTATAATTACGTAAGCCGAACGTTACCTTTGAGTATTTAACCCTTTGTGTCAACTCTATCCTGTGCTTTAAATGGTTTAGCGAACCATCTCATCCCTTTAATTTATATTTGTTTTACCTTTTTTAATCTCTTAATCCTCGGATTAGCTAGATTTCCCACGACCCTTTCCATTCTCCGTTTATGTAAATATTTTCCGTTTGTGTGTTGTTGATAGTTTTTATTAATAAAACTCTATTTTATTAATGATAGCAATATTATTATCCTTGAGCTCAGTTCCACTTCTTAAGCATATCGAAGATACATAATATCGGCCAGCCTAGACATCCACGCGCTCTAAAGATAATTAAATAAGTTCCCTCAACGAATAGTTATATATGGTATATCGTCAAGAGTCCATTCTACGACATATATATATATATATATATATATATATATATATATATATATATATATATATATATATATATATATATGTATATATTATTTCATTAAAATATACTTTATATTCATTGGCCATAATATCCAATTAAATAGCCGTATTATCCAATTCAATTATTAAGCCATATTCCATTGTTTTTCGTTAGTTCAATAAATCTTGTTAAATTTATGCGTCGGTACTTTTGAAAGCTTCCGGGCTAAATTAGTTATCCTCTCTCACGTTTTCTCTTTCAGCGCATTTTGATCTTTAAATTCATATAGCAAGGTTTAATGGCTGCTATATAGGCAAGTTTGCCACTAAACCAATCATCACATAAGCTATATTTCATATTTAAGGTGATGTCTGAAAACCCTTAGCAGATAGAGAGAGCCCGAGCTTCTTGACGTCCAGATATGAGTATCTGTCCCCCGTTGAGGTTTTCCCTCGCTCTTGTGATCTCGTCAGCAGATCGTCTTCACGTAATCCGCCCTAATCAGAGGAAGATTACAGAAACCCAGTTAACGCCCCGGAGGATTGTCTTTGGTTTCTCTCGTCTCACTACATTGGTTGAGACTTCCTGCCGTCCTGCTGACAAATCTCGATTTGAGATTATTTATCCCTGGAGCCGAGTCTTTTTGGACGCCTTCGTATCGGGACCCCATAGACATAGACCTGGCCATTGATCAGGTCTATGTCGATGGGATCCACCAGAGATAACAAAGAGTCCTTTCCTCGCAAGTCCCATTTCTCTGTTCCCAGTCCTAAGTAGTATTCCCCATTTTTTGTGTGACGCCAATAGACTTGCTAAGTCTTTCCTTCAACTCCTAGATCTCCCCTTATCCTGTAGCCCAGCCCGTCCTTACGAGGGCTCAGGCCTTAAAAGGGATTACAACCTCTTTGCCTTTAGAAAATCCGTATGCCCCCGAATTTGCGCCCCTTCATAACAAGGAGTATGCAAGTGAGCAGAAGAAGTGCTCTTCTCTCCAGCCCCTGTGATAAAAAGCCCAGCAGGACAATTAAGTTTCTGATTGTGGCCCAAGGAAGGTTATACTCGTATATCTCATTAAAAATTATCTCCTTTACCGTTCTACCTCGACGGGGGTATTACTAAGAATTGCTCCATTTGCATCCTCCGTTTTCGCTTTCCCCAGGTTCTTAGCCTCGTTCACGATGGGTTATTGGCTGACCATTTCAGCCACAATAAAACAGTCCAAAGAATCTTTCGATATTTCTTTTGGCCCGGCGCTGCCAAAGAAATTGCAGAATTTTGTCGATCCTGCGATATTTGCCAAAAGACTAAGGCAAAAGGACGAATCGCACCTACTTCCCTTCAAAACGCTTCCATTGTGTCTGAACCCCTTTTTAGAGTGGCTATCGACTTTATTGGTCTAATTCATCCACTGTCGAGCGAAGGATATTATTATATCCTCACACTCGTGGACTTCGTTACGAAGTTCCCTGGCGCACTTTTCCTTAAAAGAATCGATAGCATAACGTGTGCAGAAGCATTAATAGCTATCATTTCTCGAGTCTGCATCCCTAAGGAGATAGTGTCTGACCGAGGCAGACAATTTACGTCCGAACTCATGGAATACGTGGGAAAGCCTCTTTCCACAATTCCTTTCCACCTTGCAGCTAACGGAGTCTGCGAAAAATTAAACGAGACTCTGAAGACCGTCCTGAAGAAGCTGTGCCACGCTCAGCCTCAAGAATGGCATTGGTATGTGCCAGTTGCTTTTTTTTTGCGCGCCGTGAGATTCCTCATAGGACTTTAGGGTTCGCCCCGTTCGAACTCCTTTATGGGCGAAACGTCCGAGGCCCTATGAGTATTCTCAACAAATTGTTCGCAAATCTCCGCCTCAATGAAAAAATTAAAAGCTCGCATTCGTACGTATTTGACCTGAGGACCCACTTAGAGGAGTGCGCCTAAATCGCGTATAAAAATTCGGATCTTAATTTGGAGAAATACCGGACTTATTTCGACGTAAAGGCAAAAGATCGACACTTCCGACTTGGTGATGAGGTATTGCTCCTCCTCCATACTAAATCCGATAAGCTCTTTTCACAGTGGAAAGGTCCGTTCCCCGTTGTAGAAGCACGAGGACCCGTGGACTACCTCATAAAGACCCCCTCCGATAATAAGTTATATCACATAAACATGCTTAAGCGGCACCACCGCCGCGCGTGTATTAATAACATAGTCGCGCTTGACGAAGAGGTGGTGATGGAAGTCGCTTACCCTCCCGAGCCTCTCAATCTGATACAGACATTTGTGTCGAGTCAGATAATGAGCACTCCCTACCTGCACTCCTTGGTTCCAGTGAAGAAACCGCCCAGGAACTCGATTTAAACACCCAATTGGAACCTCCGCAAAGGGCTCAACTTGCTAAGTTATTAGCTGAATTTGTGAACGTGATTTCTGGAAAACCAGAATGTGCGCGTCATTTCATACATGACATCTCTGAAAACACATAAGCTTGTTCGCAATAAACCGTACCCCTTGCCTGTGCATCTTCGTCCGGCCTATAATTCAGAAATGGAAAACCTACTAAAGTTGGGTATCATTGAGCCCTCCACCTCTGATTTCTGCTCCCCCATTGTAATGGTAGGGAAGCCCGATCAAACTTTCAGAATGGGTGTAGATTTCCGAAAATTGAACTCCGTGACGGTTTTGACGCTGAACCAATCCCGCTCATCGATCAGAATCTACACCTGTTTGAAGAGACCAAATCTATCTCAGAAATAGACCTATGTAAGGTCTATTATCAAATTCCCCTTAAGGATAGTGCTCGGAAGTACATTGCGTTCCCCACTGAGAAGGACCTAATTCAATTTAAACGTCTGCCTCTCGGTTTAGTTAATGCTTGCAGTAACTATAATTGAATGATGCGGCGAATTCTGGATTGCCTAGGTAACATGTCGTTTTATTTCTATAATGTTTGCGTTGCCACGCGTACATGGGAACAACACCTACTCTCCCTTCGCTCCCTCATCATGAGGTTACGGGAACACGGATTGACCATTGGGCATAGTAAATGTCATTCTGCCTATAATTCCATTCGTTATTTAGGCTTTCATATCGGGAAAAAAACAGATGACCCTCCAGCAAGATAAAGTAAAGGCTACTGCCAGCATGCCTCTTCCGCGTACAAAGAAACAATTCCGCCCCTTTTGGGGATCCACATCTTTCTACCGGCGTTTTGTCCCCAATTTTGCCGCCTTAGCTTTTCCCATTAGCGCCTTGTTAAAGAAACAATCCCCAGATCCCCTCGTGTGTAAATCCAAGGTATCCGTCCACTTTGACAAACTTAAGGATAGGCTCACTTCTTCCCCCATTCTAAGAATCCCCAATCCGGCCAAGCCATTCGGAATCAGGACCGACACGTGCAACGAAGGAATAGGATGCGTTTTGTTGCAATACGGCGATGATTGCAGACATACGATTGCATATACGAACTGGAAGCTCTTGTTGCGTGAGAAGAACTACGCGACCATAGAACGTGAGGCTCTCGCGATAGCTTGTGGGGTACAAAAATGTAAAATGTATTTATTGGGAAAGTCAAAACGGTAGACTCATGCGATGGAGTTTACTATTGATGGAGTACCAATTTCGTATATTTTATATTAAAGGTTCCGAAAATTATATGGCTGATTGCGTTAGTAGACACCACATAGAGGAGCTTTCCCCTACCTCGTAAGATCGAGTCACCGAGGGTGTGTACTCACAATTGTATATATTGTTAAGCTTTGTCCCTCTTTCTCACGCTCTCTTAAATTATTTTTTCTTTTCTTTTGTAATTAATTGTAATGGTCACCATGTTTTGGGGGGTATTATTGTTACTTATCGGGTTTTTTCAGCGGCTATGTAGGCCCGAAGTTAAAGATTCCCTTATTAGCTTGTATCCCGTCAGGTAAATTGTTTTTTCCAATTCCTATCCCATTTGTGGGGAATGACATTTCCCATTGCCTACGTGTCTGTTAAATTTCATCTTAGGAAGGGAGGCGTGTGAGAGCATGAAACACAATACGTTGTTATCACAGAGAATTTCCCTGGTCGAGACGGATCAGCGCAGCTGTATTTAATTAGGGTTGTTTTATTACCGTCTTCCCGCTCTGAGGCTCATCTTCCCCTCTTTTGGGGTAGAAGGGAATTTCGCTTATTTTCCTTTCGCCTCGTCGATGCTCCGAAATTATCAAGGTCCATGTTTGCTTAAGCCTCGTTCGATATCCCTTGGAACGCCTTGCTTCGCACAGCTTTCTAACGACCATGGCTGTTGCTCTTATTTAAAGTGATGTCTACAAAGTCTTAGCAGATAGAGAGAGCCCGAGCTTCTTGACGTCCAGATATGAGTATCTGTCCCCCGTTAAGATTTCCCCTCGCTCTTGTGATCTCGTCAGCAGATCGTCTTCGCGTAATCCACTCTGATCAGAGGAAGATTACAGAAACCCCGTTTGCGCCCCGGAAGAATGTCCTGAGTTTCTCTCGTCTCACTACATTGGTTGAGACCTCCTGCCGTCCTGCAGACGAATCTTGATTTGTGATTACTTCTCCCTGGAGCCGAGATAATATCAACGCCCTTCGGAATCTCTCTAGACGCCTTCGTATCGGGACCCCATTGACGAAGACCTGACCATTGGTCTTTCACCTCCCCAGTTCACCCACCAAGGGTAACCATGGGTCTTTTCCTCGTAAGTCCCACCTCTCCGTTCCTAACCCTAAGAAGAATTCGCCCATTTTGTGTGACGCCAATAGACTTGCAAAGTCTTTTCTTAAATCCAACTTATTGGATCACTTATATATATTGTCCCGGGCCTGGTTTTCTTAATTTTTGCCTGTCATAATATTCTTTGGTCGTACTAATTATTATTTAGATTTCCATATTTATGTGTGCCCTTGTTCTTAATATTATTTGTATTAAAGTTTATTTTTGTAGAGGTGTTTATCTTTCGAATAACTCTTGAGACGAACCTGGCAAACGTATTCCCATCCAAAGAGCCAACCTTAATAATATTGCACTCTAGTTGGAAGGTATTTACCATCCCCCAATTCAATTGTACCCGAGCCCAGCGCCGACAGTGGTGGCCTGGCTTACAGACGTGTGTACCTATTTTAGACTTTTGGGTCACACGCCTTCGTCCTTTGACATTCAGGTTCGGACACATCTCTTTGATAAGAAGAGCCTCCAGAATCTTCAGGGGGCGGAGATCCGAGTTTTTTTCTGAGGATGGTAGTGTTTTCAAGAAGGACCTTTCTTGTAATTTGTTCATTGTGTTGTTTTTTGTAGTGTGCTATGCGTCGGCTGAGGGTAGTAGTGGTCATACCTATATATTGGTTATTTGGATCAGGCTTGCAGTCCTCATGGGAGCATTCAAATTTGTATACCACATTTATAGCCTTTAGGATGGATTCTTTTTCACGTAAGTTGTTTTTCATTAGTAGGTTTACTTTTTTGTTTTTTTATATAATAGATTCGTAGAGATAATTTATTTTCTTTTTCTTGAATAGTGTTACTTTTTATGATGTTTTCAATATTCGTTCGTCTGTTTTGTTGGCATCCGTCATTCGGTTCTATATTTTAATTTTTCCTCCCGTACCTCGAACTTTGAGCTGAGAATGTTCTTCTGTAGTTTGTCAAATTCTCTATTGGAGTAGCCATTGTTTATTAGAATTTGTTTTGATCGTCGAAATTCTTCGTCAAGTGCAATCCACGTTGAGCAGTACTTGATAGCTCTTCTTATGTATTGGACAGATTAAGGTAGAAATGTGGACAGAGAAGTAGAGTAAATAGTGAGAGGGTGTAATGGTGAAAATTTTGAAAAAAGATAGAAAAGAAATAGTTTACACAGAGTTCGAAAAGTTTTTAATGCCTGGTGAAAGGGTATCTGTGGATGTCAGAAAATCTTCAAGAAAATTTAAAGAAAATAATGACAGCGATAGGTCCCTGGTGAAAGGGAATCTCTGGCGTTTTTAGAAAGAGATGATCAGTGTGTTAGAACATAGAGCATAGAAAGATCCCTGGTGAAAGGGTATATCTGGCATTATATATAATTTAGTTGAAATCTTTAGACTTGTGGTAATATCGATTAGTGGCATTCAAGCCTTTGTAGCAAACGGCTTTTTTCAGCTACTACGGTAGGTAATAATTGGTATGATTAAATTCGTATATTTGTTTGTCAAATTCGGATTTTTTTTTGTCATATTAGGTAAGGTTTATTTCATATAATGGGAAAACTGTTGACACTGCTCGATAATATAAATAGCCGATAAAATTACCAACCAAAGAACGGACTAAAGCCAGTCGTGAGGCTAGAGTATTGGCGTTTAAACGGAAAGAAAGCGATTGAATGACTAACTCAACAAGAATCAAGAAGAAATCTATCCCCCAAGATAAATGGAAGAAAATGAAGATGCAAGAAAGAAAACGAAGATTAAGGACCAACCCAGCCAACGAGAATACTGAAGTCAAGAAAAAGTGAAGACAAAATGTTTGAAGGGTCAACTTAAAGAAATAAGGAATTTCATTCAAGAAGAAGAAAATGCATCGAGGAAACCAAGTAAAAAGAAAGAGTAATATTGATAAATAAAATAACACAGGAGATAATAAGGATATGCCCCCCCCCCCTAACTCGAACGCCAATACTCTAGCCCCACGACCGGCTTTAGTCCGTTCTTTGGTTGGTAATTTTATCGGCTATTTATATTATCGAGTTGGAAGGAATTTCTCTGAGACATTTTCACACCCCTACACGCTCACAGTATAGCGTAATTGTTTGTTTCTGAATGTTTATCTTTGCTCCACTTTTGCTCCTTAGGGGTGGGGGTAGAATTCTCCCCTTACCGGATCTTTTCTTACGGAACTCAGAGTCAGTAAGAACAACAAAGGATTCACGCGAAATTTCACATATCCACGAAGGAAGGCCTCGCTCACCAGTTTTTCTGGGGTGTCATCAGAGTAGTCCCATTTGAATTACCCAGTCTTCAGACCATCGACTATTATTTCTGGACTTCCATCCTCTGGAAATTGGTTGCTTTCAACAGCATATACTCTGAGGTTGAGCATCTTTAAATGATACATATACCTGGGATCCCTATTTTTTGAGGACAAGAATCTACACGGACGACGGGACTGCGAGGCCTTTGGGGGGCGGGGCGAATGCTCCACCTTTTTAGGCCTCCCGGCTAGGTTACCATCCCTTTCCTCTCGTTAATTTGTGGGTGTTTTTGTGGGTATCTTTGTATTTGCAGCTGTATTTTTATTTGTATGATCATTTTGCCTCATGTCATAGCTTGGATCTGAGGGTCCCGTGATTGTGCATTGTTCAGGACCGAGACTTTCTGGCAGCTTTTTTCACTCGTAGGCTAGAGGTTTACCCGAAGCATTTCTTACGACAGAAGGTTTCCAAGAAACCACATTTCCTACATGCCGTTTTTTACTAGCATGTTGTTCAGGCCATTTTCAAAGGTGCCAGGTCGCTCCAGGTTTGCAATGTGTGCATAATATATGCAGCACATTATTTTCGTTGATTCCCCTTCTTTATTTGGAGAAAAGTTGGATTTGCAGCCACACTATTCTCGGCGATGGCTGCCTTTGGCAACCTTGGCCTCTTTTTCCTATTCTTTTCGCCGTTTCTTTGGTAATTTTAATTCGATCCTCTGCACAGGACAACTTATGTACATCGTTTTGTGTGGGCCACCACAGTTGAGACACTTCTTGTACATCACTTTTACAGTCACGCCAGGCGTGACGGTGTTCCGCGCAAACAGAACAGTGCAGAATCGTCGCATTAGGACATGTCGTGGTAGTGTGTTCGTTGTACTTGTACCACTTAAATCTGATTTGAAGGTCAACGAACTCTGCCCGGTCAATCTGATCGCGGCAGAATCAGACATGGAAGAGGAGAAAGCTATTTTGATTTCCTTTTATTGCGATCGAGGTTTCCACGAAAACCACCTTGAACACGTGGGTGTAGCCTTTAAATTTAATAATTTCGGTTACTTTAGCCAGAGCGTGGTTCTGGTGGATCTCTGCGGTAATCTCCTTGAGCGAGTGTCCTCTAGCCCAGGGATCGAGACGGCGGCAAATAATAATCCTGTGCGATCTAATTTATTTATTTACAGGGGTAGGTTGATTTTTTTTCAAGGCATTTGCGGCACGCGGGGAGGTGAGAGCTTCAGTGTCCTCTTCCCCCGCACAGATAGCTGAGTAGCCATTTGTATGTTTATAAGCATTACAAGCGCAAAATTTACTTCACCATATATATGTTTAAAAATCTTACTCTTGTCCGGTTTGGGTCGATCAGGCCACGTCCTTGATGCGATTCGCCGTGTCTCCCTCATCTTTCCTTCATATCACCTAGGAGCAGAATTTGGAACAGACGGAGGACCTAATTTGGGGAGTGTGCTAGTATGTAACAAGGAGTAACAAGGAAAGTAAGTACCCTAGGAGACCTTATTTGCAAAGAGGGTACCTTTGGACTAGCAATTGAGCGGGCACATGGCTGCTCAATTGTTTTGCGTCCATAAACGGCCACTTTTCAAGACTTTGTCTAGTCTTGACTTGAACTGGTCAACAGATTCACTGTTGACAACTTCCACTGGAAGTGCGTTCCCCTTACCGCAGATACTGTAGGTGAAAAAGTTTCCACACAGATTGCGGTTGTAACGCTTCAGTTCAAGTTTGAAGCCGTGATTGCGCGTTCTGTTCTCACTCAGTGTGAAAATATCCCGGTAGTCAACATTGTCGAACCCTCGAAGTATTTTGAAGACTTCGATGAGCTGACCACGCAGTCTACGGGTTTCCAGTGAGAACAGATCTAACTCCCTTAGTCTATCCTCATAACTTTTATGTCGGATAGAGGGAATCAGCTTGGTTGCCCTGGCTTGTACGCGTTCCAATCTCGCGATGTCCTTTCGCAATGAAGGACTCCAAAATTGTACGGCATACTCCAGGTGCGGTCGGACAAGTGAGTTGTACAGGCACAGTACAATCTCCTGGTTCCGATAACCAAACTGGCGCTTAATATAGCCTAGCATCCTTTGGGCCTTTTTCTCCGCCTCAATGCACTGTTTCGAGAACTTGAGGTCACTAGTGATTGTTACACCCAAGTCCTTCTCAGTGTCACTCGATTCAATAGCAGTGCCCTTAAGGATATACTGGGATTGGGGGTTTCTGTGGCCGATATGCATCACTTTGCATTTCCCCACGTTAAAAGGCATTTGCCACGTGTCCGACCACTCCCCAATCTTCCCAAGATTTTCCTGCAGGCGGGCAGTATTTCCATCCTTTGCAACGTTCATACCAAGCTTGGTATCGTCGGCAAATTTGGAAATCTTCGCAACCATGTCACCGTCCATGTCGTTGACGTAGATGATGAATAGTAGTGGTCCCAGGAAAGAACCTTGAGGCACCCCGCTAGTAACGGGCACCCACTCAGAAGACTGTCCATTCACCACCACCCGTTGCCGTCTGCCACTTAGCCAGTTCTCGATCCAGCCGGCAACCTTTCCGTCTATGCCAAGCGCTCGCACTTTCCGGAGAAGGCGGCGGTGTGGTACCTTATCAAAGGCTTTCTGAAAGTCTAGGTAGACCATATCCACCGCCTTGTCCCGATCATGCTCGCTGAAAACGAAGTGGAAGAATTCTACAAGGTTCGTCAGGCATGACCGTTGCCTTCGGAAGCCGTGCTGGGAACTCCTCAGTAGCAGGTTTGACTCTAAATACGACGTCATTTTGTCCACCATGATGCTTTCCATGAGTTTACCGACTATCGAAGTCAGACTGATTGGTCGGTAGTTCGACAGTTGGTTACGGTCTCCTTTCTTGAAGATAGGAGTCACCTCCGCCTCACGCCAGTCTCTAGGAACGCATTTGGTCCGGATTGACATGTTAAAGATAGCGCACAGATGTCGTGATACTTCATCGCACACTTCCTTCAACACCTTGGATAGAAACCCGTCCGGTCCAGGGGACTTATTCGTCTTTAGGTCAGCGATCTTTTTCTTTATTTCTCCTTCAGTGAAGTCCATTGCCTCCAGCTTTTCCCCCGAGTAGGAATCCGTCGGCTGGGGAATGGGACCACACTCTTCAGTAAACACTGAAGAGAAGTAGTCGTTGAGGAGGTTAGCATTTTCTGCATCTGAATGCTTTAATGTCCCTTCCTCATTCCTCAAAGGGCCAATCCTTCGACGGATTGGTTTACGGCTGTTCACATATCCAAAAAATTCCTTGGGATTCTCTTTACAGAGTCTCGCCACTCGGAGTTCCTCAGACCGCTTAGCCGCCCGTATGCTGGACTTCACTCTTCTGGATAGCCTCCGGTATTCGTCAAAGTCACCCGAGATCTTCGATGGCCGGTACACATTCCTCTTCTCCCTAAGCAGTTGCCCGATTTCTCGATTAAACCACTTTGGTTGAACAGAGGACCGACGGGGGCATTTCAGACGGATGAAACGCGATTGAAGACTCATGAATGTGGTTTTGAAACTGTTCCAAGAGTCTTCAACAGCCTCGCACTCTTCTAGCCTCGCGTCAGTCAGTCCCGCGCGTAGACCTGCAAAGTCTGCTCTTCTCAAATCGAGTTTCCTTGATTTACTAGTTGCAGGCTCTGCCTTGGGGACTTTGACTACGAATCTAATTATTCGGTGGTCACTGCCACCGAGCTCTTCGCAAACAGAGAGGTCCTCAACGATGTCATCCTCAGAGGTGAAAACTAAGTTGAGGATATTGTCTCCTCTCGTTGGCTCTCTCACCCATTGAGTGAGGAACTCGTTGCTCGTGAACTCCAGGAGTAGTGCGTTCTCGCCACAGGGTTCTCTGGTTTCCCACTCAACTTGTGTGTTGAAATCACCCATGACGATACACACTCTGTCTTCGACAAGTTCTCCTAGTAGCTGGTACAGATCTCTGTCCTTTTCAACGAGTTGGGCAGGAGTTCTATAAAGCACCAGGGTCCTGTATTTGGCAGGACCTATCTCTAGGTCAACACCTAGTAGTTCATGGTCGGATACGATGTTGCAATCCGTCGAGTTGAGAGTATCCTTGACATACAACATCACACCGCCACCCTCTCTGTCTGGCCTATCTTTCTGGAAGAGCTGGTAACCGGGAATCGTGATTCACCTTCAAAATCTCGGCTTGAGGTTTTAATCCACGTCTCCGTTATGGCCACCATCTCAGGTTCCTCTGTTGCTACGAGGCCACGGAGCTCAAGAAACTTATTCCTGATTGACCTCGCGTTGAACAGGAGAACTTTGAGGGAGTCCCCCAGTGTAGGACTCCCTACGCTCTTCCGTTTCCCGGCTTCTTTTGTGTGGCAGTACCCCTCTTTGCCACATCTAAGAACGTCGTTCCAGGAGTGACATGGGCATACTGTCTTATGTCCGCCTTCACTCTGGGTCGGACGCTCCTCTGCGTCCGCTCTACGACATCCTGGATTAAGTTACAGAGTACAGCCTTTCCCTTGAATGAAAGGTGCACTCCGTCCCTTTGGTAAAGGTCGTTTCGACCGTAAAAGGTGCGGTAAGGGTCCAGAAAGAAGACCCCTTCCGCCGTACAGAGGTCGGACAGGCGCTGGTTCAGGGTCACGTTCCTAGAGTGAGCTGTCCGGCTAGGACTTCTTTTTGGGAGCATCCCTACAACGACCCGTTTGCGAGTTCTCAATCCACAGTCGTCCACGGCTCCCATGATCGTGTTGGGAATTTTCTCGCTGGGGCCGACTTTGCCTCCTCGGAGGTAGAGGTCATTCCCACTCACCATTAGGGCAACGACTGAATTCTCGGAGATCTGAGATTTCTCAGCCTCTACCCTGATGTGTTGGTTTCCCCGTCCTGGCTGGCAGCATACCTCCACACTAGTGCGAAGGCGGGCCTATAGCAGGGGCTGCAAACCTTGTGCTTGGGAGTCGCCCACGAGGGTAACCCTCGGACATTTCCGTGCAGAGGTTTGAGGCTTTCCTTGCGGAAGCGAACTCTTGGTTCGCTCTTTCTTCTCCATCTTATTTTTCTTGTTCTTCTTTTTCTTATTCGTCTCTTCCCCCTTATCTTCCTTTGTTACATACTCTTCTGTTTTTCTCTTTTCTTCCTCTGCTTCAACTTTCTCTTTTTCAGCTTCTACTTTATCTTCTGTTTCAACTTTCTCTTCTTCCTGTTTCTTTCCCTTCCTTTTCCTTTTCTTTGAGGGTTTATCCATAGCATGCGGACCTAGCTCTGGGGGTAATACTGCAGATGCAGTGTTTAGTACAGGGCTTGACGTTAGCTCTGCTATTCTCACCTCAAGCTTGCGAATCAGTCCGGCGTGTTCTAATTCGAGGCTGCATATTTTTTCCTCCAACTTCCTGGATCTTTCCTCGGAAACCCTGCATGTTTCCTTTAGCTCCTTGATTTGGCCGTTTAAAATACAGTCGGTGCAGGAACTGGCCGGGTGGCATTTCGAAAAACACCCCTCCGGAAAGTCCACGCACCACTTATCTATGCGGCATATTGCGCACGTGTATTTTAGAGCTCCTGGTCCTTTCTTGCCGGTCATTCTGAACACTTTCTCTCTTTAAATACTTTGCGACCAATCAATGATAAAAAAGGGGGGGGTGAGTTCTCCCCGCGTGAGTCGCTCCCGCCTATCGATCGGAGACGTTTCGGATCTTGCAGAAGGCACGCTCCATGTGCTGCTGTTCGTCCGACCGAGTCGTCAAGATAAGGTGGATGAAAGTAAGTGCACGATGTCGAAAAAACAAAATAGAATTTTCACCACTTTACCTTAGGGTGGGACGAAATCCTCTTTTCCCTTTCCTTTCACTAGCCTTCAACGAGGCGAGCAAAGTATTAGGTTGAGGAATAGGTTCTTGCGTTTTTTAATGTTGTGTTGATTTAAGTTTTGTTGACGTGATTTGTACACATATTAAGAAACAATAATAAATAATGAGAGCAAAATTTGCAAAGGTTAGGCTACGTCTCTTAACAGCGTAGACTATTAGGCTTTTGCTTAGGCTACGTATTGAAGTTGATTAATAAGTCATTGCGGTTTATTTGAAAGTTGTGTTAATTAAATTTTTGTTCTGTACCCTCAAAATGGAATATCAAGTTGAAAGAAAGGCGCATTTTCGACATTTGTTGTTATTCATTTTCAATCGAGACGGGAACAATGCAAACGCAGCCAAAGCTCGTCGAAATATTTGTTCTGTGTACGGAGTAAATGCTTTATCAGAAAGGACAGCTCGATGGTGGTTTACACGTTTCAAAAATGATCATTTAAATTTTAATGACGAAGAACGTTCTGGTCGCCCCCATTAAGTTGGATGAATATCCATTGAACGACCTTCTTCATGAAAATACTCGCTAATCGACAAGAGAATTGGCTGTACAAATGGCGTGTGATCAGAAAACTGTAATGAATCACTTTCATTCGATGGGAAAAGTTCAAAAACTCGATGTATGGGTTTCGCACACTTTGAGAGAAAACAACAAACTTCAACGCTCCTCGATTGCCGCAGGTTTGCTTGCTCGTCACAAAGCCACTCGTGGATATGAGGACAGATTACTTCACCGCATCATCACTGACGACGAAAAGTGGTGTGTTATGTCAACATGAACCATAGAAAACAATGGCTTAGCCCCAATAAAAAAAAACACTTCCGCGATTAAAGCAAGGACTTCATCCACGAAAGACGATGCTGTGTGTGTGGTGGGATTGTGAAGGCATCATTCTTTTTTAGTTCCTTGCGAACAACGAGATTGTCAATGCAGAACTCTACGTTCAACAAATGTATCGCTCGCCGAAGCTATTCGTGAAAAGCGACCTCATCGACGTTATGGAGTCCTTCTGCAACACGACAATGCTCGTCCTCACATTGCCAATATAACAAAAGACGCCAACCAAACGCTTGATTGGGAAATCCTGCCGCATCCTCCATATTCGCCAGACTTGGCTCCATCGGATTTCCATCTGTTCCGTTCGCTCTCCAACAATTTGCGCGGCGTTTCGTTCAATACTGATGTGAAATTAAGATCCTGGTTAAACGAATTCTTCGAATCAAAATCCAGAGTTTTTTAATGCATAGGCATCGAAAAAATAGTTGAGCGTTGGGAAGAAGTGGTAAATGACAACGGAGAATACATTATTGATTAAATTGCATATTGTTATTAATTAAAAATGAAGTTTTTCTAAAATTGTTAATGGTAATGAATAAATTTGATAAAACCGCAAGAAATTATTCCTCAACCGAATAAGAAAGCCACCTTCGAAAGCAAGCTGCTTTTGATCTTTCCCGACACTTACAGTTAACGCGAAAAAGAACAATTCACTTTCCTAAAATTATGACGATCCGATAAAATATGGTAAGTTAGCACTGTACCAGATAGCAATTAGCACAACTGAACCATCCAGATCCGACTTTTTTTTATATATCTCGGTGCACTCACTTTTGGCGTTAAGGTATCGACCACCTATCGAAAAGGAATATATATATATATATATATATATATATATATATATATATATATATATATATATATATATATATATATATATGCAAATTTTATTGAAGACGATGGTTTATTTCGCCTTAATTAATTTCCTTTGGCAACTTTCTCTTCTTCTAACTTCTTCTAACTATCCTTTTTGTTCCATCTTGTAGATGGTGGATCACTTGTTCTGTATTCATCCCTCTTTTAAATGAAAGTGTTTGGTAAAAACCAAACTAAATTGCTAAGCTCTCGATCTTATTAGATCATCTTCGGAGCGTTTTGATATATTCTTGCCTCCTTTACCGAGTAGGGATCTGACAGAATGAAAGAAAACGATTTTTGAGGTTGAGCGTAACGATTTATCTTAAGGAGGATGTTACGTTCATACACATCAGAGGCTCCGTTCAAAGCACCGGACGGTAATCTATACACGCAAGTGGATGGAGTGGCTATGGGGTCACCCTTAGGGCCGACGTTCGCCAACTATTATATGGGTCAAGTTGAAGAGAGATTCTTGGACATTTTGGAAAATAAGCCACACACATATTGCCTATACGTAGACGACATCTACATCAACGTCCAAAACGAAGAACATCTGATAAACATCAAACAACAATTTGACGAGAACTCCGTGTTAAAATTCACATGAATTGAGCCCGGGCGATAAACTCCCTTTCTTAGACGTTGAGGTTCAAAACATCAATGGTAGCTATATCACTAAAGTACATAGAAAAAAGTACGGACATGGGAAGATGCCTCAATGCGGAGAGTGAATGCCATGAAATGTATAAAATAAGCGTAATCGGCTCATACATCCGCCGTGCACATAAATGCTGCTCTACGTGGGAACTTTTCCACCAAAAGATAGCACGAGTAAAACAAATACTCGTGAACAACGGTTTCTCAAACAGCATGATTGACAAACAACTCCAATCATTTTTAAATAACCTAGGAGGGGGGCCTCCTTATATTTATTTATTTATTTATCAATATCATTCTTTATTTTGAGATTTTTTATATTCGAATCTATTTATTTCTTATTGAGATGAAGTTGCCCCTTGAAACATTCGTCTTCCATTTATCTTGACTCCATATTCTTGTTGGCTGAGATTCCTTTTTCTTTTAAGTTGGCTCGGTTAATTCTTGATCTTCGTAATTCTTTTGTCTTGATGTATCTTCATTTTAACTTTATCTCGATGTGATGATTCCTTCTAATTCTTGATGTGGCGAGATGATTTCTTCTTTGATGCTTGAGTTGAGTTACCTCTTGAAGTCGTTTTCTTTACGTTTGGTTTGAAGCAAAATACCACCATTCTGCCTTCTTTACTCGGAAGGTCTCTGTGATGATGGACAAAACTGTCCATCTCACCTTAGGGTTCTTTACCACCTAATTTAACTCTTCATGATTTTTTTAAAAATTTGAGAGCCCATATGGCGACTTCCTACTAGGGCAATAACTCTTCATAATCCTGCTCTACCCCCACTGGGGTATAGAAAACGACAGGACATCGCAGCGACACCGATCGAATCTCGGTCGCATTCAGAGCACTCTGAGCTCTCTCCCCGTGAGGTAAATGCGCACTCCCAACTCTTAACTCAAGCCGAGGGCCAGGGGACAACTTCGAGTGATACCTAGACATACTTCGTGGTCACCCCCGTACCGAGTCTCCCACTTTTAACCCAATTTGAGAGTCTAGGAGAAACATTGAATTATATCCGGACAAATCTCATGGATACCTCCATACCGAGTAATAACCGAGCCTTGAGTAAGTCCGGCATTGCCAAGCCCCCGTGCAAGAACAAAAATGCCTCTTCCACGTCCTTACTGGCTAACAAGCGGGCACCACCTGATGATGAAACCATTTGCATCGGCTTCAGAACTAGGTACATCAAGACACTATATATTTTGAAGGCCCTGTATCAAATTTTATAGAGTAGGGACAGACATACACTATGGAAGTTATACAGCATCCTTGTCCGTGTACTTTTCCACATCATCAACGGCCCTTAGATTGGTGGACCTCATTAGAAACATGGGGGTTAGACTTCCCTGCGGTGACTTGCGTACCTCTCCTGTAAATAGCCTATATGCTGACAGTGGCGTTTTGCCTCTTTTCTATCCCCGAATACATATCTGTCTGCAATCTTTCTTTCACTCCCAAAAACGCTATCTTCCGATATACATCAATGCATCTTCACTGGCCCATTGGTAGCACCCTTCGACAAACTACAACCCATGCACAGGTGGCCCATCAGGAAGTCTACCAAGTTGGGATTCGCCCTTTGTAGATGTTTCTACTGTTATACACATGGCACCTGACCATGGCTCCACTGGTGTGTGAAGTGTTCATTCCTTGAATATCTTACCTCGAACGCCATCCAATACCCCATATACACCGAAACAGGAGTGGGTGCAGCAGTAGTTTATTCAGATGAATCCTAAGGGACTTCCCGACCTCAGATGGATCAACATTCACAGCCGATATTTATGCAATCCTTTCTTACCTTTTGTCTCATCCACTCTAGAAGCGTTTTGGATTCCCTTCGCCAGGTTTGATCCTCACATCCTCTGGTATCAAAAATTCACGCGTGGCTTATAAAAAAACGCCAACAGATATAAAGTCACATTTTGTTGGACCCCAAGCCACTTTGGAGTTCCTGGAAACGAACAGGCTAACCAAGCTGCTCGATGCAGGGACTACTTCCCCGGTCTGGGGAATCACCAAGCATAACCCTGGCTAGCGACGTGCAGCCTACCGGGCAGTGGAAAGACTTGAAACCACCCGACGTGATAACGAACAGCAGCGACGAGAGCGTAGGAATGCGAAAGCTGCCGATCCAGCGCTGTGGCAACAACTTCCCTCCGGCACCAAGTGCGGGACGTGCGAGAAAGGGTACCGGTCGTGACTGGGCCTCCTCAGCCACAAGATCGATAGTCACCAGAAGATGTCATCCTCGCTTGCGAGTGTCAGCCGACGATTTGGCATTTGTGTCAGAGTGGGAAGAGTGTATCAATTTAGACATAGAATATTAAGAAGTCAGTCCGGTACTGGTCATCGTGCACCCAAAAGTCCCGATCTTTCGGAGGTTCTTTGTCGCTAATGTATTTATTGGTTATTTTCACTGACTTATCGGCATCTGACCTCAGGCGAGGTCTCCCTTGTGCTCCCAGTGCCCTTACTCTAATTTAAGTTGTACCGTTACCCACATATTACTCCGACCCCACCCCGTAGCAATTCTCTATACTTCCTGTCTTGATCAAATATAATTCACCCCTTCGGCCTTTTAGCAGAAGTCCAATTCATGTTTCCTCCCTTTTGGTTTTATTATCTGTCTGGAATTTTTTTTTTTTGCGTAATTCTACACAATTTTCATCCTATTTATTGTGCGACCTGATTTGAATGTGACGTCTTTTTTGTCTTATTCACCATCAGCGCAAGACCACTGGGACTGTCTGCACCAAAGGTTTCTAAGATGTTATTTGGAAAAATCAACCTCCACCGGGGTCGAGCCTACGACTTCACGGGTGCGTTGACCGCTGAGCGACGATGGAAGAAAAGGAAATGCAACCTTAACTCAATAGTATTAAGAACTCCGAGTAAATACATCTTAATTAATGGCCAGGTCTTGTACACATCTCACCATCCATGCTCAGGTTGTGGGTAAAATGTCATTTCGAAAGTATCCACTGCAACATTGAAGTCCTCATAGCGCCTCGTGAAAGATTAAATCAAAATGCACTCCCCGCAGTGATTCGAACCCGCTTGCATTTTACTACTAAGCCACGATGGAATAACAGCAGCAGCTCGACAGTCGCTTTTCCACGCATATTCATTGAACAGAGGGTCTCTGTACTATCTGCCTACTCCTACCCACTGAATTTGTAGTGCTTAGGGATTTCCGAATTCTCCATTGGCCCACTACTCCGATCCCAATTGCTATTGTGGGAGATTTCGACCTCAAACTTGTCACCTTCTGCTGAGAGCCTGGTAATAAAGCAGGTTACCAAGTCTCGGTCGGCCTCCAGCACGTCCATTTAATGAATGTTCTTCCACATGCGAAGATTGCCAATATCCAATGGCTCGCTACCTGGCAAACTCCGCCCCATCAAAGCTCGCCTCGGTTACTGAGATTCATCCTCCCACGATGAAGTGATGGTACTGGCTCGCCTACGCCTGGGTCAAGCCCGGCAAACTCACAAATACCTATATCCTACCTGCAGTACCAGTCATCGTGACCCACTTGCTCTCCATTTTCCTTTTCTCTTCGTAACTTGTGATAAAACTAGTTTAGACGTGGTCGATGGTTCCTTCCTCTGCCACTTGACTTGGCACAACTATTCTTGGACAATGAAAACCTCGCCGAGGAGTTAATCAGCAATCAAAGCAATTTCCATAAAAACTAACGCTCAACCCTTCAATTAGATTGCTCTTGCACAGAGCTTTGCAGTTCAATTAACAAGCTTATCACCTGCTGGCTGGCTGGCAAAGCAGCAATCGACAGATGACCAATGGATCTTCGGCCTAGCAGTCCCCATTCCTTTCCGCAATCTCACTAAACTGTTGTACGAGATCCTTCCTGTCCACGACTCTGAGCATTTGTTTAATCCTGTTCAAAGGCACCTGGTTCTCAGTAATCTGCATTTGATCTCTCACCCACAGCACTACATGCTTTTTCCTATCACTAATTACTGATGCGTACTCGGTAGGACGCCGTCACGACACGAGTCTTAAGATGTCCTTCCCAATTGTAAACTACTATTGTGTGTGGTCCAGGTGTGCATGCCCATCCCCCCGACAGATATTATTTAGCTTTCTGACCTAAATCAGAACACGCGTCTAATCCTGCACAAAAGTCGTTGGCCGACTGTAATTAACCTTTATCTTTCATCGCTCCTTTTGATGTAGTTTCCACTTTTCATATTCTCCTTTTTCCTGATTCTTGATTATGAAAGGTTTCTTTGTGGGACGGAGTCAATCTCGGTGCAATAGCAAAAAATCATAGCGCGCAGTCCCACGACTCTGGTGGACGACGGGTTAGTAACAACCTCTCGGAGGAAGACAAGATGCATACCACTAAGGGAAAGGGGCAAATCTCCAGAAACTGCCCTGACCTTACTTTAGCCGAGAGATGCGTTATTACCAAATGATGGTCGCATTTAGTCACTTGGAACAAATTCACAAGGATATAGATGCCGAGCATAAAATAAAGTTTTCCAAGTGGGGTTGGCGAGCATCAATGCCACAACCGATGAGTGGAGGGAGCCAGCGACAATACATAGGTTCAGTGGACTATGTAGCCCTGACTGGGCATCTAACCCCTTTGAGACGCACCACAATAATACAAACCATACAGAGCAAGGCCTTAAAAATCATCACACAGCTACTACACCCACCCACCACCTATAATATACACTTTATGAGGGCCTTTTTCAGTACGTAATGCTTTAGGGCTGTTCAACCAAGGAGACTGAGGAAGGGCAACAACGTTCATAGGAACAAAACTTTCGTGTACACGACTTACCGTGCCAAGAGCCTGTACCCGGAAGTCGCGTTTTACTCGCACGCTGGATGGCGGTATATTTCTTTCCTATCCTACATAAGAAAAAACAATGCCCAAACTTAAGACAATTTATTTCCTTTATTAAATGAGAATAATGCAATTCCTGGCATCGCGTTAATTTCCTCCTAAGACTACAGATGTAAAAAATAACAGATAAATGAAGCGAAAAATGCTATCGCTCCCATTACTAAAAATAGGAATGCTGAAAATATCTGCCTCACAGAAAAAAACAAAGTTCTATTAACTAATTTCTAATTCCAAATAATTCTCTAACCCACCTTTTCATATCATACACAGTGATTAAAATGAGTTAATCACATTTAAAAATACTCAATAAAAAGCAATCTAGTACAATCTTACAACGGATTATTGAGACGTGGTAGCTTCTTAATGTTCACGTTAAGATTCGAAATCGGAGCACGCGTTTAATGCCCATTCAAAATAGTGACCTAGAAACCGCATCTTCTGGAGTCAGTGACCTAGAAAAGGCATCTTCAGTAGTCACAGTGACATAGAGAAGGAATCTTCTGTAGTCACAGTGACCTATAAACCGCATCTTCTGTACAGTCATTTAGCTGGCGTCTTTGGTCTCTCGGGGCTCGATATAGCGGACTTGGACGAGGGCGTTGCTTCCGAAAGAAGGGTCGGTCATGCGCTCCCAATCCGTCTGACCGAGGACGAACCCTCTGTCTCTCGCAGAGAACTGCTTGTTTCGCTCTTCGATGTCGGCCCATCGCACCTAAACATGGAGGAGGCAAGTTACAAAGGAGCCCAAACGCTGATGTTTCCAGTTAGGACCCTAAGTGACTTCGATCGTTCATGCGGGACATACACATTCCCATGTGAGTCAGAAAGGAACCCTCGAGATAGACCCTTTAACTGCCCAGGTGGTCAAATCGATCCACGATAACAGCTCGAGGGGTGGGGGGCGTAAAGATATACATCATATCAATTAACACTTCAATCACGCCTTTCAACTCAATCCTATCCACAACTTTCACATATGCTTACTCAAACAAAACAATCAACAGAAATTTTCGAAATGGTTTGGTATTGTGACAAACAAAAAAGGGTGAAGACTTTCCTTCGGAAAGAATGAACAAGTAAACAGAAGGAAAGGATAAACAAGCAAGAGGGAAGGAGACACTTCAAAAACCATAGCCATAAAGACCAAATAACACCAGTTTTCCACAAAGTGGGAGTGACGCGTTTCTACTCCACTCAAACTCACCCCCTCCCCGCCACTCCTTAAGCACGAGCTCACCCATCACTTCACATTAAATGGGCTCTTCATTGCGATAAAGTGGGGCCTCTCTTCAAGGTTGATCCGTGAACAGAAGGCGCCCTTCAAGTCCCCTCACCCACACATATCCACTTTCTGCTCAATCAGACCGTTCTCTCTAGAAAACCCCACATGCGGTCTTCAATCACGTCTCAGACTCATCTTTACACGTCGATTTCGATTAAGTGTTATGTCTATAACACCTCAGAACATTTTCATTCATACCCTTCACAACATGAGCTCTTACCCCGTCGTTCCTATTTCACTTTCAGCTCTGTCTGAATTGAACTGTATCACCGTTATTCTTATCTCCACTATCAAGCATTTGCATGGATGTCTCCAATTTGCTTACACTACACGATTCACATCGTGATTCCACCAATCAGCATTTCTCTTTCCAGTTCTGACACGCCCACCCACCCCTTGCACTACTTACAACTACTTTAAACTAGTCTCTATTTGCTCTATATCAATACTCTACTTATTTCCCTTTCTTTTCTCAAACATTCTGATTAAATAACATTATCAGATTTTCTCTACATTTCAAAGATAATGAGAATATAGCTTTCGGTTCCCGGGGAACTAATTCATATTAAAAAAAAAGTGCATGGCAAAGAAAATGGGGGACGGCTAACGGGAACCAAAATTCGAGTGTCATTGCAGAACAGAACCTGATCTGTTGGTTGGATCGTCTCACACTCCGTCCAATCCAGTGAGACATGACATTTGGTAAATGATTACCTTACCCATTACCTACCCGAGCCATGAGACGACTTCAGATTCTGAAGATTTAATCAAGAAAAGATTAAGAAAGCATCCACTAATTCGGAAAACCATAAACACTTTAGAACAGCTTGGAGTAAGACAATTGTTTGAATACCCAACGAAGCTGAGCAATTTATCGTCATACTTCACTAATCAGAGCTAAAATTAAACTACAATTCTATTAACAAATGGGAATTAGGGGTAGGGGATACGAATTCATTAATATAGCAGGCAACCTAACATGACCATAGTACTCAAAAAATGGACCCCCCCCCAAAAAAGTTACCATTTCATTATAACTGGGAAGACAAAATGACTTGTTTTAATTATTTTCCTGGGGATAAGTAGAAGTGAACTACACTACCTTGATCTCGTAAATAATGAGCGCATCCCTAAAAACAGATTTCACTTCTGCAATTTGTGAGAGCGTTGCGCACTTGCACAAATACTGCAACGAGGTAAAGGGTAAAACCAAAGTTTTTCACTCACACTTTTCTTTCCAGGTTTCGGTTTTCGCTCTTCATATTCTTTGGATAACTGGAGCCAATCTTCGATGGACTGGGGCTTCGTCTCTCGAAATCGCTTTTTGGCTGCTTTGAAACCATCGAGTTTATCTACAAACCAAGATAAAAACAAGCATAAATCACTCATTATCTTTTTTTTTTACCGGTGTTAAATCATAGGAATTAATCTGAAAAGATACAACTGACCAGCCATAGAATCTAACTTCCTCCCTTTTCATGATCAGCAATAGACAAGAATAAAATTTCCAGAACAAGTGGAAATATGCCTAAAAAAGTGGGTACCTTTAAAAAAACTAATATACTGTTCAAAACTTGCATTTATTTGGAAATAATTACTACATTCCTAGTTTAGCACTATTCTAAAAACAACCAGATGTACCAAACTAGTTGTGACTCATTTCAAGATCTCAAAATATAAAATAATTTAACAAGAGGGATTTACTAATAATCCTAAACTAAACAAATTGGACTCGTTAACCATTATATTATTAACTAATCATTCGAGAGGGGAGGAAGCATAAAGTTTGTTTTTAAAAGTCTTCTAGTAAATAGCAAAACTTACCAAGTTTTTCTTCTTGACTTTCTTCGGTGTCCCATTTGCTTTTCATAAGTTCTTTAATAGCCTGTGGATGAATGAATGTACGGATGGAAAGATTGGGAAGGGATAGTGATAGAAAGAGGCGAAAATTCCAGAACCAAAGAAACAGATGATAGGAAAGGCATTGCCATTTATAGCAAGCTTGCAATGCTGAAAAATTAAGGCATGGGGGGGAAAGGGTTCTCATAATTATCATTGGCAACCTTCCATCAGATTTCCTTTTCAAAAGAATAAAAAAAAAAGTAAATAAATGTTGCAAACAAGTGAACACGCGCAAATTGCACACACACCCATTCCAATATACAAGGAGCATGGATAAAAGCTTCAGAAAAATTAAAAGGGGTTCTATAAATTTCAATCACAATATATAAACTATAAAGGCAGTACATAGACTTGATATTACCTGGTCAAAAGTTATATTTTAAGAAAAACTTGCCATAGAATGCCACTTTCCAACTAAAAATTAAGCTACAGTTGATGTACATTATTAATGTGGCACCATTTCTTTTTTTGAGAGGGGGTTAAATAAAAATGAACTGCATCCAATATTTTACATATGCCAAAAGTTGGGAATTATTTCAGTTCTATTGCAATATTAAAGCGCCAAGGAGGAACAAATCTGACCAGATCATAAATCAATGCATTCATGTTTAGCTAGTTTAATGCTAATTTACATACTATGTTGATGTGGATAAATCTAAGAAAGTTATTTGTAATGGGGCAAGTTTATATAAAAAAAAATAAATTTCAGTTGGAATTTACAAGTATGGTAGCATAAAAATCAATAAATTTCCTCAATTATTCCAATTAAAAAAAATATATGCAATTTGTCAATATTTTAAATGTATGAAAACTACACATCGTGAAACATTTAACATTTGTACGACAAAACTGTTCTTCTATGAAGACGTTCCATATCAAAATGTCGCCGCAGAACGAGCGTTTCCGCGCAAACTTGCAACAGGTGTTGGTTCAGTCAAGCGGATGACATCTTCTCTTCACCACGACAGTTCTGCAAAGAAATCAAGAGCAACGCCCTCCCTTAAGTTCATTACAAAGTTCTTCCCTCATGGGTTCAGTCCAAATACACACCTTAAAAGTTTCATTCTCTTGATCTTCATCTTCATCGTGTTCGGAAGTGGATCCCGGTTCTCCCGAAGTTTCTATTCCAGCGGTACAATCTTCCATTTCCACCTTTTGAATGATCAAAATCAGTCATGACCAAATTCGATTAACGGGTGTTAAGCCCCAATCGAATTCAGAGGAAGTAAAAATAATGGAAGATTCGTTAATTGGTGAGAAGCAACAAACCGGTGAATCCACGGTGAGTAAGTTGACGCAGGGGAGAAAGAAGAGACGAGTGATCTAGATCAAGGTTGGAAAAAACGGCAAAAGCCAAAACCTGCTTAGCTCGGGAAGGACGGGGAATGGGGGGGATATATTCATAGCCTCCAAAGCAAAATTCGGACGCAAGAGAACGATATTGGCCCTTGGGTGAGTGGGTGGGTGGGTGGGGTGGGGTTACAAAATTATAATTAAGGAATTGAGTAAAACGACCGACAAGAATGAAACAAAATATTATCGAGAATACCTACATCTAGTTTCGAACAACCCGAATACTTAATGGTTATTGAAATGATCTAATTAATAGACAAGGATTGCAGTGGGGTAGCTGCGTGGATGAGCATTTCTTGGTTGACTGAAATAACAAAAGAGTTCTTGGCAGCCGAGTGAATATTTTTGTTGGTCCGCTAACGTCGAGGTACTGGGTTCGATCCCGGCAAGAGCGGACACAAACGTCAGCGCACTTAGAGGAGATCTGGCTACCAATTGGCGGACTCGATGTGCTCAGCCCTGTATTCGAGTGGGTAGATCTTACACTTTTCATCAAACACAGCCAAGTACAACACTGCTTTCTTTCCTCTCCCGTCGTCGCAACACAACCATACACCTCTCTGTTTCAAGGAATCCTGGTGATGGGTATCTATATCCACATACCTCTGGCCCATCAGTGATCGTCATACTGATCTTTATTTACTTCCTTATCCGGTCGGGATAATGAAATATCCCGACTACTACTACTCAAATAGCAAGTGAGAATAGTCAAAAGACGAACCCAGAAACTTCTCAATCGATTTCTCTTGCGCCCATAAAAAGCAGATTTCACAGGCCTGTTCGTCGATCACTTTCGTCCACTCATCGCTGGTTGAGGCCGGGATTCCCCCCCCCCCCTCCACCAAGTAGGCCGGGAAGGGGGGGGGGTAAGATGCCTGCACTCTTCCATTAACACCGTCTGTTCTTTACCTAATCTATCATTTTACGCACCCACAAGTCGACATCAGATGACATCCATCCGGATGCTTGTGCGCCCCACGGCCCCAAAGCTTCTAAGAGGATCTGTAGCTATACATCATCCATACAGTTCAACCTTTTCTAGGTTGTCCACTTTTATGACACCTCCCCTTACAAACTTTGCCGGTCAGGGCATCGTTGTTATTGCGCTTCAAATTCAAGAGTTCAACATCTTATGTTTCCCAGAAGAGGGATCAGCAAGTGTCAATAACACTACCCGACCATCCCCCTTTTATGCAATTATTATGGCACAGGCCACCCCCACCACAAATTGGCCCTTCATAAGATGTGACCCTATGTGCTCAACATATCTTATAGCCAGTATTCATCCGTGGGCAGAGGAAGCTTTCATAAAGGCATACCTATCATCCACTTCCACCTCGGTCAGTCTTTCCTCTCACACAATCAATCCGCCTTTTACGTCGTCTTCCAACCCTTCCTAAACCATGAGACTCGGGTATACTCTCTTTAAAGTCTAATCCATTCTTCTCACACACGCCTTTCGTACACCAACTACTACTCTCATATTATCCATTTGCACTGCTCTCAATGGAGGGAGATTCTTCCCTTCTCCTTCACATACGTCACCCGCATACACCATTGGTACCAGAATACAGCTTTCTGGCACATTCTCTAATTGTTCCAGACTTTCCTACCATTTAACAAACCTTGTGGTCGCAATCTGCTCTCTCTCTACCACTATCATTTACTCAAAACTGCACATTTGTACCATATACTCTGATAACACACTCCACTCGATTCTACCCCTATATACCATTATGACCCATTCAGCATTAACCGTTATGTCCCTCCTTTCACACATCCCGGCATAAACTAAATTCAACAAAAAATCTCGCATCATCACAGTCATCCACATGCAACATAGAATACGCCACTCATCAATCTCGCACCACTCTCCCTCATTCCAATACGTACTTCTCTCAGTACTCTTTGCAGATAAACATTAAACATACATGGATATATATCACCACCTTATCTTACACTCCACACAAGTTAAACCACTCACTCATTGTTAACCCTAGAGTTTAAAACTCATTCCATAGATCCTTAGAACCTGCCATAATGCCTATCTATAAGATCATCAGTTTTCTCCTAGCCGTGAACCCACCATACATTTCACCTCTTATCCTTTTGTCTTTTCAGCAAGCTGCCTCACCTACTCTTAAATACCCTTTGTTCATCTCGGATCAATCCCTCAATTATCTTTCTCATGCCCAAAACAATTTACCTAAAATAATCAGCAGATTTATCACTGTAGTTCTGCCATCACTTGCCCCCCCCCCCCTTCTTCTGTATACAAAGGCACTAATACTGCCCCTGTAATTTCTTCGAAGTTATGGATTAAAGAGAACCCTGGGAGGCTGCAGAAAAGGTAACACCGATTCCCCCTCCTCCCCGACGGGGACCGCGCAGATTTACTCGCCCCCAGGGTCCCTGAATGGTTTAGGAGTTAGAGCCCATTCTTTCTGCACTGGGAGTGGGGAAGGGAGATCAAATATCCAAGTGTGCAGGGGAGTGGACAAGACCGGTGGGGACAGACGGCGTTGCTAAGTCTCGGTCTGACTGGCAATGGCGGGCTCATACTTGCTCCAACGCCTCTCGAAAGCAGTACAACGGAGCTACTGCAGTCCAGTTACCCCCTTAAAGGTCGGGCAGCCGCCTGTGAATGGTGGGTAATCTACGAGGCAGTGATGGTTGGCTCACAAGGGTGCAAGGTGAAATTCAGGGCCATAGTTTGGGCACAGTGAAACCGTTTTTCGGCTGGCGGAGATGACTTTCTCAAACCGCTTTCATTTAAAGCAGAGCAGAGGGGTTGTTACATAAAGGCGGGCCTCAAATATAAAGTTCAGGGTGTCCACATCCCACCGAAATGAGAGGAAGGTGGGCTTTGGGTACAGGGGGATAACCGAGCGTCTAGGGTGGGTACCCACCCTTGTGTTGGAACTTAGGTTTGAATCTGTAGACTTTTGTGACTCCTTTGGAGGATCATCATGGTTTTGCACACTTTACCTGGGATAACTGCCCCCCCCCCCCCCAGAATAAGACAATTAGTACATACGGGTATTGCAAAGACCAAAAACGCACCCACGTACGCAGCACAGTGAGGCCCTATTTAAGGTGGCACTCCCAGTTAGAAAAAGGAAAAACTATAGAAATAAAGAAGAATGGCATTATAAAAGTCCACTTGATCACAGGTAATCATGCTCATCCACGTATCGTCGAAAGGGTGGGAACCCGGTCCTCCAAAGAGACCCAAAAGTGAAGGCAGACAAAGAAGGGGCCATAGGAGACACTAGTACACGTCTTTTATTGTGGAAGAACAGAGTGGGTTTGTTGCGTTGTGAAGTAGGGAAGGAAATAGAAACTGTGTTGATTCGAAATGTGCGTGATGATGCGTGTGGAACTACCTCGGTGTTTCAGTGTATGCCAATGGGCGGCCAGCATGTGACGCCCCAAGTCTAAAGAGCAACGCCGTGTGCATGACGCTTGCGCAAGCTCTTCTTTTACTCCCTTATTCACCACTACTCATCCATACATGCATCATGTTACCAGCAATCAACACTAAATCCTTTCTTAAACAATTCAATCTTATTTTTCCCTTCACATTCTCATCAAGGCTTCATTCATGTCACTTGTGGTCACACTTTTATATTCATTTCTATCACATCCATTTCCCGTTGTACCCAATTTCTAGTTCATCCAAATGTACATCTAGTCAGCCTCTAGATCTCTGCTTGTACACCACTGGATCCCGTCATCTCTACCCAGTTACAGGTTCCGATTAAAAGGGGACGGGGTAGCAATATGAGTGCCTCACTACAGTAAGAGAAGCAGCGCAAGGAATTTCCTGTTTCCCGATCAAGATCTGTGATTTCTAGAAACTAGAGTATCTCATGTAATGAAACAAATGTAATTAATACCTCTTGAATATTCGCATCCTGAATATAAGAAGTCAAATCAAGATGGAGATAGGCCGTAGGAGGCTTTTGCCACTTCTGGGCCATTTTCTGCATACTACTCAGCGAACGCGAATGTATATTACGTTGACACGCAGTCTGCACTTCCACTTCAATTTCTCCAATATAGACCTAAAAACAATACGATACAATGCAATAAATCTTTCATGGGCTGTAATTAATATAACCACGAGACTGTCATAAGTTGAAATACCTCAAAGTCATTCCTTTTAGCAAAGGTGCAAATCCCAGCATAGTCGCTAGTGTATGCATTGACACAGTCTATGATTATAAAGGGAAAGAACCCTTCTTCGACTTGTTTCTTGAATGACTTGAGCAAAGCCTGACGATACTTATTCTCGAGTTCAGGCTCGTATTCGTATTCCATCGCCTGAAAAGGGGCGAAGTAGACGTTACACCCCTGAGATCTCGATCACACAAAAGGGAGAAAGATCACTTATAAGAGGCAATTGGAAAAACGAGAGGCTCTTAAAAGATCTGGAGACTGGAATTGCTTCGATAATAGACAAAAGAAAATGGCTTTCAATGACTGCCAAATGATTGGAAGAGACTATATCTTTTGCGCTAGTTATATATACATCAGTATAAAGATGTGACGAGCAGTTAGATTAATTGAATATTCTCAAATCTAAACAAACCCCATATTTGCTTTTTCAAGAATGGGTATAACCCATACCTTTGTTTTTATTTTCCTATTTGACTCAGGATCTACAACCATTTTCTCAACTTCGACCATGAAGTAATCATCTAAACAGAGGATGCGGGGAGCACTTCCCCCATTTTCCACTTCCCGGTTCTGAAAATGGAAAGAACGTCAATTTCAGGAGCTCAGGCCAAATTTCCATTGTCATCATATAAGCTCCCAACAAGAATCTAACGGGGCCTCAAAACTTTGTAAATAACAGACATCAGCAATGCACAAGACACTGATTGTTGTGCTTTGAATAGAATCCATTGAGGATGGATTGGAAGTCCCTTAGCGCCCACTGCGAGGTGATTGCACGGAATCCATTGACTGAGCAGGAGCAACACAAATCTTCAAAAAGTGGTGGTCTTAGAACCCCAGCAAGACAGAATTAACATTACCCCAAACAACTTCTTGCCGAGCTCAAGAAAATCACAACCTTTCAAAATAAAGAATTAAAATGATTGATACCCCCTTTTCTCTACTGTTTTTGCGCAGCACAGCTCCTAAAAGTGAAATCTTGCCAATGATTTTTCACTTTGCAGGAGACGAAAAGACAATGAAAGAGGCCTCCAGGTGTCATATGGAACTTGCAGTTAATAGGGACAAAGACGAAAATCCAAACTAGATATATTCAGAGCAAACTATCCAATTTGTCAACTTCAGAAGATACCATTACACTAAAAGGTAAAAAAGCGCCTCAACCTGAGACTTTGCACAAATGAAACACCTGGCTGAGATTTATCCTAGGCTCCCATTACAGGATCTAAGAGCACTATGAGGAAAATAGGTCCCAAATGTTAGTGAAACACAGGGTAGGAATTATCTTACCTTCCACCCTGGCCATCAAAACAGGTGCGTTCACAAAAGAGGCCCTCCTTGGGTCAACCCCAGAATAAATGTTTCAAGAGGGTGGATTAAAAATGAGAAGGGGCAGAGCAGAAACAGCTTAGTCCCATCGCTTGTGGAGTTTTAAAAGACCAGGTAAACGGCAGTCAAGTGGACTAAACAAGTACCTTAATCATTTTGGCGATAGTAGATTTGCCTGCTCCAGGGAGCCCTCGTAAAATGATGACCAGTTTCGGCGGGCGCATAAATCTGCCGGGAACCGAGATAAGATCGTCGATGGTGACACTATCCTTCGAGGACGAAAATGGAGGATTTTCCCCGACTGGAGTTGGTTCTCTGAGATTACAGAATGGTATAAAAACACAGCTCGAAGTAATTATTTTAATGAAAAAAATACAAATTCAATAAGGTAGTAGTCATTTGGGCTAAAAAAAAATTAAACTAGGGAAGTTTACATCCTTTAAACTATAAATTAATACAGCAAATGTAATTTCATTCTGCAGGAGTTGACCTACCTAATCATACTATCCCCAACTTGGTTTACCTCCTCTTGAGACGCCATATCTAAAAAAAGAAAGAAAAACGTTAATCCAACTGCCTTTATGCAGCTTGCAGACAAGGAAAAAATTGCTCAAAATATTGAGGAACCCTAAAGGAACAATTCTACAAACACAACAAACCAGATATTGTCAAAATACTGAGCAAAGAACTTCCATTACATTTAATAAAATGTAACCTCTGATTTAAGATTAAGCTTGGGCAGTTTGGTCGATTATTGCCACTAAACTTGAGAATAGATATTCCGTTAAAGTGAAACCTAATCATTTATTATTATTAGGCTGGCCAGAAAGTATCGACTCACTTAGGAAGCGAAAGAAAGGAACTTTCTTATTAAAAACAACAAATAGAAAAGATATTCCATTATTAATTAAAACAACAAAATCCTTACGAGAATGTTCAGCACATAGCGCCCCATCTGCCAGGGGAAGAACCATTGACTGGACCAGAGGCTACAGCAGGCAGCAGACTAACGCCATGAAGGGGCAATTGGGAGTGAAGAAAGAGATGGGTCGCTTTGTGCTTAAATAGGGCATATGGAGGGGGGATGGGTTGTTTTTTTTTAAAGTGGCATTGATGCAAGCCAACCACACCTTGCGGGAAGCCGGTTACAGTCCCTCTTAAACTCCAAAATCATTGCCATAGTTTTACCTTCTTCACAAATTGCCCTGAGAATGAGGTCGGCTGGCATCAACGCCACAAAAATTTACCCAGCCACCAGTTTACTTCAATCATTATACCCCCGAGCCTCGACTCCCTTAAAGTTTACATGACAGGACATCTTATATACCCAAAACCCTCACCAGTCTGTGGAGTCTCACCTTGTCCTTGATTGCCGAAATTGGGCATCTTCATGTTTGGTCCCCCAGTCATGCCACCCCCCCGGGAATTCGGGGGCTCACTCAGGGGGTAGGCAAAATCCGGGGGGTGATTAGAGTCCGAGGAGCCTAACTCAAAAAAAGGCCGCCCTTTGTTGTTGTTAGGATTTGGGCCACCTTTACCCCGGTTAAAAGGGGTCGGCATCCGATTATTGTTGTCCTCGTTGTTAGGGGAACTGTCCACAAAAGGGGGCTTTTGGATTTCCAGATTCATTAGGGGCTCAATGGGTCCGGACGATGGACCCCCGGGACCTCCCGGTCCACTCTGCCCACCGAGACCCAATTGATTCCCGGGGCCGTTCGGGCCAGTGGGTCGGACGCCCCCACGGCCTCTCCCGCCTCTGCCACGGCCTCCTCGTCCGGAGTTTTGATTATTATTATCAAATGAACCGCCGGGACCATTGAACCGAGCAGTTGGACCACCGAATGGTAACCCTCCCGGTCCTTGTAGTCCTCCAAAAGGCCCGGCGAAGGGACCGGCCGTTCTATTAGCTGCCCCGAACGGTCCTTGAGGGTTACCGAACGGCCCGCTCGGACCCATAGGTCCACCGAATGGCATCCTTGGTCCAAATGGCAATCGAGGTCCTCCAGGTCCGAAGGTTCCCAGCAGACTCCCGAGTCCAGCACCTGCAAAGTTGGGCCGGGGTGCTATAGGACCCGCGAACTGATTCTGGAGTCCGGGGGGTCGGGCAAGAAGGCCAGGGCCAGGGTTACCCCCGTCGTTGCCGAGGCGCGGAGTCTTGCCTCGTCCGTTGTCGCAACCTTGACCGCCGTCCATGCCTCGCTTGCCCCGCATTCCGTCAGGGCAACCGTCCCTGTTCGAAAGAAACACAATTATCACTCAGAAATAAATCCCTACCCAACGCATACCCCTCCATATCCAAGACAGTAGTGGGTCAAAACGAACACCCGCCACCGAACATCCAACAGTAGAAGAAACGTCACCCGTTACACAACTACCTCAAAAAAACTTAGCCTAGCAAAGATTACAACACGCCCACACTTTAAAAAACGATCTACAATGCACTCTCAGGGGGCTGAATGTGTAGTTTAAATACATTGGAGGAAACCAGGCATGCTACCTCCCAAAACAGCTTTTGCGTGCAAGTAGTCCCTCCCAAGGAGCCAGGAACAGGCCTGGCGAGACTAAAAGATGAGGCAAAGTGAAGCGATTTTCTTCTCACACCAATGTCATGCAAAGAAGGTGCAGATTCCAGCCTCAAATTGGGGGGAAGAGCAAAACTGCAGTCCGGTAGCAGTGTGCAGATAATCTAACGCCTTAGTCAGGTAAGCACTTTCCTCAACAACCAGCACAAGACATCATCCCAACTGGCAACAACCAGCAGAAGACATCATCCTAACTGGCAACAACCATGGAGTCAAGGTTGTTTTTTTTTTGAGGGGGGGGATGGGTTCTTTCAAGAGGCACCCGATGTGGCAACTAATAGGCCATATATCAGAGAATTTCAGCCAGCTACCCAGCTAATTTAAATATCACACACACAGCAACACAAATAAAAAAGCACCCCCCCCCCAAAAAAAAAAAGACAAGACGAGGACGCAATGCTCCAGCGTCGAGGGAGGCTGACCTGCCTCCGTTACTAGACCATGCGACCAACACCAGATTCAAATAAAATGGAGACTGGAGGAGGCCAGGAACTAATCCCGAGCAGAAAGCACAAGCGGTAGCGAACCTGCGATGGGGTGCGCCATAGATTCCCGTCAACAAGCGCCCTAATCTAAACATACACCCCGGGCTGGAGGCAACCGTGGGCCCCTCCTCAGTGCAGGAACATGCGACCTACAACAGAGTCAAATAAATTGGAGGAGGCCTCATCCAAAAAGTCGTATAGTCCGCAAGTCCGTGTGCACGAACCAGTCCCTAGTACAAGGGACAAGCGGTAACGTGCGCGAAGATCACCAGACTGAGACATTCAACAAGAATGTGCCGAACAGTCTGGGGGAAAACGCAGGCGAGCGCTCCATCAAAAAGGAGGTGTGTCCCGCGAGTGTGACCAATTAGAAGAGGACGGAAAGTGGAGCAATGGCAAGCACCTTCTAAGTTCCCCTGTTCTTTGCCAAACTGTCCCAAAACACCGGACACTTCCCTTCCGTAGTGGAGAGGGCCAATACGCAGAATCAAGATAATGTAGAAATTTAGATATGAAATTGGGAGGCGTCCCCTCACCCCCATCGTGTGGAGAGTCTCCATGATACCGTTTCGCCATGCTATATCATAGGCCTTCTCCAGATTGAAAAAAAACATGGTGTAATACTTTCTACAAAGAATGACCTCGTAAATAGCCTTTTCCAGCTTGAGCAAAGGATCCAACATTGAGTGGAACTTGTGGAAGCCACTATCCAGGTAAAAGTTTAATCTAACATTTATCAATTTCTCCAACTTGCAGAGGAGGTAAGAGAAATTGGGACAAAAAAGAGCAGGGCTTAAATTATCTCTGGTTTGGGAATATAGAGAGCAGAGAAACCATTCACCAGGAGTCTGGGAGGATACACTAAGTCTAGATCCTGTTGAACAAATTTAGCAAAAAAGACCATGCCTCGCTCACCGAGATGTCAAATCATGGCATAGGTACAGGCCATCGATCGGACCATGAGCAGTATCCGCACACGGAACGAGAGTGGATCACAACTCCACCTCCAGAGGTAAATTCCATTTGGCAACCTTCAGTGCCATCACGACATGCATTAAATGCTGACACCGCAGCATATCAGGTAGATAGTGGATAAAGTGGGTCTAAGATTCCAATATTGATGCAGGACCTTAGATTGCAGTCCGATTCTCCTGGAGAAGTGGAGGGGCTCTTGCGAGAAAATGCGCCAAATGCTTTTGACTCAGTTCGACACCTCTGCGAGAGGAGGGGAGGTGGACGTGCACTTATTGAGCATGTAGCATATTAATACCACAGAGGGGCATGCACCCAGCAGTCTCCCGCAAATAAGTTAATGGCGAACGAGAGACGAGCCTCCACAGTTGACTCGGAGTCTATGGCAAATCCGTATGCCCACCGGGCAAGCTTGTACACGATGCAGGGGCTCTTTCAATGAGAAACACCTCACAGAAAGGGCCATACGCTGTGAGGCACCCATTCTCCATAACATTCGTAAGTACGAGCTATTACTTAGGACAGACTCACAAGATTCCTGCCATGAGAGTACCACTGAGGGGATTGGCCGGTGCACCTTGCAGGAGCGTGCGACAAATACTCCAAGACTTATAGAAAGAGGGGGAGGGGGTCGCTCTGAGAAAGCAAAATGTGGGGCAACATCAAGGTCAGATGCTGATTGCGGGTCATCTGTCTTCTATTAGACTAGGTGGGAAAACTACCGGCCAAGATTTGGTGACCGTGAGAAAGGATAAAGGATTTTTTTTTTTTTAAGAGCTCATCTGCGAGTGCATACTTGGGCATTAGTCGCCGTATTCAACACTGCCTAGTACTAGGCTACTTTAAAATAAGATGCCAACAAAAAAACAATGAAAGTAAAAAGGGAAAAAGGCAACACGCAGGAACGTGCGAACTACTAAAATAACAAAAACCAAACCAACAAAAAAAAACAGACTAGTTAAATAAAGGGGAGAAGCCGGCCTCCCTCCAAGAAGTAAATGTACACGAACCCATCCCAAGTACAAGGGACAGGCGGGAGCGACTCCGCCCATCCCGGTACTGGGACAGGTAACGTGCGCGGAGATCGCCCAGACTGGAACATTCAACAAGAATGTGCCGAACGGTCTGGGGGACAACGCAGTCTTCACAGTAGGGCGCAGGCGAGCATGTCCAATTCGGAGACGACAGAAAACAATCTGAAGCCTTCGCGGCATTAGGGGGTAGGTCCATGGGAACAGTCTTTGCCAAGCAGCCCGTATTCGTCATGTAGTATGTGTGAGGAAGAGCGAAACGCGGTTCAGGTCGACGCCGAGTCCTCGCGGACTCTTTGGGGCACTCATTAACCGCTATTCCTACATGTCCAGGAACCTAGCAGAAGATAATCTGGATATCCGAACGGCTTGCCCTATCAGTGCCCCAAGCACTGAACGTCACGGAACGAAGAATATCCATGGCGCAGGAACAAGAGACCCTAAGGTAAGGCGTCGGTCAAATAAAAGACAAAGGAAACGGTGCGATTCAACCACTTCCACGGGTACCCCATTGAGAAACAAGTCTGGGTCAGGGTGGAGCCGTGGATGGCGGTAGAAGTGCACCACCTTAGTCTTGGTTAAGGAAAACCGAAACCTGGGCGCTTCGGCATAACGAGAGACGTGGTTCAATGCCTGTTGGAGTCGACGCTCCAGAGTTGGCATCTGGGCCGCGCCAAAAGAGATCGAAAGGTCGTCAACGTAGAGCGTAGCGAGAAGATCTTGCAGCAGCAGCAGCAGCAGCACCGAGGTGATGCAGTTGATGCTCAAGGCAAAGAGTGCGACACTGAGGACACCTTGCCGGCGGGACACGCACACTTCCTGCTCCATTAGGCCGGAAAGGCCCCACCCGTACGCGGAATCGATGATGTCGTAAAAATAGTATACCTCCTATCAAGAAGCAACTGCACAGCGAATGCCTGAAAGGAGGTATCTAAAGAGAAAAGAACGGAGAAATCCTGCCGGGTGTCAAACGTACATCCTAACGGCCAGCATAGTCTCTTGCAAAAAGAATATGCCATCCAGGCCTAGCTCGGAGATGCGGGGGCCCTCATCAAGAGAGAAGAGCCTCACGGGAATGGACGTACGGTTCTCAGAGGCAGAACTCCGGGCGCTGTTGGCCATACAATGAGTTTAAGGCGCTGGCGACTTCGACGACTTATTTGGGGAGGTTGGGCTCGCCATGCGAGTCTTTTCCTCCCTCCGCCTCGAAACCTTAGGCGGGCGGGGCGGCTTCAGAGGCGAGGGACCCTCTTTTCGAGGATACACCGTCTCCGAGCCATCCAGCCCACCACTAGCGTGGGCGAAGGAAAAGAAGCTCCTTTGTTGCTGTCCTTTCTGGGGGCAGCTTAACGAACTCCGCAAAATGTCCTAGCGACCAAATTCAGGTGTGTTGCCTCCTGTGAGTCTAACGACTCGGTGGAGGCACGTGGCCGTTTCGCTTTACGGGGGGGGGGGGAGGATTTAGCCGGGGCTGGGTGTGGGCGCTTTGTTACGTCAGCTTTACCAGGGGAGCGCCTGGGGTGGGTAGAACCCACAGAACGGTTCCGAATGGGCACGGAAACGACCGTACTCGTAGTCTTGGAGGGGCCAGGAGGATTTTTTTTTTCCCTTTAGAGCCCATCTGGCGACTACCCACTTGATTCATAGAAGCGGGGTGCGGCTCTCCGCAATTGACACACTTGGCCACACACGAATTGGACTTATCGTATGCGGCCTTAGAGCAATTTACACAGACTTCGGGTGCCCTTGACTTTGCACATCTACATGAGCGATTCGTATGGCTGAAACGGTTACAGTAATAGCACTTCCGCGGCACTGGCACGAATGCCTTCACGCGGTACCGGTACCAACCGGCACGTACCGATTCAGGGAGCTTGTCACAGTCGAACGTGATGAAGAGTATAGGGGTGGGTCTCGAGGCCCCTCTCTGTTTTCTCATCACACGTTCGACCTTGACCGCCCCATGGTCGGCCAGCTCTCAGGTGATGTCGTCTATGGAGTAGTCCACGAGTTCCCTCGCATAAACAACTCCTTTCACGAAGTTCATACTAGAGTGCGGCGTCACACTCACTGGCGTGCCATCAAGTGTTCGAAGGGCACTAATCATGGCCTCCTCGGAGGGATTCGACGCATTCGTCAAAAGGCTCCCGTCCGAGAAACGGGTCACCTTCGGCTCTCCATATTGCCCTTAGCCAATATGGTGACAATCAGTGGAGAAAATAATGAGCAATCGTTTGTAGCCAGCAAGATCGAAAACGTCGGGTAATCTCTGAATGAGGGGCCCCGCACTGTGCACTTATACCATTAGTCTTTGTCAGGGACTCCGCAACCGGGGGGCAGGGGCAGCGTGGCCGGACGTGTCGATCTTGGCTTGGTCGCTTACAGAAGTGGCAGCAGACCCATCTGTCCCCGCAGCCCCCACGGATGGAGAGGAGCCCCGTCTTTTTTCTTTTATTTTTCTTGGGAGAAGAGGGCGGGGAATAAACCCGCTTTTCCTCCTCCGCCAGTAGGAGCCCCCAGGCCAGATGGTCCGGCCTCAACAAGGTCCTTCTCTAAGATGGAGAAGGCCCTGGCGATCGCAGGGGCATCAGCCGGAGAAAGAGATACCTCTCCTCCTTGTACTGCCTTGGAGACCTGAGCCTTTTAAGGAGGACCTTGCATAGGGGCGGGCTCGGGTTCGGTGCCGGGTGCCGAACCCAGATTCACCCCATGGAAGGCCCTACCTTCTGAGGCTGGGTTGCCTCAAGGACCATATCCATCTCGGGGGGCATCCATGTGGCCCCCCTTTCCCCCAACGACATCACAGGTCCCATTGGCAGCAGTGTCACGAGTCGAATATGGGGAGGCACAGGCCTTTATCCTCGCTAAGGTTAGTATGTGAGTCAGCAGGTCTCTGGAGGGAAGTCACCGATGGGCGCTGTCTTTCCCCCCCCCCTCTAAGGCAGCTTGCCCTACCAAGCTGCTTCATTGCGGAGCAGTCGGTTATGGGATGCCTGCCGACTTTCTTGGCAGTCCCCTTGGAAATTAAAGGAGAGTGCCGCTGGAAAGACTAAAGAGGGAGGCACCCGAGGGCACCTGCAGACAAGGGGGTGAGGGGGTCCTACACCCGGAGGCAAGGGAGGAGTAATCCTCCTCTCCGGTCAAAGAATTTTAGAGGTTCCCTGTGAAAGTACAGGGAAGGGACCTCTTTTTATAGTGGAGCTGCCCGAGGGCGGCTCCGACGGTGTACGAGGGGAGCTTTGGGGTTTTGTCATCATTGGGCAATGGGGTGACCCTATTTTTTTATGGGATGCAGACGCTAATCACCCATCGCAGTAGCCCACTCTGCAAGGGGTGCGTACGGGGCTGGCAGAGCCAGGTGCCACCCTTTAAGGCAACCCCTCCCGCCTGGTGACCTGGCAGCTCCACCTTGGGCACGGCGTAAAAAGGATTAGTGTGAAGTGAGAAGGAAAGGGGATGTCAGGGGTATAGGTGGAGATGAAGCAGATTGTTAAAAAAAAAACACCATCCCAAACCGGAGCTGAGGGGTTAGGGAACATTGTTCCCTCCCACCTCACCCCCGATCGGGGATAGTTGGCTGAGAAGGTCAGCATCTACCCTGTGAAAATAGATGCTGACCAGACAAAGTGGTGGGAGAGGTTGTATGGGGAAGTGAAGAAGTAGGGGAGAAACACAGGCTGTCTGAAGTAAGAAGAGGCTAAGCTGGGGCCGGACGGGGCGCTGAGTCCCGTCAGTTCGACGGCCAGGAAGGAAGAAGATGCTGAGCTAGGGCCGTCAGTATGGCGGCCAAGAAGGCAAATCGCCGCACCCATTACGGGGGAAAAGATAGGGGAAACACCTCGACTGTTGAGGGAGCAGCTTGTAGGCATATCTAGTCAATAACCTGTCTACGCGAGGATGGTGAAATGGGTGATCCCTTTAACTTATTTCATCAGTATCCTGGGAACTGGGGCGGGAAAGGTGCAGCGATCCTCCAAATACCAATGGACACACCTTTGTGGGTTACACCAACTAAGGCAAAATTAAATTCTTCACCCAGTGCCAGCAGAATTACTAACATTTCAATATATTCAAAACTTGCCCTAAACATCTACTAACTCTTCAGACCACCAATGGTAGGAGAAACCTGTCCACTCGGCTTATTTCAAGGTGGATTGCCTCGGGGGCCCCTCCAGAAGAGCAACTTAAAAATCAAGGAAGAGAAACATGACCCCTTGCCCCCACAAGGACAAAAATTAAAAAAAAAAATTCCTTGTTAACTTACTCTTGATTTTCGGAAGATAACATATCAGACTGATTCTTCATCATGTTCTCCTTGTTGGGTTCCTGCCGGAGGGAACAAAAAATACCCATCTTAGTAAAGAAGAATGGCACTGAACAATCTCCATCAAAACAAAATACTCATCACCCCCCCCCCCCTGACATAAGCAGCACAGAAACGCAACTCTCACGGTCGGAGAGAGTACATCTTACACGACTTCGCTGCGGACACCACCAGTAACTAAACACCTACAAACACCGCACAAACAACAACCATACAGATCTTTGTCCACTCTGCCAAGTTAGTTCCCACACAGTCACGCATCTGACAGCAGGTTGCCCTAACTTGGCAGCTCTCAGACGCACCACAACATTTTACATGTCCATCAGTTATGGTTGGATCCAGTCATTATGGTGTCCTACCTGCGTGGTTTGGGCTTCCTGGAATGACAGAGCCCAGGGAACCACAAAAAAAAAAAAAAAAGGATAAAAGAAAAGGGAAGGGAAGACTCAATAATGTAATACAGGGTCAGTAAGATGGATACACCATAACTCGCCATTGAGTTCTTTTACTTATATATAAAGTGGGCGCAAAGGAAATGTTAACATTAAGAATTTTTGGATAATTAAGCACAAAAGTACATTTCAAGTTTGTTTTATAGGGTCCTTTTACTTACATTTCTTTACATTTAGTACTTTGTCATGTTCCCACATGTCGTCAACACCACCTGGATCCTCTTGGGTATGGATGTTGCAAGATTCTCGAAGTAGGAGCCGTCCATTGCCACTAACAGCTTAATGAGTGTCTCCTTCAGGGCGGGGATCGAGGTGGGCCGGGACTTAGCGACTTCATTTTTCATTTGGTTGAGTTGCCTGGCCAGTCCAAAACTTCGATGTTCTGTTCGTGCGTTGTGTGCAGGGGCGCCATCGTGCATAAAAAAGTCGCAGCCATGGAGAGCGTAGAAATAGAGCAGATGTTCCTCCAAAACCTCAATGTAATTCTTTCCCTTCATGGTGACGTTCTTGGGGAGGAAATAGAGACCACCCCTGCCCTTCTCCCCACTGAAGCATCCACAAACCATGACGCTATCGGGGTGCTTCACGGTCTTGCGGTGGTCATATCTGCTCACATCACTGGGCCGCCGCACCACTTTCGAGCCACCCCTGACGAGCAGAAAACTGGTCTCGTCACTCCACATGACTTTCTTCCAATGCTCTGGAGTCTAATCTTGATATTTCTTCGCGAAAGCTAGCCGTTTTTTCTTCATACCCTCTGTTAGCAGTGGTTTCTTGGCGGCACGGCGGCAGGGCAAACCCAGGTCTTTTTGTAGCTGGCGCGGGATCGTACGAATAGCGACGTTGTGTAGCAAGTCAGGATGTTTTCCCTTCAATTCAGCCACCGTTATCGAAGGGTCCTGCTTCACCTCACGTAGCAAAACCTTGGGAGGCGGTGCGGTGCCGGGAGGGAGTGTGGTGGCTGCTTTTTTTTTTTAGCTTAGAGTGACACACGGTTCACGTTCAGATCGGCAGCTACACGCTTTACTGGCACTTCCTGCTCCATTAGGGTTAGGGCATGGGTTTTCTCCTCCATTGTCAGCTTGCCACGCCCCATTGTAATGGTATGGTGGTGTCTGGTAGGGCGTCAAAGTCAGCAGAAAGGTGAAAAAGATGCGGTCTGTGGGGCAGCGTAACACAGATGTACACTGTCTGAGCTCTGCGAGTACACTTAAACTGAGTCTGGCGGGAATTTGCGAGGGAGCCCTGGCTGCAAGTACATGCGTCATACCAAGCTCCTGCGGTAAAAAAAATTAACCGCGAAATTCGAGTTAACATTTCCTTTGCGCCCACTGTATTTTTAGATTAGGTGTAATCTTTATTTGGCGTTGGCCACTTTTGACATACTCTTTTTGTATTCATACTTGCAAAGGTTTGGGGCTGTTGTTGGTTAAGTTTGCGATCTGTTTTCCATTTTTTAGGGTTTTTTTAAAAATAAAATTAAGATTAGACTATCCCCTCAATATCCTTTCCTCTAACAGCTCGTCAGCTCTGTTTGAGCAGCAGAGATACCAGTGCAGGTTCGCAGCCTTGTCGCCACAAGGTCAGATGAGTAATTCCACAACAACCTAATCCAAGGTATATAGCCCAGTATCACAAGAGTTTAGTCCCCTTTAGTTTTCTTCAACATTAAGTTAACAACAATGTGATGACATTTAATGCTTAACTAAAAATAAAATCTTAACAAATAGCAGTAATTTCATAATTAACCTATTAGATTAAGTTCAAAATGAATATATTTGCTCCCAATGAGCAAATAAATGGCAAGGTTCTCTAAGGGCATGTAGGAGAAAAGGGAAGTATTTTTGGACTGAGACCACAATCCATCAATTCACAAGATATTCAATGCATTTGTTCGACAATTATATACCAGAGTTTCCGGGCCTAGGCCTAGGAGCATTCTACACCAAGGGAATGGTCACATTTGGTTGCTAATGATGGGCAGTTGACAACACAATGGATGTATTCTTTGTCAAAAAAAGGACTTTTCAGAGATACTAGTGAGTCCTGCTCGGGACAAAGGAAGCTTGGTGAAGGCTAAAAGGATGGGTAACACACTCAGCCAAAGATTCAACTTTTGTGTGGAGAAGTCCAGCGGGTGGGCTTCAGCAAAAGTGCTGAGTCAGTGTAAATAATTGCAGGAATCTGCCTAGATGGCCAAATTATGGGGAAACAATGGATGAGGAATATGGAAACGGCAATCAATGACCTGTGGTAAGATCGTGCACCATTAGATAGAAGAGCCATAGTAACAATGGAAAAACACATCCAATGAAGACAGCCTAGAAAACATTTACTGGCATGATCAATTTGCCATCCAAAGAAGTGATCCTTGGAAAGGGCTAGGGAAAGGGAAAGGGAAGGGACGTGGAAACCAAAAGTGTCTCTAGACATCAAAGGGAATACCAGGAATGTGGGTAGCCAACATACGACTGAACGCCTTCACTGAGAGGGAAACCCGTAGATCCGAAAGTGGCCCATAACTACTCAGCCAAACAAGATCCTTACACACAGACTCGTTGAGGTAACCAGACGATATCTTATCCAATCACTTACCCCGCCTCCTGAACCGCCTTGCTCACCATCTTCTTCATCCTCATACCATGACTGTGGTGGTTTCCAACTGGCTCCTTTGGGATCTACGCCGATAGGGCCGATATGGAGGCGACTTCCCTCCTCAAAGTTGACATCTGAAAAAAAATGTACACAGGCCTAAATACAAACTAAATGTAGACATATACACAGACCTTTATACAAATGAAAAGGAAATTTAATCAACATTCTTATATAGAATAACTAAACGCATCACAATGAGAAATAAGTTGAAAAGAATTAAGAATCAAAAATGCTCTATTGTACACCTGCAGTGGATTTGACACACCAAACCTAGACTGGTACTAGCAAAAAGAGAACCAAGATCTAAGTATCTCTCATAACAGGGGTTTACACATGGTTGATAGTGAAAAAACTATTAGGAACAATACAGGAAATGAAAGTGAAAAATTACACTTTCACTGATGACCCAAGTTCCAACTTTTAAGTGGTTTTTGACAAAGGTAACTAAGTCATTATGGAAATCTTGTGGGAAAAAATTATAAATTGTTTACAAATACCCTCATTTCTGTATGCCCACTTAAGCAGTTACCCATCCTTTTATCTACGCTGAAGGACATTCATATGGCACATCCCTGGGTAGAAGGCCTCAATCATGCTCTCTCACATACATCCTCAATGCAACTAGAATTCATTTATACCTCAGCCCTTTTCACTCATTCACATAATTAAACCAGTTTTTCCCGACAGTCACACGCGTCTTTGTGATTAGCTCTTGGATTCAACTAGTCTTTTCCATTTGGCCCACCGTTCCCAGCACTCACTCAGCACATCCCACCAGTTATTTACTTTTTTTATTCTCCAATTTTATCCCACCCAAACTCTTTAAATTGGGTTATTTCCTCATCCTTCAGTCTCCAATTTGAACTTTGGGCACAAGGGAAGGGCATATCACTCAGGCTGATTAATATCTTGATGGATTGAGTGGCGAGAGAAAATGACATAACCAAAGGGAGGTGCCCTCCAAACATCTCCCCTCACAAACCCAGGCCCACCTACCTTGAAGCATTTTACTCTAGTACCGTCTCCAAGTACTACCACTTAGCTTCAATTTTCTAAGCTTTGGGACTTAAGCAAAAGTCCTTGCTCAGATGTTAACAATCTGATGTCAGAGGTAAAGTAGCAAATCCATAGTTAGCCATCTCTTACAATGGGATCACTAATGGAGAAAGTTGTAAAGGAAACAAGCGTATTAGTAAAAGTGAAAGGGCAGAAAAGTAAATTGAACATGAACAGAGGTAGGGAATAAAAATAATAAATCATGCTTGACATATACAAAGATTTCTAGCACAAGAGTCGAATGACTCAATCGGTAGCCCTCCCAAGACACCCATGCTTCTATGAACTCACTGGTAAAGAAGGCGAAGAGATTGAACTGTTTGAGTAACAGGAAAAGGACAATCAAATGAACATGAACAGATAGGTAGGGAATGACAAAAATAGTTTCTAGGGCAGTGGGTTGAAGCGGACACAAACAGCAATGTGATGGTTGAGGCAGCTGTCAAGATACCCATGCTTCTATGAACTAAGGGCTCTTCTTAGTAGTACTGGCTTGAGTCGGTACTTTCACCATCTACCACTTCATCTCATATCCACGGGTAGGAGTAGGGTCTCTCTCCTTCAGAGGGTTCTGCAATGCTCACAAACCAGCACCTGGAGTTTCTTTGTCTGCTCACCCATAACAAGGATTATTTTTTTTTATTTTGAGAGCCCATCTGACAACTGCCTACTAGGGCAAAAGTCGCCATACTCACGTTAAAGCCTACTACTACTACTACTAGGCTAGAATAAAAAGCAAATATGTAAATAATAAATGACAAGGATAAAAAGGATAAGCACAAGCTTAAAAAAAGAAAAAAGTCAACGAGAAGGAAGCGAGTTCCGGCGAAGGGGTAGCCCCTCCCTCTCCCCAGCACATGAACAAGCGACCTACAAAAAAAAAAGTCAAAAGTGGTAGGCAAATGGTCTTAGTCAACAAGACTGTGCGCACGAGCCAGTCCCAAGTAAAAGGGACAGGCGGTAGCGACCCCACCTATCCCGGTACCTGGACAGATAACGTGTGCAAAGATCGCCCAGACTGGGACATTCAACAAGAATGTGCTCAACAGTCTGGGGGACAACGCAATCTTCACAGTAGGGGAAAGGCGAGCGCTCCATCAAAGGGCGGTGCATCCCGCAAGTGTATCCAATTCGGAGACGACAGAAAACAACCTGAAGCCGTCGCGGCATTGAGGGGTAGGTCCATGGCAACAGTCACAGCACAATGGCACGCAACTTTAAAGTTCCCCTCGACCATCTCCCATCTTATTTGCCAAGCAGACCGGAGAGCTGCCATGTAATCGGTGTGAGGAAGAGCGAAATGCTGGGTTGGTCACTCCCCCCCTCCCACCCATATGTGGAATCGACGATCTCTCAAAAATTGAGATATAAAGCTTGGTAGGCGTCCCCATCGTGTTGAGTCTCCTGATATCGCCATGCAGTACCATATGCCTTCTCCAGTTTGAAAAACACTGGCTTAGTGCTGTCAACGAAGGAAGGCCTCGCATTTTCTTTCTTTTTTTAAAAATTTTATAGAGCCCATCTGGCAACTGCCCACTTGGGCATAAATCGCCGAAAAACACGACAGCCTAGAACTAGGCTACTTTAAAAAAAATTATGAAAAAATAATGATAAATATTGGAAAAAATTAACAATCAGGAAGCAATCTCCGGCAACGGGGGGGAGGTCCCCCTCACCCCGGTGCAGGAGAGTGCAACCTACAAACAAAACAATAACAAACGAAAAAACAGAAAAGAACCTTAAATAAAGGCGAGAAGCTCGGCCTCCCCCAAAAAGTCAACAAGTCCACAAGTCAATGTTCACGAATCCGTCCCGAGTACAAGGGACAGGCGGTAGCGACCCCGCAAATCTCGGTACCGCGACAGGTATCGTGCGCTAAGATCACCCAGACTGGGACATTCGACAAGAATGTGCCGAACAGTCTGGGGGACGACGCAGTCGTTGCAATAGGGCGCAGGCGAGCGCTCCATCAAATAGCGATGCGTCACACGAGTGTGTCCGATTCGGAGACGACAGAAAGCAACCTGAAGCCGCCGCGGCATTGGGGGATAGGTCGATGGGAACAATCGCGGCGCAATGGCACGCAACTTTAAGTTCCATTCGACCGTCTCCCATCTTCTTTGCCAAGCAGTCCGAAGAGCTGTCCGTATTCCTGCCATGTAGTCGGTGTGAGGAAGAGCGAAACGCTGGTCCGGTCACAGAGTCCTCGCGGACTCTTTGGCGCCCTCATTCCCCGCAATTCCTAAATGTCCAGGAACCCAGCAGAAGATAATCTCGACATCTGCCCGGATCGTCAAAACCGTGGCGTCACGGATATCACGAACCAGGGGATGCGGAGATTCCAATGCCCCGAGAGCACTCAGGGCGCTTTGTGAGTCGCTATAAATCACAATCCGGTCTCCGAACAGGACACGTCGCGTAATCTCCCATACCGAGTGGTGTATTGCCACCAGCTCGGCCGGTATGACAGACGCAGCGCTTGGCAGAGCCCCGCTGACTTCAAACAGAGGGGATACGACGTGGAAGCCGACCCCCTCTTGGGACTTGGAGCCATCCGTATACACTGGCACGGTTCCAGAGTGACACGAGGTGTGCTCCAAAAAGGTCGAACGCATTACTCCCGGCGCCGTACAAGCTTTGGGAGCAGAGGCGTGGCGACAAATAGCCAAATGTGGTACCCTCCAGGGTGGCGTCCTGGGCAGAACCAGGGACGCCCGGCCCGAGAGCTATATCTAACTCTCGAAGGAGTTTCCTGGCCCTAAACCCGAAGGGCTTAGGGTATAACTGGCGTCTCTCGGCGGCATAGGCACCGTGGAGATTATCTGCGGATGCAGTGAAAGCTGTTGGCGACTGAGGGAGGCACCGGGCTTGCGCGTCCAGGCGAGTGACGCACTGCACGCGGCGCAGAGCGAGTGGCATCTCCCCAGCATCGACCAATAGGCTCTCAATGGGGAAAGTGCGGAAGGCACCGGTCGCAAGGCGGAGGCCTGTGTGGTGGATCGAATCCACCTTCCGCAATAAACGCTCGGCTGCGGGTGCATAAAATTCGCATGCTAGGTCGAGCTTCGAACGAACAAAGGATCGATAAAAAAGTAAGGCAGTAGCCCTATCAGCGCCCCAAGCGCTGAACGTCACGGAACGGAACATATCCATGGCGCGGATACAAGAGACCCTAAGGCTGCGAATATGAGCCTCCCAGGTGAGGCGTCGGTCGAATACAAGACCAAGGAAACGGTGCGACTCAACCACATCCAGGCGCACCCCATTAAGCAACAAATCTGGGTCGGGATGAAGCCGTGGATGGCGGCAGAAGTGCACCACCTTAGTCTTGGCCAAGGAAAACCGAAACCTGTGCGCTTCGGCATAGCGAGAGACGCGGTTCAATGCCTGTTCGAGTCGGCGCTCCAGAGTTGGCATCTGGGCCGCGCCAAAAGAGATCGAAAGGTCGTCCACGTAGAGCGTAGCGAGAACATCTTCCGGCAGCACCGAGGTGATGCCGTTGATGCTCAGGGCAAAGAGTGTGACACTGAGGACACTTCCCTGCGGGACACCCTCTCCATGCTCCTTTGGGCCAGAGAGAGCTCCCCCCCCCCCGTACGCGGAATCGACGATCTCGCAAAAATTCAGATATAAAGAGTGAGAGGCGTCCCCTCGCCCCCATCGTGTGGAGAGTCTCCATGATACTGTATCGCCATGCGGTATCATAGGCCTTCTCCAGATCAAAAAAAGACCGCGGCGTAGTGCTGTCTACGAAGGAAAGCCTCGCAGACGACATTTTTCAGTCGGAGCAGAGCATCCGATGTGGAGTGGAACTTGCGGAAGCCGCACTGTGCACAAGACAGATGGCCTCCGCTGTCCAGGAAAAAAGCTAATCTAACATTTACCAATTTCTCCATCAACTTGCACACGCAAGAGGTTAGAGAGATTGGGGGGAAACCGGTCGGAGTAGAGTGATCTCTCCCCGGCTTGTGAAAGGCGAGCACAGTAGCGATTCGCCAGGAATCTGGGAGAAGACCCTCCACCCAGATCCTGTTTAACAAATCTAACAGAAAGGCCATGCCTCGCTCACCCAGGTGTCGAAGCATGGCGTACGGGACATCGCCGGACCATGGGCGGTGTCCGAGCAAGAAGCGAGAGCGGAGCGCAATTCATCCCAGTAAACCTGTCGTTAAAGGGTTCTCCGCCTGTGGAGGTAAAGTCCAGCCGGCGGCCTTCCGCCACATCACGACGTGCATTGAATGCTGGCGGAGCAGCATCCCGGCTAGAGAATTCGGAAAAAGCGGTCGCGAAGGATTCCGCCACGGACGCGGGGTCAGAGATTGCGGTCCCATTCTCCTGGAGAACGGGAGGGGGGCATGAGAGAACTTGCCCAGAATCCTTTTGACTCGCTTCCACACCTCAGCTAAAGGAGTCTTCCCGTTAAGTGAAGACACGTATGCCCGCCAAGAAGAGCATCGGGCGTGCTTCGAAATATACCGGAACCTAGCCCTAGCCCGACGAAATTCACCGACAGTGAAATCGGTGGGGCGGCGCTTATAGCGCATGTAGGCATAACGCTTCTGTTTGAGGGCCGTCTCACACTCGGCCGACCACCATGGGAGTGGTCGGCGTGCAAAACGGTCAGACGTCCTAGGAATAGTAGTCAGGTCCGCGGCGATGAGGTTGCCGGAGAAGAACTCAACAGCCTCATCTATCCACCTAAACTCCTCGACTGAGATAGAAAATTCAGTCATTTCCTGAAATGCAGGCCACCAAGCCCGCGCCAAGCACCACCGAGGTGGGCTCTCAGGCGCCAGTTGCCCTGAAAATGATATTTGAATGGGAAAGTGATCACTGCCATGGAGGTCATCGACCACCGCCCAATCAAAATCAGGCTGTGCATCCGAAGAGCACAAAGATAGGTCAAGGCAAGAAAATGAAGCGGTTCTCGGACAGTGATGCGTAAACTCATCCACGTATAGGACACCCATCTCAAGCTCTTCGATCAGATCGGCAAGGACTTGTCCCCTGGGATTTATGGAGTAATCTCCCCAGAGAGGATGCCTGCCGTTCAGATCTCCAAGCAAGAGATTAGGGTCTCGGCAACCGCGCCACGACGCGGCGGAAGTCCCCCGCGTCGAAGTCAGCTGACGGTGGAATGTACGCAGAAATGATAGTATACCTCCTATCCAGGTGCAGCTGCACAGTCACTCCCTGAAATGATGTATCTAAAGAGAAAGGAAGAACGGAGACATCATGCCGGGTGTAAACCGCGCATCCCCCAGCCCGGCCATCCCGCGGTGGTGGGGTTGCAAGACCCTTATACCACAGGAGGGCGGGCAGGGGACACGCGCCTAGCATGGTCTCCTGCAAAAAGATAGCTAACGAAGAACGGGACGAGACGAGCCTCCGTAGCTCCTCCCAGTTGGCCCGGAGTCCACGGCAATTCCATTGAAGGAATATGCCCTCCAGGCCTAGCTCGGAGGAGACGCGGGGCCCCTCCTCGAACAGAAGACCCTCACGGAAATGGCCGTACGCTTCCCGGAGACAGAACCCCGGGCGCTGTTGGCCGGACAAAGCGCTGTCACCTTCGAGGACTTATTTGGATAGGGGAGGCTCACCATGCGAGTCTTTTCCTCCCTCCGCCTCGAAACCTTAGGCGGGCGTTGCAAGTTCGAAGGCGGGGGGGCCCTCTTTTCGTGGAACCACCGTCTCCGAGCCACTCCCTCTACCACTAGGCGTGGGCGAAGGAGCCGAAGCTCCTTTGTTGCTGTCCTCCTTTCGGGGGACAGGTTTAGGAATCCCGGAAGATGGCCTAGCGACCAACTTCAGGGGTGTTGCCTCCTGCGAGTCCAACGACTCGGTGGAGGCGCGTGGCCGTTTCGCCTTACGGGAAACGCTCACGCTGGGGGAAGAGGGGGGGAGTCCTGGTTTTAGCCGGGGCTGGGTATGAACTCTTTTTCCGCCAGCTTTACCAGGGGAGCACCCGGGTTGGGGAGAGCCCGCAGGGCTCCGAATAAGCGCGGAAACAACCGTGCTCGTTGGCCTGGATGGGCCAGGAGCAGAGGGGGCCTTTCTAACTATTGAGGCATATGACGTCCCAGGCAGAGCTGGGCGCGCCAGGACCAAGTCCTTAGCCTCGCGGAATGAGAGTCGATCCTGGGCCTGAACGGCCAGGATTTCTTTCTCAAGGAGATATGCACTACATTGCTTCTAAGAAGCGAGGTGCGGCTCTCCGCAATTGACACACTTGGCCACACACGATTTGGACTTATCGTGTGTGGCCTTGGAGCAATTTACACAAACTTCGTGTGACCCCGACTTTGCACGTCTACAAGAACGATTCGTGTGGCCGAAGCGGTGACAGTAATAGCACCGCCGCGGGAGTGGCACGAATGCCTTCACGCGGTAGCCGTACTAACAGGCACGCACCGACTCAGGGAGCTTATCACAGTCGAACGTGACGAAGAGTGTAGGGGTGGGTCTCGAGGCCCCTCCCTGTTTTCTCATCACACGTTCGACCTTGACCGCCCCATGGTCGGCCAGCTCTAGGGTGATGTCTTCAATGGAGTAGTCAACGAGTTTCCCTCGCATAAACTACTCCTTTAACAAAGTTCATGGTAGAGTGCGGCGTCACACTCACCGGGGTGCCATGAAGTGTCCGAAGAGCACTTATCTTGGCCGCATCGGCGGGATTCGCCAGAAGGCTTCCTTCCGAGAAATGGGTCACTTTCGGCTCTCTACCAATTGCACTAGCTAATCCTCTCCTCTCTGATGGATCATGTTGCACTTGGACAACATAGTGCCATCAGTGGAGCGAATAACGAGGAAGCGCTTGAAGCCAGCGGGCTCAAAAACGCCAGGTAACCTCTGAATGAGGGGCCCCGATGTCATCGAGGCTCCGCCTTGTGCACTCTTAGTATTAGTCTTAGTCAGGTGCTCCGCACATGGGAGGTAGAGGGGCCGGATGTGCCGATCTTGGCTTGGTCGCCTACCAAAGTGGCAGCAGACACATCCGTCCCCGCAGCCCCCGCGGACGGAGAGGAGCCCCGAGTCTTCTTCGTCTTTTTCTTTTTCATTTTTGGAGAGGAGGGCGGGGAATGAACCCGCTTCTCACCTTCTCCGGCAGAAGTCCCCAGGCCAGATGGACCGGCCCCAGCCAGGTCCTTCTCCGAAATGGAGAAGGTCCTGGTAGGCGTAGGGGCACCTGTCGGAGGAGACCCTAGCCGTTTGAGGACCTTGCATAGGGGCGGATTCGGGTTCAGTGTTTGGCACCGAGCCCGGATTCCCCCCCATGGAAGGCCCTACAGTCTGAGGCTGGGTTTCCTCAAGGACCATGTGTGTCACAGGAGGGGCCTCCAGTTGGCCATCCCCTCTCAAGACATCGCAGGTCCCGTTGGCTGTATTGTCACTAGTCTTGTGTGGGAAGGCACAGGCCTTGACCCTGGCAAGGTTCAATATTCTCGCCAGCAGGTTTTTTGAGGGAAGCGACCGAAGGGGCCTGGCTTCCCTCCCCCCCCTAAGGGGGTTTGGCCCTACCGAGCCGCTTACACAAGTGGCGGTCGGCAATGGGCTGCCTGCTGGCTTTCTTGGCAGTCCCCTTGGAAAGAAAAGATGGGACTGCCGCTGGAAAAAGGGAGGTGCCAGAAAGCACCTCCAGAGAAGAGGTTGAAGGGGAGTCCCCTGCACCCGTGGGCGAAGGAGAGGAGTAAGCCTCCTCTCTTAGAGAAATATGGAGGATCCCCTGCACAAGCACAGGGGGAGGACCCATTTTATCGGGGGAGCTGCCCGAGGGCGGTTCCGTCGTTGTTATAGGGGGAATTAAGGGGAGATGTTTTGTTTTTGCCTCAGTGGGCATGGTGACCCTCTTTGTTTTACGGGACGCAATCGCTCACCACCTCTCGCTGTAGCCCCGCACTGCAACAGGTGCTTACAGGCCCGGCAGAGCCAGGCGCCGCCATTTGGGACCACCCCTCCCGCCTGGTGGCCTGGCAGTCCATCAGCTTGCGGCTCCACCCCTAACACGGCGTATAAAAAGATAGATTTTTAAGAGAAGAAAAGGGATGTGAGGAAGGTATGGGTGGGGATGAAGCAGGTTGTTAAAAACCAACCACCCCAGACCGGAGCTCAGGGGTTAGGGAACATTGTCCCCTCCCCCCTCACCCCTGATCCAGGACAGTTAGCTTGAGAAGAAGGTCAGCATTTACCCTGTGAAATTAGAGGCTGACCAGAGAAAGTTGTGGGAGAGGTTGTATGAAAAGCGACGAGGTAGGAGAGAAATACAGGCTATCTGAAGGAAGGAAGAGAGGCTAAGCTGGGGCCGGACAGTAGGCCAAGGAGTGGAGTAAGCCTCCTCTCCGGTTAGAGAAATATGGAGGGTCCCCTGCACAAGCACAGAGGGGGGACCTCCATTTTTTCGGTGGAGATGCCCGAGGGCGGCTCCGTCGTTGTTATAGGGGAAATTAAGGGAAGATGTTTTATTTTTGCATCATTGGGCATGGTGACCACCTTTGTTTTACGGGACGCAATCGCTCACCATCTCTCACAGTAGCCCGCACTGCAACAGGTGCTTACAGGCCCGGCAGAGCCAGGCGCCGCCATTTGGGACCACCCCTCCCACCAGGTAGTCCATCAGCATGGCAGCTCCACCTTGAACACGGCGTAAAAAAAGATAGATTTTGAAGACGAGAGGAAAAGGGATGTGAGGAAGGTATGGGTGGGGATGAAGCAGGTTGTTAAAAACCAACCACCCCAGACCGGAGCTCAGGGGTTAGGGAACATTGTCCTCTCAGCCCCGATCCGGGACGGTTGGCTGAGAAGAAGGTCAGCATCTACCCTGTGGAATTAGAGGCTGATCGGAGAAAGCTGTGGGAGAGGTTTTTTGAAAAGCGACGAAGTAGTGGAGAAATACAGACTATCTGACGGAAGGGAGAGTGGCTAAGCTAGGGCCGGACGGAGCGCTGGATCCCGTCAGCACGGCGGCCAGGATGGCAAATCGCCGCGCCCCTACTGGGAAAGGCATTTTCCAGTCAGAGCAGAGCAGAGCATCCAAAGTGGAGTGTAACTTGCGGAAGCCGCACTATTCAAAGACAAAGACAGATGGCGTCCACTGTCCCCCCCAAAAAGGTGAATCTAACATTTACCAATTTCTCCACCAACTTGCACACGCAGGAGGTTAGAGATTTTTTTTTTTTTTTTTTTTTTTTTTTTTTTATAGAGCCCATCTGGCAACTACCCACTTGGGCAGAAGTCGCCGAAAAACACGACAGCCTAGAATTAGGCTACTTTAAAGTTAAAATATGAAAACTTAACAATCAATATAAATTGGAAAAACTTAACAATCGAAGCAATCTCCGGCAGCGGGGGGAGGTCCCCCTCACCCCGGTGCAGGAGAGTGCAACCTAAAACAAAACAATAACAAAAAAAGGAACCTTAAATAAAGGGGAGAAAGCCGGCCTCCCCCAAAAAGTCAATAAGTCCACCAGTCATGGTGCACGCACTCGTCCCGAGTACAAGGGACAGGCGGTAGCGACCCCGCCCATCCCGGTACCGAGACAGGTATCGTGCGCGAAGATCACCCAGACTGGGACATTCGACAAGAATATGCCGAACAGTCTGGGGGACGACGCAGTCGTTGCAATAGGGCACATGCGAGCGCTCCACCAAGTAACGATGCGTCACACGAGTGTGTCCGATTCGAAGACGACAGAAAGCAACCTGAAGCCGCCGCGGCATTGGGGGATAGGTCCATGGGAACAGTCGCGGCGCAATGGCACGCAACTTTAAGTTCCCCTCGACCGTCTCCCATCTTCTTTGCCAAGCAGTCCGAAGAGCTGCCCGTATTCCTGCCATGTAGTCAGTGTGAGGAAGAGCGAAACGCTGGTCCGGTCGCAGAGTCCTCGCGGACTCTTTGGCGCCCTCATCGGCGCGCTCATTCCCCGCAATTCCTACATGTCCAGGAACCCAGCAGAAGATAATCTCGACATCTGCCCGGCTCGCCAAAACCGTGGCGTCACGGATTTCGCGAACCAGGGGATGCGGAGATTCCAATGCCCCGAGAGCACTCAGGGCGCTTTGTGAGTCGCTATAAATCACAATCCGGTCTCCGAACCGGGCACGTCGCGTAATCTCCCGTATCGAGTGGTGTATTGCCACCAGCTCGGCCGTGAAGACAGACGCAGCGCCTGGTAGAGCCCCGCTGACTTCAAACAGAGGGGATACGGCGTGGAAGCCGACCCCCTCTTGGGACTTGGAGCCATCCGTATACACTGGCACGGTACCAGCGTGACACGATGTGTGCTCCAAAAAGATCGAACGCAATACTCCCGGCGCAGTACAAGCTTTGGGAGCAGAGGCGTGGCGACAAATAGCCAAATGTGGTACCCTCCAGGGTGGCGTCCTGGGCAGAACCAGGGGCGCCACCGGCCCGAGAGCTATATCTACCTCTCGAAGGAGTTTCCTGGCCCTAAACCCAAAGGGCTTAGGGTATGACTGGCGTCTCTCGGCGGCATAGGCACCATCGAGATCAGCTGCGGATGCAGTGAGAGCTGTTGGCGACTGGGGGAGGCGCCGGGCTCGCGCGTACAGGCGAGTGATGCACTGCACGCGGCGCAGAGCGAGTGGCATCTCCCCAGCATCGACCAACAGGCTCTCAATGGGGGAAGTGCGGAAGGCACCGGTCGCAAGGCGAAGGCCGGTGTGGTGGATCGAATCCACCTTCCGCAATAAACGCTCGGCTGCGGATGCATAAAACTCGCATCCGTAGTCGAGCTTCGAGCGAACAAAGGATCGATAAAAAAGTAAGGCGGTAGCCCTATCAGCGCCCCAAGCGCTGAACGTCACGGAACGGAGAATGTCCATGGCGCGGGTACAAGAGACCCTAAGGCTGCGAATGTGAGCCTCCCAGGTGAGGCGTCGGTCGAATACAAGACCAAGGAAACGGTGCGACTCAACCACATCCAGGCGCACCCCATTAAGAAACAAATCTGGGTCGGGGTGAAGCCGTGGATGGCGGCAGAAGTGCACCACCTTAGTCTTGGCCAAAGAAAACCGAAACCTGTGCGCTTCGGCATAGCGAGAGACGCGGTTCAATGCCTGTTGGAGTCGGCGCTCCAGAGTTGGCATCTGGGCCGCGCCAAAAGAGATCGAAAGGTCGTCCACGTAGAGCGTAGCGAGAACATCTTCCGGCAGCACCGAGGTGATGCCGTTGATGCTCAGGGCAAAGAGTGTGACACTGAGGACACTTCCCTGCGGGACACCCTCTTCCTGCTCCTTTGGGCCGGAGAGGGCTCCCCCCACCCGTACGCGGAATCGACGATCTCGCAAAAATTCAGATATAAACATTGGGAGGCGTCCCCTCGCCCCCATCGTGTGGAGAGTCTCCATGATACCGTATCGCCATGCGGTATCATAGGCTTTCTCTAATCAAAAAACACCGTGGCGTAGTGCTGTCTACGAAGGAAAGCCTCGCAGACGGCATTTTCCAGTCGGAGCAGAGCATCCGACGTGGAGTGGAACTTACGGAAGCCGCACTGTGCAGAAGACAGATGGCCTCCGCTGTCCAGGAAATAGGCTAATCTAACATTTACCAATTTCTCCATCAACTTGCACACGCAAGAGGTTAGAGAGATTGGGCGGAAACCGGTCGGAGTAGAGTGATCTCTCCCCGGCTTGCGAAAGGCGAGCACAGTAGCGATTCGCCAGGAGTCTGGGAGGAGACCTTCCACCCAGATCCTGTTGAACAAATCTAATAGAAAGGCCATGCCTCGCTCACCCAGGTGTCGAAGCATGGCGTACGGGACATCGTCCGGACCATGGGCGGTGTCCGCGCACGAAGCGAGAGCGGAACGCAACTCACTCACAGTAAACTTGTCGTTGAAGGGTTCTCCGCCTCTGGAGGTAAAGTCCAGCCGGCGGCCTTCCGCGACATCACGACGTGCATTGAATGCTGGCGGAGCAGCATCACGGCTAGAGAATGCGGAAAAAACGGTCGCTAAGGATTCCGCCACGGACGCGGGGTCCGAGATTGCGGTCCCATTCTCCTGGAGAACGGGAGGGGGGTCCTGCGAGAACTTGCCCCGAATCCTTTTGACTCGCTTCCACACCTCAGCTAAAGGGGTCTTCCCGTTAAGTGAAGACACGTATGCCCGCCAAGAAGAGCGGCGGGCGTGCTTCGAAATATACCGGAACCTAGCCCTAGCCCGACGAAATTCAGCGACGGTGAAATCGTTCGGGCGGCGCTTATAGCGCATGTAGGCATAACGCTTCTGTTTGAGGGCCGTCTCACACTCGGCCGACCACCATGGGAGTGGTCGGCGTGCAAAACGGCCAGACGTCCTAGGAATAGTAGTCAGGCCCACGGCGATGAGGTTGCCGGAGAAGAACTCAACGGCCTCATCTACCGACCTAAACTCCTTGACTGAGATAGAGAATTCAGTCATTTCCTGAAATGCAGGCCACCGCGCCCGCGCCAAGCACCACCGAGGTGGTCTCTCAGGCGGCAGTTGCCCTGAAAATGATATTTGAATGGGAAAGTGATCACTACCATGGAGGTCATCGACCACCCCCCAATCAAAATCAGGCTGTGCATCCGAAGAGCACAAAGATAGGTCAAGGCAAGAAAATGAAGCGGTTCTCGGACAGTGATGCGTAAACTCATCCACGTTTAGGACACCCATCTCAAGCTCTTCGATCAGATCGGCAAGGACTTGTCCCCTGGGATTTATGGTGTAATCTCCCCAGAGAGGATGCCTGCCGTTCAGATCTCCAAGCAAGAGATAGGGCCTCGGCAACCGTGCCACGACGCGGCGAAAGTCCCCCGCGTCGAAGTCAGCTGACGGTGGAATGTACGCAGAAATGATAGTATACCTCCTATCCAGGTGCAGCTGCACAGCCACTGCCTGAAAGGAGGTATCTAAAGAGAAAGGAAGAACGGAGACATCATACCGGGTGTAAACCGCGCATCCCCCAGCCCGGCCGTCCCGCGGTGGTTGGGTCGCAAGACCCTTATACCCCGGGAGGGCAGGCAGCGGGCACGCGCCTAGCATGGTCTCCTGCAAAAAAATAGCTAACGGGGAACGGGATGAGGCGAGCCTCCGCAGCTCCTCCCAGTTGGCCCGGAGTCCACGGCAATTCCATTGAAGGAATATGCCCTCCAGGCCTAGCTCGGAGGAGACGCGGGGGCCCTCATCGAATTGAAGACCCTCACGGGAATGGCCGTACGCTTCCCGGGGGCAGAACCCCGGGCGCTGTTGGCCGGACAAAGCGCTGAAGGCGCTGTCGCCTTCGAGGACTTATTGGGGGAGGTTGGGCTCGCCATGCGAGTCTTTTCCTCCCTCCGCCTCGAAACTTTAGGCGGGCGTTGCGGCTTCGGAGGCGGGGGGCCCTCTTTTCGAGGAACCACCGTCTCCGAGCCACTCGCTCCACCTCGGGGCGTGGGCAAAGGGGCCGAAGCTCCTTTGTTGCTGTCCTCCTTTCGGGGAACAGCTTTAGGAACCCCGGAAGATGGCCTAGCGACCATCTTCAGGGGTGTTGCCTCCTGTGAGTCTAACGACTCGGTGGAGGCGCGTGGCCGTTTCGCTTTACGCGAAACGGTCACGCTGGGGGAAGAGGGGGGAGCCCTGGTTTTAGCCGGGGCAGGGTATGAACCCTTTTTGCCGCCAGCTTTACCAGGGGAGCGCCCAGGTTGGGTAGAGCCCACAGAAGGGCTCCGAATGGGCGCGGAAACAACCGTGCTCGTTGGCCTGGATGGGCCAGGAGCAGAGGGTGCCTTTCTAACTATTGAGGCATATGACGTCCCAGGCAGAGCCGGGCGCGCCAGGACCAAGTCCTTTGCCTCGCGGAATGAGAGTCGATCCTGGGCCTGAACGGCCAGGATTTCTTTCTCAAGGAGATATGCACCACATTGCTTCGAAGAAGCAGGGTGCGGCTCTCCGCAATTGACACACTTGGCCACACACGATTTGGACTTATCGTGTGCGACCTTGGAGCAATTTACACAGACTTCGGGTGACCCCGATTTTGCACGTCTACATGATCGATTCGTATGGCCGAAGCGGTGGCAGTAATAGCACCGCCGCGGCAGTGGCACGAATGCCTTCACGCGGTAGCGGTACCAACCGGCACGCACCGACTCAGGGAGCTTGTCACAGTCGAACGTGACGAAGAGTGTAGGGGTGGGTCTCGAGGCCCCTCCCTGTTTTCTCATCACACGTTCGACCTTGACCGCCCCATGGTCGGCCAGCTCTAGGGTGATGTCCTCAATGGAGTAGTCAACGAGTTCCCTCGCATAAACTACTCCTTTCACAAAGTTCATGGTAGAGTGCGGCGTCACACTCACCGGGGTGCCATGAAGTGTCCGAAGAGCACTTATCTTGGCCGCCTCGGCGGGATTCGCCGCATTCGCCAGAAGGCTCCCGTCCGAGAAACGGGTTACCTTCGGCTCTCTACCAATTGCACTAGCTAATCCTCTCCTCTGATGGATCATGTTGCCCTTGGACAACATGGTGCCATCAGTGGAGCGAATAACGAGGAAGCGTTTGAAGCCAGCGGGCTCGAAAACGCCAGGTAACCTCTGAATCAGGGGCCCCGATGTCATCGAGGCTCCGCCCTGTGCATTCTTGGTCTTAGTCGTAGTCAGGAGCTCCGCACACGAGGGGGTAGAGGGGCCGGATGTGCCGATCTTGGCTTGGTCGCCTACCAAAGTGGTAGCAGACCTATCCGTCCCCGCAGCCCCCGCGGATGGAGAGGAGCCCCGAGTCTTCTTCGTCTTTTGAGTCTTTTTAGTCTTTTTCTTTTTAGGAGAGGAGGGCGGGGAATGAACCCGCTTTTCACCTCCGCCGGCAGAAGTCCCCAGGCCAGATGGACCAGCCTCAGCCAGGTCCCTCTCCGAAATGGAGAAGGTCCTGGTTGTCGTAGGGGCACCTGTCGGAGGAGATCCCTCCCCTCCTTCTACTGCCTCGGAGCCCTCAGCCATTTGAGGAGGACCTTGCATAGGGGCGGATTCGGGTTCGGTGCTTGGCGCCGAGCCCGAATTCCCCCCCATGGAAGGCCCTACCGTCTGGGGCTGGGTCTCCTCAAGGACCATGTCTATCACAGGAGGGGCCTCCAGTTGGCCATCCCCTCCCAGAACATCGCAGGTCCCCTTGGCAGTATTGTCACTAGTCAGGTGGTGTGGGGAGGCACAGGCCTTGACCCCAGCAAGGTTCAAAATTCTTGCCAGCAGGTCTTTTGAGGGAAGCGACCGAAGGGGCCTGGCTTCCCTCTCCCCCCTAAGGGGGTTTGCCCTACCGAGCCGCTTGCACGAGGGGCGGTCGGCAATGGGCTGCCTGCTGGCTTTCTTGGCAGTCCCCTTAGAAAGCAAAGGAGGGACTGCCGCTGGAGATAGGGAGGTGCCCGAAAGCACCTCCAGAGAAGGGGGTGAGGGGGAGTCCCCTACACCCGTAGGCGTAGGAGAGGAGTAAGCCTCCTCTCCGGTTAAAGAATTATGGAGGGTCCCTTGCGCAAGCACAAGGGGGGGGACCTCCATTTTCTCGGTGGAGCTGCCCGAGGGCGGCTCCGTAGATGTTTTTGGGGAAGTTGGGGGTTGGGGTTTTTGTTTTTTTTCATACATGGGCATGGTGACCCTCTTTTGATTACGGGACGCAATAGCTCATCACCTCTCGCAGTTGCCCGCACTGCGAGAGGTGCTTACAAGCCCGGCAGAGCCAGGCGCCGCCATTCGGGACCACCCCTCCCGCCTGGTGGCCTGGCAGTCCTTCGGCATGGCGGCTCCACCTTGGACACGGCGTAAAAAATATAGGTTGTGAAGAGGAGAGGAAAAGGGATGTGAGGAAGATGTGGGTGGGGATGAAGCAGGTTGTTAAAAAAAACCCATCCCGAACCGGAGCTGAGGGGTTAGGGAACAATGTCCCCCCCCCCCCTCAGCCCCGATCCGGGGTGGTTGGCTTGAGAAGAAGGTCAGCATTCTACCCTGTGAAATTAGAGGCTGACCAGAGAAAGTTGTGGGAGAGGTTGTATGAAAAGCGACTAGGTAGGGGAGAAATCGGGCTATCTGAAGGAAGGAAGAGAGGCTAAGCTGGGGCCGGACGGAGCGCTGGATCCCGTCAGCACGGCGGCCAGGATGGCAAATCGCCGCGCCCCTTACGGGGAGGAGGTTAGAGAGATTGGGCGGAAACTGTCTGGGGTAGAGTGATCTCTCCCAGGTTTGCGAAAAGCGAGCACAGTAGTGACTCGCCAGGAGTCTGAGAGGATACCCTCTACCCAGATGCTGTTGAACAGATTTAACAGAAAGGCCATGCCTCGCTCACCCAGGTGTCAAAGCATGGCGTACAGGACATCGTCCAGAGCACGGGCAGTGTCTGCACACGAAGCGAGAGCAGAAGGCTCTCGCCTTCCGCAACATCACAACGTGCATTGAATGCTGGCGGAGCAGCATCCTAGCTAGAGAATGCGGTCGAGAAGGATTCCGCCACAGACGCGGGGTTCGAAATTGCAGTCCCATTTTCCTGGAGAACTTGCCAGCCACTAAAATGGAATTCATAGACTACTTCTACCTTATCCTGTCCTTAACTCTTGTGAGATGGTCATGGCAACTGCTAGAGGGCGATGTACACTGTGCAACCTCAATGGCGAATGGGTAGAGAAATCCTGAGGGAATCTTGGTCATTTACGAACTCTAGTGTGGTGGGTGCATGGTCAAACTTAAAAGAAACTCTGGAAACAGGGTTTAGGAGCATCGCAGTCCTCAGAAGATATCCCCTATTGACTGTCATAGCCCATTGTCACCTGATTAGACACATTTGTATCTACCAATCGTTAATTTATTTTTATTATTCTCTATCTATTAGTATTCTAATGACTTTTTGTTGTTCTACCTACCTTGGCTCCTTTATCAGCCAATAGCCCCATTCCTACACATGCTTTTTCCACAAGCCTCTCCTGCATTATTGATCCCATTGTAAGAGATGGGACAACTAGCGAATTACTTTAGCTGCTGGAATAATGGAAACTCTTGAGGGTGAACCATTCGCCTAACTTTACTGTAAACATCTGAGGAAGAACTTTTCTTAAGTCCAAAAGCTTAGAAAATAAACGGTGAGCTCAGAAATGCCTTAATTTCACCAATGTATTCCAAGTATGTATACATGTGCACCTAATACATGACCTTAAATTAATATCTAGACCTTGAGGTAAATAAGCCAAATTATCAATTTCAAATAAGACTAATTTGGAAAAAGCCATGTGTAAAAAAAACAATAAGGGCATTTAATCAAGAAAAAGATTTACAATTTTTTCACTCACCAATTTTTTCATCAGAAGGTTCTGATGAAGCATTCTTGCCTTGTTTCCCTTTATTCTTATTGGGTGGAGTGACAGAGGGCTTGGTATCTTGAGGTTCCTCTTTCGGGGGAAGATCCAATCCAGGGATGTTACCTAATGATTGTAAAGGCAAATCATACTATAGGAAAATCAGGACATTGAGCAAGATCCCAATTTTCAAGAAGTTGATGGAAAAAAGAAATCATCAGAGCAGTGGCAAAAATGAAGACCACCAACTCTATGCATTCCAGACTGCAGACAGAGACACTGTTCACTCAGCCATCCTAGATGCTAAAAAAGATCAATTCAATAGACACCACACTTTTTTTTCACTCCCGCCAATAACTATGGATCAATCAACTTAGCAGGAGTGTATTTTAACAAAATAAATCTTAAGAAAACAAACAAAGCTCTAATACAAGAAAAATGTAACACCTGCAGAAACTTTCCCCCATTTCTATCAAATTACTGCACAAAGGTTAGGCACCCAAAGCACATGATCTCAGCACTCCAACACAATTCAATTCCATTCACAAATGCACAAAAAATCAGGAAAACAATGCAATCTAGAAAAAAACAGCATCTTAATCTGATCATTGGCAGACTTCATACACCATCACCCAGGCAATTAACAAATGAAATATTATGTGATAAATTTCTGCTCCCGGGTCAACCTCACAAACTACAAAGGCAAATTGGACAAATTTTACTAACCCTCCTCAGAGCCCATAATACATCCCTCACCCCATAAAAACAATTATCACACTATCAAAAAAGGAACATACTAAAACAAAATAACTGCAACCTATACAAACACTGTATCCACTACACTACAGAACACCCACTTCAACAAAGAAACAAAAACAATTTATACATTAGAAAGTCTACTTTTCTACCCCAAACCTTCATCCAGAAATGTATCCACCCCACTACTTAATACTACTTTACACCACTTTTACAACAAAACTACCACACCAAAATAAAATCATGGGTAGAATACTACATTAACATATACAAAGGGGCCCATAGCGCCAGGACACTAGTTACATGAAAAAGAATTTAATTTGTTTGCTGTTAACATTACACAGAGTTGTACATAGGGTAGAGTCCTGGGACTTATGGGCCACCCTGTACAATTACTGACCCCCCCCCCCCTCCTTCCCCCAAATAACATTGACACTATCCTCACACACAATCTTAAACATCACAAGTGAACCACCTCATCAAATCACCACAGGGGACATTAATTTTAGCCTCAACTCGTTAATCCCCGCTTCCATACTCCAACAATATAAAACCTTGACCCTGCCTGTATCAGATGTGGGACAGGAGCAAAATGACACTAAATACCTACAACTACCCTAAACTCTGAAATACCCCGCCCTGAAATAATCATACACCACCTTATGGCTCTACGAACCAACCAGCGACAGTGGCATTCCTAGGTCAGCAACCACCTAGGCAGACCACAAACTACCAAGAAATTGGTGACCACCCTGCTAAAATATAGTGAATGAGCTTTGACTCAGCGTAGCACCACATTAAGTATGGTTCCTGGATAGTCAAGATTTGGATCAACTTAGCAGTAACCAGTAGTCCGGACACCGCATTCAATTATGGGCACTCATGAGACACATCAAAATCAGACACAAGAGAGCAGCAACTTCCCCAGTTATATCAAACAAATACTCACCAGCACCTTGGGCTTTCTCTGAAAAAGAAAACCAATATAAAGTTAGTACATGTTATATTAATGGGCTTAAACAGCAGATATCTCAAAAAGGGATAGATTAGATAGAGCCAAAGCATCATTAAATAACCTTCAAACACTTTCTACAAAGTTGGGTGCGCATACATGCCACTAAAACTCTTTAAACGTGTCTGCAAAAAATGCAATATAAAGGGGAATTCTCGCAATGTATCGCTTTGTATCATAATGCAATTAACAAAGGCACCATTGCCACAGCACCCAAAGCTGTGGCCCCTACATATAAAAATATAAGAGGGAATCAACTTTTTATAAGATAGGCAACCAAACCAAGTTGATGACACATTGGTGCTCTTCAGCACTACTAGAAACTACCAGGCCCCCACCCAATGGCAAAGTACAATGCAACTCAACATTTTTTTTCCATCCTTAAGGTCCTTAATAGTAATGTGTAGCATCTCATGCAGTCAGGGTTTATACCTGGGAAGAAGGCCATAAATCACCTCAGAAACCACCTACCTGTTGCTCCATCCTCCAACCCTTCTCACATCTTGACACTAAGCTTATTCTCTTCAACCATTCTACTTACCCATCCACACCACCTCAAAACATCTTCAGTCACAACTTTCACACAATACAGTCACTCCTAATTACCTTTTTTGGCGCCAAGCCTCCATCTCAAGATGTCTTTCTTTCAACTTATATATAATGGTGTAAACCTTCATACACCCAAAGTGGCAATAGCATACTCCACACTCACAAAGCCTCAGTTGTCCCCTGAGACTTTTTTACCATTTAACACCTTGTGCTCACACTACTTCATCAGTACTAGTGATGGGATGATACCAGATTTCCAAGCAAGTATAGATACCAAGTACAATACCACTGTATACTCCCGATTTGATATGAGTACCGAGCACAAATACCGAGTATTTATATATATAATATATATACATACTTGTTAGTGTATTAGTAAATACTTATATAGATTTCTATTCATTTGTTTGAAGAATAATACTACTGAACAATGGGGCTTTGTTTAATTCTTCAAGCTATTACAAAATAGAATACTTAGGCATGTAATTATACAACTAATTAGCACCAACCAAATAAAAACAGACTATGTGTAAACTTGAATATTAGTCGTACTTCAAATCCAATATTCTAAATAATTTTTCATTAAAAAGAAATTTCTCCGCATTTGATTATAGATTGAAAGAATAGTAATACAATAACAAATCTTGAGTCATATGCTTCGTGTTTGTTCATTTGAATGAATGCTGTTTGAACATGTTTGATAATGGTTACTCTTTAACACTACCGTTTATTTCATGTAACTGTTCATATTAATTCTGCAATGGGTGAAAATTGAATATGAATATCAAAGGAATATAAAACAAATAATTATAGATAAAAGTTGTGCATAAAGATTAAAGAGTCTAATTAAAGCTTAACTTTCAGCTAAAGTAAAATTTGGTGGAAAAAATAACAAAATAGAAATTAATTGGTTTGCTACCATACTTACAATATATGGAATGGCTTTGATTTCAAGCTAATTGAATGTATTTTTTGCGTAATAATAATTTTCATTGTGATGGAAGTGACTCTTTAGAAATTCTAATCTTTTGTTCAAGATTTACCCAATAATAATCAAGATGAAAATGTAAAATTTTCCCTCATTTATGATGGCACGTGTACACTATTTTCAAAATATTTTTGAACGGGATCAAATTATTGAAATTTACGAATATTGAGTTAAACATTTAAATAAAATTATATTATTTATACCAAACTAACTACAGTCATTTGATTGATTGCAATTACATGAATTTTTCACATACAGATAAACTAGTAGTTTGGCCTGTGCTTATTCCTTTTGAAAGGGTTATAAAATGTTAAATTTCGTGTAAATAAATTAGGTGCATATAATAATCAAGATGACAAAAATGTAAATTTTTCCCTCATTTATGACAGCACGTGTACACTATTTTCAAAATATTTTTGAACGGGATAAAATTATTGAAATTTACGAATATTGAGTTAAACATTTAAATAAAATTATATTATTTATACCAAACTAACTGCAGTCATTTGATTGATTGCATTTACGCAAATTTATCACACACAGATAAACTAGTTTAGCCTGTGATTGTTCCTTTTGTTCCCCTGAAAAACTAAGGGTTTGAAAGGGTTATAAAATGTTAAATTTTGTGTAAATAAATTAGGTGCATATGTGAATTTTTTCACATACAGGACACAAGAATATAATCAGTAAATAGAATAAATCTATGTTGTAACACGATTGCATACAGTGTCTTGGGAATTAAATGGCAAGTATCGGATTTTGATATCAGAAATGAACATAAAAGACCTGATACTGATACGAGTTCCGATACCACTAAAAACACCCAATACTAACAGTATTCGATACCGATACTAAGTATTCGTCCCATCACTATTATAAACCCTCCTATCCTGACTCATGAATGTTCACAATAGTTTGAGCGAGGACGCTGAACTTCAGTTTTCAGCGTGTGCAAAAAACGCTGCCATTATTCTTCAACAATTTACTGCAATATAATGATTTCACTTGAATTATATTCGTATTTTCATCTTCACCTTCGTTCTTTGCCAGGATTTACCACATATTCAGAAAACACAACTAATCTACATCATTAAATTATCTGGATAAAGGGTTGAACTGGAAAAAACATGCGTGTGGTGACAGCACTTGTATAACCCCGCCTTTATTGATCAATGTTCTTGATTGTTCAACAGTAGGAGCTTTTGGCAAAAAATAGACTCAACTTGATAAACAATATAATATCAACAAACATGTTCATAGTGGGAAGGATACACCGATACGTCAGAGTTGCCAATATTGACATCTTTCTCCTGGTTTAGTGCTGCTGGCAGCAAAAATCGGCAGAAAGTTTCCGGTATTCTTGTAGTATGAAGAGGTCTTGGATTGAACATTGATATAAAAAACAAAGGCAAAAATTTTCCGATACAGGTACGAGCACCGATACTACAAAGTGTTTGATACCATCAATACTTGATACCGAGTACTCATCCCATCACTAATCAGTACCCTTATACAATGTAACAAAGTAAAAATACCTTGTTCAAAGGGTGACAACATGGACTCATTACTCAACCCATTCTCTCCTTCCCCTAAATACAACTTACTCTATTCAGCATTTTTCCAGACTCCTCTTACACGCTGTCAAATGTTGATTTTTTCCCATACCCATTTCCCAGGGCTACAGAATAGCTGAGTAAAAACCAATTCAACAAACAATCTTCCACTTCTGAATCTAATCTTACCAATTCAGTTTTCACTCCTTTACCCAAACCATGTATATATATTTATAAACATGTTTTGGTGAAAGTGAGTTTGCTTAACATTCTTTCAGCACAGAACCTTACCATCTTCTCCATTTTAATCCTCTGCATGTGTACCAAAAGCTCCATTATCCCCTCTTTCACAGTTTTCTATATCTCCAAACAATTGACTTATATCCATTCCTAATTCCATCCACCACTCTTCCTAAGTCAATCTAGAACTACCTTCAGCAGTTTCACTATTATTACAGAGGCAATACATGCCAAACATGAGGATACCACTACATATAAGCAGAGGAGACCCACTTGCTAATATATGCAAGAGCCATCCCATCATCAAAACATGCAGGTGTCCAAAGCTATGAATAAACAGGCCATCCAATCTGTATTCAAAGCACTACGCCCTCAGCAGACATTAACCAAGAAGAAATGCTACTCCCACAATGAGGATCAATCTGGCAAGAGTCTGTCTGATAGGGTTAGTCCAAAACAAAAATGGCATAGACTTATCAAGAAAGACGCACTAGACATTTCAACAAATTCAAATGTCCAACCTTTAAACCTCATAGACCAAGTAAACATACACACTGCTGAATCTCTGGGATGATGCCCATGTCAACGGCCACTACTACACTAATACCCCAAATACAGAACAAGAAACATGAGGTACAATCAAAAATACTTACGTCGGAAAAGAGCAAGAACATTTGCTGTGGCTCTTCTCTGTCCTTGCTTGGACATGCCCCCCTCTGAAAAAAACAAGCCAAAAACATTTTAGGCATCTTACAACCATAAACAATGTCAAAACTCAAGTATGAGGGGCCGTCAATAAGTTTTGAATGCGGATATAAGGAAGCGAGATATGAGGAAAAGTGTTTTATTATTTTTCAATATAACTACCCTCGACTTCAATGCACTTGCGCCACTTGTCCGTGAGGCTTCAAATTCCCTACAACCAGAAATCTCCCGACTGCTGTTCCATCCACTCCTGGAAGCCGAGCTGGACATCTTCATCATCCCCAAACCGGCATCCATGCAGTGCAGCCTTGAGCTGGCGGAATAAAAAGTAGTCGCTAGGGGCCAGATCTGGACTGTAGGGGATGTGGTTGAGCTCATTGAATCCGCACTCGCTCAGGGCAGCTTGTGCAACTCTGGCCTTGTGGACTTTGACGACGTTTAAGTCGATCATGGGGCGTGAGGTTTCTAGGGACCCAACGGGCAGAGACCTTGGACATGGCCAAATTGTCGTGGATGATGTTGATAACACTTCCATGTGATATTCCAAGTTCTCGCTCTATTTCTTCAAACTTCACCCGTGGATTTTTTAGGATCATCCTCTCCCCACAGGCCACATTGTACTCGTTGGTCACGTCTGATGGGCATCCTGGACGGGGGTCATCTTCAAGGGACTCACGACCATGGCGGAACGCCCTATTCCACTGAGGATGGTTGCATAGGAAGGGGCAGTGTCGGTGTACACTGCAACCATGCGTTCATGCATCTCGTTTGCATTCTTGCCTGCCTTGGTCAGAAATTTGATCACTGCGCGGTGCTCACCTTCTCCATTGTTAAAAAATGTGACTCACGATCTGCGATCAGCTACTGCTTCTTAAATAGACGAGGCAGGAGCGTGCGGCTGCAGGTCCTGACTTGTCATAACTTGTCCTAACACCCCCACAAACAGCCACCCCCCTTCCTCTGTTTCACCCTACCGATTCGCAAAACTTATTGACTGCCCCTCTTAACATCCAGTCCTACCATTCTAACTCCCACCAAAACACATTCAGCTTTCCTCACCTGATATAAAGCATGGCTACCAGAGACCAAAAATATTAACCACCTACAAAATGGTTCTCATTACCAATTCTTACTAACCTTCATCATCATCAGTGTCCTTTTGGTCAGACTGAGGTTTCTGCTGTGATTGCTGCATTGAAGGCTTCATTTGGGATCCCTGGGGTCCACCAGCTCCTCCTTTCTTATCTTGCATACTGTTGGGAAGTAGAAAGCTACTGATAAAAGAGATGACCAAAATCTACTTATATCGTAAGGCCTTAGCACCAACTCAGTTTTCACTCCTTTATCCAAACCATGTATGTATATTTATCAACATGCTTTGGTGAAAGAAGATTCTTTCAGCACAGAATCCTACCATCTTCTCTATTTTGACCCTCTCCATGTGTAGCAAAAGTTTGTTATCTCCTCTCATTCTTTCCAATTTTTCCTCTATCTCCAAACAATTGACCTATGCCTCATTTCATATGAACTCAGCTGTGAAGATCTGCCATTATTAACAAAGTTTATGGAAAAATTCAAATTGGGAGTCAGAACCAAAGGGTACATCTTTTTTTTGGCAACCTGGCTATTGCTTACTTGGGGATAAGTCAGCATAATTCTTCCAAAGCCCAATGTTAGGCGAAATTTAAAAACAAAAACAAAAGGCAAAAAAAAACCCACAAGAAGGAAGCATGCTCTAGCGTTGGGGAGAGGCCCAGTCTCCCCCCAGAACAGGCCTACCACCCACAAGTCAAATAAAATGGAGGCTACAGATGAGGCAACAGTGCCTTAAGACGTAATAAAGAGGACCTTTCCACCTCCTGGGTTATCTTCAATCCTAAAAGGCAGCGCTTACTCAAGAATGCTGCCATAGCAGCCTTTTCTAGGTTTCCTGGAGAGGTTGGTTCTGAGGTAGGCAAGAAGTGGGGGGGGGGTTATAGTGTCCATTTGGCAACTGGCACGAAGGGTATAAGTTACCTGATTAATTTAAGCCAATTGTTAAGCTACATTAAAAAACAAAAACAAGAAGCCACAGTCCAGCAATGGGGGAAGGCATCTTGGGGTGGGTGGCTGGATGTGAGGTTAGCAAGGCATGGTGGGCAATGAAGTCACCCACCCGCTTACAGGTTGGGAGTAGTGCCTGTTTGGGTGAAACACCTGGTGGAGGTGAAGATGAAGATAGATATGTATGTGGTTTTGACTGTTATGGCTATTGTAGTTTGAGAGAGAGAGGCTCAGTTAAGGAAAGCTGTGATCAAAGCATGCCAATGGTGGGTAATGGGGGAGGGTCTTCTCTGATACAAACTACTCAATGATAGTCTTCACTGGCATAAACTAGTTTGTGTTAGGTGGTATTTGACAAGGGATGGGGGGGGGTGTTAAGAAGGGAAAATAGAGGCATGAAAAGATGAATAGAGTTGTAATCGAGCATGTGTGTAAGGGGTACAGGGGCAGAAAGATATATCAGAGACTTGAAAAGGAGATTATATAAAAACATGTCTTGGTACCTGAAAGCTTGCAAAAAAAAGCTGGCCAAAGATCGACTATGGACCAGGACCCAAGATGAAAAAAAAAAGTAATATCGGATGCTTGGCATCATCTGGCCAAGGAATGAATGAGAGGATAAGATGATAAATCAAAGAGCTCCCTCCCTCCTCCCACCATCACTACAAAAGGGAAGGCAGAAGTGAGTTTTTAGCATTGGTACATGCCACACACCCCAATTAATAAGGGAAGACACATTTGTCAAAATATAAATTCAATTGGACAAATGTAAAGGTATCATCCATTTGAGGTAGACTGGTATTAAAAGGATTCAAAATGATGTAGAGCACTAGTTAAACATATAATTAAGGACTCCCCACCATAACCCCAATGTGGGGTTGGTGCAAACAAACAACAGATGTCACTCACTTTGGGGCATTGGTATTCACGTTGAATCCCTGCATGTCCTTGGCAGCATCCCATGGGTTATCTCCAGAATCCTTCTTACTCGAGTCTTCTCTCCCCCTGCCAGTGGAGCCACCTCGTCCACGTCCCCTGCCACGGTCAGAGTCACCGCCTTTGCCTCCCTGGGACCTCCCTCGACCCCCACGCTTGTTGCCACCCATCATCTGATTAGGTGAGAAGTTGGGGCCAGAGTTACCCCATCCCATCTGGTTGGGTGGGGGCTGATTCGGGTTCCAATTTGGACCCCCTTGCATTTGTTGGTTCCCAGGACCACCCTGCATCTGCTGGTTAGGTGGGCCTCCCATCCAGCCTGGTCGAGGACCCATGTTGTTCCAGTTGCCGGGGCCTTGGTCCCATCCTTGCCCCATGTTGGAGTCGTCATTGTTTTTGTTACTAAAATCTTGATTAGGGCCCCCCCAATTGTGCCCCTGGTCAGACCACTGATTTGGACCCTGGTCTGGCCCTTGTCCAGGGTTAGGGCTCTGATTATTGCCATCTTGCTGCTGCTGATTGGGATTCACTCCCCACCGAGACTTATGGCCCCCAGACCTTCCTCGGTCAGATTTTGGGCCCCATTCCTTGCCCCCACCAGGGCCCATGGGTCCTTTCATACCACCCATTGAATCACCTTGATTCATGCCCATTGGACCCATAGGACCACATTGATTACCATCCAGGCCTCCTCGGTTTGGCCCAAAAGGACCCTGGTTGGAGCCACCTTGGTTAGGGCCCCCCATTGATCCACCCTGGTTAGGTCCCCTTCCTCTACCTTGGTTAGGGCCTCCTCCCATGAGGCTACCTTGGTTGGGGCCTCCCATGAGGCTACCTTGGTTGGGGCCTCCCATGAGGCTACCTTGGTTAGGGCCTCCCATGAGGCTACCTTGGTTAGGGCCTCCCATGAGGCTACCTTGGTTAGGGCCACCCATGAGGCCACCTTGGTTAGGGCCACTCATGAGACTGCCTTGGTTAGGTCCTCCCATAAGCCCGCCTTGGTTAGGTCCTCCCATGGGACCACCTTGGTTAGGTCCTCCCATGGGACCACCTTGGTTAGGTCCTCCCATGAGACCACCTTGGTTAGGGCCCATTCCTCTACCTTGGTTAGGGCCCATACCCCTGCCTTGGTTGGGTCCCATTGGCTTGCCCTGATTTGAGCCCATTGGGCCCCCGTGTTTGTGGCCCCCCGAGCCTCGCTGATTGGACCCCATCATACCTCCATGGCCATGAGGACCCATCATGCCCCCTTGGTTGGGGCCCATAGGGCCCCCCTGATTGGAATTCATGGGACTACCACTTGAGGGAGGGCCCTGATTCGGGCCCCCAGATTCATTTGAGCCCTGCGATGGACCACCCCTGTATCCTTGGTCTTGATTAGGAGGGGCACGGTTAAAGCCAGAATTTTGGTTGGGTCCCCCAGGGCCATCAGAGCCCCAGGAGAAATTGTCTTGGTTGGGTCCACCGGACCCCCATGATTGGCCAGAGTTGGACTGGTTGGAACCGGGTCCACCCATATTAGGCGGGGGGCCCTGAGTCCACTCATTGCTTTGATTCCGATTCCCCGAGTTCTGGTTGGGGGCATTTGGGGTCCAGCTCTGGTTTGGATTTGACGCATTGGGGCCACCACTCCAAGGTTGCCCCTGGTTTGGACCACCAGGTCCCCAGCCTTGCCCCTGGTTGGGTCCTGAAGAGTTCCAGTTTTGGTTCTGGTTCGGACCTCCAGGTCCCCAATTTGAGCCCTGATTGGGTCCCCCTGGACCCCAATTCTGCCCCCGGTTCTGATTCATGTTGCCCCCACTGGATCCTTCAGGGGGTGGAACGCTGCTATTCCATCCAGACCCAGGTGTTGAGCTGTTTGGACCCTGTGTCGGGTTACTGCCCTCTGAGCCTTGACTAGGTCCTGAAGGGGTCCAACCTTGACTAGGGGGTGGGGCACCAGGTCCCCACCCTTGGCCTTGATTTGGTCCACTGGGTGACCAGCTTTGCCCTTGAGGCGGTGCATTGGGACCCCAAGGCCCTTGGCCTGCTGGATTGGCACCCCACCCTTGCCCCTGATTTGGTCCAGCTGGGGGCCATGTCTGCCCTTGACCTGGGGCCCCAGATGGCGGCCAACTAGACCCCGGTCGTTGATTTGGACCAGTTCCAGGGGTCCAACTTTGTGCCTGACCTGGGGCTGCATTCCACTGATTGGGTCCACCTGCAGCCCAGGGCTGCGCTTGAGTGGAGGCTGGTGGTGCGGATGTTGAATTTGCCGCCTGACTTGAGGCTGGTGTGGATGGTGGTGCTTGACCTGGGGGTTTCGGGGTGGCAGCAGGAGTCTGAAGAGAACAGTATAAAAACTCTTTAAAAGATATATACAGGGTGCCCCCCTCCCCCCCAAAAAGGACCATTTTTGAGAAGCAATATCTCGATAACCATTGCAGTTGGGACCTGAAATAGAAAATGAATCCTTTTTCTATAAAATACTAATTCTTTATGAAAATCGTCAAAGTCATTTAAATGAGTCAATTAGCCAAAATCATGTAAGAAAAAACAACGTATTTTACTTTCTAAATTGTACTTTTATAAAATTAAAAAATTTAAACTAAATTAAAATTTTAATGAATGGTACTCAAATGGGTAAGGCTTAAGCGAACCTAAGGTTGTGGTTGCTGCCCCCAAATTTTGTTCTTTCTTTTCCGCTTCTGAGCAGATCAATCAAAAAAATAAAGAACTTTTTTATAGTAAATAACCGAGACGATTTCTACAAAGAAAAAGTATTAGTTTTATTTCATGTCCCAACTGGAATGGTTATTGAGATTTTTTTTTGGGGGGGAGGGGGGCTGTATAGCAGCTAAATATATTAGTTAAATTTACTTATTTCACACACAGTGAATATTGTTTCAATTTCAACATTCTACACCTTAAAAACACACCTGCCAATACTATTTAGTACCTATATTGTGACTAAGTACAACTATGGATTATCATTAAATACACAAATTTTATCTATCATAATTTAGATTCTTTAAACGTAAACATTAAATATTTTTTCTTGATTTTATATAAAAAAAGAAGATATAAACTAGGGGCAGAAAAAAAATCTAGGTAGGTAGAAGCAACTGTTGGGGTGAACCAAGTAGGAATTATTTCACAGTCAGTTTTCAATGTTTATGATCTTTGGATCAAACGTAGGAGTACCTGCTTCATACTTTATTGCCTCTAGGAATGGTCGCAACACTCCCTGGGTGGAACCAAAGCTCACCAAGAGACAGGTATAGTGAGAAATTGTATGCAAGGCTTGAGGCAGCCTATGTATGAGTAGGTGTTTGATATTGCCTGGACTTTGGTACCATCTGGTGCATGTTGTGAGAGGGTAAGTATAGAAGTATAAGTACATCATAAATACACAGACACGGCTGCTTGCCCCCCCCCCCCATTCAAAATTTGCTTTTTTGCATTGAATCTCCTTCACCCCTTTTCGCGCCATCATAAACCAGCAGTTGGAGATGAGGAAAGCTCGGATGGCAGCAAGGCATAAATATTTTGCATGTCCTGGCAGCAGACAAAAGGTCTTTCACACCATGATAAGGATTATTTTATGAGAATCCGGTGCTCTCTCTCAATTTTAGCTCTTGAGGGAAAATTCTCCCTGGAGTCAGGCAGAAGATCTTGGACCTACATTGTGTGTGGAACCAGTCTCACAAAGGAAACAGTTTGCCTGTTGCAAGGAAGAAACTTTGGGGAATTGGTTGTTGCTGTGACGGTACTTGTAGGTGCCAAACTCAGAGGTTACACAGGAACTCCCTCTGTGGATTGCCCTAGACGCAGGTAGGTAATCATTTTGGCTACCCACTCCAGGTGCCAATAATCGGAACAGATAGTTTGAGGAAAGAACTCCGATGAGTCACTGCTTGACTCGCCTTCGCAATCCAGCCTAGGATCATTACATCAGGACACCAGTCTAGGATTACCCCCACATTCGGTAACCTCAGACGATTGGGCAAAGTGGAACATCGCCAGAAGAAGACATTCAAACTCCAAGGTATCGTTAAAGTGAATTATCCCCTCCCCTAACTTCACCAGTTTAACCGTTAACTAGAATTTCCATCCCGAGCTCATAACCTTGATTATTACAAGTGATTATTTAAGTGCTTAATTCTGTGATATTATGCAATTCATTCTGTTGGGTGCAATTAAGATGCAAGCATCCTAGTACGTAGATTTCAAGTGTAATCCCCACGACATCATATAGACTTACCTATTCAGTGCAAAGACTAATCCTATTTATACCTATATATGCTATTTCATATTTCTAATTCATGTATAGTTTTGTCTGTGTGATGGGGACTTTGCTGTCATGTGGTGGGTGGGGAGGGGGGGGGGGGTCAATAGTATGGTGCAGTGCGTGGTGGGGTGGGTGTGCTCTGTATCCTGTGATTGTTTGGAGAGGGGCGGTTTGTTCATGCTGTGTAGTTGAGGTCGGTGTGGATGAATTGTTTGATAGTGCTTTGAGGGTAAACCTATCCAATTATAACAAAGTGTCATTCCTTTCATTATTTTTTTCATGGCTTCACCTATCAAATCCAATACATTAAATTTGTGTATTTTCAGATTTCATTCATAACATTCTTCTTGCCATGTTTTTTTATCATTTCAACTTTTTATCCAATTTTCCCCCCCTCAGCTTTGAATCGTGAATAAAGACATTGTGGGTGTCATCTTCTTCAGATTCAGCTGTCTTCAGTATATTCAAATTGGTCTTGTTGGCTTAAAGCAATGTTCATATATATGTATCTAGGTGCATTATTGCTTCCCTTCCTCTGTTTGCCAATTTTGTGCAGGTGTTTTTTGAGCAGTTTTTCTTTCAATGAGTCATAACAAGTGGTTGTTGTTTTGTTTTTTTGGGAGGGGGTCTGTCCAACAAAACATTACTACTCAATCAGGTATTCTAATATCGCATCTACAATCTAATCTGCTTATTTGTCGTAGGATGAACAAGTGCAGATATCGTGCTTCTAAACATCTGTTGAAAACTGTCATTTCAGTTTTAGTGGAACTTAATTTGACAAGCCTCTATTATGCGTTTCTTTTACTTGTAAAATCAGCATTAAGTTCCATGCTGAGAGGCATGATACCTTAGTGATCTTTGAGGATTGAATGAGGGAAAAATATTAAGCTAGCATTTCATACCTGCTTTGACCAACCTGTGGTAAGCTAACAAAAAACTTTTATTCTCAATGTAGTCTTCTGGTGCAATAGTGTTTCATTTGACTTTCCCAGGAGCAGCAACTAATCAATTTGATTGAAAAAGTTCTTGGTCAACTAGTGAATAGGCAGTGGTTTTCTCTATTTCCTTAGTATCTGGGTGCAATCACAAGAGCGTGGATACAAGCCTCAATGCATATGGAAGTCTGGCTACTAATTCAGGATGTGCTCATCATCACACAGAGCCAATCACAATGAAATCTTTCATCTCATCTTTACAGCAAATTTCTGTTTCAAGGAATCCATCCTATCAATGAATAGTTGCATAGACATATTCCTTGATGCAGAATGGGTCCAGCCCCCTCTCCACCTTAAGGTTGGTGTAAAAAAAAAACTTTGTAGATGCACCTCCTCTCCCATGGTGGCAGCCTTATGCTTACAGGTGAGTGAATGGAAAGCTTTAGGCTGCTTTCAATAACCAGTTGAGGCGAAGGGGGGAGGGCTGACAGAGATGGGTGACATTACTGACATTTCCTTGAGCAAGGAAAAACTTACTTGGGTTGTGGACTGATTCTTGAGCGCCTCTAGCTTATTCTTCTTGATTTCTGCACGCTTCTGCAGAAGTTCATCTCTCCACTTATTCCAAGTTTCCTCATAACTGAAATTGTCCCCAAACAAAACCTTATTGATAATTTAAACATTGCAGCATAATAATTAGAATCGATAAATGACTAGGTACAAACAGAAAATAAATACCAAATTGAACTCCAAGTAACAGAAGGAAATTTCTTTCATTTAAAAGTATGTTAAAAAATAAAAGCCGCAAAATATTTTATAGTTTGTGGAAACCTTACTTTGTCAAAGCAGATTTATCAGGATGATCCTTGTTATCCTCCTTCCACTTTTCAAATTGCTTTTCCCAAGTCTTAAATTGTAGGTCAAATTCAATCAACTCTGCATCTTTCTGTAAAAAAAGAAATAAATCCACCAAATCAAATCAACAGAACTTTGAGAAAGGGTACACCTACCAGGCAATAATAACTCATGTTTATACATGCTAATGGTAAAATACCAATGAAGAATAGTGTTCCCTTTGTGCCTGGGGTATAAAATTGTAGGTTGTGATAAGACAAACTGGAAATCCTATTTTGTAGGTCTTTCAAGTGGATTTTTGAAAACTTAAATCAATGGGCACTCATTTTCATAGAAAATACAACTTGCCCATATATTTTCAGGAGCTAACAATGCAGATGTAATGATTAATAAAAAAAAAGCTCATCCTCATAGCGAACAAAATCAAGGCTTACTCCTATTGTACAAATGAGATTTCAAGAGATACTCTGTCCACTCCATTTTTTATTAGATTCAGACATTTATAACAACAGAATGGCAATAAAAAAGGGGCTATAGGACTACTTCAGAGCCAGGTAAAATAATAGAATAACTCGGTAATGGCTAAAGCTCTAGGTGCAATCTATTAAAATTTTATCCATTAATTAATGGATTCCCAAAGACGTGACTCCAGTCATCCATTTAATAAGTTTAAGTAATAGCTCACTATTAACAATTATGCATTTAGCAATGAAAGATGTACAGGGTTGTGCATAGATTTTGCTATTGAGGCACAGCATGTGCCAAGATCTATGGAGGCATAATTAAAATTATGCTCATTTTGTAGACTTTTAAAAATAGTTTAATTTTAAGGTAAAGAATGCCTTGAAGATTAATGAGCAACATTACCCTCTAATAGTGTTATTATTGGGAGCATAAAAGAGGTATGCTAATTTGTATTGCTTTGTAGCCTGTGCACACCCTATTTGTGCTGATTTATTACTGAAATGGGGAAGAATGCCAATTTGTATTGCTTGTAACTGTGCAAATTAATTTTATAGTGTTGTCATTGATTTCTTATATATGCAAAGGTATATTGCTACAGCTTTGCCATAAGAAGTATATTGCCACAGCTTAGCAAAAGCCAGAGGTATATTGCCACAGCTTAGCAAAAGCCAGAGGTATATTGCTACAGCTTAGGTGAATGGAAACACCACTTCAGATTTTAAGTTAAACCACAAAATATGGCAAGTCATCGAAACTCTTGATTCAGGTAGATTTCTCAGGTGGCTAGAATATGCTGTAGATACTCAGGGTTCAGACCCCAAAATTAATCAGGAAGTAGGTCCCCACTAAAAAAGGGGCATTCATTAATGTCAACACAAGTGTTGCCATGATCAGTTTGAGGCTATAGCTTTTTTCCCCTAATTTGTGCTGTGTCATCAGGAAGAATAGAATTTGGAAGATAAGCGAATTGCACCCTTTATTCATCCATGTCTTTTGAGTGACTCAATCATTTATAGGGCCACAAATACATTAACCTTGCATGCTCTTGAATTAATTTTTAAAAATAAGAAACATTAATTTCATTTATCATTTCTATTAAGAGGTAAATGGTTAGTGGCAAACCAAAGGAAAACTGATGCAACCCTTGTGTAACCTTAGACTCCACACATGAAATTGAACAAGTGTCATACTTGTCACACTCATTTGCTAGACTCCACACATGTAATTTCTCTGGCTATAAGCCTTTATTTTCTATGTGCTGAATTCATCAAACACACAGGCATAAAGCATTGAGAAATATGAATCATCAAGAAAAATGAATTATAAAAATTGAAAAATTGCTATGCAAGGAAATATTTATTTACATTCAAATTTAGAGGATAGAAGTAAAAGGGGCAAGAACAGAAGAAGCTTGTGAGAGTTTGGGCGACTGGTTAAGGCAAGTCTTGGTCACATTATATATTAATTTTTGTTTAACTTGTTTCCATAATTTAGTAATTTTGAAAATTGGTATTGGCAGTGAGAATACATTTTGAGGAGTGGGTTTTAAGGCATCTGGACTATGTTTGGTCATGCAGCAGTACTTAAGAGTTGTGGTGCTCAGTCACTGGCATTGCGGGTATACTGGAGCATGAATCAATTTTTGGGAAGTGGAAGCAAGACCTGACACACCTAAATTTGGTATGAAAAACAGCAATGTCTGACTGTGAGTACTACAACTATGTACAGCAGCCAAAACCACACCCATCCTGCCCAGACACCTGACAGCACCAGCACCGCTGTTCAATGCCAATACCACCTTCACCATCAACAGGATCATGCAAGACTGCAAATAACCAAAGCTGTGGAAATCAGTGAAACAAAATGACAAACATCCAGTTCAAGACAAACAAGAGATGCCTCACCAATCTCCTTACCATTTCTACTTTGAAACTATGCATCTTTTACCTACCCCAATCTTCTAAATTAGAATGCAACTATAAATATTTCCTTGCATGCCAATGGTCAATTTTTGTCATTAATGTTCCCTTGATATTTATATAACCACTTTTTCATGAAGATTACAATCAGTAGAAAGACATCTTCGATGAATAAATAAACAATGAACTTGCCAATCACATGAATTCCATTCTTTCTGACAACAAGAACTAAAAGAGAAGCTACTGCTCAAAATCAATAAAGTAGACTAATAATGTTGCACATTCTATCAAAATGTTAGCCTTAATCTTTGTATAAGTTATGGACATTAAAACTTGCATAATAATTACAGTAGAACCTCAGTTTATGAACGCCCCACATCACGAACAGTGGTTCACAAACTAGTTTTGCAAACAAATTTTGGCATGGTTCAGGAATGATGCATTCGGTTACAAACGCACATTACCCACAATCTACAGAACCTCGTGCTCAGTTGTGCATTGGCATAAACATTGCTAGTGAGAGTGCAGTGTTCAAAAACTTTTCCCCTTTTTGTGTTATTTTAGCCCCTGTTATGCCACCTAAAGGTGAAAAGTGTGTGATAGCAGCAGTAAGAAGACTAAATGTATTACTATTGAAGTAAAATAGAAAAACTGTTGTTAGTTTGGATAAATGAAGTACAGTGATTTGTTGGCAAAAAGACTTTCAAAACTTTCGCTGACAAAGTGGAATTATAGTGCTGTAAGGCTGGAGAAGCTGCTAGTTCAAATGAAAAAGCTGCTAACAAATTTGTGGACAAATTTATAAAGTTTGATGAAAGTGAAGAGTACATCTCACAACAAGTGTTGGAAGGGGATGAGACTATTATTCTGGAAAAAAATGGCAAGGGCCTACATCACCCAAGGGGAGGAAAGCACTGCCCAGAAACAATTTTTTTTTTTAAGGGGCTATCTGGCAACTGCCGACTTAGGCATAAGTCGCCGTAAACAAACAGCCTAGTTCTAGGCTACGTTAAAAAATTTGAACAGGAAACAACAATAAAAAGAAATAACAATAACAAAAACAACAATTAAACCTGGTTAAATGAAAGGGAGAAGGCCGGCCTCCACCAAAAAGTCAACAAGTCCACCAGTCAATGTGCACGCACTCGTCCAGAGTACAAGGGACAGGCGGTAGCGACCCCGCCCATCCCAGTACCGGGACAGGTAACATGCGCGAAGATCACCCAGAATGGGACATTCGACAAGAATGTGCCGAACAATCTGGGGGACAACGCAGTCGTTGCAATACGGCGCAGGCAAGCGCTCCATCAAATAGCGATGCGCCACACGAGTGTGTCCAATTCGGAGACAAAAGAAAATGACCTGCAGCCGTCGTGGCATTGGGGAATAGGTCGATGGGAACAATCGCGGCGCAATGGCACGCAACTTTAAGTTCCCTTCGACTGTCTCCCATCTTCTTTGCCAAGCAGTCCGAAGAGCTGCTCGTATTCCTGCCATGTAGTCGGTGTGAGGAAGAGCGAAACGCTGGTCCTGTCGTAGAGCCCTCGCAGACTCTTTGGCGCCCTCATCGGCACGCTCATTCCCCGCAATTCCTACATGTCCAGGAACCTAGCAGAAGATAATCTCGACATCTGCCCGGCTCGCCAAAACCGTGGCATCACGGATATCACGAACCAGGGGATGCGGAGATTCCAATGCCCCGAGAGCACTCAGGGCGCTTTGTGAGTCGCTATAGATCACAATCCGGTCTCCGAACCAGGCACGGTCACATAATCTCCCACCGAGTGGTGTATTGCCACCAGCTCGGCCAGGAAGACAGACGCAGGGCATGGTAGAGCGCCACTGACTTCAAACAGAGGGGATACGGCGTGGAAGCCAACCCCCTCTTGGGACTTGGAGCCATCCGTATACACTGGCACGGTTCCAGCGTGACACGAGATGTGCTCCAAAAAGGTCGAACGCAATATACTCCCGGCGCTGTACAAGCTTTGGGAGCAGAGGCGTGGCGACAAATAGCCAAATGTGGTACCCTCCAGGGTGGCGTCCTGGGCAGAACCAGAGGCACCACCGGCCCGAGAGCTATATGTACCTCTCAAAGGAGTTTCCTGGCCCTAAACCCAAAGGGCTTAGGGTATGACTGGCGTCTCTCGGCGGCATAGGCACCATTGAGATCAGCTGCAGAAGCAGTGAGAGCTGTTGGTGACTAAGGTAGGCGCCGTGCTCGCGCGTACAGGCGAGTGATGCACTGCACGCGGCGCAGAGCGAGTGGCATCTCCCCAGCATCGACCCACAGGCTCTCAATGGGGGAAGTGCGGAAGGCACCGGTCGCAAGGCGAAGGCCGGCGTGGTGGATCGAATCCACCTTCCGCAATAAACGCTCGGCTGTGGATGCATAAAACTCGCCTCCGTAGTCGAGCTTCGAATGAACAAAGGATCGATACAAAAGTAGGGCAGTAGCCCTATCAGCGACCCAAGCGCTGAACGTCACGGAACGGAGAATGTCCATGGCGCGGGTACAAGAGACCCTAAGGCTGCGAATATGAGCCTCCAGGTGAGGCGTCGGTCGAATACAAGACCAAGGAAACGGTGCGATTCCACCACATCTAGGCGCACCCCATTAAGAAACAAATCTGGATCGGGGTGAAGCCGTGGATGGCGGCAGAAGTGCACCACCTTAGTCTTGGCCAAAGAAAACCCAAACCTGTGCGCTTCAGCATAGTGAGAGATGCGGTTCAATGCCTGTTCGAGTCGACGCTCCAGAGTTGGCATCTGGGGCGAGCCAAAAGAGATCGAAAGGTCGTCCATGTAGAGTGTAGCAAGAACATCTTCCGGCAGAACTGAGGTGATGCCGTTGATGCTCAGGGCAAAGAGTGTGACACTGAGGACACTTCCCTGCGGGACACCCTCTTCATGCTCCTTTGGGCCGGAGAGGGCTCCCCCCACCCGTACGCGGAATCGACACTCGCAAAAAATCAGATATAAAGACTGGGAGGCGTTCCCTCGCCCCCATCATGTGGAGAGTCTCCATGATACTGTATCGCCATGCGTTATCATAGGCCTTCTCCAGATCAAAAAAGACCATGGCGTAGTGCTGTCTACAGAGGAAAGCCTCGCAGACGGCATTTTCCAGTCGGAGCAGAGCATCCGACGTGGAGTGGAACTTGCGGAAGCCGCACTGTGCGGAAGACCTATGGCCTCCGCTGTCAAGGAAAAAGGCTAATCTAACATTTACCAATTTCTCCATCAACTTGCACACGCAAGAGGTTAGAGAGATTGGGCGGAAACCGGTCGGAGTAGAGTGATCTCTTCCCAGTTTGCGATGCCCAGACACAAGCTAATGAAAGACAGGCTTACACATTTGCTATGCACTAATGCAACTGGTAACTAAGATGAAGCCATTTCTTGTATACTACTCTGAAAATCCACGCATCTTTAAGCGCAATAATGTGTTGATGGGTAAACTAAGTATTTTTATTCATGGATTGGCTAACTGAAGTGTTTGTTCCAAATGTCCAGAAATATCTTCAGGATGAGAATCTGCCTTTCAATGTCTCCTCTAAATGGATAATGCTCCTGCACATCCACCAGGTTTGGAAGAAGACCTGGATATTGAGTGCGACCATCAAGGTCAAATTTCTTCCTCCCAATAAGACCACTACTGCAGCCCATGGATCAACAGGTCATTGCAAATTTCAAAAAGCTATACACCAAAGCACTGTTTTCTAGGTTACTGGTGACATGAATTTGACCTTTCGAGATTTTTGTAAGCAGCACTTTAACATCCTCCACTGCATAAACCTCATCGATAAAGCCTGGAATGAGGTCTCTTGCCACACCTTGCAATCAGCCTGGAGGAAACTTTGGTCAAACTGTGTTGCAGAGAGACACTTTGATGGGTTTGATGAACAGACAATGGTAAAAGTGGTGGATGAAATCTTGTGAAGTGGTAACAGTTGATGATGCTGGCGTGGAAGAGCTGATGGAGGATCATCAAAAAAAAACTCACCACAAAAGAGCTTTTGAGTTGCAGAGGGAGCAGGTGAAGGCCCTACAGGAGGATCATTGGTCAGAGGAAGAGGAGGAAAGGGAGAAAATTATTCATGCTCAGATAAAGGACATTTGTAGTAAGTGGAGTGGAGTGAAGTGCAGGAATATATTATCACCCTAACAAAGTTGTGGCCAATAGGGGAATTAATATTTTAAATGACAATGCAATGTCTCAGTTTAGAAAAATTTTGCCGCAAGGACCAAGTTCTTTAGAAAAATTTCTTGTGCGCAAATCAGAAATGGAACCCCCTAAAAAGGTGGTTCAATTTCATCATTAAATAAAACCTGGCTTAAATATGTAAAAATACCATATTTCTGAGGCTGAAACGGATTAATATTTACATTAATTTCAATTGAAAAAGTTGTCTTGGTTTGCGCACCAAGGCCCGGAACAGATTAAGATGGTGAACTGAGGTTCCACTATACTTTGATATACATAGTTCAATTTACATATTTTCAATTTCATGATTATTAGATTGAGAGAGAACTTTGCACCAGTGACCAACTTTTTCTATAGCACTCTTGGTGCTGTACAGTTAAGTAGTCGAAATGTTTTAAATAGATATGTCTTTTCTGTTTAATTAGAAAAAAATTTCAATGTCCCTGCGAGTGATAAAGAACAATATGTAGTAGAGACAAGGAAATGCAGAAGGGTCAGTATTTCCATGCAAATTTAACCAAAGGTTCTCCCTGACCAATGATTTTATGCACAATTTCACTCTGTAACTTTTTCAAAATATTAATTTTGTCGCAATATTTCCTTGTAATGACTAACCAATTGATCAATTTAGCATAATAATAGATAAATAAATCTTTGGCAGGAAATAAGAGTGGGAAAATATAAAAGTAAAGAAGGCAGCACTTAAGAAAGGTTCTTAGGTCACTATCTCAGATTTTGATAACATTATATTATTAACCACAGAGACATGAAAATAACATAAGTTTGAAAAGTTCTCTGAAATTTGACTATCATGCCCCTTTTGTGAGCACACAAAATGCTTAAACAATAATATCAAGGTTTCATCAAAGTCAGTGATGGTGACCTGAAAACTTTTGTGGAGGCAAGTGAATTTCTTAAAAAATAATAGTGGGTTAGTGATAAGTGGAAACAAAGTGATACTCATTATGTAAGGAGATAGAAGACCCAGCAACCTGTCACAGAGGGCTAGGATATAATTTATGCAAGCAGTGGGAAGGACAAATTACAGAAAGTAGCTAAAATCATTGTGCAGACTCAAGACAATTCACTCTTCTACAATTTAAAAATATTGAGAAAAGGTTCCCTTAAAACCATTCCATGATATCAAAAGGATAGTGTTTCGCCAATAAGCAATTGAAAGCAAATATGATTTATCAGATTTTTTTACACTAATGACCAAATTATTCTTTGGGTCTTAAGAAAATGTAATATAATTTGTGCTATTATTTAAATAATTACCCAGATCTTATTGAATCTTATTGGTATGTCCCATTTGCAAGCAAAATGGGACATACCAATAAGATTCAGTTAATTTTACATTTTTATCTTTCAAATGCTAGATATTTCCTATAATGTTTTAACTTTTGGGCCTTTTCAATACATCCTACACCCCTAGCAAAAGATTATGCACAACTCGCATAGTAAACTGGGAAGGTAATACCTGTGAAGGTGCAAAACCACACACACATACAGACAATTAGAGCATTTTGCATGTATAAAGTGGTAGTAGTAGGCTTGTCAGTATTAGGGCTATAATACTGCGGTATAGCATAGAATACTACAGAAAATAGGATAACTACTAATTACTAAAAGCATCTGAGAACTTTGTGAACATTTCAAAGAGCTTTTCATAGTTAGAGGTCCTTAGGGGTACATGCGTTAGGCTTCACAGATTGCTAAATAAACTGAACACCCAGTGAATTAAAATAAGCCCCTTTCTTCACCAATACAATTGAACAGTGACTAAGGAAAAATCTTGAAAGTAGGAAAATATGTTCAATTATGTCAATACATTTTCTCAATCACCAACGCCCAAGTCATGCATTAATAAGAAATTTGATGAATCAAACAAAGTGATGGTTAAAATGAGCCAGGAATAGAATTATATGAAATGAAAATAAGATCTGTGCAAATGAATAATTGGTATGCAAAGGGTCGTTAGTTAGGAACAACTAGAGATGCTTATGGTGTGTAAAGGAGTATGAATCAGGATGAATCCAGAGGGGGTACAGGTATCTATGAATAGATGAAATGTACGAGTATCAGGCTGTAGGCAAGGTCTAAAGGGCGTGACTTAACATTCACCCATCTAAGTCCACACACAATGAAGCAGTTTCATTCTTTTTAACTTTACTGCAATTCTGGAAGTAAGCAAGAAAAGACCTATGGTCTATCTATGCTTGTGACACCATCCAATTACTAAAAATGATCATTTTAACATGGATAGGGGATAAAGTAGTAGTAACCAGGGCTATTTTGGTATTTTGATGCAGACACACCCAACTTTATAGGTAAGTAGGTATTGAGGTCAGCAAAAAGTGTCTAGTGCCAGTTTCAATGAAAATATAATGAATTACCGGTAGTGACTCAAAATGCCTGTGAGTGGTGTCTGGACAAAATTATGGGGAAAATGGGTTCTTAACCAAAATATAAAGCACACAAAATAGGTAGATTGTTTGCAAGTACAAATCCAACTTTACTCCTAGTCTTCAACGTCAGAAGGCTATGCTTTGAATTTGGTAGAAAAGAGATGGGGTTATGAGTTCTATGATAGTAAGTAAACGGTTATGGCACACCTATAGACTAACAGATGAAATGTACACACGCATACACTGCACATTTAACCAGAGGAAAAAAAAACAAATACAGAAATTATTACACCTCTCCCATATTTACTGGACCTTTCACTATGCAACTAAGTAATTACATGTCACCTAAATAGCAAAGTTGACTCATTAAGGTGGAAAAGTATATTTCATCAAAAGTGAATGGATTATTCAAGAAAGGAATCCACTGCTTAGTCAAATGATGGGGGGAGACCTTTGGCCAGAATCAGTGCCACCACTATTGAGAGCATTGCCAATGATGATGGAAACTGCTCAAGTATTTATTTTTAGCAAAAAATAATTTCACTTTCCTGTTTTAAAAGAATTCCTTAATACACTAATGGACTTGAGCCACTAATTGTGTAGTTTGAAAAAATTTCCTTATAGCCTTCATTGCACCTTCCCAATTATGGCTATTTAGGAATTAATACTGCACTCTCTATACCATTCATTTAACTTTGTTTTTCTTCAATCTTTTTTTATCCTTGAATAGATCTAAGTGGAAAGAATGCATTAAACCCAAACAAATTAGATTTATATGAGCTTTTGTATACAGCAAAAAGGATGGTAATGAGTCGTTAACCCATAAAACTGAACTTGATATAGACTGCCTCATAAAACCCATGCAGACAAATCAACAAACAGGAAATTTAGAACCATGGTGAAATTGGGTAGAAAAAATTTAATAAGAACAATAACAAAACCCAAGTAAATATTTTCTGATAATTATGAGCCTGTTTTAGCATAAGGAAAGTAAAGCATTGTTCTATAACAAATAATGCAAAAGGTTCAGCCAAATATTGGAAACATATCATATGGACTGAAATTTAGAAACTATCAAAAAGAAAAAACATTCTAATTAGGTCAAGATTTTTATCCAAGTCTAGATAATGAAGGAAATTATATGGAAATCAAGAATGTCCAGAATGCTGGAAAATTATTTCAATAAAAAGGTCTTTCTATATAGTGGTATACATTTTTTTTAAATAGAATTTTAGGTGCATTTATCCAAGAGAGGAGATATAAGAAAAACAGGCTAAAAAGGAAAGGATTTTTTTTTATTTTAAAAGCCCATCTGGTGAAAAGGATAAAGACTAAAAGTATGACATAGCAGACCTTGCAAGGTAAAATAGTAGAATAGAAACTGTATATACCTCTAGGAACAAGTTTGAAGAGGTACTCAAATAGACTAAACTCCATTTTAGGATTGGGATATCTGTTAGGGCGAGGAGGGAACCAGTAGCCAGGTAATTCATTCAATCCTAACAAACTCTACGTATGATTTTATAACTAATTTTTTATACAAGAAAATTTAGTGTATTTTTGCAACAAAACTGAAATAGGTCTTAATATTTTTTTTTTTTAGTTAGTCAAGTTGTTACTGCCTATGGGTTGTCATGACAACAGTACCCTATTCCTACAAAGGGCCATTTAGCATGGATAAGGTTCATACTTTCTGATTGATAGGGCAAAAAGGAGGTGGGTAATTTTAGTGACTGATGCGCACACTGACATTGTGGTAAAGTGGTATATGTTAACCGAATGACAACTTGTTTAGGGTATTGCAACCAGCACTAGCTAATCAGTTTTACATAGCTCTTAGAAAGGAGGGGTATACACCCAAGGATTTGTTATCATTACCTACAGCATTTTCATTTTGCTGTAGGTTTTCACCACTCATCTTCACTTTTACTAAGGGTTTTCTCTTTGGAGACCTACAGTTTAGCATTAAATGTATTAACCCTTAATTCTTGCTTTATGCAGACAATACAATCTATTAGGCAAAAGGAAAAACTAAATATGAAATTCGACCAACCCCATTTTGCAGTTACTTGAACTAGTTTCTAGATAAATAATCAATGCATTATTCACTCAAGATGTCACTTCTTTAATATTTTCAGGAACCTATCAATGATATATATAAAACAGTTGGTAATCTTAACTTTAAAGCTGTTTTGGAATATACCAAGTAGACCAATTGATGAATGAAAATCAACCATTTCAAATTACTTTAAATCAGGCTGTTTCCATTCATAAGAAGAATTAAATTAATATCTTTCCTGGTGAATTTGAACTAAAAATAGATGAGAAAGTGAGAGAAGAGTGGCTACAATGCATAATTTTTAAAATCCCCCCCTCGAAATGCTGTTAAAAAATATTTTAAATTAAGTCATAACTTTTGGTAAGAGAGATAACCAACTTAAAATTTTCAAGCCTGGATTGACATAATCACAAGTTATACATAACTGCCACTAACAATCGGTCAACAAGCATACCAGTTTGAATTGTACAAATACATCACCTACTTATAAATATATTTTTGAATGCTAAAATTTTTGCCCTTTAAATTATTTGAATTATATCTGAAAGAAAAAACTTTTTGCAAGTAAATTAGTGTTAAATCTAGAATGCATATATATGAGAAGCCACCTATATATTACAGTCTTACTAATGGGCTTATAACTTTCATGAGCCTTGATGATGCCAGCGCAGACGACACCTCCATGAATCCTGTGGAGAAAAGCATAGGCTAAGAATGGGTGAAAGTCAATTTCCAGCAGAGCACGACTACATGTAGAGTCAGTGCCCTTGTCAACTCAATTCTTTAGCTCTGCCTTCTCACCAGGTGAGTTTGTTTTTTTTTTTACTCAATTCATTTTCTGGATTCATTATATGCTCAATTTAGCATCATTCATTCTTAGGATCAAACTTAAACAGGAAATGAAGATGCTTTCATTTTCCTTTACAAGCTACTAAGTATCTAATTCTATATTTAACATAACAATCATTGTCTTAATATATTAAACATCTGGAGAATATAAAATCTGATCAAAACTGTCAGAAGTAACTTGTACCAAAGATAAACGAGTTTAAGTGACCAATTACAATGTTTAAAGTACCAAATGGTCTTTTTTTTCATAAGGCTAACAATCCAACTAAGAAATACATCCCTAAAGCACTTTTTATGTGGACTTATGCTACTAGATAATCACTCAGTCATACGTGGCCCAAGGAGGATTAAGTTGGTACAGTAACTTGACTGTAAACGCATTTGAATCCCAAATCTAAAATAGAACCAATTTAGATTCATTAGAATTAGAAGTACCATGTCTATAATGGGTGGGGAGAAATGTAGAGAAAAGAATTAAAATTTATCACAAAAAAATATATAAAAACATCAATGTGCAATAGATTTATATGGGGTTGTGGGAGCCAGCACGTACAACTTGGATGGACTAATAATATAAATTGAGATAGGGTGGATGTGGGAGCCAGCATGTACAACTTGGATGGAATAATAATATACATTAAGAAAAATTAAATAGGAAAAATATGAAGATAGCTGCAATAAATAAAAAAAAACGCTCAAGATGGGGAATTATTTACAAGAACTAGCAATGTACAACTAATTCAGGAATGGGATGGCAAATACTGACAATTTGAATAGAAAGTTACTAAGGGATTTGAACCATGGCAAAGCCATAATTGGAAATAGACTCGGTAACACATTTAAAAAATAGTGTTGAGGATTTAGATGAGTATCATGGTAATAGAGGATTTTGATGAAGCATCAGGGGCTATCAAGGTACTAGAGGAATCTGAAGAAGCATCAGAGGCTATCAAGGTGCTTTGGTTATGCAGAATATCTGATCTATTCAGATAAGACATGGAATTTTGGCAATAGGTTCAATGAGTAAAAGGAGGCAAATGTCAGGGCACAGGTCTGCTGAGTGATTAGTAATTGCACTGTGCCCCCGCCTCACAAAGATAGGTAGGTAGATCTTACACATCAACACACCCAATCAACACTCAAGACGACTTTCCATCTGCCCAACAAACACTTTTCTTCCAAGAAATCTTGCTTCCCCAAGGTGACAAAGTCTATACCCAATTGCTGGGTTAAAAATAAACAAAACACCTCCCAGAAATGAGCACTGGCTCCTCCTGTCCTCAAGCTCCTCAGCCATTTTCATTCTGATCTTTACATGGTTCCATTATCTATTCAGGGTAAATATCCTAGCCAAGAGATGGATAGTATTACCTACCAAACAAGCATCTCAGAAGGGTTTGGGGAGCATTTCATGAGATGCTGCCCCAACCTTCAGCCTAAAAAGCCATATCCAAACCTAATACCTGCAGAACAACTTTGAAGAACATGAAACTGACAATACTATTGAATTAGTTTGCATAATTAGATACCCAGTCTGGATACCAACCCTATTTAACACACTCATCAACACAAGATTCAGTCCAAAATAATGCCCTCCGCATTGCAACTAGCCACAAAAGAAAATGCCAATACAACATATACATGCTGAACTTGCTCCAAATCGAAGACCACCCATATGCAATAGTGGCAGTTTGCAGTACACTGTGATAACCCTCTTACACCCTTTATATTCCTACTCCCTCTCCCTAATACCTTGTACACTCAATTATTAGCTAACCTCTCCAAAACCCCCACTAAACCCAAAAGTAAGCATGCATGCAGTTTAACTGAAAACACTCCAAAAGCAGATATAAAATTATAGTAAAAAGTAATATCTTGCGTATAGTTTTTGTGTATTATACCTTATGTATTCACATTTGGTAATAAAATTACTTTAAAATGTGTTTCTTGCTCCAATATTTCAAGGTTAAGTCTATATTAGGTCCTACAAATCCTGTGGAAGGATGTAGGATCATGCTTAGAGAACAAGTCTTATGTCTTGTCAGCATAACACCATTGAGCTTGGCTGACAACAGTGCTTGTGACCAAGGAAAACAAACCTGTTCACTAAGGCACAAGATGCAGTTGTCAATTTGGAGGGGGAAAGTCCAATGTAGATATAGGAATTGCAGGAAAAAAGATAAGGAGTCAACTAAAATGACCATTGCAGGTTAAATATTCAGGCGCAGAGCTGGTGGCATCTTACGGGGTCATAGTCACAGTATTGAATCAAGAACACTAGGACACTATGGCTAGTAATGGAAAAGTGGTCAAGACAAGGCTAATTTAACTACTTTAAATAACAATTGAAAGGTCACAATTAAGAGAAACACTAAGTCTCACCGGGTAGGCCTGCCTTCCTCAGGGGCAAAAGTCAGCCATCAATAATAAAAAGTGTATGGAGGCAGGCTACTCCAAAAATTCAAAAACACCCAGCCACAATGAGAGCAGAAAACCTGACCTAAGCAACATTCAACCAAAAGGTGGCAAACACCTTATATGTAGTCACCGGGTAGGCCTGCCTTCCTCAGGGGCAAAAGTCAGCCATCAATAATAAAAAGTGTATGGAGGCAGGCTACTCCAAAAATTCAAAAACACCCAGCCACAATGAGAGCAGAAAACCTGACCTAAGCAACATTCAACCAAAAGGTGGCAAACACCTTATATGTAGTCAGACTGAGCAAGAACAAAATGCTGGTCAAGGTTGCTTATACAGACAGCCAGGCAGGTGCCCTCATTAGCATGATCATTTCCTGCAGCAACTGAGAATGAAGAAACAAGAAGAAGAAAAGACAATTTAAACATTCTCTTGACTTGCAGTAGCTGCAGCATGACTGATCTCTCCCTTAATTGTGACAAACATGGTAGCCATTTACCAAGAATCTGTGAAAATACCTATTGTAGAAATCACAAAGGTATAAAAACTTGGCAGGAGGAATATAGTCTGGGCCCAGGGCAGTTTCTGCACAAGAAGTGAAAACAAGTCATTGAAATCTCTATTAGTGACTGAACCGTGTTTGGAGTGATGATTGGGCAGCAACCAAGCTGGAGAATGTGCAGAGAGTATAATGCCTATGCAGGTAGATGTAGACTACTACCTTGTGATCCTTGAAACGTAGGAGTCATTGAAATCTCTATTAGTGACTGAACCGTGTTTGGAGTGATGATTGGGCAGCAACCAAGCTGGAGAATGTGCAAGAGTATAATGCCTATGCAGGTAGATGTAAACTACTACCTTGTGATCCTTGAAACGTAGGAGTCTCAAAAGGCTATCCCCAATCAACAGAGCTGACCTCATACTAGAAGGTATACCCTACACCCTAGGTAAACATTATAAAATAGGTCCTCAAGAGTTGATCAAGGTCAACCTTGGGCGTATAAAAAGTCAATCTAAAAAAAATAAACACGGGCATATCCCACACGTTTGTAAAGAAAGTGGTAAAGACAGTGATATAAGAAAATGTGTGGAAGACAAAGGCTAAGGATCTTCCCACTGCCATTAGGGATGGGGGAAGGCAAAATCTTCCAGATGCTTACCACACCACTTGATACCCCCTTCCACATGCATTGAAGAATAGATAAGGAAAAGATAGGGAGAGTAGGAGAAAAGTGGAGAGGTGTAGGTAGGTATAGTAAAAACTCACACCAACAGTAGCCAGGAGGGCAGGGGGCGAGCACCCTCTCAGGGATGAGTTTCTCTCAACTGGTCACTGACTAACAGGCGAAAAAGGTTTGGTAAAGAAAGTGGAGGAAAAAGTAGTGAATATCTAAGGCATAAAGGTCAGACTGCCCAGGTCACTGGCACTCAAAGGACATACCACTTCAAGTAGCAGATGCAGCAATACCCACCTCCCCTCCCACCGCAGGACTCAAATTGATCTGTTTAAAAGGAAGAATAGGATCTGTATAACCCAACAGGGGCAATAAATCCAGAGGCAAAGGGGGAAGTTACAAACTCTTAACTCTTGAGGAATGGAACCTTGCGGGGAGAAAGATGGCAAATGAAGGAGAATTTGCTCTAAAGGAGGGGGTAATATTTGGGAAAAGAGCAAATGGTGCCAGTAAGTGGCGATATCTGGGATATAGAACCAAATAGGCAAAAAAAAATTGGTATAAACTTAACTTTGAAGGGTTGAAAGGTAGAGTATAATCACAAGATGTGAATTGGGTATATGAAAAAGAATCTCAAATTTTAGGCGAGGGTGAAAAATTCTTCAACATGAAAAATACTTTTAAACAAATACAAAACATCCTTCAATTATAAAAGATGACAATTTGTCATCTACATAATTTGATAATCCACATTCGCCCTACATAATTTAGAGCAAGTACTTTTCCATTTTTAACACAAATTTGCAATATACAGAATGAGTGATTCAGTACCTACAATGGGTTCTCAATCAGGGCTCAAGAAGGTTAGGAGAAAAGAATTCTTTGAATGAGAATTGTTACTGATAAATTGAGAAAGATGAATCTAAATGAATTATTAAATTTATTAAAAAAAAGGAAGATAAGAGTATCAATCTAAAGGTTATTGAAGTATAATTGCATAGAGAAATGTATCAAAGTATGAGTTTGAAAAATACTCAAATTACATCACATTCTTAAGGAAAACTGGGCTTTTATTTTTCAGTTGTATTCAATTCATACCAATCATTTGTAGATACAAGTTGCATTGTATCCTGTATACTTATGTGAAATAGGTCAGGGAAAATAATTTGAAGGCTTTACTATGGACTAATTTTCAAGTATTTGTCTATGAAAGTTATGACTAGGAAGGGGGAGGGGCAAACAAGAAAAAGTATCTTAACCCCTTCCGTACCATGGATCATCCATTTGATCTGTGGTTAATATCCCTTATAAATAGGGGAGTGAAATGATGAATGTATAATTTTACACACATTTTATCATATTTACAGGTTTTTATATTTGGGCTAGTATCATAGCCATTCCGTATCCCCCAGGAAGGCCATCCTCACAGGTCTCCTCCTGACTTACAAAATGTGTTTCAACAGGAATTTTAAGTTTAGGCAATCTATCAGGTATTGTATATGTTTGGTGATGTGGGTGGATCTTGGTCAATTTGTCTTGCAGAACCTGAACTTCAAGTTCTTAGCCTACCATTAAGCCCGAGCTAGAGAAGGGCATCCATTCAATTTAATCATGTGATTTAGCCAAAAATTATCAGTGTTTGGAGGAATTTCAATTACACAGAAGCTTTGCATGGAGTCTGAGACAATGATATACACAAATGTGAATAGGGAAAAGCCATACAACAAAATATACAAAATGTATGTGAAGTACGAAGAATAACCACACCATCGTCTGGTGTATAAGGTGACAGCCCAGAGAGGAGTGCAGGGTTAGCCTAAGAAGCTACCCCCACACACACAATTCATTCTATGATATGCAGAGATGCTAATGGGCAGTGTTGTTGCAGCCCCAAGACAGTCAAGATGGTTAATTTGAAGCAGTGTGAAGTGAATGAGTGTATGGAATGCAGGAAAACTGATAAACATTTTTAAAACACCTTTCAGATGCTTGGTTTACGTGAGACAACCTGGAAAAAAAATGAAAAGCATGTGTGATGGAATGCAATCGGGTGTAGATTAAGGTGGTACAAGTAAAGAGGGTATGGCAGTGCTTTTGAGTGATGCAATGGTTGCTTATGAATGTAGGAATGCAAAAATTATTTGGGCAAAGTTGAGATTTGCAAGGGTGAAAAAAAGTTAATTGTAGTGAATGGGCCTTGTATTGATAGAAGTGAAGCTGAGAGATAGGTTTTGGAATAACTTGTGATGAGTGGTGGGTGGAATTGGTTGATGATTGAGAATGACAGAGCTAACTTTAATTACAGTGGAGAAAATAAAGAAAGGGGTTGGGTATCTTTCTGTGCTGAAAGAAATGGAAACAACAAACTTTTCTTTCAGCACAATGGTGAAAAGGTTGAGAATCAGAAATGAAAGGTTATTGAATCAGCAAGAAAGGGCTGTGTGAAAATGCAAAGTAGAAAAAGAAATAAGTGCAAACATAAAGAGTGTAAATCAAATGCTAAAATAACTGTGAACATGCAGTGGTAGGAAGAAAATGTTTAACAGTGCAGATGATGTCACTGTTGCTGTTAAAGACATACAAGATGAAAAGTCATTAAAGCATATGAAATCACCAATTGAAGCGTTTGGAAAAAAAGATAAATGTGGATGTTGATGGGAACAGGAAGCTATTCTGGAAGGAAATGAAAGGAAAATGGTGTATTGGAGTATGGAAGACAAAAGTACACTGAGATGAGTGAAAATTGGGAAGGCAGCTGAAGTAGATGATATAGTCACTGAGTTGCCAAGTATGATTTTATTATAGAAGGGGTCTCATGGGTGTTACAGCAAGGCATTTGAGAGTGGACGAGTGAATGAGGACTGGAAAAATGCAGTAATAGTGCCATTGTATAAGGGTAAAAGAGTGAGAGTGCAAGTATAAGGGGATAAGTCTTGGGTGTTGATTGGGTGTATGAAAAGAATAAACAAGAGTTTAATAGGTGATGGAGCAAGTTTTTTTCCAAGTGGGTGGGGTGTGTATGGAGCAAGGATTTGCTTAGATAGCTGAAAAACAAAGAATAAAATGTAAAATATATGCTGGGTTAATGGCTCAAAAAGCATATATGTTGATGACATGATGATAGTGCTTGAGAGAAAGATTTGGAAATGTTGATCTAAGCTTTCAAAAAGGGTTGGTGAAGGGATAAAAGTGAATGCAGATACGAGTAAGGTACCAGTGTTGTCACCCGTAAACAAGCGCATTTTAATAATAGTGGTACAGATGAAGCTGAATGGACTGTAAGGGTTTAAATAGTAATAAAAGTCTATGGGCAGTGCAAATGCTCTAGCTGAGAGGAATGCTTGGTTATGTGAAAGGTAAATTGACTGAGAAACAATTCAGTAAGCTGTTTGAGAGTGGGAATGAGATTGTGAGGGCGTTTTTTAAGATGATTCAGACATAATACTTTTGTGATCACAAAATTGGGTGGATTAGAGTGGGGTGCTTGAGGACCCCTGCCAAGATACTAACCCTGATAGGCTGAGATACAGTATACAGCACCCCATCATTATGAAGGGCCTTCAGCATGAACAAAGGTAGGCCATGGGCCTACCTTACTTGTCAGCTACTCTAACTGCATTCTTCAAGGTGGACAGCCCTTAAGAAGGCCACCACACTCTGAGTGGATCCACAGAGTCCATCTGGCAACTGCCTACTAGGGAGGAAGCGAGCTCCAGCATCAGGAGTAGGCCCACCTCAACTACGGTGCAGGAACATGCAACCCAGAACAAACAGTCAAATAAAGTGGAGTCCAGCCTCTTCCAAAAAGTTTGTATGGTCTGCAATTGTGTGCACAAACCAGTCCCAAATAGAAGGGACAAGTGATAGTGACCATACTCGTCCCAGTATGGGGACCCAGGGAAAGGTAAAGTGCGCAAAGATTGCCCAGACTGGGGTGCATCCTGCGAGTGTTGCTTCCAATCCTCTTTGCAATGTAATCAGTGTGAGGAGAGAAACTCTGGTCTAATCACCCAGTCCACATTCCCTATATGTCCAGGAACCCAGTAGATAATCTCAACATCCGCTCAGCTCGCAGAAAATGTAGTGACACGGATCTCCCAAACCAGGGAATGCGGAGATTCCAAGGACGAGAGCACTCAGGGTGCTTTGTGGGTTGCAATAAATCATAATCTGGTCTCCGAACCAGGACACGCTGCATTATCTTGCTTACTGAGCAGTGTATTGCAACCAGCTCAGCCTTGAAGACAGACACAGCGGATAGCAGACTTCAAACAGAGGGGATACGGTATGGAAACTGGGCCCCCTCCTAGGAGAGGAGATATTGTGTGTAGTTCTGCTTATGTGTGTGAGGTTTGGGGAATCAGAGTAGGTATTTAAAGTTGTCTGGGTTTGGGTTGCATCTGGTGCCTAATAGGGTATAAATAGGTTGGAGCGGGGATAGTTTGAATCGTGTTTCTAGCTCTTCACCCTAATTTGTGGGGAAGTAGCTGAAAACCCATATTTTAGATTCAATTTGTGTAATTTTAACAAAAATTCTAACAATTATATTCAAAATGTGAAAATCTGACTTAAAAATAATTCAGTTATGGTATATAGTCTAAAATTTAGACTTTTGGAAATTCTTCCTTTCTTTAAACACATACGCTCTAGAAAGTATTCACATACATACCAAATAGCATAATTTTTAACCATACTTCATGAACCATTTATTGCTGTTAAAATTTGATGTATCAAGACAGATGATGTTAATGGATACACAGAAAATTACACTAAGTTTGATAGTCAAATACAGGAGTAAAAATATTTTTACAAAAATTTCCAACCCAAAAGTATTTATACAATATTTTCACACATTTAATTTATATGGTTTTGATGAGTTTTGAAGTGTTTCTGGGACCTATTAATAATTTGGACTAGTCAAGAATACTCTTAGAAGATTTTAAGCCTTTCTTTCGCAAAGCAAATCATGCAAAGTAGAACTGTATTACAAAATAAAATTCTGAATTGAATCTCTTTAAATCTACAATGGGGGACATCTAATCTCCCTTGTTGGGGTTATCTTTGAAAAATCCTACTATATAGTTCAGAGGATCCTGAGTATGTACCCAATATAACTAGAAAGGAGATGAAGATCAGTAAGGAGAAAAGCATTGATGTTAGTTTTTAAGAGTTCTGGAAAAGTGGTGAGGGTGGTTGGTCTTACTAGAGTCTAAGGGAATAGTCCCTGCATATGGAGTAGGTCTAAAGGAATAGTCTGTGTGTGATGCTAGGCAACTTTACATTCTTACTCAAACAGCTCCCATCTTCTTTTCCAGGCAGCCCAGGGGACTGACCTGATTCCCGAATTGCTGGTCTGGTAACCCCTCGCACAATGGAACCCTCATCAGCTTGCTCATTCTCGACAAGTCCAGGGAGTAGATATCAAATCAAACTGGGTCACTGTAACTGTGGCATCACAGATACCATGAACCAAGGGGATGGGAGCTTCCATTACCTTGAGAGCACTCATGTTATCTCCCATACCAAGAGGTGTATTGAAACCAGCTCAGCCATGAAGAGAGCATGGTAGAACCACCTCCCTGACTTCATGCACTCTAGCTTGGATCCAACATGCCATGCTCTCCAAAAAGGCTGAACACAAAACTCTGTGAGCAGAGACAAGGCAGCAAATAGTCAAAGGTGGTACCCTAAACCCAAAGGGCTTAGGGTATGATCTCTGGCGACATGGAAGTCATCATTGGCAATGGATACAGTGAGCTGTTGCGACTGAGGGAGGTGCCAGGCTTGCATGAACAAGCACATAATGCACCGTTTACTTACTCAGAGCAAGTAGCCTCTTCCTGGCATTGACAAGTAAGCTCTCAATGGGTGAGGTGTGGGAGGCAGCAGTTACCAGACTAGTGTGGTGGACGAGTCCACTTCTACAATACACGCTGAGCTGCAGGTGAGTAAAACTCGAATCCGTAGTCAAGATTCGAACAAACAAATGATAGATAGAAAAGTAAGGCAGTATCAGTACTCGTAGGGCTGAACATCATGGAATGAACCATGTCCATAGCAGAGGTACAAAAGACCCCTCCTGGGTGAGACATTGGTAGAAAACAAGCAAGGATGGGTGCAAATCCACCCCTTCCAGGCAAACCTGAAGGATTCTTTATTATCTGGAGTGATTTTAGCAAACTGGGAAGATGGGCTTTCAACACAATAATGACCCCCAAACATCAAAATTGGTTTCTTCCTGGTTGAAGGTAGCTGCATTTTGGAATGGACATCAGTCACCAGAAAATTATAGCACAAACCAAAAGTCTGCAGCAATGAAATACACTCCAAAAACAGATGAAATTGATTTTTTTTAAAAATGAGTGGGACAAAATTTCATCTTAAGTTTGTTTGAACCTAAATCAAAAAATATAAATCTTTAAGTGTGTCATGAGTTTTCAATTTGTATTGGGTATGATTACATTGACAGCAAATTTCATAAAAAGTTCCTGTTATCTATCAAACCTGTTGAAATTTTGTGGGTGTACCTATTAATACATTCATCTCAATGCTTCCAAATTTCATTACCCCGCAATATATGATTCATCAACTAGGGCGAAAGATTGTGGCATTACATAGTAGTATGAATACTCTCTGTAGCAAGAAGTCTTTTCCCATACTTAACACCCAATACCCCAAGATATAGACAACCTAAGATTTCTACTGTAGCATACTATTATGGTGTAATTCTGTAAGAATGATCACCAAGAATAAGAGTGGTCCACTAAAAAGTGCTTCAGTTAAGATTTCTCAGTTGAATAGACAACATACATATTTTGATTCCTACCTGTTTATTTGGCTTAAATAATATCTGGGTAAACCCTAGGAGCATTCGGAAGTTAATGCATGAAGACCTGAACCAGGAATGCCCTTATAACTTCCTCTTCTTGCATTGCGCAAAAGTAAAAACTTCAACTGATAAAATAATAGCATTTTTGGTTAATCTTTAATAAACTTATATGACATGTATATATTTTGATATATAGAACAATAGTCACCTACTTTATTTAAAGCTAAGAATTATGATAGGGAAACTAACACTGGGGAAATAATAGCCACAACTTTTTGATTTCTCATTATAAAGTAAATTTTTTTTTTACTAGTACATAATTATAAATCGAGGCCATTTCAAATAATAAACTAAAGATTTACACAACATAGGTGGATTATACAATCTGTAAGAAAAGGCAGTGAGTCCATCTGCCTTTTATGGGTTATTCCATATCAACTCAACCAGAGGGTACCATGGTGACCCACTAAGATTTGGCTGAAAAAAATTATACTGGTAGTGATACCTCTATGTATATAATGAGCATGTGACAAATTCTAGGGCCAAAAATTCAATGGGTTTCTGTGCTAGCGCTCTTCATAAAAAGGCTCTTCACCCACTTTTGACACTATTGAATTGCACATGTTCCTGAACACCCACCCACCTTTGGATGTCAATATCTCTGGATTGAAATAAGATGCATGTCTGGAATTGGAAATGCTATGTAATTTGCAGCCAGGCTTTCAGTATCTGTCATCAGAAAAGGCCTATCTATTTTAGTTTCTGATTCATTGGCCTCCAAATTAGTGACCTTGTTAAATGCAAATATGAACATTTTTATTGTCAGGGGGCAACTGTGAAGTTAGAATAATTCACAATAGGGTATTAAGGCTGGATTCCTTCTTGTTGAGGACATTACTATCTGCAGAAGGTTTCTTGAATATACAAAAGTTTTAATTTTGAAGTAAGGGGGCTCAGGCTAAAAAAAAAAAAAAGATTTATATGTCAATTATGTAAAAAAAAAAAAAAAAAAAATACCACAGTGAATTTGTCAGTCAAAATTTCATCTGAGAGGCCTTTTCCAATGACAGATCATGAAAGCCTGAGTGCAAATTACATAGTATAGCAAATTCCAGGCAGATATCTTATTCCATTCCAGAGATATTGGCATCCAAAGGTGAGTGCTCAGGAACAAGCACAATTCGGGATTGTCAAAAATGGGTGAAGAGCCCCCTTTTTTTGAAGAGCAACAGCACAAAAAAAACATTGAAATTTGGCACATGCTCATTATATACATAGAGGTACCAGTATAATTTTTTCAGAAAAATCTGAGTCAGTCACCATGGTACCTCTGGTTGAGTTCATATGGGATGACCCTTATCTATATAAGACTAAAGCATTAAGAATCACCATTTCCAATTTCATACAGACCATCACGATATCACTAAGTATTATCAAAGGAACTTATACAAGGCAACATACATGAAAAGGGAGAAAACTATTTACAATAACATTTATGTTGTTTATATATAGGGAAATTAGGACTTGAAGAATATAAACAAATGTTACATTACACACAATGGATATTACATTCAAATATTAAAGGAAACAATATTTGCAGAATGCAAGTAAATACCAGAGCAAGATTAGAAATATTCCTAAACCACTCAATTTAGGAGAAATAAGTCACAGCAATTCATATAATAATGTTGTGGTATAGTTTTAACGAATGATCCGCATTGTTTAATCTTATCTGAATGGGAAACAATAGTATAACATGGTATCCGAACCATAGGCTACTATATATAGCAGCCACATCTAAAGCCAAGACTCAATAAGCAACTAACTTCACCCGATGTGGATTAACATAAGTAGGATTCAATTCAGCCAGGCAGGAACCAGAAGAGGCCTACATTATACTTCAGAGTTATCAGATATGAAAGAAAACAAATGGGAGATTTAATATCAAAATCCTTCAGGCAAACTATTTTTTGTGGCTAGAAGATTGGTGTTCTGTAGGAAGCAGAATAAAATCTAGGAATGGATTTTTCAGTTATAGTTATCCTTAAAAAAACTTAAAATTTAAGTTAATTTCTAGAAATGAACTTTTTTCTTTAAGCCAATCACTCAAAATAGCCTTTACTTTAGATTCATGTATATGTCAAGTTTGCCACAATTTTGATTTTCTAATAGTTAAAATCTTGTTTTCTGTATCTTCAGAATTTCTTAAATCCAATTTATGGAAAACAGCTGGTGTAATAAAATCAATCATTTGAAAATAAAATTCATCTAGATGTAGGCAGATGGTCTGGGAAGCCACCAATAAAACATTTTAACTGCATCCAACATGGGCAATTAATGTATGTCAATCAACACTTTGTGAGACTGGTGAGCGATGATTTGGCTTCATTAATGTGCCTGGTCATATTCACATGAAATCCAGATTTCTTGTCAGTTGAGATCTTCAAAATCACCAATTGTCTTCTCAATCTGTCATCTTTTGATCTTGCTCGCTATATCATCCCCTATTTTCCCTTTCGATAAGCACTTCTCACACAACTCTCGAGAAATCTTTGCTGACTGACCAAGAACAACTACATATAACATTTCTTATAACGGAGCTAGTCAAACTTTCAAAGCCATACCCTGCTACAGCCTACCTAACAAGATACAGGACATGCACAACAACAATAAAGATGGGTGGCCAAATATCTGCCAGACTAAGGCCCAATGTAGCATTTGCTCATCATATATGCAACATCAAAAACTTCAAACAGTATCCCTTACCCATCTTAACATTTAAATGCAAGGCGGCACCTAGAATTATACTCATACACAATGACCTAACTCACATGCATGCATTCAAACAGAGACTGCAATGTCTCCAGTTATAGATCAAAACCCTACATACTCGATTCACCAACATACAACAAAATCTACAACTACCATCTTCATTGCGCTAGTGAAATTTGCAAAAACCCGGATGTTTTTCAAGAAATGAATGCTACTTATTTTATTCAAAATTCATATAAAAATAGAGATAGCTATTCTTTTTCTGTTATTCTAATGCTTGTAGTGTTTGTATGTAGAAAAAACCCAGAATAAACCCCGGGGGTTTTCATTTGCCTACCCTGATGGTATTGGTAGTATTTAAGGCTAGGTGCTGTATATTGATTTTTACATCTAGTGCGATGAAGATGGTAGCTGTAGATTTGGTTGTATGTTGGGTTTTTTTGCCAACCCTGATTATACCAGACATCCAAAACATTATACATCAATAACATTCAAAGCTAATGTCACAAATATAAACAAAAATGCATCACAACCACATACTAAACTTTCAAACATTTTCAAACCATACAGAAAGCCTAAAATTAATTACAGGCTACTACATTGACAGACCATTTATACAATGAAATCAAGGTCAATCAACACTTGACATGAGGCAAATACTAGTAGCCTCTATAAACCCAGAGCACCCACTATACTACATGGCCTGACACACAATACCACAAAGAAAAACTAAAATACTGAGTGCACTACAGCTGTGCCCTATACCACCTCACACAAAGTTCCAGAAACAACCATTCATTTCACTCACCATTATATCCAATCACTTTACAAACACAATGTTCCATGCACTGCCAGGATATCTAACCCTTGTGAAAATAGACCACTCATGGTCATCAACAGCCCTTAAAGCTACCGGAATAGACTGGATGGGACCATTATGGATGTCTGTCCAAGATGCAATAGTGCGGCCCACACAAACTTTATTGGAGAATATAATGCACACAAGCACACAGACCAGGAACTGTATAGATTGTATCCTTCTTCAGGGTCTTAAGATGCTCAGCTGACAGCCTAAGTAGCTATAAGTAGTGATATTCACTACTTATGCTAAGTGAATTTAGCCTTAATACCATTGCTGAAATGCTTAAATAAAAGGTGAACCATTTTTAATTTTTTTGTACTGTAGGGGGTTTTAAGCACAATCAAAAAAATGTAGGGAAATATCAATTTCTATTATAGTTAAAATTTATAAGAAATCAAGCCAGAATTCTATCATATTGGAGTCTAATCTTGAGGGAATTATATTAATTTAGGAACATAAGCTGAGTGAAAACAAGATGACACCTCTCGCATTTAAGTTTAAACAATTCACTTAAAATACATTTCTATAATGTATTACAATCATTCAATAGTCAGTTGGTGAATGGCCTCATACTTTCTACCATTTTTCTCATTTTTATCTACTAGAGAAGGAAATTTAGAACCTTGACAAAAAGGAAAAAAAAATGTCTAACAAAAAAAAGGAGTTATAAAATTAGAGGGGAAATGAGTAGGTATATATAGAATTATTTGGGGGCACATCTTGCTCTCAAGCATCCAACCATTCATCAATAAATAGCAAATCTTTCAACTCAAAAAATATTACTAAATGATTCAATATCAGGAACAAAGGTTTGGTTGTTATAATTTTAATAGTCAACAGATCTATGGAATTGTGTGATTCTCTCCCATTTGAGGTCATTCAAATTCCCAAAAGTAACTATTTTGGTGATATTTTACGGGGAAGGGAGGGGGGGGGGCTTAAGTAGCAAAGGAATAATGTTATCGCCATAATGCAATAAAGAGGCACAACTAACCGATTCATCAAATTCTGTTACAGCTGTTTTGTTTCCACTCTGACTTGAATCTGAAATATACAATGCCACTCATTACAAAAAAATATTAAAAGATGTGCAATATAATGTTAAGGAAAAGCCCATTCAGCATGAGAAACTAGAATAATTAATTTCTAGCTAACAAGAGGCCTGACATCAAAAGGTAAGTTTTGAATTATTTTATACAAAAAAATGTTTTTTTGCAACTAAAATGTAATCATTAAATTTTGCATAAAAAGTGGAGGCTCATTTAATTTTGACAACTGGATTTTTCCCCCTCAAATTGCAGTGCTATGTAAATATACCAAGTATAAAATATACAATATTGTATTACTTTGATAATTATGCATTCTCATAACTTTATAGAAAAATAATTAATGTACCTAATGACATGATCTATGTCCATTAAGATAATATACAAACACCAAGATAAAAAGCAATACAATAGAATTAATATAGGAAATGGACGTATTTCTGGTGTGTATTGTGTTTGTATATGCATTTGTCTAGGTTTACACTGGTTTGCCCAATATAGGATTGGTTGACACCTTAACTAAATGCACCTAGTGACATGTATCTACATTCATTAAGATAATATACAAATACCAAGATAAAAAGCAATACAAGAACAAATAAGGGACTGGTTTTGAAACTATTTGATGGGGGCTTTAATTAGGGTAAACTCGCCAATTAAGACGCACAGCACCTTCTCCAATTAAGACACTTGTGAGAAAAATTTAATGCACACAATCAAATTCTTGTATGCTCAAAATAATCTAAAACCATCTACCTAAAAGATTTTGATTTGTGTGCATAAGTTTTTGCAGCAGTTTTTTTCTCACAAGTGTGTCTTAATTGCCAAGTTTACCCTAGATGGAATTAATAAAGGAATTGGATGTGTTTCTGGTGTGCATTGTGTTTGTATACCCATTTGTCTAAGTTTAGCTGGTTTGTCCAATGTAGGATTGGTTGGGTAAGTTTTTCACTTTCTTTTTTAAGTGTGCTTCTTCCACTCCAAACAAGAGTAAAAATCACAATATGCCTTACTTCTCATTAAAAAAAATCAAATAGAATTGCATGCTCAAACTTTTAAATTGTTCAAATAACTATCAGCTGACAGAAATTGTCAAGTCAGGCCCAATTTATTCCCTGCCTTCAATCTATCCCCAGGAAGCTTTACCCTTATCTAAGCAGATTAATATCTTGATCGTAGGCATCATTTAGTTCATCCCAACCTGATCTCTTGCCCAAAAGAATTAAGAATTTATGTAAAGCTTCCTTCCTTTTTCCATTTTAATATTTTTGGGGGGGTTCCTTTCCCTTTGCATTGGTTTTGTATAAAAGCACAGCAAGCGATTTGCAATGTTCATTGTACAGCTGAAGGATGAGGTGAGATGTGAAATATGATTCCAAGCCCTTTCACTTATTTACCAAGACCTTAACACTTGAATGATGTCTATAAACAAAAATGAAAGGCTGCACAAAATCTATTTCACAATGCGCTTATTACATAAGGAGACTATGGCAAAAGAAGTGCAAAATACTGAGAGTGGGAAAGCCGATAAGAATTTACCTTGCGTAGTAGTAATTGGGGGAGGTGGTTGTGATACAAGATTGCTCATTTGCCAGTACTGATTCCAGGCATTGGTAGGATTTGGATTAGCCCCAGTTGGAGGGGGCCCCCAGGTGTAACTGGGCTGGCTCCAGTTATTGTTAGGTTGTGCATTCCAATTTCCAAAGCCTGCCTGGTTCCAGTTGCCATAATTTCCTTGAGCCCAGCTACCAGGGGGACCACCCCAGTAACTTGGCTGGTTTGTCTGGTTAGTCGAATCAGTTGGAGCTTTCTTTGAATCAGGATTCTCCCCTTCAGGAAGTGGGGGAAGTGGTTGCTCAGGAGGGAGTGGAGGTTGGGCAGGCTGAGGAGGAGGAGGACCAGATCCAGGCTATATAAAAAAAAAACATTAAATGTAAAACAAGAAGGGGCCTATACCATAAATTTAGGGAGAGAAGTGAAAATGTGTGGATGGCACATCAAACATAATTTGGGATGAATGAAAAATAACTATCCCAACTCGCATATATTTAGAGATGAAGGCAGATCCCCTTGAACAAGTATGATGAAATTATGTTATGATATATAACCCAATGAAGGTAAGGCTGCAGTGAGAAAAGAAGGGTAGGTCAATTGAGGAGTAAATAAAATCTTCAAAATATAAAAACTCTTAAAGCAAATGTAATAGCAACCTCAATAACACAAACAAGAGGGAATTCCAAAATGGAAACTTCCATTATGATACCTCTTCCTGCGAGAAAGAATTGCCTTTATAACCAGAAAATAAAATGAACAATTTTCAGGAAAGTTGAAGGATGAGTATTTAAATTAAATCCTGCTAAAGTGGGGCTGGAAGTTTCAATACCGGATCCCATCAATTTTGTACCATTTACTTTAATTCCCATATGTACTTCTCTCAGTAACACCATCTAAAAAGAGATTAAACAGCCACATCATCATCAAAAAACTGTGTTACACCAACATGTAAAACCACTCTCACCCAAATGCACGACTTACTTCCAACATACTCTTCACACCATCTAAAGGTTTACAACTCTTCATACATGCCACAATGCCCCGAGATCTAAACAATCTTAAGCTTTATCCAGATCAATAAAGCCAGTACACTTTACATCATTTTTTTTCAGCTAGGTGTCTCAGTGCAAATACTTTATCCACACACCCTACATGGAAGCTCTTGGTAGCAAACTCGATATGGCTTTGGTTTACTAATAATGTGGGTTTGATCCTGGCATGAGTGGACACAAAGGTCAGTCAGCACACGCAGATCTGGCTACCAATTGGTAGATGCACTGTGCTCAGCCCTGTACTGGGGTGGGTAGATCTTACACTTATCACACACACAGCTAATTACAGCGCTGCTTTCTTTCCTCTCCCATCTTGCAGCGCAACACATACACTATCTGTTCCATAGAATCCTGCTGATAGGTATCCACATACTTCTGAAAGGTCCCTCTGCCCCAGGGCAACGAAGGTTCTACCTAAACGCTGCTTGGTGTCAAAACAATACTTCTTAGCACCTCTCCCCAAAAAGGACCAGCCTGTGGTGCCCTCAGAGCTCATCAGTGATTGTTATACTGACCATTATTTCTATTTCATTACCAAGTCAGGATCTGTCTGGATAAAGGCAGGTTGCCGAACCATGACTAGTACTAATAATAGAACCTACATACTTTAACCTCCCCAGTTCATCACATATATGTTATCCTCCTCATATGCCCCTTTAGAATATTTCCATACACCAACACCATCTACAACAGGCTTATCCGCCTTTGTTCTTGCATCAATCTTTCTGCCCCTTACCCTTATACTATTAGTTTTCTTCCTGTATTCAGGGACAACTTCCACAATACAACCTGACCCATTACATAAGAATCTCCAACACCTAACATCTCAGCAAATATCTACTACTGCAGCATTCCTATTTTTCAGTCCTCTCAGAAACCTAACAACCTCTTGCATACTTAATTCTTTCTTACCACAATACAGCAATTTATATTGATGAAGCCAATCATAATTACCATTATATCATCTTTAATACTTAATTTTTTTTTTTTTTATCTCATTCACAACTACCTGGCCTTGATATTCACACTGCTATTCTCATTTCCTCATCTTTCTTACTTCTTTTCAGAATAGTGTTGCGTTTCCATGCAGAAACTCATCATTTGTTCAAATGTTTTGATTGCTGCTGTCCCGTTTGATTACTCATTTCACTTTCCATGTCATCTCCCCTCCCGTTTAATTACTCATTTCACTTTCATTTTCATCTACTCATCCATTTAATTACTCATTTCACTTTCATCTACTCATCCGTTTAATTACTCATTTCACTTTCTTTTTCATCTTGTATACAATTAACCAAATCAAGCCATTCTTATCTACACTATTAAGCATATACCCTTTTTCGCTCTGCAGAACAAGCTTTCCCAGCAAAATTCCACCTGAAAGTTTTTTTTATAAATCTTAAAAGGACTTAATATTTCTAGAATTCAAATGGATTTTAAAATTAACAAGCATATAGATAAATATACCATATTAAATTCCTATACAAATCAAAAAATTTGATAGAAATTATCAAACAAATATTCTTTTCAATTATAGATAAGAATATTTCTTACTCACCCCTTGATAATTCCAACCACCCCAAGATGAAGTATCCATTGTGAAAAGTGCCAAATATATTAACTTTCTTTATATCACTTTTTATTAGTTTTACAAAGCAAGTTGTTAATATGACCTAAAAAAGAGAAATAATTAAATAACATCAATAAATTTTGAAAAACCAATATCAACGTAACTGCAAAAATGACCTTAATCCAACCAACAGAGAAGTATTGGATTAATGCTTTCTTGAATGAAACTTTTTTTTTCCCTTTTCCTTTAGTTCCTGAGGGAGAGGGAAATAGTCAATGATGAGTACTTAAGAGCAGTGTTCATCCTTTGCATGAATTAATGCAAGAGAATGAAGGAATGAATTCAAATTTAGAAGAAAAGAGTAACAAAAATGCTACAGGTGAACAGAGAATTAACTTGATCAGTCGCAATGGTATTTTAAAAGATTAGCAGAAGTAATGCAGAGTGAATAGAGGAGCAAATTTCAAAACTTGGGCAGTCTAATATGTATTTTTAAGAGAGGCTAAATTAAAGGGATGCCATACATGAGGATTGGGTTCAATTCATAGGAATGAATGACCCAAAGGGTATATTAAAAATGTCCATTTTAATAAGAATGGTAGTAAACTGGAAAAGGAAACTCAATCCTTAGATGGAAAAAAGGTATAGCAAGAATTGGGATGTATGGAGAAACTAAAATATGATGATATTCCTCTAAAAGAGATAAATATTAAGGAGATAGGTCCTTGGAAAAGATCCTTCGGGGGTTGATGCAAAAAAAGCTAGGTGTAGGTTTAGTGCTTTTCATCTTTGAAGTACAGTGGTACCTCTACTTACGAAATTAATTCGTTCTGGAAATCGTTTCATAACGTGAAAATTTCGTAAGTAGAAACGCTTTTTACCCTATAAATGCCCTAATCGGTTCCAAGCCCCTTAAAAATCGGACATCATTTTTTTATAAATTACAAAAATGCATCAAAACCTGTAACAAATACATGTTAGAATTAAATTACTGCACAATAAACATAAAAATGAGAGTTGTACATAATGTAAAGAATAAAGGTTTTTTTCTTCCTTTTTACTTTAATGGTTCTCTTGTTTAACTGCTATCGTTGTCACCTTTCGCCTTCTTTGGTTCAGGTTCACTCTCAGCAGTGGTTTTTGCCTGACGTTTTGTAAAGATCCGATCCAAGGTTGTCCGCCATGCCGAACAACAGAGTGAATTCCAGTCCTCCTTTTGAACTTCTCGAACCACCTACGCGATGCCTTAAACTCCTTGTGTGGATCTTGCGCCGAAGTTCCCTCGCCTGCATCCATCTTTACGAGGTCATTAAAGATGGCGGTCGCCTTTTTGCAAATTATGGTCTCGGCCACTGTGTCTCGAGCCATCTCTTTCTCCTTTATCCACATGAGTAACCACCTCTCCATCTCATTGTTCACTGCCGACCTCCTCTTCGAAATGACAGAGAGGCCTTTGGAAGGAGTCGTAGCTTTTAGGGTTTCCTTTTGTTTTAATATCGTGCCGATCGTTGATGGATTACGGTTATATTCTTTGGCGAGATCAACCAAACGCATCCCTTTCTCGTACTTTTTTATTATCTCTTGATTTGTTTGTATGGACAAAACAACTCTCTTCTTCTTCTCACCACTTTTCTCCATCACTTTCTTGGGGCCCATAGTAAATAAAAGTTAATACGCACACGTAAAGTTGCAATAAACACTAACAATAGCTGATGAAAAACTGTCCGAACACTTCGTGCTTTACTGAATTTCGCTAGCGTGAGACTGAGGTTTCGGTGATCCTCATGGGCCGACAGGAAAACGAAGGGGATTCTGGGTATACGCACATACACAGAGGTCCATCATAGCCAATGGGATGCCAGGAAGATGCTGGGCAATAGCCAATGGCAGAGCAGCTCGGACGCGCCACTTTCAAACCAAGATACAGGATGCTACAAGTATGTTTACGCTCGGTGGACTCTGGGAGCTGTGAGTAGCAGCGCGTATTTTGAAATTTTTGCCTTTCGTATCCTGGAATTTCTTTCGTAACAAGAGGCAATATTTTCCCGAAGAAGTGTTTCGTAACCTGAAAATTTCGTATGTAGAGCCTTTCCTAAGTAGAGGTACCACTGTAATTGAAGCCAGTGTTAAGAATTCTATCCAAGGGGAGGAATCACCTTGTGTATCAATTTCACAACTTTCAAACAAACATATGGATTCCAGATTAAAGCAGAATCATGTTTATAGCCCCTGGGAAGAGGTGAATCTCTGCTCCCTCCGACCCCAAGGGAGAAAACTTTCGATCCTTTGAACATTACCACAATTAAGCAGGGCTGTGCTTTCTGTGACATTGTGAGGAGGGACTAAGTTAGAGTGTGTTGCATGCTGTGAGAATTTTATAGCAGTCCATGCAACTAGGAAGTGGTAGTTGTATTGCAACTTAGCCTTACACAATAGGTCCAAGTAGAGTGGTAATATCATATCCACATAGGAATGACTAACCACAGCAACTCTTGCCCTACAGGGTGGTTAGAGAAACAGCTGGGCTTGCACAATCATCTAATTTCCCAAGGAATTATTTTACAAGATCTCCTAGATAAACAATTAAATCAGTCCTAATTTCCCAAGGAATTATTTTACAAGCCAATAGTATGAATGTAAATTCAGTGGGAAAGTGCATAGGGAACCTTCAGCTTCCCAAATACTCTCAAAAAATTAACTAATCCTGAATAGGCAACCCCCCTGATCCTATATATTCAACTCTCCACCCTAGGTCATATACAATCCCAAGTAGTTGAATGCTTTCAAATATTCAATTGATCTGTCCATGTCTTATTTCAGCCACCTAATATCCAAACTACAAATGCTATTTTCATCTATATCCTCCAGTGTCTCACTATAATGTCACCCACCAATAACATTATATATACTCTATGGAGCCTGTCCTTGGTGTCCATCAAAATATTGGGCTTTAATAAAGCAGCATCCTAATGGAATCTGATTTTCATGCAAAACTTCTATAACACCTACAGTGCTTTTCATTTAGGTAGTTACTCCATATATATCCTTTATTAATTCTATGGATTAACAATAACTAGCGAAAGAAAGGCAATTATTATAAATATTTTGAAAAAATATACAAATTCTATATAGTGTATACTTAATATAGCACTTTCACTAATCAAGGCAAGCAAGTTTCTAATTCCAACAAAAAAATCAATTGGCAGCAATCTTGTCCTTGATACGAGGGGCTGTCAATAAGTTTTGCAAAACCACCATAGATGATCCCAAGTCAAAGATGAGGATCTTTAGGAAAGGTATCAAGCATGCAGAAAGGATTATGGACACCACAAAGTTCAACTTCAATAATGTATGCTGTGACTGCTACTGGAGAAAAATTACCACCATAGATATGTTGTGTACAAAGGATGCAAGCCACCCAGATCCAAGATGGACCACTGCATGATACATGCTAAGCACAATGTCTCAGCAAGTAGATGGTTTGATGAGGCTTGTTTTTGGACTGGTTGAAGACAGTTCTCTTCTCTTTCTGTAACAGTCTTTCAAAAGAGCGCCCAGTAGTCATCATAGGAGACAATCTAGGCTGCCACATTTCTTTTGAAGCCATCAAACTTTGTCAAGAAAAAAACATCAATATGGCTTTCCCCTGCCTGCGAACACCACTCATTTACTACAACTACTAGATGTACGTGTTCAGCTCCTTGAAGACAGCCTGGAAGAAGATACTGACAGCTTGGAAGGAACATGGGGACCCTCCCAAAGTGGTGCTTTGCAAGGCTGCTTCGCATCTTGTCAATGGAAATGGAAAGTGCTCTGTCCGTACATGTGGGATTTAACCCTCCAATGCTGAAGCAGTCATTCCTAAGCTATGCAGGATGGCCCCAGATACCTAAAGGTCACAAGATTTTGTGAGCCCTAACATGCTCTCCTACCTGAAGGAATCATGAGAGCAAAGTGTACATCAGAAACCCAGAAGGAAGGCTCTTAATATCCTTGCAGACCTTGAATCTGCTTCCCGATCTGGGACTGCTGTTCATCCACGTAAATGAAGACTGCCAGAAGATGAAGACAGAGTCAGAAGAACTAGAAGATGAAGATAATGAGCCAGAAATGACATTAGAAGAGGAGGAGCAAGAGGATGAGGCAGCACAGGAGATAACACAACTGCTATGTTTTAGTAAAATTTAATGAAGCAAAGATATCACATCATTATGTTGGTCAAGTTAAAGAAATTTTGGAGTCAGATGTAACTAGACTGCTTCAGAAAAGCAAGAATATATTAACCGGCTTGCTTTTAAAAGAAAACAAGAAGAAACATTGTCTACGTTAATTACAATTTTTATCTGCAGAAAAATTTTTTTGGGGGGGCCTTAAAATTCAAAATTTGCACCATTTCCAGACATCCGCAGGGATCAGTTCTCGGTCCATTATTATTTGTCATCTATATAAACGATCTTGGGGAGGCAGTTAATAATAAAGTGTCAATTTTTGCGGATGATACCAAATTAGCAGCTGTAGTTAAAGATATTGATGATAATTTTAAAGTGCAGGGGGACTTAAATAAATTGTTATCCTGGGCACATAAGTGGCAAATGACTTTCAACCTTGATAAGTGCAAAGTTATTAACATGGGAAAAGATAATAGAGAATTTAACTATGAAATGGATGGGCATTGGCTGAGCTCAGTAGAGGATGAGAAAGATCTAGGAGTAGTAATAGATAAGTCATTAAGGTTTTCTAAGCAGTGTATTGAAGCAAGAAATAGGGCAAATAGAGTGCTGGGTTTTATTAAGAGAAATGTCAGTTACAAAAGTAAGGAGGTTATTCTTAAACTCTATAACTCTTATGTTAGGCCACATCTAGAGTACTGTATACAGGCATGGTCCCCACATTTTAGACACGATATTAACCTTCTTGAGTCAGTGCAACGGAGGGCAACAAAGATTATTCCTTCCCTGAGGCACCTTGAATATGAAGATAGACTGAGGGTATTAAATATGTTCTCGTTCGAAAGGAGGTGTGTGAGAGGGGATATGATTGAGCTGTTTAAAATTTTTTCCGGGATAGATAAATTGGATGTTAGCAAGTTTTTTGAGTTAGATGATGGAAATCGGACTAGAGGTCACCACTTGAAAATTAAAAAGCAAGGGTGTAGGTTGGATTTAAGAAAGTATTTTTTCACCAATAGAGTGGTAGACTTCTGGAACAAATTGCCGCAGAGGGTAGTAGGTAGTCCAAATCTAAATGTATTTAAGAGTAGGTTGGATGAGTTTATGGGAAGGGAAGGTTGTGATGGTTCCTAAGTTTTGTATATATTAATATTGTTTGTATATATCTATAGCTGCATGATTTAGTTCTTGACAAGCCTTGATTGGTGATACCCTTGTTTCTGGATGCAATCCTCTGGATGTAGTTTTCCTGGGAGTTTGGGTGCCTTGAAAAAGAGGCCGCTTGACTCGGATGACCTATGATGAGCCCTTGTGGCTTTTGTCATCCGTTATATTATATTGTGGGGGACTTTGATTTTGTCTTCCCCTGGTGATGGTGCTTTTTGTGGGTGGGTTTTGACGGAGGCGGATGACCTTTGATAGGCCCTTGTGGCTTTTGTCATCCGTGTAATTATGTTATGTTATGTTATGTTATAGTCATAAAACGTAAGTGTTGGTTGGCTGAGACGGGATAATTCCAGCCAATCAGCGTTCAGATCTCACTCACTCGACAGTATATGTACCGATTTACCGCGCTCCATTCAATACACTTGTGTCCCACGTGTGAGCGGTGATTTGTGTATGTCATAACTTTGCGTGTTTTATTTCTCATTTTTCAATTGTTTTACATCCTGAATAATTCTTGCTTTTTGCACCTTAATATTAACAATGCCTAAGCGCCCTGCATTGTGTAGTGTTGCTAAAGACATGCCTAAGCATGCCAGGAAAGTGATGAGTTTGGAGTAACCAGGATAAATACGGAAGAATCTGACAAAGAAAAAGATGAAGTTCAAGCTGAAGTTGGGCTTACATTAAAGAGGCTAGCCAATCAGAGAAGAATTAAAAGTGTTCAGGTAGATTTGGAATCGTGGGACCCTCACATGGTTCATTACATAAAGGCACAAAATAGCCTCAATCTTGCTATGGGCCCTTACTGGGACATGCTAAAGAACCTGAAAAAGCAACGATCTCAATTGCCCATTAGTGTTCTTCACCCCAAGTAAAAAGCCTGAACCCCTAACCACACCCGAAACTACGCCCTCCACCTCTGGAGAAACTTTTCCTCCTCCTCTGATGTCTACTGAGCAGGAGTCAGGATAATTAAATCTCTTCAGCTTCCCTGTGCAGTCATATCATCATCATTGAAGTGCACAGGCAACATCATCTACAATCATCATTCTTCAATAAAAACAAAACTATCTCCAGGTGAGTAAACATTATACAATAAAATAATTTAATGTGTTCTGATACTTTATTTTGTACTGTATGTGTATGAACATGACAAAACAACTTCTTGAATTTATATGGGGAGCATATTACGATGTTTGGGAAGGGTTGAGTGTTTTAGGGGTAGCGTCAACTATCCGCAGTTTTTCAATATTCACGGGGGTTCATGGTCCCTATCCCCTGCGAATAAGGGGAAGGGGGTCGACTGTAATATATTTGGATTTTAAGAAAGCTTTTGACAGCATTCTCCACGAAAGACTACTTCAGAAGTTAAATATGTTGGAGGTAAATGAAAAGAAATGTTCTTGGATGGATTGAAGGTTTCTTGAAAACAAGGCAATGTGTGTGTGTGAATGGAGTAAAATCAAACTGGATAAAAGTAAGAAGTGGAGTCCCACAAGGCTCAGTTTTGGCCCTGTACTGTTTGTCATAGACATTAATGACTTACAGCAAATTGTAAAATTTAGGCAGATACCAAAATTTATAGCAAAGTAGCACACAATGAAAATGCATTAAATGAAGATTTGAAGAAATTAGAAGAATGGTCAGACACATGGAAACTAGACCAATGCAGAAAAATGCAAAGTAATGCACTGTGGAAATATAATTACACCCTATAAACTAATAAATAAGGAATTAGAAACAGTAAGTAAGGAGAAGGACCTAGGAATAACAGTTACAAATTCCCTGAGAAGTGAAGAACAGATAATATTACCAACAAGGTGAATAAAATGATTGGATTGATTAAAAATGCATTTGAGTTCCTGTGTCCAGAAACTTTCAAAATTCTGTACAATTCCTATGTAAGAGCACATTTGGAATATGCAGTACAGGCATGGTCACCTCATTTGAGAAAAGATATAGAAAATTTGAAAAGTTCAGTGAAGAGCAACAAAACTAGTACCAGGCCTACAAAATGTGACATATGAAGATAGATTAAGAAGCTTAAACTTACCAACGTTGGAAGAAAGGAGGACACAGGATCTAATTGAAACTTTCAAAATAATTAGAGGTTTTGAGAACATTGATAGCTCAAAGTTCTTCCAAAGAAATGAAAATGATTTAAGGGGGAATAACCACTAGATACTCAAGAAACAAACTAGAACAACATTAAGAAAAGTTTTTTTTCCCCAAAGAGTGGTTGACCCTTGGAATGCCCTACCTAATTGTGTAGTAAATTCGACCACAGTAAAAGAATTTAAGAAAAATTATGATAATTATATGAACAATCTAATGTAATATGTAGGCTACAACAGAAAAGCTTGAGGCGAGCCTTTATACTTTAAAGCACCAATAGATGCATACACAGTCTTGCTTATTATACTGGTAAGTTATATACTGGGGGCCTGTGCCCCCCACAGTGATATCTCCCCCATGAGCAGTCCCCTTGAATTTACTCAAAAAAGGTGAAACATATTTTGCATCCCATCAGTCGTGCCGCCAATCTTCAGGTTTACCAATTCAGATTAGTCGCACACAATTTTGTTACCAATTTTTCCTACAGTTTTGCTATTTTCCTAGTGATTTTCAGCTTGCCCACTGGCCTATCAGCAATGTGGGTCATTCACTGGTATTGAGAAATCCTAGGAATTCATTTGATAATTAAGGTGGTAATTGTTAAGATTAGTGGACCCTGATTTTGCCTGCAAAGAATGTGTAACTATAGGCATCACCACCTTCACTTTATTGTTTTGACTCATTTTGTTTAGAAATGGGTGGGCCTCACCCCGATTTCCCCCTCCATTTCGCATGAAAAATCAGGGGCCATTAATCTTTACAAGGACATGTTAAATTACTAGGTACCTTGAATAGTTTGAAAAGAAAGCTTAATACTGATATTTTAGATGAATTTGTGAGACTTTTGATCCTATTTGTGGGTGTGACACTTTGTGATTTTTACTAATCTTTATATTTAATACTCTGCTCTTCCTTTAAAATTTCTACGGTACTTAAAGTGATCTTAGTAGCGATTGGACGTGTTCTTGGTGAGCTCTCTATTCAGTGACTTTTTTCATTTTTGTCTTTTCTGTGTAATATATTTAAGTTTGGGAAGATGGTTAACTTTGACTATTAGACAATACTAAAAGAATTTTTAATTATATTTTGAAAAGTTTCTCAGTATGGCTGTTGCTTTGGCTGATGTGAGTATGCCTTTTGATGTAAGCAGTGTGTATGTAGTTTGTGATTTTTGTGGTGTTGAAAGAAGAGCAAATGCATCTGAATGCCTGGTTTGTTATGTGACTAGTGCAAATGTGGCTTTGGTAAAAGAGGTGAGTCGGTTGCGTAATGAGTGCAAGAGATTAAGTGAGTTTGTGAATGAAGTGAGAAGGATGCAAGTGTATGCATGAAGAATGTGGCTGTCCGTGAAGATGAATGGTCGGTGAATATGGATAGGATAGATAGGTTAGGACAGGTTAGGTCTGTGAGTAAGAGGGACATGGAACCTGTTAGGTTAACTAACAGATTCGATGCCCTGAGAGAGGAAGAGGTTGAAAGTGATTTGTCTGATGTGGTTGTGTCAGAAAGTGAAATAAGTGGTAGTTTGAATGAGAACGGGAGAAAGGGTAATGCTAGGCCTAGGGGAGGTAGGAGGATTACTAAGGTGCTTGTGATGGGTGACTCTATGGGTGACTTAGATTAGATATTTAGATAGAAAGTTGAGTGCAAGCAAATGAAATGGAGTGAGGGTTTGTTTGCCGGGTGCTGGTGTAAATGATGTGTCTGAGGGGTATGATGGAGTAAATGATGTAAAGAAGGTGGGTTCATGTGAGTTATGAGAGGTATAAAAAGGTAGTTGAAAGGATGAGTGAAAGGTGTTGTTTCAGGTGTGCTTACAAGATTGGATGTTGGGATGGAATGGTTATCTCATGCAATTGGACTGAATGAGTAAGTGAAAGGCTTGTGTGAAGTCAGGATTAGTGTTTGTAGAAGTTTGGAATGGCTTTTATGGGAATAAGGCATTGGATGGACTCCATCTGAAAATTCTGAATTAACAATTGGTATCATGGTAATTATTGACTGCTCAATGACTTTCACTTGTTGACTGGGATATTGAGATGTGCTATGATAAATACTTGGCAGTTCTTCACTCTGCATTTAATTACAAAACCTCCTTGGTCTAGGTCCATATCTGGTGTGATTGTTGTGCAAAAAAGTGTGGCTTGGAGAAGGTACAAACACCTTAGAAGGCACTTTGGTCGTAGAGCCCAACCTATGGTTCAAGCTTGGTTGCAATTCCGAGACCTAAATATTCTTAGGCTTTAGTCCTTCTCTTCCAAAGGATGTTACTTTGCTTTTTCTTAGGAGCAGATCTTAGAGCCTTTCTTTTTCTGCTAATAAATGTGTATATATTCGCTTTAGTAGATTGATTACTATCCGTATAGAGTACTTTATTGGTGATTACTCTATTCCCTTAAAAACCTCTGTGAAAGATGTAGGATTAGCAGGGTGTTTGGGGTATGCAACCACCCACAATTAAAAGGGGATATGGGAGGCAAAGCCCCCCCCATTTTGAAATTCCTGGTTAATGTTGGGTTTATGCTCACCCTCAAATTTTTGGATAATTCAGCTTCTCGTAGCACTCTTGGGTGCATGTTATCTGGTCCAGTTGCTTTATATATATTCATAGTTATCAACTCTTGGAAAAAGAGGTTCTTCCACTTCAAAATGAAAGGGTCCTGATGTTACTTCCCCATACAGATGGTGCATTCCTTGATTCAATGTGGTAAACACTGATGCAAAATATTCATTTAGTACCTCAGCATTTTCTTGGTCAGTTTGTGCAGTGGTACCATCGGATTTCAATAGATTGCAGACTGTTCTTCTAACTTTACTCTTCCTGTTAGCATATTTTCACTCCATTAGTTTTCATATCATTAACATCTTTTTTCATAGTGGCACTTTATCCGTCTTAGTATTTTCTTGGTCTTATCCCTCTCTTTGGAGTATTGCCTATATTTTAAGAAATCGACATTGAATGGCACCTTTTTTTCTCAAATGCCTGGATCTCTGTAAAAACTATTCTACAAATTATTTACTCGTTTCTAGTCAACTAATTGACATTAGAAGCTCTGTCCCATGAAATTAAGGTTACACCCCAAACTTTGATTGATTGGCTTAGTTTCTACAGAGGCAGAAGATTGGGGCGAGGGGAAAGTTGTTGAGGTGGATGAGGCAAAGTTTGGCAAAAGGAAATACAACAAAGGGAGTGTGGGTTTGTTTTCCAGGGCTTCAAACCCAAAAAGATTTATGGTTACAGGTTCCAGATGGCACCAAAGAAACACTTGTCTCAGTGATTAAAGAGTGGATCATACCCAAAACACTAATCATTTTTGATTGTTAAGCTGCTTACGACAGTTTGGAATTGGAGGGATATAAACATCAAACCATCAACCATTCCAAAACTTTGTTGACCCGGAAAGCAGCGCAAGCACCCAAAATATTGAACGCGTCTGGTGGGATACGAGAAATTCAATCCCCAAATACGGAAGAAAAACCAACCAGTTTGACACCTATCTCGCCAATACCATTTTCTGCAAGCGATTCCCATTTACCAAAATGGGAATTAAAAAAAAATTCCATACTTTCCTCATCCCTATTTCAGAAGTATACCTACTGGAATAAAGTAAACAGCGTTTTTCATTTGGTTATTTTCAGGTATTTTTTTCCAAATGGCGCCAGGTATGTGTTTCACCTTTTTGGAATAAAGGTAAATATGTAGATTGGCAGCTCAGTCCAAAAGGTGGATTTTTGTGTGTTTACATTTTGTTCACCCCTGCATGAATATTCATGCACGTTTGAGTCCTATTCAAAATATAATGAGCGCCTTTTTTTTAATGCCAGAAACTAAACAAACAAAAAACTGTTTACTTACTTTATTGCGGTGGGTATACTTCTGAAATAGCAATTAGGAAAGTGTGGAATCTTTCTTTAATTCATTTTCTTTGTTAAATAGAATATTTTTGCTCATGCTTAAGTTTATCTTTAGCCCATATTTTTCACTTATTCTTATAAAATTTTTAATGTTCTGTTCTGCCTCCTCTACGTTCCTGCTCAGGGTAATAGTTCAGATTTGGGGCACACGGTAGATGCCGCTGTTAGTAGGCTACAATATATCTCTTGACGTCAGACAGTAGCTTCAGATGTGACCAATCAAGGCGTTATATTTTTTTTTTTTTTTTTGGAGATTTATAACTTTTAGTCTGTATTATTTACTAAATATTTCTCTCTGCTCATTTATAGTTTTTTTCTAAGTTAGGTATGGTTTCTTGATGTCTTTTATTGTTTTTATATTTTTTGTTTTGCAAAAAACGATAACAGCTTCTTACTGGCAACGTTGTAGCTATAAATAAAACCCACTTAGCATTTGTTTCTGTTTCGTGCTCTAGTTGTGCTTCTTCGTTATTCGTATTGGGGTTTATTTTGCATGACTGCAAATAACTTTTAGACCCAGTATATACTCATATACAAAAAATATATAACGCCGTAATTGTTCACATCTGACGTCATGACATATATTGTAGTCCAAAATTGTAGCCTATAAACAGCGTCAACTACTGTGTGCCCCGAAACTGAGATGTTACCCTGCTCAGAATTAATCCATTATCTGCAAAGTAAAGCAGACCCAACTTGAACTTGTCATTTTCAAAACCTACATTACATTCTTCCACTTCTTTTAATATTAAATATGTTATTAGTTTAAATAGTACAGTAGAGGCCATGCATCCCTGTTTTATGCCACTTGACACTTCAAATTCGATCCTATCTTCATCACTTATTTCCATAATTGTTTTGGTAAATATGTAGATTGGTGGCTCGTACAATGGGGCGTAGTATTGGTAATTCTGAAGGGTAAATGTTGCGAGGATGGCCGGATGCGACTCCAGCTTATTTTGGGGGCTACTTTCCTTATTTCTTTTCTATATATCCTACCTACCCTATACCTGACAATAATTTAGTCTTTTTAATTACTTGTTACTTAATTTCCCATTGTTTATTGCTCGATTAAACCATATTTAAGTGTTGTTAACGAAGCCTCGCTTTAATCCTGACAAAAAAAATGACTTTTTCATTTTTTCTCTTCCTTATTGATTTCTCTTGTTTGATTTTTTTAAAAAGGTTTTATATGACCTTGATTTTGAGGTAATTGTGTAGACGATGGCCGGATGCGATTATTTTGAGCGTCGGCTCGTTGTTGGGTACGGCTCACTGCGATGACCCTGAGTTTCAATCCTTTGGGGGGGTCTGAGGGCATAGCCCCCCAGTATAAAAACGAAAATCACCATAAAATTCTTCGATTTCATCTCTAATAAAGTAACAACGAAAAGTAGCCCCCAAAAAACTAGGCCTAGGATCCGCCCATCGTCTTTACAATTACCGATTTTGATTATTGTTCCAAAAGGATACGTTCAGTATTAGTGTTTTTATTACTATATTTGTGTAGTTCAAGAAACACAAATGCTCAATTTCGGTATAGAAAAAGTAACTACTTTTCCGTCCGCGTGGGTAATATTTAAACGCCCACCCACGCCATTTTTCGATGATTTGTCAAAATGTCATTTTCATATGGAGTTTGTTCGTTACATTTTCACCATTTAGGTTCTGTTTTAACCGGCAACGATAAATGTTGTAACGCAGGAGGAATTGACCATTCTGTCCAATTGGGCCAAGAAATGGCAAATGAAGTTTAACATAGACAAATGTAGTGTACTTAGTATAGGTAGAAATAATCCATTGAATAGTTATAAATTAAATGGGAGAATTTTAGGGAGGACCGATTGTGAGAGGGACTTGGGTATTTTGGTAAGTTCAGACCTTCGTCCTAGAAAGCAATGCCTAAATGCTAAGAATAAAGCTAATAGGATATTGGGATTCATTATGTTCTAGTGTAAGCAATAAGAGTGCTGAAGTCATTCTAAAACTGTATCTGGCGCTAGTTAGGCCTCATCTAGACTATGCAGTACAATTTTGGTCACCATATTATAGGAAGGATATTGATTTGCTTGAGTCTGTGCAGAGAAGGATGACAAAGATGATTGGTGGGCTAAGGAACTTACCTTATGGTGAAAGGCTCAGAAAACTAAATCTACATACATTGGAAAGGAGAAGAGTCAGAGGGGAATTGATTGAAGTCTTCAAATGGGTAAAAGGATATAATAAAGGGGATCTGGGTAAGGTTCTTATACTTAGTGAACATGACAGGACACGTAGCAATGGGTTTAAGCTTGATAAGTATAGGTTTAGGAAGGAGATTGGGAGGAATTGGTTTACAAATCGTGTGGTAGATGAATGGAATAGGCTCACTAGACATGTGATAGAAGCCTCCTCTCTGGGTAGTTTTAAGAATAGATTAGATAAATATATGGATGAAGCTGCTAGATGGGACTGACTTTTTTTTTATGTATATATGTATATATTTTTCTAAGGAGTGGGGAGATTATATTTTGCGGTTGCATGAATGGACATAATCCTCTGAATGCATTTTATGTAAATTGTAGATTAGATCTGACGAACTCCTGTAAAGGGTGACAATGTTGATGACTGTTCTCTGGTAAGAAATCTTGTGTGTTGACTGGAACAGGAGCTGCCAAGTGTAGGCCATGAATGGTCTTTTGCAGTCTCCTTCTTTTCTTATGTTCTTATATTATGTTATGTTACAATTTTGGGCTACAGCATATCTCTTATGACGTCAGACGGTAGCGTCAAATGTAAACAATATCGGCGTAATATTTTTTGTATATGAGTATATACTGGGGGGCTGCGCCCCCCCCCCCAATTGATTGAAACTCAGGATCATCGCAGGGTGGTCCCCCTGCAGTGATATCTCCCCCACGAGCAGTCCCCTTGAATTTACTGGGGGGGTTTTCTCCCCAGCAGCTTTTTACTGGCAGAAAAACCTAACCTAATAACAACCAATTCTTACTTTTATAGGTTTCTTGATTAGTTTATGCACCTCTAGATAATCTACAAGTTTTTCTCGATCATACAAAGTAACGCCGAATTTGAATAACAAAGAAGCACATGGAAGCACGAAAACATATTAACGAAAGAAAAACATTTGCAAAACGGGTCCTATTTATAAGCTACGATGTTGCCAGTAAGAAGCTGTTATCGTTCGCAGTAAACAAAAAATATGAAAACAAAACAAAAAACAATAAAAGACATCAAGAAACTTTACCTAACTTAGAAAAAAACTATAAACGAGCAGAGAGCAGATATTTAATAAATAATAGACTAAAAGTTACAAATCCCCAAAACAACAAAAAAAATATAACTCAGTGATTGTCACATCTGACACTACCGTCTGACGTCATAAGAGATATGCTGTAGCCCAAAATTGTAGCCGACTACCAGCGCCATCTACCGTGCGCCTCAAATCTGAAGTATTACCAAATCATTCACATAACATAACATAACATAATTTAACGGATGACAAAAGCCACAAGGGCCTATCAAAGGTCATCCGTATCCATCAAATCCCACCCATATAATGCATCCATAGGATTTTGTCAGATCATGCAGCAACAATATACAATTCAACAATCCACAAGAATGTCCAACCATGCATCTACAATATATAATTTAAAGCCTCCATAGGAGTCTGTCAAAAACAAAATCAAAATCCCCCAAAATATACAATAAAAAGAAACTGCATCCACAGGAATGAGTCAAGAAACATATCCACATACCAAAAAGTAAGAAATTAACCCTCCATCCCCATATAATCATCCAATCTGCGCTTGAAAACATTCAAGTTTGGGCTGTCTACAGTCTCAGGTGGCAAACTATTCCAATAATCCACCACTCTGTTAGTGAAAAAATATTTTCTAACATCCAGTCTGCACCTCTGTTTTTTAATCTTTAAGTGGTGGCCTCTAGTTCTATTACTTCCTTCTAACTCAAATAACTTGCTGAAATCTAATTTATCCATCCCAGAAAAGATTTTAAAAAGCTCAATCATATCTCCCCTCACACACCTTCTTTCAAATGAAAACATATTTAATACCCTCAGTCTATCTTCATATTGAAGGTGCTTCAGGGATGGTATTATTTTTGTTGCCCTCCTTTGTACTGACTCTAATAAGTTTATATCATGTCTAAAATGTGGTGACCATGCCTGTATACAGTACTCAAAGTCTGTATAATCACCTCTGTAAACGTTAGCACATTAGTCTATAAACAATTAGGATTATATACTGGCCCAATTTAATGAAACTCAGGATCATCTAGTATGGTCCCCCCATTGTTTACCCCCACACGAGCTGTCCCCTTAAATGTACTCCAAAAACGTGAATCATTTTGGAACACAGACGAAATAGTACATCCCATCGTTTTAGTCGCTAATCTACCATTGTTTTGTCTCCTAGGTATAATTTGCCTATATCTATTATCCTTTCATTTACTTTATATTTCACAATCCACCATACTATGTATATACCATGAATGGTGAAATACTGGATCAAGTTAAAGATCTAGGGGTAATCAGACTCTGAATTGAAATTCCATGCACAAGTGTCTGCTGCAGTTAAAAGGGCCAACCAGATGTTGGGAATTGTGAAAAGCACAATTGTAACATTTATCAGAGATACCTTGCCACTGTTAATAAATGCATTAGTTCATCCCCATCTGGAATATGGCAACATCATTTAGTACCCACGATTCATCGCCGATGATATGAAGGTGGAATCCGTACAGAGGAGCTACAAAATTGGTTCAGGAATTGAGTGATCAAGAATATAGCGAAAGACTGCGTCATCTTGGACTCTCTTCAATGAAATATAGACGCCGTAGAGGTGATATGATTCAAGTTTACAAGCTTCTAAATAGATTGGAGAGAATCGACCCTGGCCTATTCTTTATACCTCAGGAATATTCAGCAACGTGGTAATTCCAAAAATCTATTTAAATGCAATAGCAAGATGGTGAGGCAGTCCTGTAAGAATAAGTTGGAGAAACACTGGACGGCCAGGTGGTATAGCTACACGTAGCCAGCATCATAGAAATTTTCACAACAATGATCGGGCGAATACAGGATTACCTCATGAATTCGTACCATGATGATGAGGATGGTGTGTCTAGAGTCTGATGGCCATTGACTTTTGTCATGCATTGAACTATGTTATAGCAACTTGACCTAGTCCTTTGGTAATTATAATTACTTGATGTCATAACCTTACTTAAACAAAAGAAATATACTAATAGACACCTTAAACAAAGCCTTGCAAATAGAAAACTATAAGAAAATAAACATTCAGGCAAAGGATAGCAGAAGCGCTTTTCACGAGTTGACAAAGGCAGATAAGGAGCACGCCAGACGAAATGGCGCGGTCCTACACTTAACGAGAACAAACATAATTCTCAATTACAGGCGTAATGTACTACACACAGGAGTAAATAGCACCCAATATTAAGCGTAACTTTCAGTCAAATGAAAAGCAAGATAAAAAATAGAAGTTCGTATAACTAAAATAAAAATATAAAGCTAAACAGAGTAAAGAAGAAATCGCGAAATTGCAATGTCGGTCGTAATGCCTAATACAAATTACAATTGTGAGATATTTTCTGTAGCCAAATTTATTCAATAAATTTCCAAAATGACGTAGGGCGCTAAACTTAGTTTATTTTTCTGCTTAATGTGTTAAGACCTTAAATCATGTAGGAAATGTAAATAAAATATCATGATGTATTTTTTCACTTTGATATTATAACTGGATTTCTATATATTAAAAGTAGAGAATAATAAATATAAAATTTCACTTTCTTTTTTTATATTTTAGGTGAGATCAAATATCTGTAGGAGATAATTTAGTATTCCTATTGTTTCTGTTATGATTGTACTCCTACGCAAACACATCTATAATAAATAAAAGTTATTATTTCTTATTTTTATAATATATTATTTTATGAGCAATAAGTCTAAGTTATAGGTTCGATTTTTCAGTTAATAGGTGGTAATATTGCAGATTAGTACATTCAGTGTATTATGTTAGCAGTTAATATCATAACATAGAACACGTGGTGGGCAGACGTATTAAACTAAGCTCTGTTAAATACGATTATATTTCATATAATTATTCGCTTGAATAATAAAGTCGTTCAAAATCATTAAGCTAGGTTTGCGAGGTGAAGTTCTATTGAATTTAGGATTATATCTCATATAATTATTTCCTCTGATACTGACAGTGATTGAGTGCGCACGCTTTTTCGTTTGCTCCCGATAACATAACATAATTTCAAGGATGCCAAAGCCACAAGGACCTATCAAAGGTCATCCGCATCTGTCAAAACACACCCACAAAATGCATCCATAGGATTGAGTCAAATCATGAATTTGCAATATACAAATAGAACTATACACAGGAATGTATCAAAAACAAAAGGTATTGTAGCGGTCTACACCCTTACAAATGTAAATATTTATTTATAACTATATATATATAACTATATATATATATATAATATTTGAAGAAGGGTTGGTAACCCTGACTTAAATCGAGACATTGGTACACCCGCTCTCCCAGGCGTCTTAAAAATAAGCCAAGAGGCTTCGCTCGCTCGGCTGTATTGCATCGGTGAACAGGTCTGTAAATATTTAGATTGTAATTTTTTAGCTAAATATTTCCAGGATAGAATCCCCAATTAATGCTTGATTCTTTTGTCTCATTTACAGATTGGGATATAATACTGACTTGGGTGTGTAGTTTTTCTTGTATTTATTTAATACATCAATCACTATGTAATAAATACATTAGTGAGTAATACTTTTGGGGAAGATAACTGGCAGCAATCCTGAGCAAGATTTTTTGGGGTGAGTGTTAACTTTGTCCTTAGTAAATTTCTGAGAGTATGGCTTTTTGTATAGATGGTGAGAGCATGCCGTTTGAAAGTAGTATGTATGTGGTGTGTGATGCATGTGGAGTTGAAAGGAGAGTGAATGTAACTGAATGCCGTGTGTGTTTTCTGGAAGGGGAGGTTAGGAGGTTGAGAGGAGAATGTAAGAGGTTGAATGATTTGGTGTTTGAGGTGAGAAGAGATGCAAGTGTGCGATTGAAGGGTGAGATTAGTGCTAAGAGGGTGGAAGATAGGGCTAGGACTGGGAACAGTGTGGAAGTTGTGAGTGATGATGAATGGTGGGTGAAAATGGATAGGATAGATAAGTTAGGACAGATTAGGTGTTTGAAAAGGAAGGAAGGACATAGAACCTGTTAGGTTGACTAACAGATTCAATGTCCTGAGAGAGGAAGAGTGTGAAAGTGATTTGCCTGGTGTGATTGTGGATGAAAGCAGGATGGGTGGTAGTGTGACTGAGAGCAGGAGGGAGGGTAATGTTAGCGCAAGACAGAATAGGGGAATGACTGAGGTGCTAGTGATGGTTGACTCTCAGATTAGGTATTCAGATAGGAAGTTGAGTGATAGCAAGTGGAAGGGAATGAGAGTTTGTCTGCCGGGTGCTGGTGTAAGTGATGTTTGTGAGAGGTATGATAGGCTGGTTTCTGAGTGTGAGAGGGATGCAGTTGTGATTACGCATGTGGGAGTGAATGATGTAAAGAAGGTGAGTACATGTGAGTTACGTGAGCAGTAAAAAAGGTTAGTTGAAAGTATGAGTAAAAGCAGGGTAAAAGGTGTTGTTTCTGGTGTGCTTCCGAGATTGGATGCGGGGGTAGAATGGTTGTCGTGTGCAATTGGTTTGAATGAATTTGTGAAAGGACTGTGTGAGGAGTTAGGATTGGTGCTTGTAGATGTCTGGGGTGGGTTTTACGGGAATAGGAGGTTGTATGCGATGGATGGGCTCCATCTTAGTCGGGCAGGTGTTGAGGTTCTATGGGGGGAGCTGGATAGTGTGATTAGGTCCTTATGGGTGGGAAACTAGAAGCTGTTAGAGGTAAGGGAATAACAGGAATAGAGGGCAGGTGTAGGAAATGGAAGGGGTGCAGAGATAGAGGAATAGCTAGAGGGGAGGGCATACTGATGCGTTATAGGGAGACTAATGTACAAGTGAATGAGCAGATAACTAGGAATAAAAAAGCACGTGGCAATGAAGATGGGAATAATAAGAAAACCTTAAAAATATACTACACACATGGTCGGAGTATAAGGAATAAGATAGATCTCTTAAGAGCGTTAGCGAGTGAAGAGAATTTTGATATAATTGCGATAACAGAGTCATGGCTTGATTTGGCAGGTAATCACTTTAAACCTGAGGTTGAGATTGAAGGCTTTAACATGTTCCATACATATAGGAATAGGAAGAGAGGAGGAGGGGTTATTATTTATATTAAAGATAATCTCCAGTGTTGTGTAAACAATACAATTAAATTAGATGATAACACAGAGTCATTATGGCTAAATGTAAAGGAAGGAAAAAACAAGCTTGTCATAGAATTATTATACAGACCACCAAATCTTAGTAAGGAAGCTTCAAATCTTCTGTGGCAGGAGATAGAACGAGCAAGTAGAAGTAAGCATGTGTTTATAATGGGCTATTTTAATTACAGAAATATAGACTGGAAAGCTCTTGTGGGTGATCAGGAGGCTGAGGAATTTTTGAATGTTGTCCAAGATAATTTTCTGAGGCAGATTATTAACGAACCCACTAGAGGTAATAATATACTGGATTTAGTTCTGACTAATAGGGAAGAAGTTATTAAGGATACTGAGATTGGAGGAAATTTGGGTAATAGTGACCATTGTGAAATTAGATTCAAGATGAAATGGAATGGTATTGATAGTAGCATGAACAATCTGCAAATTCCTGACTTTAGAAGAGCAGATTATAATGGGCTAAGGACTTACCTGGAGGCAGTTGTACATAAACCAGGCAATGAAATCAAATCAGGAATAGATTCAATGATATCAGTTAGTGGAGACAATAATCACCAGGAGGAAGAGATTACAATTGAAGAGGAGTATGAAAGAATAATTGAGCAATTAATTACAGGTCAGATGATTAACATTCCATATAAGGAGATTAGGACTAAGATTAATGACCCAAAATGGATGACAGATAAAATTAAGCATTATATTGGCATTATATTGGGTGATCAGGTGGCTATTGGGTGATCAGGAGGCTGAGGAATTTTTGAATGTTGTCCAAGATAATTTTCTGAGGCAGATTATTAACGAACCCACTAGAGGTAATAATATACTGGATTTAGTTCTGACAAATAGGGAAGAAGTTATTAAGGATACTGAGATTGGAGGAAATTGGGGTAATAGTGACCATTGTGAAATTAGATTCAAGATGAAATGGAATGGTATTGATAGTAGCATGAACAATGTTAAAATTCCTGACTTTAGAAAAGCAAATTATAATGGGCTAAGGACTTACCTGGAGGCAGTTGTACAGAAACCAGGCAATGAAATCAATTCAGGAATAGATTCAATGATATCAGTTAGTGGAGACAATAATCACCAGGAGGAAGAGATTACAATTGAAGAGGAGTATGAAAGAATAATTGAGCAATTAATTACAGGTCAGATGATTAACATTCCTTATAAGGAGATTAGGACTAAAAATAATGACCCAAAATGGATGACAGATAAAATTAAGCATTATATTGGCATTAAAAAGGGCATTTATAGGAAAATAAAAAATGGAGAGGATCACTTAAGGCAGAGATATAATGAACTAGCAAGAGATGTTAAAAAGTTAGTTAGAGTAGCAAGGAGAAATTATGAAATTAAAGTGGCAAATAGGGCAAAGGAAGATCCTAAAAGTTTTTATCAATTATACAAAACTAAGGTTAGAGATAAAATAGGCCCACTTATAGATTCCAATGGAGAATTAGTGAGTGATAGGGACTCAATGGCTGGAATGCTAAATGACTTTTTTCTCTCAGTATTTACACAGGAGGATACTCTAAATATACCCGAGGTGTCAATGATCTTTCGGGGTAATGATGAAGAGAAATTAAAGGATATCTTGATCACAAAGGAGATAGTGACAAAGGAAATTGATAAAATCAAAAGTAGTAAAGCACCCGGTCCTGATGAGGTCTTTCCTAGAATTTTGAAAGAATGTAAGTATGTGTTAAGTGAGCCCCTAGCATGCATCTTTAGAAAATCATTGGAGAGTGGCATTGTGCCAGTGGTATGGAAGAAAGCCAATGTGATACCTATAATTAAGAAAGGGGATAAAACAAATATGTCTAATTACAGACCAGTAAGTTTGACATCAGTGTTAGGGAAAATGATGGAATCTATTATAGCAAGGAATATTAGGGATCACTTGGATAAGCATAAGTTGATAAAAGAATCACAGCATGGCTTTAGTAAGGGTAAATCCTGTCTGACTAATTTGCTGTCTTTTTATAGTAAGGTGTAGGAAGCAGCAGATAATGATGGAAACTATGATATTTTATACTTGGACTTTAGTAAGGCTTTTGATCGAGTGCCACACTTACGGCTTCTGAGCAAAGTTAAAGCACACGGGATCGATGGCAGTATATTTAGGTGGATTCAGTCATGGCTTGGTGACAGACAGCAAAGAGTTAGTATAGATGGAGTTAAATCTGAGTGGGGGTGTGTTAGCAGTGGAGTTCCGCAAGGATCTGTTTTGGGTCCCTTGCTATTCTTAATTTATATTAATGATCTTGACATAGGTATAAGTAGTGACCTGAGTAAATTTGCTGATGATACTAAGCTAGGTAGGGCCATTAGGGCTGATTCTGATGCTGTTGTAATGCAGGAGGAATTGACCATTCTGTCCAATTGGGCCGAGAAATGGCAAATGAAGTTTAACATAGACAAATGTAGTGTACTTAGTATAGGTAGAAATAATCCATTGAATAGTTATAAATTAAATGGGAGAATTTTAGGGAGGACCGATTGTGAGAGGGACTTGGGTATTTTGGTAAGTTCAGACCTTCGTCCTAGAAAGCAATGCCTAAATGCTAAGAATAAAGCTAATAGGATATTGGGATTCATTAGGAGGAGTGTAAGTAATAAGAGTGCTGAAGTCATTCTAAAACTGTATCTGGGGCTAGTTAGGCCTCATCTAGACTATGCAGTACAATTTTGGTCACCATATTATAGGAAGGATATTGATTTGCTTGAGTCTGTGCAGAGAAGGATGACAAAGATGATTGGTGGGCTAAGGAACTTACCTTATGGTGAAAGGCTCAGAAAACTAAATCTACATACATTGGAAAGGAGAAGAGTCAGAGGGGAATTGATTGAAGTCTCAAATGGGTAAAAGGATATAATAAAGGGGATCTGGGTAAGGTTCTTATACTTAGTGAACATGACAGGACACGTAGCAATGGGTTTAAGCTTGATAAGTATAGGTTTAGGAAGGAGATTGGGAGGAATTGGTTTACAAATCGTGTGGTAGATGAATGGAATAGGCTCACTAGACATGTGATAGAAGCCTCCTCTCTGGGTAGTTTTAAGAATAGATTAGATAAATATATGGATGAAGCTGCTAGATGGGACTGACTTTTTTTTTATGTACATATGTATATATTTTTCTAAGGAGTGGGGAGATTATATTTTGCGGTTGCATGAATGGACATAATCCTCTGGATGCATTTTATGTATATTGTAGATTAGATCTGACGAACTCCTGTAAAGGGTGACAATGTTGATGACTTTTCTCTGGTAAGAAATCTTTTGTGTGTTGACTGGAACAGGAGCTGCCAAGTGTAGGCCATGAATGGTCTTTTGCAGTCTCCTTCTTTTCTTATGTTCTTATGTTCTTATGTCCTTATGACCCATTCAACTCCGTTATACTCCATTTAACAATTACTTATCATCTAATTACTCACCAATTATCGATTTATCCAATTTGTTATAAACCAATTATTTCTTTATCCAATTTGCTTATAGCCAAATTTACTTAGAATTCAAATCATTTGTTATAAATCAATTAGCTATTTACCAATCTAATTACCATTTATCAATCATCATTTGTTATACTCTAATTACCAATAATCTAATTATCATTTATAATTTATCAAGTAAAAATTTATGATTGGATTTATGGAGAATTACACGTGAATTAAATTTGAATGAGTTAACGGGAATGGATTTACAAATAATAAATATAGTTTGGTATAATTAATAAATGATAAATAATTATTGATAATTAGTAATTAGATTATTAATAATTAGAATATACAATAATATATAACTGCATTCACAGGAAAAGAGTCGAGAATACCTCCCAGAAATAACCCTCCCTCTCCATATAATCATCTAATCTGCATTTGAAAAGATTCAAGTTTTACTCTACCGTCTTAGATGTCAAACTATTCCAGTAATCTACAACTCTATTGGTGAGCAAATATTTTCTAACTTCCAACCTGCACCTCTGTTTTGTTTTATTTAAGTGTTGACTCATAGTCCGATTACTACCTTACAACTCAAATAACTTGCTAAAATCCAACTTATCCATCCAAGAATAGATTTTAAATAGCTAAATCATATCTCCCATCACACATCCTCTCTCAGATGAGAACATATTTAGTACCCTCTGAAGCTTCATATTCAAGGTGCTTCAGGAAAGGTTTTATTTTTGTTACCCTCCTTTGTACCGACTCTAGCAGGTTGATGTCATGCCTAAAATGTGGTGACCATGCTTGTATACAGTATTCTAAATATGGCCTAACATACGAGTTGTAGAGTTTAAGGATAACATCTTTCCTCAATACATTGCTTTGAAAACTTCAGTGACCTATATACCACTAAGCCTAAGTCCTTCTCATTTTCAACTAAATTCAGCCAATGTCCATCCATTTCATACCTAAGTCTGTATTATCCCTTCTCATGTTATGAACTTTGCATTTTTAAGGTTAAATGTCATCTGCCACTTCTGAGCCCAAGCTAATAACTTATTTAAGTCACTCTGCACTTTAAAGCTACCCTTAAATCCTTAGACTACAGCTGCTAATTTAGTATTATCAGCCAAAATTGAAACTTTCCTATTTATAGCCTCCCCAAGATTATTTATATAAACTATGAATAATAAAGGGCCGAGAACGGATTCCTGAGGTACGCCACTGATAACGTCCCTCAAATGTGACCACACCCAATTCAGCACAACTCTCTGTTTCCGGTCTTTAAGCCATTCAATTATCCAATTTAAAACTTTACCAGATATCCCATGCATTTTTAATTTGTGAACTAGTCTCCTATGTGGAACCTTATCAAAAACTTTGCTAAAATCTAAATAAATTACATCAACATTCTCTCCCTTATCTAATTGTTTAGTAACATAATCCATAAAATCCATTAAATTTGTTGAACACGATCTACCTCTTCTAAACCCATGCTGAACATCATTTATTAACCTACAACACTGTAGAGAGTCAGAAATCCCCTTCTTAACTATTTTCTCAAAGATTTTATAAACGATAGAATTTAAGCTTACCAGCCAAAATTATTCGGGTCCTCTTCCTTTTTAAAAGTTGGCACTACATTCGCTAATTTCCAATCAATAAGTATTTCTCCATCTCTAGTGATTTAGTATATATCTTCCCAAGAGCTAGTACAATACTATGTACTCCTTCTTTGAGTAACCTAGAATGAATGTTGTCTGGCCAGATGACTTACTAGTATTTAAATGCAATATAAGTCCTTTAATTATTTCCCTGTTCACATTAATGATATTCTTCACTACTTCCCTTAACCTAGAATTATCATCAATTAATTTATCTTTCTCTTTTAGTGGCCCCACTTAATCGGATGACTGCTTAAGTCTCCAGCCCCGCCCCCTCCGTGAACTGCCGTCGGATGTGAGAGGGGTTTGCCATTCATGTTTCGTCCCAACTATGCCGGCTAATAGCTCCGCCATAATTGGGGGCATTGGAGGAAGCTGGTTTGAGGAGTAGCCCACAGCCGATAACAATGTCAGAAACAATTCCGGACAAGGGACGGACTGCCACCTCCGCTGGTACTCACAGCGGGGGCCCCTTACTGTATCATAGAGGAACACACAACCGTGTCTGTGGTATGTTGGGATGCGGTCGCGATTAAAACACCTTCGGGGGAAAAGGGGGGCGTTGTCAATAAGTCCGCCATACAATCACACCCCTGAGAGGATCCCACCCGGATTCATCTAATCCATTTTCATCATTCACCTAAAATAAACAAGAAAGAGCAGGAACAACAGAAAGAAAATGACTCTAAACTTAACCAGACCTACGCCAGCATAGCAAAAGCTACGGTAAAAGAAATAAAGGAGACCCAAGAACCAAAAATCAACATTAATCTGAACGAGGGAACAGGCCTGGATATTCGAGTTAATAATGAGTTTTATAGACGGAAATTTGGGTTAAGTATGGGAAATAGTTTATCACCTATATTGGCCTGTCTCTTCATGGAGTATTTTGAGACAGAACTCTTGCTCAGAATTGCCGATAACAATGTCAGAAACAATTCCGGACAAGGGACGGACTGCCACCTCCGCTGGTACTCACAGCGGGGGCCCCTTACAGTATCATAGAGGAACACACAACCGTGTCTGTGGTATGTTGGGATGCGGTCGCGATTAAAACACCTTCGGGGGGAAAGGGGGGCGTTGTCAATAAGTCCGCCATACAATCACACCCCTGAGAGGATCGCACCCGGATTCATCTAATCCATTTTCATCATTCACCTAAAATAAACAAGAAAGAGCAGGAACAACAGAAAGAAAATGACTCTAAACTTAACCAGACCTACGCCAGCATAGCAAAAGCTACGGTAAAAGAAATAAAGGAGACCCAAGAACCAAAAATCAACATTAATCTGAACGAGGGAACAGGCCTGGATATTCGAGTTAATAATGAGTTTTATAGAACGGAAATTTGGGTTAAGTATGGGAAATAGTTTATCACCTATATTGGCCTGTCTCTTCATGGAGTATTTTGAGACAGAACTCTTGCTCAGAATTGCTTCCTCTAACTTCATATGGTTAAGGTATATTGATGATGTTTTTTTTCCGTATGGCCTGATGGTCTTGACTTTACCCATTTTTTCAGTAACTTAAATAATTTGCATGCTCAATTAAATTTAAATGTGAGTGGGAAGAATACAACAAATTACCTTTTCTAGATGTCCTTATCAATAAAGATTACCATGATATAAAATTATCTGTATACAGGAAGAGAACACTCAAATGCATATTTACATTATTTTTCATGCATGCCATGATAATGCTGTTCAAAATCTGTAATATCTACCCTGTTTCTTAGATCATATAGAATATGTCATCCTTTTTATTTAGACGAAGAAATTGTTAGAATCAAGAGTATTTTTTTTAGAAATGGATAACCCAACTTGGTTTATAACATCAGCTCATTTGCAGCTAGGTAAACTTACTATTGTAATAAGCCTGCACGTTCGAATGACTTCAGCAAGTGTATAACATTGCTATTTAATGAAAAACTAAATATTAGGTTGAGGAATAAGTTCTTGCGGTTTTTTTTTATGTTGTGTTGATTTCAGTTTTGTTGACGTGATTTGTGCCCATATTAGAAATAATAATAAATAATTAGAGCAAAATTTGCATAGGTTAGGCTACGTCTTCCAGCAGCGTAAACTATTAAGCTTTTTCTTAGGCTTCGTCTTGAAGTTGAGTAATAAGTCATTGCGGTTTATTTAAAAGTTGTGTTAATTTAATATTTGTTCTGTACCCTCAAAATGGAATGTCAAGTCGAAAGAAAGGCACATTTTCGATACTTGTTGTTATTCATTTTCAATCGAGACGGGAACAATGCAAACGCAGCCAAAGCTCGTCGCGATATTTGTGCTGTGTACAGAGAAAATGCTTTATCAGAAAGGAAAGCTCAATGGTAGTTTTCACGTTTCCAAAACGGTCATTTCAATCCTAATGACGAAGAAAGTTCTGGTCGCCCCAGTAAGTTGGATGAAGATCGGTTGAACGACCTTCTTCATGAAAATTCTCGTCAATCGACTAGACAATTGGCTGTACAATACGCGTCTGATCAGAAAACTGTAGTCAATCAACTTCATTCGATGGGGAAAATTCAAAAACTCGTTGCATGTCTTCCGCACGCTTTGAGCGAAAGCAACCAACTTCAACTCTCCACGATTTCCGCAGGTTTGCTTGCTCGTCGCAAGGCTACTCGTGGATATAAGGACAGATTACTACACCGTATCATCACTGGTGACGAAAAGCGGTGTGTTTATGCCAACATGAACCATCGAAAACAATGGCTTAGCCCCAATAAAAAACCACTTCCGCGATTAAAGCAAGAACTTCATCCACGAAAGACGATGATGTGTGGGATTGTGAAGGCATCATTCTTTATGAGCTCCTTGCGAAGCTATTCTTGAAAAGCGACCTCATCGACTTTATGGAGTCCTTCTGCAACACGACAATGCTCGTCCTCACATTGCTAATATGATAAAAGACGCCATCCAAACGCTTAACTAGTTATTCCTGCCGCATCCTCCATATTCGCCAGACTTGGCTCCATTGGATTTCCATCTGTTCCGATCGCTCTCCAACAATTTGCGCGGTGCTTCGTTCAATACTGATGTGGAATTATGAACCTGGTTAGACGAATTCTTCGAGTCAAAATCCAGAGGAATCGAAAAATTAGTTGAACGTTGGGAAGAAGTCGTAAATAACAACGGAGAATACATTATTGATTAAATTGCATATTGTTATCAATTAAAAATGAAGAATTTTTTAAAATTGTTAATGGTAATGAAGAAATTTGATAAAACCGCAAGAACTTATTTCTCAACCCAATAGGTTAAAGCACATATTTCAGGAAACAAGAATTAAAATAGCTTTTAAATATAACAATTCTATAAACCAAATGATGACTTCCAGGAATCCTAAAGATCATCAGGATAAAGGGGTATATGTAATTCTATGTAAAGAATGTGATAATGTTTATATAGGTGAAACGGGAAGAAATTTAAAAAAGAGATTGTATGAACATAATAGGGACATCGGAGTTGGCCATGAAAGTAGGGGAGTATTTTGTCATGTCAGAGATTTTAATCATTCCATCGATTCCAAGGAAGTAAATTTGTTTTTAAATTAAAAAAATATGTCAAAAGAAGAATTGTTGAATCAAGTTTGATCACATCCATTCCTAATTTCAATTTATCTGAAGGTCAATTTTATTTTAATAGTTTGATATCTAAGCAGATAAACAAAATTGTAAAACTGCACAGCCTTAATCAAGTAGTAAATTATGTCTTCCCTCAGATTAGCCCAAGCGGTGAAGTGGGTCATGTAACATGATCTTTATCCATCTGTTCAGAGGTGCACATGGATTTCTCCGTAATTTTCTTCTCGGTTGTCAGTTGAGAAGGGTGTGTGATACACCGAAACTGTTCTAGATTAAATATATCTTCATCAAGTGTTCCATTAAGACGGATCGAAGTTAGCAGTAAATAAAACAGTGTTATTGGTGAAAATTTATTGATTTCACTATTGAATCATGTTATTTGAGTCATGGCAATTATGTGTAAAAATAATATCGCCTAAATGTCCGTCAGGTCTTCGGCGGCACACCTACACTCGATAATCAAAATTTTTGATGACGTCTCTGCATAGTTGCTCCACGATCTCACCAATATGCCTTATTATCTCATCCTTCAGCTGTTGAATTGTTGTTGGCTTGTTGGCAAGGACCTTACTTTTGAGATGACCCCAAAGGAAGAAATCTAAAGGCGTCAAGTCACACGATCGTGGTGGCCAATTGACCTCGCTGTTTCAAGAGATGATGTGACCTGGGAACTTCTTATTCAATAAAGCCATTGTTGCATTGGCTGTGTGGCATATGGCACCGTCCTGTTGAAACCACAAATCTTCGACATCCATAGAATTCAATTCAGGCCATAAAAATTGGTTTATCATGGCGCAGTATCGCTCCTCTCACGGTAACAGAATTCCCGGCATCATTTTCGAAAAAATACGGCCCAATGATTCCGCTAGCAAAAAATGCACACCAAACAGTGACCTTTTGTGGATGCAGTGGATTTTCAACAATCTTCCTTGGATTTTCATCAGCCTAAATGCGACAATTCTGCTTAATAACGAATCCACCAAGATGAAAATGGGCTTCATCACTAAAGATGATTTGTTTGCAAAAAATCATCATCGTCTTGTCTTTGCTCATGCAAACAATTGACGAATATACGGCACTTCAAATGGTCATCAGTCTTCAGTTCTTATGCCAATTGAATTTTGAAAGAGTGTAGAGACAAATCTTTTGTCAAAATTCGAAGTAACGTTGTTGTGGAGAGGTTCAATTCCTGCACGTGATGACGAATAGAGTTGGGTGGCTGGATCTTCGGCTGCATTCTCGCGCACTGCAGCAATGTTTTCAGTTGAAGTGGCGTAAACGAGCCCGCAATGGCGTTTTTATATCTGCCACCAACTTCATTCGATGGGGAAAGTTAAAAAAATCGGTGCATGGCTTCCGCACGCTTTGAGCGAAAGCAACAAACTTCAGCTCTCCACGATTTCCGCAGGTTTGCTTGCTCGTCGAAAGGCTACTCGTGGATATAAGGACAGATTACTACACCACATCATCACTGGCGACGAAAAGCGGTGTGTTTATGTCAACATGAACCATCGAAAACAATGGCTTAGCCCCAATAAAAAAACCACTTCCGCGATTAAAGCAAGAACTTCATCCACGAAAGACGATGCTGTGTGGGATTGTGAAGGCATCATTCTTTACGAGCTCCTTGCGAACAACGAGATTGTCAATGCATAACTCTAAGTTCAACAAGTGTATCTACTCGCCGAAGCTATTCTTGAAATGCAACCTCATCGACTTTATGGAGTCCTTCAGCAACACGACAACGCTCGTCCTCACATTGCCAATATGACAAAATACGCCATCCAAACGCTTAACTTGGTAATCCTGCCGCATCCTCTATATTTGCCAGACTTGGCTCCATCGGATTTCCATCTGTTCCAATCGCTCTCCAACAATTTGCGCGGTGCTTCGTTCAATACTGATGTGGAATTATGAACCTGGTTAGACGAATTCTTCGAGTCAAAATCCAGAGGAATCGAAAAATTAGTTGAACGTTAGGAAGAAGTCGTAAATAACAACGGAGAATACATTATTGATTAAATTGCATATTGTTATCAATTAAAAATGAAGTTTTTCTAAAATTGTTAATGGTAATGAAGAAATTTGATAAAACCGCAAGAACTTATTTCTCAACCCAATAGGTTAAAGCACATATTTCAGGAAACAAGAATTAAAATAGCTTTTAAATATAACAATTCTATAAACCAAATGATGACTTCCAGGAATCCTAAAGATCATCAGGATAAAGGGGTATATGTAATTCTATGTAAAGAATGTGATAATGTTTATATAGGTGAAACGGGAAGAAATTTAAAAAAGAGATTGTATGAACATAATAGGGACATCGGAGTTGGCCATGAAAGTAGGGGAGTATTTTGTCATGTCAGAGATTTTAATCATTCCATCGATTCCAAGGAAGTAAATTTGTTTTTGAATTAAAAAATTATGTCAAAAGAAGAATTGTTGAATCAAGTTTGATCACATCCATTCCTAATCTCAATTTATCTGATGAACATCATGAATGCATCCCTGAATACAGGCTCATTCCCAGACGGGTATAAGGTGGCAAAAATCATCTTTATCCCGAAAGGGAATAAGCCCTCAGACCAAGTGGCTAACTATCGCCCAATCTCTCTTTTAGAAATACCCGGCAAGATCTTTGAGAAGATTATAGCAAACAGGCTACAAAATCTACTCGACGAGTTGGGAGCGCACAACCCACAACAACATGAATTCAAACCGTAAAGGGGCACTGAAACGGCCCTGGCGCTTCTAACAGAAAAGATCGCACACTGCCGAGCGAAGGGTCATTATGTAGACATCGTGATGATGGACGGTCAGAAGGCCTTCGACAAGGTTTGGCTGAGAAGACTACAATACAATATCCTAGGCCTCCAGCTAAACCCAGTCCTGGAAAGGATTCTTTGTGACTTCATCATGGACAGAAGGGCGCGTATCATGATCGAAGAGCACAAAGGACCAGAATTTGAACTTAAAGCGGGCGTTCCCCAGGGAAGCTGCCTGAGTTCCCTGCTTTACCTGGTCTTCACCATCGACCCCCCGACTCCAATACACTGGGACACGATGTATCTGCAATACGCAGATGACGTCACGCAGATCGTCCCCAGTACGGTTACGAAAGCAAGGGATCAGGCTAACAACACCATCGCAGAGATCTCGAACATCAACCAATTCGAGAGAAGTTGGAAAATCCGGACAAACAAGGAGAAATTTAAGATTCTCCCGCTGTGCCGTAAGTTGACGTGGCCCATTGTAATTGATGGGAGGAGGTATTTTTACTCCGCCGAAGGCACCATCCTGGGCCTAAAAATCTCCGACCACGGATACTCGAGTCACTACAAGGAGAGGCAGAATATGGTGAGGAGAGAAATCTCTAAGCTATATAGGTTCAGTAATCTTAGCTTAGCGAATATCAGGAAATTATACCTGTCGTTTATCCAGGCTAAGCTCATCTACCCTGCAGTAATTACTCAAACGGCCAGCAAGACCGCTATAAGGAGGCTCCAACGAGTGCAGAACTCTGCATCCCTCTGCATAAACAAAACTAGACGAAGAGAGCATCTTCGGCAGAGGGACCTGCACCAGAGGCAGAAACTGGATCCAATAACCCAGAAACTGGCCAAAAAGGTCTGGTCTACAATGGCCAATGATATCATCCCAGAATTAAGAAGAACTAGAGGCATAATTTATATCCCTGCCAGATTGCACGGGAAGGTCGCTCGAAACCGGCGATTCTCAAGTACTAAACTCTGTCCCGATGAAAATACATTACCAATTTACAAATAAACATCAACAACACTGAGGATGACATAATAGACTACGAGACAATAATAAACTCAAAATCAACAAATAACAAGAAAATACATCAAATAAAAACATGAGGTAAAAAACTAAATTCGAACACTAATAAAGGCTCGAAAACTCAACACAAACACTGAACGAATACAAAGTAAACGAGACAAGGAGACAAATAAACAGAAAAACACAAAGAAGAATGTACATTGAGACAAACACTTGACAACATAAATAAAACAAAAAGGGAAATATAAGTATTTAATAAATAAAAAAATGCCTGCGATGCCCCTCAAACAAGGGCAACCCTACCCCACTTTCACTATCTATCATCTGCCACTATCTAAATCTTCCACTATTGAGTACACCAGCGAGCTCGTTCGCTGTGTTCATGTTCGGGCCCATCTCTTTGATGAAAAGAGCTTCCAGAATCTTCAAGCGGCCGAGATCGGAGTTTTTTTTTGAGGATTGTAGTGTTTTCAACAAGAATCTTTGTTGTAATTTGTTCGTTGTATTGTTCATTGTAGTGTGTTTTGATTCAGCCTTCCTGCAAGTGCATTGTTAGTCGTAGGCTGAGCGTGGTAGTGGTCATATCTAAATATTAGTTGTTTTTAGGAGGCTTGTAGTCTCCTCATGGAGGCATTCAAATTTCTATACCACATTTGTAGCCTTTAGGATGGATTCCTTTTCACGGAGGTTGTTTTTCAGGAGGAGGTTGCTGACATTTTGTTTTATTATATATTCGTAGAGATAATTTATTGTCTTTTTCTTGGATAGTGTTACTTATTATGATATTTTCTATAATTCGTTCGTCTGTTTTGTAGGCATCTGTAATTTGGTTCTTGTAGTAGAGTGGTATTATTTTTTCCTCCTGTATCTCAAACTTTGAGTTCAGAATTTTCTTCTGTAGTTTGTTGAATTCTCTATTGGAGTAGCCATTGTTTATTAGGATCTGTTTGGATCATTGAAATTCTTCGTCATGCGTGGTCCACGTTGAGCAGTTCTTGATAACTCTTCTTATGTATGAGCTCATTATTTATTTTTCATATTTCTAAGTGCATTCAAGGTAACACTTAAGATTCGGGGCGCACGGTAGGTGGCGCTGTTAGTCGGCTACAATTTGGGGCTATAATATATCTCTTATGACGTCCGACTGTAGCGTAAGATGTGAACAATCACGGCGTTGTATTTTTTTTTGTATATGAGTATATACTGGGGGGCTTACGCCCCCCCAATTGATTGAAACTTAGGATCATCGCATGGTGGTCCCCCTGCAGTGATATCTCCCCCACGAGCAGTCCACTTGAATTTACTGGGGTTTCCTCCCCAACAGCTTTTTACTGGCAGGAAAACCTAACCTAATAACAAACAATGATTACTTTTATAGGTTTCTTGATTAGTTTATGCGCCTCTAGATAATCTAAAAGTTTTTCGCCATTATACAAACTAAAGCCGAATTCGAATAACGAAAACGCAATAACGAAAGAAAAATATTTGCAAAACGGGTCCTATTTATAAGCTACGATGTTGCCAGTAAGAAGCTGTTATCGTTCGCAGCAAACAAAAAATACAAAAACAAAACAAAAAACAATAAAATACATCAAGAAACCTTACCTAACTTAGAAAAAAAACTATAAACGAGCAGAGCGCATATATTTAGTAAATAATAGACTAAAAGTTACAAATCCTAGAACAACAAAAAAAAATATAACGCCGTGATTGATCACATCTGACGCTACCGAATGACGTCATAAGAGATATGCTGTAGCCGAAAATTGTAGCCGACTAATAGCGCCATCTACCGTGCGCCCCGAATCTGAAGTATTACCGCATTTATTTCTGGCGGTAAAGCATCAACCGTACTTTGTTCCTTTCGATAGATGGTGGTGATATATTTCCCTTCATTAATTTAATGTCATTTATCAATATAACCGCACCTTTAGTGCATATGAACATTAGAAGGTAAACATGTAGACGAGCGGCCCGGCCGGAAAAATTATTTTGTGTAAATTTTATCGTTCACCCGTTTCTGAATATTCATGCGCGTTTGAGTCGTCTGACGTCATACCTCACCCCCAACCCCTATTATAATTCGCAAAACCATTAAAGGCGCTGACATGTAGTTAAAGCATTTACCTATGTAAACGTGAGAACATTGTAAAAATTGGGATTATAGGTAAACATGTAGACGAGCGGCCCAGCCGGAAAAAATTAGTTTTGTGTAAATATTATCGTTCACCCGCGTTTGAATATTCATGCGCGTTAGAGTTTTCTTCGAATGATAGCTGCCGCCATTTTTTGTATTAAAAAAATGCCCGAAAGTAAACAAACCGAAAACGTTGTTTACGTAGGCCATTTTTAAAAAAAAATTGCCTGAAAAAAACAAACCAAACACGCTGTTTCCGTACTAATTGCAGTGGTTATACTTCCGAAATAGCGAAGAGGAAAGCCTATTTATTTTGCGCGTCTGCGTCCTATTCGAAATCTAGCTGACTTGAATCAAGTTTTATTTTCGAGCATCTAAATTCAAAGTTAGGGTTCAAATCTAATGCTCGGCCACACATGTCACATTCGCTTTTAATTCGCACTAAATTATGAACATCCAAAATGGTGTTTAATTGATCTTTATCAGAAACTAGGGTTAATAATTCCGCAATAGACGAAGGACAAAGTTCACAATTCGCTGATTATTTTCAAACTGCGTAAAAGGAGAATGTTTGACACCCAAACTGTTAAAAAACAAGTAGTTCCTTGAAATGATCTAGCTAATTACTTTTAAATGTATAAAAGAAGGTAATAAAATTAGTAAAATGGGGAAAAATATATTGACAAATAAAAATGACTCCGAATGAGGCTAATAAAAAGCTATTAAGTGGGGGAAAAAATTGAAATCAAGCATTTCTGACGTCATATCCCCCCCCCAACCCATATTATAATTCGCAAAACGATTAAAGACGCTGACATGATGTAGTTAAAGCATTCACCTCTGTAAACGTCAGAACATTATAACAATTAGGATTATATACTTGGGGGCTGTGTCCCCCAGACCCCACCCCCAATTTAATGAAACTCAGGATATTCATAGTGTGGTCCCCCCCCCTTGTGTTTACCCCCACACGAGCCGTCCCCTTAAATGTACTCCAAAAACGTGAAACATTTTGGAACACGAACGAAAATAGTACGTTTTATCGGCCGGGCCGCTCGTCTACATATTTACCGGATTATATACTGGGGGGCTGTGCCCCCAGACCCCCCAATTTAATCAAACTCATTTTCATCGTAGTGCGGTCCACGCATCGTGTTTATCTCCCCACGAGCCGTCCCCTATAAATGTACTCCAAAAACGTGAAACATTTTGGAACACGGATGAAATAGTACATCTTATCGGCCGGGCCGCTCGTCTACAGATTTACCCATTAGAATTCTCGGTGTATTGGCACAACCTCCAGTACACTGTTAAAACTGTTGACTCCACACCTACAGAGTACTGTAGCGACCAGCATGTACGTCCAAAATAGGATACACTCGAAAGTTGCTACACACATAAAGTACAGAGAGAGGGAGAAAAATTAAGTTGGCGCTGTTGACAAGAATGTCATATGGTAGTAAATGGAGCACAGTTATCTCTGTTAGAGTTGGTCGAGGCAATCTTAGGCAAACATTATAATCAAGGCAGAATCCAGAATAAACTGGCTACTTATCATGATTACCCAATAGTCGGTAGCCAATCAAAAGTAGAGTTATGTTAATACCGACCAATCAACAGGCCAGTACATAAAGGGAGGTGTGGCTTAGTTGGAAGGGGAACTTGTAGGGCGTGGCTTAAATTGAATATAAAACTATGAAGCCAGAACAGAGGAAATGGCTGATTGCCACGAATCCTCAGAAGACACAGATGACACTCTACGGCGCTAGAGATCACTTCATGCACAACCTACAAATCTACTCACACACACCAAACATGATCCACCAAAACCCAACAAGGCTCGCATACACACAGTGCACCAAAATCCTGGGGGTAACATTCGACAAATCCCTCAGGTTCAACTTACACCAGAACATAATACAAGCAAGAGCATCACGTACAAACGCATCGCTGGGTAGGTTCTACCCAGCGAGTTAAAAACTAAAACTACACTTATACAAAGCACTCGTTCGTCCCATTCCCACGTACGCCCCACTGTCACTCGTAGCTTCGAGCGACACCTGGAAGCGAAAGGCTCAGCGCATTCAGAACTCTGCTCTGAAGCGCGCTTGCCGTTCGCCGCTGTACTCGAGAATGGACGCACTACACAACAACAACAAACTAACTCCTCTCAACACCTATGCTCACACCAGACTTACAAAACAACTCGGAAAACTCACCACAGACCCACTTTACACCTCGCTACATGTAAGAAGGTACGCGAATGCGCCGCGATATCCCGCGGCCCACGAACACCTGCCACCCGTACCATTCTTCGCATAAAAACCAATAAGGCATCGTGAATAACGCGTTTCCGGATGGACTGTCAGCCTCCTCCCCCTGACTTGACCCCAACCCTCGCCCAGTCAATTACCACATAACCTACACCCTCATTACAACACCTCGCTTCGGTGTATAGCCACCGACCTATCTACTCTCGCTGTCCCTTTCTTAATTATTTTCCGCAACGCTCCTCTCTGACTACCCGACTGCCGTGTTACAGCAGTCCCTCTCTGTTCTTTCTATACACAAAACTAACTAACTAACAGAGGATTACTATTTTTATATATGGGGATGGAGGGTTAATTTCTTACTTTTTGGTATGTGGATATGTTTCTTGACTCATTCCTGTGGATGCAGTTTCTTTTTATTGTATATTTTGGGGGACTTTGATTTTGTTTTTGACAGACTCCTATGGAGGCTTTAAATTATATATTGTAGATGCATGGTTGGACATTCCTATGGATTGTTAAATTGTATATTGTAGATGCATGATCTGACAAAATCCTATGGATGCATTATGTGGGTGGGATTTGATGGATACGGATGACCTTTGATAGGCCCTTGTGGCTTTTGTCATCCGTGAAATTATGTTATGTTATGTTATAGCAATATATCGCGTTATATATCATTCAGTCCAATCTCTCGGACTCACGTAATTCATCTTTGTATATAGTACATCATGTGCTGAGAATGTAAATAATGTAAATAGAAAGTTTAGCATTATATTTACAAATGTGGATGTATATACTTTTGATAAGTTTTTAGAATTTAGGTCGTTACTTGATACATTAAGTGATAAGCCAAGCATTATTGCCCTCTCTGAAGTTAAACCTAAGCACTTTAGATATTGAACGGAACTTGAAGAATACAACATCGAAGGGTATGAGATAGAGGAAAGTAATGTTTTGGGTAATGAAGGTAGAGGTCTCTTGATATATGTGAAAAGTGGCATTAAGTATAGTAAGGGGGATTTGGTTTCATGTTTCTGTGAGTATTGCTGTCTGGAAATTATGCTTCAAGGAGAGAAACTTAACCTAACTCTAGTATATCGGAGTCCAAATAGCCAGGAGGAAAATGACCAACTGTTGCTGGATTTATTGCAAGAGGTAACTGAGATGATGCTACATTTAAGATTTTGATGGGAGACTAATTTGCCACAAATAAATTGGAAAAATTGCACGACTAACACTGTAATGAATGATTTTGGAAAAAAATTTGTGGAAAAGGTGCGCGATTGCTTTTTGACCCAGCATGTGGAGGAAATTACAAGAATAAGGGGTGAAAATGTGGGTAATACCCTAGATTTATTTTTCACAAATGAAGAATCAATAGTTGAAGAGGTCATGATTGGAAATCCACTGGGGAGAAGTGATCATGCTGTGATACAAGTTACATGTAATATGGAGGAGATCGTGGCTCATGATAGAAAAACTATGTATTTGTATGAAAAAGCAGATTATGAGTTGCTGAGAAGGGAACTTAGTATTAATATTGACTGGGTGAAATACCTATCCGAGGCTACCAATATTGAGGAAATGTGGAGCAGATTCAAGTCAAAATTGTATGTTGCAATAGATAAGAGTGTACCCACAAGAAAGATGGGGAATTTAAATCAATCCAGGAAAAGGACGAATAGCAATCTACGAATGAATAAGAAATTATGGTCTAAGATAAAGAAGAAACAGAGGTTGTGGATGAGAATGAAATCCTTGAAGAGTAATCTGAATGTATCTACTAAGAACGAGTATTTAGAGACTGAGAAGGAGTACAGAAAACTGAATAATCAAATTAGAAAAGAAACCCGAAATGCTGTAAAACTAAAAGAAAGGGAGATTGCAAAAAATGTGAAGGATAATCCTAAAATATTTTGGAAATATGTGCAGACTAAGACAAAAAGGAAACCAAGGATTCCTGACAAGGGCACTGCTGAAGATGGAAAAACTGAAAGTGATCTGGAAAAAGTTGAAGTTTTAGCAAAGCAATTTTCGAAGGTGTTTGTCATGGAGCCAGAAGATGAGGGTACCATATTGTGTCAAGAAAAATGTACCAACACTGAATCACCTGGAAATTAATAAGGAAAAAATTAAGATCATTAAAAATCTAAAGAGGCATAAATCCCCAGGACCTGACGGAATCCACTCTAGGATTATAAAAGAAGCTATGGAACAATTAGTAGTGCCTTTAGAAATACTTTATCAGTACTCCTTTAAACATAAGGAACTCCCTCAAGATTGGCTAATTGCTCATATTACTCCTATATTTAAAAAGGGTTACAAGTATGATCCAGAGAATTATAGGCCAGTCAGTTTAACAAGTATAATCTGTAAGATATTTGAGACAATGATAAGGGAGGAGATAATGGCACACATGATAACCAATAGTTTATTTAGTGACAAGCAATATGGCTTTATCTCAGGACGATCAACAGTGCTACAGCTCATAAAGGTTCTGGACAGATGGACTTAAATTATTGATGATGGACATGCAGTGGATGTAATATATTGTGATTTTATGAAGGCTTTCGATAAAGTTGCACATAGAAGACTATTCAGTAAAATTAGTAGTTATGGAATTGGAAAGGAGTACCAAGAATGGATTGCAGCATTCCTAACACAAAGACAACAAAGAGTGGTGGTGAAGGGGAAAATGTCAAGATGGAAGCCAGTGTCAAGTGGAGTGCCGCAGGGCACTGTTCTCGGACCATTGTTGTTTGTTTTGTTTATCAATGACCTCCCTGATAGTATAGTAAATGACAGCGAAGTATACCTGTATGCAGACGACACAAAGATATTTAGATGCATAAAAGATCAAGAGGATTGTCAAAAGCTGCAGCAGGATGTGCAGGAGGTGTACTCATGGAGTGAAAAATGGTTGTTGAGTTTTCATCCGGATAAGTGTAGTTATATGAGAATAGGAAGAACGACTAGTGAAGATCAAGGCTACCAAATGGAGAAGCAGCTGAAAAAGATTACTTCTGAGAAGGATGTGGGAGTAATAATCAATGATAAATTGAGTTGTGTAGATCACCTGGCAGAGAAAGTAAATAAAGCCAACAAATTAGTGGGAATAATCAGAAGGACCTTTGTTACATTGGATGCAACGATATTTAAAGCTTTGTTTGTAGCTTTAGTAAGACTGCATATAGAATATGCTAATCAGGTATGGAGTCCTCACCTGGTTAAAGACAGTGAGATGTTAGAGAACGTGCAATGAAGGACTACAAGGATGGTGCTGGAACTTAAAGGACTTAATTATGAAGAGAGACTAAGGAAGCTGAACCTACCAACACTGGCATACAGAAGAGCACGGGGAGACTTAATAGAGACCTACAAGATACTCACTGGAAAATATGATGGGGAATGTAGTCAAGGCATATGGAAACTTTGAGAAGAAAACATCAGCACTGGAAATTCACTGAAGCTTTTTAAGACAAGGTCACGGCTGGATATAAGGAAGTATGCTTTCCCGTGTAGGGTGATAAATAACTGGAATCAGTTGACTGAGTGGGTGATTGCAGCAGCATCAGTCAACCAGTTTGAGGTCAGACTTGATAAATTTTGGTTTAATCAAGAATTGAAATACAATTACAAGGCAAAGATAATCCACCACACGCTGCCACAGGTTGATAATATAGATCTGGAGTCACAGGCATAAGCCTCTTCCATGAAGTCTTCTGTAAGTATCTGTAAGTATAACGCAAACATTAAGGCTCAGTTTGTCCGGCCTCCTTTAAACTTTGCCGGCACTTGACCTCAAACTTAATTTATGTCATAACTTAGAACTTAAAACGTAATTAAAGAACTTTTGTTAAGTGCAATATGATCTAGTTCAATAATAATTTTATTTTTGCTTTGGTGACTTCAATATCTTGACACTCCTCAATCTTCCTGCTTCAAGGACTTATTAATCAGGAAAACAGGCATTGTGCATTCTCCTTGTTAATCGCAATTCCCTGCAATTACATAACTCCTGAAATACCGGTGTTCTACCCTGGTGTGGTCTATCCCCATCCTCTGGGCTATTTGACCCCGTCGCTAGAATAAGACCACCCCTCGGCTTAGAGCACCCCATAGCAATTAAAAAATCACTTGTGGGAAATAAGGAAGGGCAATGCAAACCAACTGAAGCATCTGTATCAACTGGAGTCCTTTACTGGCAATCAGCATCCCCCTCCCAAGGCTCTTGGGTTGTCCTCATGATTACCTTCAAGGTTCCCCCATAATTAGGGACGACCTTCAAGAGCCCACCCTCCCATAACTGGCGACCTTACATTAAGAACTGTCCATTTTTAGCAACCAGTGCCGTTGTTCCATCAGACAAAACAAGAAGCAGAAGAACATTGAAGAATTTGAGGAAACACAAGAAAGAGGAAAAAGAATGGAAGTCAACCAGATGAGGCAAGGTGAGGAAGAGTCAGTAAGTGCCGTGATGATAAAAGCTCCAGTATTCAACGACGCTGCAGTGACTGGTTGGTTTAGGATTATTGAGGCTCAATTCTACAACTCAAAAATCACCAAGGAGGTAACAAAATTTTACCAAATATAACAACTTCACAGATATTACAGTTTAGTTTATTTTAATCCTTAAAAGAAAGAAAAAAAATCATTATAAAATATTTTGATTTGTAGAACACTAATGGGAATGCCCTCCCCCCCAAAAAAAATCACAAAGTTTGTCATTTTGAAAGAAAACGTACCGCAATACCAATTTTTGCAGTGTCAATCACTCTCCTTCGGCCTCTTCTTCTTTTATATATTGCGAAATATTATTATCTGATCTGAGATCAAGGGCGAGTTTTATTTCCACTAGAAGTTATTCCCTACAATAAATATAGGAAAGGTTTATCACTATAACATTTTATCTGTGCTATGTATACATACAGAAACAATGGCCCTGGTACGGTACCGGCTATACCCCTCTCTCGGCAACCCTGCTTCTTGGATCCAGGGTAACACCAATTCTTCAGGTCACTTGATGTAACCCTCCGGGAAGATAAATGTGGGCATAACGTAGTCCTTGATTTTGACCGCCGCAAACACTAAGATGTTGACCTAGAACTTGGTCTTCAGAACTCTCGATATATCTCTGGGGAATATAATAATTCAACGGTAATTTAGAGCTCACCATCTGCTCCTTGGAAAAATTCTTCTCCTCTGAGAAGAAACAAATCATGCTAGGGTTGATGGGATGCTTCACTTTGTCCACAAGCCTCGCAACCCATTCTATCATCCTTCTTTTTCTACGGCAACATCTGGACCCTTCTCATTTTGTATGAGTAGCAGTGGATGTCCTCATGCACTAACTGCCTGATGATGCTGAAACACACTTGATATATCCTGGGTATGCCCTTCATGGACTTGCCTGGATCATTGTCAATGATGTCCTTAATTTCTGTGACAAATTTTGGGGTTCCTTTTGTATCAGAATGCTAATATTGAGGTTTACGAGCTGCCGTACCTTCATAATCACAACTTGATTCCTCCAACTCTTTCCTGATACTCTGCACTATCTTCAGATGGACACTCAAGCAATTGAAGATCTTCACATTATATTTCCCGGCCTGAATCCTAAGCTATACAGCATGCATTTTCCAAATTTTGGGAGGATTGAATTTAGCCAGGGTATCACTTCCTTCACAGACAATGCACAACTGAGCCTATTATGACATGAAAAATAGAGAACCAACATTGGACAACACAGATGCGTGCAATTCAGAGTTGCTGACAAACTACCCATAGCACCCTGTATGTAATGGTTCCTGATTGGCCAAGCTCTATGTTTGCATTAACTTATGAGTTTATACAAGTTGCCCTGGTCTTCTGTTCTTTGGTCTTCCCCAGGCTTAAGCGAAGGCGCTTTTTCAAAAGCTTGATAACCTTTTAAACCACCTTAACAACAGCAAAAGTCAACACTGCATATATATATATATATATATATATATATATATATATATATATATATCCACCAAACCACAAGAAACAGAAAAATAGGATAATTTTTCTTCAGAAATGTTATTTCCTAATTCGCAAAAATACTGTACAAGGGTGGGATTCAAACCATGCCAAGTAATCTAAGGGACGGTTTAATTGAGATAAAAGCGGTTGCTTGCTTCTTCAGTGTGCACAGTTTGAATCCCACCCCTGTGCAGAATTTTTACGAATTAGGAAATAATATTTCCAAAGAAAAATCCTGTTTTTCTGTTTCTTGCAGTGTGCTTGATTCATTTCATCATTCTTTTGCATTCATGAAAGATATATATATATATATATATATATATATATATATATATATATATATATATATATATATATATATATATATATATATATATATATATATATATAAAAAGAGCAAATACAAGTTCTACGGGTGGTAACAACTACCACAGGGCTTTCGCCATATTTATTTTCTGCCTTTCAAAACCATTTTAAAGACAAAGAAAGATGCAGAAACCTTGTATTGCAGACTATATAATATAGTACAACAAAGAGAAAGGGACATTAGAAGAACAATAGGATTAAAGAGAGCAAAGTGCGGCATTATGAAGGCAATACTTACTGAGAAGACAGAAATAATGCCAGGGGGAAAAACTCCCCTTTCTTCCCCCATTGCTCATTTGCGTCAAATTTCTTTCTCTTGTATATATAGTAGTGTGCAAATTAGTTTGGATAGTGGTGAAATAATACAGGTAACCTGAAGGTCCGCAGCACTCACTCTTCTCCAATGTTCCTAGGTCCTGGGCCCATAATATTTTGTCTATGTTTCAATATATTTCACCTTTTTTGACTAATTTCAAGGGGTGACTCATGTAGGGGATCGCCCTGCGATGACCCTGAGATTTCAGTTAATTGCGTGGGTCTGGGGGGCACATCCTGCCAGTATATAATCGTAATTGTTTATAGAATACTCACATTTTGTTTGTTTTTTTACCAAATCATTTTTGCGACTTGTGGGGAGCAAAATCGCTTCTGCAATTTGTAGGGGAGGGCTGACCACCCGAGTCTCGATAGCAAATTTTGGCAGCAGCTGAGTGGACTCTTAAATTTTGTAATCCCGATACTTGACCTCCCATTCTACTGGGTACAGATGTGCAACACTCAACATCTAAGGGGTCACCGCGATGCCAGGCTCCTGGCTTTGATTGACCTCATCGACTCCAGATGGCGCCCTTGGTTTGCCAAAAGAGCCTCCGGTGTGAGGTGCCTTGTGACACCTCCCTAACCGACCTAGTCACAAAATGTGGCCCGACAGACTTCAGACTTAGCCCTACCTCCGGTGACCTTCTACCTAGAAACATTAACTTTATGGCTCACAGTAATACTTTTCCCCTTGGGCAGAATCCACGCTGACTGCATCCTGGCTATCTTAAATACCCGTCGGGGTACCCTGTAAGGGGCGCGGCGATTTGCCATCCTGGCCGCCGTGCTGATGGGACTCAGCACCCTGTCCGACCCCAGCTTAGCCTCTTCTTCCTTCAAAACACTTGTTTCCTTGCTTTTCATACAACCTCTCCCACTACTTTCTCTGGTCAGCCTCTAATTTCACAGGGGAGATGCTGACCTTCTTCTCAGCCAACCGTCCCGGATCGGGGCTGAGGGGGGGAGGGGATAATGTTCCCTAACCCCTGAGCTCAGTTCTGGGGTGGCTTGTTTTTAGCAACCTGCTTCATCCCCACCCATACCTTCCTCACATCCCTTTTCCTTTCCTCTTCACACTCAGTTTTACGCCATGTTCAAGGTGGAGCTGCCAGGCCACCAGGCGGGAGGGGTGGCCCCAAATGGTGGCACCTGGCTCTGCCAGGCCTGTAAGCACCTCTTGCAGTGCATGCAACTGCGAGAGGTAATGAGCTATTGCCTCCTGTGGCACAAATAAGGTCACCATGCCCATGGATAAGTCTTCAAACAACCAAACCCCTTTAACTCCCCTTGAAACAACAACGAAGCCGCCCTCGGGCAGCTCCAGCAAAAGAATGGAGGTCCCCCCCGTGTGCTTGCGCAGGGAACCCTCCATATTCCTCTAACCGGAGAGGAGGCTTACACTTCTCCTTCGCCTATGGGTGCAGGGGACTTCCTCTCACCCCCTTCTCTGGAGGTGCTTTTGGGCACCTCCCTTTTTCCAGCAACAGTCCCCTCTTTTCTTTCCAAGGGGACTGCCAAGAAAGCCAGCAGGCAGCCCTTAGCCAGCCGCTCCCCATCAAAGCGGCTTGATAGGGCAAACCCCCTTAGGGGGGAGAGGGAAGCCAGGCCCCTTCGGTCGCTTCCCTCAAAAGACCTGCTGGCAAGAATCTTAAACCTTGCCGGGGTCAAGGCTTGTGCCTCTCCAAACAAGACTGGTGATGCTGCCAAGAGGACTTTCGATGTCCTGGGAGGGGATGGCCAACCGGAGGCCCCTCCTGTGATAGACATGGTCTTTGAGGAAACCCAGACTCAGACGGTAGGGCCTTCCATGGGGGGGAATCCGGGCTCGGCGCCAAGCACCGAACCCGAATCCGCCCCTATGCAAGGTCCACCTCAAACGGCTGGGGCCTCCGAGGCAGTACAAGGAGGGGAGGGATCTCCTCTGACCGGTGCACCTGCGACCACCAGGACCTTTTCCATTTCGGAGAAGGACCTGGCTGAGGCCGGTCCATCTGGCCTAGGGGCTTCTGCTGGCAGAGGTGAGAAGCTGGTTCATTTCCCGCCCTCCTCTCGTAAAATAAGAAAAAACAAGAAAGACTAAAAAGATTCAGGGCTCCTCTCCATCTGTGGGGACGGATGGGTCTGTTGCGACTTTGGCAAGCGACCAAGCCAAGATCGGCACATCCGGCCCCTCGGGTGCAGAGCCCCTGACTATGACAAAGACAAAAAGTGCACAGGGCGGAGCCTCAATGACATTCGGGCCCCTTATTCAGAGGTTACCTGGCGTTTTCGAGCCTGCTGGCTTCAAATGCTTCCTCGTTATTGGGGCCACTGATGGCACCATGCTGGCCAAGGGCAACATGATCCATCAGATGAGAGGATTAGCTAGTGCAATTGGTAGAGAGCCGAAGGTGACCCGTTTCTCTGAAGGGAGCCTTCTGGCGAATGCGGCGAATCCCACCGAGGTGGCCAAGAGAAGTGCTCTTCGGACACTTCATGGCACCCCGGTGAGTGTGACGCCGCATTCTCCCATGAACTTTGTGAAAGGAGTAGTTTATGCGATGGAACTCATTGACTACTCCTTTGAGACATCACCTTAGAGCTGGCCGACCATGGGGCGGTCAAGGTCGAACATGTGATGAGAAAACAAGGAGGGGCCATCGAGACCCACCCCTACACTCTTCGTCACGTTCGACTGTGACAAGCTCCCTGAGGCGGTGCGTGCTGGTTGGTACCGCTACTGCGTGAAGGCATTCGTGCCACTGCCGCAGTGGTGCTATTACTGTCACCGCTTCGGCCATACGAATCAATCTTGTAGACGTGCAAAGTCAGGGTCACCCGAAGTCTGTGTAAATTGCTCCAAGGCCGCACACGATAAGTCTAAATCATGTGTGGCCAAGTGTGTCAATTGCAGAGATCCGCACCCCACTTCGAAGCAATGTGGTGCATATCTCCTTGAGAAAGAAATCCTGGCCGTTCAGGCCCAGGATCGAATCTCATTCCGCGAGGCTAAGGACTTGGTCCTACTGTGCCCGGCTCTGCCTGGGACGTCATATGCTTCAATAGTTAGAAAGGCACCCTCTGCTCCTGGCCCATCCAGGCCAACGAGCATGGTTGTTTCCGCGCCCATTCGGAGCCCTTCTGCAGGCTCTACTCAACCCGGGCTCTCCCCTGGTAAAGCTGGCAGAAAAAGGGTTCATACCCAGCCCCGGCTAAAACCAGGGCTCCCCCCCCTCTTCCCCCAGCATGACCGTTTCCTGTAAGGCGAAACGGCTACGTGCCTCCACCGAATCGTTAGACTCACAGGGGGCAACACATCTGAAGTTGGTCGCCAGGCCATCTTCCGGGGTTCCTAAAGCTGTCCCCCGAAAGGAAGACAGCAACAGCCTAGTGGTGGAGTGAGTGGCTCTGAGACGTTGGCTCCTTAAAAAGGGGGCCCTCCTCCTCTGAAGCCGCAATGCCAGCCTAAGGTTTTGAGGCGGAGGGAGGAAAAGACTTGCATGGCGAGCCAGTGCTTTGTCCGGGGTTCTGCCTCCGGGAAGCGTATGGCCATTCCCGTGAGGGTCTTCTGTTCGAGGGGGGCCCCCGCGTCTCCTCTAAGCTAGGCCTGGAGGGCATATTCCTTCAATGGAATTGCCGTGGACTCTGGGCCAACTGGGAGGACCTGCGAAGCAGTCTAATATGCCGCCTCTTAAATTTTGTAGAATATTGCTAGGGCTAAAATATAGTATCAAAGTACTGAGCTTTGCAAATCACCCTACATATATTTGTATTCTACAATTCTTTTGGTATAATTTTTACGACCTTTGACCTCATCCATAACCTTTTTGTAGTTGGATTAAAAAATACATAATGAACTTAGTTGGAGAGAAACAATAAAGACTTTCAAACTGCCCCATCACTGTTCTATATTTTATGCTGTTATATGCAAAATTGAGTTCACTCAAGTATATAAACCAAAGGCTAGATAACTGCAAAGTACTCAAAACAAAAAAGGCATTACTTAGTCCACTGTATAATTAATATTGAAGCTGTCTTTTTATGGATTCCTAGTCATGCAGGTATAAAAGATTAATGAAGTTATTGATGCAGCAGCTAAAGCAGCAATCCACAATGCTCATATGACACAGTTAGGGTTCTCAGTACCAGAGATAATAGGCATGATGCAGTCCTCAACCTCTGGCAAGATGAATTTCCCAAAATAATGGCATTCTCTCCCAAATAAAACCTATTTTAAATAATAACAGTCCTCATAGGATGTCACGTCATGACAGTGTTGTACTAACTAGACTAAGATTAGGGTGTAGTAGACCCTTCCATGGCTACTTCTTTGATCCATCACTTTTCCAGTTTGGTGGAAAATGCAATAGCCAACTTACCCCAAAATAATTTTCATATGCTACAGTCCTAAATTCTTCAGTCCCATTTGAACTAGTACTAAAGTTTCTAAAGGATACATCACTATTATAGATACATTTAGTATGTGTCTTCTTATTTCTTTTTATGTGGTGGTATATTTAATATTTATCTATATGCATATGCATATACAGTGCTCGACAAAAGTTTAGGCTGGATGAGCGTGGTGGACTAAACTTATGTTTAAAAAAGAATGGTACAGATGAGGATGATTTAATTTAGTCAGAAGTTTGGGCCGGCTGCATGACGTCACTACATCCCTCAGTTTCCCCGTTCAGCCTGCCAGCACGCGCTCAGTGTTGGCTTGTCCAAGGTAGTGAGAGGACTGTGCTGTTGTGTTCTCCTGAGCGATGACTGGGTTTTTGTAGTTTGGGAGTGTTTGTGGCCTTATTGTGGGGAAAGTGAGGCAATTACAAGGGAAGGACATCAGCACTCTCCCCAAGCTGGAGAAGGAAATTAGGGCTTGCTGGGATGCTATACCTACAAAGAAGCTACATGATCTTGCTATGTCCATGCCATGATGCCTGTGGGATGTCAAGAAACGCAAAGGATGCCCAACATAGTATTAAGGGTAAGATTAATATTTTTTATGACACTTTTATCATGCTGCAACTTGTTTAACACGCACCCGGCCTAAACTTTTGTCGAGCACTGTATATGTGCAAATGTATGTATATATAATTATGTTGTACCTATTGACATTGTCTAGTTTATCCTAGTTCTCCTATATTAACAGACTCCACCTTTTCCTTTATTCTTGAGTGTCTAGGAGTGGAGTCCCTTGACTGAAGAGGTGATGGTGACTATCTTTGACTATAATTTGATGGTACCAATAATCCTTAAGGATTTCAGCACCTATAAAACAGATTAAATCGATCAATCAATCAACCCTCTCATCTTTGAGAGGGAACTGTCATTTTTGAACCTGCAGGTTTCAAATGCTTTGTGGTTATTCGCTCCACAGATGGCAGCATGTTGGCTAAAGGTAACATGATCCATCATAGAAGAGCATTAGCTAGTTTGATTGGTTGATAGCAGAAGGTGGTCAAGCTTGAATGTAGATTGTGAGGGAACAAGCACGTGATGGGAGAAATAACGTTGCTTTTAAGCATTGCCTCCACATGATGGGCCTCATTGTAGCTTACAAGCAATTTTCAAAGCTCAAAAGCATGAGAAAGTATATGAGCGGGCTCACAGAATGCAACAAGTCTCTACGCTGCCCAGGCCGCATTTGCCATTACTCAAATGACAGGCAATAGTTTCCCGCCCTTCTATGGGGTAAGCTCCCTCACTTCAGGCGTCCATATGTACCCGTGTGAGGAGGAATCAAGAGAGATTTGTGTGAGATCTCACGAGAGCAGACAATCTTACTCCTCCTCGATTCAGGTTGTCATATGCCGAAGGCAAGGAAATGTTGTTGAATAAAACTGAGTATCCCTCCTTGGATAAAACAATTATCCACCCTAGAACTAGTTAAGAACTCTTCTCTCCGTAAGAATACCCGTCTGACTCTGCGCAATGACGCCATCTACAGACAAGAACCAAGTCTTATCCCAAAAGGCTCCTGTGAAGATCAATCTTAGTGTAATGCCCCCTTGATTACGCATAGTCAACCAAACAAACTGTATGATGTCTTGGAGAAACTCGGCCTCCATTATCTTCAAAGGAATTTACACCAGAAGAATTCCCAGCCTCCATTCTCGAAGGCTTTGCCCCCCCTCCCCCCATCATCTCAAAGGAATACTTCAGCTACAAGCAAGTTGACCCTGGACCCCATCGAACTGACCCAACCATCATCTCACCGCCTTGCCAGAAACGACCATCGTCTCCCCCAACCCTTCCATTTTGTACAAGGTATTGTAACAAATATTTTAGCTTCCCCCAAATTTTATAATTGCCATCTACCGTTCCTCCATTATCATTTGTGTGCTTACCATATGTCTGTGTAAAGCTCAAATCTTAATTCCATCCAGCCTACCCAATTTTATTGCATTTTAGAATACCTAGTCTTCTTAATAGCCTGTTGACCACTGTAACTATTTGTCTTGTATATCTGTTTATTGTTGTACCATTTAACTTTAATTATTAATATTTATTAAAGTCTATTTTTGCTGACTCCTTTACTTTCCGACCCTTGAGCTCATCATAGCCGTGTAACAGACTGTAACTAAGTGAGATTTGGAACTCTCAGCCAATACCAAGATTTAAAGTAGCATCTATTGGACTAGCCCTCCCTTACAAGGATCTGACCTCGTAACCGGACCTCAGCCTATCCAAAGTTATTAAAGGAAACCCCCCATGCACTCTAAAATCAAATATAATAGATATATGTATGGTATATAGAGCTATACCACAACATGGATAATACTCCAGAAAGCATCCTCTGTTGCTTTCAACCTTTAGTCCAATATTGCTTCATCCTCTTTCCCAATATGTTTCATTGGTTAAATTTTGGAAAATGCCAGCGCTCAAATCTAATGATAGGCTTTCTTTTGAATTAGGAATATTACTAGTTTAAAAATCATGGGGTACAAGACCCCATTTTGAAATTCCCTTCAAAGTAATATACAATATGATGCGATTCCATAAACCTTAAAAAAATAGCACTTTTTTTAGAATTTGCCAAAGAAAAAACTCTAAATTAAAAAATAATTGTTTTTAAGTACAAATATATATGAATTATCCCAAAAATCAAAAGCAGGCATTTTCCAAAATTTAACTGATCAATAACAGAATGTTGTTGCGAGCCAAAAATCTATACTCTAATCCAATTATTCCAACCCGCTTCCTACACTAATTCGGACATGAGAAATCGAAGGAGAATGAAATGGATTGTATGTACAGTCCTTTATTTACAAGAAAAATATGGGGCAAATATTTATGAGAGATCTCTTACTTATTTACACAACAAAAAAATGGGCTTGATCAATTTGCAATTTCAATATCCAATCACAGGCCTATAACCCAACCAAGAGACAAGAAGAAACAAAAAAAAAAAGATAAATGCGCAAACAAAACCGTTAAATGCAAAAAAGAAAAGGTCTCATATGGTACCCCGAGCTAGGGGGGGGGGGGGGAGTCCCGCTGGCTACCACTCGACTATAACTTTCAGAGGACTAACAAGGCTGGTCGCCGAGATGTCTTACAGAAAAAAGAAAGCTGGTGCCTCCCAGCTCGATACAATATATAGTGATCTGGTCGCACCTTCGAGGCTACAAAAAACAGCTCTTCTGTCCCAACAAGACACACAACTTCTGGTGTACCTCAAGCCCTACTGTCTCCGCCACTCTTTACAAATTGGGCAGGTAATATTATCTAATTTACTAGAGTGGTCTTTCGGAAGAAATATTTAACATTTAGTTGAGGAAGAGAAAAAAAAGACATTTTATACAAAAAATGAGAATCAATTTATATATAGGAAAAGAAAAAACAAAAATAAACATTTCCGTTCATACACACATTCTTACAGAGGGAGGGAGAGGGTATTGGGAAAAAGGGTGGGAGAATGGCCCTTCACACACACACACTCACATTCGCTCCACCACAATGTCCTTGCGTGCTGAATGGAAGGTTTATATTCTAAAACAAAAGTAGGAAAACTACTTAGTACGCTTTCTGGAGTATTACCCGAATATAATGAGAAAACATGCAATGACCTTGAGACTAACCCCTACATTTTCATTACATTCGACTGTGACCGACTCCCTGAGTCAGTGTGTGCTGGTTGGTATCCCTACTGCATAAAGGCATTCATTTGTGCCACTGCTGCAGAGGTGCTAATACTACCACTGTTTTGACCATATGAATTGTTCATCTATATGTGCAAAGTCAGATTTACCAAAGTGTGTGTAAGTTGCTCCATTGTTATACTCTATAATAAGTCCTTATTGTGTATGGCAATGTGCATCAATTGTGGAAAGCTTCACCCCACTTCAAAGCAATGTGTGTATCTTCTGGAGAAGGAAATCCTGGTCATTCAGGCTGTGGTTCATCTCTCATTCCATGAGGCTAAGGACTTGTTCCTGGCATGCTTGGCTCTCTCTGGGAATTCTTATGCCTCAATTTAAAAAAAAAGCCACCTCTGCTCCTGGCCCCTCCAGGCCTATGAGCTAGTCATTTCCATTCTCATTCAGAACCCCTTTTGCAGCTTCTACCTCTTCCCCCCCTTGGGACCTTCCCTGTTATAGCTTCCAGCAGAAGTGTCCCCCCTCCTCCTCCGGTGTCCCGTAAGGTGAAAAGCCTGCAAGCCTCCATCAAGTCTAATATTAGACTCACAGGAGCTAACCTCCCTGAAGGTGGTTGTGAGGCCATCTTACATGGTTCCTAAAGCTGCCCTCCAAAAGGAGAACAGCATCAAATGAGCTTAGGCTCTTGCACTCCCACCCAAAGCTGGATTAGCTGGTTCGGAGACAGTGGATCCTTCAAAGGTTTAGAGGTGTGTGGAGTTAATGGGGGTGGAGTGAGCCCAAACTCCACAATAAGCCCTCGGAGGCAACACCTCCTTGTTTGACCAACAGTGCCTGGAATTCTGCCTCCAGGAAACATACAGCCATTCCTGTGAGGGTCTTCTCTTCAAAGAGGGCCAGTTGTGTGCCCTCTGCTACCCTCATGGGGTATAAGGATTTTGTGATCTAACCACAACAGGCTGGGGGAACTTCCCTGGTGGTTCTTGGAGTAGTTATGGTAGTCTCTATTCAGGAAATGACTGATTTATCTCTTAATTGAAGAGTTTTGGTTGGAAGATGAGGCCCTTGAGTTCTCCAGCACCCTCATCGCTCTAAGCTTAACTACTATTCCTAGATTGTTTGGCCATTTTGCATGCTCTCCACTTCCATGGTGGTAAGCTGAGTGTGAGATGGCACTCAAAATGTTATCCCTACATGCGCTCCCTAAATGATTTCACTGTTGGTGAATTTTGTTGAGCTAGGGCTAGGTAGGTTCCAATATATTTCAAAGGATGCAGGTTGCTCTTTCTGGCATGTATACGCATCTTCACTTAATGGGAAAGCCCCTCTTGCAAGTTCTCACAGGACCCTCATCCCTTCTCCAGTAGCATGTGACTGCAATTTTGGACCCTGCATCTGCGGCAGAGTCATTTGTGACAGCTTTCTCTTCATTCACTGGGCATCATGATCACACTGAAGGCCACCCCCTGGACTTTACCTCCAGAGGCGAAAACCCCTTCAATGACAGGTTTACAATGAGTGAGTTGTGTTCCACTCTCACTTCATGAATGGACACTACCCCTGGTCCCAACAATGTTTCATATGCCATGTTTTGGCACCTAGGTGAGTGAGGCATGGTATTTCTGAGAGATTTGTTCAACGGGATCTGGATAGAGTATCCTCCCAGACTCCTGGTGAATCACTACTGTGCTTACTTTTTGAAAAATAGAGAGAGCACTATACCTGGGCCAGTTTTCACCCAATCTCTCTAACCTCATGTGTAAGTTAATAGAGAAATTGGTAAATGTTAGATTAGCTTTGTCCTTGAGAGTGGAGGCAACATGTCCTCTGCACAGTGTGGCTTCTGCCAGTTCCAATCCACATGGGATGCCAGTCATACCCTAAGCCCTTTAGGTTTAGGGCTATTTGTCACCATGCCTCTGCTCCCAAAACCTCCACAGTGCTGACAGTATTGCATTTGAACTTTTTGGAACATACTTCATGTCACCCAGGATCTATGCCAGTGTACACAGATGGCTTCAAGTCCCAGGTGCTAGATTCAGAGGCAGGAGTGTGATCATTAGCCACTCAAAAAATGCCCTGAGTCCTCTTGGGGCATTGGAATCTCCACACACTCTGGCTTGCAGCATCTGTTATACCGCTGTTCTCATGAGGTGGGTGGATGTCAAGATTAGTTCTGCTGGGTTCCTGGACATGTGGAAATTGCTGGGAATGAGGCTGCCAAGGAGCCTGTGAGTACTGTGTGACCAGACCCATGTATCCCTCTTCATCACACTAATTATATGGCAGAGAAGAACTTAAAGTAGTGTGCCATTGCGCTGCAACTTCTCATTAACCTACCCTCAATGCCGCGATGATTTCAGGTTGCCTTTGCTTGTCTTTGAATTCAGGACACTTGCAGGATGTCACACTATTTGATGGAGTGCTACTGCCTGTCCCTTCTACTCAGGACTTGTTCTTGCACACAGACTTGTGGACTATCTGACTTTTTGAAGGAGACAGAGGCTGCCCTTCTCCATTTTCTTTGCCTCTCTTTGGTGTTGGGCCCATGTTCCTGCTCATGTGCCAGGGGGAGGCAGGCAATACCCCGATGCCGGAGCATTCTTCCTTCTTCTTGTTTCTTTTAGATTTTTTTTTGTTCATTTTTTCTTTGTATGATTTAGTTTGGAGAATTGTAGATTAGCTGTAGCACTAAGACTGATATTTGAATTACAGTAACTTATGCCCTTGAAGGCAGTTGCCATATAGGCATGTTAAAAAAATTTGATCTACCGTGCAATCCACATGTCTCCCATTCGGAGCCTTCTTGTCTATCCCTGTGAGATGCCACTCGCTCTGTGTCATCCACAGTGCATTATGCACTTGTTCAGGCATAATGGATGAAATTGTGACTTATAGCCAGTCACATGGCCCTAAGTGCCCTTGAGGTATTGTAATCCTTGCACCCACTGGTTCACAGTATCCATAATGGCATGACTGCTGTGTGCTGGAGGGATGATGAGGCTTTCTGCTGGGTTCCTGGAGCTGTAAGAATTGCGGGAAATGATCATGCTGATGAGGGTGTCAAAGAATGTGAAGATTAGGCAACTGGACCACCATTTTGCTTTTGCCCACACTGACTACATGGCATGAATCAGAACAGCCTTTCAGGATGCCTGGCAGAGATGATGGAAAACAGCTGGTGAGAACTTGAAGTTGCAAGCCATTTTATACTGGACCTACCCCCGAATCCCTTAATTGTTTCAGGTTACTTTGTCTTTGAATTGATCATATTCATCGGATGCACCCTTAGTTGATAGAGCACTCCTCTGCATCTTACTGAGAAAACTGCGCAGTCGCGCAATGAAAAAGTACAAAGCTGGCTTCTTACTAACGACCCTACTACTGGTTTATCTCAGGTTGAAATGACTAATGAGAATGTGACTATAAATAAAAATCAAACTGAAACTCACCCATGGATTAGTAAAAAATTGATGAAACATGGAAAATTGTAAAAAGTAAAGGTACAAAACTTAAACTAGTGAAAAGGCCTGAACCAGTACTCAACAAGAATAGGTTCAGCCTCTTGGATGACTTTGAAAAGTTTTTAGAGCCATATGAACAACTCACTGAGTCTCGGCATCAGAATAAATCTTCATACCAATCTCCTAGGCCTATACCAACAGCCATTCATAATAATTTTATAAGGAAAAGAATCGGTGGTAGAGGGAGAGATAGTAGAAATATAATTACGGTAGTTCCAAAGGATACTGGAACAAGAGAGACCCATTCAGGCAGCCCCAAGTTTAATAAAACCAAGAAAAGTGCTCTATTTAAAAAAAAACAACAATTTTGATAATTGGAGATTTACAAGTTAGAGGCTTGGGGCCTAGACTAAACCGTGGCAGTCTCTCTCATTGCTACCCGGGTGCAGACACCCAGCGAGTCCTAAACATATGCCAAGGCTAAATTGAAGAGAAATAGGAGTATTAGCCTCATCAGAGATGAGAATGGTGCTCTCGTTAGTGATGCTGGTTGCATTGGTAACATCTTCCAGAACTGGTTCTCTGTTGTCTACAATGACCCTGATGCCTGTGATATAGAGTCTCCCTCTTTTGTACTGCCGAATATTGTTGAGGACATAACTGACAATGATTTGGTGGTCACGGAGGCGGAGATCATTGAAGCAATTTGTGAAATCAGTGTGAGCTCTGCCTGCGGTCCTGACAACGTTCCTGCTAAGGTTATAAAGAGCTGTGTAAGTACCCTGGCTGTTCCCCTACGCATTGTCTGGCAGGAATCAATCCAAAAAGGTGTACTTCCCCAGTACTATAAAATGGCCTACACCCACCCATTCATAAGAAAGGTGACAAAATTTCAGCAAGTAACTATAGACCACTTACACTAACCTCACATTTCATCAAAATTTATGAAAGAATCTTACGAAAAATAGTGATAAAGTTCCTTGAGTGTAATAATATAGAAAATCAACACAGTTTTAGGTCTGGGCATAGCACACTAATGCGGTTGATCGGCCACATTGATGATGTGTTGAGCGGTCTACTGGAGGGCGATGATACTGATGCTATTTATTTGGACTATGCAAAGGCCTTTGACAAAGTAGACCACAAATTGTTAATAAAAAAAATGACTCGGTATAGATTCCACCCTAAAATTACAAAATGGATTGAGTCATTCCTATCAAAAAGAAGCCAGGTAGTGGTTGTAGACAGTGAACACTCATCCCCTGCACCGGTGAGAAGTGGAGTCCTCCAAGGTATGGTACTTGGTCCTGTACTGTTTTTGATATTCATCAATGACATGGAATCAGTTGTCCAAGGCTCAAAAGTACAATTCTTTGCTGATGACACAAAGATTTCCAAGCGAGTGGGATCTTATGTGGACAAAGTTGAGCTGCAACATTGTAGTGGGCCGAAAAATTTAGACTAACCCCAATCGATCCAACCCGCTTCCTATACTAATCCGGACGTGAGAAATCGAAGGAGAATGAAACGGATTGTATGTACAGTTCTTTACTAACAGAAAAAAAGTACAATGATAATTACAGCTTATATTTACAACAATTTTATATTTACTAGGGAAGTGTGCATACTTCAAAATGAGGCTAAATTCCCCAATCCAAATACGATACCAAAAGAGAATTTTATAACCGGCGAATACAACAATTTACTTATATTCTACACAAAACAAAAAAAAACACAACAACCGAACGAAAAGGGGGCACGCGCTATCACTTGTGTGCTGGAGGTGGGTGGTAGTAGGCTAACTTAGAAGGAGGCAGGATTGTCAACGAAGGCGGGTATGGCGGTTCAGGTGGTTAGAGAGGCACGAAAGCCCTCCGTCTCAGGGCTGGGCGGAGCACTCGTCTAGAGAACCCCTCTTGCTATCAGTCCACACTTCCACTCTCTGTAGAAGAGATATATCCTTCTTTTATGACCCATTTATTTATACATGGATGGCGAAACTAATAAGTGGGCATTACCCGAGCAAATTTATCGACTAGCTTACCTCTTTCCAGAATATGACGCTTTGATAAAAGTTTATTTTAAGCAAAGTACAATATTATTTTTAATTATAGTGATATCTCAAAATTAGCTACTATCTTTCCAGAATATGCCGCCTGGAAAGAAAGAAAAACATGGTAATCATTTTATACATAAAATAAACAAAAATAAAACAAACCCATTCCCATTCACACACATTCTTACAGAGGGAGGGAGAGGGTACTGAGAAAAGGGGTGGGAGAATGGCCCTTTTACACACACTCACATTCGCTCCACCACACCCCTCCTTCCTTAAGCCATTCGACCAGCCACTCACTAAACCCTTTCAATCACTCTTCACGGTACCACTTGTGCTCAATCGCACCCTTCTGCACCCATTCACACTCTTCTACTGGTCCCTGGCTACGCGTAGCAATTAGTCGGGGTTGTTCGTCAGTCGTCTTATCAGTCTCATCGTCACTATTTATCATCTCATCAACCTTACTCTTAGCCCTCATTACCAGTTCTCCCATCTCACGACAGAATTCTTTCATACTCTTCCGTTCAGAACCCTCACTCTTCATACCCCCATTCATCAGCTCCTCACTCACAGCTCTCATCCAACTCAAGGTACATTCTTGCGAAACAGACAGGTCACTCACATCCCCTGTATTCTCAACAGGCATACCAGAAACCCCTTCGACTGGTTCCCACCAGAAACCTGAAAAATCAGCCACTTCATCATTCACTACATCAAACTCATCCCTACTATTACCATTCGTAAAACCCGAAAAATCAGCCACACTAGGTTCATTCTGCCCAAACACACTATCATTCATACTGTTCCCAAAACCAGAAAAATCAGGCACAGGCAGCTCACTCACTCGTCTACTTATACCAGCCAGATCACTCACCTGTTTACGCAAAAACTCAATCTCCCTTTCAAGATCCCCCATACCAGAAACACTCTGCTCAGACTTACTTTCATTCGTACTTGCATTCTTCCTTTCACTCTTCTTTGTACGCTTTCTACTCCTCGAGACTAAGACTAGCTCTTTCCCAGACAGATCCATACTCTCACATTCAATCTCATCATCATGCACTTTACCTCTCTCTCTACACAGTCCATACACCGGATGGCTCACCAGGTAGTCAGGAGGTTCTCTCCATCTCCTTAACTGACTCTGATGAGCCCGCACTCTCTCAGTCATGCCGTCATTCAAACTCTCCAAAACATACGTTACCCCATTTTCCCAAACTCTCACAACTCTATAAGGTCCATCAAACTTCTCACTCATCTTTGATACATTCAACCTACCCTTCACTTCTTTCACCTTCAATACTTTTGTACCTAATTCAAATGAACGGAACCTTTCATGCGCCTCACGCCATACACTCTGCTCACTTTCACTCAAACGAAACCTATCTTTCACTCGCCTTTCAAAATTCATCACAAACTGACATGGGGACATTCCAGTTGCACTATGCACAGTTGAATTATACACCCACAACACTCTCCCCAGACACACATCCCAGTCATTCACTGTCGTACTCATCATTCTCAACATCTCACACAAGGTTCTTATAGTCTGTTCAGCCAATCCATTTGAAGACGGTACATACGGAGTTGTTCTCACATGCTCCACACCATTCTCTCTCAACATTTGCTCAAACACTTCCCCTACAAATTCAGGCCCATTATCACTCAGACATCTTCTAGGCTTCCATACACACATAGGAAAGAACAACTGCTCAACCACACGCGCAACAGTCACACTCCTTTTATCTCTCACAGGCACTGCATACACAAACTTACTTTTATGATCTACCATCACAACCATACCAACATTCCCAGCACTCGTACGCGGCAAAGACACACAATCAATCACTACCAATTCAAACGGTTCTTTCGCATCAACTTTCAACATCGGTGGTTTCACTTGCACACCTTGCACCTTTCGCTTCTGACACCTTTCACACGTAGTTGCAACATCATTCACAACAGTTCTCAGAAACGGATGGAACACACGCTCCTTCATACACTCCCACAGCTTAAACTTACCCATATGCCCATAATTATCATGCACAACCTTCACCAGACCAATCATACCAACTAAGGACATCACAGGTACATACATATCATCACCACCCTTCACATGCCTCACAAAATATACAACATCCATACAAACAACAAAATCCTTAGCATACCTTTTAAAATCACTTAAACACTCTGGCCATTCATTCAAATCAACACGCATCATTACACACCTCTTCAACTCACTAACAAAAGGACACATCTCTTGCATCTCTAGAATATCATCATCACTTAAAATCTCATTCTCATCATCCATGACCAACTCAATCATGCCACAAAATTTGACAACATTCTTCGCACACTCATTCAACTTCATCACCTCACATTCACCTTTCATAAGACGATCCTTATCAGCATCCAAAGACAAATCATTCAATCTCATAAAGTCTACACCAAGCAAGAAACAACAAGGCATTTGCTCACCTTTCAGAATCACAAAGTCATGCTTCACATTCACACCATTACCCAAACTCACTTTCAGACTAACCTGTTCCCATGCCACTATCATGCCATTCCCTAATCCACTTATGCGTAACTTCACAGGTTTATGCTCGCAACATCTAAACTCTTCATACTTACTCAGAATATTCTCATTCACTAAAGACACTTGCGCTCCAGTATCAATCAAACCACAGAACAACCTTTCACCAACTTTCACTCTTGCTTCCATCATATCAGGTCCACCATGTTCGCAATACACAGAAGGAACAAGCACACCAACATCAGCAGTGATATCCACACCATCATCAACTCCCACATCATCACTCACCACACACTCATCTTCATCCAGACAATCATTCTTCTCTCTCATATATGAACACTTTTCAATCACCCAATTGTAATGCACACTGCTCAAACATTGCAGATGTACCACATTAGGATTCAAACCCTTCATCTTCTCATCCTTGTACACAATCGGCCTCTCACCACCAAAGTGCACATAAACAATCACTCCATACAAACGACTCACTACAATCAACACTTCCTGAAATGGCGGGACCCCTTGCATACACATCGCTCTCAATTCTTTCATTAAGTTCCGCACCTTTGCCATACCAATGCTTTCAGGCTTCCTACACACTTCATTCATTACCTCCTTCCTTAAATCATCTACACTATCGGGCACTCTCACATCTACTCCATCACTCTTCAAATCTTGCAAACCATTCCATACACTCTCAAACAAGGAATCACCACCACCCTTACTCTCTTTTCCATTCATAATCCCTTTCGGCAAATACTCAGGATCACTCACTCCACACACATTTTCATCATTCGTACCAGGATACCTTGACATTAAATCAGCCACTCCATTCCGTTCACCAGGCACATACTCAATCACATAGTCAAAGTCACTCAAATCTTCCAAAGTCCTTGCAATCCTACTATCAGCCCACTTCATACGCTGCAGATACACAAGAGGTTGATGATCGGTTTTTATCACAAACCTCACACCATACAAAAATGGACGCAACACTTTCAAACAATATCTTATCGCAGCCAGCTCTCGTTCCACAGTCGAATACTTTCGTTCTGCAACATTCATAGCCTTGGATACATACCCAATTATTCGCCTGACATTCTCTCCATTCAAACGCTGCTCTTGTATCAGAAAACCTCCCATACAATACCCACTCGCATCTGTATACAGTTCAAGCATTTTAGCTATAAACTTTCGCTGAAACTCAATCAAACCCAAAAATGACTTCAGTTGCTTCACAGTCACCGGTTTAGGAAACATTCGCACCTTCTAAACATACTTCGATGATTTTCGCAATCCATTCTCACTCACCATATGCCCAAGGAATTCCACTTCTTTCGCAAACCATTCACACTTCGCCACTTTCACCTTCACACCAACACTCTCCAACGTTCTCAACAACGTTCTCAATGATCTCACGGAGGCGGAGATCATTGAAGCAATTTGTGAAATCAGTGTGAGCTCTGCCTGCGGTCCTGACAACGTTCCTGCTAAGGTTATAAAGAGCTGTGTAAGTACCCTGGCTGTTCCCCTACGCATTGTCTGGCAGGAATCAATCCAAAAAGGTGTACTTCCCCAGTACTATAAAATGGCCTACACCCACCCATTCATAAGAAAGGTGACAAAATTTCAGCAAGTAACTATAGACCACTTACACTAACCTCACATTTCATCAAAATTTATGAAAGAATCTTACGAAAAATAGTGATAAAGTTCCTTGAGTGTAATAATATAGAAAATCAACACAGTTTTAGGTCTGGGCATAGCACACTAATGCGGTTGATCGGCCACATTGATGATGTGTTGAGCGGTCTACTGGAGGGCGATGATACTGATGCTATTTATTTGGACTATGCAAAGGCCTTTGACAAAGTAGACCACAAATTGTTAATAAAAAAAATGACTCGGTATAGATTCCACCCTAAAATTACAAAATGGATTGAGTCATTCCTATCAAAAAGAAGCCAGGTAGTGGTTGTAGACAGTGAACACTCATCCCCTGCACCGGTGAGAAGTGGAGTCCTCCAAGGTATGGTACTTGGTCCTGTACTGTTTTTGATATTCATCAATGACATGGAATCAGTTGTCCAAGGCTCAAAAGTACAATTCTTTGCTGATGACACAAAGATTTCCAAGCGAGTGGGATCTTATGTGGACAAAGTTGAGCTGCAACATTGTAGTGGGCCGAAAAATTTAGACTAACCCCAATCGATCCAACCCGCTTCCTATACTAATCCGGACGTGAGAAATCGAAGGAGAATGAAACGGATTGTATGTACAGTTCTTTACTAACAGAAAAAAAGTACAATGATAATTACAGCTTATATTTACAACAATTTTATATTTACTAGGGAAGTGTGCATACTTCAAAATGAGGCTAAATTCCCCAATCCAAATACGATACCAAAAGAGAATTTTATAACCGGCGAATACAACAATTTACTTATATTCTACACAAAACAAAAAAAAACACAACAACCGAACGAAAAGGGGGCACGCGCTATCACTTGTGTGCTGGAGGTGGGTGGTAGTAGGCTAACTTAGAAGGAGGCAGGATTGTCAACGAAGGCGGGTATGGCGGTTCAGGTGGTTAGAGAGGCACGAAAGCCCTCCGTCTCAGGGCTGGGTGGAGCACTCGTCTAGAGAACCCCTCTTGCTATCAGTCCACACTTCCACTCTCTGTAGAAGAGATATATCCTTCTTTTATGACCCATTTATTTATACATGGATGGCGAAACTAATAAGTGGGCATTACCCGAGCAAATTTATCGACTAGCTTACCTCTTTCCAGAATATGACGCTTTGATAAAAGTTTATTTTAAGCAAAGTACAATATTATTTTTAATTATAGTGATATCTCAAAATTAGCTACTATCTTTCCAGAATATGCCGCCTGGAAAGAAAGAAAAACATGGTAATCATTTTATACATAAAATAAACAAAAATAAAACAAACCCATTCCCATTCACACACATTCTTACAGAGGGAGGGAGAGGGTACTGAGAAAAGGGGTGGGAGAATGGCCCTTTTACACACACTCACATTCGCTCCACCACACCCCTCCTTCCTTAAGCCATTCGACCAGCCACTCACTAAACCCTTTCAATCACTCTTCACGGTACCACTTGTGCTCAATCGCACCCTTCTGCACCCATTCACACTCTTCTACTGGTCCCTGGCTACGCGTAGCAATTAGTCGGGGTTGTTCGTCAGTCGTCTTATCAGTCTCATCGTCACTATTTATCATCTCATCAACCTTACTCTTAGCCCTCATTACCAGTTCTCCCATCTCACGACAGAATTCTTTCATACTCTTCCGTTCAGAACCCTCACTCTTCATACCCCCATTCATCAGCTCCTCACTCACAGCTCTCATCCAACTCAAGGTACATTCTTGCGAAACAGACAGGTCACTCACATCCCCTGTATTCTCAACAGGCATACCAGAAACCCCTTCGACTGGTTCCCACCAGAAACCTGAAAAATCAGCCACTTCATCATTCACTACATCAAACTCATCCCTACTATTACCATTCGTAAAACCCGAAAAATCAGCCACACTAGGTTCATTCTGCCCAAACACACTATCATTCATACTGTTCCCAAAACCAGAAAAATCAGGCACAGGCAGCTCACTCACTCGTCTACTTATACCAGCCAGATCACTCACCTGTTTACGCAAAAACTCAATCTCCCTTTCAAGATCCCCCATACCAGAAACACTCTGCTCAGACTTACTTTCATTCGTACTTGCATTCTTCCTTTCACTCTTCTTTGTACGCTTTCTACTCCTCGAGACTAAGACTAGCTCTTTCCCAGACAGATCCATACTCTCACATTCAATCTCATCATCATGCACTTTACCTCTCTCTCTACACAGTCCATACACCGGATGGCTCACCAGGTAGTCAGGAGGTTCTCTCCATCTCCTTAACTGACTCTGATGAGCCCGCACTCTCTCAGTCATGCCGTCATTCAAACTCTCCAAAACATACGTTACCCCATTTTCCCAAACTCTCACAACTCTATAAGGTCCATCAAACTTCTCACTCATCTTTGATACATTCAACCTACCCTTCACTTCTTTCACCTTCAATACTTTTGTACCTAATTCAAATGAACGGAACCTTTCATGCGCCTCACGCCATACACTCTGCTCACTTTCACTCAAACGAAACCTATCTTTCACTCGCCTTTCAAAATTCATCACAAACTGACATGGGGACATTCCAGTTGCACTATGCACAGTTGAATTATACACCCACAACACTCTCCCCAGACACACATCCCAGTCATTCACTGTCGTACTCATCATTCTCAACATCTCACACAAGGTTCTTATAGTCTGTTCAGCCAATCCATTTGAAGACGGTACATACGGAGTTGTTCTCACATGCTCCACACCATTCTCTCTCAACATTTGCTCAAACACTTCCCCTACAAATTCAGGCCCATTATCACTCAGACATCTTCTAGGCTTCCATACACACATAGGAAAGAACAACTGCTCAACCACACGCGCAACAGTCACACTCCTTTTATCTCTCACAGGCACTGCATACACAAACTTACTTTTATGATCTACCATCACAACCATACCAACATTCCCAGCACTCGTACGCGGCAAAGACACACAATCAATCACTACCAATTCAAACGGTTCTTTCGCATCAACTTTCAACATCGGTGGTTTCACTTGCACACCTTGCACCTTTCGCTTCTGACACCTTTCACACGTAGTTGCAACATCATTCACAACAGTTCTCAGAAACGGATGGAACACACGCTCCTTCATACACTCCCACAGCTTAAACTTACCCATATGCCCATAATTATCATGCACAACCTTCACCAGACCAATCATACCAACTAAGGACATCACAGGTACATACATATCATCACCACCCTTCACATGCCTCACAAAATATACAACATCCATACAAACAACAAAATCCTTAGCATACCTTTTAAAATCACTTAAACACTCTGGCCATTCATTCAAATCAACACGCATCATTACACACCTCTTCAACTCACTAACAAAAGGACACATCTCTTGCATCTCTAGAATATCATCATCACTTAAAATCTCATTCTCATCATCCATGACCAACTCAATCATGCCACAAAATTTGACAACATTCTTCGCACACTCATTCAACTTCATCACCTCACATTCACCTTTCATAAGACGATCCTTATCAGCATCCAAAGACAAATCATTCAATCTCATAAAGTCTACACCAAGCAAGAAACAACAAGGCATTTGCTCACCTTTCAGAATCACAAAGTCATGCTTCACATTCACACCATTACCCAAACTCACTTTCAGACTAACCTGTTCCCATGCCACTATCATGCCATTCCCTAATCCACTTATGCGTAACTTCACAGGTTTATGCTCGCAACATCTAAACTCTTCATACTTACTCAGAATATTCTCATTCACTAAAGACACTTGCGCTCCAGTATCAATCAAACCACAGAACAACCTTTCACCAACTTTCACTCTTGCTTCCATCATATCAGGTCCACCATGTTCGCAATACACAGAAGGAACAAGCACACCAACATCAGCAGTGATATCCACACCATCATCAACTCCCACATCATCACTCACCACACACTCATCTTCATCCAGACAATCTTTCTTCTCTCTCATATATGAACACTTTTCAATCACCCAATTGTAATGCACACTGCTCAAACATTGCAGATGTACCACATTAGGATTCAAACCCTTCATCTTCTCATCCTTGTACACAATCGGCCTCTCACCACCAAAGTGCACATAAACAATCACTCCATACAAACGACTCACTACAATCAACACTTCCTGAAATGGCGGGACCCCTTGCATACACATCGCTCTCAATTCTTTCATTAAGTTCCGCACCTTTGCCATACCAATGCTTTCAGGCTTCCTACACACTTCATTCATTACCTCCTTCCTTAAATCATCTACACTATCGGGCACTCTCACATCTACTCCATCACTCTTCAAATCTTGCAAACCATTCCATACACTCTCAAACAAGGAATCACCACCACCCTTACTCTCTTTTCCATTCATAATCCCTTTCGGCAAATACTCAGGATCACTCACTCCACACACATTTTCATCATTCGTACCAGGATACCTTGACATTAAATCAGCCACTCCATTCCGTTCACCAGGCACATACTCAATCACATAGTCAAAGTCACTCAAATCTTCCAAAGTCCTTGCAATCCTACTATCAGCCCACTTCATACGCTGCAGATACACAAGAGGTTGATGATCGGTTTTTATCACAAACCTCACACCATACAAAAATGGACGCAACACTTTCAAACAATATCTTATCGCAGCCAGCTCTCGTTCCACAGTCGAATACTTTCGTTCTGCAACATTCATAGCCTTGGATACATACCCAATTATTCGCCTGACATTCTCTCCATTCAAACGCTGCTCTTGTATCAGAAAACCTCCCATACAATACCCACTCGCATCTGTATACAGTTCAAGCATTTTAGCTATAAACTTTCGCTGAAACTCAATCAAACCCAAAAATGACTTCAGTTGCTTCACAGTCACCGGTTTAGGAAACATTCGCACCTTCTAAACATACTTCGATGATTTTCGCAATCCATTCTCACTCACCATATGCCCAAGGAATTCCACTTCTTTCGCAAACCATTCACACTTCGCCACTTTCACCTTCACACCAACACTCTCCAACGTTCTCAACACATCATTCACCAATCTCATATGCTCCTCAAAAGTCTCAGTCATAATCAAAATATCATCTATAAACGCAATCACATTCTTACTCGCAAACTTACTCAACACAACATTCATTGCCCGCTGGAAGGCTCCGGGAGCATTAGCCAACCCAAAGCTGAGGTTCCGGAACTGGTAATGCCTCTTTGAGGAAGAGAAGGCAGTTACTGGCCGGCTCTCCTCAGCAATGGGCATCTGGTAATACCCCCGTACCAGATCCAGCTTCGTAAACCACTCCATCCCATGCATACTATACACACACTCAGATACCACACACATCGGAAACCTTTCTTTCACAGTCCTTTCATTCACCTTTCGATAATCCACACACAGACGCAATCTTCCATCCGGCTTACGTACAGGTACAATTGGACTATTCCATGCACTCTCGCTCTCTTCAATCACCCCCAATTGCTCCAACTCCAAGCACTGCTCCTCAATCTCATCAGCAACCGGACGTGGGAAATGCCTTGGCCGCTGATAGATTGGGGAATCCTCCTTCAGGACAATCTTGAATTCCGGGAGCTTTGCAACCCCGAAATCCAGATCACCCTTACTGAGGGCTCCCTTTCGTTCAAATATCATTCGATACACATCCTCCCTTTCATACTCAGTTAAACATCCATCCAATTCCACCATGCTCTTCACCTCATTATACATCCATTCGCATGTCTTTTCATTCGCAACATTCACCCTGATATCCGTACTATCGTCCATACCTACCTCATTGACAGTGGAGAGGTGGCCCAGTACATCTCCGACTTGGATTCCCCCCACCTGCCCTTTCACACTGGGGTCCGCCTGCACACATACAAAAGGATCATTCATTCTCATCAAGCCATCAAACACACAAGCAACACGCCTTACCTTATAACATGCATCCTTTCCATCCAATATCACAGTGTTCTCACTCACATTCAAACTAACATCCTTACTCCAACTCACTCTAACAGACACCCTTTCACCCTTCACAAGCCTTACATTCTCCATAGCAGTCACCTCAATACCAGTAAACACACTCCTCAAAACGCTACCATCTTTCCCTACATACAACTTATACACCCCATTTTTACCAATCTTTCTCTCAATCTGATCACTTGCAGGATGCACAACCATACGATTCATTTTCATAAAATCATACCCCAAAATCACACCATACTCACTACTCACCTTATCAATCACAGAAAATTCACATTCATTCATCATCATACCATGCATTCGAACAGCTGACCTTATCATTCCAATCACAGGCACTCTCCTATTACCAATACCTACTAAACTACCCTTGCACTCAGACAGGAGGGCTTTCTCGCTAACCTTGTCATACACATCTTTATACACCAAGCTCGCCTTGCATCCAGAATCTATTAAAGCCAAACACTCAATTCCATTCAATTCCACCTTAACACTCAGACACTCATACTTCCTACCAGACAGCACTTTCACACTAGACAGACTTACCAACACATTACTCACACTCATGCACCCAGAGGATACTTCAGCAGGTACCCTCTTACCATTCAGTTTCCCGCTTCAGACTTTCCATTCACACCTTGCGCTCTCAGTCTAATCCAACACTTTTCACTTGAATGTCCTTCCATCGCACAATAGCTACATACATTCCTCTGGTCACGACACATCCTTGCATAATGACCAGCCTTTCCACAATTACCACATGCATATTTCATACTTTCCCCACCAGTTGCTCCACCATTCAACCTCGGACAATCTTTCTTCAAATGGCCTATTTCTTTACACTCGAAGCACTCTTTCACACTTTCCTGGCAATCCTTTATCATATGCCCCTTCTTACCACACCCAAAACACGCACCAGATGTCCACCTACATTCTGCCAACATATGACCTTTCCTTCCACACCGATGACATTCCACAATCTTTCTCCCACCATTCGGTCTCTCGTTTGCTGGGACATACCTCGGTTTCTCTCTCATATATCCGTTCCCACGCTTGAAATTCATCTGCCCCCCTTCCATTCGACCACCCTCCATTTGCCCATCCATTCTGCCGGCCCAGGAAGTTTGACATCACTCCAGCTGGTGCAGCCTTCAGGGCATCCCTGTAGCTGACAAACTGCTGGGGTGGATGAAAGCTCCTGGGCTTCTTACCTCCAACATTCACACTGTACCATCCATCCTCTTCTAGATCGCTTTCATCATCAAATCGTCCATCTTCTAACAGTTCCAACACATCCTCCCACATCAACCGTTCACCTGTCAGTCTCACTCTCTCCTTTCTCTTTCCACTCAGCCATTCACTCACCTTTCGCGGGATCATGTCCAAAAACTTCCTCATGAGTGGTTTACATTCATTTACATCATCATCACCATACCTCGTTCTTGCCATACTCTCAAGCCTATGTGCATACATATTCACACTTTCACTCTTCCCCATTCCAGCCTTCTCAAATTCATTCACCCTCTTATACTTCACACTCTCTTTCATTCGTTTCACCTGCCCAATCAATCTCTTCATCACTACATCGTACTTTGGCTCTCCCACACTCGTTATCACTTGCAAGAACTCCAACACTTTCCCATCCAAACAATCTCCCAGAACACTCACCCAGTGACCCTTGTTCTGCGGGTACTTGAGCTTGCAGTACCGCTCAAAATCCCCAAAGAACTCATCCATACTCTTTCCCCCATGCAATCTAAACTTATCAATCCTTGGCACTTCCCTAATCAAAATTCCTTTTCCCACATTCACTTCACTCTCCGAAGAGTTACTCTCGGTCTCACTCATTCCAATCATATTGTCACTCTCTCCCTCATCTGAGTATAGCGAATCCACACTCTTCCCTCTCGCCTTCCTATCCTTAACCTTAGAACCATGCTTACTTCCTCTCTTACTTTCCACTCTCTTCCATTCACCCCCTTTCCTACCACTCACAGTATCTTCTTTAGACTCAATCATACTGCCATCCATTCCATTTAGCGGAGTCCCTTCAGTAGGAGCAGGGGTCAGGGTTGTAGGTCCTGGGACTGATCCAGCCCCTGTCATCATGTTATACAGGTCCTGCATCCGTCGGTCCGTCTGATCCTGTCGGTCTCCCATTTCCTTCTTCATCCTATCAGTCTTTTCATTCATCCCTTTTATTTTATTCTCCATTCCCTCCATCATTCCCCGCAACATTTCACACTCCTCTTCTTTCTTTCTCAACTCCAGTCTCAATCGCACTACTTCTTCATTCAATGTTTCCGCTACAGCCATTGTTCCCAAGTTAGTACAAAGATAGGAGGAGGGAAAAATCAGTCAAACTACTTGTCACACTAATTGGGTATGGACTGCAATCCAATCCAGTCACTCTCCCAGTTTCGAAGTCTCACGTCCCTATTCGGGCGCCAAATGTAGCGGGCCGAAAAATTTAGACTAACCCCAATCGATCCAACCCGCTTCCTATACTAATCCGGACGTGAGAAATCGAAGGAGAATGAAACGGATTGTATGTACAGTTCTTTACTAACAGAAAAAAAGTACAATGATAATTACAGCTTATATTTACAACAATTTTATATTTACTAGGGAAGTGTGCACACTTCAAAATGAGGCTAAATTCCCCAATCCAAATACGATACCAAAAGAGAATTTTATAACTGGCGAATACAACAATTTACTTATATTCTACACAAAACAAAAAAAAACACAACAACCGAACGAAAAGGGGGCACGCGCTATCACTTGTGTGCTGGAGGTGGGTGGTAGTAGGCTAACTTAGAAGGAGGCAGGATTGTCAACGAAGGCGGGTATGGCGGTTCAGGTGGTTAGAGAGGCACGAAAGCCCTCCGTCTCAGGGCTGGGCGGAGCACTCGTCTAGAGAACCCCTCTTGCTATCAGTCCACACTTCCACTCTCTGTAGAAGAGATATATCCTCCTTTTATGACCCATTTATTTATACATGGATGGCGAAACTAATAAGTGGGCATTACCCGAGCAAATTTATCGACTAGCTTACCTCTTTCCAGAATATGACGCTTTGATAAAAGTTTATTTTAAGCAAAGTACAATATTATTTTTAATTATAGTGATATCTCAAAATTAGCTACTATCTTTCCAGAATATGCCGCCTGGAAAGAAAGAAAAACATGGTAATCATTTTATACATAAAATAAACAAAAATAAAACAAACCCATTCCCATTCACACACATTCTTACAGAGGGAGGGAGAGGGTACTGAGAAAAGGGGTGGGAGAATGGCCCTTTTACACACACTCACATTCGCTCCACCACACCATGACCTTCAAAGGGTCATGGATTTGTTGCAGTCAAACAATATGCTGCTTCATAAGCAAAAATTTGACCTGCTTGTCCATGAAACACAGCACAATCCATTAGCACGCAAGATGCCCTTTTTCCACCCCCCTCCCCCCCTGGAGCTGTACCCAGGGATGAACTTCGGAATCTTGGCATCATCATCATATCCATAGACCTCTCTTGGACTTCCTACTTCAACAGAATACGTCTGAAGGGAAGAAGTATGGTAGTATGGGTTCTCAGTGTATTTAGCTCCAAAGACTCCACCACGATGTTGACATTGTATAAGTCCCTATTCAGAAGTCATCTGAAATACTGCTGTTCATTGTGGAGCCCAGTAAAGGTGGGCGAGATTGAATTGCTCGAATCGATCCAACGAGAATTTACCAGAAAAATAAGAGGCTGTGAACACCTTACATACTGGCAAAGGCTGCACAAGCTCCAATTAATGTCTCTACAGAGACGTAGGGAACGATTGATCATAATAAATGTTTGGAAGATTCTGTATAAAGTAAGTCCTAATGAACCCAGACTGTCTTTTCGTCCACCTTCGAGGCTGGGAATACAAGCCATACTGCCTCCACTGAGAAGGCACTGAGTTCAGCACTTCAGTCCAAGTATGATGCATCATTTTCTGTGGTGGGTCCTAAACTTTGGAATATTTTGCCACCAAGAATGACCGAGATACAAGCGCAAATGTCTTTAAGAGCCAGCTAACAAAATTTCTGTTCTCCCTGCCCGCTGAGCTGCCCATGCCTGTCTACACCCGATCACATGGCAACTCACTCCTTGAGGTAGCAAGAGCAGAACGGCAGTCTCCCTTATGAGATCACCAGTGGGAGCCATCAAAGCATCTCAAAGTATCCAAGTAAGTAAGCATTATTCCAAGATTACGTGAGACCAAGAAATGGTACTCAATTGCTTGGGGCATCAATAATGAATTAAAGCAAATCTGTAATGTTATTGGGGTGACATTCATTGATCTATGAAATAATTTCTATGGAAAGAGAGATTTGTATAACAAAGATGGTATACATCTAAATGAATGAGGTATAGAAGTATTAAGTAAAATATTAAATGAGTCTGTCAGTCCCTTTGTAAGATGACTTAGCTGTAACCACTGCCAGGCTGATAGGAATCTTATACAACAGCCAAATATCCAAGTGAAAGGTACTGGCTTTAAATATATAAACTAGCTTTAAATATATACATTCAGAAAATTTAGATATAATCTGTATCACTGAGACCCGGTTTAATGAGAAAATCTATAAGGATGATGAAGCTGAGTAAGACAGGAAAGACTTGGTGGAGGTATTTAAATTTACGTTAAGAATAGCTTGATATCGTCTGGTAAATTCTATCAAAGCTGAGTATTCTTTAGTGGAATTACTTTGGGTCGATATCAGTACTAAACCCCCTGAAAAGTTAAGATTCGGGGGTATTTTACAGACCTCCTGATTCCAATTCTGAAATAAATAAAGAGATTATGCAAGAAATCAATACTGTATGTTCAGGAAATAATAATATTCTAGTTAGGAATGTTGGATTAGATGCAAAGAAGAAGGAATTGAATGTAGAGAAAATTATATTGATAGAATAAGGAAAGTTTGGGCAATAGTGTTATTTTATTGGGTATATGGATTAAATGATATGTGGGTAGGAAAAAAAAAATTGTTCCAATGATGCAAGGTGTGGATACTTATGGCTGGCAGAAGTCAAACTAAACTGCCATTATTTCTCCCCACAGAACTTATATGCCATATACTAAGCCAAAGGGTGGCTTAACATCTTCAACCTGTCATGAAGAAGATCTATTTTGAAATGTGACCTGTACAAGCAGCCAATTTAAGCAGGATGAAAATTGCTAATTTTGGTAGTCTAATTGGTGTATCATCATGTGAAAATGTATATATTTTGAATAAAGTGTAAGTTTTAAAAAGTTGGTTATTTAAAACTAAGAATCTATGGAAATATTTTTTTGTTTTGAAATTCAACATTTTGCAAGAGATTTTTTTTGTCTTAAAACAAACTCTGAAATAGATGGTCACTTGGATAATATAAAGTGCCTGCACTATTTTGCAATTTGGTAAAGGTAAACTATATATATGGTTTAATTGTATTCCTCTTTAATTTGACTATTTACAACCTCTTCAATTGGATAGGTTTTATTTGAGATAGAATCCTTTTAAAAAAAGACCATTTCCAAGTGTAAAAATAGTCATAAATACACTAGAAATAAAAGACATACCTAACCTACAGTTTACCATATGATCTAGGAAAAGTTCTTTGTTAACCATTGCACAAAGTAGCTGGGCTGGTAAATTAAATGATTTCATGAATTTATGTTAAAATTCAGATAGTCACCAGGGTAACTTTATATATTTATCTTTCTGTGATTTCCATACTAAAATTTTTTTCCCAATAGTTCTAAATTCCTGAATGAATCTGATGGTCTTTTTTACTAGTAAAATATTGACATTAAATTTTAGAGAAGTCCCAGTGATACCAATGGTAGATGCTGTTTAACCTTAAAAAATGCAAAGCTATTATATGGAGTGACAGCATCATTTATTCTTCAAAATAAAGTCTATTATTCTCATGATCTTCCAGCAATCAGCCATCATCCGAATATGTCCCAGATACCAGTCGGCTGGCTTTGAATAAAAAAATGTAGACAAACTTCCTTCATTCTATCAAAATGTTTGAATTGCTGGTTGCGGAGGAAGTGTGCCATTGAGTGGAATAGGCCATTGTCACTTGGAGCAGCAGTGGGGCTGAATGGTGGAGGTTGAAGAATCTCAACACTGTCCATCTGTTTGAACTTCTCCATAGTCAACCTGGCAGTGTGTGGCCTCGCATTGTCTTGCTGAAACAAAGCCTGACCTCAAGTGATCAAAGCAGGATACTCCTCCTTTGGTTTGTTGTACACACAGTCTGGCTGCTGGCAATACAGTTTAGTGTTGATGGTGCAACCATGTGGAACAAGCTTGAAATGCAGTACTCCTTGGAAATTCCACCAGGCAGAGATCATGACCTTCTTGTCAAACTGATTGCCTTATGCAACGGATGCTGGTTGTTCACCTCGCAGAACCCATTTCCCCTCTTGATCATGATTAACCTAGAATACCCACTTCTCATCTGATGTGACAATTTGCCTCTAGAATCGGTCATCCATTGGGTTATTGAGAAGTTGGCTGCATATCTAATCTATGGTTAGTGTGTGTTTCAGTGAAGTCATGTATCCAATTTGTGCTGCTTTTGAAAAAAATCCAATTGATGGGATCAGTTAAGCACAGTCTGATGGGATGACACTCCAATAACTTTCGCAAGATCACAGCTGCTTGCAGAAAGTTCAACTTTCAATGCTGCCACTGAATCCTTGCTATCAAAGGTTGATTTTCGGCCGGAATGTGGTTGATCGTCATGGGTAAGATCGATGGAGTTCAAGCATCTGTACCGCCTCAATACCTTTGCCCGACTAACTGTGTCTTCTCCTTCAGTATCACAAATTTCCTTCACAGCAACTCTTGTACAAAGTTTTGGCTTGTAACAGTAGTGAATCAAAATTCTAATTCCACTTCTTCCAAACTCATTTCTGTTAGTTAGGGCTTACACAAAGAAATAAACTGCAGGAGCAATAAACAACAGCAGCATATGGCTAACCTAACTTAATGTAGTTGAAGGAGTAAGTCTAACCTAACAGAATATTAGTGTTTCTCCATAAATTTTTTTCTTTCCACTTCCTAAGGGAGTCAGGACTTTCTGGTCAACCAGATAATATGGGAAGGAATAATAGGGAATTTAGCTATTAAATGGTTGGGCATTGGTTGAACAGTTGAGGGTGAGAAGGGCTTAGGCATAATAGGAGAGGGGAGATACGATTGAGCTTTTTAACCCTCTAACAGGCACTCATAGAAAGAATAATGCCATTAAAAATGCCTAATAAGAGTTTTAACTAGATGCATTTCTAAGACATTTTTACTAATAATTTTTTTTTATTTGAGGCACCAATTGCATGCAATGTTGCATTGATGAAGTATCCTGCATGGGCTACTCATCCTTTCTCCCAGAAACCATACATCCTTCTCTGGATACTTCACCCACAATGTGGGGGTATTAAGAATGCCAACTCTTAACTCTTCTTAATGTCTGTATTTTGGGTACCAATGTCCTCTACAGGATGCCATATATTCTACTAAGAGCTTGAGATGGGTGTCCTAAACGTGGATGAGTTTACGCATCACTGTCCGAGAAACGCTTCATTTTCTTGCCTTGACCTATCTTTGTGCTCTTCGGATGCACAGCCTGATTTTGATTGGGGGGGGGTGGTCGATGACCTCCATGGTAGTGATCACTTTCCCATTCAAATATCATTTTCAGGGCAACTGCCGCCTGAGAGCCCACCTCGGTGGTGCTTGGCGCAAGCATGGTGGTCTGCATTTCAGGAAATAACTGAATTCTCTATCTCAGTCGAGGAGTTTAGGTCGGTAGATGAGGCCGTTGAGTTCTTCTCCAGCTACTATTCCTAGACAGTCTGGCCGTTTTGCTCCCCGACCACTCCCGTAGTGGTCAGCTGAGTGTGAGACGGCCCTCAAGCAGAAGCGCTATGCCTATATGCGCTATAAGCGCCGCCCGAACGGCATACGTGTCTTCACTTAATGGGAAAGACCCCTCTAGCAGAGGTGTGGAGCGAGTCAAAAGGATTCGGGGCAAGTTCTCGCAGGACCCCCCTCCCGTTCTCCAGGAGAATGGAACCGCAATCTTGGACCCCGCGTCCGTGGCGGAATCCTTCATTACCTCTTTCTCCGCATTCTCTAGCGTTGACGCTGCTCCACCAGCATTCAATGCACGTCGTGATGTCGTGGAAGGCCGCCAACTGGACTTTACCTCCAGAGGCGAGATCGTCGATTTCGCGTACGGGTGGGGAGAGCCCTCTCCGGCCCAATGGAGTAGGAAGAGGGTGACCCGCAGGGAAGTGTCCTCAGTGTCACACTCTTTCCCCTGAGCATCAACGGCATCACCTCGGTGCTGCTGGAAGATGTTCTCGCTGCGCTCTATGTGGACGACCTTTCGATCTCTTTTGGCGCGGCCTAGATGCCAACTCTGAGCGGCGACCTCAACAGACATTGAACCGCGTCTCTCGCTATGCCGAAGCGCACACGTTTCGGTTTTCCTTGGCCAAGACTAAGGTGGGGCACTTCTGTCGCCATCCACGGCTCCACCCTGACCCAGACTTGTTTTTTAATGCTGTACGCGTGGAAGTGGTTGAATCGCACCGTTTCCTTGGTCTTGTATTTGACCGACGCCTCACCTGGAAGGCTCATTCGCAGCATTAGGGTCTCTTGTACCCGCGCCATGGATATTCTCCGTTCCGTTAGGTTCAGCGCTTGGGCTGCTGATAGGGCTACTACCTTACTTTTTTTAGCGATCCTGTGTTCGTTCGAAGCTCGACTAACGGATGCGAGTTTTATGCATTTGCAGCCGAGCGTTTATTGCGGAAGGTGGACTCGATCCACCACACCGGCCTTCGCCTGGCGACCGGTACCTTCCGGACTTTCCGCATTGAGAGCCTATTAGTCGATGCTGGGGAGATGCCACTCGCTCTACGTCGTACACAGTGCTTTATTCGCCTGTACGCGCGAGCCTTGCGCCTCCCTCATTCACCAACAACTCTGAGTGCATCCGCAGCTGATTGTGATGGTGCCCATGCCGCCGAGAGACGCAGGTCATACCCTAAGACCTTTGGGTTTAGGGTTAGGAAACTCCTTCGAGAGCTAGGTATAGCTCTCGGGCAGGTGGCGCCCCTGGTTCTTCCCAGGACGCCACCCTGGAGGGACCACCTTTGGCTATTTGTTGCCATGCCTCTGCTCCCAAAGCTTGTACAGCGCCGGGAGTATTGCGTTCGACCTTTTGGGGGCACTCCTCGTGTCACGCTGGAACCATGCAAGTGTATACGGATGGCTCCAAGTTCCAAGAGGGGTCGGCTTCCACGCCGTATCCCCTCTGTTTGAAGTCAGCTGGGCTCTGCCAGGCGTTGTGTCTGTCTTCATGGCTGAGCTGGTGGCAATATACCACTCGGTATGGGAGATTACACAATGTGCCCATTTCGGAGACTGGATTGGGATCTTATAGCGGATGTCGAGATTATCTTCTGCTGGGTTCCTGGACATGTAGAAATTGCGGGGAATGAGCACACCAAAGAGTCCGCGAGGACTCTGCGACCAAACTAGCGTTTCGCTCTCCCTTACATCTTCTTTGCCAAGCAGCTCTTCGGGCTGCTTGGCAAAGATGATGAGAGACAATCGAAGGGAACTCAAAGTTGCGTGCCATTGCACTGCGACTGTTCCCATGGACCTACCCCCTAATGCCACGAAGGCTTCAGGTTGCTTTCTGCCATCTCCAAATCGGGCGCACTCGTGTGATGCATCGCCATTTGTTGGAGTGCTCACCTGCGCCCTATCGTGATGACTGCATCGTCCCCAAGATTGTTCATCACATTCTTGTTGAAAATCCCAGTCTGGGTGATCCTCGCGGGGTAGCTACAGCCTGTCCCTTGTACTCAGGACAGATTCGTGCACATCGCCCTGTGGACTTTTAGACTTTTTGGAGGAGGCCAGCCTTCTCCCCGTTATTTAATATTTGACTATGGATTGCATTCTTCTTCGCAAGGTGAGGGCGGGTCTTCCCTCGTTGATGGAGCTAGTTTTATTTTATTTATTTTTTTAATATAGCCTAGATTTAGGCTTGGTTCAGTACAGCAACTTATGCCCTAGAAGGCAGTTGCCAGATGAGAGATTAAAAAAATAATAATAATGCAGGTGGCTTGGATCCTTTGGTCTTCTTAGTTGGTGGCTCTATGTTGGGCATACTCTGAGGCCGTACTTTCGATACCACACCTGCTAAAAATAAAGTTGATAAGTAAAATGTGCACAATAAATGCCAATACTGTCCTATGACTTATTGAAGACTACACCAAAACCCCCACTCTTTAAATATGACCACCAGAAACCCCAACTTTTTTAATAATTCTACCAAAACCTAGCCCTGGGCATTGCTGCTGAAAAGAAGGAACACATCTTGTTAGGTTAAAAATGATCTCAAAATACTATAATATATACACAAAAAACCTTCACTATAAGTATTTAGCCTATGTTTGTAATGAGTAAATCACACTATTTGTCAAGGTAATGAATGGCCTTTGAGGATAATAAATATGCAATGCAGAGCTCCTATCGGAACAATAAGTCAATTGCACCATACAATAAGTCACCTAGTAACTGTTCTGCTGTAGAAGCTATGAGTAGAGAGCTGAAAAGAAGGAACACATCTTGTTAGGTTCAAAATGATCTCAAAATACTATAATATATACACCAAAACCTTTACTATAAGTATTTATAGTACTTATAGCACCTTTGAGGATAATAAACATGCAATGCAGAGCTCCTATCAGAACAATAAGTCAATAGCACCATACAATAAGTCACCTTATATTTCATTATTTTTACTCCCCTAAATTGGCAGATATTCCTGTTTGGGATATGTTAGGTGGCAGGGAGACATGGTGAAGTATCCTGTACTGGATCTATTTACAATCTGGGAGAATAGTCAGAGACCCTGTATGGGATGCAGATGACCTTTGATAAGCCCTTGTGGCTTCTGTCATCTGTAAAATTATGTTATAGTGCCCCCACCCTCTTTGCATTGCCCAACTGAAAAATAGCACTTGTGATGAGAATGAGCGAGTGATGATAGGTGAGAGCCATTCTATCTATTTTTCTTTCTTTGTTGTGTGTGAATAGCGTGAGTAAGAGGGTTAACAAGGGAATATAGAATGTACAATTCTAAGTAAAAAAAAATATTAAAATTTATTTTTTGCAAGTAAATTTTGAGGGGGACTTATATTATCTGGGATTCTTTTTCTAATTTGGGAAGGTGTCCTTTTAATTTCTAATTTTGCAGAAATTCATTTGTATTTAATATCAAATATGATTTTAGTTAAGCACAAGAATGTACAAAAGTTTCCCATAAACTAACAAATTTTAAAGCCATTCAAGACTAATTAAAACTGCGATTGACAGTTTATCAATGAAACACCTGCTTTGGCTTATAGCACCTTTATTGACTGTGTAAAAAATATGCCTTGGATACATTTCTTAAATAATGGTAGGACAGAATAGCAGAGCTGTGCGCACATTCCTCAATTTTGGGTACTGGGTAAGCATTCCTGCCTTCCTCCGGCCTCAGTTAGTGCATTCCTGGAATAACATTCCTCAATTTTTTTAGCTTTGTGCGTTCCTGCGTTAGCGCTCCCAAACTATTAAAGTATCCCTCAAAAAACTTGAAAAATGTAAAAACCGCTGCGTTCCTCAAGAACTCTACTGTGCGCATCAAAAGAGCTATTCTGCAATTCAAAAATAAAACAAAATACAAGGTTACATCAGAGCTTCATACATTAAAATATATGTATATTTCAGACTTTTTACCAGTTTCTCTGACTATATTCACAAAAATTCACTAAATCAAAAATATCATTTAAGTATTAGACTTATTTAGTATTTAAACTGTATTTTACTGCATTCCACTGTATTTTACTGTACTGCACTGTATTTGACAAGTAGACACAATTTCTAAACATTTTCATTATTCATTATTTTGTATTACAGTATTACACTAATTTATTAAGTTTATTTTACTTTAAATCTGACACAACAATTCAATTTCTGTTATTGTACATAAAGATTAAAGACATCTAGACAAGTTACAACACTTTTTAAAGTTTTTAAAGAATTAAAATTACTGCTCCTCCTCCTCCTCCTTGTCCTGCTCCTGCACCTCCTTGTAGCCAAGGAGGTACATGTTGCCCCTCACAAACATCAGCTGTTCAAAGTTAATGTTGTTCAGGCTCGACCTCTTTGCCCACAAAATGTCTCCCACTGAGCTAAACAGCCTCTCCACAATGTAATGTAAACAACAGAATGTTGCCGCGTAGTGAATGTCATCTTTGTTGTTTTCATTGAAAATATTTTTTAAAAAAAATTTGTTTTGTAACACTCGGAACACAGGAACGCTTTAAAATTTTAGGCGGTGCATTCCTCTTACTTTGAAAAAATTTGCGCTCCTAAAAAGGCAGTGCGTATGTACACAGGAACGTATTTGCCCAGCTCTGTAGAATAGGTGACGTGTCTAAAAGTTGACTGGTCATTAACTTATGTTTACTTATGTAGATTCTGGATGCAGGTCTAGTTGACCTCTCTAGCCAGATTTCTTGCTAGTATATTTGTAGTGATCCTTTCTGTGGTGGCTATGCTGGTGGCTTCCTGGTTATATTTACAGTCCAAGTTCTCCCAGTATTTGTCTAGTCTTCTTTCGAATGTCCAAATATTGGAGGTACATACCACCTGGGATGGCAGGCTGTCCCAAGTATTGATGCTTCTGATCATGAGGTAGTGTTGCCTATGTGCTGTATTCACTCTTGGTTTGTATAGTTTGTACTCATGACCCCTCGTCGCTCCTCAGTGCTGTTCCTATTCTGTTGCAGACTCCTTGCAATATATGCCTCATACAATTTTATATAACTCAATCGCATCTCCACAGAGGTGCCTATATACTAATGTAGGAAGCTCTAGTTTTCTTAACCTTTCTTCATAGCTCAGGTTCTCCATTCCCGGTAACATCTTGGTTACTCTTCATTGGCCATTCTCTATGGCTCTATATCTTTTTTCTTCCATGGGTTCCCCACTGCTTGGGCATATTCAAGATGTGGTCTTGTCATCATTTTGTACCTAGATATAAAGAGTTGGTTTTTAGATATTTAAATGTGTAGCTTTATTGATTGCATTCTGGATATGGACATCAAATTGGAGCTTATTATCTATTGTAACTCCAAGATCTCTGTCATTATTTGTGTTATTGCGTGTACTCCACCCTCATTTACCATTACATAGTCCTCTGCACTGTTTCCACCTTAATTGCCATGTACTTGCACTTTTCAGGGTGAAATTTTAAGAGCCATTTGTTCAGGGTGAAATTTTAAGAGCCATTTGTCAGACCAATTCCTTAATGAGAATGCATTAGCAGATAGTTCGCAAAATAATCCTAAATCATTCTTCTCATATTATGGGATGAAAAATAGCCTCTAAGTATTAAAGGAGGCAAATCAATTAATTCAAAATGATCTTGATAAGGCAACTATTTAAAAAAAAATTATATTGCTTATTTTTAGCAAGGATAGTCGTAATTTAAAAATGAAAATTGGGAAAATATAAATGTAAATATACAAAAATTAAATCATATAGTTTTAACTGATGATGTAATGGAGGCAAGAAATAAAATAAATTTATATAAAGCTAATGATGTAGGTGGAATATATGCAAGAAACCTTAAAGAAGTAAAAATGAAATTACACTTATACATGCACATTTGTTCAATTACTTTCTGAAAGCAAACTTTGTTCCCCTGGATTGGAAAGTGGCAAATGTCATTCCTATATTAAAAAAAGGTAGGCATGATCAATAATGACCATTGCAAAATTAGATTTAAGTTAAAATGGAAGTGGGTTCTCAGTAGAATAAATGAGGTTAAAATCCTAGACTTTAGAAAAGGAGATTATAGTGGTATGAGGAGGTACCTAGAGACTGTTGTTTGGCGATGAGCGAGTGAGGTCAGGTCAGGAAATGTGATGTCAATGATAGCACTCAAGTAGGGAAGATAACCCTCAGGTAGAGAGCAATAGTGTAGATCAGTAATATACACAAATGATTAAACAGTTAATTGCGAGGCAGAATATGAATATTCTATTTAGGGAAATTAGAAACAAATGGGTTGGATAAAAATAAAAATTATATTGGCATTAAAATGGCATTTATAGGAAAATAAAAATTGGTGAGGGGCAATTAAGGAAGACTATGGACATTGTTTAACCTTTCATATTTATATTTTCAGCAATGTCACCGTTAGAGTTCTCAAAGTTCCACCTAAAAAAGGTATTCTGAAAGAGAGTAAAAATGGGGAGAAAGAAGAAACAAGGTATGTTTTAGTGTTTACCTCCAATATTTTTACTTTATTTTATAGTTTGGTGCTTGGATTTTTTTTGGAATTTTAAAGTAGCCTAGTACAGGGTGGACAGACATTTTTGAAATGTGTATTACTCAGCCACAGTGGCACATTATTTGATTTTAATATTTCAAGTTTGTCTAATGAGTCTTTGACTAGATACTACATACTAGTAGGTAGTCATTTAATTTGTTAAATGGTTCGCTACCTTGTTAGTTGATTTTGTGAATTTTTCAAAAACATCCGTCTTCTCTGCCCCACCCTGTACTAGGCTGAATTTTTACATCCAGTGACTTGCCTTTATTATCAGTTGCCAGATGGCACTAGAAATTTTAATTTTATTTTATCCTTGAGCTGGGGTACTTTTTATTTTATATGCTTGAGGTATAATACTTGTTTATTTTAGTTTTCTCTTCTTCATTTATCTTTCATGTATGTATTTTCTTCCCCATTTTCTTGACTAAGTACAAATACCATCATTTACAATAATGGGGACTTTTGCATGGTACTCTTTAATGCCATAAGCATTCACAAAGCACCTTTTGACTTAGGAAAAGCTAGAGAAAAGAGGCGATTCTTCAAGGCATGCTTGAAGGGACCAAGAGAAGGAGATTAGTGTATTGTAATAGGCAGATATCATCATTCCACACTTGAGCAAATATTGAGAAAGCCTGATCATCCATGCACTGCATAGCTATGAGGAGCAATAAGTATGATTGGGGTAGGGGGTTAGGGTGAATATGGAAGACAAGAGCTGCATCATTTAAGGTATCTGTATGAAGGATTTAAAGGTGATTTTGTATTTAATGGGGGAACCAGTGCAGTATTTGAAGGAGGGTAGTTGCACAAGACAGATTCTCCTTAGTTGAAAATGTCATGAACTGCAAAGTTTGAGTTGAAGGCCCCGTAAGGGGCGCGGTGATTTGCCATCCTGGCCGCCGTGCTGACGGGATCCAGCGCTCCGTCCGGCCCCAGCTTAGCCTCTCTTCCTTCCTTCAGATAGCCCGATTTCTCCCCTACCTCGTCGCTTTTCATACAACCTCTCCCACAACTTTCTCTGGTCAGCCTCTAATTTCACAGGGTAGAATGCTGACCTTCTCAAGCCAACCACCCCGGATCGGGGCTGAGGGGGGAGGGGACATTGTTCCCTAACCCCTCAGCTCCGGTTTGGGATGGGGGTTTTTTAACAACCTGCTTCATCCCCACCCATACCTTCCTCACATCCCTTTTCCTCTCCTCTTCACAACCTATATTTTTTACGCCGTGTTCAAGGTGGAGCCGCCATGCCGAAGGACTGCCAGGCCACCAGGCGGGAGGGGTGGTCCCGAATGGCGGCGCCTGGCTCTGCCGGGCTTGTAAGCACCTCTCACAGTGCGGGCAACTGCGAGAGGTGATGAGCTATTGTGTCCCGTAATAAAAAGAGGGTCACCATGCCCATGAATGAAAAAAAACACCAAAAAACCCAACCCCCAACTTCCCCAAGAAAATCAACGGAGCCGCCCTCGGGCAGCTCCACCGAGAAAATGGAGGTCCCCCCCCTTGTGCTTGCGCAAGGGACCCTCCATAATTCTTTAACCGGAGAGGAGGCTTACTCCTCTCCTACGCCTACGGGTGTAGGGGACTCCCCCTCACCCCCTTCTCTGGAGGTGCTTTCGGGCACCTCCCTATCTCCAGCGGCAGTCCCTCCTTTGCTTTCTAAGGGGACTGCCAAGAAAGCCAGCAGGGGCCAACTGGAGGCCCCTCCTGTGATAGACATGGTCCTTGAGGAGACCCAGCCTCAGACGGTAGGGCCTTCCATGGGGGGGAATTCGGGCTCGGCGCCAAGCACCGAACCCGAATCCGCCCCTATGCAAGGTCCTCCTCAAATGGCTGAGGGCTCCGAGGCAGTAAAAGGAGGGGAGGGATCTCCTCCGACAGGTGCCCCTACGACAACCAGGACCTTCTCCATTTCGGAGAGGGACCTGGCTGAGGCTGGTCCATCTGGCCTGGGGACTTCTGCCGGCGGAGGTGAAAAGCGGGTTCATTCCCCGCCCTCCTCTCCTAAAAAGAAAAAGACTAAAAAGACTCAAAAGACGAAGAAGACTCGGGGCTCCTCTCCATCCGCGGGGGCTGCGGGGACGGATGGGTCTGCTACCACTTTGGTAGGCGACCAAGCCAAGATCGGCACATCCGGCCCCTCTACCCCCTCTTGTGCGGAGCCCCTGACTAGGACTAAGACCAAGAATGCACAGGGCGGAGCCTCGATGACATCGGGGCCCCTGATTCAGAGGTTACCTGGCGTTTTCGAGCCCGCTGGCTTCAAACGCTTCCTCGTTATTCGCTCCACTGATGGCACCATGTTGTCCAAGGGCAACATGATCCATCAGAGGAGAGGATTAGCTAGTGCAATTGGTAGAGAGCCGAAGGTAACCCGTTTCTCGGACGGGAGCCTTCTGGCGAATGCGGCGAATCCCGCCGAGGCGGCCAAGATAAGTGCTCTTCGGACACTTCATGGCACCCCGGTGAGTGTGACGCCGCACTCTACCATGAACTTTGTGAAAGGAGTAGTTTATGCGAGGGAACTCGTTGACTACTCCATTGAGGACATCACCCTAGAGCTGGCCGACCATGGGGCGGTCAAGGTCGAACGTGTGATGAGAAAACAGGGAGGGGCCTCGAGACCCACCCCTACACTCTTCGTCACGTTCGACTGTGACAAGCTCCCTGAGTCGGTGCGTGCCGGTTGGTACCGCTACCGCGTGAAGGCATTCGTGCCACTGCCGCGGCGGTGCTATTACTGCCACCGCTTCGGCCATACGAATCGATCATGTAGACGTGCAAAATCGGGGTCACCCGAAGTCTGTGTAAATTGCTCCAAGGTCGCACACGATAAGTCCAAATCGTGTGTGGCCAAGTGTGTCAATTGCGGAGAGCCGCACCCTGCTTCTTCGAAGCAATGTGGTGCATATCTCCTTGAGAAAGAAATCCTGGCCGTTCAGGCCCAGGATCGACTCTCATTCCGCGAGGCAAAGGACTTGGTCCTGGCGCGCCCGGCTCTGCCTGGGACGTCATATGCCTCAATAGTTAGAAAGGCACCCTCTGCTCCTGGCCCATCCAGGCCAACGAGCACGGTTGTTTCCGCGCCCATTCGGAGCCCTTCTGTGGGCTCTACCCAACCTGGGCGCTCCCCTGGTAAAGCTGGCGGCAAAAAGGGTTCATACCCTGCCCCGGCTAAAACCAGGGCTCCCCCCTCTTCCCCCAGCGTGACCGTTTCGCGTAAAGCGAAACGGCCACGCGCCTCCACCGAGTCGTTAGACTCACAGGAGGCAACACCCCTGAAGATGGTCGCTAGGCCATCTTCCGGGGTTCCTAAAGCTGTTCCCCGAAAGGAGGACAGCAACAAAGGAGCTTCGGCCCCTTTGCCCACGCCCCGAGGTGGAGCGAGTGGCTCGGAGACGGTGGTTCCTCGAAAAGAGGGCCCCCCGCCTCCGAAGCCGCAACGCCCGCCTAAAGTTTCGAGGCGGAGGGAGGAAAAGACTCGCATGGCGAGCCCAACCTCCCCCAATAAGTCCTCGAAGGCGACAGCGCCTTCAGCGCTTTGTCCGGCCAACAGCGCCCGGGGTTCTGCCCCCGGGAAGCGTACGGCCATTCCCGTGAGGGTCTTCAATTCTAGGAGGGCCCCCGCGTCTCCTCCGAGCTAGGCCTGGAGGGCATATTCCTTCAATGGAATTGCCGTGGACTCCGGGCCAACTGGGAGGAGCTGCGGAGGCTCGCCTCATCCCGTTCCCCGTTAGCTATTTTTTTGCAGGAGACCATGCTAGGCGCGTGCCCCCTGCCTGCCCTCCCGGGGTATAAGGGTCTTGCGACCCCACCACCGCGGGACGGCCGGGCTGGGGGATGCGCGGTTTACACCCGGCATGATGTCTCCGTTCTTCCTTTCTCTTTAGATACCTCCTTTCAGGCAGTGGCTGTGCAGCTGCACCTGGATAGGAGGTATACTATCATTTCTGCGTACATTCCACCGTCAGCTGACTTCGACGCGGGGGACTTCCGCCGCGTCGTGGCACGGTTGCCGAGGCCCTATCTCTTGCTTGGAGATCTGAACGGCAGGCATCCTCTCTGGGGAGATTACACCATAAATCCCAGGGGACAAGTCCTTGCCGATCTGATCGAAGAGCTTGAGATGGGTGTCCTAAACGTGGATGAGTTTACGCATCACTGTCCGAGAACCGCTTCATTTTCTTGCCTTGACCTATCTTTGTGCTCCTCGGATGCACAGCCTGATTTTGATTGGGGGGTGGTCGATGACCTCCATGGTAGTGATCACTTTCCCATTCAAATATCATTTTCAGGGCAACTGCCGCCTGAGAGACCACCTCGGTGGTGCTTGGCGCGGGCGCGGTGGCCTGCATTTCAGGAAATGACTGAATTCTCTATCTCAGTCAAGGAGTTTAGGTCGGTAGATGAGGCCGTTGAGTTCTTCTCCGGCAACCTCATCGCCGTGGGCCTGACTACTATTCCTAGGACGTCTGGCCGTTTTGCACGCCGACCACTCCCATGGTGGTCGGCCGAGTGTGAGACGGCCCTCAAACAGAAGCGTTATGCCTACATGCGCTATAAGCGCCGCCCGAACGATTTCACCGTCGCTGAATTTCGTCGGGCTAGGGCTAGGTTCCGGTATATTTCGAAGCACGCCCGCCGCTCTTCTTGGCGGGCATACGTGTCTTCACTTAACGGGAAGACCCCTTTAGCTGAGGTGTGGAAGCGAGTCAAAAGGATTCGGGGCAAGTTCTCGCAGGACCCCCCTCCCGTTCTCCAGGAGAATGGGACCGCAATCTCGGACCCCGCGTCCGTGGCGGAATCCTTAGCGACCGCTTTTTCCGCATTCTCTAGCCGTGATGCTGCTCCGCCAGCATTCAATGCACGTCGTGATGTCGCGGAAGGCCGCCGGCTGGACTTTACCTCCAGAGGCGGAGAACCCTTCAACGACAAGTTTACTGTGAGTGAGTTGCGTTCCGCTCTCGCTTCGTGCGCGGACACCGCCCATGGTCCGGACGATGTCCCGTACGCCATGCTTCGACACCTGGGTGAGCGAGGCATGGCCTTTCTGTTAGATTTGTTCAACAGGATCTGGGTGGAAGGTCTCCTCCCAGACTCCTGGCGAATCGCTACTGTGCTCGCCTTTCGCAAGCCGGGGAGAGATCACTCTACTCCGACCGGTTTCCGCCCAATCTCTCTAACCTCTTGCGTGTGCAAGTTGATGGAGAAATTGGTAAATGTTAGATTAGCCTATTTCCTGGACAGCGGAGGCCATCTGTCTTCTGCACAGTGCGGCTTCCGTAAGTTCCACTCCACGTCGGATGCTCTGCTCCGACTGGAAAATGCCGTCTGCGAGGCTTTCCTTCGTAGACAGCACTACGCCACGGTGTTTTTTGATCTGGAGAAAGCCTATGATACCGCATGGCGATACGGTATCATGGAGACTCTCCACACGATGGGGGCGAGGGGACGCCTCCCAATGTTTATATCTGAATTTTTGCGAGATCGTCGATTCCGCGTACGGGTGGGGGGAGCTCTCTCCGGCCCAAAGGAGCAGGAAGAGGGTGTCCCGCAGGGAAGTGTCCTCAGTGTCACACTCTTTGCCCTGAGCATCAACGGCATCACCTCGGTGCTGCCGGAAGGTGTTCTCGCTACGCTCTACGTGGACGACCTTTCGATCTCTTTTGGCGCGGCCCAGATGCCAACTCTGGAGCGTCGACTCCAACAGGCATTGAACCGCGTCTCTCGCTATGCCGAAGCGCACAGGTTTCGCTTTTCTTTGGCCAAGACTAAGGTGGTGCACTTCTGCCGCCACCCACGGCTTCACCCCGACCCAGATCTGTTTCTTAATGGGGTGCGTCTGGATGTGGTTGAGTCGCACCTTTTCCTTGGTCTTGTATTCGACCGACGCCTCACCTGGGAGGCTCATATTCGCAGCCTTAGGGTCTCTTGTACCCGCGCCATGGACATTCTCCGTTCCGTGACGTTCAGCGCTTGGGGCGCTGATAGGGCTACCGCCTTACTTTTTTATCGATCCTTTGTTCGCTCGAAGCTCGACTACGGATGCGAGTTTTATGCATCCGCAGCCGAGCGTTTATTGCGGAAGGTGGATTCGATCCACCACACCGGCCTTCGCCTTGCGACCGGTGCCTTCCGCACTTCCCCCATTGAGAGCCTGTTGGTCGATGCTGGGGAGATGCCACTCGCTCTGCGCCGCGTGCAGTGCATCACTCGCCTGTACGCGCGAGCCCGGCGCCTCCCTCAGTCGCCAACAGCTCTCACTGCATCCGCAGCTGATCTCGATGGTGCCTATGCCGCCGAGAGACGCCAGTCATACCCTAAGCCCTTTGGGTTTAGGGCCAGGAAACTCCTTCGAGAGGTAGATATAGCTCTCGGGCCGGTGGCGCCCCTGGTTCTGCCCAGGACGCCACCCTGGAGGGTACCACATTTGGCTATTTGTCGCCACGCCTCTGCTCCCAAAGCTTGTACTGCGCCGGGAGTATTGCGTTCGACCTTTTTGGAGCACACATCGTGTCACGCTGGTACCGTGCCAGTGTATACGGATGGCTCCAAGTCCCAAGAGGGGGTTGGCTTCCACGCCGTATCCCCTCTGTTTGAAGTTAGCGGGGCTCTACCAGGCGCTGCGTCTGTCTTCACGGCCGAGCTGGTGGCAATACACCACTCGGTACGGGAGATTACGCGACGTGCCCGGTTCGGAGACCGGATTGTGATTTATAGCGACTCACAAAGCGCCCTGAGTGCTCTCGGGGCATTGGAATCTCCGCATCCCCTGGTTCGCGAAATCCGTGACGCCACGGTTTTGGCGAGCCGGGCAGATGTCGAGATTATCTTCTGCTGGGTTCCTGGACATGTAGGAATTGCGGGGAATGAGCGCGCCGATGAGGGCGCCAAAGAGTCCGCGAGGACTCTGCGACCGGACCAGCGTTTCGCTCTTCCTCACACTGACTACATGGCAGGAATACGGGCAGCTCTTCGGACTGCTTGGCAAAGAAGATGGGAGACGGTCGAGGGGAACTTAAAGTTGCGTGCCATTGCGCCGCGACTGTTCCCATGGACCTATCCCCCAATGCCGCGGCGGCTTCAGGTTGCTTTCTGTCGTCTTCGAATCGGACACACTCGTGTGACGCATCGTTACTTGGTGGAGCGCTCGCATGTGCCCTATTGCAACGACTGCGTCGTCCCCCAGACTGTTCGGCATATTCTTGTCGAATGTCCCAGTCTGGGTGATCTTCGCGCACGATACCTGTCTCGGTACCGGGATGGGCGGGGTCGCTACCGCCTGTCCCTTGTACTCGGGACGAGTGCGTGCACCATGACTGGTGGACTTTTTGACTTTTTGGGGGAGGCCGGCCTTCTCCCCTTTATTTAAGGTTCCTTTTTTTCTATTATTGTTTTGTTTTAGGTTGCACTCTCCTGCACCGGGGTGAGGGGGACCTCCCCCCGCTGCCGGAGATTGCTTCGATTGTTAAGTTTTTCTAATTTATATTGATTGTTAAGTTTTCATATTTTAACTTTAAAGTAGCCTAATTCTAGGCTGTCGTGTTTTTCGGCGACTTATGCCCAAGTGGGTAGTTGCCAGATGGGCTCTATAAAAAAAAAAAAAAAAATTGAGTTGAAGGTGGAAGCCTGTGGTCAAACGTGAAGGGAGTTGTATAGTCAAGGCGGGTGGGGACTAAGGCTTGAATGCCAATCTCAAAGGTATTGTAGTTAGTTGTTTAGGATAAGGCAAACAGCAGCATGTTTAAAGTCGGTTGATAATATTCCCAATGAGTGGGGTGTTAAAAATATCAGTGATGTAAGGGAATAGAACAGGGAGAAACTGGGGCTAATGAGTTTAGGGGAGAACGGATCCTTTTCAATAAGAGGAAGCGGGTCAATTCCTCAAGGAACCCTGGGGCAAGAGGAAGAAGTTTGGGCTGGGAAAGAAAAGGTGGCATACGAGGTGGTGAGGCAGAGGGTATGCCAGAGCCAATGGACTATTGTACCAGAGAAGAAGACTGAGAATTGGATAAGGGAAGGGGAGTCTGATTTCAGAGGAGCAATAAGGGCACGCCGATTTGCCTTCTTGGCTGACGTGCTGATGGGACTCAGCACCCCATCCAGCCCCAGCTTAGCCTCTTCTCCTTTCAGACAGCCTGTATTTCTACCCTACTTCCTCACTTTCCTTACAACCTCTCCCACAAGTCTCTCTGGTTGGCCTCTAATTTCACAGGATAGATGCCGACCAGCTTCCTTTCAACCAACTCTCATGGATCAGGGCTGAGGGGGGAAGGGACAATGCCCCCTTACATCTCAGCTCCAGTTTGGGGTGGTGGGCTTTTAACAACCTGCTTCATTCCCACCCACACCTTCCTCGCATACCCCTTTCTCTCTCCTTTCAATCTCTATCGATTTTATGCCCAGTCCAAGGTGGAGCCACCATGCCGAAGGGTTGCCTGGCCACTGGGTGGAAAGGTGTAATCCTAAATAGCAGCAGCTGGTTCTGCTGACCCTATTTTCACCCCTCGTAGAGTGGGCTACTGGGAGGGGTGATTAGCATTTGCTTCCCGTATAACTAATAGGGTCCCCATTCCCGATGATGAGAATCTAAAAATTCAAACTCTTTCCCTTTCCCCTTCACTATCGACAAAGCTGCCTTTGGGCAGCTTGCCTGGAAAAATGGAGGTCTCCCCCCCCCCTTGTGCTCTTGCAGGGGACCCCTCAAAACTCTTTAACTGGAGAGGAAGCTTGCTCCTCTACTTTGCCTACAGGTTTAGGGGACTCCCCCTCGCAACCTTCTCTGGAGGTGCCCTTGGGTGCCTCTCTTTCCACAGCAGTCCTCCCTTTACTTTCCAATGGGACTGCCAAGAAAGGCAGGCAGCCCATTATTACCGCTCCCAGTGGGAGTGGCACAATAAGGCCAACTATTTTAGGTGTGGGGGGGGAAAGACAGGGACCATCGGCCTCTCCCCTCCTGCTGGTGGAGGGGAGAAGAGTGTTCATTCCCCACCCTCCTAAAAAGAAAAAAAAAAGACAAAAAAGTCTGGGCTCCTCTCATTCACGGGGGCTGCAGGGATGGATGGCCATTTTGGTAAGCAGCTAAACCAAGATAGGCATGTCTGGCCCCGTTGCTCTCCTGGGTTTGGAGTCCCTGACAAAGACCAAAAGTGCAAGTGTACATCGGGGCTCCTCATTCAGAGACCTTGGCATTTTTGAGCTCGCTGCATTCAAACATTTCCTTGTTATTCGCTCCACTGATGGCAGCATGTTGGCTAAGGGCAACATGATCCATCATCAAAAGAGAGCTTTAGCTAGTGTGATTGGTAGAGAGGCGAAGGTGACCCATTTCTCGGACGGGAGCTTTTTGTCAAATGTGTTGAATCCTTCCGAGGCAGCCATGATTAGTGTCCTTTGGACACTTGATGGCACCCTGGTGAGTGTGACACCGCACTCTACCATCAACTTCATGAAAGTATTAGTTTATGCAAGGGAACTCATGGACTACTCTATAGATGACATCACCTTAGAGCTGGCTGACCATTGGGCGGTCAAGGTCGAGCTTATGATGAGAAAACAGAGACGGGCCTCAAGACCCACCCCTACACTCTTCGTCATGTTCGACCTTGAGAATCTCCCTGACTTGGTGCGTGTCGGTTAGTATTGCTACCGCATGAAGACACTCGTGCCACTGCTGCAGAGGTGCTAGTACTGTCACTGCTTCAGCCATGTTAATCGCTTGTGTAAACATGCAAAGTTGGAGTACCCGAAGTGTGTGTAAGTTGCTATAAGGCTGCACATAAGTCCAAATTGTGTGTGGCCAAGTGTGTCAATTGTGAAGAGCTGCACCCTGCTTATTTGAAGCAATGTGTTGTGTATCGCCTTGAGAAGGAAATTGTAGCTGTTCAGGCACAGGATCGTCTCTCATTTCGTGAGGCTAAGGACCTGGTCCTGGCGCGCCCAGCACTGCCTGGTACATTCTATGCCTCAATATTAACAAATTCCCCCTCTGCTCCTGGCCTCTCCAGGCCCACGAGCACTGTCGTTCCCGCGCACATTCGGAACCCTTCTGTGGGTTCTACCTACCCTGGTAAAGCTGGCAGCACAAAAGGTTCACACCCAGCCCTGCCAAAACCAGGGCTCCCCTCCCTTTCCCTAGCGCGACCGTTTCCTGCAAGGCAAAACAGCCGCGCGCCTCCACTGAGTCGCTAGACTCTCAGGAGGCAACACCCCTAAAGTTGGTTGTGAGGCAATCTTCCTAAAGATGCCCCCGAAATGAGGGCAGCACTAAAGGAGCTTCGGCTTCTTTGCCCACAACCAGTGGTGGGCTGGGTAGCTTGAAGATGGTGGGTTCTTTAAGAGAGGGATTCCTGCCTCTGAAGTGCCCCGCTCACCTAAGGTTTCGAGGCGAAGGGAGAAAAAGACTGGCATGGCGAGCCCAACCTCCCCCAATAAGTCCTCAAAGGCGACAGCGCTTTGTCCAGCCAACAGCGCACGAAGTTCTGCCTCCGGGAAGCATACAGCCATTCCCGTGAGGGTCTTCTCTTCTAAGAGGGGCCCCTTCCGAGCTAGGCCTGGAGGGCATATTCCTTCAATTGAATTGCCGCGGACTCCAGGCCAACTGGGAGGAGTTACAGAGGCTCGTCTCGTTCCGTTTCCCTTAGCTATCTTTTAGCAGGAGACCTTATACCCTCCTGGGGTATACAAGTTTTGCGACTCCACCACCACGGGATAGGGGCCGGACAGGAGGATGTGCGATTTACACCCGGCATGATGTCTCCATTCTTCTCTTTGCTTTAGATACCTCCTTTCATCAGACAGTAGCTGTGCAGCTGCACCTGGATAGGAGGTATACTGTTATTTCCACGTACACTCCCTCTGGTGAGACTACTCGATTAATCGCTGAGGTCAAGTCTTTGCTGACCTGATCGACAAGCTGAAGATGAGTGTCCTAAATGTGGATGAGTTTACGCATCACTGCCCGAGAACCACTTCATTTTCCTGCCTCGATCTATAGTGATCACTTTCCCATTCAAATATTTTCTGGGCCGTTGCCGCCCCGGTGGTGCTTGGCGCAGACGCGGTAGTCCGCATTTCAGGAAATGACTGATTTTCCTATTTCAGTCAAGGAGTTTAGGTCGGTAGATGAGGCCTTTGAGTTCTTTGCTGTGGGCTTAGCTACTATGTCTAGAACGTCTAGCCATTTTTCACGCCGACCACTACAGAGGTGGTCAGCGGAGTGTGAGACGGCCCTCAAACAGAAGCGCTATGCTTACATGCGCTATAAGGGCCGCCCGAACGATTTCACTCACGGTGCATTTCGTCGGGCTAGGACTAGGTTCCGGTATATTTCGAAGCACGCCCGCCGCTCTTCTTTGCGGGCATACGTGTCTTCACTTAATGGGAAGAGCCCTCTAGCAGAGGTATGGAGCAAGTCAAAAGGATTCGGGGCAAGTTCTCTTGACTGATTTCCCTATTTCAGTAGAGGAGTTTAGGTCGGTAGATGAGGCCGTTGAGTTCTTCGCCGTGGGCTTAGCTACTATGTCTAGAACGTCTAGCCATTTTTCACGCCGACCACTCCAGTGGTGGTCAGCGGAGTGTGAGACGGCCCTCAAACAGAAGGGCTATGCCTACATGCGCTATAAGGGCCGCCCAAACGATTTCACTCACGGTGCATTTCGTCGGGCTAGGACTAGGTTCCGGTATATTTCGAAGCACGCCCGCCGCTCTTCTTGGCGGGCATACGTGTTTTCACTTAATGGGAAGAGCCCTCTAGCAGAGGTGTGGAGTGAGTCAAAAGGATTCGGGGCAAGTTCTCGCAGGACTCCCCTCCCGTTCTCCAGGAGAATGGGACCGCAATCTTGGACCCCGCGTCCGTGGCGGAATCCTTAGCGACCGCTTTTTTCGCATTCTCTAGCCGGGATGCTGCTCCGCCAGCATTCAATGCACGTCGTGATGTCGCCGAAGGCCGCCGGCTGGACTTTACCTCCAGAGGCGCAGAACCCTTCAACAACAGGTTTACTGTGAGTGAGTTACGCTCCGCTCTTGCTTCGTTCGCGGACACCGCCCCTGGTCCGGACGGTGTCCCTTACGCCATGCTTCGACACATGGCAGGGTTGGCAAATAAAAAAACAGGTTTGCGGGGCGATATTCAAATTTACACCATTTTTTTCAAGAAATGAATGCTACTTATTATTTTATTCAAAATTCGTATTTAGGTTTAGAATTTCAATAAATATGTATCAAATTAAGATTTCTCTGATACTGAGCTCGACTACGGATGCGAGTTTTATGCATCCTCAGCCGAGCGTTTATTGCGGAAGGTGGATTCGATCCACCACACCGGCCTTCGCCTTGCGACCGGTGCCTTCCGCACTTCTCCCATTGAGAGCCTGTTGGTCGATGCTGGGGAGATGCCACTCGCTCTGCGCCGCGTGCAGTGCATCACTCGCCTGTACGCGCGAGCCCGGCGCCTCCCTCAGTCGCCAACAGCTCTCACTGCATCCGCAGCTGATCTCGATGGTGCCTATGCCGCCGAGAGACGCCAGTCATACCCTAAGCCCTTTGAGTTTAGGGCCAGGAAACTCCTTCGAGAGGTAGATATAGCTCTCGGGCCGGTGGCGCCCCTGGTTCTGCCCACGACGCCACCCTGGAGGGTACCACATTTGGCTATTTGTCGCCACGCCTCTGCTCCCAAAGCTTGTACTGCGCCGAGAGTATTGCGTTCGACCTTTTTGGAGCACACATCGTGTCACGCTGGAACCGTGCCAGTGTATACGGATGGCTCCAAGTCCCAAAAGGGGGTCGGCTTCCACGCCGTATCCCCTCTGTTGGAAGTCAGCGGGGCTCTACCAGGCGCTGCATCTGTCTTCATGGCCGAGCTGGGGGCAATACACCACTCGGTACGGGAGATTACGCGACGTGCCCGGTTCGGAGACCGGATTGTGATCTATAGCGACTCACAAAGCGCCCTGAGTGCTCTCGGGGCATTGGAATCTCCGCATCCCCTGGTTCGCGATATCCGTGACGCCACGGTTTTGGCGATCCGGGCAGATGTCGAGATTATCTTCTGCTGGGTTCCTGGACATGTAGGAATTGCGGGGAATGAGCGCGCCAAAGATTCCGCGAGGACTCTGCGACCGGACCAGCGTTTCACTCTTCCTCACACCGACTACATGGCAGGAATACGGGCAGCTCTTCGGACTGCTTGGCAAAGAAGATGGGAGACGGTCAAAGGGAACTTAAAGTTGCGTGCCATTGCGCCGCGACTGTTCCCATGGACCTATCCCCAAATGCCGCGGCGGCTTCAGGTTGCTTTCTGTCGTCTCCGAATCGGACACACTCGTGTGACGCATCGCTATTTGATGGAGCGCTCGCCTGCGCCCTATTGCAACGACTGCGTCGTCCCCCAGACTGTTCGGCACATTCTTGTTGAATGTCCCAGTCTGGGTGATCTTCGCGCACGATACCTGTCCCGGTACCGGGATGGGCGGGGTCGCTACCGCCTGTCCCTTGTACTCGGGACAGATTCGTGCACATTGACTTGTGGACTTGTTGACTTCTTGGGGGAGGCCATCCTTCTCCCTATTATTTAAGCAAGGTTTGTTTTTTTTGTTTTGTTTTGTTTTGTTTTGTTTTGTTTTGTTTTTTTCCCCTTTGGTTGCACATTCCTGCGTCGATGGGACCTCTCCCCGACGCACCAGCTTGCTTCCTTTCCCCCTTTTTGGGGCATTTTTTTTCACCTTAATTTTATTTTAAAGTAGCCTAGAATTAGGCCAGTTTTAATACGGCGACTAATGCCCTAGTAGGCAGTCGCCAGATGAGCTCTTAAAAAAAAATAAAAATCTCTGATACTGACTCATAATTCATCTCTCCTTCTAAAGGTTATTGCTATTATGGGTACCCACAATTCTTTATCAGTGATCTGTTACTGTAATCTTTTCTTACTATAATATATTTATTAAACTAATTAATTATTAATATATAAAAATAGAGATAGCTATTCTTTTTCTATGTTATTCTAATGCTTGTAGTATTTGTTTTTTGAAAAAACCCAGAATAAAACCCACATTTTTTAAAAAACCTGGGTTTTATTGTGCTTTTTATTGAGGCATGGCCTTTCTGTTAGATTTGTTTAACAGGATCTGGGTAGAGGGTATCCTCCCAGATTCCTGGCGAATCGCTACCGTGCTCGCTTTTCGCAAACTGGGTAGAGATCACTCTACCTCAACCGTTTTCCGCCCAATCTCTCTAACCTCTTGCGTGTTCAAGTTGATGGAACAGTGCGGCTTCCACAAGTTCCACTCCCCCTCGGATGCTCTACTGTGACTGGAAAATGCCATCTGCGAGGTCTTCCTTCGTAGACAGCACTATGCCACCCTGTTTTTCCATCTGAAGAAGGCCTATGATTCGCATGGCGATACGGTATCATGGAGACTCTCCCCACAATGGGGTCGAGGGGATGCCTTCCAATCTTTATATCTGAATATAGGCGACATCGTCGATTCCGCTTACGGGTGGGAGGGTGGGGGGGGGGCTCTCAGACCCAATGGAGCAGGAAGAAGGTGTCCCACAGGAAAGTGTCCTCAGTGTCGCGCTCTTTGCCCTGAGCATCAACGGTATCACCTCGGTACTGCCGGAAGATGTTCTTGCTACGCTCTACGTGGACGACCTTTCGATCTCTTTTGGCGCGGCCCAGATGCCAACTCTGGAGCGTCGACTCCAACAGGCATTGAACCGCGTCTCTCGCTACGTCGAAGCGCACAAGCTTCGGTTTTCCCTGGCCAAGACTAAGGTGGTGCACTTCTGCCGCCATCCACTGCTCAACCCTGACTCAAACTTGTTTCTAAATTGTGTGTGTCTGGAAGTGGTAGACTCGCACCGCTTCCTTGGTCTTGTATTTGACCGACGCCTTCCCTGGGAGTTGCATATATCGCAACCTTAGAGTATTTTGTCCCAGCGCCATGGATATTCTTCGCTTCGTGACGTTCAGTGCCTGGGGCGCCTTACTTTTTTATCGATCCTTTGTTCGTTTGAAGCTCAAGTAAGGATGCGAGTTTTATGCATCCGCAGCCGAGCGTGTATTGCCAAATGTGGACTCGATCCACCACACCTGCCTTCGCCTGGCGACCGATGCTTTCCGCAATTTTCCCATTGAGAGCCTACTTGTTGATGCCTGTGCGTGCGAGCCCGGCCCTTTCCCCAGTCGCCAACAGCTCTCACTGCATCCACAGCTGATCTTTACGGTGACTATGCCGCCGAGAGACGCTAGTCATACCCTAAGCCCTTCGGTTTTAGTGCCAGGAAACTCCCAGAGCTAGGTATAGCTTTCGGGCCAGTGGCGCCCATGGTTCTACCCAGGGCGCCACCCTGGAGGGTACCACCTTTGTCTTTGTCGCCACGCCTCTGCTCCCAAAGTTTCTACAGCACCGGGAGTATTGCATTCTGCCTTTTTGGAGCATGCTTCGTGTCATGCTGGAACTGTGCCAGTGTATATAGATGGCTCCAAGCCCCAAGAAGGGGTCGGTTTCCACGCTGTATCCCCTTCTGTTTGAAGTCAACGAGGTTCTGCCAGCCGCTGCATCTGTCTTCACGGCCAAACTGGTGGCAATACACCACTCAGTATGGGAGTTTACGCGACGTGCCCGTTTCGGGGACTGGATTGTGATTTATAGTGACTCACAAAGCGCCCTGAGTGCTCTTGGGGCATCGGAATCTCCGCATTCCCTGGTTCGCGATGTCGAGATTATCTTTTGCTGTGTCCCTGAACATGGAGGAATTGCAGGTATGAAGGCGCTAGAGAGTCTGTGAGGACTGGGCGATCCTTGGACTTTATGACTTTTTGGAGAAGGCCAGCCTCCCACTTTATTTAACTGGATTATTTTTTTTAGGTTGCACCTTCCTCCGTCAGGGGATGGCTGTCCTCCCCCCGATGCCAGAGTGTGCTTCCTGCTTGTTGCCCTTTTCCTTTCTTTTTTTATTATTGTTTTTTGTTTTTGTTTTTTTACATATTGTTTTTTATTTTAGCCTAGTACTAGGCTGTTATGACTACAGCAACTTATGCCCAAGTAGGAAGTTGCCAGATGGGCTCCTAAATCTTTTTTGAAAAATCAGAGGGGGAAAAAGATTACCAAGTAGAGTGATAAAAAATGTTTGGCTTGTATTTGTTTTCTGCAAGGATGCCATGGGTGAGAGCCTCATTGATTCACTTTAGTAGGGCAGTGGAAAGTGTGTAGCGAGTGAGTAAGTGATAGAGGCAGATTCTATTTCCACCCCACATGTATGGACAGCCCGAAGCCATCTCTTGCATGCATGTGTTTCTTAGCATTCAAAATAGTGGTTAAGAACCACTGGGTATTTTGTTAGTGAGTGTAGTTTGGGAGAAGGGGTTGGGAACTGCATGGAGATTGAGGCAGGAAGAACCAATGGCTATTTTAGGGTCCTTAGAGGTGATGTCATACTCTATAGGGGAAGGAGAGAAACTAGATCCCTTGTCTTCTGTTACCTATCATTTCCCTTATATCTACGCCCCCCTACATTATTGAGTTGGCACAGCCCATGTCTTAATTTTTTTTGCTCAAAGTATTTATAACTATAATATTTGTATTCTTTAACTTAGAGGATGTTATTGACATGGAATTTTTATACATATCATTTTAACAGAGAAGACAACATTGTTTGTTTGGTTTTCTCCCCAAATGGTCAGTATTTAGCAGCTGCAACTCAGGGCAAGAAACTTGTAATTTGGGAAGTTGCTTCTTGGACACTTCTCAAGCAGAAATTTGTATGGAAGAGGCCGATGGCTCTTCGATTCACTCCAGATGCATCAAGAATTATTGTTGCAGGTAATTTATTTTTTTTATTTATTTGATATTTTTTTTTAGTAAGAACATACAGTCAGGTTTGTTTTGCCTCAAATTTCCATCTTCTAGGTTTGTGAGCAAAAAAGTATGACTATTATTATTAGGTGTGTTGTAAAAGACTAATTGCAATCAATCCCTTGAGTAAAATGGGTAAAGATGCTGGGCTGAGTATTCACCTATATGAAATAATTTCTCAATTGCATTTAATGACTTATAATTGGGTTAGGGGGACATATAGAGTTCAATTGAGAGAGATTGCAGATGCTTGTACTCAGAGAAAAATGAAGGAGAATGAAGAATTTGAATGGGAATGTGTCACTGATGACGTTCCATCTTGTGGAAGGTGATCAGTGTTGAGCACATTTTTAAAAGGTCTATATACAGTAGAACCTTGATTTTCATTGGACTTTATTATTGCATTTGAGTTTCATACAGCTTTTTTTCTGAAAAAATTGTTGTGGGTTTTGCCTCAAATTTTGGTATTTCTCTCTCATAAACGCATTCCAAAATGTGTTTTTTTAAATAGTGCTTTGAAGTAACAATATTGGGTGTGAATGGTAGTGAGTATTTAACGATAAGTTTCAATAATGTACTCTGCTTAGAGCAGTGTATGACATGACTGTGTGTTTAGCAGAGAGTGGAAGGCTTTGAGGCAGAGATAATGGTAGAGAAAATTGCCTCCCTAGGTGACTCCATGGGGTTAGAAGTGGACAATGCTGATGTGAAGGACTTGTTTATCCCTCAAGGGGTCTGATGATTTTAGCTTCATTTACCTGCACTGCTTTCTTTATCATTCTCCCAACCTGATGGACATGCTCCATTACGTCCTGACATGATTCAGCATTATATAGCCCTTAGTGGTTGAAGTGCTAGCTAACTGGTCTTTCGTAATAGACAGGCACCAATTATAATAATAATTATCATTCTCCCATTACCTAACTGTGAATGCAGCCTTGTTTCTATTGCACCTTAAATTTTGAAAATAAAATCCAAATGTCTCCAAACCTCGACCCATAATACCCATCATCTAGCCAGACAAACCTCCTACACACACATCATATCGTCTTATCTACCAAACCATCAAAAATCTAGTACTAAAAAAATTCACCCACGCATCCCACTAGATGCCTGCCAACAATTCAGATTACACACTGCAAAAAGCAGATAGCTTATAAACTTAGCTTGAATGCACCCTCTTAGAGCGGCATGGTAGTCTAGGTGCTTGTTGGTTCACATCTTGCTACATGCTACTTTTTTCTTTTCCGACGCAATTTTCTGCCCTACACCTTCACGATTTAGGCTTTAATTTCTCAGTGGAAACATGCAGGTCATTTAGGTCGGAGACAGCCATCTGTTTCCATGGTGGGATGGCCCCCAGACAGAAACAAGATTTTGTGCTCATATAATAATCCTATGATAAGTTTAGCCTTTCCCTTCTTAACATCTAGCCAATAATGACTGTGTTAGTATGTTTTATTTGTAGTTTTTTACAACACTGGAGATTCTCTCTAATATAAATAATCACCCCTCCTACTTTCTTCCTGTTCCTATCTCTATGAAACATATTATAACCATCAAACTGGACCTCAGGTCTGAAGTTCATTCCTGCCAAATCAAGCCATGACTGTTATTGCAATAACATCAAAACTCTCTACACTCACTAGTCCTTTAAAAATCCATCTTATTCCTATGTATCTACTATTTGTGTAGTATATTTTCAAAGTATCATTCTTTATAGTCTTAAGTATTATTATACTCTACCTTCCTAGTCATCTGCTCATGTCCCCTGCTTGTTGCTCTATAAATTTATCTGAATGCCTTTGTGGTGGTAATAGTCTTTGCGGAAAACCTTGCTCAACTGGCCCATAACAATTCTTATAAAACATTGCAAAAAGTTTTTCAAATTGTGCTCCTATATTGGTCTGAATTTCCATTTGTCATATGTCTGGCCCTTCTGTACAGTCTACTGTTGTTCTCAGATCCAGTGTAGCAGCAGTGCAAACTGAGATTTGACACAGTATCATTGTCAAACATTGTGCAACATGCCCTTGATTTCTCTCATATTGCATGTGCTTTCATAGTAGCCATTTATCATTGTTTGTATTCACTCACTAATATGCCTGGAAAGTACCTTCCAGACATTGAGAAGGCCCATATCCTTACATTGCTGAGCTTTAATGTGTCAGTTAAAGATATTGCCGAGAGAACTGGCAAAGGTTATGCGACTTTGCAATGCATCAAAGGTTAAGCTGCCACTACAGGTAGTTCTTATGTTTAATCCCACAAAACCATCCCAGGACAACCCAGGAAGAGATCAAAAACCACTGACAAACTTATGAAGAAAGAAGTAATGAAAGAGCCAAGCCTTACAGACACCTCAATGAAGGATAGAGGAGCAGCTGCAAATAGATCTCAACTTGCCTGCCTGATGGCAACACAAAAAGACTTAATTTTGCCAAATATTACAAAGACTGGACCCCATAGCAGTGGTGTAAAGTCATGTTTAGTGACAAATTGACATTTTGCATCTTCAAGTAAAGGCCAGGTATTGTTCAACAACCCTGCAACTCTGACCAATATGCTGAAAAGTACACCTACAAGATGGCCAAACACCCATCTGTAATGGTGTGGAGTTGTGTTAGTGGTTCTATGGGGAGAAGAAGGTCATTTTTCCTTCCCAAAAACAAAACAAAACAATAAATGCAGAAAGCTACAAAACCATCTTGGAGGATAATATTTTAAATTTTTTATACCTCCACAAGTGTGAAATTTGTTGACATGACTTGGTCCTCTTGCCACTGTGCTTTAAAAGTCCATGATTTTTTAATGGAGAAGTTGATTCAGGTCTTGGAATGGCTTGGTAACAGTCCAGACCTGAATTCCATAGAAAACTGCTGGGGGTGCACGAAAAGTAAGCTAAGAGATACCCTCACATCTTCTCTTGGCAATTTTCATGAACGGCATAATGAATATGTGGATCCTTGATATGAACACCAATATTTCTGCGAGTTGGCTGGAAGCATGCTGACACACCTCAAGAATTTGATAGATAAGATGGTAGGGATGACCAAATATTGGCAGGTATGTTAGCATGTTGTGTGGCTGTGTTAGTACAGTTAATACTCGTATTACAAGTTTGTATGATGATTTTTTTCAGTCACCATGCATCCTTTGAGTAAGGGATTGTTATTTGGATGAGAAACTAATGTTATTAACAATACTGAGAGACTTTACTCTGAGCTTTATTGGGGGCCAGTCTAGATGTATTTCTGTGGCAGATACTCTTGATGGTTACCATTATAGAGTAATTAATTTTTGTACTAATTTTTTTTTTTTACAACCAGGCTTAGAGAATTTGTAATATTTCCCTATATTACCTTTTTTGGTGACTTTGTTAGGTGTGCTTGGAGGGTGAGTCCATGATCTGATGAGTCATCTGTGTTTGGTTGATAAAATAATGATTTTCATGGCTTGTAGCTCATGTCCTAGCTGGGAGTAGTAGTAAGCATGTGGGAGAAAGAGAGAGACACTGAATCTGTTGATCTCTTTTGAGTTTCCCATCCTATGACATCACATGCCAAAGTTTTAATGATTATTATTTTAAACGGTTTATAGTAATTTTCTCAATACACCCTTAACATTTCTTTGAAGTTTTAGATGTGTGGCAGCCAAGTGTATATTAAGCCATATACCTTAAACAAAAAGTGGTATAATTTCCTTAGTTTTCCTTTTATGCAGTGAGCTCTCATTACCTTGTGGCTATGGCATTGGTCTTCTAACAACGGGGTGGCTGGTCCATTCCCACTGAGAACAGACATAAACATCAGCACATGTAGAGATCTGGCTACTGATTGGTGTATGGATTCTGCTTACCCCTGCGGGGGTAAGTTGATCTTGCACAGGTCATCATGTACACATAAGCAATCAAAAAAACTCTCTTGTCTTTACAACACAACACGTAGGCAATCAAAACAACCACTCTCTTGTCTTCACAACACAACACATAGGCAATCAAAAATCCCACTCTCTTGTCTTTACAACACAACACACTTCTCTTTTCCAAGAAATCCTTTTGATGGGTAGTTGTAGCAACACACCCCTGTTGTGGAACAGTTCCCTCCTTTCCACAGGGTGATGAAGCTTCCTACCTGATCACTGTTTTGTGTCTAAAAGACATACTCCCCTTCCCCCTCCCCCCCCTAATGAGGACTGGCTTTCAGTGCTCATAGACTCACCATCAATTCTCATGCTGATCTTTGTTGATTCATTATCCAATTGGGCGGATCTCATCTTCAGGACAAGGAACCTTATCCATGAGTGAAATATGGAGGGTAAAAAATAGTAGTGGTATTTCTTACACATTCAAATTCTATACATTTGCAACACTCAACAGACTTATTTCCCTGTAGTTACCCCATTCCTCTTTCTTCCCTTCTCTATGGTACTGTCACAGCATCCTTACATGCCGCAAGCGCTTCTCCACTTTGAAATTCCTTACAACACAGCCACTAGCCCCATTACTCTTAATCCAATTTCTTTTGCATCTAGGCCCTATATCATGTATATTAATTTGAGCTTACTCCTATTACACTTTTCTTTATCTTAACCATACACTCTCCACTAACTGGGTGAATGCATGTCAGTGTCCTTGGTTAAAAAAAAGGCAATATGGTTAAGACAGTAGCTGGAGAGATGTTACCACTTCAATTCATCCAGGTTGTGTGTACTGGTTCTGCCCCTCCAATCCAGCATGTTCATTTAATGCATCTGCTCTCCTATGGTAGACCTCCAATACAAAAGAGCTTTGCCTTGCAGCCATCTATAGGAAAGCCCTGTTAATTGTAGGTTGACAAAAGGTATCATACCTGGTAAGCCCCAAAGAGTTAATTTAAAATGGCTAGGCCCAAAAGAGTTAGTCCTTGAGAGTCCTTGAAATGGCTAGGTCTAAAGAACTACTCTTGAAATGTCTAGGCCCCATAGAGCTAATCTTGAAATGGCTAGGTCCAAAAGAGCTAATCTTGAAATGGCTAGGCCCAAAAGAGCTAATCTTGAAATGGCTCTTCCCCATAGAGCTAATCTTGAAATGGTTCTTCCCCATGGAGCTAATCTTGAAATGGCTAGTCCCCATAGAGCTAATCTTGAAATGTTTAGTCCCCATAGAGCTAATATTGAAATGGCTAGGCCCATAGAGCTAATCTTGAAATGGGAAAGCCCAATAGAGCTAATCTTGAAATGGCTAGTCCCCATAGAGCTAATCTTGAAATGGCTAGGTCCAAAAGAGCTATTTGGACAAAAAGTGCATCCCCAAATAAACCAAAATGAGCTTATAGACAAAATACTAGTAAATATCTTAAACTGAAAGAACTATTATCAGTGAAATTAAAGGGGGGGAGGCTGAAAAAAAGAAAATAACTAAAAATAAATTAGGATGGATTGATGGCAGAGAACAGAAAAATTATGGTGACCCTAGCTTTTTTTACTAAAGAATTTTAAGAGCCAACCAGCTACGAGTATTATGTCCTTTAGCAATTATAGGATGCTGTTTTGAGAGTAGCTCTTTTGTTCTCTAATCATCATTTTTAGGTTTGTTTGTTTGTTGGCAAATGACGTCTTTGACCACTAAATAAAAATGCAGATGTGTATGCTTTTTCTCTCAATGAAGAAGATTGTCTCTGTTTGACCCATAGATAATAATGATGTGCATGAGGAAAATAATGTGGAAGATAGTGTATTTGATCCCTAGATAAAACTATTGATGTAAGGAAGATTTCTTTGATCCCGAGATAAGAAAAGATAATATTGAAGATTATTCTCTTTGATTGCTAGATAAGAATGGAGATGTATATGCTTTTCCTGTCAGTGAGGAAGATGATTCCCCTAAGGACCCAGAGCCTCAACTAGATTCCAGTGATGGCCCTGATCCGCTACTAGGACATCTTTCCATGTTATTTGACCTTGTGAGTATATATTAGTCTTATTATTGATATTTTCCATAGAAGCTAGGATTTACGACAGCCCCACTCATTACTGTCAATGAGTGTCACACACTTAGGATATTTATAGCCCTTGCGTGTGCTAGTTCCCATGCTAGTAACCGTTATCCAGGCTTAGTCACGTTTTACAACATGTTCCAGAAGACTGTGGATATTTTCCCTGCAAGGCATACAAAATTAAATTATTATTATCTAGTAATGTACCAATTACTCATTTTGGCCGATGCTGGTGCCAATGTCAATGCTGAGCTGTAGAGTCCCTTCTAATGCTCTTAGGACTGTCAAGGCTTTGAGACTCTTAAGGCTAATCACCTCACTTTTCAATATGATTTCCAACCTTGCCTCTGCCTATCAGCGTAGATAAAGCATCGACCAAATGATGCTCACTTAGGTTGGTCAAGCAATTTAGCAGAAAATATTCATAAATTATTATGTTTTTTGCATGCTATATATAATTAAAAAAAAAAAATTCTACTGCTTCAAGAATGTAAAAGATGATAAAAAGTCATAAATTTTATGATAACTCAATGCAAAACATAGAACTCATTCATAAAAATATAGGCTGATTAATCGGTACATGACTATTATTATCACCACCCTTCCATTTCCTTTGGCATGGTACCTTGGTTCAATGATGAAACCAACATAAAGATCACTATGACAGTCACTAGAAAGCCTGAGGGCACCAGAATATACATGGAGAGCATTAGTGTGCTTTGCTGCCCACCAAGAAAGAATTGTATCCATTTTATGGCCCAAGGGACAGCTAGCCATTCCATGCCAGTGAGTGTGGATTGGAAACTCATAGACAGAAGTGATATGATGGATGCTTGCAATGTAAATGACAGTATTTGTTCATACAAGCTTTATCTGAATTAGAGAATTTCTTTGCTTTACAGTTAATTACACCACCCATCCTTTTTAAATTGTAGATGGGGTCCCCTGACTGGATAATGCAATTCATATTAAGATCAGAATGACAATGGTTGGCAATCCAGAGGGCACCAGGAGCATCTCCTATCTTTTGCCTTAGACTACCCAAAGGTATGCTCCATTGTAACCTGGTCCCTCAGGAGTCTCACAGAAGGCGTAGTCCCACTTAATTGTTGTGACAGGGTCCTTAATCTCCCAAGCAGTTGAGGGTGGGGGTAGCAGAGGTCATATGTTTCTGAGCAGCTCTTAACAACAACCACAACTATTACTACCCAATAGTGTGGTAACATTTTGAGCGGAAGTTGTTGTTCCTCAAACTGTCTCATCAACCAGTCTGAGATCCTGAGGAAGGATATCACTTGTACTGGGTCTTCTCACAGAGCCCTCAGCGACTGTAGGTTGTGTTGGTGTGTGCGATTCGTGCAGCACCACAACCACGTAAGACCACTGAGTGTGGTTGTAGAAATTTAATTTAATTTACAGGTTATAACGGACGATGGGAAATTTATTATTACCAGCGACAGAGATGAGAAAATTCGTGTCTCTTGCTACCCGAACTGCTATAGTATTCATACCTTTTGCCTCGGTCACTTGGAATTTGTGTCCCATGTGAGAATTTTGCCACGTCGACCAGCGCGACTTTTGTCAGCTTCAGGGGTAAGTGTTATCGAAATTTGTTTGGTAGCTAATTGACCAGTTAAAAGATGATCTTAATCGAAATTGGATCTAAACCTGGTCGGCATACACTTATTCAGTTAATTGCTATGCCCCTCACAACCTCCTACACCCCCCTCTCCACTTTTACCCAAACTCCCAGAACCCCCCAAACCAACCCTGCTTCCCTATTTAAACCCAATTGCTAGGTAACCTACCCCCAACCTCACTGAAATAGAACACTATAAAACACAACTATTTTACCTCCATAGCGGACCAAAACCAGCCGCAAAACACCCTACTCCACCCACCCCCCAACCCCCAACATTCAATCTTAAGCCACCCGAGATCACCAAACCAGTTTTTCCCTGGCCTGCCTATAATCAGGAGACCACTCCGCCCTACATGAATTAAAAAAAAAACATACATCCCCCTCCTCTGACTGCCTGAAAACCATACTCACCCCCCTTCCCCCTCACCTCTCTTGACTATCTCAGAACCTCTTTTAATATAACCACTCCCTGAGATCTTTGGGGAATACCACATACATGCCTTGACAGCCTTCTGAGTGCTGCTGATGCCTTTTTACTTTTTGGTTTGGGAGTGGGGGGGGGAGGATATTTCATTTAGGATTTAAGTGGTTGTGCCCTTGTTGGTAGCTGCCAAATAAGATTGTAGAAGAAACTAATTTTAAACCCACCCAAAACAGCAAAAAATTCTGAAAAACTATTAGGGGATTTGGTAACTCAAACAGCAGTAAACAAGACAGAAAAAGCTATCCATTCCAACGTAAACAGGGTTGACTTCACCAGACAAAGCCATCTACTCAAACGCAAACAGGATCAATTTCACCAGACAAAACCATCTACTTGAACGCAAACAGCGTCAAACTTCACCAGACCAAGCGTCTACTCGAACGAAAACAGGGTCGATTTCACCAGACAAGCAAACAACCTCATACAACACTATGCAAGAGTCATTTGTGGTTTTCCAGGCTCCAACTACCTGAAAACCATACTCATACCCTCACCCCTCTTGACTCTGACAACATATCCAACATTTAGCGAAAACCTCTAGGTCTAAAGAGGCATTGACACCTTCACCCAAATCTTCAGCCACTCTATCTTCCATAATTCTATTCCAAATGTCTTGAAATCTGCTTCTTCTCAGCCCTCAAGCATCCTTTGTTGGTCTTGTTCAGCAAGTTCTTTCAGGACAGAAACAATCGCCATAATCAAAGCCTTCAAACACGGTACCACGGTCTGGTTCTTTATGTGGCTTTGATGGTTGCCACTCCCATTCCCGCACCCGCAAGGGGGGGAGGGGGCAATACACCTGCTACAATTGAAACCTGGAGTAGCAGCATGCCCTCCTGACCCCAGTGCCCCGAGAGAAAGTGGTGTTCTCTCTTGGGTCATCTTTTACACCCTTCTTCAAACTCACACTATCCTTTTCGCACCTGCTTAGACCCAGCAAAGGGTGAAAGATGGCGTTTCACACCACAGTACACATCTTCAAGCCAAACAAACCACCCCTTGACCCCGAATCGTACCCTCTCTCCCTATTCTGCAAATCATGGGTCATTTACTACTAGACACCAATCCGCACCACTTCAATAACCATTCAGCTCATGCAAGAAAGCAACCAACTACCAGGCGGGGCACTACTGGCAACAGTAGACTCGAAATCCAAGCCACCTATGCTACAACATCCAAGCCTCATACCATCCCTCATGAAACATGTGCAAAACTCCATCACATATGCCAGGACACTCCGAGCAATCTTCCCTTCCCCTACACCCATTACCCACACAAAAAAAAATCCAACACTCACACAATGCTGTAAGCCATTGGGGTTAAGCCACCACCTCGACGCATATATAACAAATATCCACCGGCTAAAAAAAACATCCCGTCCAAATCACTCTCCTAAGGCTCCGATGCGGTCACCTCGCAGAATTAAACAGACAAATACCACACCGACATGATCGTTACAGACATCCACAATAGTTGCAACCAAGGACATTAGCTAGGTGGGTATTTAAGTTGCTACATTCGTCTCTGATCGTGGATCCATCGGGACCACAGGAGAAAGGTCGCGTTTCTGTGTCATGATATGTGGATTGAGTGATTACTGGGAAGGGGGTGGGGGTCTGAGGGAACCCAACCCAGTCGGCATGTCTAGGTTGCCAGGGGGAACTTAAGTAAATAAATAAATAAAATAAATAACCTCACTCATACATTATACAAATCTTTTTTAGCTCATTTGACACAATTTGAACCATATGTGGTACATCAGTAGTTTCAAATAATGGATCCCTCTTGTTTTTTTAGATATTCAGACATAATTAGATTACGTTTTAGTAATCAAAGCAGAAAATGCAGACGCATAAACAGAGGAAGAAGTCATTAAACAGATATTCTGTAAATATTGAAAAATATTTTCACTATAACGGATGAGGAAAATGAGGACTTTGATATAGAGTTTCAACATGGAGTAATATATTAGCTAAATACATGCATAGATAGGACGCACCCACATCACCAGGTGGACTTGAGAGGCGTCAATCATAACATCTAATACCTTGGGAGTCATCGCGGTCAACCTAGGTCATAAATATTTTGCTTAGAATTTCCTTTCATTCGTCATTTCGCCCCTCCGTTATGATTATAGCCTGAAAATCACATTCCTGGATTCTACTTCTTGGTTTCTTCCAGGATGGCACAGTCAAGCTTTGGAATTATCTGACTGGGAATTGTTTAGGTACATTGGATATCAGATTGCAGATCCAGGCTTTCCACGAGTACCATGAACAAGACCCAATGCACCGTTCTCGAAAGGGTGAAGACTATTCCCACTCCACTTTTATATCTCAAATTCAGGTTCATCCTTCTGGCGAATCGACGCTTCTGGCTCTCTGCCTCTACAAGTGAGGAGAACTTTGATTTTGTACTTTTCAGTCAAATTGTTACAGGAAGATTCCTCATGTGGTAAGGAGGTATTGGGAAGGATTGCTGTGGATCCCTTGACTCAGGAGTGTCAAAGAGGGGAGTAGGTATTGGAATCTTCACATCACATAGTTTGCAGTATCCTTGATCCACCGTGGCTGCTGCGAGTCACGAGGCTCTTGAGGTTGCCTTCTGTTGGGTTGCTAGAAATGGGCATAATGACGAGGCGACCAGACCAGCATTTTACTCTTCCCCACTCTGACTGCATGGCAAAAAAGATGGGAGACATTGTGCGGGAATTTGAAGTGTGGTGCCATTGTCTCAACCGTACCGGGTTATTTTTTCCGCCTTCCAATCAGACACACTCGAGGGACGCAGCAACATCATTCAATGGGGCGCTCCTCTGAACCTCTCACGATTGCTTGGTTGAATGTCCTTTGTCTGGAGGTTCTTCGTGAACGATACCTCCCCCCCACCTTGGTGTGCGTGAGGTGGGGATCCTGTGTTTCTTGTTTATTAGTTTAGGTTTATATTAGTCTGGAATAAAAATAGGCATCTTGTAACCCTTTTTTTCTGGGTTTTTGTTTATTATTTTGAGTTTATATTAAGCGCTTAAATTTATGCCAGGGAAGAGCGTAAAATGAGAAAACAAATCTCCGGTTGCTTTTTTTTTTTGCTTTCAATGAAAATTACTGAAATGGAAGTATTATTCAGGCTTGCGTTCAGGGCCCCTCCTTCCTCGGGCACTCTTACGTCTCAGAACCTGTTCCTCTACTCTTGCATCTCAGAACCTCTTACTCCTCCTCCTCTTGCGTCTCAGATCCTCTTCCTCCTCCTGCACTCTTGCATCTGAGAACCTCTTCCTCCTCCTTCACTCTTGCGTCTCAGAACCTCTCCCTTCTCCTGCACTCTTGCGTTTCAGAACCTCTTCCTCCTCCTTCACTCTTGCGTCTTAGAACCTCTTCCTCCTCCTCCACTCTTGCGTTTCAGAACCTCTTCCTCCTCCTGCACTCTTGCGTCTCAGAACCTTTTCCTCCTCCTGCACTCTTGCGTCTCAGAACCTCTTCCTCCCCCTTCACTCTTGCGTCTCATAACCTCTTCCTTCTCCTGCTCTCTTGCGTTTCAGGGCCTCTTCCTCCTTCTGCACTCTTGCTTCTCAAAACCTCTTCTTCCCCCTTCACTCTTGCGTCTCAGAACCTGTTCCTCTACTCTTGCATCTCAGAACCTCTTTCCATTTTTGTATCTCAGAACCTCTTACTCCTCCTCCTCTTGCGTCTCAGATCCTCTTCCTCCTCCTACACTCTTGCATCTCAGAACCTCTTCCTCCTCCTTCACTCTTGCGTCTCAGAACCTCTCACTTCTCCTGCTCTCTCGCGTATCAGAACCTCTTCCTCCTCCTGCTCTCTTGCGTCTCAGAGCCTCTTCCTCCTCCTGCTCTCTTGCGTCTCGAAACCTCTTCCTCCTCCTGCACTCTTGCGCCTCAGAACCTCTTCCTCCCTCTTCACTCCTGCGTCTCATAACCTCTTCCTTCTCCTGCTCTCTTGCGTTTCAGGGCCTCTTCCTCCTCCTGCACTCTTGCTTCTCAAAACCTCTCCCTTCTCCTGCTCTCTCGCGTATCAGAACCTCTTCCTCCTCCTGCTCTCTTGCGTCTCAGAGCCTCTTCCTCCTCCTGCTCTCTTGCGTCTCAGAACCTCTTCCTCCTCCTGCACTCTTGCGCCTCAGAACCTCTTCCTCCCTCTTCACTCTTGCGTCTCATAACCTCTTCCTTCTCCTGCTCTCTTGCGTTTCAGGGCCTCTTCCTCCTCCTGTACTCTTGCTTCTCAAAACCTCTTCTTCCCCCTTCACTCTTGCGTCTCAGAACCTCTTCCTTCTCCTGCACTCTTGCGTCTCAGAACTTCTTCCTTCTCCTGCATTCTTGCGTCTCAGAACCTCTTCCTTCTCCTGCTCTCTCGCGTCTCACAACCTCTTCCTTCTCCTGCTCTCTTGCGTCTCAGAAACTCTTCCTTCTCCTGCTCTCTCGCGTCTCAGAACCTCTTCCTTCTCCTGCACTCTTGCTTCTCAGAACCTCTTCCTTCCCCTTCACTCTTGCGTCTCAGAACCTCTTCCTTCTCCTGCACTCTTGCGTCTCAGAACCTCTTCCTTCTCCTGCACTCTTGCCTCTCAGAACCTCTTCCTCCTCCTGCTCTCTTGCGTCTCAGAAACTCTTCCTTCTCCTGCTCTCTCGCGTCTCAGAACCTCTTCCTTCTCCTGCACTCTTGCTTCTCAGAACCTCTTCCTCCCCTTTCACTATTGCGTCTCAGAACCTCTTCCTTCTCCTGCACTCTTGCGTCTCAGAACCTCTTCCTCCTCCTGCACTCTTGCGTCTCAGAAACTCTTCCTTCTCCTGCTCTCTCGCGTCTCAGAACCTCTTCCTTCTCCTGCACTCTTGCTTCTCAGAACCTCTTCCTCCCCCTTCACTCTTGCGTCTCAGAACCTCTTCCTTCTCCTGCACTCTTGCGTCTCAGAACCTCTTCCTTCTCCTGCACTCTTGCGTCTCAGAACCTCTTCCTCCTCCTGCTCTCTTGCGTCTCAGAAACTCTTCCTTCTCCTGCTCTCTCGCGTCTCAGAACCTCTTCCTTCTCCTGCACTCTTGCTTCTCAGAACCTCTTCCTCCCCCTTCACTCCTGCGTCTCAGAACCTCTTCCTTCTCCTGCACTCTTGCGTCTCAGAACCTCTTCCTTCTCCTGCACTCTTGCTTCTCAGAACCTCTTGCGTCTCAGAACCTCTTCCTTCTCTTGCACTCTTGCGTCTCAGAACCTCTTCCTCCTCCTGCACTCTTGTGTCTTAGAGCCAAATCCTCCTTCCGCATTCACATGTCTCAGTGTCTCTTCCTCCTCCTGCAATCTTGCTTCTCAGACTCTTCCTTCTCCTACAATCTGTTGTTTCAGACTTCCTTCTGCAGTCTTGTATCTCAAAGACTTCGTCCTCCTGCAGCATGAAGATCCTCGAGGAATGAGATTAGCAGAAGGTGTGGATTTTTTTAAGTATAACCAGGGTTTCTTTTCAGATTGCCCCTCCTCCTTTTCTACGCCATTAGGGACTCGGATCAGTTGGTGTTTTTGCTCTCGTACGAGACGGACGCGCCTTTGCTCGACTTCGTATTTCACGAAGAGCGAGAAATCCTTGCCTTTTTGGATATCAGTTCCGACGATCCGAGAAATCCTTTGGCAATTTTCAAATTGGCGCAGGATTTTAGCAGCGTCGTCCAAGTAGACGATCATCCCGTCCTGAAATTTGGCCGAGATTATCGAATCAGACTTAAAGGTAAGAAGAGATTGGATTAGCCCGTAGATGGGTCGCTGGTCTGGGAAACTGAGAGCCCAATATACAACGACTGTAACGGGTGTGAGTAATGAGGATCGTATTCAATCATGCTAGAGGGGGTGGGTAATATCCGCCAACCTATGTGTGGGAAAGTGGTGGGAGATGAATGATAAAGAAGAATTATGTGAACGTCATCCCCAAACTATGAGGGGGTGGGTGGGTGTTAGAATGGTAAAAAAACGAAATAAGTAGAGTAAAGAGTCGCCGATCCAAAGTTTATTTCATGGTATTATTATACCCGCATATGGCCACCCTTAGTCGACTTCTATGAAGCTCAGCTGATACTGCTGGTACATGTTTACTCCTCCCGCTGGAAGGATGTCCATATCTGGACTTAGTTGTCTTTTACGACCCGACCAAAAGGTAGTATGGCTATTTTTGCCCAACACACATGCCACAAATATTTTGACACGATCTTCTCATTGTCCCTCCTTATTCTATTTTTTGCAGGTGTAGATATGTGGTCTCTTGATGCTGGTGCTCTTTACAAGCACAGATACGACAACGTGTCCGAGTACCAAAAAAAGAAGCAAGAAAGACTAAGCAATACCCAGGTTGTTTTGCCCACAAAGAGAAAAGTATCGGAATAAATAGAATCGTTTCCTTTTGGTTGACCTTTTGACTAGATTTAGATGAATTTAGAAAGAGATAAAAGTTTTATCAGGACTTTGCATTTGCTGTGGGGGAGGAATATTAGCGTTTAAAACTAGATTCTTGCACTATGTGAGACGAGCATGAAAGAGAATGAAGAGTTTGTGTGGGATGGAGTGTGATCAAGGTTAGAAGTAATAAAAGGAAAGTGTCCGTGTTTTTGAGTGTGAGGTGTTTAATATCAATATTATATTCCTGACTCAACTGGGTCAAATATATGTATATTTGGGTTAATTTGCTACAGCTGGCATGGTGTAATGATTCAGTATGAGTGTGTGAGAGCATTAATTATGTTGGTGAAAATGAGTGGTTGTAATGCATGGACCTTGTAATGACCTTGTAAGGGAAGGTGAGAAATTGGGGTTCTGGAATGCAGTGTGGATGGGTATCGGTTGATGGTCGTAGGAGATATGAATGGACAAATAGGTGTCAGAATGAAAAAGAGATGCTAGGAACTTTTGGTACACACAGTGAGGGTGAAAATGTAGGTGGCAGAAAGAAGCATGGTCAACACATTCAGCACAAAGATTGTACACAAACACACATGGGTTGGGTAAAGGAAAGTGGGGTGAAGTTGAGGGTATTATTAATGTGTCAAGTAAAAAAGAATGTGACTGATTTGATTTTAAAGCTGTAAGAAGCGCAAGTAGGGGAGTATCCGACCACATGATTGTGCTGTGTGCGCTAACTTGGTTAGTGCATGGATGCGAAGGTGGAAGGAAGAATCAGAGGGAAAGGGAGTAGTATGTGAGAATGCCCAAGCACAGCAGGCAAGGCTGTTTTTTAACTAGCCACCCTGCAGGGCAAGAGAAAAAGTGGTCAGTCATTCCCAAGTGGGTATGACACGAGCGCCCCTCTTGGATGTTTACCCTGTGAGGTGCCACGCGAAATGGGCAGCTGCCCAACTGGTTCCTTACCTTAAACCTTCCCTGTGAACTTAAGTTGCAATTGATCTCCCACTTCTTAGCTGTTGCTTATACCGCTAGCACAGGTGGCGTGATATAGAATTCCCACAGCATGCAACACCCTCACGCCACTCTAACCTGGTCATGACAGCCTCACAGAAATCACGGCGTCACTTAATTGTGGTGACGAGGGCTCCAACAGCGCCTGCTGTAGGGTCAGAGGCTTTCTCCCTTAATCTTACAAGGGATCGGAGGGAGCAGAGATGTGATCTGCTCCTGGGGAGCTTTAAACGACCACAACGTGTTAAGAGTTCTTGAGATTATGAGAGGAAAGAAGTAGACCAAATTTAAAGAAGTCATAGTGGGTAACTCAAGGTTGTATGTGGACGTGCTGGGGGAAAAAAAGCTCACTGCATATACAAAAACATTTTTTTTAACACCAAAGGCTTGAACGCCGTTTAAAACGAGAACAATCAAAGATATACATCAAATACAAGACTGAAAGCGATAAGCCTGATCACCAGGCGCCTTGCATCCCATTTTGCAAATCTTCTACACTACCTTCTCTTTTCACCACTTTTATTTTGCTCTATCTCTACCACATGCTTTGTTCCCCCCTCCACACACTTACTGATTCGTAACAGGAGGCGAACTTGCAAATGCCGAAGAGTGGAAATCAATGAATAGCAAGGATGCGAAATGTTGATGTATGGAGGGGAATATAAGATCACGAGTCAAGTTACAAAGGGACAATTTAAGAGGGATGCTTTGTGCGCAAAAGCTAATGTCTGGATAAAAGATGTGAATGAGATTATGATAATTTGGAAGTGATAAGAGCATGTAATAAGAATGGTTGGGGAATAGAATATAAGGCCGTGTCGATGAATGGCAAGGTTTGAAAGATTGTTTAAAAGGTGGCTGATTATGGGAAAGTGAAGAGGATGAGGGGTGGGGCTTTCCTCCGAGGGATGAACCCTGAATGGAAGAGATGCTATAGCACTCCATCGCTATGATTGCCTTCGACGTGGACAAAATGATGGGTGCTCCTGTGTTTAATAGGGCATAAAGGAGTAGGGGGGAGGTCTTTGATGCACGTTGACCCCTCTTAAGGAAAGAGCTAAAGGTGATTGGATGGAAAAACAAGAAAATATTTAGAGGATATAAATGAGGCCATTAGTGCAGAAGAGGATTACGTTACAACCCTGTATTGGATATGGAAGATGTCCTCCTCAGATTACTTCTATACTGCTCCATCTGTCGATCGTGGACGAGATCCCTCGTTCTGAAGAAAGCCCTCCCGACCAGATAATGAAATCTACATAATAATCTCGTGAGTCAGCGGGTAGTCTTCGTTGTGCGGTAGAGGTATTGGTTTTTAAACTAACCAGCGATTAGGTAGGAACCTTCGTTACCCCGAGGCCTATCAATAGAATATGACTCGGTTTTACCCAGTGGGGAATTCTAAAATAAAGTTTCTTGCTTCGCTTAATACTGGGAAAGGCCTATATAGGCTGCTTCGAGTGGTTTACGGACACGATCGATATGAACCCATACCCGAGCTGAATTTCTCAACTCTTAAGAACGTAAAATTTTGGTACCGAGTGAAAATTTCCTGTCAATATATGAACAAAATCTATGTCAGTTTTTCTTGACTCATAAATTTAGAATGTTTTTGAAGATTACAAACAGTTTTGGACAAGAATTCTCATAAAAAAAGAAAAGGCTTGAATTTATCACGGAATGATTTCGTTTCATCGTCCTTTCCTTGCGATATTGCTAAATCGTCCCCCCCCAAAAAACGGAGGTCAAACGAGTCTATCTGAATTGAGTTGACATTCCGAGGCAAGCAATCTGCAACTACATTATTATACGCCACGGAGATGGGTAATTTCATTAATGTATTCTAATCCGTCCAATTACGTTGCTGGCCGTCTGTTTTAGCATGCAACGGCGATGAAAAGGTAGAGTATATATATAGCCTTATGAGCTTTGCTAAGTATGGCGCCAGGAGCGCCCTGTCATACGTCAAATATGCTTGCAGAATCTTAATTTGCTAGATAAAAAATGCAACTGAACCATTGGTCATTTGATGAAGAGCAGCCCCCACACAAATTGAGAAATAGTTGGTATGACATCATTTGACAATGGATGTAACGTAATGGAGTTTGCTAATCCCTCTTTTTTTGTGTGTGTGACATCGTATGTCTCAAGGGCACTATCATTCCGAACTAAATCACGTCATTTGGGCTGTGAATGGGCAAGCACAATTAAAGGAGCAACAATTTGTGTAAAATTCGGCATCATTCTACGGTAATAACCCATCGTGCCAAGAAATCTACGCATACATACACTTGTTTTGTATTTTCTGCATATTTTTTTCTACGGTTACTGAGACGCTGAACAGAGGTGATGGATCTGACTAGCGCCAGATTCAGTTTCCTTTTATTCCTTTGGCTGAGGTTTCTGAAAGCATAGAGGGTTGACTCCCGATTTTGATCTCTGGATCCGTTCTGTGACGTACTTCCTGTACCCGTTAAAAGTGACCATCCCGAGTACATGGCACTCGTTCGTGTATGGATAGCGCGTATCCTCCACTCTCACATCTGCTATTTTTATACTTCCTAATGGCATAATCTTGAATTTGTCGCCATTAGTTCGGATCTTTCATTTTGATTCGTATTCGTTGATTTTTCCTATTTCCTCGGCAGTCATTCAAGTTTGCAAAGGTACGTTCCTATATCAACTAACTATGAGTTGACTTATGTCATCGGTGAACTGGATGTTTAGGTTAGTGGGGTAGCTTTGTTCTGGGATGTTGGCTGTATAGATCGAGTATAAGGTTGGACTGAGGCAAACCTGCTTGTAGAAGAAAGGTGGGTCCGTCCGTGCGTCCTATACTGGTGAAGCCGACCTCTCCATGACAGTCACTGAGGATTTTTTTTTTCAAGCTTTGCGCTTAAACCCAGCTAGAAGCTCTTACATTGCATCCACCTTAGTGATACCTAATCGAACGCCTTTGACACGTCCCTCCATACTATGTCGATATAGCTCAGGTTTTTCTTCGCCTGAGCAATCTTCTCCGTGATGAGATTTATTGGCATCTCGGTGCTTCTCTTTCTGGAGCCGTATTGCTGTTCGTTGTGCAGGGAATTTTCCTCCAAGTGCTCGACGAGTCTTCTGTTCAGGATTTTCTTGACTTTCCTCGTCGTGAGCTTTCCAGGTTTGGCAATAAAGATCATTTTTGCCGTTCTGTATGCGTTGGGGAAGTAGCTTGCATTTAGGCAGGAATTAAAGATGTTGAGTAAACCTTCCAGCATGCCTCTCGGTGCTCTGACGAAACCCTGACAGGCCTCGAGCTTTTCTCTTAAGGAGTAGGGCACGCTTTCTAGTTCTTCTAGCGTCACTTTTTCTCCTTCTTCCTTGTCCACTTGGTGGTTCGGATGGATCCTTTCATTAATTTCGTTCAGCTTGTCTTTAATCTGATTTTCAAAGTCAATGTCAGACTTCATTTTCTTCTTCACTGATTCTGAAAATCTGTTCCCAGTGTTGCTTGAAAATTTCCTGTTTCATTCTCCTTTGATTTTATTTCACTGCGGTCGTCTTCTAATTCCATCTTTTTCTTCTGGGGGCATTCCTCTCATCCTCTTGACCTTCGCCCAAAATTCCTTCGGTGTTTCCTCGCTATCGAGCTCTTCGATAGCTTCTTTCTATTTATCTTCTTGTTGTTCGTCATATCGTTCTTCAGAATGGTTAACTTTTAGCACGTCATAGTTCCATATCTTGATTTTGTTTGTGTTTGTGGTCCCCTCCCTCCCAACTGGGAAGAGGGCACCCTTCCTTTATTTCAAAAATTTACAAAGTTATTATTGGTATTGGGAAAATTATACAATGTTAGAGATTCTATATAAACATAGGTTGGAGAAAGGGGAGGATAGTGGGATGCGTTGTCAGAAGTGTCCGTTGTCGACGCGTTGTTGAACTCCCATACCGCCTCTCGTGGGCGACTCCTTATATACCCCGAGCGTGAATAACGGTCGGGGAAGAGTCTTACCGGCTTTATGAAATTGCGAAGCTTCGAGAGGCGGCGTTTTTGGCGGACCTGATGTAAGCGATGTTGAGGCTTAATTTCCTGAAGGTTCTGGAAAAATCGCTTCTGGCCTTGTCCGACATTCTTCCAACCACGGAAATGGGCAGTTTCCCGCGGTTCATGTTCCAAATAGCCCCTATGTTGTCGCTGAAAATTCTTGCCCTAGGAGCTAGGAGAAGGGTTGTATCTAGGCCGATTGATTCCAAGGCGAAGATGTTGAGATACTCTTCAGGTACTGGGATGGTGATAGAGGCTCCTGCCATGGCGATCCCAATTCCCGATGGTGAGGCGTCGCAGTGGATGATGAGAGGGGAGGCCTTATTTCTTTTCCATTTGTTATGTATTAGGGCCAGCAGAGGAGCGAGATCCTGGGGTCTTGGCTCAAGGATCTGTTTGAAACATTTGAACCCATATGAAAGGAAGCTTAATTATGGGGCAAATAAAATTAATTAGGCCTGCCATTCTTAGCCAAGTCTTTCTAGGAGCATAATTCACCATTAGGTGCTTAATGGCACCTCACTTTATTGCACAGGTGACTGGTTAAAGCTGCACTTTTAGCCTTTAAATTTATCTTGATTCCCAAGTAGGTTAGGGATTTCTTTGGCACTAACACACTTTTGGCTATATTCACATTTAACGAACTATTCACTATTTTTTTTGCACAATTTTTTATCTTGTTTCTTTTACCTATTAGCAGGATATCTTCTAGATATGTGTAGGCAAGGCATCCTGTTTCGTTGGCCCAGGTTTTGATTATGGGGCCCAAGGTCTGCTGCAAAATGTACGGGGCTCCTGGAAAGCCCATTGGAAGTCTTTTGAAGCAGAATTTTTTTCCTCCGATCGAGATACCAAAGATCGGTCTTGCATTTATGTGGAGAGGCACGTGATAGAAGGCGTCTTTGAGGTCTATCTTGATTTCGTGCCATGAAATTTCTGTTTGTTCCAAAACCTTTTTGATGGTAGGTAGCTGGAAGGAGGGCGGTTGATAATGTTCATGGATTGAACTCATATCATAGACGATCCTGACGCTCCCGTTTGGTTTTGCCACTGCGAAGATCCTATGGGCTGTTCTGATGTTTGAGGATTCTTCTAAGACCCAACCTCCTTCAGGCGTTCTATCCACTTTAGCATCCTTGGGTCTGTGGAAGTCCAGTGGTGGTATCCTCTTTTGATGTGTACTCTTACGACTTTTCCATTAGCTGCCTTGCTGATGTGATTTAGTAATGAAGTGCGGGAGAGGTCTCCTATTTCTTCTACGTCGATGAGGGCATTCCAATCGATCCTTTGTTGTTCTCTTTCTAGGATGTCCATTTGGTGACTCGAAAATCACCCCTTCGTCTCTATCGTTGTTGTTTTGATTGTTTCTTCCTTGTCCTCCTTGCTGATTGTCCCTTTCTTCCTGTTGTTGGTCTCCTTGTCCTCTAATCACGTCAGGGGGTCCACTTATGATGTCAAGGAGGACGTCCCCATGTTCAGACGGGTGATCGGAGAGCACTGAAGCGGTGTCCCTGGGAGGTTCTGTTATTTGGAGGACCGTAGGCACGGCTAGTCCCTGTTCAGTGATGGCCGTGATTGAAGTGGGTCCGGAGATGTGGAGGCCTCCCAGCGCTGAGGCTGCCTCATCGAAGAATGTTCTGAGAGAAGATAGTTGTTGTTTGGCCTGTTGAACCATGGGATGAATAGGTTCCATAATGGTGAGTATATCGTGGTCTGCCAGGTTGACGTCAATGATTTCCGAGATGGAAGGGTTTAGGCGTCTTTGGAGGAAAACGGTGCTGGTTCCCGAAGAGGCCTGACCTAACGCGGAGCTAGATGAGGAAAAAGGTTATTCCTTACCCTGGGTCCCATGAATGGTTCTTCGTCCGTGGAGGAGATGTTTATGTAGTCCGAGTCTATAGAGACCGAGGAGCTCCTGAACCTTGGCGGCGAGGGGATTGGAGCGTGATGTTCGGTGGTCTCGTATTCCTCCGAGGTGGAGGAAAGAGATCGCTGGTCCAGGCCCATCCTTCTCGCGGCTCTACTCACCCTTATTTGTTGTCTCCAGTCCAAACGACTAACGACATCTGCGAGGAACGTTTGCGCGCGCTCTAGACCGTTGCGCATTCCTGCCTCTGCTTCCGGTACCCATGCGGGAAGGGGTTGCTCGGGATCTATATTGAGGTGGAGGCTGGATAGGATACCTGTAAGAAGACTGGATTTGTGAAGTATTAGTTCAGTTCCTTGGGCCGTAGAGAGCTGAGTCACTGAGATCTATACCTGTGGTCACGGCGGCCTACTCCCTGTTATCCCGTATCGCGACTCCCCAACCGTGTTGCCAGACGTTGTGGTAGAATCTCAATCGGTTGTGTAGGTGGATGAATTCCTCTCTGCTCAGCGACGACCTGAAACGAAAAAGTGCAAGAAGGGCGGTGAGTTCCTCATGGTCTCATAGTTTGAAGATGGTCGCGTTGATGTTGGCCTTCAGGTTCTCGGTCACTTGTTCCCACCGAACTCTTCCAAAGTGACCGATGTCCTGTGGGTAAAGGCCTTGAACAGGTGTTTGGGGCGGGATAGGGATGGTATCTGGGCCCAAGGACGATAGGCGTACCGATCTAGGGGAATCGGGCTGCTGTGGGTCTGGCGGTGCTGTGAAGCCTTCTGGTCTGGTGCCCGATGGTCCTGCTGCTGAAGATCTTCCAGTTCGGGGAGAATCCCCCTCAGACTCACTAACGTGGTCTCTTAATACTATTAAATTAATAGTACTGTAGTTTTGTTTTTACATGTAATAGTTACTGTATGTTTGGATATGCTAATGATAAGACATCTAAGATACTTAAAAATTATTTTTATATGGATAATTTAATATATAATATTATATATTTCATTTTTTTTTAGGATTGTGAAATGGATATCAGGAGGCTCTTCAAAAAACGTAAATCTGATTACTCGGACGACAATCAAGATACCCCAGGCACATCGGAGACGCATGCTGAACCAGCAGAGCAGCATAGAGGAGGATATGATGAGCAGTTACTCACAGCAACCAATCAGATGCCACCCCAATCACCACTTGCTACAGTGGCCAATGACTTGCCTCATCTTCTGGATATCAGATTATACTCGTATGTCAACACCGAAGAACATTTGACCAATGATAGAAGATATGATCTCCCGATTAGCACATATGTCCCCTCACCAACAGATTACAATTATCAGAAAGATTCACAGGGCTTCCGTTGTTTCCGTCACCCGTGGATAAACCAATATTCTCCATGGTTGTCTTACTCGTCACTTGAAATGTGCTCTGTGCAAATACTGTGTGCTGTTCCCTCAACCAGTGCAACGAGGTCTAATGGGTGCTTTCAGCGTGACTCCTTTTGACAAATACAAAGACTTTAATGAACACGCGAGGAAGCACATGCTTTCATCCTAGCACAAAGGAGAACTACAAGATGCCAACAATTTCCTCACCACTGTGAAAAACACAGAGTTGACCATCGTAACCCAGATGAACCGCACAGTCAACCAAGCAGTCACTTAAAAACGTGAGAAATTGTTCCCTATCCTATCTAGTATTCTGTTCTGCTTCAGTCATGACATTGCTTTGAGGGGAAAGGAAAGTACATGGGAAACCTATGTGGCCTACTGCGATTCAGGATAGAAGCAGGAGACACGGTCTTGAAGGATCACATGGAGAGCGCGAGTAAAAATTCGAGATACACATCAGTTCGTGCACAGAGCGAGCTGATACTTCTCTCCGAAGAAGTGATAAGAGAAGATATTGTGAAGGTTGCAAATAAATCAAATGTATTCTTGATCATTGCTGAGAAACTGCTGACATATCAGATACCGAACAACTGTCTATTGGCGTACGATTTGTTGAGCTGCAGCAGAAACGGAATGATTCAGCCATCATACGCGAAGAATTCCTTGAATTTGTTCCACTGGAGATGATGGACGCTGCAATAATTGCAGATACTATCATCAGCCAAGCAAAAAGAATTGGTCTTGACCCTAGCAAGCTTCATGGTCAAGGCTACGATGGATGCTCAACCATGGCAGAAAAAGACAATAATGTACCGTCCCGTATTAGGAACACTTATCCCAAAGCCGTTTTCGTGCACTGCTCTTCACATTGACTTAATTTGGTGGCTCGTAATCTGAATTCTGTCGCAGATATTCGGAATACAACTGGAACTGTGAAATCTATCATCATTTTTTTCCGTGACAGTCCCAAGAGCAGAAGATTGGTTCCAAATCTACCTTTGTTGTGTGACACTAGATAGAGCGCAAGGACAAAAGCATCCGCGTCTTTTCAGAGAACTTTTGTGATATCTATGCAAAACTGGAGCAACTGGAGGTAAGCCAACATTAGTCACAGCATACCCGTCAGACGGCACATCAGCTGAGGAGTGCAACAGGTACCACAGTGTTTATCATCTGTCTCAAGATTGTAGCGAAATACTCAGCGATGTTGGAGCCACTGACCCAACAGCTACAGGCAGTCGAGATGGACATGATGGGAGTCCGAGATCAAATTGACTTGTTAATGAAGGCTTTCCGAGATCACCGAGATGAAGTGCATCGTGTGTTTCAGAAGATGTCATCCCTGAGGTGAAAATATTGTCAGATGAACTTGGTATAGAATTGACTATGCCTCGACGATGCGAATGCCAGATCAACCGGCCGAATGTAAGAGGCTCCATTGAGTAGTACTATCGCCGCACCATATATATCCTGTACATGGATTCCTTAATTCAGTCTCTAGAAAGTCGCTTTGGTGATAGTAACACATCATATCTTCATATTTTTGCATTACATCCAAGAGAAATGAAGAAAATAGAAAGAGGTGAACTTAAGAACATTGTTTCATCTATCAAAGAAATATACGAAATTGAGAATCTTGTTGAAGAAGCACTAGCGTGGTATGACGTGCAGAAACATAAGAGCCCACTGGATAACAACTCTCTCTGGGTATGATTGAGCTGTTGAAGGAGACCACTCTGTTCCCTGCTGTGCGCAAGGCTATCATCATCGCACTGACTCTGCCTGCAATAACATGAACAGTGGATAGGTCTTTTAGCACAATGCGCAGGGTGAAAACTTGGTTAAGGTCAACAATGACCGATCAACGTTTGTCCGGCCTATGTGTGCTCAGTGTCGACCGTGAAAAAGTAAACAGCCAGAACACAGAGATAATGAACAGTGTCATTGACAAGTTTGGAAGAGATCTCCAACGACTCCATTTCCTGTTCACGTAGTAGTAATAATAATACTTGAATAATGGAAAACTGAATAAAGAGTTGAACAATGTCCATGGTATTTTATTCATTTTATATTTTCCATAGAATTTAGGGCGGCAACTGCCCATCTTTGATCCCCTGCAGACGGCCATGAACACAGCCAATGCTCACGACACGACACATCTCCATATTTTGCCTCCCCCCCCACTGCATTTTTTTCTGCGGGTGCCCATGGCTACCAAATTGACCAATCAGCGTTAAGACAAATTTTAAGGGAAAGTTTGTTAATTGAATTTTCAGACATAAGCGTTACAAAAATGAACAATCACATTCAGGGGAAATTAAAATACAAATAATGTTCAGCCCGATTATCAAATTTCATAAGACTACAAAATGCTCATCTATGAGGTACTTTTGAGTCAAATACGATTCTATAGTGTAGTTCCAACACCATACCCCAACCGACAGATCATAGTCTGTCGATGGGGGTTATTTCTTAGATTTGTGTGACCTTACATCGCGCTCTAGAAAGTCAATTTCATCCTTCATAAACTCTCATTTGTCTAATGAAACGTGCAATTTGTTCTGCTTAAAAATTTCGCAATCTTTGTCTAAATGTTCTAATTAAGTATTATTATCGCCATAAATATTACAATTTCGTCAATACATACAAAAACCAAATCTAAAGGTGAAATAAATTGCCCATATATCATAGGAATGTGCAACTCGCGTTCCTGAGGTCAAAAGGGATCTTTAAATACTCAAAAGACTTAAAGCTGTTGTTACACTGGGTTTCTCTCTATCTATTGGGATCAATAGTATTGGGTGGTAAGCCCGAACTAAGTATATACGATTTAAACTTAACTTAACATGGAGATGATTAGCCAGCTTTGAATTTGTGGTACAGGATAACGGTAGCGTTTCGTCGCAGCATCAAGCGAATCAAAATCGCCTACGACTCTATACTATCCTAGAGGGGTTTTTTTACAATATGAATGGGTGAAATCCACGGAGAATTATATAGCCGCACAACGCCCTCTTTTAATAGAGCTTTGAAGATTGCTTCGACCAATTCTAATTATTTTGTGAAAGAGGCCTGGGGCGTGCGAAAGTCGGTGAAAAACTGCCGGTCTCGATTGTATCAACCACTGAGTTTAGTGCAGAAGAATACACATCTGTTAATCTAGGATAAATTATTACCTTAAATTTCCTTAAAATTACTTGTGCATTTTGTCGGTGCACTTATCGACTAAACATATTTTGCTATGAATTATTATTAGCACGGTCACAGTCTGCCAAAAGTTGAAAATGCCGTAAACGGTCGGCACCTAATAATGGTGAAGTCGGATCAGCCACAATAAAAATCCAGCTAAACAAACGACGAAAAGTTGGAATCGCAACGTATATGTCAACTTCATCATAAGCTTTAATAGACTCACTATTATTAGTAAAAATGTTTATAGTAGAGTGCTTCATCTCACAAAATGTAACTAATTTTGACGCCCCTGTAGATATAGGAGAGTAGGAAAATGGACAAAGAAAAAATAATAGCGTAGGCGAAGTTGCGAACAGCTTCCCGCGTCGCTGGATCACTGTTAGCCAGCGGCGAATCCACTCGACCATCCTGAGTCTCAAGAAAGACTCATCCAAGCTAAGCTTTTTAAGCCGCTCGCCTGCACTTCTCGTACGCTAAACAACCCCTCTCCAAGAAGTGGAGCGTATTTTGAAGAAATGAAGAGAACCCGTTTGGAAATGCTATCCAACGGCTAAAGCTTCCCATCCCGGGTCTGGGCACCATTTATTATTGTGTAATTAATTAATGTTTTATTTAGCCTAGATAGCGAACTAGAATTATCACAATAATTTTTGAGATGAAAATTGAATAATTAACTTAGGCCTAATGAACCGGAGAATCGACAATTAACGCGTCGGGAAATTAGAGGGAATGGAAGCATGAACAATAACGAAAAAAAAAATGTATTTAAGGATTAACAGATGAAAACAGGATGGATTGAATATAATTTTAGACAAATTGGTATACAGGAGTATTGGTTTAATGGATATTAATAGGACATTGAATAGGAAGTTAAATATGATTTTAAATAAAATAGGATCACAATACGATATTAAATTAAGTGTAAACAGTAATGTTATAATAGTGGATCACAATAATATATAAATTAGGATGTACGATAATAGTATGTTAGCGATCACAATGGTAATAGTAAATTGGGGTCTGCAATGAATTTAAAATATCTATTAATAACGTACTCACGCTTAAGACGAATTTATTAGCCAGTTTGAGGAACTCTTTTGCACAAACCTTGTGGGTCTGGAGATGTAAGTACAATAAAGCAGTTAAGACGATTGGGATTTATTTCAGACAATGCGGTTCCCGGAGAATTTGTTATATAAGGTAATTCTAATTTGTTATATATATATATATATATATATATATATATATATATATATATATATATATATATATATATATATATATATATATATATATATATACAAATATTAGTTATATTGAAGTACTCGGAATAACATAACAAATTATTTAAATTACTTTTGAAGTAGTTCAGATTTACATGATATCAATTTATTTTAATTTTTTTGAGTAATACAGAAATCATATACTCGTACATTATTTTGTTTATTTTTGGAGTACTGCAGATTAATAATAATCAGACAGTGCCACACGCCTTTTGACACATTGCACCAGTATCTATTAAAAACTCACGCTTATTTTTATTTACTTTAGCCGCGACTGTAACTATCTAGGGTAGACCTGTCGTCGCATATACTACGGCCTGCCGGGTTAGTTTTCGTAAGGAACTGGAGAGGATGGTTTTTATGATGGTTGCTTTTGCACATTCTTGTCTTTACCTGGCCACTTGCACCACGGTTTGTAATATCTCGCATATGCACCGTAACATACGTATATATGTGCGTGGCACACGAGAAGCCTTTGAATCTTATGAAATGGCTGCAGGCCTATTGAAAAATTCTCCTAGAGTTATAATTGCTAGGCACTAAATTTCGTCTAAAAGAACTATTATTGTATAGATTCTTAGGTGGTAATTAAGGCGAACTCTTTATTTTTACTTTGATACAGGATTCGCCAGTCTTCTTCTTCGTTTCCCGAGGAGCACTCCATATCCGGGACGAGGCCTACTTAATGTTTACGGAGACTGTTCTTGTGACGACCTGGATGTCTGAATTTCTCTGTCGCACTGTATGTTTCTTGTATTTCTCTCCTTGTCCGACTGTCCTTGTGTGTTTGTTACAAGCCTCCTTTTTCTAAAGAAATATTAGCGCGTGGCTCCGCTTCTTCATTCCGAGAGCTGGGTGGAGCTTCTTTGATCAGATTATATGTGCGTGTATCAAGTGTAGGCGCATATACGCCAAGAGAGTGTTCGAATTTGTAAATCTGATTTCTATCTATCAGGCTGATATTTGTAGTTACAAAATTTCGTGTTTCGTGGGTCCATGTCAACGCAACGCTGGTGGGTCAGACTTCCCTATCTATCAAACCCATTTTTTTTTTATTCACAGCTGTTTCAATTGTCTTCGTTAGCGCCGCGCGGACAAAACGGTTGGCTCGCATCTGTTTTCTAATCTGTGAATGTTTGTGTGTTTACCGTGGAAGCACAGCGATTTCATTACCTCGTGTTTTTTTGCATTATTTACAAATATACTGTTTACTCTGCATTGATACATTAATTAGTTACTAGCGGTATAGCATTATTTACAAATATACGGGTTGCTTTGCCTTACTTTATTATTAACAAATGGCCTATTATTTTAGTGTTTGGTTTTATAGCAATACCTCTGGGCATTTCTATAGTAAAAAACCTCCTGGGAAACTTATATATATATATATATCATCATTTATTATGTATAAAATTCATTCAATTATTTTACTTTAACTTTGTCAATTTAATAATTCAATTATTTTACCTTTAACTTTGTCAATTTAATCTTTTAATTAATTTACTTCAACTTTTGTAAATTAAATCATTTTATGTTAAATTTAATAATTAATTAATTCATTTAAATTACTTGTCAATTCAATTAACGTATACTGTTCCAAACAACATATCTTAAATTTCACACACAAACAAACAAACACACGTTCCCAGCTCGATCAAAATAGCACGCTATTCCGCCCACTCGACTCGCAGCTTTCTTCGTATAAATGTCGATAATCATTCTTTCTACAATTATTTACTTACCTCCAAACAAATCATACTTAGTTAATTCCATTTTCTCTCACAATTCTTTGCAAACGACCATACGAGAGTAGATCCTAATTATATTTACTTCTCATTGCAGCCCCAATTCAGTCCTTCATAGATACTCTATATTATTTACTATATTATTCACCATATTATTCCACCATATTAATTTCACATACTTTAATTCTCTTCTCCGTTTTTTACTGTAAATCATAGGTTAAAATATCTTACATTGTATACCTAACCTACTTATCTCATTGTACATTCGTTGATTTTATGAATATATTTATATTTGTGTAATTGTTTATCTTAAAGCCCAAGTCACTATTCCAAAATTTATTTCGCTGTCGCCTTAGGCCTAAAACTAACGGCAGACAACTTCGATCAAACAAATTTATGGTTATGGTTTTCGAAACGCTATTTAGGCTGATTTATTAACATAGAATAAAACACATAGATAACCATATACTATAGTTTGTGTGCCCATTTCAAGATTTCATGCTGCCAACCGGGTGCTCAATTTATGAGGTTCCTTTTTGGTTCTACTTCACCTTGTAATTAAACGTTACAATTGCTCGTATAACCGGGAAATGGATTTGTAATATTTACATTATATTCGGAACACTTTCACTATTGTTATTGTTATTAGCATTGCAGTATGCCCGAACTAATGGCATGAGTTCGTCTGATAACTTTGCAACTTGAGCCAATGTTAAGTCCTTTTGAGCAGCGATGATGGGTGCTATGTTCAAAGATAGAGACTGGAAAATCTTGTACCGGACTATGTATTCACATAAACTCACTTAATTATCTATTTTTCGTATCTCTTCCGGATTAATTGAAGTTCGAACAGTGAGTGTAAACGTAGAAATGAATTTCTTGAATTATTCTGACTTCGTTCTCTCAAAGGGCACAATGTTTTCCGTTCTTAGTTGAGAGTAGCGCTGCAAAGAGATGTTCTTTGGTGGAAGTCAATTTACACACTCGGCTGGCAACGCAGCCAAAACATTATTTTTTTTTGTATATTTCAGAGTAATTCTGGAAATATTGAATTGTGTGTACACTATGTAGAACAATCCAGCGTGTGGAGTTTCATTGAAGACTGGATGACTGGATTCTCACTGAGATGTGGGGTCAACAGTTGAGATGATGCCACCAGCCGATTGAGATTAATCCAATTTGATTTTCGTAGGATAGCAGGATTGCATGCATCTTTGAATGCATGTCACGCCGCTAGCTCAGTTTCATCCATTGTTGCCTCGAAGTCCTCATCAGCTATAAGTTGACGAATCTGAGGGACTACAAATATGCATTCTTTAATCTTGACATCACTTATTTTAGGGAAGATCTGTTTGAGGTACTGGAAACATGACTTGTTATGTTGCAGTACTTTTGTAAATTGCTTCATTAGGCCTAGTTTTATATGCAGTGGTGTCAAAATGATTTTCTCCTACTTAACTAGTGGCTCATGATTCATGAATTACATTATGTCATAAAAGAATGTGATAAGGTGCATTAATTTCCTTCCACCTTTTTGCAATTAATAAAAATCAGTCTCTAATGAACTTCGGCAGGTTTATTCACAGGTTGAACCACGAAGAAAATGCGAACATAAGACAAATCGAGAAGATTGAAAAGAAAATTATTAATCCGAGATTAGCGGTCGCTTCCAATAAAACCTGCCATAATGAAAATATAGTTCCCCATATTCATATATATATATATATATATATATATATATATATATATATATATATATATATATATATATATATATATATAATAAAATGGCTCCTTTTTATCGATATCTGCTACTTTTTTCAATTTTTCTGCTACTTTTGCTGAAAAAACTGGCAACCCTGCTGCGTCATATCAGTAGCCTACTGGCTTTCGTAATTAAAGGTTTTCTGTCGCGAGCTCTCCATTTCTGCGGTGCAGTTATAACTTGTTTCAAAAGTTTCAACTTGTTACAAAAAAAATTCTGTAGTGTGGAAGGGGCTTTAGCATTCCAACCCGTGTTTGATCAAGTGAAGTAGCATTGTTTAAATTGTTTTTCACCGCATTTCTCGACTTTTATATATCATGGATAGATATCTTAGCAGAGACAGGAGCAGGAGTGTCTCTACTGATAGTGATAGACCTGATAGTATGCTAAGTAGCGTGAGCTTCAGTGCCAGCACACCTGTGAGTGACAGAGACAGTGAAATGGACCAGAGCTAGCACAGTGACGCCAGCATGGCGCTTGGTGCCGAGTCACCCAGCCCTTGGAGGAGCCTGAGGAGGTGGAGGAGACAGGTGACGATGGGGACCAGGACAACGCTGAGGCCATCAGGGAACTCAAAGGCTACCTCCAGAACTGCGAAATGTAAGGAAGGAAGCCCTCCCCTGGGCCCTCTCCCCCAAGGTCACAGGGAGGCGTGGGTAGACTTGTTCATCAAGTACACCCCACCTCCCTAGCTCCGCCGCCATGGAGAGAATGTTCTCCACAGCCAGCGACATTCTCAGGCCGAAGAGGGTCACCCTGGCCAGCGCCAACTTCCAGAAGTTGGTGTTCCTCAAGGGGAACATGTCCCTGTTGGGGTACTCCAGCTAGGGGGGGCAGTTTGGGAAGGAGAAGCAGGAGGAGAGACAGAGAATAGTATAAGAATTTATATTTTTTTGTGCAAAGTGGTCCAAACTGTATCTAAATGAATAAAATTGTGTGTTGTTACCCTTTTAAACAGTTTTTTACTGATGGTCCTAAAATAGCGGTGACGAACTGCAATTTAGCGAGACGGAAGCGTGGTTAAAATAACGATGACGGAGTGACGGACTGATGGACTGGGCCGGCCTGAAATAATGACGGACTGGCGGCCCGGCCGCTGGCGAATGACGAATGACGGACCGGCGAAATTTAGTGGTAGTTACCCACTTGATCTAGAGGTTTTCCCGCCTTGGATATGAATATCATCTTCGCCATTTTCAGTTCATCAGGAAAGTATCCCGTGTTCAAGCACGCATTGAAGACGTTTCTCACTCTCTTCAGTATGTTCAAGGGTGCTTCGATGTAATTTAATCTGGTGAGTTCCGATTTGCCTGAGGCTCTCTATCGGAAGTTCTTTGTGGTTTCTTTTAATTCCTCAGATATAATGATTGCGTCTATTCCGTCGTTGTTGTTTCTCCTTTCCTCGACAAAGTGGAAGGGGTATGTCCTTTCGATTTCTCCATTGAGTTCGTCCACGATCTGACGTTCGAAATCAATGTCATAGTCCTCATTCTCTTTTCCGCTAATTTCGAATAGATTTCTCCAGTGCTCTCTAAATAATGCCCCTATTTCTTCCTCATCTTCTAAAATGTTGTTTCCTGCATCCTTAATTTTCATTATATCCATTGTTGTCCGTGACTTTAATCTGTTGATATGTTTCCAAAATTCCCTTAGTGATGTTTCCACATCTATTTTCTCGGTGTGCTGATCCCATTTCACTTTCTGTTTTTCACAAATTAGTGCTATTAGTTCTCTTTCCTGTCTCCTGAGTGCGTTGTATGCTTCCCTCGATGTTCCGAATCTTCTTATATTTTCTGCCGCCCGGCCGATCTCCTCGTTCAAAGCCACCATTTCTGGTGTACACCTAAATTGTTTAATAGTTTGGAACGAGTTAATGGGGACGGCCCCCTTCTCTGCCCTTTTAATTTCTTTTCTGATCCTATCAAACTCCAGGTCGATTTCCTCTAGAGTGGCTTTCCCGAGCGGGCTTAATGAAAAGAAAACGGTATTTAGGGGATATTTATTCCGCCTCGCTTGAGCGTAACATAAAAGGAAACTAGACAATCCGGGAGTGGAATTTTTAGAACAACTTTAATGTTCGATTCCAGCTCATCGCTTAACTGTTGAGGGACGGCTTTTCTTCGTTTATTAAGATGGCTTCTAAGATGTTCAGCCTAGCTTTATTCCCCTGTTTTCTTTTATTGCGGTGTTGTTAACTAGAATATCTTTCGTTAGGTTGATGTTGTGCGCGCTCTCCATATGATTTAAAGGCCCTCCGCTTTGCAGATTTTTCTTACCTGGTAGGGCCTTATATATGGTTATTCATGTGATTTATTTTCTATTAATAAATCAGCCTAAATAGCGTTTCGAAAACCATAACCATAAATTTGTTTGATCAAAGTTGTCGGCTGATAGTTTTTAGGCCTAAGACGACAGCGAAATAAATTTTTGAAATAATGAACTAGGTTTTAAGAAAAACAATTAAATAAATATAAATATATTCATAGAATCAATGAATGTACAATGAGATAAGTAGATTAGGTATACAATGTAAGATATTGTAACATATGATTTACAGTAACAAGATGTGAAGAGAATTGAAGTATGTGAAATAAATATGAAATAATATGGTGGAATAATATGGTGACTATATAGTGACTGTGAATTAGGGGCTGCAATATGAAAAGTAAATATAATTAGGACCTACTCTCGTATGGTTATTTGCAAAGTGGAATTAACTAAGTATGATTTGTTTGCAGGTAAATGACTAATTGTAGAAGGAATGATTACCGACCTTTATACGAAGAATGTTGAGAGTCGACTGAGTAGGAATAGTGTGCTATTTGGTCAAGCTGAAAGTGTGTGTTTGAAATTTTAAGAGATGTTGTTTGTACAGTAGTACGTTAAATGAATTGACAAGTAAAATAAATGAACTAATTAATTAAGTTGTACATAGAATGATTTAATTTACAAAAGTTAAGTAAAATAATTGAAAGATTAAATTGACAAAGTTAAGTAAAATAATTGCATATGAATTTTACATAATAATTGATGTGTATATATATATATATATATATATATATATATATATTATATATATATATATATATATATATATATATATATATATATATAAGTTTCCAAGGAGGTTTTAATTATAGGAATGCCCAGAGGCATTGCTATAGCCTCACTACCATTGCCCAGTCAGAGCTGGGCAGACGGGGGGCGTGCCCCGCAGTCTCAGACAGATACTCCAGTCAGACAAACGAGTAATAATAACTATAAAAAAATAACAAAAGTGACTGGTCGAGTGTATCTTCCGATGGAATAAAACAGGAAAAAGAACTTGTGGGGTTACTGGAAACAAGGAGATAGGAGTGGCAACTGATTGCTACAGGGAAAATAGTTCCTCGTATAGGAAAAGTTGCAATCTGGATTTAAACACTGGAAGGCTGGGAGCATCAACTACCTCTGAGGCCAAAGACTTGAATTTTATATATGTGACCTCTAGTGCTTACATCAGGGGCTAAAGTGAAAATATCAGAAGGACGGATAGAGCAGCGATTGTGGAAAATGCAATAGCAATAAATCATGTCATGCCTAAGTAGCCTACCATTTATGGAGAAAAGCTTTAAAGAGTTTAGTCTCTCAATATAGGGCAAGTCAGCTAAGCCTCATACTTGCTTTGTCCACCTCAGCTGAACAGACTCAAGGAGGTTTAGATTCCCAAGATGCCGAGAGTGCCAAACTGGGGATGCCAAGTCTAACAGGGGTCTAATATCTAAAACAAGATTAAATGACATAAACTCAGGAGAACGGCAAACAGTGGCAGTTAGCAAATTAGAAGCCATGCCTCCTGCTTTACCTACAAAATTTCTGATGTAGTGATGAAACTTTAACTTATCATCAACAATGACTCCAAGGTATTTATAAGTAGTACAGAAGTTTAAGGGTGTGTCGTCAAGGAGATAGCAAGAATTTGGGTTTCTATCAATAAGATGTCTAGCAAAACGGAGGTGAGCACACTTGTCTACAGAGGATTTAAGACCCAAGGAAGAGGCAGTAGCAGACAGAGTGTTAATACTGTGTTGTAGATCAGTTAAAGGCAAGTAATAACTAGAAGATGAGAAGTGGAAATGCAGCTTTAGGTTATCAGCAAACATCTTGTATTGACACTGAAGATGGGAGCAAGTGAGATTAATGAATATGAGAAATACAAGGGGACCCGGGACAGACACTTGAAGCACCCCACTTAGGACCGGTCTAGGATAGCTGTCACTGTCACTAATGGAGACACTCATATAACGACAAACAAGGAAACTCCTAATCCAGCTAAAAAGGTTATCAGAGATCCCAATGTAGGCAAGTTTGTCCAAAAGAATACATTAGTGGACACGATCAAAGGCTTTTTTAAAGTAAAAAAAGATTAGATCTACTACATAGCCTTTGTCGTACCAGTAGGTAACATAATTGTATTTCAGAAGGAGCTGGTCAGTAACAGATCTATGGGTCTAAACCCAAATTGATGATTGTCAAATAGCTGCTAGTCATCCAAAAAACTGAATAAGGACTTAGTAATGATCCTCTCCATTGTCTTGCATGGTATAGGGTTAAGACTTATAGGTCTGTAGTTTAAGGGTTCACTACGAGACCCTTTCTTAAAGATGGGCGAGACATGTTAGAGTTTCCATGACTGTGGTAGAGTTCCAGTAGACATGGACAGGTTAAAAAGGCGAGGAAAGTGGTAAGCCAGCTCAGAGGCGCATTCCTTTAAGACTCTAGGGTGGAGATGATCGGGTCCGATCACACTATCCGCTTTTAGGCCTTTCAATTGGAGTTCAACGTCCCTGTGTGATAACTGGACGGAATTAGATTACTATGACAAATCTGATGAGGAAAGATGTTTACCGGAGTCTCAAAAATGAAGACTGATGAGAAAACCTCCACAAACAATTCAGACCTTTAGAACGATCATTTTTTTTATTCTTAATATATGAGTGGAAAAGTTTAGGTTTAGTATAACGTTGATTAATGAGATTAGATTCATATTTGATTTGGGACTGGTGAACTAAATATATAAGTTAACACTAATTTCATTAAATTGAAAAATGTTTTGAGGTTTAGGTGGTACAGCCTTCCTTAGGTCTGTCTTAATAGTTTGTACTGATTTCAAAGTTTACTACGCTGTTTAATTAAGTTAAGAAGGATACTCTTTTCCCATGGGACAGTCTTACCTGTGAGTTTCTTAATAGGAACATACATATCAACAAACTTATTTAAAGAAGCTGTAACAAAATATGTAGCACTATCAACATCAAGAAGCACAAGTTCAAAGTCCTAATCAATAAGATTGAGAGCATTACGAATCTTGTCATACTTACCGCTAGCCAAGTCCAATAGGGGCGGGGGGGAGGAGTGTAGCGTGCGAGAAGTTCAGGCAAGCGGCTTAAATGCTTTGCTTGAATGAGTCTTTTTAGGGTGTCAGGATGGCCGAGTGGTTTAATGCTCTCGCTAACGGCTGTCCAACTACGCAGGAAGCGCGTTAAAAACTCGTTTCGCTACTTTTCTTTATTTATTTTTCTTTGCGCCCCTTTCCTACTCTAAGCTATCTACAATGGTGCCGAAGACCCAGGAGGTTAGGGAGGAAGAACTTTAGTCCTCGAATAACATTTCCAGACGCCGTTCTCCTCAATCCTCAAAATACGCTCCGCTTCTAGGAGGGAGCTTGTGTAGCGTGCGAGAAGTTCAGGCAAGCGGCTTAAATGCTTTGGTTAAATAAGTCTTTTTTTAGACTCAGGATGGCCTAGTTGTTTAGGACTCTCGCTAACGGCTGTCCCACGACGCGGGAAGCGCGTTCGAAACTCGTTTCGCTACTTTTCTTTATTTATTTTTCTTTGTGCCCTTCCTCCACTAACTTATCTACAAGGATTTAGTTCTTCTTATGGAGGATATCACTCTGGTATAGTAGTGAGCTCTTGACCACAACGGCGAAATGGGGGATAGGTGTTGACTTCTTGAATTCTGTCGTGTTCAGTAGATAGGATGAGATCTAAAGTATTGCCTGAGCTAACAAATGTGGGTTGCAATACAAATTGACCAAGACCAAGAGTTTGGAAGAGGTCATAAAACATAGCATCGGTAGCACTAGTGTTGAGGTCAGGAACTACACTATTCCAAGAAATGGAAGGTAGGTTGAAGTCATCAACCAATATAGGTTCCTTACCCAAGCTAATATTGTAGATGTAATTAATAAGTACAATGTTTGTGTCATGAGAGTAAGAGGGAGGCCGATAGACAGTTAATATTATAGCGTACGTGAAGTGCAGGTGAGCGGCTTAAAAGCTTCGTGTGAATGAGTCTTTTTTGTGACTCAGGGTGGCTAAGTGGATTCGCCGCTGGCAAACAGTGGTCCAGCGACGCGGGAGGCTGTTCGTAACTCACCTATGCTATTATTTTTTCTTTGCCCCCTTTCCTACTCCCCTCTATCTACAATATGTAGAGGTTAAGTGTAAGAAAGAATAAAGTCAGTGTTTTAGGGAAGAACTCTGAGTCATTGTAAACAACAGCCTTAATATTATTCTTAATATAAGTACAAACACCAAACTTAGGAATATGTGAAACAAAATCATTGCGAAATAAAGAATACCCATTAATAGCAACAACTAAATCTTGGATAGCTGGGTTGAACCAAGACTCAGTAACAGAAAAAATTGAAATTTCATGCTCAGAACAAAAGTTTCTGACATAACTAACCTTATTAGATAAGCAGTTCAAGTTAGAAAGAGCTATATACAATAGGTTGAATCCAGTGTTAACCGGGTAAACTAGATGCTATAAATGATTAATAGTTAATGGGTGGCGACCTCTGCCTCTGTGGTTACCGACATATGGTAAACGGGCACCTGTGCGGACACCACCAGGAGGTACCACACCATCTATACCCGGCCCCGACACCATGGGAGTTGCTGTCATCCCATCGACTGGGCTCCACCCTTGAGATACTAAGGGTGTGAGGGGCACCACTACTGGCCCTAGGAACACTGGGCATGAGAGCTCTGGGTGCAGCACCAGAGCTGCGAGAAGACCGACGTTTCTTGAGAGTCAACCTCTGTTTGAAAGTCAAATCCCTTGTAATATAAACATCATTCAAAGTAGAACCTTTCACCTTCTTAGCAGCTACAAGTAAGGATCGCCGTGAGGAAGTGTCATTAATCTTGGCACATATCAGATCAGGCTTGATGGGTAACACTTCCTTCCTCAGGAGCAATGGATGTATTTCTCCCAAGAAGAAAGGTGATAATTAGTGATGGGAAGATTCTGATTGCTAGATTTGAGATTGCTTATTTCTATGGTTAAGTTGGCCATAGCACTAGCTAGACCCTTGACTGTTTCGAAAAGTTGAGATATGTCTTTACTGTTGGAAGATTGATTATTATTACGATTTAGACGACGGGAGGTGCAGACATAACATACACCCTGGTCACAATAATCAACTATATTCTTGAAAAGCTTTACAGGGAAGACCAGAGCAATTCTGTGTACCATGGGTCCAGATGGAACAGTGTTCACACTCCAGCGAGTCCTCATCTCCAATGACAACCCCACAAGTGCCACAAGGTAATGGGATCCATCTGACTTACTAGTATTACTCGTTTCGCCTTGCGAGGATCTAGTTAGACGTACTGCGAGAACCACAACCCTTTCTCTGCTGCTTATCAGTCATGGCTGGGACTTACCGGTGGGGTGGGCTCACAAGCGTGCGACGAAGGATGACCGGGGTGAGGACCAAACGATGACCAAAGTTATCGATCTATATTTGTAATTAGAAGATCAATTATTATTGATTTGAGCTTTCAATGCCCAATCTTATTGATTTGAGCTTTCAATGCCCAATCTTATTGATTTGTCTTTAAGTGTAAAATCTTATTGTAAAATAAGTTGAGGTGGGACCCAAACAAGACAAAGTCTTATTCTCCCACTAATATCAAATAGGTAAGTAACATAACATGGTTAAACGTCTCGAAAAGGTGGTGGTTGCCATGCCAATATATTTTGAGTTATTATAAAGCTTGCAGTCTTCATTGGGGCAGATAAACTCGTAAACTATGTTGGTTGACTTTAGATTAGAGGAGTTTTTGCAGCTGTTGTTTTTCATAAGGAGATTGCTGGCTTTTGTCGTTTTATAGTATATAATAAGTTGAATTTTGTCCATTTGATTCTTAACCTTGATGTTACGGTTAACAATCTTCTTGATTTTTTTTTCCATCTATTTTATAAGCCGTGGACATCTGACTTCTGTAATACAGTTTTATGTGGTCAAACTGTATTGTAAGGTCCATTCGTGCACAGCGTCGTTTCAAAGAAAGGTCAGTCAAAATTCATCTTCCACTTATTCTCTGCAAGCAATCCACACAAGAGAGTAGATCCTAATTAATGTTCCTACACTCATTTACAGACCCCAAATCACATTCCATCATTAGTTGTGTACTTACATAATTACATATTTATATACACCTGTGAACACACCATTCTCGTCACGTGCTTTCAAATATTAAGTTCTAAACGCATAATTTGTATTCCATTTCAACTTAAATCATCTATTTATTCTTCATTATTCTATGTATAGCCCTCAATTTGTATCCCATAAATATCCTCTCTGTTATTCGATTCAATTTTTTTATAATAATAATAATAACTTCAGATCATAGATTATTGTAAGATTATAATATATCCTATTTTTGTTAACTTGAATCATTACATTCCCATGATAGCTAGTAGAGTTCAAATCCACGTTATCGTTACGATCTGTCAAACCAAAACAATAACATTTATGTACGTACTGATTATTGCATTTGCTATCTAAGGCTAAAGTATTTCATGCATTAGTTATAACCTTACACAAAAATGGTGCCCAGAGTTTAATAGCGCCCACTCGCTTAATTATCAAAAAATAAATGCAACTCACGCTGCCATTCACGAAGCACGAGCCCCATTTTCAATCTCGTGATAGTTAATGCATCCTAGCTTCTAGTTTCATTATAAAAATTCAATTAGTATTTACTAATATCCCTTAAATACAGAGAATAAATTTCTTCAATTTCTTTAATTTCGTTAATTTTAATCTCTAAGAATTTCGTCTGGTACGATCGCAGGCTTGCGTTATTTACGCGCTCATACACACACACACACACGTGCACTCTTTATAACCACAGCTCTCACGCATAGAAATAAATTAGTTCAACCATCACGTGTTCACATAAATATACAGTACAGACTATGATGGATCATCAACAAGGAACATCGGCTAACGGCTCACATGATCAACACAATCAAGCGCCTGCATCTAATCCTCAGTCCACGCACAGGCAGCCACATGCATATCTCTCGCTTCCCATATTCGATTCAGAAAATCCAATCACATCCCTAGAAGTCTCAAGCCCCAGAACATCACAGAATAAGAAAAGACAGCAGCAGTCATTCAGCCTCTACCAATAAATACATTCGTTGAATCCCCGGAGATTTTAATCACGGGGGACAGGCTGGCGTTTAGTACTGTCTGAGGGAGGCTTTTCACATGAAGTACGGCAGGTCCCAACGTGAATTGGGGCAACGGCCAAAATCATGGCCCAACTAACAACACTTCCATTTTTTCAGGTTCGGGGAACGACGAGTTCCTCTGGTGACTAATCGGAGCGTTCAAGGGTTGTATCTTCTCTATCGAGGGACCTTGAAGCTTCAATACGGAGGATGGAAGCCGACATCCAGTGGTTAAAACTGCATGAGGGCATTCCAGCGCAAAAGGTGAGAAGCAGCGAAATTTTCAACCTCATTCTTCCGCCTATTCTCATAACCTTCCACACCATCGGGGCTTATGATGGTGCTATCAAAGGTATGGTATCAACGCTGTATGCTGTACACAGCCTTGTAACCAACATTAGGATTTTTCTCAAACTGCGCCTAGTAGTCTCCCAAACCATAATGGAATTTTCGCCCAATCTACTCAATGGTGCTGGTACCACAACAAACATGGAGCACAGGCTGTAAAATGCTTACAACCGTGCACGTTTTTACAACCAGTACCACCTCCTTCGCATAATCTCAACTCTCCACTTCCTGCACATCACTCTTCTCAACCAAACTCCTCAAATGTTCAAACTTCAATTTCAACTTCAAATTTTCCTTTAACTAGAAAGGCATGGGACAAAAGGGTCTACAACCCCTGCCTACACCTCATTTCCTCAGGTAGGTCCTCCTTTTGGCATTTTTTACCCACTTTCTGGTTTCTCATTCCAGGTAGACACTGATGATTAATGCAGTGTTAGACAAATTTATAATGCTGACAAAGCTTCTGCTCCCTCAGATGTAGTTCTGAAGGCAGCCAATTCGATCAATATTGGGAGTTATGGAAGGTGAAATATTCAAGTCTCACTTGGTCTCCGTCGGGTTTTTCGATGAACCTTCGTCAAGGCCGAGGTAGATTGTCTAATATTAGACCTCGATTTTCTTTCGGCTCACGACCTTATGTCGATTCTCGACCATGGCACCAGGCAGGATACTGTCTCCATAGACCGCCTGAAACTCGCCTATATAGAAAACGTTCACCTTGAACGTCCTTTACCTCCTCTTTCTCCCACTGTAACTCTTCCTGATCCATTAAGCCCCCCCAAACAATCTCCAACCCACCCTTTCAACCACCCCTACTACGGAAACTCCACCTTCCGTTTCGTTGCATCCTCCTTTTGTGTTGCAGGAAACCTCGTCGGCAGCGGTGGTCAGTCAAGATCAAACCTCTCCACCACTAGTCACTCTGTCAGCAAAGAACATGACTCGGAACTCCCACGTCCAGCTTAACGCCATCTCGGAAGGAACCAGCAAGCGGATCACCTTCGCTTCATCAACCTTCACTAGTGCCCGCGCCTCGTTCAACGCTACTGGCACTGCCACAGTGAATCTGTGTCTCCGTACCCGCAGTCAAACTAATGGCACCGTCACACAATCCCGTCATGTCGTTAGGACACCTCGGCGTTACACAAACCAGTAGTACTCTATTATAAAAAGGGAAGGTAACCTTCTTAGGGGTGAGTGTTATAGCAATACCCTCAGGGGCATTCCTATAAATAATAATAATACTGGATAAATTATGTTCATATATATATATATATATATATATATATATATATATATATATATATATATATATATATATATATATATATATATATAAATATATATATATATATATATATATATATATATATATATATATATATATATATATATATATATATATATATATAAATATATATATATATATATATATATATATATATATATATATATATATATATATATATATATATATATATATATATATATATATATATATATAAATTATATATATATATATATATATATATATATATATATATATTATATATATATATATATATATATATATATATATATATATATATATATATATATGAGGAATTAAACCACATCCTCCGAAGACAATTTAATTCAGAACAGTTTCGGTGTATCTCACACCCTTTTTCAACTGACACTGGGTAGAAAATATAAGAGAATGCATATAAGCATAACACAAGATCCCCTCTTTTTTCCCCCAATTCCCTACTTGTGGCTAATCTGGGGGGGGGGGGGTTAGGCCTAAACATAAGTAGGGGATTGGGGGAAAAAAGAGGGGATCTTGTGTTATGCTTATATGCATTCTCTTATATTTTCTACCAGTGTCAGTTGAAAAAGGGTGTGAGATACACCGAAACTGTTCTGAATTAAATTGTCTTCGGAGAATGTGGTTTAATTCCTCATCTTTTCTTGGAATATTGCATTAATTTTCATCAATATATATATATATATATATATATATATATATATATATATATATATATATATATATATATATATATATATATATATATATATATATATATATATATAAATATATATTTATATATATATATATATATATATATATATATATATATATATATATATATATATATATATATATATATATGTGTGTGTGTGTGTGTGTGTAAAACTAGCATCAAATATAAACAATCAATCAATTACTCTGTGACGAGAATAAATTATTTCTATGTAATATCACACCAATACGACAAAATCTCTTTTATATAAGATTTTACCTTACACAAACACACATACGAACACACGCCTTTCGCCATCTGCCTGGAATTGCTTTTCAAGGTCCATTCGTGCACAGCGTCGCTTCAAAGAAAGGTCAGTCAAAATTCATCTTCCACTTATTCTCTGCAAACAACCACAAAAGAGAGTAGGTCCTAATTCCTGTTCCTTCTCTCATTTACAGACCCCAATTCACATTCCATCATTAGTCGTGTACTTACATAACTACAATTTTATATTTATATATACCTATGAACACACCTTTCTCGTCACGCGCTTTCAAATATTAACTTTTCAAACGCATAATTTGTATTCCATTTCAACTTAAATCATCTATGTATTCTTTAATATTCTCTGTATAGCCTTGAATTTGTATCCCTTAAATATCCTCTCCGTTATTCAATTCAATTTTGTATAATAATAATAATAATAATAATAACTTCAATTCATAGATTATTGTAAGATTATAATATATCCTATTTTTGTTAACTTGAATCATTACATTCCCATGATAGCTAGGAGAGTTCAAATTCACGTTATCGTTACGGTACCCTCAGTCTAAACCAAAACAACAACATTTATGTACGTAGTATAGCGTACGAGAAGTGCAAGTGAGCGGCTTACAAGCTTTGCTTGAATGAGTCGTTTTTAAGACTCAGGATGGCCGAGTGGATTCGCCGCTGACTGACAGTGGTCCAACGACGCAGGAAGCTGTTCGCAACTCGCCTACGCTATTATTTTTTCTTTGCCCCCTTTCTTACTCCCCTTATCTACAATGGTGCCCAGACCTCGGAGGGGGGAGTTAGCCCTTGGATAACATTTGCAAACGGGTTCTCTTTATTTCTTCAAAATACGCTCCGCTTCTAGGATAGGGGTTGTATAGCGTACGAGAAGTGCAGGCGAGCGGCTTAAAAGCTTTGCTTGAATGAGTCTTTTTTGAGACTCAAGATGGCCTAGTGGATTCGCTGCTGGCTAACAGTGGTCCAGCGATGCGGGAAGCTGTTCGCAACTCGCCTACGCTATTATTTTTTCTTTGCCCCCATTCCTACTCCCCTCTATCTACAGTAGTGATTATTGCATTTGCTATCTAATGCTAAAGTATTTCATGCATTAGTTAGAAATGATATGCTAGAGACAAAGGCCTACCTAGAAGGGGCGGTGGCTTTTTTTTGTATGGATTCAAGCCAAGTGTGCGCTAGTCAACTATCTTCCAGTCGGTTTTTTTTCCGTTTACTTTTTCCAGAGAAATATTATTCCATTATTATAGTGTCCAGGGTGATTATTGATTGGTTTGTAACATTGTGTGTTACGTAAGCCTTGCGTATTGACAGTATTGTGACCAATGTGGTTATGCCGAGGGCCGACATTTAGTCAGTCGAAAAGGAGTCAGTGTCGTAGGTGGGTTGGCGTGGAATCATTCTCAAGTTGAAGCCGGTTATTTGTATACTCGTGAAAACGTGTACGTTTTTTGTGGTGATTATTGGACGGTCTGTGGTTATCGTTGTATTTTTTATCATAACCTACAACATTTGGTACAGCACTCCGATAACCTAACCTAATCTCCTCTTCAGATCTTAAGGTCAGAACAAGCTATCGAAGCCTTTTGTGATAGCGGTCGGAAATTTGAAGATAAGTGATATATATGTTGCGGTCGTTTGATGGCAGTGGTGACGCGAAAGAGTGGCTCAATAAATTGCTAAGCATGGAGATGTGAAACAGTTGGAGGGTGTTGTCCTGTTTTTTTTTATGTGAGTGTTTTCGCTGTTTACAACGAATTAAGTGAGTCGAAAAAGAAAGATATTGATGCAATCAATTCGACGATGATCGAAGCTTTTGGGGTGAATCCGTTCCAAAAGTAAGAGTAGTTCATTAGACGAGTGTGGCGCGATGAACCCGTTTCGAGCGTGTCATAAATTGATTATAGTCAGCCGTGCCAGATCATTAATGGCTGAACTAATTGAACAAACCTATTGTGACTGTCGCATCAACATTCAACGTTGAAGATGATTAGCAGCCGATTAAATCTTGTTCCAAACTTAAATTCATCCGTTAGAACTATGAGAGAATTGTTCGATACGAGGTGTTCGAGGTCAGTTCTGGTGCTAGGCATTGCTCATGAGTTGCGCGACAAGACGTGTTCGATCATTGCAATCGATGGAACTAATTTACCATGTATAGGTAGTGTTGAAGTATCTGTGAGTATTGCTGATCAAATAGTTCCGTTGGATTTTGTTGTGACTGAGGCTCTTCTTCCTGGCATTATGATAATCGTAGGGCTGAACTTTATTAACAAGATTGGTCATAAAAGGGGGTCGGATTCAGTTAGGAAATTCAGATGAGGCGTTGGTGTCGGCTGTGTTGGCCACTAACTAGTTGACCATTGAATATCTTGATGTTTCTGTGAGGTTTGATGGTTTGGCTTGAACTATTATGTGGCATTGGAAAGACTAAATTCCACAGAATCTGCCAAATGATGTGCATTGTTTTGAAAATACGAAGTTGAAAGCAAATAGGAAGCAGTTCGATGAAAAATCAAAAGTTGGATAATGAGGAGTTGGTTAATGCAGTGTACCGATGTCTTTATTTTTATATAAGAAAATAAAGGGAAAGTTCGACCAGTAATGTATTTAAGAGAATTTAATCAGTTTTTTAAGGTCACCCTGGAGCTGATGTGGCCGTCTGTGATAAAACAATGAGGAAATGGCGACGTATACTTGAGTCTCTCAAGCTTGTGGATTTGAAGTCTCCGTGCATTCAAATCCACGATGATAATAAGTTATGGCATTTTAAACGCGTGTGCTTTAAGGGCAAGCTGTACTATTGGACGATACTTGGGTTCAGTTTAAACTCTGCGCCAAAGATCATGGATCGGATACTGAAGGAGGTACTTTCCTAAGATGATCGTGTATGATAAGGCCCAAATAATTACAGTGACGATATCTAGATTAATGAAAATATAATGTCCGCGGAAGAAGTTGAGACCCATTTACGGAACTATGGATTGGAGGCAAAGGTGCCAGAGAACTAAGGTGGTGGTATGGTTCTGGTTCTTTTGTTGCATCGTGGAATAGAAGGGAAAATATTCTTTCGTCGGGGTAACGAAATTGTTAAAGAAATCATTGCCAGCAAGCAACTCAAAGCTGTCGCCGAATTCATTTTGAAATTCTAGGACTTCAATTCCCACTTCCTCCCCACATTAAGCCTCTTCATAATTGAGAAAAGCTACTTAATATTGCTATGAGTAAGATCAGTGGGCTTCCGAAGCCACGCTCCATCTTCAACAACAACGCTATTCAATTCCAAAACTACCCCAACACCTACGCTGCTAGCATCACACTATACAGTTCCCTCTACCACATTAGGAACTGACCATAAACCACGAACGGGATCGTCTCGCTGCACTCTATCAACCAATTCTTCCATCACACTCTGTGCATTCTCTCCGATCCAAACATCTCTTTCGCTTCTCTCTCTTTTTCTTCTTTTCTCTCTCTCTCTCTCTCTCTCTCTCTCTCTCTCTCTCTCTCTCTCTCTCTCTCTCTTTCTTCCTCTCTCTCTCGCGTGAATCTAAATGCAATGCAAAGCCAACCACAGATCAGATAATAACCAGCAGTTAATCGCCCACGAAGAGCAAATAGTTCCCTCGTGGTTATAGGAATGGAAAACTATAACCAAAATAGTGGATGGGAAGAGAAATCTGAATTTAGAAATGGGGAAAGTATTTTATATACTTCGATTCTCACTGCGAATTCTAGAATCGATGTATATAAAATACTTTTGCCTTCTCTCAATTCATATTCTTTTTCACATCCACTACTTTTGCTATAAAAAAATATAAGCAAACCTCCTAATGTTCTCTTTCTTCTTACGCTCCTCGCGCTTTTCAACCAGTCTTCCATACACATCTGAGTGGACAAGGTTAGTGTTTTCTGGAGTTGACAGTAGTGTAATCAAATTTATATAGCCAACTTTACTAATTTAATTTCCTAACATAGAATTCTCACTATAGAATTCTCAAAACGTTGGCTTTATTTCACTGAAATAAACACAGAGCATATGAATACAAATAAAATAATTCATATAATAAACACATTCTCGCATAAGCACACACATAAATACAGACACATGTACTTTTCACAAGATCTTCACTTTCAGACATTATCGTAGGAAATAAATCTATTTCATACTTTCATGTAATATTTGAACTTCGATAAATTTACTCTAAACAAAGTAATACCTAATGCAAGAAAGAAACACATGTTAGTTATGAACTTAATCCAAAACAAATTAAAATCCTCCTCTTTACAAAGAGAAAAAGGCTAAAATACAATGAAATACTAGATCAAGTGTCCAATGCGAGTATTTACAGGATCTAGCAGTTTTCAATGTAACGTTCAACAGGCTTTCTAGATCGAGTAGGTCGACGAATAATAGTTTCAGGGGTGGCGTCAGGGGAAGCAGTTGGAGAAGGAACATCATAAGACAGAGGAAGGGTTCATTACTGTATCCAGGACCTAGATTCGTCCCTACCTGTAGTATGCAGTCCAAATGAAGCCCCCAAGGAAGACAAAATAAATAATGAGTGCCATCGATAACATCGACAAGGACTCCCTTTTCCAGACTAAGACCATAAACAGTAGAGGTCACACGAAACAAGTAGTCAAACAAATAGGCAACAAAACACAAACACAAGACACATACATTCACACACATAGTGGTAAATGACTGGAACTCCCTACCAGAAAAATTTTAAATGCTAAAACTACAACAGCATTTAAAAATCTATAGGATAAATACACAGTGCAGTTGGAAATGGAGGCTGGCAATAGGATATATGTAGATCAATAATGAACCCCATGGTTTTTATTGGTAAGCCTATCTTTTTCAATACAAGAGTCAACAAGCTTTCTATATTGAGTAGATAGACGAGGAATATTTTCAAATGAGCTTCAGGGAGAGCAAATGAAGTAGGAACATCATGACATGATGAATTAGGATCTCTTTTAGTTCCAACATTTACATGAGCATCAAGAAATGGAAAGGGGGATTTTGTATCGGAATTAAAATTGGGAATATCTTCGATCTCGTTTAACTGGCTCTCTCCGACTGGAGATAAATCGTGGATAGCTACTGTACCTTCTCGGCCATCTGGAAATCTGACGTGTGCATATTTAGGATTGGTTTCGATTAGTTCCACTTCGCGTACTAAGGGATCGTCCTTATTCTGTACATGTCGTTTAACAGTACTTTACCAGGTGAAACAAGTCAGCTAGGTATACTCAATCCCGTCGTGGTCTTTCGAGAGGCTGAAAAAAAAACGTTCGTGAGGGGTTGGGTTCTTTAAAGTACATAACAATGAACGCAAGGAATGATGAGCATCCAGGAGGACGTGTTCCATGGTTAATGCTCAGGTTTCTAGACTCCAACGCCAAGGTAATGGTTTTCCATACAATTCCAACATAGCGCTCGCATTGTCCATTTCCGGTCGGATGGTAAGGTGTTGAACGACTCGTTGGAACCCCTTGCTTGTGCAAAAATGATTTTATTTGAGCAGACATGAGGGAAGTACCTCGATCTGAATGCACGTACCCTGGTAACCCGAAAAGAGAAAACAACATAGTAAGACACTGTATAACAGTTGATGAAGAAATATCCTTACAAGGAAAAGCAAAGAGAAAACGCGAGTATTCGTCTACCAGAATTAATAAATACTTCTTGGGAGAAGAAGAGAGTAGTGGCCCTTTAAATTCCAGGCTGATTCAATCAAAAGGGCTCCTTTCATGGATAAGCTCTTGCCTCTCTGGAAGATAATATCGTTGCTTTAACCTTTGAGACGTTTTGCATCCTGACACTACTCGCTTAACGTCATCTACAGAATAAAGCAAGTTTTGTACTCGAATAAAATGGTGAAATCGTAAAATCTTTGGATGACAGAGAGCTTTATGAAGCTCGACAAGATTATTGTGGGTCATGCTTGAGTAGAAAGTGCGCGATAGGGTGTCAGCAGCTCTATTGAATGAACCAGGACGATGTATAAATTCGTAACAAAAGGACATCAATTCTAAACGCCATCTAGCAATCTTTTCGTTCTTTATTTTCTCTTATGACGTGAATCAAACATGTAAGATACATATTTTCGATCTGTATCACCTCAACAATAGCATAGGCCTCGTTTTCGACAGAGCAGTGATTTCTCTCGGAAGAATTTAAAGATCTCGAAAAAAAGGCAATGGTTCCGAGTGGCTATAATAGCGCTACTTGAGGCACCAGTTTCCAGTGTAAACGGTAATTTTTAATCTATTTTTGCCATAACAGCGTTAATAATAGCTTATTTTAATTCCTCGATTGCATTTGTAGCATCTTCAGAAAGTGGAAACTGTAAATTAATTAGGGGACAAATTCGAAGGGAAAATTTTGGAACCCACCGCGAGTAATATGCAAGCAATCCGACTAATCAAGATAATGATTCTTGGCTGGTTTGTACAGGCATATCCTTAAGGACAGCAAGGCGTGAAAGATCTGGGTGAAGTTTATTCTGGCGAACCTCATAACCTAGAATACATATAGTATTAGTTGAAAATGTGCATTTGTTTTTATTTAAGGTCATTTTATGTTTCTCAGCAGCTTCGAGAAACTTAGTTAGGTTTTTATCATGTTCTGCTTTCGTGCGGCAGTAAATAGAACATCATTTAGGTAATCATACGTGTCCTCAAGATTATTTTTATGAATAAAATTGTCCATAATTCTCTGGAAGCATGCAACACCGTTGGTTAGAGCAAAACTTAAGCGTTTAAATTGAAAAAGCCTCCCACCCGCCTCAACAGCAGTGTAAATTTTATCCTCAAGGTGAATAGGAACACACAGTGGTGGGCGCGATAACGAAAACATGTATCACGATAACCGATAAATCGATAACGATAACCTTATGGGCGATAACCGATAATCGATAACTGGCGGTAAATTTATCGCCCAATAAGGTGATAATCGATAAATGCATCATTTTTTTAAATTTTAAACCATTCTTTGAAGTACCCTTTACATTGTAGAGAGTGCTATTCAGTATATTCTACACACCTCTAGCTCTAGGCCCCCTTGGCCCTCTGGAGGATCAGCGATGAGCTCTTCTAGGTGGGCGTCGGCAGGCTCAGCCTCAGCCTCAGGCTCAGCCTTAGCCTCAGGTTCAGGAGCGCGAGCCTCCTCTTCCCGGTGGTCATCCAGATCAGAGACAAATTGGACAAATGCTTTTTGAAATTTGGCAGCATTGTCTGGGGTTGTCCTGAAACAAATAAAACAAAAAAAATTGGGGGAAATGTATTATTATTTACTAATATTTAGTTATAGTCGATAATTTTATTCTATCGGCTATCGCTACTTCATTAAACTTACGATATTCAAGAATTCTGAAACAAAAAAATATAATAACTTACATGGTGACCTTGTCCTCTATCCCAAACTGGCTGTGGATATTTTCCATGACCTGGGCGAGTACATCTTGGGTGTGGCTCCCCATGATCCTCTCGCAGGCCAGGACAGCCATCTTTCTGTCCATGGTGTTTGGGTCTAACCCAGTGCACAATCATTCCCAAGTACCCCTTCTTGTTAGCTGACCAGCAGTCAGCTGTAGTGCCCACCCACTTGACTTGCTCCAGTTTGCTAAAATGTAAGCATAACGGTAATTGATTCATTAATCATTATGTATTGGAATTATTTTTCAATACAATATATAATACAATATTATTATTGACTATAAATTGCGTTATTTTATAATACAATAGTAAGAATATTTGAATACTGTTTCTTAGTTTCTTACCTGGTGAGGCTCTCCTTCATCTCCTCATAGGTTTTGAGGATCCTCCTCCCCATTGTCCTCCTGGAGGGTACCTCTTTCTTAGGGTTGAGGGTGTAAACCATGTCCCTGAAACTCCGACTGTCCACAATCTGCAGCGGCAGCATGTTGTCCAGCACAAACCTGACAATTGTCTTGTCGACGGTGGACTGCAGGACGGCGCTGCCCTGGGTCATGATGTCAAAGGTCTCGGCGATGGACATCTGCCGCTGCTTCTGCTGTGGTCGCAAGTCCCAACCTTGGCCTTGCAAGCTTCATTAGCTTATTTTGCCTTGTCAGGATGAATCCTGTTGAAGTGGCTCTTCAGGTTGGCCTTGGTGCCCTTGTTCACCTTCACCTCAGTGATCTTGGGGAGGCAGGGCAAGCACTAGAAGATGTAGCTGTCGCCAACCATCTTCTTGTACTTCACCCACTTGCCAAAGAATGGCCAGGGTGACTGAGGCTCAGCCTCAGTGAGCTCAGAGTCAATAGCACTGCACTACTAAATTACAATAAAAATAGGATCAGTTTTAATAGGGGCGTAACTTCGTAAGTGTTCAAAATGTTAATAAACGGATATTAAAGAATAGCACCGAATAGTACATGCATTCATATACACGTGCACAAAAATTTAAAACGGAAGAAGCAAGGGAACATAGAGAAAAAATCATCAAAGAACGCGTAAAACCAGTAGCGTGCAGGAGCAACACCTCGTGATTTCTCGTCCGACAGCTGGTGAGAAACTGAAGCTGAGCGAACGTTTTGAGAAGACGTCAAGATCAGTCGCCCTACACTCCGTTCAGTATACGTTCGGTTCTCAGCCCGAACCTACCTATTTCTGCCTCCAAGGCACGCGCGGCTTGCCCCTGTACTAAACTGGAACCAAAATCTGAAATTATCGATTATCGCTAGTTTGGAACCAAAAATATCGACGATACTGATGAATCGATAATGCAGAAAAAATATCGGATAACCGATAACCCGATATCGTTATCACGATAATTTATCGCGATAACACCCAGCTATGGGATCACAATCATACGCACTACTTAGGTTGATTGTGCTAAATATCTTTTAGGTCGATATTTTATTAATCAATTCTTCAACATTGGGTAATGGATACGCATCCAAGTAAGTAAATTTGTTCATTGTCTGAGAATAGTCAATTACTAAACTTTTCTTTGAATGATTCGACACAACATGAACTTATGCTTTCCAGGGATAGGTGCTCGGTTCGATGGTGTCTTCCTTGAGCATGCGTGCTACTTCAGAACAAATAAATTTAGTCTGACGTTTTAAATTTGCGGGACTTCTTAATGACTGGTCTGCAATCAGATGATAAGTTGGTGAAAAATCGGAGGATCTGTAATCATAGAAGCCAAAGAGAACACTTCGAAGTCAAGTTGAGGACCTCCAAAGTTTAATTTAAAGGAGGAATGTTTACTTAGGAAGGGGATTCCTAAAATAATGTCAGCGCAACTTTCAAATAAAACGAGCAAACGTACAGTCCTGTACTCACTGTAGCAGCTAAGATCTTTGCAAATTCCTACAAAGTTCGTAAAGAGGCAGTTGGCAATTTCCCATCTGAGAAAATTATTGATCTCGCCCCCAAATCCATTTTTGTACGACCTCTGATACCAATGCGGTTACCTCAAAATCAAAGTACAACTCCTCCCAAGCACAACCAATCAAAACCTTCGTACAACCAAATTCGAAATTAACCAATCAGAATAGACTTTCCCGTTTCCCGAGTCCCGAGCGCATTTTAACGAACACTTTTATTGAATCAGCGCTCCAGACAAGTTTCCGTGATTTTATAACTTCTAAAACGTCGTGACTATACTATAATATATTTTATATAATTCCACCCCCCCATATATATATATATATATATATATATATATATATATATATATATATATATATATATATATATATATAGCTTAAGTTGTGGCTTAGCTTAGTTCGTGACTATATTTTATTTAAACCATATTTTATATCTTATTCACTCTATAATATCTATAATAGCTTATTCCTCTTAACAGTATAATCATCAGTTATTTCCCTATATTCAATATATATATATATATATATATATATATATATATATATATATATATATATATATATATATATATATATATATAACCGTATTATCCAATTCAATTATTAAGCAATATTCCCTTGTTAAAATTATGCGTCAGTGCTCTTGAAACCTTCACGGCTAAATTAGTTATCCTCTCATGTTTTCTCTTTCAACACATTTTTATCTTTAAATTCATATAGCAAGGTTTAATGGCTGCTATCTAGGCAAGTTTTTCATTAAACCAATCATCACATAGGTATAATATAGTTTAACGCCTAGTTACGTAAAAATTATATTATTTTTTCCGCGTGAGATTACGCCTGGCAACCACAAACTCAGCCGCTTCTCTCTCTCTCTCTCTCTCTCTCTCTCTCTCTCTCTCTCTCTCTCTCTCTCTCTCTCTCTCTCTCTCTCTCTCTCTCTCTCTCTCTCTCTCTCTCTCTCTCTCTCCACTGACTCCGGTGCGGCTTACGCCCCGCCCTTCTTTCGTTTTCCCTATAATTTTGTTTTTATCTTACTTCAACCTCCTCAATTTTTTTTCTTAACCGGAAGTTTCAAAGGCACACATCCTTTAGCAACGAATAGTCAAGCAACGACCTTTACCTCAACTGCCTCGATCACGCTAGCGAGCCAGGCCTCCTCAACTTTCACGACCACATGTGCGTCACCCGTGGCAATTAGTCATCCTGCAGCTATAAACCAGGATGTCAGCGCCCGAGGCACCAACCACACTTCAATCAATCTTCCCGCTTTCGATGCGATCGATCCGATCACGTGGTTCGAAATATGAGAGGTTTTGATGGCACATCAAGCCATAACTGATCAAGAGCGCATAATAAGCATCACGCAAAAAGTCCCAATAAGTATCTTTACTTTGTTTCGGGGAATTTTGTTACAAAGTGGGAGAAATTGTGCATGGGGGGGGGGGGAGTTGAGGCAAGCTTTAAAGCTTGAATTTAGGAGATCCTAGATTGAAGACTTAAGGGAACTACTAAATACTCAACAAATGGGTGATAGGTTTCCTTGGGCATCTCAAAGAATTAATCTGGGCGAAGAGCGCTTCGTCAGAGTTTTTTTTTACTCTCTCCTAACACAGATTTTCATGCGTGGGATCCTTGACCACATTAGGCCCCGTCATCCTGAATGGTGAGCACAAGAGCGTGGATGAAATCGCCAAAGCAGCACAGATAATATATCTCAATCCTTAAGTAAACTGGGGAACTGTCCCACAATGTCCCATTTCTCCCTCTAATCCATCTATTTCGCAGGTTTGGTTATCAACGACGCCTTCTGGCAATAGGCCGGACCCGTGTAACGCCTCATTTTTACATTCACCACCGGACTTAGAGGGATAGAGGGAGAGCTGCAAAAACTAAAACTCCAATGTGGGACCAAGCGACTGCACGGTCACAAGGGTGGACTGAGCGACAGGCGGGGTTCGTTCTCTCGAAGACGAAACCAACAAGAGCATTCCAGAACAAGAGTTGAGGCACCGCATTCCCCTGCTCATTCTTTCGCCTATCCCCCTACTCCTAAATTCTTTCACTCTCAATCTAGGAGTCTATACTGGTATCATGAACAATATGGTAGCGAAGCTGTGCACTGTACACAGCTTTGCCAATACTACCTATCATCCTATTCTCATTCTCAATCAAATGCTCGCTCTTCACAAATTCGTCCTTCTAATCATAATGTTACTTTCATCCAACCAACTAATTGGTGTTGGTACCACGATAAATATGGTGCACAAGCCGTAAATTGTATACGACCCTGCACATATTTACAACCAGTACCTCCTCAATCTAACACTATTCCACCAATTTTACCTCAACAATCTATTCACTCTCCTCAAACTAATGTTCCAACTCACTCTTCTCATTCTAATTCAAATTCTTCAACTAATTTAAACTGAGAACGCAAGTGATCAATGGATTTATCACCTCTGCCGTTCCTTCATCTCAGGTTGATCCACCATTTTGCATTTATGATGCACTCTCTGGTTTCTCATATTTAGTTGACACTGGTGCACAAGCCGTAAATTGTATACGACCCTGCACATATTTACAACCAGCACCTCCTCAATCTAACACTATTCCACCAATTTTACCTCAACAATCTATTCACTCTCCTCAAACTAATGCTCTAACTCACTCTTCTCATTCTAATTCAAATTCTTCAACTAATTTAAACTGAGAACGCAAGTGATCAATGGGTCTATCACCTCTGCTGTTCCTTCATCTCAGGTTGATTTACCATTTTGCATTTATGACGCACTCTCTGGTTTCTCATATTTAGTTGACACTGGTGCTCAATGTAATGTTATTCCAGCGCCACTGGACGATAAAGCTTGTTCCTCCTCTGATCTTGTCCTTAAAGACACTAATTCCTCGGATATAAGAACTTATGGAAGGCACATCCTTCAGTTGGCTCTCGCCCTTCGTAGAGTTTTTCAATGGATCTTTATTGTTGCCGAGGTCTACGTTCCTATTCTGGGCCTCGATTGTCTCTCTGCCCACGACATTTTGGTCGATTCTCGTAACCGCAAGCTTTTCGATCGCACTACAATGCTCACAGTTTCCGGTTCATTTTTATTGTCACAGAGTTCTCTTCTCTCTATTCAGTTTACTTCAGCTAATAGACAGTTTCAGCGCCTGTTACAAGAAATTCCTGCAATTAGCATACCATTCTCTAAATACAGGCCTATTATACACAATGTGGTTCACCGGATAGAGACAACTGGAGAGCCTGTATTTCCCCCGCCCCCGTCGATTAGCACCAGATCAACTCACCTTAATGAAGCAGGAGTTCACCTTTATGGTGGAAGCTGGCATAGCTAGCCCCTCTACTTCTCTTTGGGCCTCTCCGCTTTATACTGTACCCAAATTTTCCCCAGGTGGGTACAGAGCTAAAGGTGATTACAGGTGGTTCAATGCCTGTACTATCCCCGATAGATATCCTCTGCCCTATCTGTCCAATTTCAATTCTACTCTTTTCGGTTGTTCGATCTTTTCTCGACTCGATCTGGTTCGTGCTTTTAACCAGATCCCCATTCATCCAGATGACATCCCAAAGACGGCTATTACCACGCCATTTGGTTCCTTCGTCATGAATAGGATGCCTTATGGTCTTCGGAACAGTGGTCAGACCTTCTAGCGTTTTATGGATCAGGTTCTGAGAGGTCTGCTTTTCGTATTCTGCTACATAGACGACCTCCTGATAGCATCTTCGTCTTTAGAGGAGCATCTGTCTCACCTTCGTCAGATTTTTGCTCGACTTGAAGAGTACGATATCGTAGTCAACACTTCTAAGTGTCTTTTTGGCGTCCCCCAACTCTCTTTCTTGGGTCACCATGTCTTGAGTAAAGGAATTAGTCCACTCGAAGATAAAGTTACCATGATGCGCAACTTTTCTCAGCTCAGATCACGCAAGCAACTTAGGCGTTTTTGTAGCATGGTTAATTTCTACCACAGATTCATAACAAATTGTGCCAAGGTAATGCAACCTATCAACTCTCTGCTCAGCAAGACCACAAAGAACTCTTCTCTTGAATGGTGTGCTGAAGCGTGCGATTCGTTCTCTCGAACCAAAGAGGCTATTGTCCGAGCTGTGGAAGTGGCTCATCATTCTCCAGGAGCCCCCATCAGCGTTGACTCCGCGCATCCTCAACCCACGTAGGTGCAAAATTGCAGCAGAAAGTAGGTGACGAATGACAACCTCTTGATTTCTTCTCTCGTTCTCTTTCAGACTCTCAAAAGAGTTATAGTACGTTCTCTCGAGAGCTCTTCGGAATATACCTCGCAATCCGTCACTTCCGACAATACTTGAAAGAACGTGACTTTACCATTTTTACGGACCATAAGCCTTTGGTCGGTGCATGTTCGTCTCGTAGTACTTCGTCAGTGCACACTGCAGTTGACACTCGTCCTCTTGACTTCATCCTGCAGATGACGAACGATATTCGCTACTTTCCTGGTTCTTCAAACGTTGTACTGGACGCGCTCTCTCGCATTTCATCGATTTCGGGCACGCAACTCTCCTACACTGTGCCCATCGTTCAGGCAGCAATAGCGCTTTCCCAGGAAAAAGATAAAGACATGCAAACACTGCATCACTCTTCTCAACTCGTCGTTCGAAAGATTGACTTGCCTGACACTCCTTCCAGGCGCATCCTTGTTGACTATTCAATTCTTGACTGCCCTCGTCCTCTCATTCCTCTCGCTTACCGTCGGCACATCTTCGACCAAATTAATGGCCTCTCTCTCATCCTGGCGTCAATGCCACTCGCAAGCTCGTTGCACAACGCTTCGTTTGGCCAGAAGGGGAATGCCGACGTGGCTAAATGGACTCGCTCATGCCTACCATGCCAGCGTGCTAAAGTCCACCGCCACACAAAAGCTCCTCTGGTCCCTTTTCCTCTTCCTTCGTCACGTTTTGACGCCGTTCACATCGATCTAGTAGGTCCTCTTCCTTACTCCCGTGGTTGCAATTACTTCTCACCATGATCGATCGTTTTACTCGCTGGCCAGAGGCGGTTCCTATCTCGGACATCAGAGCTTCCACTGTCACTCGAGCTTTCGTCTCAGCATGGGTTGCTCGTTTTGGTGTTCCCTCAACGATCATGACTGATCGTGGCAGCCAGTTTGAATCCCACCAATGGGATGCACTCATGTCAGTCCTTGGCTCCTTTCGCCTTCGTACTACAAGCTATCACCCTCAGAGTAACTCTAAGGTAGAACGTCTTCATCGGACCATCAAAACAAGCTTACGCTTTACCGATCCAAACATAACTTGGGTGGAAAGGCTACCTTTGATTTTCCTTGGTATTCGCTCCTCCTTGAAAGAGGATTTGGCTTGCTCTGCAGCGGAATTAGTTTATGGTACTCAACTTCGTCTAGCCGGTCAATTCTTTTCTTCCTCTGACCGACCTCTACCTTCTCACCTAAATCCTGCTTCTTATGTACACGATTTTGCACGGGTAATGGCTGAGGTTAAGCCTACCGCCCCTAGAGTGACTGCTAATCAGAGACCTTTCGTGCCGAAAGAGATGATAACTTGTTCCCATGTGTTTGTCCGTCGCGATTCTACTCGCTCCTCCTTGCAACCCGTTTATGAAGGACCCTGCTGTTCATTCTGAGCCGTCCTCATTTTCCTCTTCTACTATCTCTAATTATGGTTCAGTGATTCCCATACCTCATCATCATCTAACCTCAAAACCAATCTCCTCTACTTCGCCCATATCTTTATCTCCTTTCCGATTGCTGCCGCCTCCTGTTTTGTTGCAGGAAACCTCGTCGTCAGAGCTGTCCAGTCAGGATACCACCCCTCCACCTCTTGTCAACCCGCAACCTGCAAGCCAGGCACAGAGCGTCATGCTATCGATAGATGCTAGCTCAGAGAGGTCACCCAAACGGATCACCATTAATCCTTCCATTCTTGCTAGTGACAGTGACCCGCCAGCATTTTGTGCCATTCCAAGAAATCGTAGCCAACCCACCGGCGTCATCACATGGTCTGGTCGCATTGTCAGAAGGCCTCGGAGATACTGGATTAGCGTAATATCTTTTGTAACGGGTTGGGTAACCTTCTAGGGGAAGAGTATTGTAGCAGCTGACATCTTTGCAAGCTCCTATAAAGTTCGTAAAGAGGCAGTTGGCAATTTCCCATCTGAAAAAATTATGCATCTCGCCCTAAAATCCATTTTGTACGACCTTTGATACGAATACGGTTACCTCAAAATCAAAGTAAGACTCCTCCCAACCACCAACCAATCAAAACCTTTGTATAACCCAAATCGAAATTAACCAATCACAATAGACTTTCCCGTTTCCTGACCCCCGGGCGCATTTTAACGAACACTTTTATTGAATCAGCTCTCCAGACAAGTTCCCCTAATTTTATAACTTCAAAAACGCGTGGCTGTACTATACTAGATTTGATATAATTCCCCCATATATATATATATATATATATATATATATATATATATATATATATATATATATATATATATATATATATATAGCTTAGGTTGGGGCTTAGCTTAGTTCGTGACTATATTTTATTTAAACCATATTTTATATCTTATTCACTTTATAATATCCACCTTATATAGCTTATTCCTTTTAACATTATAATCATCAACCATTTCCCTATATTATATATATATATATATATATATATATATATATATATATATATATATATATATATATATATATATATATATATATATTTCATTAAAATACACATTATATTCATTTACTGTACATAGTATCCAATTCAATTATTAAGCAATATTCCCTTGTTATTTGTTAGTTCAATAAATCTTGTTAAAATTATGCGTCATTGCTCTTGAAACCTTCACGGTTGAATTAGTTATCTTCTCACGTTTTCTCTTGAAACGCATTTTTATCTTTGAATTAATATATCAAGGTTTAATGACTGCTATCTAGGCAAGTTTGTCATTAAACCAATCATCCCATAAGCTATACTCACGGCTTCTGATTTTATACTAACCTCACAACATTCCTTGACAGATGTTAAATTTGTAAAGGCCATAGATATACTGCCTTCATAAGGTTTAAGATGGAAATTAAATAAGTTTGCACCATCTTTTGAAATGAAGTTCTCGGAACTGCCGGTATCTAGATGAGCCGTGAGAACACAGCCATTCACCTCCACTTCTAGAGATGACTTTTCCAAAATTAATGCCACACTAGCGAGAATGGGATTAGAGGTTAATGCTGAGACTTCATTTTTAGATGACATTAATACCTTAAAAAAATGTCCTCTCTTCTTGAACTTGAAGCAAGTAACAGCACTTGCCGGACAGCGAGCACGGTTCTTGTGCAGTGGTGGCTCGTGTATAGGCACTGTGGAACTGCAGCACCCCATATTTTCCTCGATATTATCGATAACATCAAATATAATGATTTTTTTTTTCTTTAATTCTTTCCTTTATACTTGTACATTATATAATCATTAAGCTTAATTTGAATAGCCATCCCTTAGTTAATGAACAAACTACAAAAATCCTTGTATAGAGCTGTGAGCTTCACAGTTCCAGCGACGCGGTGTCTGACTGTTGTGCGCATGCTCACATGTCTGAGATAGGAAGCTGCACGCTAGGGAGAGAGAGCATTGTGGCTCACGCAGTGCCGACCCTGGCGTGCTGGTGGAAGGTGGTGCTTTTCTTTACCCCAGTTGAATGAAAACGTGTTTCTATTCTCGAATCTGATAAATTGTAGAATTTATTTAATATGTTTTTCGGTTCTTTTATTTTGCAGAAAATTTAAACATTGCTTTCTCGCATCGCCAAGAAATAAGTTTTGTGACTGTAAGGGAATTTCAACAGCTTAAGTTTTCACAGCTGTCTCTCCATGAGAAAGTTGCAGTTAAGAAAAAAGGCCGGTCAACACAATATCTCCACCAGAACGTTGCTTTTCAACAGTGAAAAGAATAAAAAAAATTCTAAGAAGCACTATAAATTATGAAAGACTAAATGCACTTGCAGTGCTTTCAAGAAACCTCTGATGCAGCCGCTACTGTTCTGATGCGAGGAATTTCCGCAATTTAATAACATTTTTATGTTTTTGAAGCGAAGGAGATTCAGACCAATTCGATCCCTCAGGATTAGGATTAGAACAGTCGACTTCAGCGTCCAGCTCATGTGATTCTACTGAAGCTACAGGACTAGAAGGGAATGATGTATAGGCCTTCGAATCACAGCTGAAGATAATGTGAGAGTTTTGTTTTCTAGAAGTCTCGCTTGGATTTTTAATGATGAAAGTCCAGTAATAAAGGTATCTCGAATATACTCGCGTATATGCGTTTCGGCATTCACAGCCTTGAAATTGCAATCCAAACTGAGTGTCTGAAGAGCACGTACATATTCATGAATCGTTTCACCGTCTGATTGTTAGGAGTCGCGATCTTGTGTCGCGTCACGACCTCATTCGCAGGTTGAATGAAAGCGCTTTAGAGGGCAACAAGAGCATCGACGAAAGTAGTACATTAGGAAATTATCTCGAAATTTTCAGGAGAAACTGAATTGGCTAGGAGCCCTAAATACGAATCGCTTGTACCTTCATTGACGCTTTGTACCTCGAGAAGACAGCGAGGAATTAAAATCGAGACATTAAAATCAGCTATTATTAACGATGTTAGGGCAATAATAGGTGAAAATTTACCGTTTACACTAGAAACTGATGCCTAAAGTAGCGCCATTGGGGCCACTCTGAACCAGAATGGACAACCCGTTGCCTTTTTTTTCGAGATCCTTAAATATAAGTCCTTCGCATTTCCATCCGCTGCTAAAAATGTAGTAACCTGCTATGAATTTTCATCGCATCCACGCATTTGTCATTGCTACCAAAGAATCCTATAACCCTATTTCAGTGCTTATAATAAAAACAGCTATTTATAAAAAAAAAATAAAATTGGCGTACTTAAGTCTCGCTTGGATTTTTTATGATGAAAGCCCAGTAATAAAGTCATGTGGTCATTTCTGACCACATTTTGAAAGGAACCATCAATCGGGCGAAGGCTGCTAAATACTACAGCATTAAACTCAATTACACGCAAGATATTAGCCATAAGGAGGAAATCACCAAGATCATCCGTTTCGTCGAAATTCAAAAAGACAAAGCTGAAATCAAAGAGTACTTTGTTATGTTTCTGAAATTTGCTGACACAAGTGGAGCCGGAATTTTGAATCGCTCTTGGAGAAGCTAGCTTCATTGGGGCTTGATTTGATGAATCGTAGAAGTCATAGTTATGTAGCGACGCCCAAATTGCAAGGTGAAGTAGGCTCAACGAAGAACCTCACAAATGAGCACCCTGTTGGACCTATGAAATCCTGAAATTGGACGCACATATTAAATACTGTAATAATATGTCATGTAGTAGTAATGTATAGCAATGCCTCTGGGCATTCCTATAATAAAAACCTCCTGGGAAACAAAAAATATATATATATATATATATATATATATATATATATATATATATATATATATATATATATATATATATACATGAATTATTATGTAAAATTCATATTATGCAATCCTTTAATTTAATCATTCAATTATTTTACTTTAACTTTGTCAATTTAATCTTCAATTATTTTACTTCAACTTTTGTAAATTAAATAATTTTATGTACAACTTGAAAATTAATTAATTCATTTAACGTAATACTGTTCCAAACAACATCTAAAATTTCAAACACAAACACACACATCCAGCTCGACGAAATAGCACACGATTCCGCCCCAGTCGACTCGCAGCTTTCTTCGTATAAAGGTCGGTTATAATTCCTTCTACAATTACTCATTTACCTTCAAACAAATCATACTTAGTTAATTCCCCTTTCTCTCACAATTCTTTGCAAACGACCATACGAGAGTAGATCCTAATGATATTTACCTCTCATATTGCAGCCTCTAATTCACAGTCCATCATAGTCACTATATTATTATTTCACCATATTATTCCTCCATATTATTTCATATTTATTTCACATACTTCAATTCTCTTCGCATCTTGTTACTGTAAATCATATGTTACAATATCTTACAATGTATTACCTAATCTACTTATCTCATTGTACATTCGTTGATTCTATGAATATATTTATATTTGTTTAATTGTTTTTCTTAAAACCCAGTTCATTATTTCAAAATTTATTTCGCTGTCGTCTTAGGCCTAAAAACTATCAGCCGACAACTTCGATCAAACAAATTTATGTTTTTCAAAACGCTATTTAGGCTGATTTATTAACAGAAAATAAATCACATGAATAACCATATACTATAATGCCCATCCAGCTTGGTGCCCTTTGTTCAAAGGTTCTTACAGTGACCATGATCTCCTTTGGTGTTATTGGACGGCCATGCTCCGCTATCTCCCTGCTTTCGTCTACTTGATGTTGTAGGTGCGTGCGGTGCATAATATGATTCAGATCCTCGATCAGTTGGCTTTCGAATTCCTGGTCGAGCTCTTCATTGTCTTCTAAAGGGATCCCGAAGACGTTTTTCCAAAAATTCCTGAATCTGTCTTCTAAAACAGTTGGGGCCTCTATATTATTATTATTATTATTATTAAAGTTCCAAGCCACAACCCCAACTGGAAGAGCAAATAGCTATAAGCCCAAGGGCCCCAGCGGGGAAAGAAACCTGGTATGGAAAAAACGAAACAAAGATTAAGAAAAACATAATAAATAAATAGAAAATTAAAAAAAAAAAAAAAAAAAAATTAAATGCTATAATGTTAAAAATATTATAATATTATATATGTGTGGATAATGAATAAAATATTAAAGTTATAAGTTTCTGTTAATTAAAAATGTATTAGCACCCACTTTAAATTTCTGAAGTTCCAAGGACTCAACAACAACACTAGGAAGTTCATTCCACAGTTTAGTTGTGTTAGGAATGAAACTTCTTGAAAACTGTGTTGTGTTGAATCTCATAGGCGTAAAGGCCCTACTATTGGCATTTAGTACACCTCTGGTAACTCGTTGAGGGGCATATAAATTGGGCAGATCGTGATGCAGTGGATGATCTGCATTGTTAAAAATTTTATATAAGATGCATAAGGAGCTTATTGCTCGCCTGTGCCACAGATCAACTTTGAGGTCAGGAATTAAAAATTTTATTGCTCTCAAATTTTTATCTAATAAATTAAGATAAGAGTTGGCTGCCGAACTCCAAACAGGGGCGCAATATTCAAAACACGGAAGAATAAAAGCATTAAAACAATTTTTAAGAACAGTCTGCTCTCCAAATACTTTGTAAGATTTCCTCAAAATGCCAATTTTTTGAGCAATAGAGGAGGAAATAGATCGAATGTGATTCTCAAAAGTAAACCTAGAGTCAAGCATAACTCCAAGCAACTTAAAAGAATCACATATGGAGATGGGAATGTTATTTATTAAAAGATCTGGATGGGGAGGATCTAGTGTTCTGGATCTGCTAACAATCATACTCTGGGTTTTCTTTGCATTTAACTTCATGCCCCATGAAGTGCACCAAACATTTATCTTAGCCAGATCTCTATTTAAAGACTCTGCAACCGATGCTCTCAACTCAGGAGATGGGACTGGGGCTATTAGAGTAGCATCATCAGCATAGGCTATAAGTCTATTTTCCAGTCCAAACCACATATCATGGGTATATAATATAAACAGTAGAGGACCAAGAACACTGCCTTGTGGTACACCAGATAGCACCTCTCTCTCATCACTAAAATTATTGTCAACATAAACCTTTTGATGTCGATTTGTTAAAAATTGTTCAATAATATTTAAAAATACACCACCTACTCCCAACTGCTTCAACTTAAATATCAGGGCCTTATGATTGACACGGTCAAATGCGGCACTGAAATCCAGGCCAACTAAGCGAACTTCTTGACCAGAGTCTAATGATTTTTGGACAATGGTAGAGACTATGAGAAGTGCATCACAAGTGCTCAGACCCTTACGAAATCCAAACTGTAAAAAGGGAAACAGACGATTAAACTCGGCAAATGTACTTAAACGTTTAGCTAGTAAACGTTCAAAAATCTTAGATAGAACAGGAGTTATAGAAATGGGCCTATATTCAGTAGGGTTAAAACTACCACTTGCACTTTTACATAGTGGAGTGATGTTACCAATTCTCCAACATTCGCAAAAACTATCCGTTGTCTTTTATTCGAGCCTTAGTTCTTCCGGTTATTTCTTTTAGGTTCTTGACTTGACGCCAGAATTAGGCCGGGTTGAGCTCGCTATCGATTTTGGCTATCAGGCTGTTCCATATTTCCTCTTGTTGGAGGTTGATAGCTTCTTTTATCTCGGTGCTTAGGCGCTGAAAGAGCGAGCTTCTTTCCCGGTTAGGACCTTCCCATCTTATCTCTTCGTACACTTCCCTGTGAACACGAGCGATCCCTCCCATCTCCTCTGTCCATCTGGGCTGATGAGGTGTTTTATGCCCAGTCTTGGGTATGCACTCACGGTCCACTTCTAGTATGGACGTGGTTATCATCTCCAGTTCTTCGTCTATCTCCTCCAAGGCTGCATCGCTTAGGTCAGCTGGGGTGTATTGACTGAGTCGCCTCTTATAACGTTCCCAGTTGGCCAAGACGTAGTTTTTTCGGAGGTACTATGGTGAGGATCGCTACGTGATCACTTGTGACTGTTGGGCCCGGCTCATTATGGTAGTTGAATCGGAAGCCTTCACTTGTTAAGATTATGTCAGGTTTGGTTGTTGATGTGGAAATGATATAGGTCGGAAAATCCGGCCCTATTCTTTGGATGTTTTTTATTCCCATAATCAGTTCCAAGTTTCGGCCTCTTTCGTTGGTACTACCATAGCCCGCCGCACGGCATCTGGCATTGAAGTCGTCCCCTAAGATTGCCATTCTGCGGTGCCCAAACAGTATGTAGAAGTTATTTAACGGGAGATAGGCTCCAGGATGGGGTTGATAGGCTGCAGCTATCACGAGGTCACCTACCAATGTGTGGAATTCAACCGCCACAAAGGATTCATCCAGTTCTGGTAGATGTTTAAACGAGATGTCCCCCTTGATAGCTATTGCAGCACCATCAAACCTTTCCTGAGAATGATTCTTCATAACCACTCTGTAGCCTGGTATTTTAATTTGACCAGATGTAGTGCCAATGCCGTGCTCTGTTATAAAAATGATGTTGGGGTCAAGAACCCGGAATATGTTTCCATATGCCGTTGCTTTTCCCTCCCATCCGTTTACATTGAGTGTCAGAATCCTCATTATATTGCTTACTCTTTCCATGTTGTCTCTTTAGTGTTTCTGGGTTACGTTCTTCTTCCTCCCCTTTCTCTTCTTCCTGAACTCGGCGTTAGAAATCTGCTGACAGGTGTTGTGATGGAGGATCACATTCTGGCAGAGCAGAGCTTCTTCTACAGTTTCAGCGTCGACTTCAAAGTAGTATTCCCATTTAAACACTTTTGCTTTAATTCCGTGGAATATTTCCCTGGGTTCCATCTCTTCGAGAAAAGGAAACTGGTCGCATGCGTAAATTTTGAGATTGATATTATGCGCACAGAATCTTTTGTTTTTTCCGTTTCTTCCCGTTGTCCTTATTTGTTTATGGAGCTTCTGTGTCCGATGAGTCTGAGGACTCCGAGGAACCATTAGTATCAGACCCAGCATTTTCCCTCTCTTCGCTATTTTCTTGTCTCTGTTTAGAGGCAGGAGTTTTCACTTCGACTGCTTGTTTCTTCTTTTTCTTGTTTCCAATTTTGGGTTTTCTTGTCCATTCGTTTGTTGGTTTTGGACCATCGGCGAACGCAGGATATCCCTATAGTGGGGGAGAGGGTCAATTATTCAGTAACGCCTATGATTTAAACGTTAGTTTGTCCTTAAAAAATCTCATTAACTGTGATTGGCCAATTTTGTATCCCTTATATTCAAATAGAAAAACTAGCAGTGCCTATGTTTTGAACATTAGTTTGTCCTTAAAATTTTGCTAAACTCTGATTGGTCAATTTTATATCCCTCATTTTTAGGTAGAAAAGTATACATAGTGTAGCATTCTGTAAGTCCTTCCATTTCTGTTCATTTTGTGAAGATGACCGACCATGGTCGAAAGAAGTCTCGGAATAAAATATGTCTTTTGCGAATGTTCTTTCTCGCCTACAAGACCCAAGCAAAAAGTTTGTAAGAAAAATAGAGATTACAAGTTAAAATCAATAACGCAGACACTGCTGTGGACTTCAACAGTGCATGTATACAACATGGCCTTGTACCCATATATATATATTATATATATATATATATATATATATATATATATATATATATATATATATATATATATATATATATATATATATATATAATGTTAAATCAAAATTGTAATTGTATAACGAACCCCGAATTGAAAGGCGATTAGGCTCAACGAGAAACCTTACAAATGAGCGCCCTGTTGGACCTATGAAATTTTGAAATTGGGCACACATATTAATTACTGAAATAGCATGCCATGTAGTAGCAAGAAACCAATGTAGAATCAAGCGAAATACTTATATCAAAATTGTACCAGTCTTATGAAAAACTTGTGTAACAAGACAAAATAATAATTGGAGGTTCCAACGCGAACACAAAGGCAAACACACGCGAGGAAACAGCTGCGTGCCGAAAGGTCTCGATAAAAGATAACGAGGCAGCCGGAACAGAGTCAGGTTTGGCCAGCTAAAATTGACGTAGACATGTGAAACAACAAAATCAACTATCACCTTGCTAGTGTTGCTGGCCCAGATGGGCCAAATGTGTCTACATTGAAACATACCCACATCTTCACTTCCCCCAGCAGTCTCAGCAAAGGAACAAATTATGGCCATATAAGCTCTGTCCTGCGTCCAGATTAAGAGAAAAGAAGTCACGTTCCCTTAATTGGATGTGGTATAAATAGATGTGTTGAAACATTCTCATGATTATTATTCATTTGTTATTATTTTAATTTTGATATGTTTATATTTAGCGGCATGAGTCCGTCCCTCGTCCTTAAGTCCAGCCGTCTTAGCCCCAACTACCTAACGTAGAGGAAAATTTATAACAAAGCCACGTAAGACGACTATTTCGATTTCCCCAAATAAGGTCGACCTAAGCCAAGAATAAAGCCCACAAAACACAATTTTCCTTTCAACTCTTTCCTTTAACACAGTGATAACGAAGTCACCTTTCGAACCCAGTCTATAAACGGATTATCCGTAAGAACTTTGGGAGTCAGAGCAAACTCGACGGTGATACCTCAAACGCCTTCGTCCGACACCCCTTTACTGGTAACCTTACCTCACGAATAAAACCTCCATAAACTGGTGACTCTAGTAAGTCCCCGAAGACCTTATAACCTGCTGACCCCTTTGGCCGGACAGTGAAGGTAACATAAGAAGAAATATGGACTCAGCTGACCATCAACAAGCAGGACAAGGAGAGACGGAGATCGGGAACGCCATCACCATCAAGCCATCCATCTTTAATAAGGCAGCAGTTGCAGGTTGGTCTAAGATTGTAGAAGCAAGGTTTAATATATCAATAATAAGTGAGGAAACAAAATTCTTTAACGTCCTGGTTTCACTACCTCCCGATACTGCCGACCGACCTTAGCTATAGTCTTTTCTACCCAAAATTACCAGCTCTTAAGGACCGATGTAATCGGGATATTCGAGAAGCTCATTGCCTTCTCCACACTCACTGGACGACCTTCAACCAACCTGGAGAATCTGCGGAGGACTGCTCTACAGGTAGGAGTTGGGGGAGAACTCGTGATGCACAAATTTATTCACTCCCTGCTAGCTAACCTCGCGCCCATAATCGCTACCGAGTAGGAGCTAACCCTGGCCCAGGCTGGAAAGCTCACTGACGAACTAATGCCCTTTTATAGGGCATGGTGACTTAATGTTGATAATAGCGGTGATACCATAGAACATAGCGCCACTTCTTTTCCCGATGTGTGTATTCCCGATTTAAATAATAGAGATGATAATCATGTAAATAATGTGCAATATACGAGAAGTGCGCGATCAGTGACTATAGGTGCATACCATGATGAAAACCGTTCTAGTTTTGTACCGCGTAATAACGAATACAATGCAAATAGTATACCAATAGGACTGCGACCTCTTCGCAGGAACCAAAGACCTGTCGTATGCCTTTCCCATTTGTAGTTTGGTGAAAGTACGAATACCACGGTCGCGGATACCACATCGCCGTTATTAGGGATTGACATTCTAGGAGACTTTAATTTCTCGGTGGATTGTGCGCGCAGCATCCTTGTCGACCACCAAACAAGGCTCAAATCAGAAGTGAAACAATCCGGGAGCCTGCGGTAGCACTAATCATTAATGACATCCAGCACATACCGCCCGATGTATTAGAAATGTATGAACCCTTGTACAGCTCTGCACGCACTAATCCCGTCCTGCCATCTTCTAACTCCGTGACGCACACTATTGAGACCGGCAGTGCACCACCGACATACGGGCGACCATGACCTCTTTCAATAGAGAATTTGAAAATTGCGGAAGCAACGTTCGAAACACTATGGTCCAGATTCATATGGTCCCGAAGAACTCGCCCGGTGAGTACAGGGTGGTCGGTGATTTCTGCGAGCTTAATGCGATCACAAAGCCCGACATATATCCATTGCCGTGAATACCAAGTGTGGTAAACCACCCCCATGGTAAAACAATTTTCTCTCGGTTGGATCTAGTTCGTGCTTACCATCGAATCCCCATGAATCTGGCGGAGATAGAAGACTGAGGTGGTAACTCCGTTTGGTGCATGGGAATATATGAAGTTACCTTTTGGCCTCAGGAATGCAAGCCGAACAATCCAACGACACGTGGATAACCTGTTTCTGAGATTAAAGTTCGTTTATGTATATATAGATGGAATTCTATTATTTTCGAACAATGTGGACTCCATTTGAATCATTTAAATCAAGTTTTCAGAATCTTGGTCGAGAACAGTGTACGGATATCCGTGGAAAAATTCGAACTAGCAAAAGAGGAAATTGACTTTCTAGGGCATCATATTTCGGCTGCGGGAATTTGCCCGCCGGCCATCAAAATAAAAGAAATTAGGGACATGCCGATACCGAAAAATGACAAGGAACTACGACGGTATTTGGAAATATTGAGGTACTATCGAAGGATGATTCCAAATTTCACCACAATTGCAGCCCCGCTGACCGAGCTTGCACGCCTGCAACCCAAGGCTGGTGGGCGCGAATGGAATGATGATGCACGAGAAGCATTCGAAAGTACTAACTCAGCTTTGATCAACTCCGTCAAGCTTTGTGACCCGCTGACCAATGACTCACCATATCAGCTGGTGACGGATTGCTCCCAATACACAACAGGTACTGCCCTTCACCATATGGTAAATGGATCGCCGTAACCGGTAGCATTTTTCTCGCGCAAACTAAGCCGGACACAACAAGCGTACTCCACTTACGACAGAGAGCTCCTAACTGCATATCTTGCTGTGATCCACTTCAAGCACATGATTGAGGGTCGGCATGTTACCCTATGCACGGACTACAAACCGCTACTATCGTCTTTATCGTCACTGATGTGTGCTAAAACGGACAGGCGGCAACGCCATTAGACGGCGATTTTGGAATACATCAGCGATATCACCTATGTTCGTGGTCAAGACAACGTAGTCCTGACTGCCTATCGAGGAACGTCAATTCGGTCCAAATTGACTCATTCGACCTCCGAGCTTTTTGCGGCAGCACAGGATAATGACAAAGAAACTCGAGAACATCGATCACGATTAAAATCTTTCCATTTTCCGGAGAAGCTCAACTATGGTGTGAAGTAACATCAACATACCCATGACTGTTCGTCCTTACAACATGAAGAAGGCCTATCTTCAGTCAGTTGCACAATTTGTCACACCTGGTATTAAAGCATCCTTCCATCTAATTAAGTCTAGATATTTTTGGACTAATATGGACAGGTACATTCGCTCCTGGGTACGAGAGTGCATCTCATGTCCCTGTGCGTTGCCTCGACAATCCTACCCGTCGCATAACCGATATCTACTATCGTGCATTGACCGGGCTACAAAATGGATCGAAGCATTACCGATTCGGACATAAGTGCTACAACGCTTGCTTTGGCCTTCCTATACGTATATATGTGGTAACCGAAATAGGAGCCCAATTCGAGTCTGAATTGTTCATGGAATTATCTGTCCTCGTTAGTTTTCATCGTCTCCGAACCACGGCGTACCGTCCATCCACGAACAGGATGGCAGAAAGAGCACACCTAACTTTGAAGTGCTCTACAAGGGCCCATCAGCAAGGTTCGCTGATGGCCCTTCCGATTATCTTCTTGGGCATTCGCTGCTTACCTAATGACTCGGAATATTTGCTTTTCACAGCAGTCACAGGGACTACTCTACTGTGTCCAAAACCTTTGGTTTCATCTTGGTCGTAAAAAAAAACCCGATTCGAAATTCATTAAAGAATTAGCCAAAGCTATGGCACAACTCGACTTTACACAGGCATCTGAAGGACACCTGCACTCGGTGCCCAAGCCTTTCGTGCCCAAAGCTCTTCGTGAAGCAACGCATGTGTGGGTCCGAATAGATCGTATTCGCAAACCGCTAAAAGCGCCATATGCTAGCCCTTTCCCGGTGGTCAAACGTATCTACAAGGTCTAAAAGTTAGAGTTACCTGATAGCAAACGAGACACTGTCTCAGTGGACAGGTTGAAACCAGCGACGCTCCCTACCTCGTATGATGGCAATGTATTGAGTAATTAACGCCACCAAAAGACTCAGCTAAAATATAGGAAAGCGACCTCTTCCACTTAATGTCAGGGGAAAGAAGGTGAAACGGACGACAATGACGTAGGAGGAATTCGAAGAGTAACCTCTCTGTGCACCGGGGAGAGCAATGATAAGCCTGACCTTTTTACGCGTTCTGAGAAACGGGTTACGTTAGCTATAGATCCGTCATTATTTTTATTTTAAATCAGGTTACGTTTATTTCATTGCCCCGGTCTATTGTAATAAAAGAGAAAGAGGCAAATTGTCCGCATGCCAAATAATTTTGTACATAGCACTTCGCCTTTGAACCAAGTGTATATAGCATGTATTGTAATCATTACATATAGCATTATAAGAGGGACTAGTTCAAGAGCTAGAGAGAAGCCGAAATATTAAAAATATGTGTATGGTGTCAAAGAATGTAAATGTGTAGCGTTATAGATGAAACAAACTGCATATCCCGACTCGATGTATATTAGTTCTTCATTTATAATAATCCGTGGCTCGAGGGAGAGTTTTGTAGCGACGGCCGAATTGCAAGGTGAAGTAAGCTCAACGAGGAACCTCATAAATGAGCACCCTGTTGGACCTATAAAATCTTGAAATTGGAAAAACATTAAATACTGAAATAATATGCCACGTAGTAATAATGAAACAATGTAGAATAAAGCGAAATACTTATATATAATGTTAAATCGCAATTATGTATGTGTGGCGACGCCCGAATTGCAAGGTGAAGTAGGCTCAACGAGGAACCTCACAAAGGAGCCCACTGCTGCACCTATGAAATCTTGAAATTGGGCACACATATTAACTAATGAAATAACATGCCATGTAGTATCAATGAATCAATGTAGAATAGGGCAAAATACTTATATTATAATTCTACATGTATTAAGAGAAACATGAGTGTTAGAAGTCAAGCGAATAATTGGAGGTTTCCACTCGAAGACACAAACATACACATGCGAGGAAACAGCTGCGAGCCGATAAGTCTCGATAAAAGATAACGAAACAGCTGGAACGGAGTCGTATTTGGCCAGCTAAAGTTGACGTGGACATCCGAAACGACAAAATCAACTTCGCTAACACCTTGCTATTGTTGCCAGGCCGGATGGGTCAAATGTGTCTACATTGAAACATACCCACATTTTGACTCCGCCCAGCAACCTCAACAAAGGAACAAACAAACATACTTCTGATCCTGTAAGCGCCGCCCCGCCGCCAGATTATGAGAAAAGAAGTCACGCCCCGAAATTTGAAGGTGGTATAAATAGACGGGTTGAAACACTCTCATGATTATTATTCATTTGTCATTATTCTTATTCTGATTTGTTGATTATTATCATCACGAGTCCGTTCATCGTCCTTAAGTCCAGCCGTCTTAGCCCCAAATATCTAATGTAGAGGAAAATTTACAACAACGCCGCGTAAGACTTGACTATCTCGCTTGCCCCCAATTAAGGTAGACTTAAGCCAAGAATAAACCTACAAAACACCATTTTCCTTTCGAGTCCTCCCTTTAACCCAGTGATAACCAAGTTACCTTTCGAACCCAGCCTATAAATGGATTCCCCGTAAGAACTTTGGGAGTCAGAGTAAACTCGACGGTAAGACCTCAAATGCCTTCGTCTGATACCCTTTGACGGGTAACCTTGCCTCTCGAATAAAACCCTCCATAACTGGTGACTCTAATAACTCCCTGAAACGATTAGTTATGATAATGGCCGTAATATGAAGGGAAAATATTCTGACCTCCAAGCAAGATTTCTAAAGAAGAATCCGCGAGCATTCTATTTACTCTACACGAATCAGTCTAAACCTTGTTGCGTGCGATGCAGTAAGCTCATTGGTCATGGCTGTCTCTTTCTTTGGTTACAGGGAGCGAGTATATTCATTTTTTGCTGCATCAACTTCTAGATGGAACACTTTGAAGGAATTCTGCTACATTACTGTGAAATATCTCTCAGACACTCACTGGGAAGGTAAAATTTGAAGCATAAAAACTTTTCGATTAAAAACCGAAAACATCTAGAGCGCGTTGATAAGCATTCGTGATGCTTAAAAAAGCAAAGATTTTAAAGCTTACTCGGAAGCGAACGCGTTAGCTGCAGAAATTCCTTCCTTCCGATTTCTTCAGTGTTTGGTAATATGGTACGATCTGCTAATTGAAATCAACAATGTCAACAAGCTAATTCAGCATGAAAATGTGCAAGTTGACGTTGCCTAGGAGCTTATCAGATCCACACAGTCATTGATGCGCAGCTATCGAGTAAACGACACGTATTTCTCATGAACAGTCACGTCGCAGCCGGATTATGTGAACAACTGGAGATACCGGCGGAGATACCAAGTGAAAGGAGACGTCGTGTACCATACAACTTTGTATATGAAATTGAAGATGAACCTCTTGTTGATGCCTTGCAAAAATTCTTCTTTTTTTCATGCAATCGACATTACTCTTGTTTCCATTGGTGAACGCTTTGACATGATGAGCAAGCACAACGACATCTTTGCGTTCATTTACAACATTTCTTTACTGAAACACTAGGAAAATCGGAAGATATTGAAAGAATGTGTCATTGTTTCCACTGCACTAACAGTAATGTCGATGATGACGTTTTTAAGGCAGATATTGAGAAGACAGAGCTAGTGGAAGAGCTCCGTTCACTTTCGCCTTTTTCTATCACCGGGGTGCAAGAAAGGCCGATTATATTCAAAAATCCGGCCTTGTGGAGATTTTCCATTATGTATTAGTAGATTTGCGAATTATCCTATCAATGCTTGTGAATGTTGCAATCGGAGAGCGCACAGTTTCTCCAAATTAAAGTTGATTAAATCATACCTGCGGCCCATATGTAACAGATAAGACTTTGTGGGTTGTCTATGAGACCTATTGAACAGGAACTTAGCTCGCAGCTTGATTATTCTGAACTGATCGGCGATTTCGCGAAGCGGAAAGTGCGCCGAGTTTGTCTTTGAAAGCTGCCTGTATTATAAAAGTGCTCTTTTATTCATATCTGGAGGATTTACTTATTGAAATTTGTAATAGTCCTAAATAAATTCAACTTGTACTTTTAAAGATGTTATTGACTACAGCGTGACATTGTAGTGTGAGAACCACGTTATAGAATCGGATATGACTCAAAAGTACCTCATAGATGAGCATTTTGTAGTCTTATAAAAGTTTATAATCACTTCACACGCTGAATCTTAAAAAAAAAACATTCGCTGAAAGGGAATCTGAAGAGTGGTCTCAAAAGAGCGCTGGTCTCCTGAGGTATTATTATCAATTCTTTCGTAAAGGGTCCTCAAAAGAACGTGATTCAGTCCATAGGACGATTGGCCTCTAAAGGACCGGGTTTAGATCCTAACCTGGTGGAATCTGAGCAAGCGGGCAAACATGCAAATAAGCTAGCAAGTAAGTAATATAAATTACAAAGTCTACGACAATCGCTTAAAGACTACTGCCCATATTCGTTAAATAACCAAGAAAGCTCATGCAAATTTTAGCTGAACTAAAATCATCGCTCCACGAGTTTGCAATGCCCGATGGAAAGTGTAATTATTTTATATTAAACAGAAAAACATTGCCAAAATAAAATTTAAATATCTCATAATATTTCATAATTTAAACGACAGTTAAAATATCCTAAATGTTTCTCATCTTACTAAACATAGTTACGCATTCCATGAGTAACTAAATATATTTTTTGTAATTAACACAAAGGAACCTTTAAAATGAACTCTAAAAATAAACAAAAGACTGGAATTAAGAAATATTGAGTGTTATATATATATATATATATATATATATATATATATATATATATATATATATATATATATATATATATATATATATATATAATTCATGTTAAAGTCTATAGACCATTTTTTCAATCTTATTACCACAATATATTTAATATAAATCAACTAAAATTAGCAAAAAATAAAGGGTTACTTGTAGAAGTGCGCTCAGAAATAGGAGAAATGGTGACAATTGGAAATAATCAAATATTGTGTTTATAAGATGAGATCTCTGATTAAAGTAGAAACTATTTTTATATGAATATGCAATATATATATATATATATATATATATATATATATATATATAGTACAAGAAATAGAAATTAGACGGGAATGAGCAATGAAACAAGAAACAGGAGTTGTTTTTTTTTATTTTTTTTTCTATATTGATATATAGTCTGCAATGCAAGGTTTCTGCCCCTTTCTTTCTGTCTTCAAAATTGATTTGAAAGGTAGAAAATAAAAATGCCGAAAGCCCTGTGGTGGTTGTTATCACCCACAGAACTTGCATTTGCTCCTTCTATATATATATATATATATATATATATATATATATATATATATGAGGAGCAAATGCAAGTTCTGCGGGTGATAACAACCACCACAGGGTTAAATCAAAACAACGTACTGTAAATTAATCTCTAAAATACTTCCATTATATATTTTAAAAACACTAAAATTGAGTCCAATCTTAGAAGAGGAAAATATTAAATCAAACTTATTAAATCTTTAGATTGCGTACGATCAACCGATCCAGCATTTGAAATATTGAATAAATATGCAAAACCTTGTAAAAGAATTAAATTTAATAAACTGGGACGTGTTAGTATGTTCAATTAATAGCTAATGTTTTAAGGGATCATATATAAACTTTTGTTATTTCAAGAGCTCTAAAGGGAATCATTCTTTCGTGCAGATTTAATATATTTCATCTGCCCTTTAAATTATGATGAAACATTAGGAGATATTTAAATTTTACTTTGACGGTGTTTCTCTGTTTAATTTAATTTAGTTACACTTTCGGTCGGCCATTACAAACTCGGGTAGAGATGATTTTAGTTACGCTAAAATTCACATGATCTCTCCTCGTTTATTTAAGGAATCTGGGCAGTAGTCTTTAAGCGATTGTCGTAGATTTTTAGTTTTTATTATTTACTTACTTGAATCTTTGCCGACTTGCCCATATAGCTTATGTGATGATTAGTTTAATTACAAACTTTCCTAGATAACAGCCATTAAATTAAACCTTGCTATATGAATTTAAAGATAAAAATGCGTTGAGACAGAAAACGTGAAAGAGGATAACTAATTCAACCGGGAAGGTTTCAAAAGTACTGAGGCATAAATTTAACAAGATTTATTGAACTAACAAATATTGGAATGTGGCTTAATTATTGAATTGGGTAATACGGTTATTTAATGAAATAATAATATGTATATATATATATATATATATATATATATATATATATATATATATATATATATATATATATATATATATATATATATTATAATGTTAAGAAGGATAAGCTATATGAGGTGGATATTTTATAGTGAGAAGATAGAAAATATGGTTTAAATAAATTATAGTCACAAATTAAGCTAAGCGACAATCTAAGATATATATATATATATATATATATATATATATATATATATATATATATATATATATATATATATATATATATATATATATATATATATAACTGAATCACGAAAATAAGGAACGTGAGGAATTTATGAATAACGTTACAGCCACGAGGAAAATGAAACGGAGAACTGCGAGGCCTTTCGACTAATAGTCCTTTACTAAGCAGACTAAAAGACAGGGGAAAAGAGAAAGATATTTATACACCTGATTAATGAAAATATGGGATATAAAGATTAAAAGGGGTGGGATTAGCAGATACCTGGAAAAATCCTATTAACGAGATGAGCCGTCAGGGTTAAAAAAAAAGAAAAAAAGTTTACGGGTTACAAAAGAAAGGTGGGGAGGCAATGTTTAGGAATCACATATGCAATATGAAAACAAAAAAAGTTTACACTTGATAACAAGAAAATATGACAAAAAAAAATATGAGGGAAGGTTTTTTTATAAATAAGCTAAAATAACTTCTAGGTGGTAATCATTAATTCAGAAATTTTATCTTTAAAATCATTCTTAAACATTCTTTTGATACAAGGGTCCAAAAAATACATTCCAGGGCTGAGATTAAAATTCGAAGTCAGTTGTATAAATGCCGATTAAGCAACATAAGTACTCTGTAAACACTGGGCAAACATCAAATGCCATTTTTATCCATTTGAGTGAAAATTCCTATCGTATTAATTGGAAGGAGAGTTCTGTGATTGACAAATCAAATGACTTTTTTTCACGAAATCTTTTAGAATCGGCCTTTATACAACGGACTTCGAATTTTAATCTCAGCCCTGGAATGTATTTTTTGGACCCTTGTATCAAAAGAATGTTTAAGAATTATTTTAAAGATAAAATTTCTGAATTAATGATTACCACCTAGAAGTTATTTTAGCTTATTTATAAAAAACTTTTCCTCATATTTTTCTTTTGTCATATTTTCTTGTTATCATGTGTAAACTTTTTTTTGTTTTCATATTGCACATGTGATTCCTAAACATTGCCCCCGTCCTTTCTTTTGTAACCCGTAAACTTTTTTTTTTTTTTTAACCCTGACGGCTCATCTTGTTAATAGGATTTTTCCAGGTATCTGCTAATCCCACCTCTTTTAATCTTTATATCCCATATTTTCCTTAATCAGGTGTATAAATATCTTTCTCTTTTTTCCTGTCTTTTAGTCTGCTTAGTAAAGGACCATTAGTCGAAAGGCCTCGCAGTTCTCCGTTGTTTCATTTTCCTCGTGGCTGTAACGTTATTCATATATATATATATATATATATATATATATATATATATATATATATGGGGGCGGAAATTATATAAAATATAGTATAGTACAGCCACGATGTTTTTGAAGTTATAATATCAGGGAAACTTGTCTGGAGCGCCGGTGAAATAAAAGTACATTAAAATGCGCTCGGGACTTGGGAAACGGAAAAGTCTTTTTTGATTGGTTAATTTCAAATTGGAGTTGTACTTTGATTTTGAGGTAACTATATTTGTATCAAAGATCGTACAAAATGGATTTGGGGGCCGAGATGCATAATTTTCTCAGACGAGAAATTGCCAACTGCCTCTTTACGAACTTTGTAGAAGCTTGCAATAATGTCAGCTGCTACACCCAGATTCTACCAAGTTAGGCTCCAAATCCAGTCCTTTAAAGGCCAACCGTTCTATGGACAGAATCTCGTCTTGAGTCAACATCCTTTTGAGGACCCTTTAGGAAAGAATTGATAATTATACCTCAGGGGACCAGCGCTCGTTTTAAAGCACTCTTCAGATTCTACCTCAGGGGGTGTTTTTTTAATGTTCAACGTGCGAAGCGATTATAAAACTTTATAAGACTACAAAATGCTCATCTATGAGGTACTTTTGAGTCCTTTGCCAATCTATAACGTCTTTCTCACACCACAATATATTAAACCCTAGATAAAATATAAAGAAATATAGCTATGAATAAAAGGTACGTAGACTATGAATCTTGATTGAAGGGATGGGGCCTCAAAACAAAAGGTTGCAACGGGGCCTCTAAAAGTTATACGGTGGGCCTGCTTCTTAGTGCTTTCACTTTTGAGGGAGAGGAATATAGTTAGCACAGGAGACTAGCCATGGGATCACCTCTTAGTGCCGTTGTGGCGTATTTGTTTAGGGTTTATTAGAAACGAATAAATTAATGGGAGTTATGGAAAGTGATTCACTTTGGTGGAAATATTAAGATGATTTTCTGGCTGTAATTGTGGTGGATAATGTTGTAAGTAATAAATTGAGACTGCTATAGGAGGTGGATGACGACATGAAATTTATCTTAGAGGAAGAGGAGGATGAGGAAGAAGAAAGTAAAATTCCTCCCCTCTAGACAAAGTGGTACACAAGGATGATGAGAGTGCTAAATTTTATGTATACTGGAAACTCACAAACAAAAATGATTTTATTAATTTTATATTGGAAATTATTAAGAAACCAAAGGCTGCCATAGGAAATAAGTTTTATTTAAGGGTCATTCGCATTTATAGTGAAATCCTTTTGAATAATGAATTCGAGATTGGCACGAACTTGATCTTGAATTTACTTTTATTATGATGATCTTGATTTCAGATCACTTTATTTCTTTTGATATTGATCTTACTAAAATAATAGAGATTACATATTATCATGTATTTACTTTACAAACATTGATATCAGTTAATAAATTATAGTTAATTTTTTATATAATTGAACATTATGTACATTTATTAAGCGTCAAATGATACTTATTTTTAGTTAATATTATTAATGAAAGAATGTAGCAAATATATATATATATATATATATATATATATATATATATATATATATATATATATATATGTATATATATATTCTGAATATATTTTATTTAAAGAATTAATTTTTTAATAATGAGTGCAATTTTACAATTTCAACTGGCTCCAAAGGGAACCAAATCTTCTAGGTTATCACCAGAAAAGTATTCAATATATTTAGATGACAATGTTGGGAATAAGGATCAATCTCTGTTATTGAAGCTAAAATATTTTCAATTCGATGAAAAAACTGAAAACTATCATAGTTATTTGTATACAGTTTACGAAGAAAATTGCAATTCTATCTTCTACCCTTGACTCAACAAGCAATCTCCTTAGGCACCTTATGGTTAGTACTACTTTTTAACTAAGTAGTAAGTAGCAACATTAACATGATGGTTGAGTCATATTTTAACTCACTTGTGTCATACAAGAGTAATGCTACATTTCCTTCGACGTCCATTAGGTTAAATTGTGCACTTCAGATATTAATGAATTATGTAATAGTAACTACATTAAAAATTGCTAATATCCATCTCTAATAAAACGGCGAGTGTATCTTTTCTCTGCCTGATCCATGTCCGTAATTTTACCTATTTAGTTACTGAAAGACGAAATTCAACTTTCAATTTAACATCGGATAAAAATACAGTGAGCACGGTGAAAATAATTGTAGATATAAAGATAAAATTTTTAGAATGTTGGTAGTGATATTTCCAACTTGAAGTTTGATAATCTGATAATTATTGGAGATGATGTCCCTGAAGTCTATCTGCGTGAAATAACATATTTTATAGTACAAAAACTAGATTCGGATCTTTTAGGCTAATATGAATCGGAGAAAAAAAAAACTCGCAAACGTCAAGCTAAAGAGGATGCCAGCCGCATGAAAGTTCGAAAAGGATTTTTCAGTATTATGAGCATTGTACAGGATGGCACAAAAGTCGTGTTACTATTATAAAACATTGCTACTAATGATATTTTTCTTTTTGTATGATTTTTTAAGTAAAGAAATTGGTTACAAATATACAGTTTGAACACCTGCAAAAGAAATAAATATTGCCCACACTGTGAAATACAGTATATATGTAACCTTTTTTAAAAAAAAATCTGGCGAGGGGGCCGAAATTTGTCTTATACCGAGTGTTATTTATCCTCTTGGCGGATCTTTCTAAGACTATAACACACCTTAAACGCCAAAAAGCCCATCAAAGTTGCGAATATATATATATATATATATATATATATATATATATATATATATATATATATATATATATATATATATATATATATATATGTGCCGGTGAATAAAGGGGTTGGATTCCAACTCCTTTATTAACCTTCGTATAGTGGTTAAAATAGTATCCCCTATTTTCTCTTATTCTATTTCTCCCATTTTGTTCTTAAGCTTTCAATAGTTCACGTTATATTTTCCTTAGCGTTCTTCCCTGTTTTCAAACCAGTTTTCATTCCTTTGGCGGCCTTAATATACATATATTATATATCATCTTTCATGTAATTTTCATATATATATATATATATGTATATATATATATATATATATATATATATATATATATATATATATATATATATATATATATATATATATATATTTATATATATATATAAATTCATTACTACTGCATGGTATATATTATTTCTGTAATTAATACGTGTGCCCAATTTTAGCATTTCATAAGTCCAACGGGCCTACTTCACCTTGCAATTCGGGAGGCGCTACAAAAACTCCCCTTCCGGGCACGGAGTATTATAAATGAAGGACTATTATATATCCACTCGGGGTACATGTTTTGTTTAATATATCTACATATTTTTTTATATTTTCGGTTCGCTCTACCTCTTCAACTAGTCCCTCTGATGACACTATATGTAACGATTACAAAACATGGTATATATAATAGGTTCACAGTCGAAGTGCTATGTACAAAATTATTTGTCGTGCGGACATTTTTCTTCTTTCTCTTTTATTACAATATTCTGGGGCAATGAAAGAAACGCAACCGGATTTAAAAATAAAAGAATGACGGATTTCTGGCGAACATAACCCGTCTCCCAGAGCGCGTAAAAATGTGGGGCTTATCGTTGTTCTCCAGTGCCGTTACAAGTCTTTATAGAATCAGCATGATACTCATTTGTGAGGATTTATTGTTGTTAAACCTATTCCGCCTGTCAATGCATTTTTGTCCGATATATATATATATATATATATATATATATATATATATATATATATATATATATATATATATATATATATATATATATATATAAATATATATATTTATATTATTCACACAATGAGTTATTCTTATTTATTAAAACTGTTGTATATTTTTTAGATTACTTCTATATGCATTATTATTTGCATAAGTGATACAAGCCTTTATTGAGTTCACATAATACTCATTTGTGAGACTTCATTCTGTACTTATTCAACCTTGCAATGAGCGCTACAAAACTTGCGTGTGTTTATCACACTAGCTCACTTTCAACTGGACTGAACCTAAGCATACTGAGTTACTTTTAAATTAATATATATATATATATATATATATATATATATATATATATATATATATATATATTAATCCTGTAATTTGCTGCCAGAGGCCTACTTATTTTATAGAACGCCCTCTACAAATATTTGAACCTAATAAAATAAGAAACATAGGTTAGTTATGAATTTAACCCCTAAATTATAACAACACTCACGAGAGCAAAAGAGCACAACACTAATTAACATTTTAAAGACCTGAAAAGCAGCATAATATTTCACTCTATGAATTAACGTGGTTATCTAGCAAGACGAGCGCTTCTCCCAAACAACTGCACGGTATCACAACAAAACCCAACTTTAAAATACAGGCATACTATCAAGGGAGATTTCCCGTTTCGACCCACTTTTATGTTAATTGGGGAAGGTACAAACGAAATAACGAGACATTCTGCATAATAACACCCTAGGAGTTGTGAACGAGTATAAATACCCTGAGAGTTTTAGGTATGACAGATTTTATTTTAGTAAACGAAGCCATGTAGACTATTGTCTACTTGCGGCAATATTTAAGATGTATAGATAAATAGGAAAGAAAACTGAAATCATGGAGAGTAACAAGAAAAATAAGTACCCTAGAAGACTTTACAGTCCATTCAATAAGGGTACCTTTGGACTAGCTGTCGAGCGGGCACATTCCCGCTCAATTGCCTTACGTCCTCCCTAAATGGCTACTTTTCAAGACTGTCTAGTCTTGTCTTGAACTGGTCAACAGAATTGCCTTTGACAACCTCCATCGGAAGTGCGTTCCAGCTACCGCAGATATTGTACGTGAAAATTTTTGGTAACACTTCAGTTTCAAGGCGCACGGTAGATGGCGCTGTATATAGGCTACAATTTTGGGCTACAATATATGTCTTGGTAATTGTGTAGACGATGGCCTATCCTAGGCCTAGCTTATTTTGGGCTACTTTTCGTTGTTACTTTTTTAGAGATGAAATCAAAGAATTTTATGGTGATTTTCGCTTTTATACTGGGGGCCTGTGCCCCCCAGACCCCCACAGGATTGAAACTCAGGGTCATCGCAGTGTTATCCCCGTGGCGAGCTGTACCCAACAACGAGCCAACGCTCAAAATAATCGTTAATACTTACGTTAGACAGGTGGGTAGAGTTTACCGGCAGCAAGCCAGAATTTGTGGAATCGCTTTTGAAGGTCGGGGAAATTTTTTCATAAAAAGCGAGTTGGCGAGATATCCGTCCATATGTTCCTCTTTTTGGCCATAGTGGGGAACATTGGATTTTACTATCAGCGTTAATACTCGATTTATCGCACCGAAACACCCAGTTTTTGTTCATTCTGAGCTGTGCAGAACAATTCGGACACTCGCGTGTTGATTTGAATAGACCATGGGCTTCGAGAAACGCTTCGTTGTCGGTTAAAACAGCACCTAAACGTTGAATAGTTAACGAACAAACTTCGCACAAAAATGACATTTTGACAAATGAGCAGGACACAGCGTGGGTGGTCATTTAAATATGAGAGGCGCGGACGGAAAGGTAGTTGATTTTTCCCAGAAAATTTGTGATTTTTTTTTTATTGAAATTGACCATTTGTGTTTCTTGAACTACACATATATAGTAATAAAAATACTAATAGTGAACGCATCCATTTGGAACAATAATCTAAATGAAGGTCATAAAAAAAAAACTTAAAAAATCAAAGAAGAGAAATAAATACGGAAGAGAAAAAATGAAAAAGTCGTTTCTTCGTCAGAATTAAGATGTGAGACTTCATTAACAACACTGAAATATGGTTTAATCGAGCATTAAACAATGGAAAATTAAGTAACAAGTAAATAAAAAGACTAAATCATTTCAGGCATAGGGTAGGTAGGATATATAGAAAAGAAGTAAGGGGGAAAAAACATCTAAAATATAAGAAAAACTAAGTTTTGATCAATATAAAAAGCACAACAAGCCTTGAAATAAATAGAGCTTTCTGATTGGTCATTTATGAAACTGAATCCAGATCTGTGATTGGCCAGTGCGCTAGCAGAAAAACACTGAAAAGTAGCTCCCAAAATAAACTAGTCGCATCCGGCCATTGTCTTATGTAGTCAGATATGAACAATTATGGCGTTATATTTTTAGTATACAAGTATATACTGGGGGCTGCACCCCCAAGACCCCCCTAATTGATTGAAACTCAGGATCTTTGCAGGGTGGTCCCCCTGCAATGATATCTCCCCCACGATCAGTCCCTTTAAATTTACTGTTTTTTCCCCCAACAGCTTTTTACTGGCAGAAAAACCTAACCTAATGACAAAAAATACTTACTTTTATAAGTTTCATAACATAATTACACGGATGACAAAAGCCACAAGGGCCTATCAAAGGTCATCCGCCTCCGTCAAAACCCACCCACAAAAAGCACCATCACCAGGGGAAGACAAAATCAAAGTCCCCCACAATATAATATAACGGATGACAAAAGCCACAAGGGCTCATCATAGGTCATCCGAGTCAAGCGGCCTCTTTTTCAAGGCACCCAAACTCCCAGGAAAACTACATCCAGAGGATTGCATCCAGAAACAAGGGTATCACCAATCAAGGCTTGTCAAGAACTAAATCATGCAGCTATAGATATATACAAACAATATTAATATATACAAAACTTAGGAACCATCACAACCTTCCCTTCCCATAAACTCATCCAACCTACTCTTAAATACATTTAGATTTGGACTACCTACTACCCTCTGCGGCAATTTGTTCCAGAAGTCTACCACTCTATTGGTGAAAAAATACTTTCTTAAATCCAACCTACACCCTTGCTTTTTAATTTTCAAGTGGTGACCTCTAGTCCGATTTCCATCATCTAACTCAAAAAACTTGCTAACATCCAATTTATCTATCCCGGAAAAAATTTTAAAGAGCTCAATCATATCCCCTCTCACACACCGAGAGCATATTTAATACCCTCAGTCTATCTTCATATTCAAGGTGCCTCAGGGAAGGAATAATCTTTGTTGCCCTCCGTTGCACTGACTCAAGAAGGTTAATATCGTGTCTAAAATGTGGGGACCATGCCTGTATACAGTACTCTAGATGTGGCCTAACATAAGAGTTATAGAGTTTAAGAATAACCTCCTTACTTTTGTAACTGACATTTCTCTTAATAAAACCCAGCACTCTATTTGCCCTATTTCTTGCTTCAATACACTGCTTAGAAAACCTTAATGACTTATCTATTACTACTCCTAGATCTTTCTCATCCTCTACTGAGCTCAGCCAATGCCCATCCATTTCATAGTTAAATTCTCTATTATCTTTTCCCATGTTAATAACTTTGCACTTATCAAGGTTGAAAGTCATTTGCCACTTATGTGCCCAGGATAACAATTTATTTAAGTCCCCCTGCACTTTAAAATTATCATCAATATCTTTAACTACAGCTGCTAATTTGGTATCATCCGCAAAAATTGACACTTTATTATTAACTGCCTCCCCAAGATCGTTTATATAGATGACAAATAATAATGGACCGAGAACTGATCCCTGAGGAACCCCACTGATAACATCCCTCCACTCTGACTTTACACCATTTAGCACTACCCTTTGCTTCCTGTCTTTCAGCCACTCAGCTATCCAATTTGAAACACCCCCACATATCCCAATCATTTTTAATTTATGAACTAGTCTCCTGTGTGGTACCTTATCAAATGCTTTACTAAAATCTAAGTAAATTATATCTACATTCTCTCCCTTATCTACTTGATCTGTTACAAACTCCAGAAAGTCTAGTAAGTTAGTCAAACATGATCTACCTGATCTTAACCCATGCTGAGCATCTTGATTAGTTTATGCGCCTCTAAATGATCTAAAAGTTTTTCGCGGTCATGCAAAATAAACACAAATCTGAATAATGAAGAAGCACAACTAGAGCACGAAAAAGCCATAACGAAAGAGAAACAAATGCTAAGCAGGTTTTATTTATAATGTCAACGCCAGTAAGAAGCTGTTATCGTTCACTGCGAAACAAAAAAATAGGAAAACAAAATAAAAAAACAATAAAAGACATCAAGAAACCTTACCTAACTATAAATGAGCAGACGCGCAGATATTTATTAAATAATACAGACTAAAAGTCACAAATCCCCCAAATGACAAAAAAATATAGCGCTGTAATTGGTCACATCTGAAGCTACCGCCTGATGTCATAAGATATATTGTAGCCTACTAACAGCGCCACCTACCATGCGCCCCAAATCTGAAGTATTACCAAAATTTCCCACACAGATCGTGGTTGTAATACTTCAGCTCAAGTTTGTAGCCATGATTTCATTTTCTGCTTTCATTAAGGCTGAAAATATCCCTGTATCAACATTGTTGAACCCTTGAAGTATTTTGAAAACTTCAATGAGCTGACGACGCAGTCTACAGGTTTCCAATGAGAACAGATCTAATTCCCTTAATCTATCTTCATAACTTTTATGTCTGATAGAGGGAATCAGTTTGGTTGCCCAGGCTTGCACGCGTTCCAATCTCGCAATGTCCTTTTGAAATGAAGGACTCCAAAATTGTACAACATACTCCAGGTGCGGTTGGACAAGTGAATTGTACAAACAGAGTACTATTTCCTTGTTCCGATATCCAAACTGTCGCTTTATATAACCTAGCATCCTTTGGGCTTTCTTCTCCGCCTCAATACACTGCCTCTGGAACTTGAAATCACTAGTTATAGTTACACCCAAGTCCTCAGTGTCGGTAGATTCAAGAGCAGTGCCCTTAAGGATATAATGAGATTGGGGGGTTTTGGTGGCCGATATGTATCACTTTGCATTTGTTTACGTTAAAAGGCATTTGCCACGTGTCCGACCACTTCCCAATCTTCCGAAGATCTTCCTGCAAGCAGGCAGTATTTCCATCCTTTGTAATGTTCATACCAAGCTTGGTATCATCGGAAAATTTAGAAATCTTGGCAACCATGTCACCGTCCATGTTGTTGACCTAGATGATGAATAGTAGTGGTCCCAGGACAGAACCTTGAGGCACCCCGCTAGTAACGGGCACCCACTCAGAAGCCTGTCCATTCACCACCACCCGTTGCCATCTGCCACTTAGCCAGTTCTCTATCCAGCCTGCTACTTTTCCATCTATGCCCAGCGCTCACACTTTCTGGAGAAGTCGGCGGTGTGGTACCTTATCAAAGGCTTTCTGAAAGTCTAAATAGACCTCATCTACCGCCTTGTCCTGATAGTGCTCACTGAAGACGAAGTGGAAGTATTCCACAAGATTTGTCAAGCATGACCGTTGCTTTTGGAAGCTGTGCTGGGAACTCCTCAGTAGCAGGTTTGACTCTAATGCAACGTCATTTTGTCTACGATGATGCTTTCCATGAGTTTACCGACTATCGAAGTCAGACTGATGGGTCGGTAGTTTGACGGTTGGCTACAGTCTCCTTTCTTGAAGATAGGAGTCACCTCCGATTCATGCCACTCTCTAGGAATGCATTCGGTCCGGATTGACATGTTGAAATTGTGCTCAGGTGTCGTGACACTTGATCGCACACTTCTTTCAACGCTTTAGGTAGAAACCCATCCGTGCCAGGTGACCTATTTGTACTATAAAACAGACTGTGAAATATTAAAAGAACAATTTTTGAAGAAAATACCAGAAGATATCGAAGAATTAAGTAACAAAAGAGAATAAATAGATATCAAAAAATTAGAAAGACTAATTAAGAATAATGCTGAAGGAACCCTTAAGAAAAAATATAAAAGTAATATCCCTCAAAGTGAAGACACTAGAAGAACCAGTATGGATGAATAGAGAGATACGTGAAGGAATCAAAGAAGAACAAAAGGGTGTCAGAAATTAAATTAGCTCAGGATAGCAACAAAGATCCTAGAAAGTTCTTTAGTTACTATAAAACTAATAACAAGTGTGGCAGAGTTAAAATAGGACCTATCAAATATGAAGGGTTTGTGAGAGAAACTGATGAGGAAATAGTTGAGGTACTAAATGGTCATTTTGCATCAGTATTTACAAAAGAGAAACTAAATAGTCCTATGTATAGTACTCATAGGTCAGGAAAAGAGGTGTTTACTAACATTTGTGTGGATCGGAGGATGATAAAAGGACTAATAGGTGATTTAGATACTACCAAGGCCTCCGGCCCTGATAATATTCATTCTAGGATACTTAAGGAAGGGGTAGAAAGTATCTCAATAGCTCTGGACAAGTTATATACTAGGTCATTGGAATATGGAGAAATACCCGATGATTGGAAGAGAGCGAATGTAGTCCCCATTTTCAAGAAGGGTAGTAAAGAGGATCCAAATAACTTTAGACCGGTTAGCCTAACTCCTGTAGTCTGTAAAATTCTTGAGAAAATAGTTAAAAAAGGGATTTGCCAACATCTAGAGAGGGAGGGGTTAATCAGCGATGCTCAGCATGGGTTTAGATCAGGTAGATCATGTTTGACTAACTTACTAGACTTTCTGGAGTTTGTAACAGATCAAGTAGATAAGGGAGAGAATGTAGATATAATTTACTTAGATTTTAGTAAAGCATTTGATAAGGTACCACACAGGAGACTAGTTCATAAATTAAAAATGATTGGGATATGTGGGGGTGTTTCAAATTGGATAGCTGAGTGGCTGAAAGACAGGAAGCAAAGGGTAGTGCTAAATGGTGTAAAGTCAGAGTGGAGGGATGTTATCAGTGGGGTTCCTCAGGGATCAGTTCTCGGTCCATTATTATTTGTCATCTATATAAACGATCTTGGGGAGGCAGTTAATAATAAAGTGTCAATTTTTGCGGATGATACCAAATTAGCAGCTGTAGTTAAAGATATTGATGATAATTTTAAAGTGCAGGGGGACTTAAATAAATTGTTATCCTGGGCACATAAGTGGCAAATGACTTTCAACCTTGATAAGTGCAAAGTTATTAACATGGGAAAAGATAATAGAGAATTTAACTATGAAATGGATGGGCATTGGCTGAGCTCAGTAGAGGATGAGAAAGATCTAGGAGTAGTAATAGATAAGTCATTAAGGTTTTCTAAGCAGTGTATTGAAGCAAGAAATAGGGCAAATAGAGTGCTGGGTTTTATTAAGAGAAATGTCAGTTACAAAAGTAAGGAGGTTATTCTTAAACTCTATAACTCTTATGTTAGGCCACATCTAGAGTACTGTATACAGGCATGGTCCCCACATTTTAGACACGATATTAACCTTCTTGAGTCAGTGCAACGGAGGGCAACAAAGATTATTCCTTCCCTGAGGCACCTTGAATATGAAGATAGACTGAGGGTATTAAATATGCTCTCGGTGTGTGAGAGGGGATATGATTGAGCTCTTTAAAATTTTTTCCGGGATAGATAAATTGGATGTTAGCAAGTTTTTTGAGTTAGATGATGGAAATCGGACTAGAGGTCACCACTTGAAAATTAAAAAGCAAGGGTGTAGGTTGGATTTAAGAAAGTATTTTTTCACCAATAGAGTGGTAGACTTCTGGAACAAATTGCCGCAGAGGGTAGTAGGTAGTCCAAATCTAAATGTATTTAAGAGTAGGTTGGATGAGTTTATGGGAAGGGAAGGTTGTGATGGTTCCTAAGTTTTGTATATATTAATATTGTTTGTATATATCTATAGCTGCATGATTTAGTTCTTGACAAGCCTTGATTGGTGATACCCTTGTTTCTGGATGCAATCCTCTGGATGTAGTTTTCCTGGGAGTTTGGGTGCCTTGAAAAAGAGGCCGCTTGACTCGGATGACCTATGATGAGCCCTTGTGGCTTTTGTCATCCGTTATATTATATTGTGGGGGACTTTGATTTTGTCTTCCCCTGGTGATGGTGCTTTTTGTGGGTGGGTTTTGACGGAGGCGGATGACCTTTGATAGGCCCTTGTGGCTTTTGTCATCCGTGTAATTATGTTATGTTATGTTATGTTAAGGAAGCGATACAACAGACTGAAAAGGAATGCTGGCGCAAGAAATGACAGAAGACACTATGAGAATCTCTACAAGCCGAAGAAAAAAGTACAACATAAAATAAAAGATGACTAAACATGAGAAAAAGATTACTAGAGAAATAAAAGAAACCCATAACTCTGGAAATATGATGTGGAACCTGATTAATAAACTAAGTGGAGTTAACCAAAGAGAAGAGAAGGCATACCAGAGATTACAAAGTGAGAGTAGTTTAGATAATTTAAACCATTATAGGTCAACCAGAAATGAACTAAATAAGATTATTAAGAAGACCAAAAGGACAGCAGAAATTAATTTAGCTAAAAATAATAATAAAGATCCTAAAAAATTCTTTAGCTATTATAGAATCAATAATAAATCTAACAGTGATAAAATAGGGCCTATTACATATGAAGGGGTTTTGAAAAAATCTGATGAGAAAATAGTAGAGGTCCTTAATGATCATTTTGCTTCAGTATTCACAGAAGAGAATCCAGTTAGATTAATTGATGATAATTCTAGGTCAAGGGAAGTAGTAATAAATTCTATTAATATAGACAGAGAAGAAATTAAAGGGCTTATAATGCAGTTAAATACTAGTAAGGCATCTGGCCCTGACAACATTCATTCTAGGATACTCAAAGAAGGTGTAGAAACATAACATAACATAATTTCACGGATGACCAAAGCCACAAGGGCCTATCAAAGGTCATCCATATCCATCAAATCCCACCCATATAATGCATCCATAGGATTTTGTCAGATCATGCATCTACAATATACAATTTAACAATCCATAAATATACAATAAAAAGAAACTGCATCCACAGGAATGAGTCAAGAAACCTATCCACATACCAAAAAGTAAGAAATTAACCCTCCATCCCCATATAATCATCTAATCTGCGCTTGAAAACATTCAAGTTTGGGCTGTCTACAGTCTCAGGTGGCAAACTATTCCAATAATCCACCACTCTGTTAGTGAAAAAATATTTTCTAACATCCAGTCTGCACCTCTGTTTTTTAATCTTTAAGTGGTGGCCTCTAGTTCTATTACTACCTTCTAACTCAAATAACTTGCTGAAATACAAATTATCCATCCCAGAAAAGATTTTAAAAGGCTCAATCATATCTCCCCTCACACACCTTCTTTCAAATGAAAGCATATTTAATACCCTCAGTCTATCTTCATATTCAAGGTGCTTCAGGGATGGTATTATTTTTGTTGCCCTCCTTTGTACTGACTCTAATAAGTTTATATCATGTCTAAAATGTGGTGACCATGCCTGTATACAGTACTCTAAATGTGGCAGTAGCTCTTGAGAAGATATTTATTAGATCACTAGAGTCTGGAGAAATACCAAATGATTGGAAATTGGCAAATGTAATGCCAATTTTTAAAAAGGGAAGCAAGGAGGACCCAAATAACTTTAGACCGGTAAGCTTAACTTCTATAGTCTGTAAAATTCTTGAGAAGATGGTTAAGAAGGGAATTTCTGATCATCTAGAGAGTAGCAGGTTAATTAATGATGCTCATCATGGTTTTAGAAAAGGTAGATTGTGTTTAACTAATTTACTGAATTTTATGGATCATGTAACTAAAGAATTAGATAGGGGTGAGAAAGTTGATGTGATCTACTTAGATTTCAGCAAAGCTTTTGATAAGGTTCCACATAGAAGACTAGTTCATAAATTAAAGCTGCATGGGATATGTGGGAAGGTTTTAAATTGGATAACTGAATGGCTGAAAAATAGGAAACAGAGAGTTGTACTGAATGGAGTGAGCTCAGAGTGGAGGAATGTTATTAGTGGCGTACCTCAGGGATCAGTTTTAGGCCCTTTATTATTTATAATCTATTTAAATGATCTTGGGCAAGGTGTAAATAGCAAAGTGTCAATTTTTTGCTGATGACACTAAATTGGCAGCTGTAGTCAAAGAAGTTGAGGGTAGCTTTAAAGTGCAGGGTGACTTGAATAAGTTGTTAGCTTGGGCTCAGAAGTGGCAGATGACTTTTAACCTTAATAAATGCAAAGTTATTAACATGGGAAGAGATAATAGGGAATTTAGCTATGAGATGGATGGGTATTGGCTTAATTCAGTTGAAGATGAGAAGGACTTAGGAGTAGTAGTAGATAGGTCACTGAAATTTTCAAAGCAGTGTATTGAGGCAAAAAATAGAGCAAATAGGGTGCTAGGTTACATTAAAAGAAATGTTAGCTACAAGAGTAAGGAGGTCATCCTTAAACTATACAACTCTTATGTCAGGCCACATTTAGAGTACTGTTTACAGGCATGGTCACCACATTTTAGACATGATATAAACTTATTAGAGTCAGTACAAAGGAGGGCAACAAAAATAATACCATCCCTGAAGCACCTTGAATATGAAGATAGACTGAGGGTATTAAATATGTTTTCATTTTAAAGAAGGTGTGTGAGGGGAGATATGATTGAGCTTTTTTAAATCTTTTCTGGGATGGATAAATTGGATTTCAGCAAGTTATTTGAGTTAAAAGGTAGTAATAGAACTAGAGGCCACCACTTAAAGATTAAAAAACAGAGGTGCAGACTGGATGTTAGAAAATATTTTTTCACTAACAGAGTGGTGGATTATTGGAATAGTTTGCCACCTGAGACTGTAGACAGCCCAAACTTGAATGTTTTCAAGCCCAGATTGGATGATTATATGGGGATGGAGGGTTAATTTCTTACTTTTTGGTATGTGGATATGTTTCTTGACTCATTCCTGTGGATGCAGTTTCTTTTTATTGTATATTTTGGGCGACTTTGATTTTGTTTTTGACAGACTCCTATGGAGGCTTTAAATTATATATTGTAGATGCATGATCTGACAAAATCCTATGGATGCATTATCTATCTGGGTGGGATTTGATGGATACGGATGACCTTTGATAGGCCCTTGTGGCTTTTGTCATCCGTGAAATTATTTTATGTTTTATGAAACTGGAGTTTATGATGAGGAAGGAAATAAGATAGATTGGGAAATATACCTGGAAAAATGATAGAATTCTGGAACACAGTATACATGAAGCACCCAAATGAGATCAAGAAAGAATGGAATGATAAGATAGAGGAATACACAACAAGCATAAGGAGGTGTATAAGAGATCCTAGAATAGTGTATGGAAAGAACAATGAAACAACAATTATACCAGAAATCCTAAGAGAACACTATGATGCATTAAAAGGAAATTTGGAACTGGATGGAAAAGGTAAACTAAGAATTAAGTACAAGGTAGATGACCGAACACAATACTTCTCAAGAACATTAATGGAGCATATGGATAGCTTAGAGGGTACAATAATATGTCAACAAAGAGAAGCAATGGGGTGAGAAGGATGGAAAGAAGAGGAATTGGAAAGTGCTTTACGTAAAATAAAAAGTAGGAAACAACCAGGCCCAGATAAGATAAAAGGGGAAATAATAAAATGGTTTAATGAAAATCGGATATGCTTACAAGCACTAACAAAAACTCTAAATAAGGTCATGACAACAAATGCTGTACCAACTGACTGGAAGGTTTCTAAAACAGTTATGATTCCCAAGACGAAAAATCCTAAAGCAAAAGAGCATAGACCCATAGCATTAACTGACACCAACTACAAATTGACAATGATTCTGATAAAAGAAAAAAATTTGGAACATCAAATCATTAGGAGAAGTAAATGTTCTACAGGCAGGGTTTACACAAGGCAGAAGATTGGAAGATAACCTATTTATCTTAAAATATTGTATAGAGGATAGTAAAATGACAAAACAGGAGCTTATTGTAACAGCCATAGACGTTGAGAAAGCCTTTGACTCAGTAGACAGGAAAATATTGCTAAAAATATTGAAAAATTATGAATGCAACCCCATGATTATAGACATCATAGTATCAATGTATATATGAGACAAGACTGAGCTGTATGTAGGACCAAGAAAAGTTGGAGAAGTAGAGGTAAGCAGTGGAATATGCCAAGGTTGCACAGGTTCCCCACTGCTCTTTGTGCTACTTATAAACAGCATTATTACAAAGATAAATGAAAGCCATATGGGTTTTAGAAGCAGTAAACTCTACATCCCAGTGCTGTTTTTTTCAGATGATGGACTCATACTATCAAATAGTAGAAAAGAGATGGCACAGATGATAAGCTTAGTCATGGAGGAATCTGCAGAGTGTGGCCTAAGCATCAACAAACAGAAGAGCCAATGCATAATTATGAATTGGAAAGAACCCAAGCCAGAAAAGATCAATGATATAGAAGTTGTTCAAGAAATTAGATACCTAGGAATTATAATTACAGAAAATAAAATATATGAAAAAACATAAAGAAAATAAAATTGAAAAGGCAAGGAAAATGTCAAACATGGCATTCTCTGTGATGGAGAGATCATGTAACAAGATCCTAATAAGAAAAACATATTGGAAGAATGTAGTGCTACTAAGTATACTCACACGAGGGGCAGTGGTGGAATGGAACAAAACAGAACTGGAAAAACTGCAAAAAATATAAAATAAAGTGTGGAAACATGTGCTGGGTGCTCCAAATTACACTGCAGTGGAGGCATTAAGAGGAGAAATAGGAAGTGTCACAATGGAAGAAAGAGACATAAAGATAAAATTAAATTACACAAAACATTTGATGAAAGGAAACAATGAGTTACTAAAAGAAATGTTGGAGGAAATGAAAGAAAATAATAAAGGAAACCAATGGCTAAGTACGGTAAGAAGATATATGAAAGAACTAAGCATAAGAAGTATGGAAGAACTGAATCAGTTGAAGGAAGAAAATATAAAGGAGAGAGTAAAGAAATGGGGAGAAGAGAGAGGAAATCAACACAGTACATATTTTATAAGTAAGAAGGCAATCAAGGAGGAAAATATATATGACAACTCATTTAAGTCCAAGCTAATGTTTAGATGCAGAAGCAACTCACTGCAGCTGAATTGGAGGAAAAGGTTTAGGTAATACTTCAGTTTAGGGGTGCACGATAGGGGGCGCTGTTTCTGGGCTACAATTTGGGCCTTATGACATCAAGTGTGAAAAGGCAAAGCCCCTCATTTTGAAAGTAACTAAAAATGTTAATTTTTTGACGAAAATAGCCTAAAGTAGGTGACACTGAAAAAGTTCCAAATTTTCATTAGGGAGATTATGTAAAACTAAGAAGCTTGATAAATTTGGTAGACTGGGATGTAGAATTCAGAGGTAAAAATGCTTATGGGATGTGGGATACTTTCAAGCATATAATAAATGTAGTCCAAGAACAATGTATCCCAATGAAGGCCATTAGGAACAAAAGTAGGAAACCATTATGGTGGAATCAGGAGATAGCTAGAAAAATTTCAGAGAAGAAAAGGGCATACAAAAAATTACAGGTAGAAAATAATATTCAAAATTTAAGTGATTATAGAATGGCTAGGAATGAGTTAAATAAGATTATAAAGAAGAACAAAAGGGTGTCAGAAATTAAATTAGCTCAGGATAGCAACAAAGATCCTAGAAAGTTCTTTAGTTACTATAAAATTAATAATAAGTCTGGCATAGTTAAAATAGGGCCTATCAAATATGAAGAGGTTGTGAGAGAAACTGATGAGGAAATAGTTGAGGTACTAAATGGTCATTTTGCATCAGTATTTACAAAGGAGAAACTAAATAGTCTTATGTATAGTACTCATGGGTCAGGGAAAGAGGTGTTTACTAACATTAGTGTGGATCGGAGGATGATAAAAGGACTAATAGGTGAGTTAGATACTACCAAGGCCTCCGGCCCTGATAATATTCATTCTAGGATACTTAAAGAAGGGGTAGAAAGTATCTCAATAGCTCTGGAGAAGTTATATACTAGGTTACTGGAATATGGAGAAATACCCGATGATTGGAAGAGAGCGAATGTAGTCCCCATTTTCAAGAAGGGTAGTAAAGAGGATCCAAATAACTTTAGACCAGTTAGCCTAACTCCTGTAGTCTGTAAAATTCTTGAGAAAATAGTTAAAAAAGGGATTTGCTAACATCTAGAGAGGGAGGGGTTAATCAGCGATGCTCAGCATAGGTTTAGATCAGGTAGATCATGTTTGACTAACTTACTAGACTTTCTGGAGTTTGTAACAGATCAAGTAGATAAGGGAGAGAATGTAGATATAATTTACTTAGATTTTAGTAAAGCATTTGATAAGGTACCACATAGGAGACTAGTTCATAAATTAAAAATGATTGGGATATGTGGGGGTGTTTCAAATTGGATAGCTGAGTGGCTGAAAGACAGGAAGCAAAGGGTAGTGCTAAATGGTGTAAAGTCAGAGTAGAGGGATGTTATCAGTGGGGTTCCTCAGGGATCAGTTCTTGGTCCATTATTATTTGTCATCTATATAAATGATCTTGGGGAGGCAGTTAATAATAAAGTGTCAATTTTTGCGGATGATACCAAATTAGCAGCTGTAGTTAAAGATATTGATGATAATTTTAAAGTGCAGGGGGATTTAAATAAATTGTTATCCTGGGCACATAAGTGGTAAATGACTTTCAACCTTGATAAGTGCAAAGTTATAAACATGGGAAAAGATAATAGAGAATTTAACTATGAAATGGATGGGCATTGGCTGAGCTCAGTAGAGGATGAGAAAGATCTAGGAGTAGTAATAGATAAGTCATTAAGGTTTTCTAAGCAGTGTATTGAAGCAAGAAATAGGGCAAATAGAGTGCTGGGTTTTATTAAGAGAAATGTCAGTTACAAAAGTAAGGAAGTTATTCTTAAACTCTATAACTCTTATGTTAGGCCACATCTAGAGTACTGTATACAGGCATGGTCCCCACATTTTAGACACGATATTAACCTTTTCGAGTCAGTGCAACGGAGGGCAACAAAGATGATTCCTTCCCTGAGGCACCTTGAATATATAGATAGACTGAGGGTATTAAATATGTTCTCGTTCGAAAGGAGGTGTGTGAGAGGGGATATGATTGAGCTCTTTAAAAAATTTTCCGGGATAGATAAATTGGATGTTAGCAAGTTTTTTGAGTTAGATGATGGAAATCGGACTAGAGGTCACCTCTTGAAAATTAAAAAGCAAGGGTGTAGGTTGGATTTAAGAAAATATTTTTTCACCAATAGAGTGGTAGACTTCTGGAACAAATTGCCGCAGAGGGTAGTAGGTAGTCCAAATCTAAATGTATTTAAGAGTAGGTTGGATGAGTTTATGGGAAGGGAAGGTTGTGATGGTTCCTAAGTTTTGTATATATTAATATTGTTTGTATATATCTATAGCTGCATGATTTATTTCTTGACAAGCCTTGATTGGTGATACCCTTGTTTCTGGATGCAATCCTCTGGATGTAGTTTTCCTGGGAGTTTGGGTGCCTTAAAAAAGAGGCCATTTGACTCGGATGACCTATGATGAGCCCTTGTGGCTTTTGTCATCTGTTATATTATATTGTGGGGGACTTTGATTTTGTCTTCCCCTGGTGATGGTGCTTTTTGTGGGTGGGTTTTGACGGAGGTGGATGACCTTTGATAGGCCCTTGTGGCTTTTGTCATCCGTGTAATTATGTTATGTTTATTATTTTGATAAATGTGTAGAGCCGATAGCACGTTTATGAAAATAACAAAGACGATAGCGCTGCCTAATTTAGGCTATTGCTGCCAAAATTTTTAAAAAATGTAGTTACTTCAGAAATAGATTTCAGCTAAAAACAAAACAAAATATGAGAACATTATGCTATAAACAATTGCAATTATATACTGGGGGGGCAGACCCCCCCTCAATTGATTGAAATCTCAGGATCATCGCAGGGCGATCCCCTTCACTAGCTGTAACTCGAAATTAGTCAAATAGTGATCATCAGATGGTTCATTTTACTTGGGAATAGTGAAAGGTAGAACATCAACAAACTCCACAAAAACTCCAAATTTTTATAGGGGAGATTACAATAAATTACAAAACTTGCTAAGGGTCATTCCATCCGAATTCAACAAGGGACATTTAGTCACCATCACCGATTTTAATGAAAATTGGTATACAGGTTGATTTTGATGAGAGAAAAACAATGAGACACTTCCCAGCCCTCAATTTTGAATAGCTCAAAAGTTATAACCTGTCAAAGTTGAGAAAAATTGTCAAATTTCTTGATACCAGCATTGATAAAAAAATTATTTCTTCCTTATTATAGCACATAAAACAATGAATTATGTATTTTTTTTTTTTAAGCTTAAGGGTTGCTCTAAACATTTTTAACAACAAAATTCATTTTTGGTAAAAAAAAATTGTTTGACCTTTAAAAAAAATATATTGGTATCAATAAATTTTTGTGTAATTTTTTTTTTAAATATATATGCCTTTAGACTACAATATAAGATAAATTTCATTCTGGGTTTTTCATTATATCAGGAGTTATGATCAATTTTGTAACCACTGGTATGGCCATTTTTTGCTATCTTCACAAATCAATTTTTTTTATATGCATCTTTGTCATATTAACAGAGTTACGTCATATTCACAGAGTTAGTTATCAATTATTAGATGCCTAAGTATTATATTTGAATGCTTTTAATATATACTCGTGTATTAGAATCATTAATTCTATAGATATGTGTTAAATCCTACCTACAAGAAAAAATGAACTTTCAGTAATTTTTTATTTAAAATTATAAATATTTTTAAAGCTACTTACCTATGTATTTAATTTATAATTTGCTATGGTCAATGGTGGCAGAGCCACTACCAACAGTTAAGATACCTGCATAACTGCTGGTATCCCCATCGCCTAAGGGGCCACTCCTGATAGCTCAGCAAAAAAGCCACAGGTCCCACCCAACCTCCCAAAATGAATTTATTCTTTTTATAATAATTTAGGAATCAATTTTTTTCTGCATTATTTCTGTTGATTTTAATTGTTCATTTTTAGATAGTTTGTAAGTTCTTCCTGTTGCTGTTACAGGCTCAACAATGCTCAATATGTGATCTAATGGCAATACTAATACATCTGGTTTTCTTGGATATTTAAATGAATTTGATGGTCCTTCTGGTTCTAGGAATGTTATTTTAACAGTCATTTTCTCAACATTGGTATCCAATACACACCCTAAGTACCATTTGTCATCATACTTAGCAGTGACAAATCCTTTTACATCCTCCAATAATATTGCCTCTGTATAGGATATTTTCACTTTCTTGAATTCTGATGCAGATGATATTGTTTTCACTCTTAGTTCATTTTCATTAACTGGCTCAAAACTGTGTAATTTGGGGGTACCAATTATTGCAGAGGCCTGGTCAAATCTTTCTTGCAAATAATTTTTTTCTTCAATGTATTCACTATTTGGGACATATGAAAATTTGATTCCCTTAATGTGTCTTTCAGCAAAATCAAAGAGCTGTTGAGGAGTCATTATCTGATCATTATATGCTCTTTGCAGGCTAGCTTTTGCTGCTAGTCTTTTTACTGTGCCCCCTACACCATCGCATGGTCCTTTTCCATGAGATGTAGCAAAGAAATGCCATTCTGCTTCCAATCCAAAATCTGATTTATGGTGACATAAATTAATAAAGTTTTTAAAATTTTTATATTGTGATGCAGCTCCATCAGAAAAATATATAATTTTTGTTATTGGGAATTTGAGTTCTTTTTTAAAAAATTCAATAAGTTTTTTTTTAAATAAATGGACTGCAACAGTGTCATGCTTCAAGCAGTTTGAAATCACAACAAAACTTATGTGTTGTGTTTCCCCAGCTTCTTTGTAGTAGGAAAGAAAGGGATGTAATGTAGCTTGGGAGTTATTCCAGTGGTACCCTTGTGCTGCATCCTGAAGAAGGAATGAGTAATTTTCAGCAAAATCGCATACTACTAAGATTTCACCATCTTTTAGTTCTTCTTTTTTAGTTGAACAAAATTGTGCCTGCTTTTTTGCTATGAAATCATGTTTTTTTAAATTGAGAAGACTTAAGGTAAAAGTGTCTATAAATTCTTCAGTTGTTCTTGAAACAAGCTCTAAAGTTGAGCGATCAGTTGAGAGCCACTGCTTGTAATTTACCTCATCAATCATATTGTCATCCAAAATTTTAGTAACATATAGTTTTAGTTCGTCTATTTTAGAAAAACATTCTGAGCATTCATCAAAATAGCACTCATAAGTTGGAGGGTCACATGTAATCAATGATAGACATGTTTTGTAATCATCTAAATGCAGGTCACTGTCTTTTGTCAACTGTGGTAGCCTTGTACCAATAATCATCAGTTTAACATTTTGATGATGTGTGTAAACACACACACTGTGAGTTCCTGCACCACCAGCTAATACACACTCGTTGGGTCTCAGCTCAGCAAATTTTGAAAAGCCAATCTTAGTGTCTGGGTATTTTGTTTTAAATAAATGATAAATTTCTTTTAAATTTCCCCAAATTAAGTATTTTTGTTCATGAGTTTTCTGTCCATCTTTTCTAACACTCTTGAAATCTTTTTTCCCTGGCATAATTCTGCTTACTTCTTCATTTTTATAAAAGTCTTCTACTACTTTCTTTTGCTTGGCAATGACATTATTCCTTCTTCCATTGCTAGTTTTTTAGCTTGTCTGGCCATGTAATTAGTAACATTAAATTCAGATTTAATTTTGGATAAGCTCCAGCTTTTTGGCCAAACAGTTAAGATTTGCAGCTGCTCAGACCTTTTACTAGTAGTTTGAAATTTCTCCTTCAGTTGATTTATCATTTCTTCACCATCTTTACTTGATTCTGTTCTAGAAGACTCTGGGTCTTGATCCAAGGGTAATGGATATTTTGTTGCAGAGCCTACAGTTCTGAGTTTACTTGAAATGGATTTTTGAATTTTATTCATTTTATCTGAACTATATTTTTTTACTACATCCATTTTAAATTTCTTGACTGGTGAATCTCCAATAGCTATTAATGATTTATTTAATTCAGTTAATGCTTCTTGTGATTCTTCCTGTTCAGTAATTGGCTCAATTTCCATTCTTTCTTCTGAAAGGCTTGGATTCGTATTTTGAGCTGAAGAACTATCATCATCAGCTATCTTTTTTCTGCAGTTATCACATATTTTTTGGTCCTTAAAATTTTTTAATTTTGGATATTCTCTTATTAAGTCTTCTGAAATTAGTCTCAGATTTTTCTTTATTATTTTTTTGTGACCTTTGTAAGGATCGCAGCAATACTTAATATTTAAAAAATGCTTTCTCTTCTCATCCATAATAATTTGTTAAAATACAAATAATTGGTAATGCAAGTTATTAATTACTTTTTTATCTAAATATTAAACTTTCTGAAAAAAAATAAAAAAATTTAAATTAGGTTTCATAGTTTATAAAGTAACACCTAATAGGTAAAATTTCTAACATAAAAATAGGTAAAAATTGGCATACCAATGGTTACAAAATTGATCATAACTCCTGATATAATGAAAAACCCAGAATGAAATTTATCTTATATTGTAGTCTAAAGGCATATATATTTATAAAAAAAATTACACAAAAATTTATTGATACCAATATATTTTTTAAAGGTCAAAAGTTGACCTTTAAGGTCAAAAAAACTTTTTTATCCAAAATTAATTTTGCTGTTAAAAATGTTTAGAGCAACCCTTAAGCTTTAAAAAAATACATAATTCATTGTTTTATGTGCTATAATAAGGGAGAAATAATTTTTTTTCAAATGCTGGTATCAAGAAATTTGACAATTTTTCTCAACTTTGACAGGTTATAACTTTTCAGCTATTCAAAATTGAGGGCTGGGAAGTGTGTCATTGTTTTTCTCGCATCGAATTCAACCTGTATACCAATTTTCATTAAAATCGGTGATGGTGACTTAAAATTTCCCCTAAAATTGGTTGATTTCATATGGAATGACCCCTAAATCATATTAAGTGTGATATAGAATTCAGGGGGAAGAATACTTATGAGATGTGGGACACTTTTAAGACTATACTAAACATAGTCCAGGAACAGTGTATTCCAATGAAGGCTATTAGGAAGAAATGTAGGAAGCTGTTATGGTGGAATCAGGAGATGATAGGAAAATTTTTGAGAAGAAAAGGACATACCATAGATTACAGAGAGAAAGTACTTTTGACAATTTAAATCATTATAGGTAGACCAGAATGAGCTAAATAAAATTATTAAGAATAGCTAAAGGGTGGCAGAAATTAATTTAGCTCAAAATAATAATAAAGATCCAAGAAAATTCTTTAGCTATTATAGAATTAATAACAAATATAACGGTGATAAAATTGGACCTATTTGATATGAAGGGGATTTGAAAGAATCTGATGAGGAAATAGTAGATGTTCTTAATGATCATTTTTCTTCAGTATTTACAGAAGAGAATCAAGATAGATTAATTGATGATAATTCTAGGTCAAGGGAAGTAGTGTTGAATACGGTTAATGTGAACAGGGAAATAATTAAAGGTCTTATATTGGAGTTAAATACTAGTAAGTCATCTGGCCCAGACAACATTCATTCTAGGTTACTCAAAGAAGGTTTAGATAGTATTGCAGTAGCTCTTGAGAAGATATATACTAGGTTCCACATAGGAGATTAGTTCACAAATTAAAAATGCATGGGATATGTGGTAGAGTTTTGAATTGGATAACTAAATGGCTGAAAGACGAAACAGAGAGTTGTGCTGAATGGAGTGAGGTCACAGTGGAGGGACATTATCAGTGGCGTACCTCAGGGATCCATTCTAGGCACTTTGTTATTCATAGTTTATATAAATGATCTTGGGAGGCTGTAAATAGCAAAGTGTCAATTTTTGCTGATGACACTAAATTGGCAGCTGTAGTCAAAGAAGTTGAGGGTAGCTTTAAAGTGCAGAGTGACTTAAATAAGTTATAAGCTTGGGCTCAGAAGTGGCAGATGACCTTTAATCTTAAAAAATGCAAAGTTCTTAACATGGGAAGGGATAATAGGGAATTTAGTTATGAAATGGATGGACATTAGCTGAATTCAGTTAAGGATGAGAAGGACTTAGGCGTTGTAGTAGATAGGGTCACTGAAGTTTTCAAAACAGTGTATTGAGGCAAAAAATAGAGCAAATAGGGTGCCTAACATAAGAGTTGTAGAGTTTAAGGATAACCTTTCTCTTGTAGCTAACATTCCTATTAATGTATCCTAGAACCCTATTTGCTCTATTTTTTGCCTCAATACACTTATTTGCCACAGCTTTTTCCTCTGTGTATACTAGAGTTACCCCCCTTTCCCCTCACACACACCCTCATCAGGTTTTTGCTGGATAAATTGGGGACCTGACAATTACTGAGAGGGATGTTAAGGAGGCTGTTTCATTGCTCAAGCCTTTCCTTGCTATGGGACTGGATGGTGTTCATCCCTATTTTTTAAAAGCCTACATTGACCAGTTGACATATTCTCTGATGCTCATATTCAGAGCTTCTTACTTGCAAGACCAGCTTCCTAAGTCTTGGAAAAGTTCCCTTGTGGTACCTATTTTTAAAAAAAGGTTCAAGAGCTGACCCTCTCAAATACAGACCTGTCTCCTTAATATCTGTATGTTGTAAATCATTGGAGAGAATCATATCTAAACTTGTACTCAAGTACATTGAAAGTAATGGTTTGTTAACCCCGGATCAGTTTGGTTTCCACCTGGGAAGATCCACAGAAGACCAATTATTGCTTACATATGAAGATGTTGTAGGGGGCCCTGAACCAACACTCTAGCCCCAATCTAGATATCCAACCCCCTTCCTACACTAAGTTGGATGGGAGAAGTGAAACAGATTGTATATACAGTCCTTTATTTACAAAAATAGGGATAAATACATACATTTATATATATACAAAGAAAAAAAAACAATCCTCAACATTCACAATTAAATTAGCTACCAAACAAATATTTACACACAAAAAACCAAAAACCAAAAAAGGCCTTTATCTTACATGGTACCACACTTTCTAGGGGCTTAGGGTTCCCTGGGAGAAAGTCTTGCCGGCTGCCACTCGTGTGGACAAAATTGTTGCGCATGTCTTAAAGGCCTGATGTTTCAAGCTCAAAGCTCAATAATAATAAGCGATCCGGTTGTGGCCTCTAGGCTGTTAAAGCCCTCTGTCCAAACGAATTAGAGATTTTGGACTAGTAGATTCAATTAAATTATTACAAAAATTATATTATACCAGCCACTCTTTACAAAAGGGAAGGAATATCTTCAAAATTTAACAGAGTGGCTTCTGGAAAGAGAATAATAATAAAAAAATTAGAACACAAAATCCCTTATATATATATATAAACCTCCCCATTCACACACACATTCTTACAGGGAGAGGGAGAGATCTGCTAGAAAGTGGTTGGGAGAATGGCCCTACAAACACATTCATATTCGCTCCACCACACCCCTCCTTCCTTAGGCCACTTGACCACAGTCACAATACACACTCAATCCTTACTCACAGTACCTTTTATACTCAATTGGGCCCTTCTGCACCCATTCATACTCGTCTACAGGTCCCTGGCTATGCATAGCAATCTGTTGGGGTCATTTGTCAGTCTTCCTGTCAATCTCCTCGTCACTATCAATCATATCATCCACCATAGTTTTAGCCTTCATTACTAGCTCTCCCATCTCTCGACAGAACTCTTTCATACTTTTCCGGTCAGAACCTTCACTCTTCTCCCCCCCCATTCATCAGCTCCTCACTCACAGCTCTCATCCAACTCAAGGTACACTTGTGAAACAGACAAATCACTCACATCCCATCTACTCTACATGGCTACACAGGACACCCCTTCAACTGGTTCCCACCAGAAGCCAGAAAAATCAGCCACCTCCTCATTCTCCACATCATACTTACTTCTACTCTTACCATTCGTAAAACCAGAAAAATCAGCCACACCAGGTTCATTTAGCCCAAACACACTTATCATTCATACTGTTTACAAAACCAGAAAAATCATCCGCAGAAAGTTCACTCACTCGCCTACTCATATCAGTCAAATCACTCACCTGCCTATGCAGACACTCAATCTCTCTCTCAAGCTCCCCCACAAAAGAGAGAGATTGCTCAGACTTACTACTTTCATTCATATTTGCATCTTCTTTGCACGTTTTCTACGCTTCAAAACCAAAACAAGCTCCTTGCCAGACAAATCCATACTATCACACTCCACCTCATCATCATGCACTTTATCCCTCTCTCTGCACAGTTAATACACCGGATGACTCACCAGGTATTCAGGAGGTTCTCTCTATTTCCTCAACTGACTCTGATGAGCCTGCACTCTCAGTCACACTTTGATTCAAACTCTCCAAAACATACATCACACCATTCTCCCAGACTCTCCCAACTCTATACGGTCCTTGAAACTTTTCACTCATCTTCAACACATTCAACCTACCTTTTACTTCTTTTACCTTCAATACTTTAGCACCTATTTCAAACAAATGAAACCTTTCACTCGCCTTTCAAAATTTGTCATAAACTGACACAGAGACATCTCAGTCACACTTTGCTCAGTTGAATTATACACCCATAACACTACCCAACCATACATCCCAATCATTCAAAGTTTCACTCAACATCTCACACAAAGTCCTAATGGTACGTTCAGCTAACCCATTCAAAGACCGTACATACAGAGTTGTTCTTACATGCTCCACACCCTTCTCTCTCAACATTTGTTCAAACACTTCACCCACAAACTTAGGTCCATTATCACTCAGCAATCTCCTAGGCTTCCATACACACATAAGAAGAAACACCTGCTCAACCACACGTGCATCAGTCACACTCCTTTTATCACAACCATACCAATATTCCTAGCACTCTATGTGGTAGAGACACACAATCAATCACTACCAACTCAAACGGTTCTTTTGCATCAACTTTCAACATCGGCAGTTTCACTTGCACACCTTGCACCTTTCGCTTCTGACACCTTTCACATTAAGTCTCTACGTCATTCACAACAGTCCTCAGAAATGGATGGAACAAACGGTCCTTCATACACTCTCACAACTTAAACCCATATGCCCATAATTATCATGCACAACTTTCACCAGACCAATCATACCAACCAAGGACATCACAGGTACATACATATCATCCCCATCCTTCATATGCTTCACAAAATATACAACATCCATACAAACAAGAAAATCCTTAGCATACCTTATAAAATTACTCAAACACTCAGGCCATTCATTCAAATCAACATGCATCATCACACACCTCTTCAACTCACTAACAAAATGACATCTCTTGCATCTCTAGAATATCATCATCACTTAAAATCTCATTCTCATCATCCATGACTAATTCGATCATACCACAAAATTTGACAACATTCTTCTCACACTCATTAAACCTCATCACCTTAAATTCACCTTTCATAACACAATCCTTATCAGCATCCAAAGACAAATCATTCAATCTCATAAAGTCCGCACCAAGCAAGATACAACACGGCATTTGGTCATCTTTCAGAATCACAAAGTCATGCTTCACATTCACACCGCTGCCCAAACTCACTCTCAGACTAACCTGTTCCCATGCCACTATCATTTCATTCTTCAATCCACTTGTCCGTAATTTCACAGGCTTACATTCGCAACATCTAAACTCATTGTACTTACTCAGAATCCTTTTCTTCACTAATGACATGTGCTCTCCAGTATCAATCAAACCACAGAAGAACCTTTCACCAACTTTCACTCTCGCTTCCATCATATCAGTTCCTCCATGTTCGCAATACACAGAAGAAACAACCACACCAACATCAGCACTGACATCCACACCGTCATCAACTCCCACATCATCACTCATTACACACTCATCTTCATCCAGACAATCATTCTTTTTCCCTCATATACAAACACTTTAAAAAATCACCCAATTGTAATGCACACCACTCAAACACTGCACATGCACCACATTAGCATTCAAACCTTTCACTTTCTCATCCTTGTACACAATTGGCCTCTCATCACCAAAGTGCACATAAACAATCACTCGATACAAATGACTCACTACAATCAACACTTCCTGAAACAGCAGGCCCCTGGCATACACATTGCTCTCAATTCTTTCATAAAGTTCTACACCCTCACTATACCCAAACTTTCAGCCTTCCTACATACTTCACTCATTACCTCCTTCCTTAAGTCATCCACACTATCGGGCACTCTCACATTTACTCCATCACTTCAAATCTTGCAAACCATTCCATATGCTCTCAAACAAGGAAGCAGCACCACCCTTACTCTCCTTTCCATTCATAATCCTTTTTGGCAAATACTCAGGATCACTCACTCCACACACATTTTCATCATGTGTACCAGGATACCTTGACATGTAATCAGCCACTCCATTCTGTTCACCAGGAACGTACTCAATCACATAGTCAAAGTCACTCAAATCTTCCAAAGTCCTCACAATCCTACTATCAGTCCATTTCATACTTTGCAAATACACTAGAGGTTGATGATCTATTTTAATCACGAACCTCACACCATGCAAAAATGGCCACAACACTTTCAAACAATACCTTATCGCAGCCAACTCTCGCTCCACAGTTGAATACTTTCGCTCTGCTGCATTCATAGCTTTGGATACATACCCAATTATTCACCTGACATTCTCTCCATTCAAACGCTGCTCTTGCATCAGAAAACCTCCCATACAGTACCCATTCACATCCATATACAATTCAAGCATCTTAGCATTCACACTATAGTCCGGGTATGCTAATTCAACATCTTTAGCCGCTGCCTCTTTCAGTCTCTCATATGCTTCATTCATCTTATCATTCCACCTGACAATCATACTACCTTTCTTGCCCATCCACTCAGTCAGAGGCTTACTCACATCCAAACAATCATGTATAAACTTTCGTTGAAACTCAATCGAACCCAGAAACAACTTAAGCTGCTTCACAGTCACCGGTTTCAGAAACATTTGCACCTTCTCAACATACTTTGGTGACTTTCCTAACCCAATCTCACTCACCATATGTCTAAGGAATTCCACTTCTTTCGCAAACCATTTACACTTCTCTACTTTCACCTTCACACCAACACTCTCCAACGTTCTCAACACATCATTCACCAATCTCATATGCTCCTCAAAGCTCTTTCATTATCAAAATATCATCTATAAACACAATCACATTCTTACCTGCAAACTTATTCAACACAACATCCATTGCCTGCTGGAAGGCACCAGGAGCATTAACCAATCCAAATCTGAGGTTCTGGAACTGATAATGCCTTTTCATAGAGGGAAAGGCAGTCACCAGCCGGCTCTCCTCAACATGAGCATCTGGTAATACCCCCGTATCAGATCCAGCTTTGTAAACCACTTCATCCCATGCATACTATACACACACTCAGATACCACACACATTGGAAATCTCTCTTTCACAGTCCTTTCATTCACCTTTCAATAATCCACACACAGATGCAATCTTCCATCAGACTTACGTTCAGGCACAATCAGACTATTCCATGCACTCACTTTCTTGAATCACCCACAATCGTTCTAATTCCACACACTGCTCCTCAATCTCATCAGCAACCGGACAGGGAAAATGTCTCGGCCGCTGATAGATTGGGGTGCCCTTCTTCAGGACAATCTTAAATTCCGGGAGGTTTGCTACCCCCAAAATCGAGATTGCCCTTACTGAGGGCTCCCTTTCACTCAAATAGCATTAGATACACTTCCTCCCTTTCATACTCAGTCAAACATTCATCCAATTTCACCATCCTTTCCACTTCATTATACATCCATTCACACATCTTTTCATTCACAACATTTACCCTGACATCCGTGCTATCATCCATACCTACCTCACTGACAGTGGAGAGGTGGCCCAGTACATCTCAGGCTTAAATCCCCCTCACCTGCCCTTTCACCCTGGGGTCCGCTTGCACACATACAAAAGGATCATTCATTCTCATCAAGCCATCGAACACACAAGCAACACGCATTCTTTCCATCCACTATCACAGTGTTCTCACCCACATTCAAACTCACTCTAACAGACACCCTTTCGCCCTTCACAAGCCTTACACTCTCCATAGCAGTCACCTCAATACTGCTAAACACACTCCTCAAAACCCTACCATCTCTCCCTACATAACAACTTATACACCCCATTTTTACCAATCTTGTTCTCACACTGATTACTCGCAGGATACACAACCATATGGTTCACTTTCATAAAATTGTACCCCCAAATCACTACTCACCTTATCAACCACAGAGAATTCACATTCATTCATCAACATACCATGCATTCGAACAGCTACTCTTATCATACCAATCACCAGTACTCTCATTCTACCAATCCCTACAAACTACCTTTACACTCAGACAAGAGGGCTTTTAAACTCAATTTGTCATACACATCTTTATATACCAAACTCTTCTTGCACCCAGAATCTATCAATGCCAAACACTCAACCCCATTCAATTCACTCTTCACACTCAGACACTCATACTTCTTACCGGAGAGAACTTTCACACTAGACAGACCTACCAACACATCACTCATATTCACGCACCCAGAGGATACTTCACCAGGTACTTTCTCACAATTTAGTTTCCTGACTCAGACTTTCCATTAGCACCTTGTGCTCTCAGTCTAATCCAACACCTTTCACTTGAATGCCCTTCCACCAGACAATAGCTACATACATTCCTCTGGTCACAACACATCCTCACATAGTGATCGGCCTTTCCACAGTTACCACATGCGTATCCTCCACTCCTTCCAGCATTCACTCCACCATTCAACTTCTGACAATCTCTCTTCAAATGGCCTCTTTCTTTACATTTGAAACACACTTTCACACTTTCCTGGCAATCCTTTATCATATGTTCCTTCTTACCACAGCCAAAACACACACCAGACGTCCATCTACATTTTGCCAACATATGCCCCTTCCTTCCACACCTACTACATTCCACGATCTTTTTTCACACCATTTGACTATTCATATCTTTGTTTCTCTCTCATACCCTCATTCGGTCGTACGCCATCCATCTGTCCCCTACCACTTGTCCATCCCCCATTCATCTATCCACTCTGGCGGCCCAAGAAGCTCGACATCACCCCAGCTGGCGCAGCCCTCAGGGCATCCCGATAGCTACCAAACTGCCAAAGTGGAGGAAAGCTCCTGGGCTTCCTACCACCAACATTCACACTATATCATCCATCCTCATCCACATCACTCTCTCCATCAGATCGCCCATCTTCCAGAAGCTCCAACACATTCTCCCACACCAACCGTTCACCTGTTAGTCTCATCCTCTCCTTTCTCTTCACATTCAACCATTCACTTATCTTTTGTGGGACCGTATCAAGGAACTTTCTCATCAATTGCTTACATTTATTCACACCATCATCACCATACCTTGTTCTCGGCATACTCTTAAGCCTATATGCATACATGTTCACTCTTTCATTCGTTTCACCTGCCCAATCAGTCTCTCCTTCACCACCTCATACCTCAGTTCACCCACACTCGTGATCACGCGGAAAAAACTCTAGCACCTCCCCGTCCAAGCACTTGCCTAATACATTCACCCAATATCCCTTATTCTCCGGGTACTTGAGCTTACAATAATCCTCAAATTCTCCTGAACCTTATTGCGATGACTGTGTTGTCCCCTTGTTCTGATATTGGGGCTTGTACTTGTGACAAGTTCATGGCCTACTTCATTTTATTTATTTCACTTTATTTGGTCACATGCTCTGAAGAGTGCTTCATTTTTCTTGCTTTGTGTATTTGTATTGTTTATTTTTAATGTAGCCTATTAATAGGCTATAATTGATTACAATATCTTATGCCTCTGATTGCAGTTGACAGAAGGATGCCTTAAACCCCATGAGCCAGAGGTTTTGGTCTTCTTATTTTTTTGTTTCTCTCGTGTTATTTTTGTTTTGTTTTTAGTGTATGAGTATCATAGGCTATAATGATTTTCAGCTACTATGCCTCTGATTTATAGATGCATTAAAAAAAATCTGACTGAGCATCCCCAAGATACAGAGGAAAAATATGACCTGTACCAGGGTTTTTCACAGCTCTCAAGGAATTTAGATGATTATTATTTTGGAGAGGGTTGCTGATTTTTTTAGTCTTTTATATCCCTATTACAGGCTCATTTCAATTTTGTTTTAAAAAAATTCATTATGTGGCTTGGTGATCTGTTTTTAACTTTATCATATTTGTTCCCTTTTCCCCTTTTAGAGAAATTTTTTTGTAATTTTTAAAATTTAATAGTCAAAATCTGATGGACTGAGTAGTATGATTGCGTTTTCCTTTAAATTCCTTTTATTTTATTTCACATTTGTTACTCTTAATTTTATTTTTATTTCAGATTGTGTTATTGAAAATAACACTGGTTATATAGTTTGGGAATGTATTTTTTTTATATAGTATTATAGATCAGCAGATGTCTTTTTAGCATTCAAAACCATGACCCAACACTATAATCATGGATATTCTGGAAAAAGTTATGATAATTGGGTTGAAAGGAATAGCAACACTTCCGCTCTTGGTAAGGTTCAGAAGCAATTTTGGTTCACCAAAAGTGCAGTAATGCGTAAACTTGGCAAGAGAGAAGATGAGTACATTGTTGCTTCTGATGCAGAATTAGATGCCAAAATTGAACTCTTCAGGGCAATAGAAGAAAGCACCCGGGAACTGCAGGTATATTCCTACTGCCATTTATGGCATGCATTTTGTTGAGGTTAATTAAATATATTTAAATATCTTGAAAAAGTAAATATTTAATTTACAAATTAAAAGCTATCAACTAAATTGTGGCTGGGAGATAACGGTTTACTCAAAGTAGCTCCCCGCAGCTTCCACTGCGTCCTCAAGACAGCTACAAATTTTGTTGCATGCATTCCTCACTGTCCCTGGGAAGATCTTCAAACACATCTTATATCTTAGCCACCCACTCATTCTTGATGTTTCAGGCAGAGCAGTTGGTCTCTATCTCAACCACACCCCACACATAGTAATTTATGGGATTAAAACCCATGAAATTAGGAGGCCAAAAAGTGGTGCTGGTGAAGTCTTAGAAATTCTCCAACAACCACTTCTGACTTTCCAGAGGTATGGCCTTCCAGCCAGGGTTTTACCACATTCTCCAACAGATCCACATATCTGTCTGAACTGTGCCTAACAGCCTGCTCAAAGATGTGGGGCAGCATGACCTTACCCTGACTGGAGACACACCCAATGACCATCATAGTTGGTGATAACTTGGTCTTCATGATACAAGGGGCGGTCAATAAGTTTTGTGAATCGGTAGGGCAAAACAGATTAAAGGGGATGGCTGTTTGTGGGGGTGTTATGACAAGGCAGCTGCATGCTCCTGCCTCGTCTATTTAGGAAGCAGTAGCTGATTGCAGATCGTCAGTCACAAATTTTTCAACCATGGAGAAGGTTGAGCACCACGCAGTGATCAAATTTTTGACCAAGGAAGGCAAGAATGAAAAAGAGATCCATGAACGCATGGTTGCAGTGTACACAGACATTGCCCCTTCCTATGCAACCATTGCTCGCTGGAATAGGGAATTCCGCCATGGTTGTGAGTCCCTTGAAGATGACCCCCTTCCAGGATGCCCATCAGACATGACCAATGAGGACAATGTGGCCCGTGTGGAGAGGATGATCTTCTAAAATCGACGGGTGAAGGTCAAAGAAATCGAGTGAGTACTTGGAATATCACATGGAAGTGTTATCAACATCATCCACGACAATTTGGCCATGACCAAGGTCTCTGCTCGTTAGGTCCCTAGAAACCTCACGAAACCTCACGCCCCATGATCAACTTCAATGTCGTCAAAGTTCGGAGGAGCTGCTGCTCCTGTACAACCAAGATCCGGCAGGATTCAAGTCACGCAAAGTGACAGGTGATGAAATGGTCCATCACTGGGATCCTGAGACCAAGCTCGAAAGCATGGCCTGGAAGCACAGGGGCTCTCCAACCCCCATCAAGTTCCGGGCCCAACCATCAATCGGGAAGATCATGGCCACCATCTTCTGGGATTCTGATGGAGTGTTGATGGTGGACTATGTGCCTCATGGAAGGACCATCACAGGCCAATATTATGCCGAGGAACTGGCTGGGTTAAGGAAATGCATCCGTCAGAAGTGGCACGGAAAGTTGACACATGGTGTCCTGCTCCTCCACGACAATGTCCCTGTCTACAAGGCCAGAGTTGCGCAAGCTGCCCTGCGCGAGTGCGGATTCGAGGAGCTCAACCATCCTCCCTACAGTCCAGATCTAGCCCCTAGTGACTACTTTTTATTCTGCCAGCTCAAGGCTGCACTGCGTGGACGCCGGTTTGGGGATGATGAAGATGTCCAGCTTGCTGTCCAGGAGTGGATTGAACAGCAGTCGGGAGATTTTTGGTTGTCAGGAATTTGAAGCCTCAGGGACAAGTGGCGCAAGTGCATTGAAGTCGAGGGTAGTTATATTGAAAAATAATAAAACCCTTTTCCTCATATCTCTTTTCCTTGTATCCGAATTGCAAAACTTATTGACTGCCACTCGTACATGGAACATCACATGGATTGTAGGCAATAATCACCTGTTGTTCTAGGTGTTGTAGAAACTGGTCCTTGCAAATGTTCTTTTCTTCTGAGAAGAACTGGATTGTCTCCTGCTCAACAGGATGCTTTGGCTTGTTCGGGAGCTTCTTTGCCTTCATCAAGCAGTTCTCCTAGGCCTTGCCCGTCAGAACTTGCCCCTTTTGCATTGTGTACATGTGGAGGCAAAGGTCCTCATTCAGGGCCAGCTTCATTGTGCAGACCTCAACGCCCTTCTCTCTCACCAAAGCCTGCATTCCCTTCCTCAGATCTTCCATCACCTTGTCCTGCAGTTGTGGATGAATTCCATTGTGTGGACACAGGTAGTACACTTGCTGTGTCCTTTTCTACTGGCCACAGCTTCGTAGTCTTTTTTGAAGCTGTCCATCTTATGTCTTACAGCCTTTATTGTTCACAGAGTATTGAGCAGGAGTCATGATCATTTCGATAACTGGTGTGAATCATCTTGATGTAGTTAACTTTTGCAATATTCAGATGGCTTCCACTCCTTTTATCAACTAAATCTTTACTCTTTATGCTCTCATTGCCATTGACTCTTCACTGTTCCATCAACATGTTCCTGACAAAAAGAGAGAGTAAAAACTGTCATTTAGCCTGCACACCCTTTATGACTTTCTAGTCTGTGAGGGGACCTGTCTGCTTTGCTGAATCAAGGCAGGCTTAGGAAGGTTGTACATGCCACTGCCTCTGTTTATTCTATGTATCGTCACTTCATGTTTTTCACTTCCTTACCCTGGCCATTTATGTTTTTATCCTTAAATTCTACAACCATAACAAAACACAAGTCCCTTCATTGCAAATGAAAGATGTTTTTTCTAAGAAAGGGGCATTTTTATTTTTTCCCGGGGGAAGGGGGTTACCCTGTGTAGCCTGTTACACTTGGTACCCAGAGTGCAAATTAGGGAAGTCACTGTCACTGGGTTGACATGAACTGTGATGTTGCCTTTGAAGTTGGTGTGCTTTGCCCTCACTCCCCCTCAGTGCTACATTTTATTTATTTATTTTCTATGACTCTTCCCTGCAAGCTCTCCCTGCCTTGGTTCCTGCCCCTCATTGGGGTCAGGTGACCCACCACAGCCAAATTAGAGGGGTTAGAGGTTGCATTGCTGAAGTACCTCGTTGATTGGAGGTTTGTCGCATTGATGAGAGCGGGCATGCCACTCCTCATTTCTTACTAATGTGGGTCACGATGCCCATGGACATTTGTGACCAGCCATAGCCTCTTTGAAGCTCCAGTCAGGATACCTGACACCTTGGATGGGGGGGAGGCTTGCCCGATGGCAGGGTCTTCTAAGTGGATAAACCTTGACTCAGTTCCAGATACTGAACTTAAGTCTGCACCTGTAAAAAGCCCTCCTCAAGTGGCATGAAGCCCTGAAGACTCACAAGGAGAGGAGGGCCCCCTCCCCCGCCTGGTGCCCCCTTGATGGCCAATATCTTATTCATCTCAAAGAAAGATCTGGCTGAGGCTGGTCCATCTGACCTTGGGGCCCCTTTCTGGGGGGCTTCATGTTCACTTCCTGACCTCCTCCCTAAAGAAGAAGAAATTGAAGAGGGCAAGGGGTTCCTCTGCCTCCATGGGGCTCTGGGATGGACAGGTCTGCCACCATTTTGGGAAACAAACCGGTCAACACTGGCACATTCGACCTGAGGCATTCTCAGGCTGGGAGGCCCAGACGAAGAGCAAACTCACAAGTCCAGTTAGTGGAACCTTGTTTATTTCAGGGCCCCTAATTCAGAGACCTACTGGCTTGAAATGATTTTTAGTTATTTGCTTCACTGATGGCAAAAAGTTGGCCGAAGGCCACCTGCTCCATAAAATGAGAGCATTAACTAGACAGTGGTAGAGAGCTGAATGCTGATGGATTTTTCAAGACAGGAGCATTCTGGCAAATGCAGCAGACCATTCAAAGGCAGCCATGATTAATGCCTTTTGGACACTCTATGGCTTGCTGGTGATAGTGACGCACTCTACCATGTATTTTGTGAAAGGAGTGGTTTATGCCAGGGAACTCATGGACTATCCTTAGAATACATGACTGAAGAGCTGACTGACCAAGGATCAGTAAAGGTTAAGTGTCTCATGAGAAAATTGAGGGCTTCGAGACCCACCCTTCATCACATTCACTCAAGACATGCTCCCTGAGTCATTGCATGCCATTTGGTTTCTCTCCTGTGTGAAGGCATTCAGGCCACTGCCACAAAAGTGCTACTACTGCCACCCATTCAGCCATACTTATTGCTCTTTTAGTTGTGTAAAGCCAAGTTTACCCAATGTTGTATACACTACTGGAAAATGTAATCCTGGCTGTTCAGGCTGCAGATTGCTTCCTTTCTTAAGGCTAAGGACTCAGTTGTGGTGCACCCAGCATTAAGTGAGACCTCTCATGCCTCAATAGTTAAAAAGCCGCTATCTGCTCCTTGACCCTACAGGTCTACAAGTATGGCCGCTTCCTTCCCCATTTTTAACCCTGATTACCTGACACAAAAACTTTAGGCATTCTTTAGCACATTTTCAGACTCATTTAATCATAACGTAGAGTGTGTCGATATGGCCAATTGCCTTAGAGGGCCAATGGATATCTGGGCTCACCGGGCTGGATCCCCGATTGTCTTGCAGGTATGCGCTTTGAGCTTGCAGGGGGCCAGTGTGTTTGCTTCCCTCTCTTCCCTGATGGAAGTCAGTTTTCCAGCCCAAACAACTAAAGACTAAAATACTGAAGATCTCCTGATAGGGATGCATGATACCTTGGGGGGGTGGAGGCTATATGGAGGCCTGCCCTGAGCTGGATATTGTCCTGGAGGTGACCCTGCCCCAGATGGCAGGATCTTCTATGGGGAGTTGCCTGGGCTCAGTGCTAAACAGCAAAACTGTTTAGGCCCCTATGCAAGCTTCTTTTCAGCCAGGTTAGGGCCCCTGAGTATTATAGTGCCTCCTTGACAGCCAAGCCTTTCTCCAACTCAGAGAAGGATCTTTCAGAGGCTGGTCTGTCTGGTCTAGGGGGCTCACTTGCCACCATCTTCTACTAAAAAGAAGACAAAGTGAACTAGAGATTCCTCTCCTGAGGAAGGACAGGTCTGCTGACGCTTCAACAAGCGACCAGGCCAAGATCAGCACATCAGACCCTGTGGCACCATCGGGTGGGGAGGTCCAGACAATGACCAAAGTTGTATGTGCGCTCAATATATCCTTGATTACATCAGGGCCCCTCATTGAAAGAATACCTGGTATTTTTTAGCCTGCTGGCTTCAAACTCTTTCTTCTTATTCGCTCCACGGATAGCAACATAATAGCCAAAGGCAACTTGATCTCTCAGAGGAGAGCATTAGCTAGTTTGATTGGTAGAGAGATGAAGGTGACCCATTTCTTGGACAGCAGCCTTCTGGTGAATGCATTGGACACTAATCAAGGCAGCTATTATTAGTGGCTTTCAGGGACAAAATGGCTTGCTAGTGAGTGTGATACTGGACTCTACCATGAACTTTATGAAAGAAGTGGTTTATTTGAGAGAAATTGTGTATTCCTCCTTAGAAGACATCACCTTAGAGCTGGCTGACCATGGGGCAGTCAAGGTTGAATGTGGGATGAGAAAACTGAGTCAGTGTATTCTGGTGGGTATCACTACTGCCTGAAGGCATTTCTGCTACCTCTGCCACTGCTTCAGCCATACAAATCATTCCCATAAATGTGCCAAGTCAGGTTTACCTGAAGTCTAAGTTGCTTTGAGGCTGTATATGATAAGTCCCTATCGTATATTTTCAAGTGTGTCAATTGTGGGGAGCCATACCACACTTCAAATTAATGTGGTGTATATGTCTTGGAATAAAAAATCCTGGCTATTGAGGTTGCAGATCATTATCTCTCATACTGTGAGGTTAAGGATTTGGTCCTGGTGTGCCAAGTGCTGCCTGAGACATCTTATGTGTCAATTTTAAAAATGGCACTCTCTGGTCCTGGCTCATCCAGGTTTGTGAGCATGGACATTTACATTCAGAACCATTTCCAGGCTCTGGTTCCCACCCACCCAGGTTGCTCCCTTGGTAGGGCTGGTATCACAAATTGTTTCACACCCAGCCTCATTTTGCACTCTGTCTGCTTCCTTGGTGATCAGCTTTAGTGTTAGTCCACCCTCAGATAGAAGCAATTTCTGCACATGCGCTATAAGCGCCACGCGAACCACTTCACTATCGGTGAATTTCTTCAAGTTAGGATTAGGTTTCCATATATGTCAAAGGATGTCTATCGCTCTTCCTGGCAGGCGTACAAATCTTCACTTAATACAAAGACCTCTTTTGCACAAGTGTGGGAGTGAGTCCAAATGATTTGTGGCAAGTTTTCACACGACCCTCCTTCCATTCCCCAGGAGAACAGGACCATAATCTCATACCCTGCGTCCGTGGTGGAGTCCTTTGCAAGCATTTTTCCCCCATATTCTCTAGCTGTGATGGCACTGAAGGCTGCTGACTGGACTTCACCTGTATAACCAGAGAACCCTTAAATGACAGGTTTACATTGAGAGAGTTGCAATCTGCTCTTACTTTGTTTGTGGACATCATCTCTGCTCCAGATTGTCTTGTATGTCATGCTTCAATGCGTAGGTGAGTGAGGTATGGTTTTTCTGTTAGATTTGTTCAACTGGATCTGGACAGAGGGTATCCTCTCCAGACTCCTGAGGAATCGCTACCGTGCTCACTTTTCGCAAACTGGGGAGAGAGTACTCTCCCCCTGACAGTTTCTGCCTAATCTCTCTAACCTCCTGCATCTACAAGTTTATGGAGAAATTGGTAAATGTTAAATTAGCCTTTTGCCTTGACAGCGGGGTTCACTTCCCTTCTACAAGTTCCAATCCATGTTGGATGTTCTGCTCCAAGGGGAAAATGCTATCTGCTAAGCCTTCCTTCATAGAGAGCATTATGTCTCAGCATTTTTTTTATCTGCAGAAGACCTATGATAGCGCATGGCTATGCAGTATCATGGAACTTCCCCACACAATGTGGGTGAGGGGGACCCCTCACAATCATTATTTTTTAATTTCTGTGAGATTGTCAATTCCACTTAGGGATGAGAGAACCACTCTGTATTGGGAGATAACAGGTTGTGCCAATTTTGAAAACAGTATTGTTATCTTTTGCGACTCATAAAGTACTCTTGAGGCATTGTTATCGCCACACCAACTGGTTAGTGGTATCTGTGGTCCCAAAGTTACAGTGAGCTTGGCTGATGCCAACTTGCCATCCATCCCGAAGATAATCTTGGAATTGCTGAGATTATCTAATGGATTGCAGTATAGATAAGGGCGCCAAAGAAAGTGAGGACTAGGCAACCAGACCAGCATTTTGCTCTTCCTCACACTTACTACATGGTAGGATTCAATCAGCTCAGCCCTCGAGGCTGCCTAGCAAAGAAGATGAAAGATGGCTGAAAGGAACTTAATATTGTCTACCATTGCACCACATATTCCCTTGGACATACCCCTTAATCCTGCCATGGCTTCATGTTGGTTTCTGTATTCTGCAAGATGTGGTGTCATTTGATTGTGCATTATCCTTTACCATATTGCAACAACTTTGTTGTATCACAGACTGACTGGCACATTCTTTTTTAATGTCCCAGTCTGGAGAATCCTAGGGCTGGTTATATCTCCCTGTACCAGGATGAGTGGAGTTGCTACTTCTTGTCCCTTTTACCCAGAAAGGCTTTGTGCATATTGACTCATGGACACACTGACCTCTTGGAGGAGGCTAGTTGCCTATTTTGACTGCTGTTCGTCATATGATATGGCACCTCCCCCTGACACCACAGTGTGCTTCATGCTTTTATTTGTTTTTCTTTTCTTTTTTGTAGTTTTTTGTTTTAAGGTAGCCTAATGCTAGGCTCAAATTTAGATACAGTGAATCATTTCCTTGGTGGATTTTGCTAGATGTGTGCTTTAAAAAGCACAACAAAAAAAACTGAAAATCTAATTGTAGATATAGTTGCTAAATATAATTATCCCATTTTCTTCTATAGGAAAGGTAGGAAAATAAACATTTTGTTGTCAGCCATGTATTGTATAAGACAAATATATGCGATCACCTCAATGCCTGAGTTGAGTAAGGATGCTGGATTCTGAATCCTCCCCTATAATCCACAAAGAGGCAAGTGATTCATTGACCCTAACTTGTCTTTAGACAGTTCATTTTTGTCCTTTTTCAAATTCATCTATTTTTTCCTTTCGTATTAATGCCTGCCAACACCCTGTTGTTAATCAATATTGTTAAGCTGAAAAAAAGAGAATAATTATGCCCTATTATCTCTATTGTTGTGCATTTTGGTGTCTATTGGCTAATTGATACACCATTCTTTACCCTATAATCTTTTTATTATTTAATTTTTCTGTCATATAATATTAATCTTTCATTCATTCTTTTCAAGATTTTATTAGCTGAATATCAAAACAAGATTTGCATTCTAGCGCAAGAAGAAAATGCCCTCGGACGTCTCTTGAAAGAGTATGGAAAACAAGACCTAACTCGAGCTGGCAAAATGATGACAGCTGTTGGAAAAAGCTTGAGTTACACTGCACAGCAGAGAGTTGCATTAAGAAATCCACTTGTAAGACTGTTCCAAGAGGTTGATACATTCCAATTAAGGGCAGTTGAAGACACTTCCCATACAGTTGAAGAGATGGAAAAAATTCGAACAGAGTATCGTGGGGCATTGATGTGGATGAAAAATATATCTAAAGACTTTAATCCTGACCATTTCCAACAGCTAGAAAAGTTCCGAGAAGTACAGACCATTGTGAAACAAAAGAAAAGTAAATTTGACCAAATAAAAATTAAAAACTTACAAAAAATAGAGTTGTTGGCTGCCTCCAGATGTAATATGTTCTCCCATGCTCTGATTCTTTATCAAAATAATTTGATAACATTTTCTGAAAAGACTGCGAAAACTCTCAATGCTGTGGCATCGAATTTTAAAGGCTATCAGCCTTACAAATTTCATGTTATAAAGGAACTTGCTGAGCCAGAAGCTTTGGTAGATGATGATGAACCAGAACAGAATAACCTAGAATTAGGAGAAGATGATAGGACCTTCTTCTGTGCTGAGTATCATGATGATGAGAAAAAAAACAAGGATTTATCTTCATCTGCCTCTCACCAATCAAGCAAAGAGAGAAATTCTGACAGTCTCATCAATTTGTTCAATAATGAGAAAAGTAAACCTCTCGTATCAATTGATAGTGAACCACAGGCCAGAAACCATACGGATGAAGTAAACTCTATGACTACCTCATTTGCAGATGTCGACCTTTTAACAAATAAAGTTAAACCCATCAGTGAAATGAATACTAACACAGAAGAGATGCTGAAAGAACTTTTTGAAAGCACACTTCACCCACTTCCTAGTCAGACTTCATCTCTATTTGAAAGTACTGCAGTAACCATTGAAAACTCATCAAACTCTGACAAAGAATTTGATATGTTTGAGAAAGAATCTTTTGCAAATACTAATATGCCATCTAGTTCTTCAAAAATGTTCATGCCATCTCACCTACTTGATTGGGGGTTACAAAGAATAGAATCTCAGCCTAGAGAGAAATATGAACCTTGGACCAGTGAGTTGGTTGGTCTTCCTTTGTCTCCAAGTCCAGTGGGCATCCAGGCCAATCCTCCTTCTAGTAATGTATTACCACCTGAGTCCAGACTATCTTCTTCTACCACCAAAGAATTTCAAAGTGGCAAATCTTTGCCTCATCCTCCAAAGCCAAAGACAAAGTTAGATTGGTACAAAGTCTTTCAAGATATAGACCCCCTGGCTGATCCAGGTAGTGCAATTTTTGGAAAAGGAATGGGCGATAAGAAATGCTAATATTGTCCTACATTAAAGAAAAAATTATTTTTTTAATTTTACAAGCTAGATTTTGTTTTTAATCCTACCCCTTCCTTCTGCACATAGACCAATCTGAGGATTTATTAATATTGTTGCATTATTTTGACCAAAGAATGGATTGTGATGAAGATACATTAAATTGCTTGCATTGCTCCATTTAAAGTTTTCTAATCGTGTTACTTTTAGACACATTTATCACATGAAATAGTTTTATTTTTTGGAGTAAAGCCTTGCTTTGCATTTATCATTCCTTCCTGATTAATCTAGTCGGTATTTTAATTTCTCCAGAGTATATTATTTAAATGTCATAGATAGCAAATGGAAGAATTTGTTTGTATATGAAACTCATTTTGTGACCTATTTGGGAAATTCATTTTTGGCAGTTTTTATTATTGAAAAAGTTTATTGAAGCAAAGAAATTTATATTTAAGTACTTTTATTGCTATTACAGCTGTAATTAGAAGTTTTTTTTAGCACCTTGAAATTTAATGCCATAAGGAGAGAGAGGTCTTAACCAAAAAGTTCACTCTTAATGGGTAGACTACTGATGGTGATTATCTTGTGTATTTTCAGTCACTGATAGCTGTTTACAAGAACAAAAGTGTTGATTATGGAATAATTTTGAACAAGAATAGAACCTGTTGGGTCTGATACCTAAAAGTAATTTTAAATCTGTTTCTTGATTCTAATGTATTGTTCCCATCAGTTTGTTTCACCGTTTCATGTTAATGAAACTTTTCTCCCTTTGTACTCATCAAGTCACTTTGCTTTTTTTCCTTTAACTTTTTGAATGCTTTGTTCATCATCAGTTTGTTTTGCCTTTTGATGTCAGGACAAAGTAAAGGTTGTGCCCTTTTCCAAAAGAAATGTATGTATTTATTTCAGACAAAAGTAATGCCATTTAATTGTTTTCCTATTGTAAGTGTTGAATGTATTTCCTTTCTCCCTTACTTATAAAACTTTGTGAATAACTTGCTTCACTAATTCTCAGAAATTATCAATTTAAGGCATTCTATCATCCTTGCTATGGTATTAATTGATTCTTATAAAACTATTTGATTTTTCCTTGAAAAGATAAACCTAGTTGTCATTGTTACTTTTCCCTAATTTACACCAAAATACATTTTAATATTTGTCGAATGGTGACCTTTTAGTTTTATTGATATACTGAATTGTTTGATTTTTGCCCTCTTATTTTTAGAATTTATAAAGGTATTTATTGTGCAGTTTTTACATAAATGCTTCAAATTTTATACTAAGTATTTTTATATTGCAACCTGAAATAATTTTTTTTCTTTTAGGGGATTTATCTGTTTAATGCATATGCGTCCAACTCAATGAACCTAATTATCAAGGGATAGGTTTCTTACTTGGTTACTTTTCCCCAAAGCTGGCTACTACAGCCAGTATGCACCCACCAGTCTGTTGTGTTCAATGGTTGGGCACAATCCTGGTATTCACTGTTTTCTGAAGGGTGATGTTGGTTGTCCACTTGGCTCATGAAGTGTTTGTAGTATTTTAGACCTATTCCTCCAATCTCAGAGACTTTTAGGGCTTCTGATTTTTGCTGGAGGGGGTCAGCACTCACTCTGTTGGCTGCGAACTGGACTTTTACCTACCCCACTCTTCCCCCTCCCTTTGTTATTTCCTCACAGGGAGGTAGCCTGTTGCACTTGGTACCCAGAGGAACTGTACATCCTTCTGATCTGAGTGCAAATTAGGGAAGTCTTGTCACTGGGTTGACATGAACTCTGGTGGGTCCTGGGAAAATTGTTGGTGCGCTTCACATCACTCCCCTTCAGCGCTACTTATCTTCTTTAATTATTATATAGGCTAATCCCTCAACTTTTTGTATACCCGCACTTCATACCAGGAGGAACTGTTTTTACCTGGACAGAGTTCAGTCTGCTAGACATGTTATGGTGCCCTGGTAGACTGTGCATCCTGGAATCACCTAACACTAGGGTATAATAATAATAGGTGATCACCCACTATACTCATTATATTACATACTCTCCTACCCCTTGCCAAACTTGTTCTTCTATCTACAGAGTTTCTGGTTGCCTGGTACACTTTCGTCCTTTTCTGGGCTTCTTGAGTAGCAGTATATACTGTGGGGGCCAAAAGTATTAGGCACCTGGGGGGAGGTCAACTCTGCTCATCTCCTCCGCATACACATATAAGGTAACTATCTTGTCACAATCCTTTATGGTTAAATCTCAAGAAAAATTTCACCTGAATGGCAGGCTAGGTTGTCAAGGCCCATCTTAGCTCATACTTTGTAAATGATCACATTCTGGACCTTTCTGACCCCGTAAGGGGTGCGGCGATTTGCCATCCTGGCCGCCGTGCTGACGGGATCCAGCGCACCGTCCAGCCCCAGCTTAGCCTCTCTTCCTTCATTCAGATAGCCTGTATTTCTCCCCTACTTCGTCGCTTTTCATACAACCTCTCCCACAACTTTCTCTGGTCAGCCTCTAATTTCACAGGGTAGATGCTGACCTTCTTCTCAAGCCAACCATCCCGGATCGGGGCTGAGGGGGAAGGGGACAACGTTTCCTAACCCCTGAGCTCCGGTTTGGGATGTTGTTTTTTTTTTACAACCTGCTTCATCCCCACCCATACCTTCCTCACATCCCTTTTCCTCTCCTCCTCACATTATCTTTTACGCTGTGTTCAAGGTGGAGCCGCCATGCCGATGGACTGCTAGGCCACCAAGCGGGAGGGGTGGTCCCAAATGGCGGCACCTGGTTCTGCCAGGCCTGTAAGCACCTCTTGCAATGCAGGCAACTGTGAGAGGTGATGAGCTATTGCGTCCCACAGAAAATTTAGGGTCACCATGCCCAATGATATAAAAAAAACAAAATCTCCTGTTAATTCCCCCTTGATCATCAACGGAGCCACCCTCGAGCAGCTCCACCGAAAAAATGGAGGTCCCCCCTCCTGTGCTTGCACAGGGGACCCTTCATACTTCTTTAACCGGGGAGGAGGCTTACTACTCTCCTACTCCTACGGGTGTAGGGGACTCCCCCGCACCCCCTTCTCTGGAGGTGCTTTCGAGCACCTCCCTTTTTCCAGCAGCAGTCCCCTCTTTTCTTTCCAAGGGGACTGCCAAGAAAGCCAGCAGGCAGCCCATTGCTGACTGCCCCTCGTTGAAGCGGCTCAGTAGGGCAAACCCCTTAGGGGGGAGAGGGAAGCCAGGCCCCTTCGGTCGCTTCCCTCAAAAGACCTGCTGCAAGAATATTAAACCTTGCCGGGGTCAAGGCCTGTGCCTCCCCACACAAGACTGGTGACGCTGCCAAAGGGACCTGCGATGTCCTGGGAGGGGATGGCCAACTGGAGGCCCAGTCCTGTGATATATATATGGTCCTTGAGGAACCCAGTCTCAGATGGTAGGGCCTTCCATGGGGGAGAATCCGGGCTCAATGCCAAGCACCGAACCCGAATCCGCCCCTATGCAAGGTCCTCAAACGGCTGAGGGCTCTGAGGCAGTACAAGGAGAGGAGGAATCTCCTCCAACCGGTGCCCCTGCGACCACCAGAACCTTCTCCATTTCAAAGAAGGACCTGGCTGAGGCAGGTCCATCTGGCCTAGGGGCTCCTTCCGGCGGAGGTGAGAAGCGGGTTCATTCCCCGACCTCTCCTAAAAAGAACAGAACAAAGACTAAGAAGACTCGGGGCTCCTCTCCATCCACGGGGGCTGCGGGGACGGATGGGTCTGCTGCCACTTTGGCAAGCGACCAAGCCAAGATCGGCACATCCGGCCCCTCTGCCCCCCCGGGTGCGGAGCTCCTGACTATGACAAAGACAAAAAGTGCACAGGGTGGAGCCTCGATGACATCGGGGCCCCTCATTCAGAGGTTACCTGGCGTTTTCGAGCCCGATGGCTTCAAACGCTTCCTCGTTATTCGCTCCACTGATGGCACCATGTTGGCCAAGGGCAACATGATCCATATCAGAGGAGAGGATTAGCTTGTGCAATTGGTAGAGAGCCGAAGGTGACCCGTTTCTCGGACGGGAGTCTTCTGGCGAATCCCGCCGAGGCGTCCAAGATAAGTGCTCTTCGGACACTTCATGGCACCCCGGTGAGTGTGACGCCGCACTCTACCATGAACTTTGTGAAAGGAGTAGTTTATGCGAGGGAACTCGTTGACTACTCCATTGAGAACATCACCTTAGAGCTGGCCGACCATGGGGCGGTCAAGGTCAAACGTGTGATGAGAAAACAGGGAGGGGCCTCGAGACCCACCCCTACACTCTTTGTCACGTTCGACTGTGACAAGCTGCCTGAGTCGGTGCGTCCCTGTTGGTACCGCTACCGCGTGAAGGCATTCGTGCCACTGCTGCGGCGGTGCTATTACTGTCACCGCTTCGGCCATACGAATCGTTCTTGTAGACGTGCAAAGTCGGGGTCACCCGAAGTTTGTGTAAATTGCTCCAAGGCCGCACACGATAAGTCCAAATCGTGTGTGGCCAAGTGTGTCAATTGCGTAGAGCCGCACCCCGCTTCTTCGAAGCAATGTGGTTGCATATCTCCTCGAGAAAGAAATCCTGGCCGTTCAGGCCCAGGATCGAATCTCACTCCGTGAGTCTAAGGACTTGGTCCTGGCGCGCCCGGCTCTGCCTGGGACGTCATATGCTTCAATAGTTAGAAAGGCACCCTCTACTCCTGGCCCATCCAGCCCAACGAGCACGGTTGTTTCCGCGCCCATTCGGAGCCCTTCTTCGGGCTCTACTCAACCCGGGCGCTCCACTGGTAAAGCTGGCGGCAAAAAGTGTTCATACCCAGCCCCGGCTAAAACCAGGGCTCCCCCTCTTTCCCCAGCTGGACCGATTCCCGTAAGGCGAAACGGCCACGCACCTCCACCAGGTCGTTAGACTCACAGGGGGCAACACCCCTGAAGTTTGTCGCCAGGCCATCTTCCGGGGTTCCTAAATTTGTCCCCCGAAAGAAGGACAGCACTAAAGGAGCTTCGGCTCCTTCGCCCACGCCTACTGGTGGAGCGAGTAGCTCGGAGACGGTAGTTCCTCGAAAAGAGGGCCCCCCCGCTCCGAAGCCGCAATGCCCGCCTAAGGTTTCGAGGCGGAGGGAGGAAAAGACTCGCATGGCGAGCCCAACCTCCCCCAATAAGTCCTCGAAGGCGACAACACCTTCAGCGCTTTGTCCGGTCAACAGCGCCCGTGGTTCTGCCTCCGAGAAGCGTACGACCATTCCCGTGAGGGTCTTCTGTTCGAGGAAGGCCCCTGCGTCTCCTCCGAGCTAGGCCTGGAGGGCATATTCCTTCAATGGAATTGCCATGGACTCCGGGCCAACTGGGAGGAGCTGCGGAGGCTCGTCTCGTCCCGTTCCCGGTTAGCTATCTTTTTGCAGGAGACCATGCTAGGCGCGTGCCTCCTGCCCGCCCTCCCGGGGTATAAGGGTCTTGCGACTACACCACCAAGGGATGGCCGGGCTGGGGGATGCGCAGTTTACACCAGGCATGATGTCTCCGTTCTTCCTTTCTCTTTAGATACCTCCTTTCAGGCAGTGGCTGTGCAGCTGCACCTGGATAGGAGGTATATTATAATCATGCGTACATTCCACTGTCAGCTGACTTCGAAGCGGGGGACTTCCGCCGCGTCGTGGCACGGTTGCCGAGGCCCTTTCTCTTGCTTGGAGATCTGAACGGCAGGCATCCTCTCTGGGGAGATTACTCAATAAATCCCAGGGGACAAGTCCTTGCCGATCTGATCGAAGAGCTTGAGATGGGTGTCCTAAACGTGAATGAGTTTACGCATCACTGTCCGAGAACCGCTTTATTTTCTTGCCTTGACCTATCATTGTGCTCTTCGGATGCACAGCCTGATTTTGATTCGGGGGTGGCCGATGACCTCCATGGTAATGATCACTTTCCCATTCAAATATCATTTTCAGGGCAACTGCCGCCTGAGAGCCCACCTCGGTAGTGCTTGGCGCGGGCGCGGTGGCCTGCATTTCAGGAAATGACTGAATTCTCTATCTCAGTCGAGGAGTTTAGGTCGGTAGGTGAGGCCGTTGAGTTCTTCTCCGGCAACCTCATCGCCGTGGGCCTGACTACTATTCCTACGACGTCTGGCCGTTTTGCTCACCGACCACTCCCATGGTAGTCGGCCGAGTGTGAGACGGCCCTTAAACAGAAGCGTTATGCCTACATGCGATATAAGCGCCGCCCGAACAATTTCACTGTCGCTGAATTTCGTCGGGCTAGGGCTAGGTTCCGGTATATTTCGAAGCACTCCCGCCGCTCTTCTTGGCGGGCATACGTGTCTTCACTTAACGGGAAGACCTCTTTAGCAGAGGTGTGGAAGTGAGTCAAAAGGATTCGGGGCAAGTTCTCGCAGGACCCCCCTCCGGTTGTCCAGGAGAATGGGACCGCAATCTCGGACCCCGCGTCCGTGGCGGAATCCTTCGCGACCGCTTTCTCCGCATTCTCTAGCCGGGATGCTGCTCCGCCAGCATTCAATGCACGTCGTGATGTCGCAGAAGGCCGCCGGCTGGACTTTACCTCCAGAGGCGGAGAACCCTTCAACGACAGGTTTACTGTGACTGAGTTGCGCTCCGTTTTTGCTTCGTGCGTGGACACTGCCCATGGTCCGGACTATGTCCCGTACGCCATGCTTCGACACCTGGGTGAGCGGGGCATGGCCTTTCTGTTAGATTTGTTCAACAGGATCTGGGTGAAGGGTCTCCTCCCACATTCCTGGCGAATCGCTACTGTGCTCGCCTTTCGCAAACCGGGGAGAGATCACTCTACTCCGGCCGGTTTCCGCCTCATCTCTCTATCCTCTTGCGTGTGTAAGTTGTTGGAGAAATTGGTAAATGTTAGATTAGCCTTTTTCCTGGATAGCGGAGGCCATCTTTCTTCTGTACAGTGCGGCTTCCGCAAGTTCCACTCCACCTCGGATGCTCTGCTCCGACTCGAAAATGCCGTCTGCGAGGCTTTCCTTCGTAGACAGCACTACGCCACGGTGTTTTTCGATCTGGAGAAGGCCTATGATACCGCATGGCGATACGGTATCATGGAGACTCTCCACACGATGGGGGCGAGGGGACGTTTCCCAATGTTTATATCTGAATTTTTTGGAGATCGTCGATTCCGCGTACGGGTAGGGAAAAGCCATCTCCGGCCCAAGTGAGCAGGAAGAGGGCGTCCAGCAGGGAAGTATCCCCAGTGTCACACTCTTTGCCCTGAGCATTAACGGCATCACCTCGGTGCTGCCGGAAGATGTTCTCGCTACGCTCTACGTGGACGACCTTTCGATCTCTTTTGGCGCGGTCCAGATGCCAACTCAGGAGCGTCGACTCCAACAGGCATTGAACCGCGTCTCTCGCTATGCCGAAGCGCACAGGTTTCGGTTTTCTTTGGCCAAAACTAAGGTGGTGCACTTCTGCCGCCATCCACGGCTCCACCCCGACCCAAATTTGTTTCTTAATGGGGGTGCGCCTGGAAGTGTTTGAAACGCACCGTTTCCTTGGTCTTGTATTTGACCGACGCCTCACCTGGGAGGCTCATATTCGCAGCCTTAGGGTCTCTTGTACCCGCCCCATGGATATCCTCCGTTCCGTGACGTTCAGCGCTTGGGGCGCTGATAGGGCTACTGCCTTACTTTTTTATTGATCCTGTGTTCGTTTGAAGCTCGACTACGGATGCGAGTTTTATGCATCCGCAGCCGAGCGTTTATTGCGGAAGGTTGACTCGATCCACCACAACGGCCTTCGCTTTGCGCCTGGTGCCTTCAGCACTTCCCCCATTGATAGTCTACTAGTCGATGCTGGGGAGATGCCACTCGCTCTACGCCGTGTACAGTGCATCATTCGCCTGTCCGCGCGAGCCCGGCGCCTTCCTCAGTCGCCAACAGCTCTCACTGCATTCGTAGCTGATTTCGTTGGTGCCTAGGCCGCTGAGAGACGCCACTCATACCCTAAGCCCTTTGGGTTTAGGGCCAGGAAACTTCTTCGAGAGCTAGGTATAGCTCTCGGGCCGGTGGCGCCCCTGGTTCTGCCCAGGACGCCACCTTGGTAGGTACCACATTTGGCTATTTGTCGCCACGCCTCTGCTCCCAAATCTTGTACAGCCCCGGGAGTATTGCGTTCGACCTTTTTGGAGCACACCTCGTGTCACGCTGGAACCGTACCAGTGTATACGGTTAGCTCCAATTCCGAAGAGGGGGTCGGCTTCCACGCCGTATCCCCTCTGTTTGAAGTCAGCGGGGCTGTGCCAGGCGCTGCGTCTGTCTTCACGGCTGAGCTGGTGGCAATACACCACTCGGTACGGGAGATTACGCGACGTGCCCGGTTCGGAGACTGGATTGGGATCTATAGCGACTCACAAAGCGCCCTGAGTGCTCTCGGGGTATTGGAATCTCCGCATTCTCTGGTTCGCGATATCCGTGACGCCACGGTTTTGGCGAGCCGGGCGGATGTCGAGATTATCTTCTGCTGGGTTCCTGGACATGTAGGAATTGCGGGGAATGAGGGCGCCAGAGAGTCCGCGAGGACTCTGCGACCGGACCAGCGTTTCGCTCACCCTCACACCCACTATATAGCAGGAATACAGGCTGCTTGGCAAAGAAGATGGGAGACGGTCGAAGGGAACTTAAAGTTGCGTGCCATTGCGCCGCGACTGTTCCCATGGACCTACCCCCCCAATGCTGCGAAGGCTTCAGGTTGCTTTCTGTCGTCTCCGAATTGGGCACACTCGCGGGACACACCGCCATTTGATGGAGCGCTCGCCAGCGCCCTACTGCGATGACTACGTTGTCTCCCCAGACTGTTCGGCACATTGTTGTTGAATGTCCCATTCTGGGCGATCTTCGCGCACGTTACTTGTCCCGGTACCGGGATGGGCGGGGTCGCTACAGCCTGTCCCTTGTACTCGGGACGAGTGCGTGCACATTAATTGGTGTACTTGTAGACTTTGGGGGAAGGCCGGCCTTCTCCCTTTTATTTAACTAGTTGGGTTTTTTTCTTCATAGGTCGCACGTTCCTGCGCCTGGCGGACCTCCCCTCGACGCAGGAGCTTGCTTCCTGCATATTGCCTTTTCCTTTTTTTTTATTTTTAGTGTTGGGTTTTGTTTTTTTTTGTGTGTTTTTGAATCCTATTTTAAAGTAGCCTGTAGCCATTTTGCCATTCTCCGGTTGTCCTGTTTCCCGACCCTTTTAACTATTCCTCAACACACCCGTCTTCGATTCATATTGGCGGAGGAATCTTTTAACCCATCATTTTTTAAATTTTTGTCACAAAGTGGTCTCCTCCACCTTTTATAGATGATGTGTCTCGTTTCACCCTAGCTGCCATATAGAATCCACTTGGATTGGGTGGCAACCCACTGGTAACTTACCTTAAACCTTAAAGTAGCCTAGTACTATTAGTACTAGGTAGTTTTTAATACGACGACTAATGCCCAAGTAGGCAGTCGCCACATGAGCTCTTAAAAAAAAATAAATTAGCCCCTGGTCCCTCCAGGCCTAAGAACAAGGTCGTTTCCACGCTCATTCTGAATTAATCTGCGGATTCTACTTACCACTGCACTCCCTGGTAGAACTGGAGGCACATAGGGCTCACACGCAGCCTCGGCTAATACCAGGGCTTCCCCAGCGTGACCGTTTCCCATAAGGTGAAACATCCGTGCACCTCAACCGAGTTGTTAGTCTCACAGGAGGTATTCTTTCAGGGTTCCTAAAGCTGCCCCCCCGAAAGGACAGCACTAAAGAAGCTTCGGCTCCTTCGCCCTCACGCAATGTTTGATTGGGTGGCTCGGAGACCGTGGATCATCTAAAGGAGGGACCCCCCGCCGAAGGTTTTGATACGGAGGGAGGAAAAGACTCCGCGTTGCGAGCCCAACCTCCCTCGATAAGTATTGAAAGCGACAGCGCCCTTTTCTTCCAACACCACCCGGAGCTCTGCCTGCCCAAAGCGTACGACCATTCCCGTAATGGTCCCCACATCTCCAAACTATGCCTCGGGGAAGGGGGAATTCCTTCAGTGGAATTACCGCGGACTCTGGGGCAAATGGGAGGAGCTGCGGAGGCTCGTTTCCTCCCGTTTCCCGTTAGCTATCTTTTTGCAAACCATGCGGGGCGCCTGCCCCCCACCCATCCTCTCGGAGTATAAGGGTTTTGCGACCCCACCACTACGGGATTGGGGCCGGGCAGGATGATGCGCTATTTACACCCGGCATTATCTCCCTTCTTTTCTGCTTTAAATACCTCTTTTCAGGCAGTCAGGGTCGGATTACCGCATTGCCCAAATAGGCCATGACCCTAACTCAAGGTGAAAGATCCTTTTCTATGTTAAAAAGAGTGAAGAACCAGCATCGATCAACATTAAGCCAAAACCATTTGTGCCACCTATCTTTGTTGGCCGTTAAATCAGACTTAAAAGAAATTGAGTTTTAGAACATCATTAATAACTGCCAAATGAAATCCAGGAAAAAGGTTAAACCCCAACATCACCTTCGCACTACCCCTATCCCCCTCTCTCTCTCTTCACTGACTATTAAATTTACGCCCAGCCTAAAGTGGAGCCATCATGGTAATGAACTGCCTGGCCACTGAGCGAAAGGAGTGACTTCTAATGGCGGCGGCTGGCTTAGCTGGCCCCGTATTCACCCATCGCAGAGTGGGCTGCTGTGTTGGGTATTTAGCGTTTGCGTCCCGTGATGATAATAGGGTCTCCATGCCCATCGATGAAAACTCAAATCTCTCAATCACCTGATCCTTGTTCTCCCTCTGGATACGATTACGGACTTCTCTTTGGTCCAGGCGAGTTCAAGGCCTTCGCGACAGGCTCTATCCCGTCCTCAAATGCAAATAATCGTAGTAACCACTTCGAGGTCGCCCCTTCTCAATATTACCCAGCCTTCTAGTGCTCAACAGCGCCCCGACCTTCGCCGAAAACGTACAACAAATCTTCATAGCATCCTATCGCCATCTGCTTGGTCTCGCTATTTATCTCTACGTGTGGGATTCGTTTCCCTCTTCTAAGCTGTCACTTATTAAACGCTCTGTCCGTTCCTGGTCCTCTAGCTCTCAGCGACTCCGGTCTTGGAGATTGCGAATTGGGCACACGCGACTCACCCATGGCTATTTAGTTTCGGGTGGAGGCCGATTTGCCCCTGGTTGTCCCTTTTGCGGTGGCGAGCTGTCTGTGACTCACATTTTAGTAGTTTGGCGTCGCCTTCCCTTCTTACATTTCTATCACGAAGTGGCGTTTTATCCCTTTTATAAAGTCTTTCCATTTTTGTGTTTAGGTTTGTTTTATCTTTTATCCTGTGCCCTTCCCTGCGGCTGGTGCATGTCATTTGTTTATTGCCCCAGCCGCCCTTGTTTTTAGAATGCGTTCTGTATGCCCGTAATTTAAGTGTGTTGCACTGTTTTTTCTAATCCTTTGCTTTTTTCCATTTTGATTCAGTGTCTCCCACGCCTCTTCTGACCTTTTTCGGGCGACCCCGTTTTTAACTGTGCTGCTATTAAGAATCCATTAGGATTGGGCAGCTGCCACCCTGCTTTCACTTAAACTTAAACTATACGTGTTTCAGAAGAACAAAAGGTCTGTAGATTACATACATAACTGCACCACAAAATAAATATTTCCTAAATCCGCCCCTGACTTCTCAATTGCTGACTTCCGTTCGGAGCTAATAGTCCAAGCCAATACCGAGTCATGTTCCCAACGCCTGCTTGGTTTAGTCACTCGGCCAGTGACAGTAATGAATTTAATGTCAGAACCTGCAGGGTTCTAGTAGATAACTTCTTTCCAGGACCTGACGCCACAGACGAGTTTATTGTTTCTGTCATCTAAGAAGTCCAACCAACAACAATAATGTTGAGTCAGTCAGTATCTAAAAAAAACCCCTAGTTTTTCTTTCTTCCACTCCGTTTACGGTTGCTAAGATAAAACTCAAACAACAAACCCTACCAATGTTCATATAATTTGCTGGAGCAAGTATACGAGTTAAAGAACTACCCATCCCACCGTGACTGCAGCAGATTCTTTGACTCTGCGGGAATATTGTAAGGGCAAAAGGAATCCGTGCTTCCGATGTGTACGATTGAGAAACGAGGCCCCAGATTGGACAGAAGTATCACTGCTTCAACTGTGGCGGCCCACAAAAAGGTTTAAAGTAAGGAACCAGTGGGGTGCTGCCTAATCCAAGTGGATTCTATATGGCAGGTAGGATGAAACAAGGCAAATCATCTATAAAAGGTGGAGGAGACCACTTTGTGACAAAAAATAAAAAAACGACGGGTTGAAAGATTCCTCCGACAATATGAATCGAAGACTGGTGTGTTGAATAGTTAAAAGGGTCGCGAAACAGGACAACCGGAGAATGGCAAAATGGCTACAATCCAATAAAGGTGGGCAACCGATTGGTCCCCACCGCAAAAACGACAGCAAGGGCTAATATGAACATCACCCGAAACAAGATGGCCGAGTGTAAGTCTCGTGTGGCCAATGCGAACTCGGCCAAGGGCCAACTCCAACGACCGCATTCTATCACGGTTCGAGGGCCAATAGTGAATAGAATTTTTAATTTTGTATAGTTTGGATGATGAACAGTCATCCCATTCATTCTACCACAGTTGAAAAATATATTTTCTTATTGAAGGAAAGTAGTCCTTAAAAGGCAGAGCGGAGTTCTCAGGGGGCACAGAATGTGCTGAGCGGGCCAGCCGATCAGCCCTCTCGTTGCCCAGGGACCCAGCAAAAAATAATTATATATGGACGCATTTTGGATCAGCCAGTTGCAAATTTCTGTGACTAAGGGGTGGGACGCATTAAAATATCTAATTGACACAATCACTAAAAGGTAAAATTTGGATGAGTCTAAAGGCTCAAAGGATTGCTGAAAGTTCAGCGGTAAAAATTAATGCTGCTGGCGGCAAAGATAGAGTTAGGAATTCTCCTCCTGGATAGATGGCTGCGGCGCCCACGCCACCGTCCGACTTGGAGCCATCCGTGTATAGTGGGCACCATTGTTTGTGTGAGCTCGAATGCTCTAAGAACAGGCTCTTAATGATGCGAGGGTCCATGGAGCACTTCTCCAGGCTCCACACGTTGGTACATACTGTGAGGAGAGGAGCACGCCAACTAGGGGTCAGTAAGGACCCTTGGAGCACCCAGGTTAGAGAGATGATCTCCTATGCGAAGGTTCAAGGGGCGGGGTAAAGATGGCAACTTATCATATGCCGCCGTTGATTCGGCAGCATACAGGCATCTGTAGACCTAATACAGGGGCTTGCTATACTCGGCAGAGGTATCTCATGCAGATTTGAAGTCTATGGTAAGGCAAAGGGAGTACCCTACTCTCGCAGTAAAGCCTGTTGACGGGGGAAATACGGAAGGCTCCATTAGAATGGCGAACTCCGAGGTTTCGAATGGGGTTCAGCATTTTAAGGGCTGAAGGTAAAGCCGATGAGTAAATTTGACAGCCATAATCCAATTTAGATTGGGCGAGGGCTGTGTATAATGTCCACAATGTTTGTTGGTCGCTGCCTCACGAAGTGTGTGAGAGGACTTTCAAAATTTCTAGAGCCCGCAGACAGCCTGTTCGAAGTCAGCATAGGTGTGGTAACCAGGATAACTTTGGATCGAGAGTTACTCCAAGGAACCGAAACTCGGAGACAAACTATATCTTCGCCTTGTAGAGAGATAGATGGCGGAACAAGAACCCTTGTGCCTCGCTGGAAATACGGAATCCCTTAAGTTGTGCTCTTTTGGATACAGCATCGACCGCCAGTTGTAGCCGACGCGCTGCCGATGCAAGGCGAGGTGAGGAACAGTATAGTGCTATATCATCGACAGAGTTGCCTATACACCCTCTGGGAGAGACTAAATAATATCATTGATGGCAATTATAAAACATAAAACACTGCCCTGAGGAACTCCTTCCTCTTGGGTCGCAGGTCAGAGTATGCGTCTCCAACACGTACCTTGAAGCATCGAGATGCTAAAAAACTGAATAAGTGAAGGTAAAAGGCCTCTCATCCCCCAGACCTATAGCTGCTTCAAGATGCCGTATCTCCATGTTGTGTAGTAGGCTTTCTCAATATCGAAAAATATGGCCAGGACTCGGTGCTTTAATGAGAAAGCTTTCCGGACCGATCCCTCAAAACCTACTAGTAGGTCAAGGGTACTATGACCTTTGTGGAAGCCACATTGAAATGGAGAGAGAAGGTGATTGGTTTCTAGGAACCACTTTAGGCACTCCAATATCATTTTTTTCAGCAAATTACTCAAACAGCTGGTAAGAGCTATAGGGCGGTAGTGATCTGCGTCCAGCCCGGTTTGACAAAGGAAAGGATGATTCCAATGCACCATGATGAGGGGGTAAAAACCCTTCACCTATATAAGGTTGTACAAACCAAGTAAGAAGAGAGTAGAGTGTGGATGTAGGTGCCGAATCATATTGAAATTGATCTCGTCAAAACCAGGGGAAGTAGATCTGGAAAGGGACAAAGCGCTATGCAGCTCATGGATGTTGAATATAGCGTTATATGGAAGGTTAGATTTTGTTAGAATGGGACTCTTCCTTTGATTTGTAGGATTGAAAAGCCTTATCGTAACTGCTGACGGCGCGGAAATGGTCAGCAAAAACATTGCTGACCGCCAGGCCGTCATTCTGCTAGGAACTGTCTAAGTTGAGTGTGGGGGTATGATGATTAGAATAACGGCCCCTTATCTTATTAATCCTCTTCCAGATCTTAGCAGTAGGTGTCATAGAGGAAATTGATGAAACGTAACGGCGCCATAAATTTCGGTGAACCTGACGAAGGATTCTTTGGTGAAGCGCACGAGCTCGGTTTCGTTCGACCTTGTTGCACAAAGTTGGGTTCTTTCGGAATCGGGCATGGGCTAACTTGTAATTTTTGATAGCTGTTGCACACGTCGAGGTCCACCAGGGCACGGTTGAGTGGCCCGTGGCGGGTCTCCTCCTTGGGATGGTCTGTGTTGCTGCATTGTAGATAGTCGATGTAAAGTATTCTACTGCCGCGTCCACTCCATCGAAGGTCACCCAAGGATGCACTTGTGAAGGACGCCTCTCGGAAACCTTCCCAATCTGCATGACCTAAGTCCCTTAAGGGGCATAGATGTATGAGGGCTAAGTTGAAGGGCCGACAAGACAATAGGAAACTGGTCACTCCCATGGAGATCGTCAAGAATTGACCATCGAAATTCCGTGAAGCAATCCGGGGAACGAATAGATAGGTCAACACAGCTAAAAGAGTCCGTCTGGACATGATAAGAGGTCAAATCGCCAGTATTTAAAACACAAAGAAGGTCAGATAATAAAAGAGACTGTAAAGCACTGCCTTCGACATTTCGAGTGATGTCACCCCAGTGTGGTTGTCGGGCGTTAAAATCTCCTAGTAATAAGAATGGGGAGGGCAACTGGTCTATAAGTTCTAAAAGGTCGGGTCTTGACAATGATAAACAGGGGGGGTAGGTAAATAGAGCAAACGGTAAAAAGCTTAGTAAGAAAAACCCTCACGGCAACAGCTTTGAGGGTAGTACTCGTATGTAGGGGGATGGGAGAAACATGGTGGGATGAAGATACCATGATTGACACCCCCGCCAGCAGCATCCATTTTTACCGCTGAACTTTCAGCAATCCTTTGAGCCTTTAGACTCATCCAAATTTTACCTTTTAGTGATTGTGTCAATTAGATATTTTAATGCGTCCCACCCCTTAGTCACAGAAATTTGCAACTGGCTGATCCAAAATGCGTCCATATATAATTATTTTTTGCTGGGTCCCTGGGCAACGAGAGGGCTGATCGGCTGGTCCGCTCAGCACATTCTGTGCCCCCTGAGAACTCCGCTCTGCCTTTTAAGGACTACTTTCCTTCAATAAGAAAATATATTTTTCAACTGTGGCAGAATGAATGGGATGACTGTTCATCATCCAAACTATACAAAATTGAAAATTCTATTCGCTCTTGGCCCTCGAGCCGTAATAGAATGCGGTCATTGGAGTTGGCCCTTTGCTGAGTTCGCATTGGCCACACGAGACCTACACTCGGCCATCTTGTTTCCGGTGATGTTCATATCAGCCCTTGCTGTCGTTTTAGCGGTGGGGACCAATCGGTTGCCCACCTTTTATTGGATTGTAGCCATTTTGCCATTCTCCGGTTGTCCTGTTTCGCGACCCTTTTAACTATTCAACACACCAGTCTTCGATTCATATTGGCGGAGGAATCTTTTAGCCGGTCGTTTTTTTTTAAATTTTTGTCACAAAGTGGTCTCCTCCACCTTTTATAGATGATTGGCCTTGTTTCATCCTATCTGCCATATAGAATCCACTTGGATTGGGCAGCACCCCACTGGTTCCTTACCTTAAACCCTTAACCTTCTCCGACCACCAAGAAAACTGCCCATCAATCGCCACCAAACTCTGACCTCCTCTCCATAATATACCTCCCCCTCCCTGAGAACGTCTGGATCCATATAGATGAATCGTACTTCCACCCCTTTGTCTACTTCAACCATTAATGCTCCAACGTCCTTAACCTTATTTCTCACATTTAATATTCGCGGCCTTTGAGCTAATTATGACTCGTTGCAGGCCCTCTTTAAAACAGTTTTTGTCCTCAAGTGGTTTGCCTCAGTAAACCAAGTAACAAGACCCCCCTTACTTTTCTCCTGCTGGCTACTCCCAGGTCATCCCACTACTACCCCAATTTTATGATAACTTCCTCCTAGTCCGTACGAATATACCATTTACCACAGTCCTCCTCCGTACAAACCTTAATGCCCTTGCTGTTCACCTTCCCTACTCTACGCTGTTAACTATGTGCTCTGTCTACCTCTCACCCTTGACTCCTTAAATCAACTTTTCTCCCAGCTCCCGAAACCATTCCTTTTTACTGAAGACTTTAATGCTCGTAACCTGTACTGATATAATGTCATAAACAACAGCGAATGACATGTTGTACTAGACGTCGTCTTACAGACCTGCAAGTCCTCATCGACGGAGACCTTATTCATTATCATCCCCAAACAGCCTCCATTACCCATATATATCTCTGTCGGTGCTCAACTGACCTCGCGCCCGATCACTTGTTTAGAGTATTTGATGACCTATGTAGAAGTGATCCTTACCTTCTACTCCGAGACCACTTCCCTCTTTTCCCTATCTCCCCAAGACCGTATTGGACCTACCTAAAAGCTGACTGGAAATCCTTTGTAACGTCCTCCTCTTGCATAACTGTGTCTAATAAAACAACAGACGGTACTTCCGCTTAAAAAAGTCTGTGAAACCTTTTTTAGCAATGGCCAGCAATCATGTTCCACTCCGCAACCCTCAACTCAAACCCTCGGTCGCCTGGTGGTACAAAGAGTGTAGCGGTCGCTAAGCGCGAACAAAAGAGGCTCCATCGCACCTTTCGAGAAAATCCCCGCATGTCTTATTACATTAAATATAAAAGACAATGTGCCCTCATCCGCCTGATCTTCCGCAAGCAAAACGTCATTCCAGGATTCAGTACAGATCCTCCATCTCATTTCTCACCCCTCTACCCAAGGTCTGGTGACGAGCACATAAAATTTGAGGCTCCTCGCGACACCTCCCCATTTTCCGTCATGATGAGAACCTTGTCAGTGCCCCCCCTCCTTCCTGGACGCCGCACAGTTAATTGCGAACTCACTCAGCTCAACTTCCAACGGATCCCTTCTCACCGAATTCAACCGACATAAAACACTATCAGACCAACACACCCATCTAGATGCCCTGCAGTGCCTCTTAACATTTTTTTTTATATTTTCCTATCCGGAACTTTTCCCCAAGAATGGCACCACATCATTATCCTTCCTTTCCTCAAGCCAGAAAAAGACCCTTCCAATCCAACAAATTACCGGCCATTTGCCTTTACCCTATGCCTATCCAAGTTGCTGGAGTGCATGGGGAACGCTCACCTGATGTGGTATCTTGAAGAACAGGAGCTTCTCTTTCCGTCCCGATTTTGGTTTCGCCCAAATTGCCTCATCCCGGACCCTCTTACTCTCCTTTACCATGATATTGGCCTTCCTTTCTCCACAAGGGACTTCGTCACTGCAATCTTCTTTGACTGAAATACCTTTAATGCTGGCCGCGCTTGATTCTACAAAAGCTCTACATTAGACTTCGTGGAGCCTTGACGTTGTTTATATGTAACTTTCTGAAGGACCGCTCTTTCTATGTCAAAATTCGTAAAACATGAGGGTGTCCCGAAGTGTGCTTAGCACTACTCTTTTTATAATTGCAATCAATTATTTCTCAAAACATATCACCGCCTGTGTGCTGCTCCCTTTATGTAGACGGCATTGCTATCTGGGTGGCCACTACCCTACTCCAGCGAGCTGTCCATTCAATAGTGGCTCATGCCTCATATACCGGATTCACTATCTCCCTCCCTGAAACAATGCCCATTACCTTTATCCGACGTAAATCGGGGCTAGGTGAATGAGAACAGTCGCGGCGGAATGGCACGCAACTTTAAGTTCAGCTCGTTCTCTCCCATATTCTTTGACAAGCAGCCGAGAGAGCTGCTCTAATTCATTCCATGTAGCGCCCTACTTCCCAACAATTCCCACATCTCCAGGAAAGCAGCAGCAGATAATCTCGACATCTAACCGCTTCGCGGCAATTATGTCATCAGGGATACCGCGAACCAAGGGGTGTGGATATAACAATGCCTCGAGATACGTCTCAATATTTTTGGATCGGCGATCAAATTTGCCACCCATGCTAAATTCCTAGGTCTTATATTCAACCAGCCTATGGCATGGCGATATCCTATTGAAGACCTTATAAGATGTGCCGCCCTCCTCTCCCTTATGGCCTCTTTATTGAAGCTATACTGAGGTGCTGATCGACGCACCCTCCTTGAGAGCTACAGATCACTTCTGTTAAAGCTTGATTACGGCTGCCACCCGTATGGCTCAGCTTCCAAAAGCACGCTGAATAAACTGAACTCGCTACATCACAGAGGCCTCCGCCTTGCTACATGAGCATTTAAGTCTTCCTCTGTGATCTATCTATGTTGAAGCGGAATTCCTTCCCCTCTAGTCTCGACGTGATGAATATTGCTTCCGATTCTACATCAAATTCCTCCGTATGCGCTCTAAACTCGCTCGAATTCTCTGTTCTACGACTTCTCCACCTGAGATTTACCCCCACCTTTTATTCATACACCCTGCGTATAGCACAACTCTTAGAAAACTTCGACGCTTCTCTGCTGCTCTGGAAAGAGCTCCTACGCTACTCCCATGGACTCGCAGGAGTGCTTAGTTTTGTGAACCATTCCTGAGAGGCCCCAAAGATCAGATACCAACCGCAGCTCTACGCACCATGTTACAAAGACAGGTAGACACCCGCCACGGCGAAACATCTATTTATATCCACGGGTCGAAAATGGATGCCGGAACTGTAAGTGCCGTGGTCCTTCCTTCTCACATCTTACGGTTCACCCTAGCCCCTACATCTGTCTTCTCGTCAGAATTCGTAGACATCAAAATAGCCGTACACACACTCGGTCTCCATCCCCGTGGTCATATACCATATTTTCATACTCTATGAGCGCGCTGGTTTTAATCTAGCCTAGTATTAGGCGACTTTTGCCTTAATAGACAGTCGCCGGATGGGTTCTTAACCCTAAGAATACCATTGGGTCCATTGTACCCAATTTTGCTTTTCAAAACGATTTTTCACCTTGATTTTTTTCAATCGGAATGATCTTTAGTGACTTTAATCTTTTCATAAGGATCTTATCATATCACGAAAAAGGATTTTTAGAAAATAAATTTAATGTTTTACCTCTAATTACCATATGGATCCTTTGGACCCAATTCGAATAAATTCTGAAATGAAAAGAATTATGGAATAAATATATACGTTTTTAATTTAACATATTATTAATGGTTTGGAAAGTTTTTTCAATTTACTGTTAAAATTTAGGATGCAATATCCCTAGTATTGCATCATCTTATACTTGTTTTAGATGACGTAAAGCCATCTTTAATATTGCAGCATCTGGCAATAAGAATAAAAGGGCGGGAGAGGGCTAATATTATTTTAGTTTAGTCATAATTTGGTGCTGTCAGTTGTGTCTTTCCACAATGCCAAGGCGAAGAAAGCCAAACCCAGAAGAAGATACACAATAATTAGACGACTCAGATTATGAGTGGGAAGATAGTGCAGATGAGTTGGAAGTCAGTGATAATGATAGCACATTTGTTTCTGATGATGATGGTGAAAGTGATCGTCTTAGCATTATAGATTCAGACTATGACTCTTACAATAATGATATACAAAATAATGATAATTCAACCTCTGGTATGAGAACAATATTATTCTAAAGACAGAGCCGCAGAGACATTCAGCAGGTAGGGTTTCATCACACAATATTTTGAAACAAGAACCTGGTCCCTCTCGTTTTGCAAAAAAAAATCCTATGATTCAGCTAGTACATATTTTACACTTGAAGTAATCCGTAAATGGACTAATGCTAATGGAAAAACGGTATATAAAGATGCCTGGAGAGATCTAGATGCAAATGATCTAAAGAAGTTTATTGGGTTAGTTAATTCTTCTCGTAGGTGTTTACAAATCAAAAAATGAAAATATTATTCATTTTTGGAGCCTGGAAGATGGACGCCTAATCTTCAACAAGATTATGAGTAGACAAAGATTTCAGAAAATTCTAAAAGTTTTGCGCTTTGATGATGCTGGATCAAGAAGAAGAAATAGAAACAGAAGTGACAGGCTTCAACCAGTAAGGGAAATTTATGAAATGTGGAATCAGAATTTGCAAGAAGGATATGTTCCTTCTTGTTGTATGAAAGTTGATGAACAGTTAGTCACTTTCAAAGGCCGTTGCCCATTTCCAAGTATACATACCACCAAAGCCAGGAAAATATGGAATTAAAATTTGGACAATATGTGATAGTAACAACTCATATGCTTGGAAATTGCAAATCTATACTGGTGGTCAATCAGGGCTCAAGAGTGGTCCAAGATTGGCAGCGGGAATTGAAAATAGTGGCCGAAATATAACATGCGACAATATTTTAACTAGTTTTTAATTAAGTCGAAGTCTCGTTGAAAAAGACATAACTTCAGTCAGCGTCATCAGAAAAAAAGAGAAAAGAGATCCCTCTCGCTTTTACAAATGCTAAAGGAAGAGACGTCAATAGCACCTTATTTCGATTTCAAGATGATTCCAAGATTCTTTCTTACTGTCCCAAGAAAAACGTATGTCGTGACTCTATTGAGCTCAATGCATTTCCAGCCTATTATTGATTCATCAAATTCTTCTTAACAAACAGAAGTTAACCTTTTCTACAAAAAAACAAAAGGAATAGATACTCTTGACCAAATGATGAGAACATATTCTTGTAAAAGAATGACTCGCAAATGGCCTTTAGTCATCTACAACATGGTAGATATCAATGCAATCAATGTCTACATTGTAGCTAAGCAACTAGGAATAGAAAGTGCAAAAAAAGGAAGAAGAAAATTTGTCATTCAACTAGCAAAAGAACTAGCCGGTGTTATTTCAGACTAAAGAGGTCCCAGTGAAGAATCCACCTCCCATGGCATTTCTCAAATAAGGAAAAAAGGTCGATGCTCATTATATGGCTCCAAAAAGGATAGAAAGACGCACTCTTTGTCATAATTGCAAGAAACATGTTTGTCAGTCATTTAATTATTACATGTATCCAATGTGTTAACAAAAGTAAATTAAAATATCATTAGATCTAATTAAGTTAAAAAAAAATTAGTTTATCCATTTTTTAGGCAACAAAAAGACAATTATTTTTTATTTTCCATTATTACTTGTATATATTTGTTTAATATCCATGTATTTTTATTTTGATTCTTTACTTTTAAAAAAAATGAAAAACTTAGTAAAATGCTTAAAAAATAGTCAGGGCGCATTGGACCCATTTGTGTTTATATGAAAAAAACTTTCCTCCTATACTTAAGGAAAAAACCACCTTTTGTCTCGGAGATTCTCTCCATGTTATGCCCAAATTAGTACAATTCTTGGAAGATACTGGCCTTTCCTCCAAAATATAATACCCTAATTACCTTCTCTTACTGCCCTATATTTTAATCATAGTTTCGTTTCCATTCTTATTTTACATGAAGGACCTTACTTAATCGCATGTTAGTGCTTTCTTTTGTTTTTAATCTTTTATCTGAGCCGATATTTCCACATTATTGTATCGCCTCTTTTGCTGCAAGTTCATACTTTTATCCCTTATTTTTAGGACTAACTTAAGCCAGATGAGCCTATAGGGAAAAAATGGCTATAAATCCTTAAGATCAATTATATTTATACCCCACAATTTGAAATTGCTACACCTCTTCCACTCCTTCCACCAAAGATCCTCACGCATACTCTCGAAGGACTGAATAAATCCCTGTACTGTAGAGTGGACAGAAATCCAGACAAGCTTGTTGTACGGGCCTCCCCGTTCACACTCTCATTTCCATGGGTTTCCAACAAAGGTTACATCATGCCCCGAACTGTGTCTAATCAACCACAATCGAATCTCCTGCACCAAAGGGTGGGGGAGATAAAAAAAACCGCAAGGATTCTAAAACACTTTTATAATTACTAAATATAAGAAGCTGGAAGAATAGCTCAAAGTTCAGTAGTAAATACTGAGGCAACCCTGACTAGGGTAAGCCTCCGAGAATCCTCAAAGTAAGCAGCAGCTGCAGCTTCACCCACACCTCACCAAGGTCTAACTTGGTATCATCTGTATATATTGTACATATAGATGCGTTGGAGGCATACTCCAGAAACAAAATTTTAGGGGTCATTTGAGCCTCTTTGGAGATGTCATATGGCGGTACTTATGTTAAGAGGAGGGGATGCCCAGCAAGGAAAACACCTAGATAAAATAATTGGGAGTACAGCATGGACATCTAGACGACAGATGTGTTCACCCATTTCGAGTCCTAGAGGTCTGGACATGGACAGTAGTTTGTCATAATGCGCTGCAGACGGGGTTGCAAATAGGCACTTGTGAACTGCAGTAGTTGGTGTCTGCCGAAAGCGAAAGAGGTAGCGCAAGCAGATCTCCTCCAGTCTATGATAAGAGAGTAGCAGAACGCTACTACTGATCTAAGAGTGCGATTTGAATGGTAGCGGCAGCTGCATGACTATAACAAACACAATGACAAAAATAGATTTTAATACACAGAAAATAAAAAGGCACAACAATAAATATGGATATATATATATATATATATATATATATATATATATATATATATAGGGGTACATAAATAAGACGGACTTAAGCTCCGAATACTAATTAGATAACCGTGGTTAGGGAATGGCTATAATGGGAGATTGAGGGTAAGGAGTGATTTACTCCCTTAGAATCTCGAGAGCAAAGCAGGGGCAGGGGGAACTTGGGGTAGGTCTTGGTGACCTTGATTACTCACGAGGGTAGCCACAAACCTGCAACGGGTGGGGCTACCTTTCTCGACTTGTGTTTGTAATATGCGGGCCTCCTGTCTCAGGAGGTCACCGAATGAACTTCGAAGCGAGGAGGGGGGGAGGACTTCTCTACACTCGGCTTGAGCAAGCTAACGGGCCTCTTGTCCTTAAGAGGTCAACAGAAGAACCTCGGAGGACAGCTTCTCCAATCCTTGATCCGAAGGCGGATGAGAAAGGCTGACGTTGCCTCAAGAGACTCTTCTCCCTGACCCAAAGACACGGGTGTGATGTCCAGCTATTCAGTGTCTTGTGACCATCACTCACACTTCTTGGGAGAGAGCTCGTTGAATTGCACTTCTTTAGGGGAAGTCGCGTCTAACTAAATTTGTCTGTACTCCAGGAGCGGGTTCATATATACCCGGAGTTCTTCAAAACAGGGAGAGAGATTGTGACCTTCTTAACCTTCGTTATCGGGCGAGACAACTCGAGCGTCTCCTTGCGGCGAGAGTCAGGCATCAGCGGGCCAGACGGGCGACCAGCGGTGGGAGCCATAAAAGTTGTTCACGTTGAACTTACAAAGTAATCTCCCGACCCGAGGAATGGGGAAGAGAAGATTGAGACGGCCAGGAGGTAGCCTCGGTGTGAATTTCACGGAGACCTAGCTGCGAGTCAAAAAAGGGTGAGTTCGGAAAAGGAGGGGGGGGGGGACGGCTCGCTTTCTTTTCCTAAGTAATGTCTTAGGAGTTGGGGAAATAATATTATTCTAAGGGGATACATCCACAATCATCACATACAAGGGACGTTAATAAGTCAACCGCTGATTCAGATTTGTTAAAAACTTACAATGAAACGTCGGTGTACCACGCTTCTCGAGAACCATACCAATCAGCCTTCCTGAACTCCCATTGCGAGAGACGAGAGAGCTGAAGACCAGGAAAAACAGGTGCTAGACCAATTGGAAAATAATCACTTCAATGTAGGTCACCCTGGACAGACCACTGAAAGTCAGAGAATCAATATGAGTAGCAGAAGAACAGATCGACACGAGTAACTACATCCGATTGTACATTATAAAAAGTAAACTCATAGGAGTATAACATGTATCAGGATTGCCAGCTGTAGATAATTTCATAAGTTGCTGGCTACAAAATAAATAAATCATTTATCTACTAGTTATTTGGCTAATTTCTGTTAGTTTTAATATTAATATCAAAATCACTTAAAAATTGCAATAAGAATTTACCTAAAATTTCCCCTTCGATACGAATTAAACAAGTTTTTCATGTAGCTTACATGTTGCGTTTGTTACGTACGTACTCGCAAGTTTCAACGTGAAGAAAAAATTTTCAGCGGAAATCTATTGGGACGAAGTTGATTTTATGTTTCGTTCAAATGTGCGTTTGAGTCCTAGTTCAAATCTATAAGACGCCATTTTTGTATTCATATAAAAAAAATCCCCGAAATTAACCACAAACTTATAAATAATGGAAAATGCTTTTTACTTACTTTATTGTGGGGGTATAGCTTGGTAATAGTGGCGAGGAAATCGTGGTATTTTTCTTTAATTCCCATTTAGATCTGAAGGTTTGAAATAATGGCGATTGCTCTTGGTGGAGTCAAAATCACGTTTTGTTTTAGCACATTTAAAAGCAAGATTATGTTGGATCGCTAACGCTTGACCACACTCTTCACAATTAACTTGAACTTTAATTAATTTATGATCGGCTAAAGGTGTTATTCATTTTTCTGGAATATTAAAACTGAAATTCCCGCCTAAAAGATCGTGTCTCCTCCTCAAAAACTAGTTCCTCTAAAGGATCTAGCGAAGTATTTTTAAATGTATAAAAATTATAATAAAAATAGTCAAATAAGTGCCCAAAATCATGGATTAAAAAATTAAATATTTGAAAAAGTAAATATACAGTGATTAAATTGATTTTAAATGGAATAATAATAAAAAATTCATTATTCATTCAATTATGATGCAAGCCCTCTTCCACGAATCGCAGAAGCCATTTTGCTCCCACACAAGTCGCAGAAACGAGCTGGTAAAAAAACAAAAAAAACGTGAGAACATTTTTCTAGAAACAATTACGATTATATACTGGGGGTTGTGCACCAAAGACCTCCCCACCCACCCAATTGATTGAAATCTCAGGGTCATCGCAGGGCGATCCCTCACGAGCCGCCCCTCGAAATTAGTCAAAATAGGTGAAAAATATTGGAACATGGACGAAATATTATGCGGCCAGGACCGAGGAAGCTCGAGTGGTATGGATCTTCAGCCAGAATTTTCGGTCATTGGTAAATTAAAAATAGTGTTCTTTACATGTTCGCAACAATTCAATCCAGCTGCAGAGTTGCCATTTGTATTGATGGTTTTTGAGTTAATACTGCTAACAGTTGACTCCTAGTTATTCAGAATGGCACCACTGCATTTCTTATATACGTGTTACGTGAGTAATTCTGACTCACTCTGATTATCAATTCATTTGTGCTGTTCGTTGTAATGCAATAAACTTTGCGTCGTATATTTCGTTCAGGTCGGCAAGGACTTGACCACTAGGATTACTAGAGTAGTCTCCCCAGAGCGGGTGTCTGCCGTTCAGATCTTCAAGCATAAGAGATCTGAACGTTAGCTCGTGAGAAACGAGTTCACTCCCTGTCCTGCACTCCTCTCCTAAAAAGAAAAAGACTAAGAAGAGTCGGGGCTCCTTAAGTGAAGCGTAAACTCATCCACATTTAGGACACCCATCTTCAGCTCGTCGTTCAGGTCGGAAGGACTTGACCACTAGGATTACTAGAGTAGTCTCCCCAGAGGGGGTGTCTGCCGTTCAAATCTCCAAGCATGAGAAAGGGCCTCGGCTGACGATGGAATATACGCGGAAATAACAGTATACCTCCTATTTAGGTGGGGCTGCACAGCTACTGCCTGAAAGGAGCTATCTAAAGCAAATAGAAGAATGGAGACATCATCATGGTATAAATCGCAAAACCCTTATATCCCGGGAGGTTGGGCGGGGGGGCACACGCCCATCATTGTCTCATGCAAAAAGATAGCTAAAGGGGAACAGGACGGACGAGCCTCTGCAGCTTTTCCCAGTTGGCCTAGAGTCCGCGGTAATTCCATTCAGGGAATATGCCCCTAGACCTAGCTGGAAGGAGATGCAGGGGCCGTCTTCGAAGAAAAGACAGTCACAGCAATGGCCGTACGCCTCGCGGAGCAGAACTCCAGGCGCTGTTCCCGGACAATGCGCTGAAGGCGCTGTCGCCTCCAATGACTTATCGGGGGAGGTTGGGCTCGCTATGCGAGTCTTTTCCTCCCTCCGCCTAGAAACTTTAGGCGAGTGGGGCGGCTTGGTAGGGCGGGGGTCACACTTTAAAAGGATCCACCGTCTCCGAGCCACCCAGCTACCATTGGGTGTGGCGAAAGAGTTGAAACTCCTTTAGTGCAGTCCTCCTTTCGGGGATGAGCTTTAGAAACACCGGAAGATGGCCTCACGACCATCTTCATGGGTCTTTCCTCCTAAGTCTAACGAGTCAGTGGAGGCGCGCGGCGTGTTTCGCCAACGGGAAACGTTTAAACAGGGGGAAGGGAGGGGAGCCTTGCTTTTAGCCGGGGATGGGTGTGAACCCTTTGTGCCGTCAGCTTAACCAGATGAGCGCCCGGGGTGGGTAGAACCCGCAGAAGGGTTTCGAATGGGCGCGGAAATGACTGTGCTCGCAGGCCTGGAGGAGCCAGGAGCAGAGAGTGTTTTTCTTAACATTGAGGCACAGGACGTCTCAGGTATCGACGGCGCTAGGACCAAGTCCTTTGCCTCGCGAAATGAAAGACAATTCTGGGCCAGAACGGCCAAGATTTCCTTCGAAAAAGCGTGTTGCGGCCTTCCGCAATTGACACACTTGGCCACACATGATTTGGACTTATCGTGTGCGGCCTTGGAGCAACTTACACAGACCTCGGTTAGCCCCGACTTTGCTCGTCTACAAGAGTTATTAGTATAGCCGAAGCGTTGAGAGTAGTAGCACTTCCGCGGCAATGGCACGAATGCCTTCATGCGGTAGCGATACCAACCATCATGCCCCGACTCAGGGAGCTTGTTACAGTCGAACGTAACGAAAAGTATAGGGGTGGGTCTTGAGGCCCCTCCCTGTTTTCTCATCACACGTTCAACTTTGATCACCCCATGGTCGGCAAGCTCTAAGGTGAAGTCATCTATAGAGTAATCCACAAGTTCCCTCGCATAAAATACTCCTTTCACAAAGTTCATGGTAGAGTGCGGCGTAACACTCATAGGCGTACCATCAAGTGTCCGGAGGGCACTAATCATGGCCACCTCGGAGGGATTCAACGCATTCGTCAAATGGCTCCCCTCTGAGAAACGGGTCACCTTCGGCTCTCCACCAATCATACTAGTTAGAGCTTTCCTCTGATGGAACATGTTAGCCTTAGCCAACATGCTGCCATCAGTGTAATGAATAACAAGGAAGCGTTTGAAGCCAGCGGGTTCGTAAATGCTAGGTAGCCTCTGAATGAGGGACCCTCGATGTAATCGAGGCTCCGATCTGCACAGTTCTGGTCTTCGCCTGGAACTTCCCACCCGGGGGAGCAGCGAGGCTGGACGTCCTGATCTTGGCTTGGTGGCGTACCGAAACGGCAGCAGACCCAACCGTCCCCATGGCTTCCACAGAGGCAAAGGAGCCCGACTCTTCTTAGTCTTTTCCTTTTTCTTTTTAGGAGAGGAGGACAGGACAGGGAGTGAACTAAGAGGCCCTTTCGCTTGCTCAAGACGAGCTAACGTTCAGATCTCTCAGGCTTGGATATCTGAACGGCAGACACCCTCTCTTAGGAGACTACTCTAGTAATCCTAGTGGTCAAGTCCTTGCCGACCTGAACGACGAGCTGAAGATGGGTGTCCTAAATGTGGATGAGTTTACGCTCCACTGCCCGAGAAGCGCTTAATTTTACTACCTCAATCTATTTTTGTGCTTTCCGGATTTACAACCTGATTTATTTATTTTTTGGGGGGAGGGGGGGTCTATGACCTCCATGGTAGTGATAATTTTTTCATTCAAATATCATTTTGGGGGTCGCTGCCGCCCGAGAGCCCACCCCGATGCTGCTTGGCGTGGGCGCGGTTTTCCAAATTTCAGGAAATGTCTGATTTCTCTATTTCAGTCGTGGAGTTTAGGTTGGTAGATGAGGCCGCTGAGTTCTTCTCCGACAACCTCATCGCCGCCGGTCTAACTGCTATTCCTAGAATGTCTGGCCGTTTTGCACGCTAACCACTCCCGTGATGGTTAGCCGAGTGTGAGACGGCGCTCAAACAGAAGCGTTATGCCTACATGCACTATAAGCGCCGCCATAACGACTTCACTGTCGGTAAATTTCGTCGAGCTAGGGCTAGGTTGCGGTATATTTCGAAGCACGCCCGTCACTCTTCTTGGCGGGCATACGTGTCTTCACTTAACGGGAAGACCTCTCTAGCAGAGGTGTGGAAGCGTGTTAAAAGGATGCGGAGCAATTTCTCGCATGACCCTCTTCCGGTTCTCCAGGAGAATGGGACCGCAATCTCCCACCTCGCGGCCGTAGAGGAATCCTTTTCTACTGCTTTCTCATCATTCTCTAGCCGGGATGCTACTCCGCCATCATTCAATGCGCGTCGTGATCTCGCACAAGGCCACCGACTGGTCTTTATATTCAGAGGCGGAGAACCCTTCAACAATAGGTTTACTTTGAGTAGTTGTGTTCCGTTCTCGCTTCGTGCGCGGACACTGCCCCTGGTCCAGACGATATCCAGTACGCGATACTTCAACACCTGGGTGAGCGAGGCATGGCCTTTCTATTATATTTGTTCCACAGGAACTGGGTAAAGGGTATCCTCCAAGATTCCTGTGGAATCGCTACTGTGCTCGCTTTTTGCAAACTGGGGTAGAGGGATAACCCGGGAGAGATCCCTCTACCCCGTCCGGTTTCCACCCAATCTCTCTAACCTCCTGCGTGTGCAAATTGATTGAGAGATTGGTAAATATTAGATTAGCCTTTTTCCTGGACAGCGGAAGCCATCTGTCTTCTGCAGAGTGCGGCTTCCGCAAGTTCCACTCCACCTCGGATGCTCTGCTCCGACTCGAAAATGCCGTCTGCGAGGCCTTCCTTCGTAGACAGCACTACCCAACGGTGTTTTTTTCCATCTGGAGAAGGCCTATGATACCGCATGGCTATACGGCATTATGGAGACTCTCCACATGATGGGGGCGAGGGGACGCCTCCTAATGTTTATATCTGAATTTTTGCGAGATCGTCGATTCCGCTTACGACGGGGGGGGGGGGGGCGCTTCTCCGGCCCAATTGAGCAAGAAGAGGGTTTCCCGCAAGGAAGTTTCCTCAGTGTCATACTATGCCCTAAGCATCAACGGCATCACCTGGTGCTGCCAACAGATGTTCTCGCTACGCTCTACGTGGACGACGTTTCGATCTCTTTTGGTGCGGCCCAGATGCCAAATCTGGAGCGTCGACTCCAACAGGCCTTAAACCGCTTCTCTCGCTATGCCGAAGCGCAAAGGCTTCGGTTTTCCTTGGCCAAGAGTATGATGGTGCACTTCTGCCATCATTCACGGCTCCATCCTGACACACACTTGTTTCCAATGGGATACGCCTGGAAGTGGTTGAATCGCACCCATTTCCTTGGTCTTGTATTTGACCGACGCCTCACCTGGGAGGCTAATATTCGCAGCATTAGGGTCTCTTGTACCCGCGCCATAGCTATTCTTCTTTCCGTGATGTTCACCTCCTGGGGCGCTGATAGGGCTACCACCTTACTTTTTTATCGATCCCTTGTTCGTTAGAACAAAGGATCTACCCCTCAATGCCACGACGGCTTCAAGTTGCTTTCTGTCGTCTCCGAATTGGACAAACTCGTCAGACGCACCGCCATTTGATCGACCGCTCGCCTGCGCCATACTGTGAAGAGTGCGTTGTCCAACAAGACCTGTGTGGCACAGTGTTGAATGTCCCCGTCTTTATGATATCCGCGCACGTTACCTGTCCTGGTACCGGGACGAGCGGGGTTGCTAACGCTTGTCCAATGTACTTTGGAGGAGTTCGTGCACACCAACTTGTGGACTCTATTATGACTTTTTGGAGGAAGCTGGCCTCCACTATATTTGACCTTTTTTTGCATTTCCTTTTGTAGGTCACATGTTTCTGCGCCGGGATGAGGGGGCCTACCCCCGACGTCGGAGGACGCTGCCTTCTTGCCTTTTTTTCTTTTTCTCGTTATTTTATTTTAACCTTGGTCTTTTTTTATCGTGTTATGTGTTATTTATATATTGTTATTTCTTTTGGGCGGTTACTTGTTTTTTAATATAGCTTAATATTAGGCTGTTGTGTACGGCGACTTATGCCCAAGTAGGGAGTCGCCAGATTGGCTACTAGAATGAAAAAAAATAAAAAATAGCCACGGTAAACTAGATCAATGGCAACCTTCCTCATAGGCATGATAAGCATAGGATCATGGAATTGCCCACGCTCCACATATGCCAAAGAAAAAAATCGGTAACAAATGCAAACAGGGTCGTCATCAAGCTCAGTCCGATATAAAGGAGAAGATAGAGGTTGAATAAGAAAAGGAAGAAAGGGACAGACACAGAGAAAAATTGGGAGGGCGAATGCCAACAAAAGGACCGAAAAAGCAAAGATATATAGGGAACTTAAGGTCATATAAATGCTGAATATCATAAAATAATATAATTCTATATTACATAAATAACAAGATAAATAAACTAAATGAAAAAAAGGAATAGGATATACTAAAAGTCCGCTTCGTCACCCTCATTAAAGTGAGAGTGGACTCCCTCGCCACTAGAAGGTATAGCAATGCCCTCTGGCATTCCTATAAAATATTAGCATACTTTCCTTTTTAAATCCAATGTTAAAATACCCAATCATTTTCCAATTTAATTTCAACCATTTCTATTCAATCCTATATTAATTGATCAATCAAAAATCTCAAATTTTTATATACATGTATTTTCAATATATTTTTGTATAAATAATTACTTCCAAAATCGTGGCTAAGATACATTTTTTTGACAACGTTTTCTTTAGTCAAACACGCAAATTAACACGCTTTCAGCTCTTCAACATTGAACACAAATATTCTTCACTCGTGTATCGTCATTCTCATCGTAAAGATCAGTAAATATTCCTTCTCCATTTAATCATTTAACTCCAAACAAATCATACTTAGTTTAATTCCTCGTCCTCTCATCCCTGACTCCCATGAACACTAGTTGCTACCTTGTTACCTAATTACCATTACCTATTTACCTTGTTATATATCTACCTTACACCAAGCTTAGTCACGACGAAAATTTAGTATTAAACTCACGTTTAATTTGTATAATTAAATTCAAATTCAATCAAGATATTTCAACTATGTTTCATTCTTGTTAATCTATAATAATATATATTTGGTTCTATCCTCGTTGTATTTCATCCATTCCTTAACGATTTCGTGGTCAGCCATTAAGCCTAACTTCGCCATAAGCTCAGCCACTCGAGCCATTTTAGGATTCAATAATTCTCCCCCAAAACTTATAGATATAGGTTTGTTGTGAAGTATTTACCTAGGTTCATATCACGATGGCCCTATATCTATACAGACATGGAAGGAACTCCTCCACACTAAGTTCCGAAACACCGTGGATGGGGATAGGGCTTCCATTGAGAAGAGGCGGTTATAAACATTAACTCGCGTGGGCGGGGAGTGATATCTGATAAGGACTTTGAGATTTTGAAGAACTAGAGGTGCAACCTCTCTGCAACTGTTCTTTCTTCGATTAGTTTAGAAGTCCCTCCCTAATGGCATGCGAGTACGAGGAAGCGAGTTTCATCGCCACGCACCAGACTCGTCCTGAGATGTTATTAGGTGAAGAGGAGGTTTATGTCTTAGAGCCACTCCTTCTAGGAAGGGCGGCGGGACACTTTAATATAACAGCGAAGCACCACTTTGGCCTGGTTCCTCTGGGCCTTATTTTGTTGAGGAAGAGTTCGGTAGTATCAGCGAGTTGCGCGCACCTTAGCGCGAACTACTTCATTACACTCTGGAAGGAGACCACTACGTGACGATGTTGGAATATGCCGGAAGAATGGTAAATAGATAATAACATAGTGAATAACATAGATCAGAGTACGGTTAGGTCCTCATCAACCATTAAAAACTCGTAAACCATATGCGAGTAAGGTCAGCTGGTAGATTACCTGACCTACTCAGTCCTATTGCAGTGTTATTTCTCTCACAGACTTTGTGCCTAGGGGGATTTTTTTTTCTAATTTTTAGAAAGTGCCCATTTTGCGATTGCAACCATGATAATTAATTACCCCATTAATTAGCTACATTAAATATAAGTAAAAGAGAAAAGCAAAACACCCCAAAAAACAAAAATAAAACAAAACCAAAGAACAAAAACAAGAACAAAATAAAAAAAGAAGGAGAATAAGAAGAAGTAAGTACGTGCCAAGACCGGGGAGAGTAAAATAAAATGAAGGAGGCCAGCTTTCTTCAAAGAAATCAGACTCCACAAGTTTGTATGGACGAATTCGTCCCCAGTACAAGAGACAAGCGGTACTGACCCCGCTCGTCCCTATAATGGTACAGCTAAGGTGCGCGAAGATCCCCCAGATTGCAAGTTTTAACAAGAATGTACCCAGCTGTCTATGGGACAGCGCAGTCATCGCAGTAACGTGTATGGAGAGCTCCATCAAATGGCGGTGCGTCCCGTGATTGGGCGCAATTCGAAGACGAGAGAAAATGACTAAGGCGTGGAGGCATCGATGGGGGGGGGGTAAGTTCACGGGAAGAGTTGTGGCGCGATGGCACGAAACTTTAAATTCTCATCGACCATCGACCATCTTCTTTGCCAGGCAACCCAGAAGGCTGACCTGATTTTTGCTGTGTACTCAGTATGACGAAGAGCGGAGCTCTGGTCTGGTCGTCGTGGACTCTTTGACACCCTCGTCGGTGCGCTCATTCCTCACAATCCCTACATATCCTGAACCCAAGAGAAGATAATTTCGACATCCACCCGTCTCCATTAACCGTGGCCTCACGGATACAGCTAACCAGGGGGGAGAGGAGATTTCAATAAGTCTAGAGCACTCAGGGCGCTTGTGAATCATTAGAGATAGCAATCCGGTCTTCGAACCATACACAGCGCGTTCTCATACGTATCGAACGGTGTATTGCAACCACATCGGCCGTGAAGATAGGCGCAGCATCTAGTAAAGCCACGCTGACTTCAATCAAAGGAGATACGTCGTGGAAGCCCTACACCTTCTTCGCACTTGGACCATCCGTTTACACTAGCACGGGTAAAGCGTTACAGGAAGTGTAATTCAAAAATGTGTAAGGCAATAAGTTCTCCTGGCGCTGTAGATGCTTTGGGAACATAGGAGTGGCAACAAATAGTCAAAGATAGTACCATTGAGGGTAACGTCCAGTGCAGAGAAAGAGTCGCACCGTCCCGAGAACTACACCGAGCTGTGGAAGGAGTTCCCTAGGCCTAAACTTGAAGGGCTTTGGGTATGACTGGCGTCTCTCGTCGGCACAGGCACCGTCTTGATCGACCGCGGATGCAGTGAGAGTCATTGACGTACAGGCGCATAATGCACCGTGTAGGGTGCATAGCGAGTTGCATCCACCCGATATCAACAAGTAGAACCTCAATGGGGAACGTGCGGAATGCACCTACTGCCAGAGGGAGACCGGTGTGGTGGATAAAGTCAATACACGCTGGATTGCGGATGCGTAAAACTTGCATGAGTAGTCAAGCTGCGAAGGGACAAATGGTCGTGAGAAAAGCACTATCATCACACTAATTACTGAATGTCATGCAACGAAGAATGTTCATGGCGTGGGTACAAGAGATCCTAAAACTATGAATATGTGCCTCCCAGGTGAGGCGTCTGTCTAAAACAATATCAAGGAAACGGTGCAAACCCACCACTTCCAGGCGAACTCTGTTTATGAACAAGTCCAAATCTTGGTGGTGCCGCGGTTGGCAGTAGAAGCGAACTACCTTGATCTTGAACAAGGAAAGCAGTTCAACTTCTTTTGGAGTCGACGCTCCAGAGTTGGCATCTTAGCCGAAAAGTCGTCTACGTAAAGCGTAGCAAAAACATCTTCCGTTAGCGACGAGGTGATACCGTTGATGTTAAGGGCAAAGAGTGTTGCCCTGAGGACAATTCCCTTGAGACCACCTCTTCCTTCTTTATTTGGTCGGAGAGGGCTCCTCAGTGGTGGATTAACCCTTTAAGCAGAATAAGCAAGTGCTTAGGGCATCAAAGGAAGGAGGGGCACCTCATAAACTTTTCTTAGCCGAATTTACCATTTATATTATTAAATTAATTAAATTAATAGCCATTTTCAAAATTTAATAAAAAAATAATAAGTTCTGTTTATAAAGCGCTCTCTCATGTGCCATGTTTATCTTGTAAAATAAAGTACACGGTGCTCGCAGATTGGAAGTTATACAAGGTTTGAACAAGTCTAGTACGCGTTTGAAACAACGCAAGTGACGGGTAGTAGCTCGTAAGTGTTAATTGCATGTGCATTCACTACCGCATTCTTGCTTTAAGTTGCTTGATGACTATTCCAATAGTACACTCAGCTATGGTTGTTGAATATATTAAAATGTAAGTACGTTTTATATATTTTGAATGCGTTTATACTAGCCTCCCCTCCGGATTCTTTTTAAAGCTGACACTATTTACTAGGGAGGTTACCTCCGTGACTGAGCGTCACGGTGAGGACGGGTAGGAGGAGCTCGTATCCATGACAGGCAGTCCACCTAAGAGAAGCATAACTCTGATTTCAAAACCCTGGAGCCACAGGCATAATTGCCTCTGTTAGTAGATATTTTTTTAAGGGGGTGGTTTCAGTAAAAATGTTAAATTTAATATAGCTAGAGCGATAGAACTTGTGCACCCTTATAGGGGATTGAAATTTAAATCGAAGTTGTTCCTGTAGACTTTTCCGATTTCTCAACAGAAACTGAGATTTTTTGAAAAAACTAAAAATACCTCCGTAATTTTAAAGGGTATTTTAAAATCGCTAAGGCTCCGAAGTTTTCTCATAAATTTGTATTTTGCAAGTTGGATTATGTACACAAGTCTAAAAACTAATTTTTTGCCGTAGAGTTTTACAAAATTTTTAAAAAATATTATTTTAAGGCTACTTTTGTAAAATTTTCAAAAAAATCAGAAAAAATACCGATTTTTGTGTTTGATGTTTTTTTCTCAGAAACTATAAATGATATCATAGTAAATCACCTCGACATGTTTGTAGAGCTTGAAAAAAAAGAATCGAATGCACTTAAAAATACCGAAATTTCGAATGAAATTTGGTACATTTATAGATAATTGAAAAAGAAATCAGATTTTGTTCTATGTATTTTTTCGATTTCACAATAAAAAACGAGATATCCCTAAAAAATATGCCCCCCCCCTCCGACTTTTAGGGGGTATTTTCAAATCGCTACGGCTACTTCATTTTTCGTCGTAGACCAATGGTTCGAAGTGCAGTCGACTCGTATTTTCAAGTTCTACAAACTCTATCATTTTAATTAAGATATCCTTTATATTTTTATTTTATAGTGCTTCTGTTGAAAGTTTTATGAAAATATGACCAAAAAAATACAACTTTTTGTGTTTGATTTTTTTTTCTCAAAAACTTTGTGATATCTTTATATTTCGTCTATGCAGTTTATAGAGCTTGAAAAGACGATTCTGAAACAAAGCGCAAGATTCAGCAGTATACTGGGAATAAAATTGTCCGTATTGTTCTGCCTATGATATGTGTAGCTGTGTTGATACCGTCATTTTAGTAGTGGCAAACTAGTAAGGCATTGTTCATAGAAACATTTTATTGGGACAAAGGCCATTAGTGAGAAATACAATAGAAAGTGGTTACTGTATTCTCCATTAACAGGATTAGTTTATTGTTTTGATTTTAAACTGTTTGTTCATAAAAAAATCTCAAATTTTGTTACAAGAGAAGGGTTCAGTGAATGGCGAAATACTATTGTAATTGATAAGCAGGAGAAAAACACTACTCACCGAGACTCATTGCAAACATATTTAACTCGCCGACAAAGTACGTGGTTGAAGTCACAGTTGGAGAAGAGTCTGATTATTAGGAACATGTCTTGAGGTGTGTCATAGCCAGTGGTGGGATTCAAAAATTTTAAGAACAGGTCCTCTCATTGCAGGTCTCACTAACAACAAGTGATGTTATGAAGCAGATTTCCTTTAGTTATCGTGAATGGACGAAGTTTCAGATCATCTTAAGCAATTTTTGCATGGTTACATGGCTCACTTTGGCCTCCAAAGCAGGTTGTCTGGTACTACTTGGATTTTGCCAGATTTTGTTCGTGTTAATGATGATGGTTACAGTCCTGACTGATAGAGGATGGATGGTCTTCACTCTTCGAAGAAAACTGCCTGTATCTTTAGGCTGTTTGATAGCTTAAAAATAAACCAGATCTGCTTACAGTGGGGTTCAACATTCTGAAAATATCACCCGTTGTATTCACGCTTCACTACAGGTACTCGATTGCTTCATATTTGTGAATGGGTGTTGTTTATATGAATTTACAATTTGATTCACAAAATTCAATAACTCCTGGAAGGACCTGCAAAATTATAACTAATTAAATATATATGTAAATGTACATATTTAAAATTACTTGTAAAGGGCAGTCTGCACTTTGTTTTCACCCTGTTATTTTTCCATTTATTTTGTTGTCTGCTTGTCAAAAAATATATGTTAGCGTAAAACCCTCAATATATTTCCTGATTTCAATTTTTATTGTGACGTGGTCAGTGGCGGATCCATTATAAATGTTTGGGGATGCTAACCTGAATTCCTACCTCTAAGGCAGTGGTTCTCAACTTTTTTTGCCAACGGCACACCTAAGAGCACATGAAAATATAGCGGCACTCCTGGCTAAATATAAATGAAAAATATTTGAATGTTGCAAAATAAAAACATATCAAGTCATAGACGGCATATAACAGTAGACTGCTATTGTGCCACTGCACATACTAGTCATAGACACATATAATGACTAAAACTAAATTAAGAAAAACACAGATATGAACTTACTTTATTGCAGTGTTTCGAAATTCATCAGTCAAATGGTCAGCTTCTTTAATGAGAAATTTGTGCCTCGCTTTTCCTCATAATTTCCTCAATGTTTGGTCGAATATGAGACAAACAGATACTCATTTCTTCTTTAGTTGTACGTAATCTCTCACGCTTCTTGTTTTTAATGTTATTTTATGTTGAGAAGCCTAATTCGCATATATAAGTTGAAAATTGTAATAAAATCGCTAATGCTCTTTTATATAATGAGGGATACTCCTCTTGAATTGAAAACCAAAAAATATCAATTGTCAGAGTCAAATGTTTTAATTTTAGCCCTCGACACAAGAAAAGATGGCTAAATTTTCTTCATGTAACTCAAGTTCAATATTTGAAGAAAGATTAATGAAATAATCTCTAATCCAGTGATACTTTTCTGTCTTTAATGATGCAAAATAATTGTTGATGCTTTCGTCCAGTCCTGTCAGATGAGTAACCACAATAGGGATCATTTCTTTAAGGCAATAAGGTAAAACATATCAAGATTGCCAGTGATTGTTCTATTTTTCCAAATCACAATTTTCTTTTTGAGGGCAACTAACTTGTCTGTTGAAGTGAGAATATTTCCGTCTTTACATTGCATGCAACTGTTTGTTTTATTTATTTCACAAAATATTTCTCTTAAGTATTCCATTTTAGACATCAAAATTTCTCAACTAAGGTTTTCACAGAATTTCTCCTGTTTTTCCTCTTGTAGTTGTGGACATTCCCGTCAATAAAACGTACAAATGCAGGCAATTAACTTTTAATACTGATGTCAGTGGATTCATCCACAGTTGAAGCAAAATTAGAATTCTTCAATATTTTTCATTTCGTTAACATTATTTAATACTTTGCCTTTCGACAGCCATCGAACTTCAGTAGGAGGTAATAACTTAATATCCTGAGAGTCCATTTCTGTGCACAGTTGTTAAAATAATCGTGACTTCAATGGCCTACTTTTTATATAATTGACCATTTCAACAACTTGATGTAACACAACATTTAATCTTCCTGCGATATTTTTGAAACGAGAACTTCTCTATGTAGAAAGCAATGAGTACAAATGAGTTTGGGATTTTTTTTTATCTGAGAGGGATACAAATCCTTAATACAGCCTGCCAGGCATGGGGCTCCATCAGTGCAAATACCAACACAGGACTTCCAAGACAAATTCATTTCATTGAGGTAGTCTGTTGCCGTATCAAAAATATCTCTTCCTCTTGTAGTTGTGGACATTTCTTTACAACATAAAATTGATTAATAATTTCATTAACGTCAATAAAACGTACAAATGCAAGCAATTAACTTTTATTATTGATGTCAGTGGATTCATCCACGGTTAAAGCAAAATTAGAATTCTTAAGCTTTTTCTGAACAGTATCTTCAATATTTTTTTATATATCTCGAATTCTTTTACGTATTGTATCATTCGAAAGCGGGATATTGTTCAATTATTTCTCAGCCTTTTCACCAAACATGGATCTTACCATCTTTTTGTAAGCTGGGAGGATGATTGACTCAGCAAGCGTGTGTGATTTAGATTTTAATACAGCCACATGTATTGACGCTAGTTGAGCTCGTTCAGACACGGTCATTATTTTTTTCAAAATAACTTTGCCTTTGTGATTTATGCTCGAACAATCTTTGAAAATAATCAAGCTTTTTATCTTTCAGAGATTAATGTTTAGAAATAAAATGTCTTTCTAACTTACTTGGTACCATGGATTCATTTGGCATTGTTTCACCGCACACTCCACATGATGGACTTGGTAAATAAACGTCAGCAGACCAATAAAATCCAAATTTCAAATAATTATCACAATATTGTCAATTAATGTTTTTCTTTTTGACACTTGTGTAGCCAAATACTTGTTCAACCTGTTTGCCAATATAGGCAATCATAAATTTATCTCTAAAGCAAATATTTCTATTAATTTAAATTAATCTTGTTTTATATTATAATTTAACAGTTAAATTATATACAAAACAAGATTAGTTAAGTTAAATTTTAACTTAAGACAAGTATTGACCAATATCCAGTCACGATCAATATTAATGAAGAACGAAACAATAAAAAATGTACAATTGTTAGCATTGCCACATTTGGAAAGATTTCGCTCATCCCTAAATGAACAAAGTTAAGTATGCAACGTGTTACAGTTGGGATCACATAGATTTTTGCATTTTCCTAGTTTGCCGTTCAAAATTTCACGGTGGACTTAAAAACATCTGGTGGCACACCCGTGTGCCGTGGCACAATGGTTGCGAACTAGTGCTCTAAGGTATAATTCTGAATTTAATCATTATTTTTGAGATTTGCGTGTATTTTGGACATGTGTCATATAAGGTACATTCGATCGCAACGGTTTAAAAAAACTGTTTTTATATAGACTCTATATTATTACATAACTAGTTCTGAATAGCAAAATAGAAATATGACTTTAAAAATATCAACATAAACGTGTCTAAAAGGGTGAATAATAGCATCTAATACAGCATTAGTCATGGTATTTCAGATGAACAATCAACCTCCTGTTCGTTTGGACAAATACATTGGTTACGCTGTCCATTCTAACATCACTTTTGTTGTGAACATCGATCAGCAATAGGTCGTTGAGGCGTTCTTGACCCTATAGTTGTGCTTGAGGTTGATATATGAGGTAGCCAGTTATAGAATTTGAGAGTAAATAGTGGCACCGAACGTTCTTGTATTCTCGTGTTAGAGGCTTCAATGACATTTAATTTCAGGCGGCGGAGAACTTGGTAGGCTTCGGAGTAGAGAGGACTTCGCTTGACCGAGAGTTGATATTAGGTAGGGTGGTCTTAAAGGATCGATGTGGATTACCCGTAGCAAGGAAATCGCAAACGGAGGAATCTCGGACTCTTTATTAGGGTGTAGAACTTGGGTAGCTTTGCCTTAGGAAGAATTCAAGACGTGCGTATAGTGTATTCAAGCGGGCCTATTACTCCATGATGTATCTCTCTGACTACCTGACACTTTCTTTCTTCTCTTGTTTCTGACTCCTCCTGACCCCTTTCTCCTCTCTGACTGACTGACTGACCCTGAGTGTGTGAGTTTGGCAGTATATATTTGTGTCGGAAACAATGGGCGTGGCCGATCATTATCCAGTAATGTTGTTTGGGTGGAGCCTATTCCACTTCCTTTTAATTCGTGTCCATGGAAATAGAGATTTATTTTAGTTAAAATACCAAAGATGCAACTTTGAGTTTCGCAGTTTTTTGTTAGTAAATAATGGCCGCTACTATCGCCATATATATATATATATATATATATATATATATATATATATATATATATATATATATATATATATATATATATATATATATATATATATATATATATATATATATATATATATATATATATATATATATATTGTGATAGAACGGTTTGAGGCCGCTTAATTTCAACCGTTATCACATGTTGTTTAAAAACACGATGCTACCCAAGGGAGCATCTTCGCTTTGAAGCCGGGCGCATTATCGCCGCCACCTGAGTCAATGTTTAAACAAGGAGGTTTACCTTCCCCCGTTTCTCCCCATGCGCTGACCTCGCCAGATTGAGTTAGGCTTATGGGCAGATAAGGTATTGTTATCAGGCGTGGCTGTGAATTCCCTCGAAGCCCCCACTCCATTGTCCCCTACGCCAAGGGGATGTCCAGACTATTTATATGGAAACTTTACCACTAAGATGAGATTTGAGATCCAGATTTTCTTCGCGAAACATCACTACGATCCACTCTCACCTTGGCGCCAAGGGCCCTCGACCTCAAGATCCACCATCACTTGTCCAGAAGAAGGACAATATCCCTTGAGTGCCAAGGTTCAAGCCTTCGTGACGCCAAGTCCACAAGGCTTTCCCTGTTGTTCAGAAAGAGAACAACGTTAGAACAGCCATTGTTCTTCCGAGCCCGTAGACAAGAAACGGTTCTCACCCCCTTCTGTTGTTCAGAAGAGAACAACGTAGAACAGCTATTGTTCTTCCAGCCCGTTAACCAAGAAACGGTTCTCACCCTTCCCCCTTGTTGTTCAGAAGAGAACAACATTAGAACAGCCATTGTTCTCGAGCCCGTAGACAAGAGACGGTTCTCACCCCCCCCCATCCTGTTGTTCAGAAGAGAACAACGTAGAACAGCCATTGTTATTCAAGCCCGTTCGTCAAGAATCGGTTCTCATTCCCAAGACGCCACGTCAGGATCATTTAATTCCCCCCCTCCCCTTCGGCTGGAACTCGCCAGGGGACCGAAGATTCATTCACGTCGCCTTCCTCTGCACAACAAGTGTATTTACGTAAGCTGAACGTTACCTTTGAGTACTTAACCCCTTTGTCAACCCTATCCTGTGCTTTAAATGGTCAAGTGACCCACCCCATCCCTTTAACTTTTATTTGTTTTACCTTTTTAAATCTCTCTTAATACTCCGATTAGCTAGATTTCCCACGACCCTTTTCATTCTCTGTTTATGTCAATATTTTCCGTTTTGTGTATCGTTGATAGTCTTTTATTAATAAAACTCTATTTTATTAATGATAGCCATATTATCATCCGTGAGCTCAGTTCCACTTCTTAAGCATATCTAAGATAAATAATATCAGTCAAGCCAGACAACCACGCACTCTAAAGATAATTAAATAAGTTCCCTCAACGAATAGTCATATATGGTATATCGTCGAGAGTCCATTCTACGACATATATATATATATATATATATATATATATATATATATATATATATATATATATATACTATTTAAATTTGGTATCAAGTGTGTAAGGTTTAACGCTATATCTTTGCAAACACTGGTCTCAGTCGAGTAAAGCATAGTGTTATTCGTTATAATAATATAGTATAGTAGTTCCCTTTTGTTTTAACGATTCCTTTACCCTTTTTTTAAACTTAAGAAGCTGGAGTAGCTCAAGAAACTGTTATAATAATTTGTTTGTGTTTTTTTGTGTGATTTTAGTCAGTGGTTATTTAGATCGAGAAACCAAATACGAATAGGTCAGTGCTCATATTTAGGTAGGCTAATTCTCTAGAAGGCATAATTCTTGTTGCAAGCCCCCCCCAACCTTCCACTAAAGCTCCCCAATTTCAGGGATGGAGAGGATTTCGGAGCATTTTTAGCCCACTTCGAAAAGATCCTCGAAATCAATAACATGGATCTGGAGGCTGAAGGTGTAGCCAGATTACTTCACTTGTTAAATTGTAAATTGCGCGAAATTTTTATATCTTTACCATCTGAATGTAGAATTAACTACAGCACCTTAAAAGCTGAGTTATTGGCCGCTCATAATATGACTCCCGATTTCTACCGCCAAGAATTTCGAGGAGGTCGTATTAAATTCGGACAGACGTTCCGTCAATTCGGATACATTCTTCAGAGGAATTTTAAATTTTGGTTAGAATCCTCAAAGGTTGATCCTAACTACGAGTCGTTAACAGACTTCGTGTTGTGGGATCAATTTTGGGCGTCTCTCCCGACGGAGATCGGCGCGTTCGTCAAGGATCGTCGGTGCCAGACCTTTAAAGAATGTACCGAAGAAGCGGATGTCTATGCCGCAAGCCATAATTTATACCCAAAGGAGAATCGAACTTCTCACCAATCCCGCAACCAGGAAAGAAGGAAGGATTCGCGCCCTTTCACAGGAAAGCTGACGAAGTTTCCGGGCCCCGTAAAACCCCCAAACTTCTTTCCCACAAACCAACAACGGGACTCCAAACCTCCCGTTAAGATTTCTCCTCCATCTCTCTTCCCGAAGCGACCAATCATATGCTTCACCTGTGGTGTAGAAAACCGCATGTGCTGGAATTGCCCCAAAATTCTAGGCTTAGAAGCGGACCAGCCCACCAAGTTCACCAGATTAATGCCACCCCGGCTTCCCCGGTGGTGCAGACCCAAGCAGCAACTTCTCTCCCTCCGTCAGGCCACCAGGTAAATTTTATTTTTGACAAAAGTTCACCGGGAACTTTGAAATTTGAGGAGGGCAACGTGAACGGCTGCCGAGTATCGACTCTCGTCAGGGACACATGATGCACGTGTTTCATCGTGTCCGACGAGCTCCTCACCCCAGTGGACCCTAACCACGAAAATTTGCGGTGGTATATGACTTCCTTGGGCGGGCGAACCAATTCCCCGTCGTTAGATGTTACCTGCAGTGTCAATATTATGATGGCTGGGCTGAAGTCATTTCAGCACCCATACAATTCTGTTCCGTGCTTATAGGACAGAGCCCCCAAGTAAGTTCCGACCCTGTGTCTCAGGCCGCCCTTCCTCGAGGCCGAGCTAAGAAAGAAGCCCAGGAGCCCGTCCCCATCAGAACCCCGATACCGTCCGATTTCTCGGAGACCCTTAACCAGGACCTTAGGTCATCACAAAAGGAGTGTGAATTACTAACACCCTTAGGTGATAAGGCCCAAGACAAGGACACGGAGACTGTCCGTGGACCCAAAGAAAAAAAGTACCCCCAACGCGCCCATGGAGATACCTTCGTAGCACTGGACGAAACATCGGCGCTTGAAGAAGATTACCCCGCGGAGTCCCTTAATATAGTACAGACAGTGTGCATCCAACCTGATGCCGATTACCCTCCTCTTTCCCTACCAGGCGAGTCTTTTGAACTCTCTGACCTGGATATTGACGCGTAGCTGACACCACATCAAAAGAGTCAGCTACAAGAACTATTTGAATGGAGTCACCATTTAACCACCCTATTAGCTCTTTTCGAGCGACTGCGCGAAAATGGCCTCACCATTGGCCCCAGCAAATGCCATTTTGCCCACGAAACCATAAAATACTTGGGTTTCAAAATAGGACAAAGCCAGTTAGGTCCCCAAGAGGACAAGATTAAGGCAATCGCCGACATGCCCCTCCCGCTTACAAAGAAGCAATTGAGATCGTTCCTAGGATCAGCTTCTTACTATCGGCGATTTGTTCCGAATTTCACTGCAATTTCGGCGCCCCTCAGCTCCCTTTTAAAAAAGAATTTCCCCGATCGTCTACGTTGGAATGATGTCGCTGTTTCCCATTTTAATTAGCTCAAGAGTAAGCTCATTTCTGCCCCCATTTTAAAGTTGCCCAACCCGGAAAAATCCTTTGGGATTAAGACCGACGCGAGCAACGAGGGCATTAGAGGTGTACTCCTTCAATACGAGGATGACGGAACGAGTAATCCATTTGCATATGCTAGTCGCCAATTATTACCACGTGAAAAGAGATATGCCACTATAGAGAAGGAAGCTCTATCAATTATCTGGGTTATAGACAAATTCAAAATGTACTTGATAGGAAAAGAATTTCAGATAGGAACCGACCACCGTCCGTTAGCCTATATCCGGAATGTACGACACTCCAACGGCCGAATTATGCGCTGGAGTTTACTCTTGCACGAGTATCAATTTAAAATAAATCATATAAAAGGTTCCGATAACCAGGTCGCTGACGCACTCAGTAGGAATGCGTTACCGAATAGCGTAGAGTAATTGTATTCGTAGGATTAGGATCTCCATGTATGTATATACCGTCTTGTACGACTTAAATTAGATTCTCTTGTAATATAATTAGTTAATGTATAATATAATTAGTTAATGTATATGTCTGAATTTTGTAACGCTCAATGTCTATTTTTTTTGTATGTATATATATTTGTACCCATTAAATTACGTATAAATTATTTTGTCCCATATGTACTAATTTTATATCATTTCATTGTTACATGCCCCTTTTTTGATTAAGTTTGTATTAAAGGTTATTTTCCCCTATAATCAAAAGATCAAAATAATAATATGTATTGAGGTAATACTAGTTAGGTGCATGAAGGTATGGTCGGTACAAGAAAACGAGTTCCCCACAACGGAGCTCTATCGTTGTCCCTTCTCTCTTTTTTTTCGAAGTGAAAACTTCCCCCGGAATGGAGGGGTATGATAGAACGGTTTGAGGCCGCCTAATTTCAACCATTATCACATGTTGTTTAAAAACACGATGCTACCCACGTGCATCTTCGCTTTGAAGCCGGGCGCACTATCACCGCCACCTGAGTCAATGTTTAAACAAGGAGGTTTACCTTCCCCCGTTTCGCCCCATGCGCTGAACTCGCCAGATTGAGTTAGGCTTATGGGCAGATAAGGTATTGTTATCAGGCGCGGCTGTACATTCCCTCGAAGCCCCCACTCCATTGTCCCCTACGCCAAGGGGATGTCCTGACTATTTATATGGGAACTTTACCACTAAGATGAGATTCGAGATCTAGATTTTCTTCGCGAAACATCACTACGATCCACTCTCACCTTGGCGCCAAGGGCCCTCGACCTCGAGATCCACCATCACTTGTCCAGAAGAAGGACAATATCCCTTGAGTGCCAAGGTTTGAGCCTTCGTGATGCCAAGTCCACAAGGCTTCCCCTGTTGTTCAGAAATAGAACAACGTTAGAACAGCCATTGTTCTTTCGAGCCCGTAGACAAGAAACAGTTCTCACCCCCTTCTGTTGTTCAGAAGAGAACAACGTAGAACAGCCATTGTTCTTCTAGCCCGTTTGCCAAGAAACGGTTCTCACCCTTCCCCCTTGTTGTTCAGAAGAGAACAACATTAGAACAGCCATTGTTCTCGAACCCGTAGACAAGAGACGGTTCTCACCCCCCCTGTTGTTCAGAAGAGAACAACGTAGAACACCCATGGTTATTCAAGCCCGTTCGTCAAGAATCGGTTTTCATTCCCAAGACGCCACGTCAGGATCATGTAATTTACCCCTCCCCCCTTCGGCTGGAACTCGCCAGCGGATCAAAAATTCATTCACGTCCCCTTCCTCTGCACAACAAGTGTATTTACATAAGCTGAACGTTACCTTCGAGTATTTAACCCCTTTTTCAACCCTATCCTGTGCTTTAAATGGTTTAGCGACCCACCCCATCCCTTTAACTTTTATTTGTTTTACCTTTTTAAATCTCTCTTAATACTCCGATTAGCTAGATTTGCCACGACCCTTTCCATTCTCTGTTTATGTCAATATTTTCCGTTTTGTGTATTGTTGATAGTCTTTTATTAATAAAACTCTATTTTATTAATGATAGCCATATTATTATCCTTGAGCTCAGTTCCACTTCTTAAGCATATCTAAGATAAATAATATCGGTCAACACAGACAACCACGCCCTCTAAAGATAATTAAATAAGTTCCCTCAACGAATAGTCATATATGGTATATCGTCGAGAGTCCATTCTACGACATATATATATATATATATATATATATATATATATATATATATATATATATATATATATATATATATATATATATATATATATTATTCATTCGAGTTTTTCTTATTTATGAAACCCGTTATACCTCTTTTTATATTATTTGTCCTCGCAAAATTATTCGTCTACCTGTTAGAAGCCTTTATAGGGTTGACATGATAGTCATTTGTGAGGCTTCATTCAGAACAATTTCCTCTTTGCAATGGTCGCTACAAAACTTGCACGCGCTTATCACACTACTTCACTTTCAACTGGAATGCACTTAAGGATACTGAGTTAACCTAAATATATATATATATATATATATATATATATATATATATATATATATATATATATATATATATATATATATACGGACTATTTACACTCTACATTAATGATTTATTGACTTTGTACGTTTTAATTTGTTAAGACCGATATTTTTTTCTATATCACCGGACATTTACCTTTTACTTCTTTAAAAAGTTCTGAATTTGACTAGGTAAATTGATAAACACGGGAATACAACACTTTCTACGCTTGTTATTAATAAGTTTAAAATAAACTGTACCCGAACGTATGGCGTGAGTTCGTATATCTTCATCTTGTTCCAGTGTTGCTTGCAGTGGTCCGGTGTGCAGAAATGCGTTCTTCTAACATTCACGCTGTTGCTCCTTCGAAAGGGTAGGCCAACGACTTGGCCAGGTCGTTTTCTTCTTACGCTTACAGTAGGCTCAATGGTGTTTTCGTTGGCGACTTCTGCTTCCTTAAGTTTAACTCGTTGTTCATTTTGTGGGTACATTTTTCAATCCTTCTTCTCGTTCGAGCAAAGGGGTCACCAGTCATAGCTGAATGGGGGGGGGGGGGGGCAGAGAATTGGTGGCGGAGTCTTTATTTTTCACGGGGAATTCGCCAGGCCTACTTCTTTCCCATCCTTTGAGGGCAATTGACCATGAAGTCTACCTCCTTGGGAGAGAAGCACCCCATGACCAGTGACAAGGCCTACTTATTCAGGCCTACTTAATATTTAGGCTGGAGGCTGCACTCGATGAGGTTTGCTGAGCTCGTGAAAGGCCCCGCGTCCACGAAGCGGAAGAAGCTGGTCAGCCTCATATCTACTAGATGAGTTGAATAACAACACGATACAGTCATTGCGTTCATCAAATTCTTGCAGGTTATTGCCAACTTCCTCGAGGATGAGAGCCACACTTTCTCATTAGCTTGGTCATAGCTGAGTATGTTCTAGCTCACACCGTGACGCCCAGCCGAGCCATGCAGTCTCCTACAGTCGATCTCTTCTCATCACCTCGCGCCGAACTGTGAAGTTGGGACTTATCTCAACAAGACCGTGTAAGATGCACTGACCAGCTTCCACGACGTCTCCAAGAAGCCATAGAAGCTGCTCCAAGAGATCGGCTCGTCACATGACATCATTCTTGTTCCTCGAGTTTGTAGGTGACAAATGTGGCGATGGAACGTACCCTTCCAGATAGCTGAGGAATATTACCACCGATTTGTTTATGTCCCGATCATTGACCAGGTGTTAACTGAGCTGCAGAGATGGCTCTGGGACAACACTATTCGTCTTCAAAATCAAGCATTGGCTCAGCTGCGCCCACGTAGATGTTGCTGCTTTACTGGAGGTGGCAAAAGTCTACGAGGCTGACATAGATGCATTGAACCTCGTCAAGGCGGAAGCAGAGCGCTGGTTTTCGTTAATAATCAAGTTTGACTCCATTGGAGATGCTCTTAACCACATCCAGACTGGAATGTATCCCAAACAGAACAGGCTCCTCCAAATTTGATCACTCTCCCAGTCTCGAACAGGGAGGCCGAGCGTTTATTTGGGGGGCCTGAAGTGAATGAAAACGTACTTAAAGAATACCATAGGTCAAGAACACCTCAACCCCCTAGCGCTGATCGGTGTTCACAACGAAATTAATGTTGGAATAGACAGCATAATCAATGTATTTTCTTAAAGGAACAAGAGATTGATTGGTGTTTTTTAAATACCGTGACCAATGCAGGTAATGCTATGTGTTATCAATATGTGTAGGATGCTGTTATTAACCATTTCAGACCCGTTTATGTTTATATTTCCTCTTTAGCCATACTTGTATTCTGGTATTCAGAAAGAGTTATGTAATAATATAGAGTACCTACGTCAAATGTACCTTGAATGATACATAAAATTCCTAATTTTCTGATGGGTGAGATAATGATATTTACGAAGGGCGGTCAATAAGTTTTGCAATTCGGATATAAGGAAACGACATATGAGGAAAAGTGTTTTATTATTTTTCAATATGACTACCCTCGACTTCAATGCACTTGCGTCACTTGTCGCTGAGGCTTCGAATTCCCGACAACCAGAAATCTCCAGACTGATGTTCAATCCACTCCTGGACGGCGAGCTGGATATCTTCATCGTCCTCAAACCGGCGTCCACGCAGTGCAGCCTTGAACTGGCAGAATAAAAAGTAGTCGCTAGGGGCCAGATCTGGACTGTAGGGGATATGATTGAGCTCCTCAAATCTGCATTCGTGCAGGGCAGCTTGTGCAACTCTGGCCTTGTGGACTTTGACGACGTTGAATTCGATCAAGGGGCGTGAGGTTTCTAGGGACCCAACGGGCAGAGACCTTGGTCATGGCCAAATTGTCGTGGATGATGTTGATAACACTTCCATGTGATATTCCAAGTTCTCGCTCGATTTCTTCGACCTTCACCCGTCAATTTTCGAGGATCATCCTCTGCACACGGGCCACATTGTCCTCGTTGGTCACGTCTGACGGGCGTCCTGGACGGGGGTCATCTTCAAGGGACTCACGACCATGGCGGAACTCCCTATTCCAGCGAGCAATGGTTGCATAGGAAGTGACGGTGTCGGTGTACACTGCAACCGTGCGTTCATGGATCTCTTTTGCATTCTTGCCTTCCTTGGTCAAAAATTCGATCACTGCGCGGTGCTCAACCTTCTCCATTGTTGAAAAATTTGTGACTGACGATCTGCGATTAGCTACTGCTTCTTAAATAGACGAGACAGGAGCGTGCGGTTGCAGGTCCTGACTTGTCATAACTTGTCCTAACACCCCCACAAACAGCCATCCTCCTTCTTCTGTTTTGCCCTACCGATTCGCAAAACTTTTTGACCGCCCCTCGCATTATAATTATTACTGTCAAAGATAACTATTATTAATGATCAATGCCCTTTTCTCAGACTATTCAGAGGCAAGAATTCAGGTTAGCCCCTTCCCCCCATTTTTTATCCTGGATCCGCCTCTTGTTCCAAGAGGGCTAAATATAGCACGCCAAGTTGCTCCGCTAAAAAGGACAGTTACATAAGTTGGTAATAGCTGAGATGACATATTTCCGGAATTTATATCCATGTATTTGGTGTATGTACAGTCATGGCCAAAGGATTTGAGAGTACTATATATTTTCATATAAGAAAACAACCCTAACCTGAGGTATTCTCCCCTACAGGAGTAGCTTGCACTTCGCAGGCAGACTTTCTGTTTATTGTCTACGGCCTATCTGGCTCTGTCAACGGGTTTTTAGTCTAAAAAAAGTTTGTATGTACAAATTGACCAAGAGCAAATTTCAAGATATGGATATAGTAATAGCCAAAAGTTTTGACATTAGTTGGCGTAAGAGTATATTTTAACTTTGAAAGATTTTAAAACAGAATGGTGAAGTTCAGAAAAATAAATATTATTATCGAATGTTTTGGGTTTTTTCAAACAAAAAGAATTACAAATGGTGAAGTTCAGAAAAAAATCAATATGACAAGAGGAGCTGCTTCTCCACTCTTTTTTACTGAAGATTGTCCTTTGCAGGAAGACCTTCGGTCTGTGCCCTACAGCCTATTTGGCTTTAGCAACAAGATTTTGGTCTAAAAAAAATTTCAAAGTTTCTAGTACGTATTTTCTAATAATTTACTCTTGTTCTAGTTCTTTTCTGAGTGGCGAAGCCACCTCCTTTTGTCTCCGAATAATTTACTCGGTGTATGTGTTTTTTTTCGGATCCATGTATTTTCTAGGCCTAGAAACAAGAAAAAAACTTTTAGCGAAATTCTTTTGAAATACGAAAAAAACAACTCGGGGCTGTTTTTTTTATTTAAATTCGCTCTAATAATTTATTTTTGGTTTACTGGTTTTTCGGGGCCAGAAACTATTTTCTTGGGCTAAAGATTAAAATGGAGAATCTATTATACAAAGAAATTCGATAAAACCTTCAAATATACGGAAAAAAACCCCGCCCTGCATTAATTTGAATAAATTTTCTCAATTTTTTTCTGAACTTCACCATTTGTAATTCTTTTTTGTTTTAAAAATTTCCCAAACATTAGATAATCCTATTTATGTACAAAAAGTTTCACTCTCTTTAAAAATTTGAATAATTAAAGTAATAAACATGGTTATTCTCAAAATTGTAAAAAAAAATCTAGTAAATATCCCGAAATTTTCCCAAGTTAAAATATAGTCTTAGGAAGATTAATTAATAGAACTAATCAAACGTTGTATTAAACACCCATTCCACATTAACAGTCATATCCAAAAGTTTTGAGACTACTATATTATATCATAAAAAAGTCTTTTTGTTTTATTATATTTGTATAATAATTTGAAGGAGAAATATACAAAAGATAATAGCCTAAACCCATTTAATTAATAAATACAGTTAATTGATGCACACAGTCAATATTTACAATGATGCCCCTTGTTCTTCAGGACTGCTTCAATTCGTTTTGGAGACAAATTTGCGATGATATCTTGACTGATATTTCTTCCTTTTGGGATGGCTTCTGTTTATCGACCTTCAGTTTGATTATCGCCAACAAATTCTCTATTGGGTAAAAATCTGGCGAATTCTGGGGCCAAAATGCAAAAATTCGATGCTATTTTCAGGCAAGAACTTTGTTATTACTCTAACTTTGTGACAAGGTACCACATTATACTGAAAAATGCAATTATTATTCTCAAATTAGTCTTGAACTGTTGGGAATAGGTGATGATGAAGCACGTTATGGTACTATTTTGAGTTCATGTTTTAGTGTTCTTGGGCAAAATTGTTAGTGATCCAGTTCCCTTAGATTAGAAGCAGCCGCAGACATGGAGTGTGCCCAGATGTTTCACCGTGGGCACTACACAGGACTCGTGAAAGCGCTCCCGTTTTCTCTTCCTAACGAGGGATCTTCTAGAAGGTTCAAACAAGCAAAAGGGAACTTCATCAGAGAATAACACTGCCCCAGTCTTCAACAGTCCATTCTCTATATATCCTACAAAGGTGGAGCCTATCCGTACGGTTCTTCTTGGTTAGATGCGGCTTCTTTGCAGCTCTTCTCGATTTGTGACGTTTGTCGAAAAGTCTCTGCTTCACTGGGCGAGCTAAGGCATTCACACCCGCCTCTTTCCAATCTTGACCAAGCTTGGCATTAGAGGCAACCCGATCCTGTGACCTCACCAGTGGCGATTTTGCCCTTCATTTGAAAAGAGTTTTGAAGTAACTAAATACAGTTTCTTAAGTAGTGTATTGAAGTAACTTTGTTATACTTTCCCCCCTAAAAAGTACTCAATCATTTGGCTACTTTCACTTCTACTTGGGTATTTTTTTTGTTACTTTTACTTGATTACATTTGAAAAGCATATAAGTATTCGTTACTTCTCAGTTAATTTGGGCCACTCACAGTCGTAGAAGCAAAAGTCAGACGATGAGCAATCACAAGCTTGTACTCTGGTTTGAACCAATCTTAAGCGCTTGTTCGTGTTTGGACCAATCACATGCATCTTTTCATACCCGATAGATAATTATTCGTCTGTCTTTCCCGCTTTCTCGCCTGAGAGAGGGCGTCAATCTATTAAATTATTCCTTATTGTCCTAGACTCCTAGCGAGCTACTGTGCCATTACTGGACCATCATGAGTTCTACTCCTACCAGTGAAAATAAAAAATAGTGGCGATTCCCACCCATGGCCATACTTGAAATCATTTTTCAAGTACAAGAAGAATGTGGGAAACTCGGTGAAGCTGCAATGTTTGTGTTTGCCTAAAATTGCCTAGGTGGCCTCAACATCAATTCGCCTTCAAATTTAAAGAAATCCTGAGGTGCTTTCCTGCATTTCTACCTGCATCTGATGCTTGTGAGCGCCTTTTAGCTCTGCACGACTAATTTTCGCCCCAAAACGTTCGTGGTTAGTTAGCCAGAACTTTGAAAATCAGTGGAGCTGAATAAAAAATATGTCAGTAATTAACCAGACTCTTATATTCTGGAATTCTGTTAAACTAGATAAATTTGTAGAGTTAATTTTATTTTTTATATATACTAGACTTTCTGATCAATATAGGGATATTTACAGCTGAATGTTAAGTGCAGTTTAACTGAATTCCAATATATAAGGGTCAGTACAGCGGGTATAAAAGAGTATACTGTACAGTATACTGAATAGTCTCTGAGGTGATGGGTACTTTACTATTTGCCGTAACCTTTTACTTTCACTAATTGAGTACTTCATGAATAAGATACTTTATTACTTTAACCTAGGTACATTAGAGTTTGGGTACTTGTACTTTTACTTGTACTTGTACTTTGAGTGCTATTTTTCAGGGTAACAATACTTTTATTTAAGTATCAAAGCAGGGTACCTTTTACAACACTGCATTGGAAGCTCTTGGACGTCCAGAAGATTTCTTCACAGGATTTTTACCAGCATTTTTAAAGTCATTAATGATCTTAAAGATGGTACTCTTTGAAACTATCTTCTTGCATTTCAGGCCACCTTGGTGCAGATCAACAATGGCTATACGTTTTTCTTTGTAAAGAATCATTTCTAGAATTGAAAAAGATTCAAACATTTATTTTCACAAAAAAAATATTAGGAAATAAATAATAATTACACAGCATCATTCATTTTGCAAATATTTGCCATCATTTTACCCTTGTGATCGAATAGCAAAGCTCCAGGGACTGAAAATCAGCTCTACAAGAACAGGACCAGAGAGCGATTTGGATTCCAGCGAAAGAATTTACCGGGTTTTTTTCCTTAGTAATTTTGAAATGCTGAATTTTTATTAAACCCGCAATAATTTAAATATTAGAATAACTAGGCAATGGCTTCACCACTTTCCCCTACGGAGGTAGCTTGCGCTTCGCTTCTAAAATTTAAATTTAAAATCCTAAAAAAACAGCCATGGCTAAATTTTTAGAAATTTTCTGAACTTCGCCAATTATAATAATTTTAAAAAGGAACTCTAACCTAATTTTCCCCCCTTTCAAAATATTACGTTGCTAAAATATAGTTATAGAAGAGGATATATAAAAAATAAATTTTCTGAACTTCACCATTTGTAATTCTTTGGGTTTTAAAAAATTTACAAAATTTCGATACTTATATTTATTTCTGAACTTCACCATTTTGTTTTTTTTTGATATTATAAAAGAATTATTAGAAATAACTTTGCTAAAAAAAAACATAAGTCATAACCAAACTAAGATGAAATTATTATTCAAATACTCAAAAAAATCCCCTTCTTAAATTATAGAGTTAGTGATAATGATTCTTATCACGTAAATTTTAAAAACGAATGAAAAAATATAAATTTATATTAATTTCAAAACCTTTGGCTATGACTGTACATTCTAAAAGACCAAGATCTGTTGGACATGGAGGGTGGTAAGCTGGTATCCAGAAGTCACTTTTGTCTATCATGGACACAGCACCTGGACTTTGCCCTTCCGATCCCAATGCCTAGATGAGGATTTGGGTCTATATATCAACCCCACACTTTCACTATCTCTATCTTCGCCACTTTCTTTACAGATTTCTCTTTACAAACTCTGCGTAATGTAGCCTCGTTGTTATTGCGCTTAAAATCCGAGGGGAAAAAAAACTTGCACCTCATTTTATTTCTCTTAGCTGCTTGATCTATAATTTCATTAGCCTATGTTATTAAACCCCGGGCTTGTATTTATATCCCTCTACATATTCACTTTATTTTGCTCCTTAATAATTACTCATTTAATTTTGATGTTAAATTAAACCCCCTGATTATTAGGTTGGCGCATGCTGGAGAGCAACAAATTACACTTGATTCATGTGATGAAAGAGTGAGTTCATTCATAGCGAATAACTGCACTCGATAAGAACGATAAGATCATCGACGCTTCTCAACGAAGTTGCTGAACGTCTCTTTGGATCTTTCTTCCCTTTTAAGCCGTGGCAAAGATCTGTCCTCTGGTGTAAGCGAACCGAACACAAAGTCCGTTTAATCGGGGTTTCGAGAAGAACCTTTGATCTTGGTATACAAGGTGACAGAGACTACGGAGAATGAGATTGTAACACTTCCTTACATTTTCTATGGCAAATTAATTCTCGTTTTTATCATCCTTTACTCGCTATATTTGCTTCAAAGTTTATGGCATCTTTAGAAAGTTGGAAAATATTAAATCCATATTAACAGCAGTCGTTTTTAATGTACTATATAGTTTATTAAATGCATTTTAACAATCATAAAGCAAGGTTTAATTGGTTTCAATCCATTTTTATCGCGACTGCAAAACTTTAACTTCTTGCGCACTTTCGAAAGTAATAAGGAACATTTTAGTCTTGAGTGAAGGAGGATCAAACGGATCCAAAGGTGAGGGGGAAGAGGAGAAGCCCATTTGTGGCTCTCAAATCGAGCTCATACTTCCTCTCTGCTGTGCCATACGAGAGATGACCATTAACATTGCAACCGAAGGGGGGAGGGGGAGGGGGGAGTCGTAGAATTTAAACGAAAAGATTTAAGAAAATTGTGACGTCATCCGACCCAACATGTGCACCGAGAACCGCCGCTCGTCGCTTACACGAAAAAGGGCATCGTGATGCAAACCAGACTACTTAGCGCTCGCAAGAGAGAGGGCAGAGAGGGAGAGAGAGATGGGGAAAGTGGGGAGAGGTGGGAGATAGATGGAGAGGGGGAGAATGGAGCGAGAGGTGTGAGAGATGGGGGGGAAGTGAGAGAGAGATATGGGAGAGGGGAGATAGGGTAATGAAGGGAAAGGGTAGAGGTGGATAGAATAATAGGAGGTACAGAGGGAGAGATGGATGAAGATAGGTGGATAGGGAGTGGAAAATGAGAGAGAGGGAGATAAGGGAGAGAGATAGAAGGATATGGGTTAGGCGATAGGGGAGAGATGTAGGGAAGTGAGAGAGGGGAGGGGAAGAGGTAGGGAAAGGGGAGAGACAGAGGAAAGATGGACTAGAGTGGAGATGGGATGTGGAAAAGGGGGATTTTATGGAAGAGGAGAATATGGGATAGAGGAAAGAGTGGTGGGAGAAAGGGGGCAAGGGGATATAGAGGGAGGGGTCAAGATTGGAGAGAGGGGAGGGTAGATGGAGGAGGTAGATAGGTGGAGGAGAGGTGGATAGTATGGAGAAGGTGAGATGAGAGAAGGTGAGATGAAAGAGGGGAGTTAGATGGGAGAGAGTAGAAAATAGTGGGGGGGGGAAAGGTGAGAGAGTTGGGAGAGAGATGAAAGAGAGAATATAGATGGAAAAGCGAATAGAGTGGAAGCGAGAGGAGATAGAGAGGGGAGAAGAGAGATGTAGAGGGCGAGGCAAAGGGAAAGCAAGGGGTAGAGAGCGGGGGTAGAGATAGAAGGGTAGATATAAAGGGGTAGAGATAAATGGGGGATAGGAGGAGAGAGGGGGGGAGAGGAATAGATAGAGGGGGAGATAGAGGGGAAAGGGGGGAGATATGGGGTGGAGCAAAAGGAGAGAGAGAGAAGTGGAGAAGGGGAGAGAGAAGAGAAAGAATGGGATCTGAGAGGGGGAGGGGGAGAGAACGTGAAAGAGGGGGGAAAGAAAAGAATTTTTTTTTAAATTTTAGGAGCCCATCTGGCGACTACCTACTTGGGCATAAGTCGCCGTACTCAGGACAGCCTAGTACTAGGCTACTTTAAAATAAGAATATGCAAAAAACAACAACAGCAACAATAAAAAAGGGGAAATAGCCACAAGCAGGAAGCAAGCTCCGGCGTCGGGGGCAGGTCCGCCATCACCCCCGGCGCAGGAACGTGCAACCTAGAAAGAAAACATCAACAAAAACTAGTTCAATATAGGGGAGAAGGCCGGCCTCCCCTTAAAAGTCTGTAAAAGTCCCGAGTACAAGGAACAGGCGGTAGCGACCCCGCCCTTCCCGGTACCGGGGTAGGTAACGTGCGCGGAGATCGCTCAGACTAGAACATTCAAGAAGAATGTGCCGAACAGTCTGGGGGACAACGCAGAGTGCGAGACAGAGAGGGTGGGAGAGGCGAATAAAGAGAGAGATAGATAGAGACAGAGAGAAAGAGAGAGAGAGAGATTGACAGAGACAAAGAGAGAGTATGTGTTACAGGGAGTTACAAGAACTGTATGCAGCTTATAGTCCTCACGATCTTTAACGAGAAGGTACCTTTTGGATGAAGGTCCTTAATCATTCTGATACATATACTCTTTTATATCGGCAATATGAGAAAAGGGGACAGTCAAGACGATGGTTCTTCTCCACAGATCTCTTCCACACGATACCTACCCAATTTGAAATAAAGACTACAACTAATAATTTTGATAGCAACGCAATAATTTTGTAACGTCTTTTGAATTCATATTTTATTACCTTACGTTTTGATAGCTTTATCTACCCTTTTTTGTAAATGTTTCTACAGTATTACTAGCAACAATTTCCTCTGACAACTTCTTCCAAACATTAACTATTTTGTTTGAAAGAAATTCCACATAAACTTGTTCTTAATGACTTGGAATAAGTTTCACTCTATTATTACATGGAAAATTTTTATTAATTTCAAACCAGATTTAATGGTTCACACTATCTATTCTCAAAAATTAAAAAGAAACCCTTCTATTAATTGCCCTCTCAAATGTCTAGCATTAAGATGAATCGGTTCAACCTTTCTAGCCGTGTTCCATAATTGTGATTTCTTAGAGATGGGATTAGTTTTGTGTCCCTGGCTTGAATTTTTCCAATCTTTCAATATCTTTTCTCAAATATGGTGACAAAATTTGTGCACAGTACTCCAGCTTGTGTCTTATCAATGCGTTATACGTGTTTAAAATGATTGTCTCGTTTTTCTAAACTGGATTTCCTTTTAACCTAACACAATATTGTTAACGCCTTCTTTTCCACCTCTATGCATTGCTGCAAAGACTTAAAATCGCATCACATAAATGTCGATGTCTTTTTTCTTTTCTACGAATGTCATTGTTCTGTCAAATAACTTGTATTCTGCTCGGGGATTATTATTGCCAATGTGCATTATTTGCATTTTCTAGATTTAATTGCAAATCCCACTGCAAGGATCAACTAGGCACCTAATCAATATCATTTCGAAAATCTTTGATACCCTCTTCACTAATTATGCCCTACCCAACTTACAGTCATCATCAATTTTTTAAATTTTGCACACCAAACCAATGTCTATATAGTTTACGTATATGAAAAAAAAACAAGGCACTTAGGACTGAACCTTGTAGAGCGCCGCTAGTAACAGATGCCCAGTCGGACGTTATTCAATTGATTACTGTTCTCTGTCTGCAGTTAGCCAGCCAGTTTTGATCCAATTTGTTATTTTTCCTACAATTCCTAATGTGGCACCTTATCGAAGTCTTTTGAAAAGTCTAAATAGTAAACATCAACTGATCCGGTGTTATCGTAAATTGAATTTATATAATGGAAAATTTCTAGAGATTTGTTGGGCACGATCTATGTGTCCTGAAGACATTTTCCGAACCACGCAATAATCCGTTCACTTCTACATGTTCAACTATTTTCTCTGCAATGAAGTTTTCAAGGATTTATCCTACAACAGATATCACGTTTATGGCTCCGTAATTGCTGTCTATCTCTTTGCAACATTTTCTTATATATTGAAGTTATATTTAGCTAGCTTCAAATCATCAGGGACAATTGCAATTTCGAAAGAGGAATTAAAGATTTTCGTTCCTTGTTCGACTATTGAATCTTTAATAGGTTTTGCACCTAGTTCTCGCTGCCCAGAAAAATCTCGGTTCCTCGATTTCAGGAACTGGACCGAGAACCGAAAAGATTTCCTGGTTCCTTATAGCTCATGAAATCTTTTTTAGGTAAAAAAAACAAAGTCAACAGACCACAGTCGCGTGCTCTCATTCATCCTGACTTATGACCTTACGCCCTTCAAATCTTTCAATAATTCTCCGACTAACTCTGGTAAGACCTTGGCAATTATATCATTCAAAAGAGAATGTAAAACAATATAAGGGTTTCAAATTTCGTTAGAATCAGTCGAATAGCTACGACGTTAATGCAAAGAAACCTCGTTGATAAGTAGAACGGTTACCATCTGACCGACAACATAAGGACCGACATAGTAGCATATTGTCGCGTGCACGAAACTAAAAATCTAAAAGTGTTCTCTTAGGAGAATATTCATTCCAATTATACCATAGCTTCTCAAACTGCTTACCACATATACCCATTGCAACAATATCCATCGAAAGGAAAGTAAATGGCCCGAGCTTTATACGAGTAGGATAGCAGTTTTATAATGTACAATTTATCTAGCAAAGGGTTAGGCCCAATGCTTCGAATGTTATATATAATTTATAAAATCGTAGGACACACTGACCACTATATTATTTTTTGTTATAATTAACTATTTGGAATAGTACAAAATAATACTAAATCATTAGCACTCATAAGAACCTATAAATGTGAGCAACTAAAATTCTGCGCGGAGTCTAATTTGGTGTTGCCGACTCGCAATTGTGCAAATTGCATCAGATTTTGGTGCGTCTCCGAAAACGGAAAGTTTTTAGTCTAGTGATTTTCTCCTTTGCACATGTTAATAAAGCCGTTACACATATGTCAAAATCGATCGTATGGGATTATTTTTTTTTTATTATAAAATGAAGGTGAATGTTTAACTTGCAAAGCAAAATTAATGTGTTCTGGCGGTACCACATAGGGACTACCGAAACATTATCGATCGCATCACGGAAAAAAGAAAGCACAAAGTGATTTACCTGCATTTAAAAAGCAAAAACACCTCTTAAATTTTATTGAAAGTAATTCGCTGGATAAAGACATTGCTAAACTTGTAAGCATGGACTAAGTTTTCGAGCCATTGCTGTCAAAAATGATCATTCACAAGAATTCGTCTCGGACAAGTTTCACTGGCTGCGTTTGATAATTGACATTCATAATTAATTATCAATGTCAAGAAGCGCTGAAATAGCCTTTTGTACATGTTAAATAGATTTTTAAAGATAACAAGGTCTGCTAACCAAAAGGTCGCGTGCTCTCACTTATTCTGATTTATATCCTTAAGACTTCAAAAACCTGCAATAATTCTCAGACTAACCTTGGGAAGATCTTGGTAATTTTATCAACCAAAAGAGAATGCAAAACAACATAATTGTTTTAAATTTCGTCAGAATCGGCCGAATAGTTATGATGTTATTGCCAAAACAAAATAATTCCCGGGCTAACTTTGGCAGAATTTGACAATTATATCATTCAAAAGAGAATGTAAAACAACATAAGGATTTCAAATCTCGTTAGAATCGGCCGAATAGTTATGATGTCATTGCCAAAACCAAGAAAAGCAAAACGGGTACCGAACGACTAAAAAGCTGGATCGATTGCGAGCTGCACTAAGGACACTTAAACCTAGAAGGGTTTTTTCGTTTTTGTTATTTATAAATTTTGAGTGAGTGCAAGCACTAATGATCATTTAGACCCGTGTCTGGTCTTATGGCTCATGCATATGTACCCCTCAGCCAACCCACCTCTTTTCTCAACCGAGCTTGGGACCGTTCATGGTAGAGTTCCTACAAGCCTTGAAATTGAACTAGTTTTTTCAAGTACTGGTCTATTTCTTTCAAAGATTCGTTCTTAATTATCTGATGCGACTCTAACTGCTCAGATTTTCTTAAAATACTACTTTAATAATGATATAAAACACAAGAGGAGCAGCTTCACCACTCATCCTTACAGGAGGAACTTGCTCTTCGCAGGCAGACCTTTGGTCTGTCGCCTTTTTTCTATAGTGGCAAATTCTTCTGAAATATATTTATCTCTTTTTTCTTTTTCTATATCTTTTCCCAATAAAAAACTTTCAACATTTTTATGGATAACTTCTTTTATAATCGTAATCTAACTTTTCTTCTAAAATGTTATTAATGATCTCGTCTTTAAATATTTCTTCGTATACAATACTTTTAAAATTTATTTTATTTAAACCTTTCTCATCTGGATTCTTATATTCAGGAATTAAAAAGTATAGGTTGAGAAAAAATGGTAATTCCAATAAATTATTTGGATAAAAGCTTCAAATATACGGAAAACCATACTAAATGCCTGTTTTTTCAAACTGTAGAGCAAATCTTGGAAATAATTTTGATAAAAGCTTTGAATATATGAAAAACCAGACTTGCGCTCTAATTTTTTTATCTCTAAATAAACGCTCAGAAAGAGCTTTGATAAACCATTAAATATACCAAAATCATCCTTCCCCACGGCCTATTCAACTTTAGCAACACTTTTAGTCTCAACATTTTTTTATTTTTTATAAAGTTTCCAGTATACATCTCCTAATAATTTAAATTTTTTCACATCGATATTTATTTTAGAGGCCTAAAGGCTAGACAAACATTTTATCCGAATTCTTTTTAAATACAGAAAAAACAATCCTCACGATTCTTTTTTCTGTCTAAATTCGCTCTAATAATTTTATTTTGCTCTAGTCGTTTTTACGGGCCTGACGCCAGTAGCTATTTCCTCCTGATAAAGATTAACATTCAAAATATATTATAGAAATAACTTCGATAAAACTTTCGAATATACGAAAAATTAAAATAAAAAAGCAGCCATGCCTAAATTTGAATAAATTTTCTGAACTTCACCCCTTTTAAATTCTTTTGGGAGTAAAAAATTCCTAAACATTGGAATTTTTGGCCTACTGGTCCTCCGATGCACAATTAAAAAAACTAGAGTATATATAGTTGGTTAGTTAGTCGACACCAGTCCTTCCTTAAACAAACGATCAGCCTATGGACTGCTAGAGGAATGTTAGAGGATCCAGTGTAGAGCGTCCTTGGTTCTACCCAAACTGGTTTAAAAGACAAGGTTCTTAGTTTCCAACTACACCTTTAGTCAAGGCTATTGTGTGGTAGGTAGTAGAAAGGGAAAGGATATTTTGTGGTTTAAAACATAGCAACAATATAGTCTGGCATCATTATCACGGGAAAAATCCATTGGTGCATTTAGAGGTAGAAATCCGCAGATGTTTTAGGTTCTAGGGCGAATGTTTTTGAGAATTCGCCTTGGGATGTGTTCGAATAGTTGTAAGCCATTGGTTCAAAATCACTTATTAAAAATGTACCCTTGTACATATTCTAAAGGACTTCAGTAGTGAAACTTAATGGGATAGATTCTAATCCGCCTTTATGAGTAGAAAAGGGTAAGATTTCTAAAACATATTGATGTTGTACTAAAGAACTCTTCTAGGATGTTTGTGACTTCCAGTCGAGCGATAAGTTAGTTATTTAAAAACAGGATGGGGATTTGGACTAGAATAACGATCCGAAGCAATTGGCATGGTGAAACGAGGAGTGTAAATCTGCAAAGAGAAGTTGCTTCCGCGCATCCCATTTATCTTTGGAATATATACTCGTATGTAGAAAAACTCGCTCCTCATCTTTTTAATCTGCTATCATTTATTAGAGAGAGAGAGAGAGAGAGGAATTGTTGCATATGTAGTGTTTTTCTAAGGTTGCCATGATTTTCGATGGGTGACTTTGAATTGCCTTATCTTAATAGAACATAGACGCTTTTTTATATCTAGTCTGAATATAAATGAGATGCGCGGACGCGTCTGAGCTTATGTTACAGTCTCTCTTTGCTGGTTTACACTCTTTCTTTCACCAGGCCAATTGTTTCGAATCGTCACTCCACGATTTAGAATTTCACTTATTTCCAGTTCATCATATTCAGTTTTCACTAGCCTCCATCACTCCTTTAAATTTCTTCCATATTGATCCACTATGATTCTAATTTTAATCTCCTACTTTCAAGTATTCTCCCATACTCTTCCTTCTCTGACAAATTCAACAGAATTTTACTTCTATCATCCCTTCCATCCCACTTTACTCCCGTTTTCTCGGAAGCACATCAATCACTTTAGGCCTTCCCAGAGGTCAGATAGTCTCACACTCGTACATCTCACAGTTTTTACATCAAAGACATCCCTCAGCATATCCATAATCGCTATTAAAAGATCAATCTTCCACTATCAGTCACCTCTTTTATGACCAAACCATGTGAACCTATTGGAAGGGGAGGGGCACAATAGCGTCAATCAGCAATCATCATAGTCTGCATAAAAGTATATCTATGCATATCTTTGTGTTGAAAGAATGTGTTTTTCATGAATAAGTTTCCCTCAACACAGAAATATAGTGTCTTCCTTCTCTGCCTTTACAATCAGCCAGTTGTACCGAAACCTCCGTTATCCAATTTTTCACATCCTTTCGTCCTTTCATCTCTCTCCACATATGCCAATTGACTATTAGATCAGCCACTCGTCCTAAGTCATTTCAGAATCTTTCTCTATCAAACTCAATCCATTATTACAAGGTACATACACTACAATCACACACACTTTCATTCTTGGAAATCTCAACTTTACCCACATAATTCGTGAATTCACGCTCTTACCCCACTCAATAACGCCCTGTTTATACCCATACCTTCTTTCTTTTCTTTACTTTTAGTCTTAATTTTTTTGTGTGTATTTAAGTTGATTGTTGTTTCTTATTCAGCCGATTTTAATTTCGACGTCTATGCCCTTGCCTGCGGTCGCCGGAAGAGAGCTTAATAGATAGCAAAAAATATGCATTTTCCGTTCTAATCGCACTATTGATCCCATTCCATTTAAACTTTTCCTTCCCCTTCATCTTCCTTACGCTCATGTTCAGATATCCCTGAAGTGGACCGGGGTCTCCCCTGGGGTCATGAATAATTTCACTCCCAACGTGGATCGAAATTTGGTACCTTCGGGATCATCATTGAGCCCGATGATAGGGGCGAATGACCATGCAGACCGTCTCTTATTTCTGCAATGTTGTTTTAAACTAATATTTATCGATTTTATTCTTAAAAGTATTTACTGTAGTGATTTCAACGACATACTTGGGTAAGTCATTCCAAATCTGTGATATTTTATAAGAAAAGAAAATGTGTGACATCGCAGGGGTAAATATTTTGTTTACGAGTTTAAACCGTTATTTCTAGTGACCACTCGATTATCTAGTGTAAATATTGATTATATTATATTAGAAAACCCAATCATCTGACTAATATATCCAAGCCATTCTGCAACTTTTCACAAAGCACTTAGTTTTTATATATATATATATATATATATATATATATATATATATATATATATATATATATATATATATATATATATATAAAAGGAAATCACAATAACACGTGACACAGTGAATGTTCATTAACCCATAGGAGAGTGATTCTAACAAACTGGAAATGGGTGTACATAATTTAAAATTTACTGAAAATTCAGTACGAATATTATATTCCTATTTAAGAAATATATTGGCAATCTTTAAGTTTTAGCTACTAACTAACACTTCGAGCCACTTTAAGTTTTTAAATTTAACCTATTCTAAAATGAATATCCAAGATTCACGCCGCTATACGTGACACTAACCTAGTACATACTTGTACTGTACGAGTCGAGGTGACGAGCCAATCTGTTGATTCCTGTCAGTTGCCGCGCAGCTACATATAACACTCTCGTAAAGTGCTATAGCTAGTAGCCACCGAACTGCTGAACTGATTAGTTGTATCATTCGTCCTGTGCTGTTTTGCCGGTATGGAGTAATTTAATTTTATTTTCTACTGTAAAGTGTAATATTTTTTTACTAGATGAAGCAGGTTGGAAGTGTGAAAATAGTGAAATATTTCTGGTAACTTGTTATGCTGCGTGCTGTGTTATGCTAGTTTATGCTGATTACGCCACATGGTGCTATATTATTGACTTTATCATACGTTTTTTTCATTAGTATTGCCAAACTCAACACATAATTGATATATTTTGTTGCATGCCCACAGATCTGAATAAATGGCAATGGCGGGAAAAAATGTCAAGCGCAAGTATTGAGAGGATTACATTAAATTCGGCTTCACTTGTCAATAAAAAGATGACATGAGGTTACCACAGTGCGTTATTTGCTTCATTGTCTTGAGGAATGAGTCACTGAACCAGCTAAGTTTAAGCTCCATCTCGAAAAGTATCACCCCAATTTGTTGCAAAAGGATAACGATTATTTTGAGTGGCATTTACGAGCTCTCAAGCGGTAGCGCCTTGACTCATCAGGTTTATTCTATGAAAGAGTTCCAATGCAGTGCATGCTTCCTACGTTGTAGCATACAAAGTTGCACAGGTTAAGAAGCCTCATACAATTGTAGAGGAACTTGTGCTACCCTGTACAAAAGAAATAGTGAGACTTGTTGTCGGTGAGCACGTAGCACAAAAGCTGAATGATATACATATATGTATCTAAACACACTGTATCGAAACGGATAAATGATACCTCACAAAATATCAGTGAACAAGTTATGGATGAAATAAAGAAATATCCATTGTTTGCCTTACAGTTGGATGAATCAACTGATGTCTCACTGTCCTCTCAGCTATTGATGTTTGTACGATACATGCTTGATGGAGACATCAAAGAAGAATTTCTCTTTTGTAAGTCTCTTGACACCACCACAAAAGCTCAGGATGTGTTAGAAATTGTTAACAATTTCTTCGAAGCAAATAGTCTGAATTGGGAAAGTTTGGTGGTTGTTTACCACTTATGGTGCACCTGCGATGCTAGGCTCAAGATCAGGCTTCCAAGCGTTGGTGAAGCAGCGTGCTTCATTAAGAAATGGTATTCACTGCTTCATTCACAGAGAGGCATTAGCATCAAAACAATGCCGGATCACCTGAACACCATTTTCAAAGGATTGGTGAAGGTGGTTAATTACATCAAATCGTCAACAGTGGACACTAGACTGTTTAGAAAATTATGTCAGGACATGGGTTCCGACTTTTGGGTGTTGCTATTCTACACTTCTCTACGGTGGTTGTCAGCAGGGAATGTATTCAATAGAATTTTTGAACTGAGAGAAGAGCTGACTGTATTTCTTCATTCTCAAAGAAAAGAGGATGTAAAAGAAATATGCTGACACAGTCAGAATTAGAACTTGCATACCTTGCTGATATTTTTGAAATCTTGAACAAATTGAATCTTCAGCTACAAGAGAAATATGCAAATCTGAGAAGCTAGAACTCTGGATCGGACGAGTCGCAAGTAACAATTTGGTTCAATTTTCAGGTATGGCTGCAATGCTCGGAGAAAAGAAAGGCATTCAGATGCAGATTTTAGAGCATTTACGAAAGCTCCGGGATAATTTCATAAATACTTTCCAAATGTGGACATGAAAAGGGATGAGTTATCTTTCATCAGGAACCCATTCACGACAGATTTCATAGTGTTCTAGAGGATCTGCAGGAGAAATTTTTGGAGCTGAAAAATGATTTGGTGGCTCAAGATTAGAGGTGGGTACAAAATACATTTAAAGTATTTAAATAATGAAAAAAATGTATTTAGATACTAAATACTAAAATACATCTTGAAAATGTATTTAATATTTAAATACTAAATATGTATATTAAATGTATTTAAATACATTTCAAATACATGATATATAATGACAATCGATAAGGACAATTGGTATAACAACGAAAAATATCCATTAAAATGAAATTGTATATTATAATTAATAATGTAGGATTTGATGACAATTGGACTTAAGTACTACAAAAAAAATAGAAAGTTCCATAGAATGAAATTTCAGTTAGCTATTTATATCAGCATTACATTTAAGTAATATCAGTTGCTGAAATGTTTCGTTAGATAAAGAACCCGGAATGGTGTTGTTGTATTTAATAAATAACTTTTTATGTTTGGATATCTATCTAAACTTTCAAGTGTTTTATTTAAATCCTAAAGGTAACTAAACCATTCTGAATGTGCGGTTGATCGTGTATGAGTGGGGTTTGTAAATCCAAAATAATCGTCACTGTCCGATACACCACTGGATGATTCAGCTTCGAGTCCCTCTGCTAAATTCTCAATCACTTGAATCATAATATTTTAAAACAGAGACATGGTGGATTCAACTGTCCCATGAAATACTGATATTTAACCAGCAGAGTTTGAAGAATGGATGGCTTGTTGATGCAATAATGGCATCTGTAACGCTGGCTTCATTTGGCAAGGTCATATAAGATTGGTAGCGCTTTCAAAAGCCCTTAGTGACTGCACTTAGAAGAGGTTGGCAGAATTTCAGAGAACGTGACTGAAGGCTCTTCAGCTTTTTCTACATAGTGAGCAAGATAGGGAGCAATTCTCAATTCTCCACTAAAACAGTTTTGTTCTTCCTGTAGGCGATCAATTGCCACTGCAATAGGAGCCAAAACTGAGACATACTCCACAAGAAATTCAATTTCGTGACTTCTGAAAACTGGAAGTTCAAGGGACGTCATGAGTTGATGTAATTTGTCCTTGTGTTTTAAAAATAATGACAACAGTTTTGATAATCTCTGCTGATTTTGGACGACCGCTTTTTTTCTATAATGCTGAGCATTTTCCTATCGCAGCATGATTGATATTTCCAAAAGAAGATATTTTCAGTGCCTGTTTTGCATCAGTTGTGGCGACGAGACTGAGTGTGTGTGAATCACAGCGCGCATGTTTAGGTAGGTTGAAGCTGCATGGGTCTGTAGGGCACACGTGTATTCACCTTAAGGGTGTAAATGTAGATATCCTACGGAAGGATTACGAAGGATTACCACTCAAGAGGCAAGCCCTAAATTACAGGGGGTGGTAACATTACAATAATAGAAAAGACAAAGCAAAGCCCCTCCCCCCCCCATAGGTCAGACGAAAGGTCTTCTTCCTGATCTAAGGCACTTCTTATTAAGAAACTATCCTCCAACTCGTGCTCACCTTGATCTTCTTCATCTACCTGGATTTGATCTTCTGAATCTGTAGACACATTTGCAGCAGTGACTGCAAATTCCTTAAACGCTTTAACAAAATTAGAGCCGTTATCATAACGGTGCTCATGATTTTATGCAGGGGCATATCTTATTCATTGATGATATTCTCCATATGTTTAGCAATCTTGATGTAGTTATGGTCTCCTTTGAAGCGACAGCATGCCAATACTCCACTGTGACGGACAAGAGCAGCTTCCTCAAGCTGAAAAAAAATGAAATAACAGTCCAATGTTTGTCTCATAAATGTTTCCATAAATTTTACATATTAATATAGTCGAGATAAATTCCACAAACACATAGGTTTGCTTTCAGCCAAGAGCTGATAACTCCCTAACTGTAAACACATTTTCAATTTCATATTTCATAAAGAGCAAAATCTTAACACACCCAATGAACTGTAACGCCCAACAAACTACCCTGACAAGTTGACCAAATATCTGCAGCAAGATATAAGTAAGAGGTGCAGTCAGGTCTATTCTTCAGTAGAGCTCTTGTCACTTTCTCTTTTTCTATAAGATTTCGGCCTAGCATCTACCTTGAAATGACGTCAACTGAAGAATTTAGACCTGTGGTAGTGGAATGTGTGATTATTGTTAGTGAAATTGATTTTCACAGTGAAACGAGAATATATGGTATGCATATAAAATTTTATATATAAAATGTAGCTATCTGAATATCCTATAGCTATATAGGCCTGGTACATTAGTTCATAAATATATTATTTGTCCTTGATATTCAGAATTACATAGTAAAATATTGACTTTCAGTATTGTTAGGAATATATACATTACCAAGCTTAATTTCCTACATTTTGACGGACGGGCGGGCATGCTAGTTTTTACATAATGATATACAGATGAACCTCTTAGCTACGGACCCCGAATTAACGGATATTCGAATCTATGGATAAAATCAAAATTCGTAGTTCGGTCATTGACCACTGTGTGACTTGAGTGTGCGAGCTACAAGTTGTTTATGTTTACACGCCGTAATCGGAGTGGAAGTTGTGTTTTCGCTGCATTTTTTTGTGTTTTAGTGCGTTTATCAGAGCTGATTTGTGCTACACTATAACCATGATATAGATAGAGGGGAGTAGGAACGGGGGCAAAGAAAAAATAATAGGGTAAGCGAGTTGCGAACAGCTTCCCGCGTCGCTGGACCACTGTTAGCCAGCGGCGAATCCACTCGGCCATCCTGAGTCTCAAAAAAGACTCATTCAAACAAAGCTTTTAAGCCGCTCGCCTGCACTTCTCGTACGCTACAATGCCACACAAACATAAAGCTATTGAAAGAAAAAAGCGTGTTATTCTAAGCATTAAGCAAAACTTAGAACTTATAAGGAGGCTTGAAGTAGGTGTTTCTGTTTCTCACGTGTGCGATGAATTTGTAGTGAAAAAACAAACCGTGAGTGATATTCGCAAAGCTAAGGACAAGTTAAAACAATATGCTATTAAATTCGATGTCGGCGCCAGTCAAGGTGGCAATGCAGGGAGTTGAAATCATGACAGCTGCTGATAAACTTGCTCACGGTATTCGTAACACAGTGCTGCATGGCGAAGCTGTTAGTGCAGATGAAGGTGCTGTTGAGTCGTTCAGGCTTAAATTAAATGATTTAATTAAGCAGGAAGATATCCATCTAACCCAGCTCTATAATGCTGATGATACGGCATTTCTTTCGCGTTCTTTGCCAAGAAATACCCACGCTTTCAAGGATGAAGAACAGACTCCAGGGAAAAAAATAAGCAAGGAAAAATTCTGAGCTTTACTGGGTGCAAATGCAGCAGGTATACCTGTGGTAATTGGGAAGGCTGCCAAATCTCGCTGTATGAAGGACTGTATGAGGGATTTGCCAGTAGTATATTACAACAATAAAAATGCTTGGTTCAATGCTGCAATTTTTAGTGACTGGTTCTTTAAGCATTTTATTCCTGAAATTTGTAACTTTCAAGGCACTTCTCCTCCTTGACAATGCGCCCGCACACCCTAATGAAGAAAAAACTGGTGAGCTCTGATGGGAGGATTTGTATGATGTTTCTCCCCCCCCCCCGCCCACACACCTAATACAACCGATGGACCGAGGAGTCATTGTTTCATGTAAGAGAAATTACCAGCGCAAATATCTTGATGAAGTCTCGGTGGTTCTCAAGGAAGAATAAGATATAGAAGAGGACACTAGAGGCCTCCGAATTCTAAACAATATAAAAATTATAGCCTCAAGAGTGCCATTTATAACTTTGCATTATTATGGAAAGCTGTTGAGATAATCACACTTACAAACTACTGGAAAAAAACAGACGCTTGATCAAGAGCCCGAGCTAGACTTCCGTGGTTTGGAACCAGAAGATTTTCGTCAGAGTTTGCTGCGGGTTGGTGAGAGAAATGTAGCAATTGAAGATGTCGAAGACTGGCTAGAAGAAAATGATGCTGACCCTGGTTATCAAGTCTTGTCGGCGGAGGAGATCGCTGAAACTGTTCTCGCAGGAGAGGAGGGAGAGAGTAGTAGCAAGGAGGAGGAGGTAGCGGTGGCCAGACCCAAGATGTCGGAGGTGCGTCAGGCTCTAGACACACTCAATATTACGTTGATGGTACTACAAACGCTGAAATTCGGGCTCATTATGGACAACTGCGCATTTTAAGAGAACTAGTGATAAGTGAACAATTTCAGAGAGACAAACAGTTAAAGTTGGATACCTTTTTCAAACGTAGAACCACTCCTAAAAGACAGCAAGACTTCCATAGTTTTGAACCACAGCCAGGCACCTCCGGTTCACTATCACCACAACTAGCACCAGTAGAGACACTGCTCCAGAAGGAACTAGCAGTGCTTTAGTGGAGTGTACCAGCTCCTCTGACTCACAGTAATTGCTACTCTGAGCCCCACTATACGATCATGGCAAAGAAAAGATTCATCTCCACACATAAGATAAATAAAATTTACAATATTATTATGTATTTATATTTTTCTTTGAATTACGTATTTATATTTTGCTGTCTGTCACGTGTATTTGAGTATTATATGTACTGTATTATACTTTTATATACCCTAGTGGTGATTTTACTTGTATCCCTCCCCTTCTACAACACTTCAAAACAACGGACAATTCATATCAACGGACGACCTCTCCCCCCCTTTTAGTCCGTATATGAGGTTCAACTGTACAGGTATTGCTACGATAACGAAATACATCGTTATAGGAATTCATTTAATAACTACATATAACACTGGTCTGCGTCAAAAATGTACCTTAGGTTTTCTATAGTGTTTCTTAATAAAATTGACCTCCTCAATCCGAATCTGTCATCCGTTTTCCTCTATCACCTCCAGTTTTTGCGATACAGGGGGTGATAATAATTTTATAGTTTATACATCTCCTATATTACATCAAATTTCAATAGTTTTTGCACTGCTCTATTCGCAGTAAATTTTGTGTACATTTTAAGTAATTATGCAAATAGGTTTATATTTTGCAGGTTAAAAATTGCTTAGCATTATAATAATAATAATAATAATAATAATAGTGGTTGAGTTAAAAATGAACAGAAAATGTAAGAATAGCTCCGACAGATTTTGCTATGTTTGCGGCAAAGTGACTTTTCCCGAGCAGCAAAGTACAATCCCTCCTGTAATTAAATCTTTGTATCATGCATATTTTGGAGTAAGGCTAAGAGATCAAGATAAAAGTTTTGCACCACATATCTGCTGCAAGGGATGCTACATAAGTTTAAGACGCTGGAGTCAGGGCGAACAGAAGTCTCTCTCTTTTGGTGTTCCCATGGTGTGGAGAGATAGCAAGGACCACACTACGGACTGCTATTTTTGCATGACAAACTTAAAGGTGAGCATTGTATCAAGTATTTAAGCTTTTTGTATTATACTGGCTCCTGAAAATGTCATTATTATGCAAAGACTTAGCATAAAATTAAAAACTAACATAGTTCACTTCAGCATGAACATATCCTTTACTAAACATTTATGTACTATCTGCAACTCCAAATCAATTCCTTTATGTAATATGCAATTATATTTTCCACAGGTATAAATAAGAAGAATAAACATAGTGTGGCATATCCGGATGTTCCTTCTGCCATCAAACCCCTGCCCCATGGCCCAGGAATTCCTATACCTTCTCCCCCTGAACATATAGAGGTACATGAAGAGATTAATATGGAAGTTGACCAAGATTATGACACATCTGAGTCTTATCAGGTTTCCACACATGATATGGTCGCAAGACCATTCACTCAAGTTCAGTTAAATGACCTGACCAGGGATCTGGGGGTTTCAAAGGCGAATACACAACTTCTTGGCTCTCGACTTCGTGAAAGTAATCTTCTCGCTTAAGAAAGAACATTTAGGGGGGGTACAGAAATAGAGAACAAGAGTTTCGAAGCTATTTTTTACAGCATTCTTCCAGCTCTTTAGTATACTGCGCCAATATTAAAGGACCTGTTGAGGCCCTTGGAATTCCCTACACCCCATTAGAATGGAGACTGTTCATAGATTCCTTCAGTAGAAGTTTAAAAGCTGTGTTACTCAATATTGGTAACAAGATAGCTACCGTTCCTATAGGCCATTCAATCCAACTTACTGAAAGTTATGAAAATATGAAAAAATTGCTGGATGCAATAAATTACTCTAGCTATAAGTGGAGGATATGTGGTGACTTAAAGGTAAGATCATTTTACACTTGGCATTTCTAAGCTTTTTGATATTGACATTTTCATTTTTAATTGTTAATACTTGTATACACCTTTTGGTCAACTTACATTTTACAAGAATGCAAATCTGGAAATCATGAGTCATTTTAGAGTTATATTTTTTGTTGAAGTGTATCCTTATAGGTTAATGCATCCTATTGGGTTAATGGGGAACTTATCCTAATTGAGGAGGTATACAACACAACTCAATAAACTCAAAATAAGATGTACATATATCCAATTAGTTCCAATACTATGATTTAATGCATCGGCATACAGGATTTTTCAGTACATATTCATATTCTTATTGTTTTAAGAAATATTACTTTGAATTTGTTTTTAGAAATATTACACTGAATTTACATACCCTGCTAAATTTTTTTCAGGTAGTGTCTCTTACGCTTGGGACGCAAACAGGCTACACGAAGCATCCCTGTTTCCTATGTTTATGGGACAGTCGTGCAGATAGTATGCACTATGAGAAGAAGGTTTGGCCTCCACGAGAAGCATTTAGAATTCGATCAAATAATGTGATAGCTGAACCTTTAGTGCCTCCTCAAAAAATACTCCTCCCTCCACTGCATATAAAGTTTGGCATAATGGAAAATTATGTCAAAACCCTTAATAAATTAGGCCAAGCTTTTAAATTTCTTCTTCAAAAATTTCCACAAATCAGTGACGTTAAGCTCCATGAGGGAATTTTTGATGGACTTCAAATCAGGAACTTGATCAGCAATTTGATGCATCAATGAAAGACATAGAAAAAGATGCCTGGAAAGCTTTCAAAGCTCTAGTTAAAAATTTTCTAGGCAATAAAAGAAGCCTAGAAGAATATGTTGCCCTGGTCAATCAGCTCTTAACAAGTCTCAAACATTTGGGAGCTCGAATGTCTATAAAGATACACTTTTCACAGTCCCATCTGGATTATTTTCCCGACAACTGCGGGGATTACAGTAAAGAACAGAGGCAAAGATTCCACCAGGACATAAAAACAATGAAATCCAGGTACCAGTGTAAATGGAACGGAAACATGCTTGCTGACTACTGTTGGTGTTTAAAGCGTGATGCACCAGATGACAGGCACAAACGAAAATCGTCAAGGGCGTCTGTTCTTCGAAATTATAATTATTTTCTTTATTATGTTGCTTTCTTTTATTTTTTGTTTATTAAAAGAATTATAGTTTACATACGTGTATTCCTGTTTATATGATATAACAGTAATAATGCATTATTAGATAGAGAAAGTTAAAAAAAAAAAAATCAGAAAAACTGAGGTAATCTCAATGAAAATGGTGTATGCTGTACTGAGAAAATCTGACCTGATTGAACAAATATACATTCATTTTTGAGCTCAGGAAGTTGGATTCATTAAGAAACCACAAAGAAATCCTGGGGAACATAAAATTTTTTTCAAACGCAGGCCTGTGTAATCGATCAATAATTGTACTAATTATTCCTGAAAAATTTTTATTCAATAATATCTTCAAGTAAATAATAGCGCACTTTAAGAATATTTGTATGTGGATTCTCATGAAATTATTGCAATATATTAACCTCTGTTGTTTGTATATGTCTTCCTTTATTTAACTTCGAACGTTTTATTATTCGGTCGTTATAAGAACTTAACCTGTACTACTAATACTATAATTGTAAACAACATTTGTAACTCATAACTCACCATTAATTAATCTCACAAAAGCTGGTTGCACCATGGTTGATTAGGGATGCACACCTTGTATGATAAAATCTTCAATCAGCTTATCAACAACAGATTGTTTGACCTTCATAGTATTTACGGCAAAACACTCCGGTAATGTCTTTACTTTAACACCGCTGCATGAAAGACCATCTTCTAATACTAAATATTTTCCTTATGAATCTTTTCTTTGAGCTGTCACGTAGTTATCCGCTTTTTGCACCAAAGCAGGATGCTTTTTCTGTTGATAAATGCACATGTTCAGATAATTGAAGGACATTTGTTTCACGTTGCCATAATTCACGTTAAATTCAATCAGCATATACTATAAATAAAGGTGTTTGTCGTAGAATGTCTCATAGTCTGGTCCAATATTTATTCTAGTCCTTGATCTGGACACACCCCTTTTGTTTTAGTCGGTGGTATTGACCCTATGACTCAATCCTACGATCATATATATATATATATATAGGTAGGCTTTAATTCCTACTGAACGTGCGAAAGCTGGTTAGAGGCGTGTTGTGCAGTAGCCAGGATTCTCACTATAAAAGCCCCACTTGTTACTGGGGGGAGGTTTGTGATTGTTGAATTCTAAGAGTGCATAATACAGGTTGAATAAATTAGCCGAAGGGATGCTTAATTAAAGTCTTGCCAAGGGTACGTCAAAAGGGAGGAGTCACAAATAAACACACGTACTCAAAATAAACTTTCCTTTACACAAATATAATAATTAGCAATAGTTAACAGCCAAAATTAAGGATTAATATTAAACACTGACGTTAAGCGTCTAGATTTATAATGACTCAATGGGAGTATAAATCATGGTTAATTAATTAGGTAATTTAAGAATAGAGGGACACTGGATTTACAGATTACCATTAATTGATTGATTGGAGACACGACTACTCGGGTCCAGACGGGGTGGTTCGGGTGGCGTTAACACGAGTTCTCAGGGAGAGGGGGGATAAGACGATGGGTTCGGGGCTGCTGGCTGCAGTTCCGGTTAGTTCACTCCTAACTGGATGTGACACTAACAAATAGTAACTTCCAGTAACTATTTGGATGTTCCTTTTCTTACTCAAGTTACGTTGAGCAACAGAGCGTACTCTTCTAGTCACAGACTCTGCGGTGCGGGATTTACTTCCAGGAACACTTTGAGACAGTGACCAAGTTGACTCGACGGCGCGTTGGTAGTCGATACGATACGGCAACGACTCTCGTTCAACGTGAGGATTACGCGAGTAGATTTGGGACACTGCTGTCGAGGGGTAAACGGCGAGGTTATTTATATCGCGGATTGTGGGAAATCGAGAGAGAGAGAGAGAGAGAGAGATCCCATTCACGACAATTCGCTTATCGCAGCGCCTTCTGGACAATCTCCATGCTGTCATAAAGAAAGCAAATAAGATTTAAGCTCCTTTGTGAGATAGGCGTTCTTTCGTCCGACTTCCTGTCGCCAGTTGGGGGGAGGGTGGGGGGAGAGAGAGAGGGGACGAAGGTCAACTCAAACGAGAAATTTCTTTCGTTCCCAGGATTGTCTGGCGGCCTGTGAGTATGTACGTTCCATACCCTCACAGTGTTGCAAAAGGAAGCAGCGAGATTCGTGCATGATAAACCTACGCTACTTAGCATTATCGTTAGCTACTAGCAATTTGGCCATTTTTTGAAAATAAGAAATAGTTAAACTTGTCAATTCAATTAAGTATCATATAATTAGCTTTAATAAATTGTTACCTTCAAATGAATGCGTAGATTGGAAGTAGCCTTACTCGCCACAGAGTTTTCGCTATTGCATGATATACATACACACTTTACCTTTTTTCCGTCGGAAGATTTCACTCTGAAAAAATTACCATCTAGTAAAGGATGACTATAATTACATGATTCTCTATCTTCCTCGTCTTTATTATTGTCTAATCTCTCTATTTCACACTCCTTCGAAGAAGCTGAAGTTGCCATGCAGCAGTTGAAATAACGCTGAGCGCTCTCACTATACAACCGAACACAACTGTGACCATCTGTTAACTGAATTTGAACTGATGCAAGCAATCTTCCCTCACCGGCTCACGCAGTCAACCGTTTGTTTCCTACAAGTTGCGACAAGCTAAAACATGCATTACACGTTCTTAACAGCTAATTAAACTTATTATCAGTAAAGTATTTGCAAAAAGTATTTAAATACATGATTTCAAATGTATTTACAAATACAATTTTAAATACATAAATGTATTTAAATACTGCCCACCTCTGTTCAAGATATATGTACCAGCGGTCTACCATGGAAAATTTTGAGCTAGTATGATTGGTACGAGGGGCGGTCAATAAGATTTGCGAATCGGTAGGGCAAAACAGAGGAAGGGGGATGGCTGTTTGTGGGGGTGTTAGGACAAGTTATGACAAGTCAGGACCTGCAGCCGCATGCTCCTGCCTCGTCTATTTAAGAAGCAGTAGCTGATCGCAGATCATCAGTCACAAATTTTTCAAAAATGGAGAAGGTTGAGCACCGCGCACTGATCAAATTTTTGAGCAAGGAAGAGATCCATGAACGCATGGTTGCAGTGTACACCGACACCGCTCCTTCCTATGCCACCATTGCTCGCTGGAATAGGGACTTTCGCCATGGTCGTGAGTCCCTTGAAGATGACCCCCGTCCAGGACGCCCGTCAGACGTGACCAACGAGGACAATGTGGCTCGTGTGGAGAGGATGATCCTCGAAAATCGACAGGTAAAGGTCGAAGAAATCGAGCGAGAACTTGGAATATCACATGGAAGTGTTATCAACATCATCCACGACAATTTGGCCATGACCAAGGTCTCTGCACGTTGGGTCTCTAGACACCTCACGCCCCATAATCGACTTCAAAGTTGTCAAAGTCCACAAGGCCAGAGTTACACAATCTGCCCTGCGCGAATGAGGATTCGAGGAGTTCAATCATCCCCCCTACAGTCCAGATCTGGCCACTAGCGACTACTTTTTATTCCGCCAGCTCAAGGTTGCACTGCGTGGACGCCAGTTTTGGGACGATGAAGATGTCCAGCTCGCCGTCTAGGAGTGGATTGAACATCAGTCGGGAGATTTCTGGTTGTCGGGAATTCGAAGCCTCAGGGACAAGTGGCGCAAGTGCATTGAAGTCGAGGATAGTTATATCGAAAAATAATAAAACACTTTTCCTCATATCTCGTTTCCTTATATCCGAATTGCAAAACTTATTGACCACCCTTCGTATTTACCCAAATCTGTCATCACATGCCGTCAGATATCTTTTTCCATTTACATCAACTTACATGTGCGAGAGTGACTTTTAATATCTGCTGCACATTAAGTCGTAGCAGAGGAATAGGCTTGCAGTGGAAAGCGATATTCGTTGTGCTTTATCAAGTACCACTGCTAACATTGAAAAGCTTGTGAGTGAGAAGAGAATCCAAAAGTCTGGTGGCACGGAACAAGGTCTGCTGATCACAAAGTCAAGTGCTCTTAATTATTCTGATTTATGACCTTACGACCTTCAAAACTTTCAATAATTCAAAGACTAACCTTAGGAGGACCTTGGAAGTTATATAATTCAAAAGAGAATATAAAACAACATAAGAGTTTTAAATTTCGTTAGAATCTGCAGAATAGATATGATGTTATTGGCAAAAACAAAATAATTCATGGGCTAACATTGGGATGACTTTGTCAATTATATAATTCGAAAGAGAATATAAAACAACAGAAGGGTTTCCTATTTCGCCAGAATCGTCTGAATAGTTACAATGTTATTACAATAACAAAAAAAAGCAAAACGAGGACCGACCGACCGACATAGAAAGATGTAGAGTCGCTCGCGACTAAAAATAAATCAAGCAAATTTGAAGGGAAAGTTTTTGTTAGTTGTACACTCCTGCATAATTTTAAATTTCTGTTTGTTAGAAATAAATTTCAGGGCAAAATGTTAGATAAGTATTCAATTTCCAGGAAATTTTGTTTGTAAGAAATATATTTTAGATTGAAATGTTAGTTAGCTATTATTTTATATAATTTTTAGAAAGTGTTTTGAAGAAATGTATTTCAAACCAAAATGCTTGTTGTGTATACTTATTTATCCATATTCAGAAATTAAATGGTCCACGACATTTTTTTTTATTGTGTTGGTGGTCCGTGGCCTGAAACGAGTTGAGGACTATTGCCATAGGAAATTAGGAAATATGATATACAGGCAGTTTTGTCTTTGTTTTCTTCTTTTTTTAATAAGGCAAAATAAATATCATATATAGATTAAGAAAGAGGAAGGAGAGACATAACTGTTAAAGAAAGTGAAATAATAGGTGCGGTTCGAACCTATTCCATCGAGCGCTCCCCCGCCCCCTTATTTCCTATGGGTCAATGAGCATTTACTATGTCACGTGTTATTGTGATTTCCCTTTCATTTACGAAGCCAGTGTGTGTCTCTTACTAAGGCTTTGATCTACAACATATAGGGACTTACCTGCATTGCCCTGCTTATAAGCTGACTTGAAGCTTCCTTTTTAGGGAGGATGCGTGACGGCCTGAAGGTCGAAGAGCGTTCAATGGATATCATAGGATCGAACCACACTTAATATTTGATTTTTTTAACGGTTAAAAGAGTTTAGAATATTTTATTTTCTATGGTATCTCTCTCCTCCTTCTTTCTTAATATATGCATGATCCTTGTTTGATCTTATTTTAAAAAAAGAAGAAAAAAGGACGAAATCACGGAAAACACGAATTTGGTGAAAGAGCAACTAACGAGGAGAGAATATAACTTAAAACCAATATAAATACTACAATAATTAATTAAATGGCAAAATAGATTTAACTTCGAAATTTAATAGAATCTTCCCATTTTAGGCAGACACATGGTTTCACTACACAATTTCAGTGTAACTAAGCTAACAAAGTGCTCGAATAATAATAATATTATTATTATTATTAGAAAAAAAGCCTGACAGAATAGATGTTTACCTCGCCTCCTTGAAAGTGCCGGGCGAAGATAACTCACTATTCTCTCAGGCTTTCTCCCAAAGGATGGACGGACACCCTGCGAGGGCTTCGGTACTAAAGGACGCCATCTAAAACCTCTATTATTATCATTATTATTAATATTATATTACTAAATCCGAGCATTTTGTTAGCTTAGTTCCGCTGAAATTGTGTAATGGGACCGTTTCTTGGATCTCTGTACATTATTAAATATATTTCTCCCTTACTTGGAGCAGCCAGTTTAGTTCTGGCTGATACCTAGATTGAGGTGCAAATACTCTCCAGAACGATAAGAGGAGCTAATTTATATTTGATAGTTCGTCTTTTTTAACTGATAACTAGCAGAATTAATTCAAGAACAGTATAAAAGACTATTTTAAAATATACAGGGTGTTTCAGAATTCACTGAACAAATTTTAACCTAAGGTTCCTTCAGGTTAAATAAGCATAATTTACTCTATGGAGGGGCATCCAAAAATGTTTAGTTTAAAAGTTACTAAGACTTATAAGTGAGAGCGTCGTCGGGTAAATGAAAAATTAAATTCAGAATAAGTTTACTTTGTAGGAATACAGAGTTTGAAGTTAGGTTAGTAGTCACAATAGGTGTTCGAAATTCTGCCCATCTGCTGCGATGCATGCGTGGAGGCGTCGGCGGAATGATTGCTGAACTCGTGCGAAGACACCAGGAGTTTCAGCAATCCTTGCACAGGCACCAATAATCCTGCCGATAAGTTCTTCTTCGGACGGAACTGGTGTTTCGTACACTAAACTTTTTAGATGTCCCCAAAGGTAGAAGTCTATGGGTGTCATGTCAGGAGACCTGGGTGGCCAAAAGATTGGTTCGCCACGACCAATCCAGCGGTTTGGATACCGATCATCCAATAACTTCCTAACAGCAATCGTGAAGTGTGCCGGCGCACAATCTTGTTGGAACCACATTCCTCTGCGAATCGCCAGGAAAACATCTTCTAGCAACCCGGCTAGCACCTCATCAAGAAACGCCCAATAATTGCGTCAAGTGAGTCTTTCTGGCAGGATGTAGGGGCCGATGAGATAGTTGTTAATAATGCCATCCCACACATTTACAGAGAATCTATTTTGGTGACTGCTTCCCCGTGTACCATGTGGATTGATGTGGGACCACAAATGCATTATGCGTGTTAAATATTCCCTCTCGCGTGAATGTTGCTTCATCCGTGAAAAGAATTTCTGAGGCAAAATCGGGTTCTTGTCCTTGTAAAATCACGTGGCAAATTGAACACGCCGCAGATAATCGTCAGCATTTAAGCTCTGAACACGCTGAATATGAAATGGATGTTGAAGGTTGTCGTGCAGCACGCGCCACACCGTACTTGGACTTGCAGGAAAAACATTTGCTGCAGCGCGTATGCTTGTTGTTTTGATCATTATGAAAATGTTGAAGTATGTCGTCCTCCATCTCAGGGTCTCTTACACTTCTAGGGCGGCCTGCATCAGGTCTTGCAACGCGTAATGATCCGGTTTACGTAGTCTCCTATGAATGGCTGCAAATGTTTGATGCACAAGCACATGTCTGTTGGGATATCTTTCACTGTACATTCTCGTAGCCCTCGTAGAATTGCCGTTTGCCATACCGTAAATTAAGTGCATATCTGCAAGTTCACTATTCGGTAGTTGGTCCATTGTCGTTCACTGCTCAGTGTAAACTACCGCCCCGAGTGCATCTGTATCTTCGCGGTCGAATGCAGTAGCCTGCCAACCGGGAATTTAGATGCAAAAAGTGAACAGTTTAATTAAATCGTACTTTAACATTTCAAGTCTTCGTAACTTTTAAACTAAACATTTTTGGATACCCCTCCATAGAGTAAATTATGCTTATTCAACCTGAAGGAACCTTAGGTTAAAGTTTGTTTAAAGAATTCTGAAACACCCTGTATAATACTATTAAATGGGTTGATCTACATATAGTGAGCCTATTGGTCTTTATTAACCTCTTTTTTTATATGATATAAAATTTCATTGGTCATTGCCATGCCAGGGTCTGTAGCATGCGTAGAGTAAGATATATTTGAATTTTTTCCATAAATGCATGCCGAAGATTCAATGAACCTGAAAAAAATATATTGAAAAAATACACGGTAGTCGATTTACTTTGCTATTCTTTAATTGCAGGGGGGGGGGCGCACATTTAAAAATCACCGTGAACCAGAAAATATCAAATATATGGACTCGATAAAATTATCCGAAGATCTATGAAGAGGGAGGTGATAAAAGGCTAAGACGTTAACTGAAAAGCCAAAGAAACACTTAATAAACACCGGCTTTGTGTTAATGTCCAATGGCCCATCTGCCATCGAATTGGAGCAAAAGGTCTCTTTTTAAGAACCTTGTTTTATTTTTATCTTCAATCCTCTTCCTTGATTTTTTCTTTTTCTTCTATATCTTCATTAATGCGTAAATGGTTCTGGAGTACCGTAGTGATAAGTAGATTTGAAATTTACTAGGTGACAATGTAGTCGGTTGAAGTTTGTAAATGTTTGGCCAAAAGAACTGTTACATTCGTTACGACGTTTTCAACAAAGGATAAAATGATAGTTTTGATGCAATTTTTATTGTTTTCACATATACATATGTGTTTAAATTATAATATTAAACAATGTGGCCGCCCTCGGGGACGAGCACGAGATCCAGGCGAACGAAGTCCTTCCTTATGCTAGCCTATTATTATCTAACGAAGGACTTCAGCTAATCGACGTTGGTGTGGCGGGCCTTGCAGGCCTTGCCCTTGACTTGCGCCCACACGCAGTACTCGAGGGGATTCAAGTTGGGCAACTACGGTAGCTAAAATTCCATTGACCAGAAGTTCATGTTCGACCCCAACGACTCTTGCACTGTCTTAGTCTTGTGGGCCGGGGACACCGTCCTGTTGAAAGACGTAGTCCACCTTCATGTGATCTTTCTCACCCAGGGTAGGACTTTCGCAACCAGGATGTCCCTGTAATCGATCGCATTAAGCCTTGCAGCGAACAACTCTAGCAGCATCTTCTCCCTATTCGAAGCTTCGACGTCGAGCATCTTCACGGAGAAAAGGTGCTTGGTCGTGGACACGTAGTGGACCTCGCAGACGTCCTGGCCGAAGCTTACTACGCGGTCGTCCTGCTTGTCGATGATCGAATCTACCGCGAAGGTTTTTTTCACCAGAAAAAAATGAGAATTCGATTGCCATGACTCTTCAAGTCGTTGAGAAGGCGACCTCAGCGCATACGGTTGGTGAGCAGAAGTCTTTCCACGCAACTCAAGCTCTTGTTGCACTCCTCTTTGACGGCCATGGACACCGTGAGCATCGAGATGTTCTTCTTCTTCGCAAGCGCAGTCCTTTTGAGCTTCGGAGCATTTTCGAAGACCTATGTTTTTGACAGAGAAACGTTGGACAACTTGAGGTCTGCCTGAACAAGGTCGATCTTTGAGATCTTCCTCGTGCTTGAGCCTCTCCGCGAGTCTGTAAACGGTCATCCGGCTGACGTTGAGCTGCTTTGCGATGACGGACTTGCTGTAGCCCGCGCGCAGGAGAGCAGAGATTTCGATTCTTTTCATTTCCATTTCGAAACGCCTGCATACAATGGAGAAGAAATTTTAATGACACATTCAAGAAAAGTATAACCTTAAATAAGTTTGAGGAAACTTTCTCTATCATATCACACAAGTAAAACTCTCGAAAGATAAAAAAAAATAAGCGTAACACAATTTTTGCAAAACCCGGTAGAGTTAGTAATTAACTTTTGATATATCGATCTTTAAGAATTTGTATTTAAGTTTTAAAGAATAATGTTGGCTAATTTGGAGTCTAATTTTAATTAATAATAACATGAAAGCAAACAGAATACAAGATAACTTAAAAGAAGACGAGATATGAGTTTCTTAATGCAGACTTATTTTATCGTCGAGGTACCAGTAGCAAATGTAGGAGAAAACAGACATTTCTTTCATAATAAACAAAGCAGAGATTAGAGGATGTCGAAGAATGTCCTTCATAATCTACTCTCGTGTGTCTTGGGTTGTAAAGAGGTGGTTTTTATGGGATAAAACGTTAACTGAAAAGCCAAACAAACACCTGATCAACACCGGCTTTGTGTTGATGGCTCCTAGCCCATTTTGCCATCGAATTGGAGCAAAAGGTCTCTTTTTAAAAACCGAGTTCTGTTTTTATCTTTAGTCCTCTTCCATGTTTATTTCTTTTCCGCTATATCCTCAGTCATGCGAAAATGGTTCTGGAGTAGGGTAGTAATGAGTAGATTTTAATTTACTATAAAGCAAAATTCCACGTGGCATCTGTGCCAGAAAATATTTGAAATTATTGGTAATTAGTACAGAAAGGACACAGCACGAATAAACAAAAAGAAACTACAAGGGGGAATATATAATTATCCTCCCAATATAACGTGTTATTTCCTTTTTCTTTCTTTTGTCACACAAGCCTGGTATCAATGCGGCAACCTCTCCATTTTCTCCTTCCTCTCCAATTGAATTTGAGTCATAGCAGACCACGTTGCTCTCCAGATTAGCTAAAAGCAAACAGCTTCTTCCAAAATGCAGACTAAAATAAAGAATAAGGCTCAACGTGATACAAATGCCTCTAACTCGCATCTAACAAACTGATAAGCTCTTCGTAGTGATATCGATCTTTACTCTGGCTATTTTCTGGATCAGAATGAAGCGTTCCAAATCAAGCTGGGTTCTAAATACTTAATGTCGTCATTAGTCGAGAAGCGCGACATTTCATGGATACTTAAAAATATTCTTAGGATAAAAAAGTTTACATTGAGATTATTTATCTAAGACAAATTATAATGCTTGGAAAACATGACCACATACATTGCAAATCGGCGGAATTAATAATATGGAGCTTCCTCATTTTCCAATCTAAAGAAATTTCTGGGCGGACATAAAATTTACGCAGGCATCAAATCACAAGTAAAACTAGAAAGTACTCAGAGAGCTCATACTCCCCCACCACCACCAACCTGGGGTTGTACTCCGGATCAGCCATATGCCAAATTAAGTAATATCATACAATTCCTTCACCATGACACCCCCACCCCTCGCAAATACGATTCATGTGTGTCCATCTCCAGTATTTTTTTTAATTTTAAGAGCTCATCTGGCGACTGCCTACTTGGGTATTACTCTCCGTATTAAAAACTGCCTAGTACTTGGCTACTTTAAAATAAGATTAAAAAAACAAACAACCCATCTCCAGTAGTTTGTGAATTATCAACTAAAGCTGGATTTCAATAATGGCGGATCCGGATGTCGTAATCGTCGAGATATGGCAAGCCTGGATACCACATTCGTCGGTATATGTCAAATCCGGATCTCGTATTCGTTAAGATATGGCAGATCCGGGATCTCGTAATCGTAAAGATATGGCAAGTGTGGGTGCCATATTCGTTCATAAAGCTCAAATATGGATGTCGTAATCGTCCAACTATGGCAGATATGGATATCGTACTCGATAATATATGGCATATCCGTTTCTCCTATTCGTCCGTATATGGCATTTCCGCCTCTCCTATTCGTCAAGATATGGCAGACCCTGGAACTCGTAATCGTCAAGATCTCGCAGACCTGGCTAGCATATTCGTCCAGATGTCGTATTCGTTCATGTATGGCAGATCTGGATCTCGTAGTCGCTCATATATGGCAGATGCAGCTCTCGTATTCGTCCGTATATGCCAGATCGGCTCTTGTATTCGTCTAAATATAACTTTTACGACTCTCCATTACTGTAATGACTCGCTAAAAAAGGCTCCTACAAACATACATATATTTTGATCTCAGGGATGCGGATCAAATTCTATATGTTGGTAGAACGTTATAAGTTGTCCATCCTTGAGTATTTTCAGTTTGAATAGCCCATTATTGTTTTATGATCTTAGCAAAAAGACAAAAAATGCCATATCTGTGAATGATAAAGTGAAGAAATGATCCATAATCCGCATCCGGATTTGGATCCCACTATACATCTAATGAACTCTTTCTTGGTCTAAGGTCCACCTTCCACAAAATTGCACCCAAATCCCCATCAATAACGTTTTGAGATATCTTGGACACTTACAGACAGACAAATATACACGGGTGATCCCATAACGTCCGCCAAACTCTGTTGGCGGAGGTAATTGAAGCTCCCTTGATGCTTTTTTACTCCAATGTCTAGGCACAGATCTGACAGCTAAGAGGCAAATTGAGACCGGGAGATAAATGAGATTTGGGGATCAGATATTACAGAGTTACGATCCAGAAAAACCTTAAGATTCACTCAAGGTTAATGAAAAAAAGGGTAAAGGTTGAAATCCAGAGGTGAAAAAAAAGATAAAAGGATAATATAATATGAATAAAGAATTAGTTTTATAACTCTTATTTTTGTAAGGTAATATCTTAATTATATTTATCAATTAAGTATATTTATACATAATTATATTTATATTTATCAATTAAGTATATTTATACATAATTATATTTATATTTATCAATTAAGTATATTTATACCCCTCTATAGCTGTGCTATAGAGGGGGTATCAATTGGCCTAGATCAGCAATTCCCAAACGGGGGGAAATTTGAAGCTATCAGGGGTGAAATAATTACACTGACTACTGGCTTTTAAAAAAAAAAAATCTCAGATGGATTTTCTCATGTCTGAGAGAGAGAAAATATGCCTGCTGTAGATGGTCGGCGCCATATCTACCACTTTCGGTTCACGTTCGAACATGAGCTCTGGGGGAAGGGTCGGGTGGTGGTAGAGGAGTATTCTCACAGGCTCACAGCGTTGTGAGTACTCAGTGAGCCGGGAACATCTGACATACGCATACCCGGCCTATATGGATTCATTTCCTCAAGCTTGTTTTCTGTCTAAGTACAAAAGGTATGTGAATAATTTTAATAGTGAGTTTGTTAACTTGATCATATGATGTCAAAATTCATTGATCTATTTTTATGCTATAGCTGAGATTTAGTACTCGGCAGATGTTTTATCAAACTACTTGTATTTTTTAAAACTATGGTAATATGTGTGACTACTGGTACTTGTCAGTAAATTATGTTTTTTTATATGTGGGTTTATTACTGGAAGTTATTTTTGAATATATATATATATATATATATTTTTTTGCTAGGGTCAATTAGGACCAGGTCTATTTCTATGTTCGAAACCTCGGGCACAATTATTCAACAATATTAAGATCCATTAACGCCCTTACATAACCTCCACTAGGCTAGTGATCGTGGGAATTGTGGAGATAAGAGAGAAAAACAATTTGTATTTAATTCTACCCTAACCAAGTAATGGGGTATCAAGTGTACCTGGAAGGGGTATTTAATATCTTCATGCAATGAATCTAACCTAAACTTGTCTATCTTGCATAAAAGTAACGTGACCAATAAATAAAAAATGATAATGGTATTATTATTAATGACAGAAGTGTACGTTATTGGCAGGGGTGTCCCACGAGTGCATTCAGGCGAATAATACCGCATTAGTGGCACTTATCTCCTCTGAATTTTGGTATATTCTTCAAATGTTTGTGTTTATGAGAAGTTTATTTATTTATTTATTTATTTATTTTATTTGGGGGATGGGGAAGAATGGAAAATTTAATTATTTTATAAAGTATTAGGATGTGCCTATGCTTTCTTTTTCTTCTCCAAATTGATAGGCCTTGTTTTATGCCTGATTTCAGATGTCACAGAGGAGAAGATTGTATCAAGATAGTTATTTGGACCTTGGGTTCACCTATCTTGTCAAGGACGGTGCACACCTCCCTCAGTGTGTTTAAAAACGTTCTCTAATGTCATCATGAAACCTTTCCGACTGAAGCAGCCTCTGGCAAATGCTCATACACAGTTGAATGATAAGAATCGTATCTTTTTTTGAGGTAGGATTATCCAGCTTAAAGAGGATGTAGATAGATGAATCTGGGATGTATCAGCAAACCAAAATCAGCATAATGCGAGCTTCATATGTGATTGCTCTTCAGGTGGCCAAGGCAAAGAAGCCCCCCACGATTGGTGAAAGCCTTTTGAAACCATGTATCGTTGAGAGTGTGAGGCTTGTGTTAGGAGTATTTTTTCTGCCGGCCATTAGAGGCGACAACAAAGGCAGTTGATGTAATGGCAGTAGTTGCAGATTTCTTTGAGCAAACGGGAATGGGTTTGCACAGACGGTGGCCCTAATATGCTTGGTTCACGATCAGGATTCATCGCTCTTGTGAAGCAGAAGCAACCTGGTTTGAAAGGAACATACTCCATGGTCCATAGAGAAGCTCTCACCTCAAAGACAATTCCAAAGAACCTTCATGTGGACTTGTCTGTTATCATAAATATTATTAACTATATGAAAGGATCTGCCTTGAACACTCGCCTATTCCGCCAGCTCTGCCTGGACATGGATGCTGAATACACTGCTCTTTTATTTCACACACAATTGTGATGGCTTTCAAAAGGAGACATGGTGACGCAGGTGTTTGAACTGCGGGAAAAAGTTAAATTGTTTTTGAGTTACAGTAACAAGGTGGACCTGCTGTCTGCCTTCTACAATGAAGGATTTGAAGCACGAATGGCTTATCTTGCTGATATTTTTGAAACTCTGAATGAATTATATAAAAAAATACATGGACAAAGGAGCAACGTGATTGTGCACACTGACGCCATCAATTCCTTCACGGAAAAACTCCAACTTTGGGGAAAACAAATGAAAAAAGGAAATACAGCATTCTTTCAGCGCTTGAGTGACATACTTGGTGAGAAAGACATCGAGGACCCATTGAAGAAGGAAATCCTCATTCGCCTTGATGATTTGTGGGACGAGTTCAAACTATATTTCCCTGGTATCAACACTGAAGACATTTCAATGAGGCTGACAAGGAACTCATTTATATGTCAGATGGATGATGTCCCTGAGGACATGCAAAATGAGTTCTTGGAGTTCAAACATGACTCTTCTGCCAAGGATGAGTTTCGTGCACAAGATCTTGAAGACTTTTAGGTTAATGCGCGTGGGGCATACTCACAAATGAGCACCAACGCATTGAAAGTCCTCATTCTCTTTTCCACAACCTACCTTTGTGAGTCTGGATTTTCTACTTTACTTACAATCAAGCCCAAAGCACGAAACTGACTTGAGGTGGAATGTGACATGCGTTGCGCGCTTTCCAAAACTAACCCTGATATTGATACACTAATGCACAAGAGGCAACTCCGCTCTTCTCACTAATCTAACTTTAAAGTAGAAGAGCAAACAAAAGTCCTTATAGTTGTTACTAACCGCTCTCTATCCGCTTTACTATGTAACTATATGTTTATCAGTATATTTGTACATTTTTAAAATAAATTAGTAAATAGTCACAATGTGTTTTGACTACTCTTTCCATCGTACACATGAAGGGGGAAATCTGGATGGTTGAACTGGGGGTAAGAGAAAAAAAGTTTGGAAACCATGGGCCTAGATGCTCTTGGATGCCTAACTATAGACAAAGTTTAATGAATAAAGGGAATATTTAAATAACACAAAACAAAATTAAAGTATTTAATATGTAAAGAACTATCGAAACAAATGTATTGTAGGTAAATTTGCAAAACAAGGAATTTCTAGAAATTAATACACACAAAAACAGTGTAGGCAATTAAACCTAGGTCCAAGGTCAGGGAGAAGAAAATGGGCATCATACGTTGCTACATAATGAAAGATGCTCCTTCGAAGCCCATCGAGAGGCGACAGGACCTGTAGTTTCGGCATCGGAAGCGAATCCAGAACTAGGAGTAGGCCCTCGCGTGCAAAGGTACGAGGGGTGGTCAATAAGTTTTGAAATTCGGACATAAGGAAACGAGATATGAGGAAAAGTGTTATATTATTTTTCAATATATCTACCCTCAAATTCGAAGCACTTGCGCCACTTGTCCCTGAGGCTTCGAATTCCCGACAACCAGAAATCTCCCGACTGCTGTTCAATCCACTCCTGGACGGCGAGCTGGACATCTTCATCGCCCCCAAACTGGCGTCCACGCAGAGCAGCCTTAAGCGGGCGGAATAAAAAATAGTCGCTAGGGGTCATATCTGGACTGTAGGGGAGATTGTTGAGCTCCTCGAAGCCGCACTCGCGTAAGGCAGCTTGTGCAACTCTGGCCTTGTGGACTTTGACAACGTTGAAGTCGATCATGGGGCGTGAGGTGTCTAGGGACCCAACGGGTAGAGACCTTGGTCATGGCCAAATTGTCGTGGATGATGTTGATAACACTTCCATGTGATATTCCAAGTTCTCGCTCGATTTCTTCGACCTTTACCCGTCGATTTTCGAGTATCATCCTCTCCACACGAGCCACATTGTCCTCGTTGGTCACGTCTGACGGGCGTCCTGGACGGGGGTCATCTTCAAGGGACTCAAGACCATGGCGGAACTCCCTATTCCAGCGAGCAATGGTGGCATAGGAAGGGGCGGTGTCAGTGTACACTGCAACCATGTATTCATGGATCTCTTTTGCATTCTTGCCTTCCTTGGTCAAAATTTAATCAGTGCACGGTGCTCAACCTTCTCCATTTTTGAAAAATTTGTGACTGACAATCTGAGATCAGCTACTGCTTCTTAAATAAACAAGGCAGGAGCGGGCGACTGCAGGTCCTGACTTGTCATAACTTGCCCTAACACCCCCACAAACAACCATCCCACTTCCTCTGTTTTGCCCTACCGATTCGCAAAACTTATTGACCGCCCCTCGTACGTGCTAAAACCCGTGACGAAGGTCAAGCTTGACGTGTGGCAATCCTAGAGAGCTTCCTTGAAAACCTTACCCCAAATCGGTAACCTACAAGAATTGAGTTATAGCCTTGCCACGTGGTTAATGGACATGTCCTAAACAACACGGTATTCTTGCTCATCCTTATGAACTGCAAAGAGCCTGTGGGCGCATCTGATCTCTCGCGACTCTTCAATGACATCGGTGGCTAGGAGAGAGTGCATGATGGGGTTCACCGCAACCGGGGTGGAGGAGGCGCAGTGTCGATATCTTTCTAGACAGACCTAACAGCGCGCCTCTTGCCACTGCCTTCGCGCTGTTAGCAGGAAGAGGAGGAGAGTCAAACGAAGCAAGACCGAACGTTACCTGAAAGATAAGAACCCAACTCATCATGCTTTTCTTATTTGGGACGAAAGTGTATGTGTTTGGGAGGAGATCATCCTCTTTTACACCTCAGTCCAACTACACCATTGGACGCGGTCCGCCGACACCAAGCGGCCAAGAGATAGTGTGTCTACGCCTATCAGTTGGCCTGATTCAGGCCAGGGACCACACCCGAAAAGATTATGCCTGAGCCGATTGGATCAGCTATGGCATCGAGCTACATAGTTTAATCCCAGGCAACCTATCCAACGCTACTCTGGGAGAAATAGACGAAGAGGTAGAAAGGGGTTATAGAAGCGCTTACCTCGGCTCCTAGAGTACAATATCGCATTCTTTCCCACCACCGAAGAAGACCGGAAATAATAACGCTTATGCTAGCCAAGTGGATACGACATTGGTCTCCCAACGTTGCGGTGCCGGGTTCGATCCCGAAACCCGCCATGAGCGGACACAAACGTCAGTGCACGAAGAGATCTGGCTACCGATTGGTGGAGGCGTTGCACTCACCCCTGTATTCGGGTGGGTAGATCGATTTTACCCTCCTCATCACACGCATAGCCAATTACAACACTGCTTTCTTTCCTCTCCAGTCTTTACAGCATAACACGAACACTCTCGGTTCCAAGGAATCCTGCCGATGGATATCTATATCCACATACCTCTGACGCGCAAAAGGTCTCTCTGTCCCGGGGCGACGAAGGTTCCACCTGAACGCTGTTTGGTGTCCAAACACAATACTTCCTGGTACCTCTCCCCAAAAGAGGACCGGCTCCTGGTGCCCTCAGGCACACAAGCAATTGTCACACTGACTGTCGAGGGACGAAGGCGTGTGACCAAAAATTCTCTAAAGGTTCACACTACTGTAAATCAAGCAGCCACTATCGGCGCTGCGCTCGGGTACAATTGAAGTGGGAAAAATGTAAGGACCTTCTACTCAGAGTGTGATATTATAGATTGGCTCTTCAAAAGGGAATACGTTTGCCGGGTTCGTCTCAATGGTTATTCGAAAGATAAACACCTCTACAAAAATAAACTTTAATACAAATAATAAGAACAAGGGCACATATAAATATGGAAATCTAAATAATAATCATACGACAAAAGAATATTATCACAGGCAAAAATTAATGAAAATAGGACCGGGAAAATATATAAGTGATCCAATAAGTTGGATTGAATGAAAGATTTAACAAGTCTATTGGCGTTACACCAAATGGGGAATTCTTCTTAGGACTGGGAACGAAGAGATGGGACTTACGAGAAAAGGACTCCTGGTTACCTCTGGAGGATGAACTGGGGATGTGGAAGACCAATGGCCAGGTCTTCGTCTATGGTGTTTCGATGCGAAGGCGTCCAGAGAGACTCCGAAGGGGTTGAGATTACCTCGGCTTCAGGGAGAAGTAATCATGAAATGGAGATTAGTCTGCGGACGGCATGAAGTCTCAACCAAGGTAGTGAGACGACAGAAACCCAGGACAATCTTCTGGGGTATAACGGGTTTCCGTAATCTTCCTCTGATCAGGGCGGATTACACGAAGACGATCTGCTGACGAGATCACAAGGGCGAGGGGATCAATTCACGGGAGACATATACTAGGGTCTGGGCGGCAAGAAGCTCGAGTTCTCTCTATCTGCTGAGGATTTGCAGACATCACCTTAAATAGGAGCGACAGCCATGGTCGAGAGAGGGCTGCGCGCGCGAGGGAGTGCCAAGGGGATATCAGACGCGGCTTAAGCAAACATAGACCTTGATAATTTCGGGCATCGACGAGGCGAAAGGAAATTAAGCGAGATTCCCAAGGGATATCGGACGCGGCTTAAGCAAACATGAACCTTGATAATTTTGGGCGTTGATCTGTCTTGACCAGAGAAATTCTGTGTGATAACGGCGTAGTGTGTATCATGCTTCCACACTGACCTTTATGTAGATTTCATTATCCGGTCGGGGATCCTTCTGGATAAAGGAAAGTTGGCGAACCGAAACGAACCGGAGATAATGTCTAAGGAAAAAAACTGCAGAAGAATCAGGGAACTAATCGAGGAATGAGACCTAACACCTGTTGGACATAGAGAAACAACAGCAGCTCGAAAGGAGATAAAAGCTACTATTAATGTAAAAACGAGCATGAGATGAAACGATCTGATAGATAGCAGAGACGAAGAGTTAAATTCAGAAGGCAAATAAATATCTTCAGACGAATCTCGAAGTCTCACAACAAGATTTTGCTTAAAGACCGTGACAATATCTTCGAAAGATGCATAAACCGTGTATTGCAGACTATAGAGTATGCATTTAGACATACAATGCTCATTCACCTTCAATTTCTCTTACTCTTGAACCTTATATTAGGTTGAGGAATAAGTTCTTGCGGTTTTTTTTTATGTTGTGTTGATTTAAGTTTTGTTGACGTGATGTGTGCACATATTAAGAAACAATACAAAATAATGAGAGCAAAATTTTCAAGGGTTAGGCTACGTCTCTTAACAGCGTAGACTATTAGGCTTTTGCTTAGGCTACATCTTGAAGTTGAGTAATAAGTCATTGCGATTTATTTAAAAGTTGTGTTAATTTCATTTTTGTTCTGTACTCTCAAAATGGAATGTCAAGTTGAAAGAAAGGCGCATTTTCGACACTTGTTGTTATTCATTTTCAATCGAGACGGGAACAATGCAAACGCAGCCAAAGTTCGTCGCGATATTTGTGCTGTGTACGGAGAAAATGCTTTATCAGAAAGGACAGCTCAATGGTGGTTTTCACGTTTCAAAAATGGTCATTTAATCTTAATGACGAAGAACGTTCTGGTCGCCCCATTAAGTTGAATGAAAATAGATTGAACGACCTTCTTCATGCAAATCCTCGTCAATCGAATAGAGAATTAGCTGTACAATTGGCGTGTGATCAGAAAACTGTAGTGAATTACCTTCATTCGTTGATGAAAGTTAAAAAACTTGGTGCATGGGTTCCGCACGCTTTGAGCGAAAACAAAAAAACTTCAACGCACCACGATTGCCGCAGGTTTGCTTGCTCGTCACAAGGCTACTCGTGGATATAAGGGCAGATTTCTTCACCGCATCATCACTGGTGACGAAAAGTGTTGTGTTTATGTCAACATGAACTATCGAAAACAATGGCTTAGCCCCAATAAAAAAAACACTTCCGCGATTAAAGCAAGGATTTGATCCACGAAAGCCGATGCTGTGTGTGTGTGGTGGGATTGTGAAGGCATCATTCTTTATGAGCTCCTTGCGAACAACGAGATTGTCAATGCAGAACTGTACGTTCAACAAATGTATCGACTCGCTGAAGCTATTCGTGAAAAGCGACCTCATCGACGTTATGGAGTCCTTCTGCAACACAACAATGCTCATCCCCACATTGCCAACATGACAAAAGACGCCATCCAAACGCTTAATTGGGAAATCCTGCCGCATCCTCCATATTCGCCAGACTCGGCTCCATCGGATTTCCATCAATTTGGCGGCGTTTTGTTCAATACTGATGTGGAATTAAGAACCTGGTTAGAAAAATTCTTCGAGTCAAAATCAAGAGATTTTTATTGCAGAGGCATCGAAAAACTAGTTGAACGTTGGGAAGAAGTCGTAAATAACAACGTAGAATACATTATTGATTAAATTGCAAATTGTTTTCAATTAAAAATCAAGTTTTTCTAAAATTGTAAATGGTAATGAATAAATTTGATAAAACCGCAAGAACTTATTCCTCAACCCAATAGTTATATAGTCTGCACTACACGGCTTCTGCATCTTTCTTTCTGCATTCAAAACGTTTATGAAAGGCACAAATTCAATATGATGAAAGTCCTCTAGTAGTTGTTACCACTAGCAGAGCTTGTATTTGCTCTTTCTTTGTATGTGATATGGATAGTGAGTCTATAAATTGTGAATGAGTTAGAGATATGGTATAAAAATCTCTTGGTCGACACCCAAGCAACCGGAGATCTTCGCATTGGATCGCCCAACGAGAAACCCAAGCATCACAGCTTGCTTTTTCCAACTTTATGGAGGATTGAATTCAGCCATGGTATTGCTTCCTTCACAGATGATGCCTAACTGAGGCTACAATGATAGGAAGGAGAGAGAACCGATACTAAACAACACCTGTGTGCGGAATTCAGCGTTGCAACGGCAACATATTCCCATTGCACTCTTTAAATGTATTGGATGGGGGAAGGGGAAGTAGTTTACATGTGGTAGGTTAATTCACGTGCATGTATTTTTTTTAACTTGATCGGGTTGAGCTCTTTGGGGGCTAGGTCTTGATCTAGTTGAACTACTTTTTATTTTTCATGGACACCACCGAGCAAAATAAAACAACGATTTTCCTCTATTACAATATTTTTGGGGGGATGAGTAAGTAATTGAAATTTCAATGGCACATAAAGGCATGCATTTAATATATTTTATGAAGATTTTATAGGATACAATCGTATATTCAAGAAATTATACTAAAATAAACTAACAAAATAAAATAATAACACGCGCAAAATAAGAGAACGATCATTCACATAATTGCTTAGCAAGCAAATACACTCAAAGCAAGATTCGACAACGATTAAATTTAAAACACTTAATACGAAGTGTTGAAGCCTTTGTTTTCTCTCACTTGGGCGCAAAGAAGGCCACAAAACCTCACCAGTTTCTTGCAGAATTCTGATCTTATTTTGCTGCATTCTTACTCACTTTTCATACATAAATCCGTGAGAGTTGAATGCTGCTGGTTTGGAACTTTGTCTCCAATGATCTTCCAGTGGTTCTTAATTGAGTTCAGGTCCGGCCTCTGAGCAGGTCAATTTATTACTTCGATATCTTCTTGTTCGAAATGGTATTTTACTCACTTTCCAGTATGACGCAGTTTGCAACATGGCGATTCTCCAGCATAAATACTGCTGGCTATTCAGAGATGCTTGGAGTGAGGGTATAACATCTCTTTGAACGAGGTTTAGATCCACATTCACCGTTCCAATTATTCGCACTAGCGGACCAACTCATTCAGACGAAAGCAACACCCATACCACGACGCTGCCTCCTCCATGCTTGGCTAGACTTTTTTAACACATTTAATGTTAAATCTGTCACTTACAGCGCGTCTAACAAAGCGTTTGCCATCAAATCCAATTAAAGTAAATTATCTTTCCTCGCTGAAATTAATTTTCTCTCGATCTTTATCCCTCCAATCAACATGAGCTTCAGCATATTCGAGTCTCGCCTTCTGGTTCTTCTCACTGATGATTGGTTTGGTTGCTGTAGACGAGCTTTTAAACCAGAATCATTGAGGCGACGAGACACTGCGTACGACTCATTTCTTGCTACTATTGGTCTTAGTTTTTCAAGTAATTAGTGCTGCAGTCTCGAAAGCATCCTTTACAGAGAAGCGCCTAATAGTTTTATCTTCTCGCACGGTGGTTATGCTGAGTCACCTAATTTTGCAAGTCAGAATATATATAGGGTTTTTTTCATTGTATAATTTTAGAACGCGCGAAATCACACTCCTGGACCTTCCTACCTATCTTAAAATCGCAGAAAGTGTCCTCCCCTCAGCCTTCAAGCGAACAATTCTCTCACGGAGCTCAGGAGTCACTTTCACGTCTTGTGACATCTCTGCATAGTGAGTATGGCAACAATGGCGGTTGTACAGTTCTTACCTACTGAGCAAAATGTTGTCGGATGATTTCAAGAAACTTCTAGAATGTTCCCGAAAAAATCGTTCTCTTATTTAGAACGCGTCAATATTTTATTTTTTTAGTTTTAGTATAATTTCTTGAATATACAATTGTATCATTTGAAATCTTCCTAAGATATGCTTTTATGTACCATATAAATTTCATTTACTTATTCCTAATATTTTAATTAAGAAAATACATTCTCTTATTTTGCTCGGTAGTGTGTACTGTGGTTCTTCCATCATTCCCAGTTGAATTCTCCAGCTAGGGAATCGGGAGTTAGAGATTGCGTTATCTCAGGTTGTGATGATTTTTGCGAATACCGGAGGAAGGGAGTCCATGCTCCTACAGATATTTTTGGCTCCTTTCCTGGTTGTTATATTGAGCGGTTCAATATTTTCTTGTTGGTGAAGTTATCCTTGACTTCTTGTGTCGGTAATCAGATAGGGAGCTTTATTTTGTGTTCTCTAAAGTTCCCGTTTATTTGTTTTAGACGCAATTTTTAATGGTCGAACTTGAGAATTCTCACTATTTATAGCTGCTGTCCAAAAAGGTGAATTAGTAGCTCCCAAGTTGCCCATCTCTTACATTGGGATCAGAATAGCAGGACAAGCAGGTATAGAAGTAGTGAAGCTATTGGCTGGTAAAGAGGGGCAGGGAAATGAAGGTAGAAACCGTTTGTGTATAAAGGAAGGGAGAAAGACTCAATTGAAGATGAAAAAATAGGTAGGGAATAACAAAAATAAATTGTGAATGATAGATTCAAATAAGGTGAGTTTCTAGCAAAGGGGGTCGTAGCAGGGACTGACCCCAATATGTCAATTGAGGCAGGTTTCGCCGGACACCCCATGCTTTTATGAACTCCTGACTCTTATTATTACACGCTTGTGCCACGACTCTTCCGTCCTCCCAATTCATCTGGTAGCCACGGGTGAGACAATTCTAAGCGACCTCCGACAGGGGATATCTACTTCGAAGGGCTTTGTGATGCTCTTCAATTCAACCCGCGTCTGGAGCTTCTTTGAAGTTTGCCCAACATATTTGGGCGCGTACCCACCACACTGGAGTTCTTAGACCACGTCTGACTTCTCTTGGTCAATGATCTTGTCCTTAACTCTTGTGAGACGGTTGCGCAAAGTGCTCGGGGCTTATGAGTAACTGAATGGGTGGAGAAGCCGTGACGGAATCTCGGAGGTCTGAGGCACTTTTTGATAACTCTCATTAGGTTTGTTCCATCGTCCTGTCGTCGAGACGCATGGGATAATTCACTTTGTGAGTCTTGACCAAACCATATAAATATGGCAATGAAGGGCAGGATACACTAAATTACATAGTAATCTTTATCCCCATCTTTTACAACTTATCTAACGGGTTAGTCTCTATATTGAGTCTTTTTTAGGAAGTATTTCCGCCACTCCCATTGAAAATCATTGTGATTTAATTGATAAACTTAAGTCTCAATCTTAACTTCAAATTTAAAATGCTCAACAGCTTCGATGTTGTCTCTGTTCACTAAAGTACCTGTTAATGATTTACCTGTGTGGTTAACGGAAACCCTAGAACTTATTTTATTACCGATTTCCATCAATATATGCATGAAATTAATCAAACTATATATCTAAAATTTCTCCTTTAGTTTTGATAGTGAATGGCACCGGCAGCTATTTGGTATGGCCATGGGAATCCGCTCTCTCCCTTGCTGAGTTGTTTATATATGTAATTTTTAGAAACTAATCTCCTCCCCTCCCCCATCCTTTAATGAATGGTTCAATATGCCCTCTTTTATGGTCAACCTCAGCCTCTAATCTTGAACCATTCATTAAAATTAAAATTAGTGTAAAATTTTGAACTTTTTTAAAGATTGCAATTTATAAATAAAAAACATGTTTTTACATTAATTTTTAAAGGCTAATTTACTCGTTAAATGGCTTTAAGACATTTTTACAACGAATAAGTATATATAGATAAAGGATCCATCTTCCATTTGTTTTTATTTCATGTCCCTGGCTCCAATGGTTATTGAAATATTGCTTCTCAAAAACGGCGTATTTTGGGGTGTAAAATATATATATATATATATATATATATATATATATATATATATATATATATATATATATATATATATATATATATATATATATATATATATATATAGGGTCTTTCAATAAGGTCGCTCGATTTTTAAATGTAAATAAAACAAGTTGTAGGTGATATATGAACCAATTTATTTTAAATTTGAAAGTACATTTTATGGCATTAATTACGGCCGTATGCTAAAACAAATGTGAAATGCACTCTTATTAAATTTAGTATAGCTGCACAATTATTTATGAATTTATTATATGAAAAAGGCTAAAATGTAAAATAAATAAAAAAAAGTTTTTTGCTTAAATGTGCATTTCACATTTGTTTTAGCATACGGCCGTAACTTAGTGTTGAATATGACGTCGTTCAAATGTCCACCGCGGCTTGGCTTGGTGGAACGTATTCGGGAGGCCCAATTTTCGATGACTTTGTCGCATAAATTTGGCTGAATTTGCTGGATAGTGATCGTTATGTTGACTTTGAAGACATCAACTGTTTGCGTATTATTCGCATAGACCTGCAAATTAAGGTAGCCCCAAAGAAACTAGTCTAATGGCGTTAAATCGCATGATCTCGGTGGCCAGTTGACGTCGCCGCCGCGCGAGATGACCCTGCCCTGAAATCGCTGGTGCAAAATGTCTATCGTGGCGTACGCAGTGTGGCATGTAGCGCCGTCCTGTTGGAACCACATGTCGTCAGTATTCATATAATCCAGTTGAAGCCACAAGAAGCTGCTTATCATCGATCTGTAGGTCTCGCCGTTGACGGTTATGGCAATCCCATCTTCGTTCTCAAAAAAATACGGACCGATGATTCCGCTAGACGAAAATCCGCATTAAACAGTGACTTTGTTGGGATGCAATTGGTGCTCGTGTATCTCATGTGGATTGTTTTCGTCCCAAATCCGAAAATTTTGCTTGTTCACAAATCCATTCATCCAAAAATAGGCGTCGTCGCTGAATATGATTTTTTGGGGGAATTTTGGGGCAACTTCCAACTGCTCTAGAGCCCAATCAGCGAACACACGGCGTTGTCTATGGTCGTTTACCTTAAGTTCCTCGGTAAGTTGGATTTTGTACGGGTGCAGACCCAAGTCCCTACGCATAATTCGCCAAACTGAAGCGGCAGAAAGGCCAAGTTCTTGTGAACGACGAGAAATTGACTGCCTCGGATTTTCCCGTGCACTCTCATTTAAGGCAGCAATGTTTTCAGCAGACCTTGCGTTTCGGCGATGTACGGGTGTTGGCTGATTGTTCATCGAGCCTTTTGCCTCGAATATGGCCACTAAGCGTCGAATAGTGGACTCGGCAGGACGATTGTGGCGAGGATAGAAATTACGTAATGCGCGGAACGTTTGTTGAACGGAGCACTGATTTTGATAATAACATTTGATGATTTGCACACGCTGTTCAACGCTATAACCTTCGACCATAACTTGCCAAGTACTACTGAACAGTTCACAGTGAGGTTGCTAGATGTCGCTTTAACAACAGGGCCACTATCGCCTGACAAAGCTCAAACGTCCTTGTTGAAAGACCCTTTATATATATATATATATATATATATATATATATATATATATATATATATATATATATATATATATATATATATATATATATATATATATATATATATATATATATATATATATATATATATATATATATATATATATATATATATATATATATATATGTGTGTGTGTTAATAAAACCACTGCTGAGGAGCGTAGTATTTACTATCTCGAGAACAGTTTTGGCATGGAGTTTGATATGCCAGCCTCAATCGAACCTAAGAATACATGCAGTCCCACCAAGCGTACAATATATATATATATAGTTTACAGAAATCTAATTGGAGTTCCTAATCAGGGGGTGTGATTAAGTTCATTATGGATATCTTTTAAGATTAGATCTTTGACGTAGAGGCTGCATTTGAATTGCCCATCCGAAAGGTTAAAGTTGTGGATTTCATCTATAAGGATGGATTCAATGACCTTTCTTTTGTGGAAATCCTTACACGAGTAGATTAGTTTGCCTGTGGGAAGTCTATCGGATGGTTAAAGTGTGTGTCAAAAGACTAGAGGCTGTGTTTCCCCGTCTAACGGTTCCGCTGTGTTCGTACATTCTCTTATCCAGATTTCTTCCTGTTTCGCCTATGTAAAATAAAGGGCAGTTAATTTCTTTACAGATGATTAAATAGACCCTGCTTCGTTGGTTCCTCCTATAGGTTTAGTGGTAGGGAATGATTTTTTAATGATCGAGGGGTATTCAAAAGAATCCGTGAGATGTGGTCGCCTAGACAAGCGTTTTGCTGTTCCTCACATCGATTACATGGAAAAAATATCAGGGGTCTGGCAAAAGATGAGAGACAGCAGATAGGAACAGTCGTGCCACGCCTGTTCCCGTGGACATATCCCCTAATGCCACGGCCGCTGAGAATCGATTTATGTCTTCTTCGAGTTGCGTCATTTGTATTCTGAACGGATCGTACACACAGACTGGAGGACTCTTTACGTTCTTTGAGGAGGCTGGCTTCCTCTATTTTATTGGACTCCTTTTGGTCTTGGTCACATGCTCCGGCGTCAAGGGAGGTGGACTTCCCTCCGACGGCTTCCTTCTTCTTGTTTTTGTTTCATTTCTTGTTTTTTTCGTTTTGTTTCTTTGATTGACAACTTGAGGTCTGCCTGAACGAGGTCGAACTTTGAGATCTTTCCCGTTCTTGAGCCTCCCCGGGACTCTGTGGACGGTTAGTCGGCTGACGTTAAGTAACTTAACGATGTCAGACTTGTTGTGGCCTACGCACAAGAGAGCAAAGATCTCGATTCTTTTCCCTTCCATTTAGACACAATTACACACGATGTAAAATACGTTTTACGTTTTAATAACACTAGCCACTAGGCTATCGTGGTGTATCACCCCTCCTTATTTTCTATGGGTCAATGAGCATTTAATGTGTCACGTGTTATTGCGATTTCCCTTTCATTGACAAACCCCGTGTCTCTCTCTTACTAACGTCCCTCTTCAACACATAGGGACTTACCCTACACTGAACTGCTTATAAGCTGACTTGAATCATCTTTTGGCCGGGGTGTGGATAATAGGCCATCAGTTCGCGTGGTGGCCTGAAAAGCGGAGTGCTCGATGGCATAGGTACGAACGCATCGATTATTTCACTTTCTTTAAAGGTGTAAAAGAGTTTATTAGATCATTTTAATCCGTTTGCTATCTCTCTCTCTCTCTCTCTCTCTCTCTCTCTCTCTCTCTCTCTCTCTCTCTCTCTCTCTCTCTCTCTCTCTCTTAGCTCATGAGCCGGTGGCGCCTCTGGTCTTCCCAGTGTCACCTGGGTCTATTTGTCGTAACGCCTTTGCTCCCAAAGCATACATATGATCCTTTATTGGTCTTATTAAAATAAGATGATTCAGGGCGTGAATGTAGTAGCAACCACAACAGGGCTTTCAAATCACAGAGAAAGATGCAGAAACTCTGGAGTTACCGACTATATGTTCATATAGTACAAGAGAGAGAAAGAGAGGGAAAGAACTTGGACGTGCGTAAAAAAAGAAACTCGAATTTTAAAGTCAAGAGAAGGAGAAAGTGGAAGACACAAAGATCAAGGAGGCCAACGGACACCTTAATTAAACTAATCCATACTAAGAAGACATAAACAATGCCAACAGAACGAATCGAACGATGTCTCTAAATTGCAGGTCTTGTCCTCTAACTACTGAGCTACCAAAAATAGCAAATATGATCCCCATATTTCATCTGCTTAGAATTTAAAAGTAAATTCCTATATCCATTACGCTCTCCTTTCCCTCCTTGATCTTTGTCTTCTCATGTACCCTTCTCTTGCATTTAATACTCCAGTTTCTTGTCTCATGCGCTTAGCGGTTATTCACGTCCATTTTATATATATATATATATATATATATATATATATATATATATATATATATATATATATATATATATATATATATATATATATATATATGTGTGTAAAAAAACGGAAAACACTATGGAGTTCATTATTAACGTTTCGCCTATTGGATTCCTCAGTTCTATTCTGAAGAAGCTAACAGGCAGGCGTAAAGACCTCCATAGTAATTTCCGGTTTTACTTCATCCACCCATTCTCATATATATATATATATATATATATATATATATATATATATATATATATATATATATATATATATATATATATATATATATATATATATATATATATATATAAACTATGGCCTTGCCACTCCCCCGCCCCTACGGGGAGAGCTTGCACTTCACCTCAGTCGTTGCCAGTCCTTCGGCCTATTTGATCTTTCAAATCGATTGCGATCATCTCTACCCCCTCTCACCTCCATGTTCTTCTACCCTCTCATCTCGCTCTTCCTCTACCCATATCACATCACCTACTCCTTCCCTTGCCCCATTCCTTCCCCCCTTCCTCCTCGCTATCTTCCCTAATCCCTTTATCCCCCCTCTTTACTCCTTCTCAACAGGGGGGACATGGTAAGGGAGGTAGCTCATTAATAAACTAAGCTATAATAAAATTAAGAATTATAAAAAAATCACGTTCAAAAGATATACACTTTGCCCTCTCTCTCTCCCCCTCCCCCTCCATTTACTCCTCTATCCTTCTCCCCCCTCTCCAACACTCTACCTATAGGAGAGAATAGGTTGAGTGGTAGAGGAGATAGTTAGATAAAGATGGAGAAGTAGATACAAGTGGAAGGAGTGGTGAGAGGGGAAGGTGAGAGAGAGGGAGTGCGGGAGAGAGGGGATAGAGAGATGGGAGAGATAGAGGGGTAAGATAGAGGTGGGGGATAGAGATATGGGCTAGGAAGAGAGAGAGGGAATGGAGTGGAGGAGAGGGAGGGGCAGGGGGTGAAGAATGCCCTGGAAATTCATACCAGTTTACTTGTCCATTTTTTGTTTTTATTTTAAATATTCAAAAAATCACGTTCTAAAAATATAGGATATATTATGATAGGGGGGGGGCATCTTATAGTTTTTCTTGTTTTATCGATATCATTCTTAATCTTGAGATTTCTGTATTCGAATCTATTTATTTCTTCTTGATCAGCTGAAGTTGCCCCTTGAAACATTGTCTTCCTTTTATCTGACTCTTGGTATTCTTGTTGGCTGAGATTCCTTCTTCTTTAAGTTTGCTGGGTTAATTCTTGATTTTCGTATTCTTCCTTTCTTGATGCATCTTCCAATTAACTTGACGTGATGATTTCGTCTTAATTCTTGATGACGTGATGATTTCTTGTTGTTTTGATGAGTTAGCCCTTGAAGTCGTTTTCTTCCGTTTTTCTTTCTTGAGGCGATCCCTCTTATCTTGAGTCGTCCTTAAAGAGTTTTCCTTGATTTCCGTTTTCTTTCTTCTGGAATTTTCTTCGAAAAATTGTGGACTTTGGGAGTTTCGATCGCGGGTCTTTGAATCCAAATGCCAGCACTCTAGCCATCACGCTACGGCGAGTCCGTTTTGAGTTGGTAATTTAATGGGCTATTTATATTATCGATTTGGAAGGAATTTTTCTCTGATACATCTTCGCACCCCTACAATATATACAGTGGGTAAAATAAATATCCGACACATGGTCAAAACTTTATTTACCATCGTTGCACAACAGCAAAGTAATCGAAAATTGAACATCTTATGTATTTTATACGTTGAATACAAATTCGCTATTAGAATACACAAATAGTAAAGCATTGATATTATATCGACAAAAGTGTTAGATTATCGCCTCAAAAAGTATCCAACACACCAGCAAAATTAGTTTTAAAGCAATAATAAATAGTTCTCGAACATTCCAGTATTTTACTTGACAAGAATGCTGTAGAACTTTCTAGAAAAATAATCTACTTCGTCCACATGAAACAGCGGACCTCAGTCAGTGTCTGAGAACTGCATGAGAAGGAGGGCGTCGTTCAACACTCTAATTCTAATATGGCGAAGACTAAAGAATTGACAAAAGTGGTTTGGGCTATAGAAAAATTCCATATATGCTAAAAATATCAATCTCAACCATTGGTGACACGATTCGCCGTTTCACGTCATATAAGTCCACAGCAAGTCTAACACGTTTAGGGCGTCCATCTCAAATTTCAAACTGTGAGGCTAAACATATTGTCCATAAAGTGAAGAGGAATTCTCGGGTGACTCGATCTGAACTTTAGAAAGATTTGGAAGCGGCTGGCACAAACGTATGCAAAAATACAATTAGAGCAGTTCTTAGGAACGAGGGATTCCATTCTCGCCGCACACCAGGAAAGATACCTTTGTTGAAACCAATTCATGTCAGAAATCGTCTAAATTTTGCCAAGGAACATTTAAAGAAGCCTTCAAGTTTTGGGGATGCTCTACTATGCTCTGACGAGACGAAGATTGAGTTATTTGGGCGGAATAGTGTTAGTCACGTTTGGAGGCAGAAAAAAAACTGCGCATGATCCTAAAAATACAATCCCAACAGTGAAGTTTGGAGGAGGCAGCATAATGGCATGGCGCTGCTTCTCCTTTGCAGGTCCTGGAAGACTACATATTATTCAAGGGAAAATGAATGCTCAGATGTATCGCTGGATTCTGGATGATAATCTCTTACAGTCTGCAGACGACTTGAAGTTGCCAAGAGGATGGACATTCCGGCAGGGCAACGATCCAAAACATACAGCCAAGGACACTGCAGCGTGGTTTCAGCAGAAGAAAATAAAGGCTATGGGATGGCCAAGTCAGTCGCCAAACCTAAATCTTATCAAGAACCTGTGGCGAGAATTAAAACTAAAGATTCAGAAAAGGGACCCAAGAAATCTAACAGATTTTAAAAGAATATGCCAAGAAGAATGGGCAAAGATACCTACAAATATTTGTAAGAACCTCATAAGTTTATATCCCAAACAGTTGGGAGCTGTACTAGCGACGAAAGGTCATATCACCAAATACTAACTACTTTTCATAGATGTATCGGATTGTGATAGAATGGTCTGAGGCTGCCATGCTTCAGCCCCTATCACATGTCGAAACAAATGCTTCCCACGTGCATCCTGCGAGAGAGAGTAGAAGGCGCGTAATCGCCCACCATTCCCAAGTTTAATCAAGGAGGTTCAATCCCCCGTTTGCCTCCATGCGTCGATCTCGCCAGATTGAATTAGGCTTATGGGAAGATAAGATATTTTCCCAAGCGCCACCCGGACATTCCATCGAATTCCCCCTTCCCCATTGTCCCCTACGCCGAGGGGCTGGCTCCGGCTATTTATACGATAGCATTTCGCGTTTAAGCAGATCCCGATTATCTTCGCGAGGCATCACGCCAATCTGGTCTCCCTTGGGCACCCAGGAACTCTACCCCGAGAAACCACTTATTGTCCAGAAGAGGACAATATCCCTTGAGTGCCAAGGTTCGTGCCCTTCGAGACGCCAAGTCAACAGGGCGCCCCCTGTTGTTCAGAAAGAGAACAACCTTAGAACAGCCATTGTTCTTCAAGTCCGTTAGACAAGTAACGGTTCTCACCACCCCTGTTGTTTAGAAAGAGAACAACTTTAGGACAGCCATTGTTCTTCAAGCCCGTTCGTCAAGAAACGGTTCTCGTTCCTAAGAAATCACGCCAGTGGTAATTTAATTCCCCCCTTTTTAACGTTCTTCAAGAGAACGCTTGGTTACACCAATAGCCTCCATTGTTCATCTAGAACATCTCCGATATCCTGTGTCAAGGATTGCTCGTACTTCCAAGCCCCACTTCGCTCTCACTCCTCAAAGTCAGTCCTTCCCCCTCGTTAAGGACAATTCCGCCGAAGAACCCCTTCTCCTGGAAAAGAAACCGCCAGTTGGACTGAAGATTCCTTCCCATCGCCTTCCTCTGCCACGACAACCTTATAATTACGTAAGCTACGCATTACATTTAACCATTTAACTTTGTGTCAACGCAACTCTGTGCTTTAAACGGATTCTAGCTAACCATTTCCCCTTCTTGTTTGTTTTGTCATTTTAAATCTCTCCAAATCTTAATCCTCCGCTTAGTCAAATATTCCGATGACCTTTTTTGTTTCCTGTGTCTCTCCCATTTAATTTCCGGTCATGAAAATATTTTCCGTGTGTTGTTTTGATAAATTAATTAATAAAACTATTTTATTAATGTTTGCAATATTATTTATCCTTGGGCTCCGTTCCACTTCTTAAGTATATTGAAGATAAATATGCCCTCTCCAGGCCCCCTTTTGAACCATTCTTGACATCTGATTACCAGGCACTCGAAATAGAGAATAATCCCCTCAACGAATATATATATATATATATATATATATATATATATATATATATATATATATATATATATATATATATATATATATGGTGCGGTTAAGGTAATGGCATAATTAGACAACTGCTCTGCTTCAGGTCCAGCAGGTGATCCTATCCTCCTTGAACTGGAAGACAACACTTAGGGATGACCCATCCATCAGCCCCAAAAAAGCTGATTTCAAAGACACGCCTTTATGTCGTCTCGTTTACCGTCACAGAAAACTGTTATTATTAATATATTAACAGCGTTGACTGAGCCAAAACGCTCGAAAGATGGATGGGTCATCCCTAAGTGTTGTCTTCCAGTTCAAGGAGGATAGGATCACCTGCTGGACCTGAAGCAGAGCAGTTGTCTAATTATGCCATTACCTTAACCGCACCAATTTGTCTTGGATATTTTTCCATATATATATATATATAGTATATCGTCGGGAGCCTATTCTACGACACGGATACTTTTTGAAACATTCGTTTGATATTTTTGCTGTAATCATAGTAATGTTTTGCTATTTTTGCAATATGATACCAATTTGTATTCAAGGTACAAAATACATAAGATGTTCAATTTTCGATTACTTTGCTGTTGTGTAACTATGGTAAATAAACTTTTGAGACTATGTATCGGATATTTATTACACCCACTGTATATATATATATATATATATATATATATATATATATATATATATATATATATATATATATATATATATATATATATGTATTCACCTAGATTTCTTCTACAAAGCTTGAGTCTTATATTCAGTAAGAAGGACAAAACGATGAAGGCGGGTCCTATCTTTAATTCCGCATTAAAGAATCACTTTGTATTAAATACAACCACCCAAATTTAGATGAGGATACGTCATCCTTTCCTCAGTTTATAACTTAACCAAGCTGTATTCATTCTTTGAATTCCTTCCTGTTTTCACTCGTCATTGTGATCCGACTATGTAAGGTAATGATCCAGTGTCTATATTTTAGTTTTACCTTGTTTGTATCCAATTCACTATTTTTCCATTTAATTGTTTAATTTTGTAATATTACGTTTACTTTGTTTGCCCTTAATTGATAGTATCTCTTTACAAATATTTTGCTCTTCCTTACCTCACTATTTTGTTTGTTCATTAACGTAACGTTCATTTTATATTTTTAACTTCGTTTTTGTGATTTTCTCTGATCTGTGGTTTTTAACTTTGAACTTGTGCTGTTATTTATGTTTTTAGGCTTAGATTACTCATTTGGAATTTGTTTTTAGCTCCCGAAGATGGGTTTTGTAGTGACCCGAAACGTTGCAATTAAAGATGGGACCCGCCTTCTTCGTTTTTTCCTTCTTACTGAATGTATATATATATATATATATATATATATATATATATATATATATATATATATATATATATTAGCGTGCAAAACTAGAGAACAACCTGGCGAATATTGTTTCCATTTCCCCGATCCCCAGACGAAGATTAACTCGTAGAGGATATTAAATAAATCCTTGGATAATGTCACAATCACGCATGAGGGATATGGTGTGAAGCATATAAAAAGCTAGTAGGAATATGGTTTGGGTACATTACCAAAACAAACAACAGAAAGTTATGAAGAAAGGCCGTCTCCAAGACTAGAGATGATTAATAACTTTCGGTTTACACAAAAATACGTAACGTACCTATGTATTTCAAGTGTTCCCTCTCTGTTGTAGACTGCTACTGATGAGAGGAGTTAAGGTGAACTCATCCTTCAGAGAGCAGGTTGTCCAGTGGGAGTGAAAGAATGACACAGACTCTTCGAGGGTCTTTCATCCTTCAAAAACTCTGATTTCCCACATCATAAAGCTCCATGAGCACCCTGAGGCCACTGGAAAATGGGTCGCCCTCGAAAAACCACTCCCAGGGAAGATCGCGCGATGCAACGGATATCGATGAAGGGCCGATATGAGACAGCGGACGTTATTTCACGTCAAGATGCTGAACATGAACGTGTCTCGTCAGACTCTCTCGTGTCGCTTGAGGGTGGTGGGAGGCATAGAACGCTCCTCTGCTAAGGAAGTACTCATAAGTATAAAGCGGCTAGGTTGGCCTTCGCTACTGATCATGCCGTGCAGAGTGATGGGAAGTGTTTTCAGCCGCGAAAGCCAATTTAAATTTGTTCGGGTTCGATGGGAAACAGCATGTAAGGCGTCATACAAGTGAAAAGTTTAATCCAACATACAGGAAAAAAAAAACCCAGTTAAATTTGGAAGTAGTAGCGTTATAGTATGTTTGTGTGGAGAAGGGGGGGGGGAGTGCAAGCGCTGAACTCCGCCCGTTCGTCCATTCACGCGACAAATTAAAAGATGCGGTATGCAAGAATCTGCTTTACGAATGTGTGATTCCCCCTCTCTCCCAACAAGACAATCCTCCTGGCCAAGACCCAGCAATGACGTCAAACACTTGTTTGGGTGCTGAAATTATCGAAGTGATGAACTTGCCTGCGCAAATCCCTGATTTAAACCCAATATTAAACCTATGAAAGATACTCGTTGAAAAGCTTATGTCTCGGAAGCCGACGAATGTTGAAGATCGCTGGCAAAACTTAGAAGAAGAATGGAATGAAATCACATCCGATCTATTCGACGAATTGTTGAAGTGACGCGGTTGAAGATGTACTCAATTCACTGAGAAACGGGTCTGCCTACTTCCTATTAATATTTTGTACAATTATCTATGGGATAATTATGTTTTCTGCTTATGGCTGCATTTATATTTATCGTTCTCTAGTTTGGGATGCATTCTTTCTTCAAATGCACATTACTTTTTTCCGTAACTTTTTTTACCCGTGTTTCCATGAAATGAAACCTCGCCATAATCAGAGCACAATTTGAATGAAAATTAAAAGAGTATTTTCAAGAAAAATTTAAATTTGGGGTATTTTGTTCTCTACTTTTAAACGGTACTGTATGTATGTGTGTATCTCCTTTAAGTGGCGAGAGAAGAAACAAAGGGTAGTGTAGCAAAAGAAGAAGCAATGCATGGCTTCGCCTTGGCTGCTCCAGTTATCTTCGAGATGGAAGCTGCGGCTGCGACCCCAGTCACCCTCGAGCATCAGAACCCTTCAGGGAGGAGCTCAGACACTGAGGAGGACGAAATCATTTGCTGGTCGGTTCTGTCATTGGCATTCGTTCTAAATGTCACGTTTCTTTCCCATGTAACAACTTTCAAATGTGTTTTACAAATGTTCCCATTAGTTTTTTTTTAATAGGAAATATATTTTATTCGATTCTAAGAAGCTTCTTTTTCTATTTTACATTCCTTTTTTAATCCCTAAATGGGCATAGGGTTGATCGGGTTCGTCTTCATGGGAATCAAGAGCGGAATTAGAAAGGTAATTGGTGCCATAATTCCTCCCAAATGCCCCCTATTCAGCGGCATTAATACATAGATGAGGGATTCTTTATTTCCTTTTGGCATACAGCACCAACTGTTTATAGTAAGACCGTGTATAACAGAGAAGTCTAATTACATTCGGAATAAAGTAGGCCAAGTGAAAAGAGTTAAAACTCGGGGTTTTTTTAGCATTTATCTCTATGTCTGTAACCAAAACGAAATAAATACCTTTCAACTTCACTAGCGAATAAGTTTAATGAGCTAAATGATAATAATAAATTAAATAAAAATCGAATTGGGAAGTCTTGACTTGTGGCTATGATAAAATTATAAGAAGAATGAAATCCATCGCATCTTAAATATTTGGACCTAGTCTATGCTGCGCCTCTCTGCGCTTCCGTCGTAAACATATCCAAAAGAGAAAAGGAAAAGGAGGGTTTGACGCGAAGCCCCAAATGAAAGAGCCTTAGAAAAAAAATCTTAAAAAGTAGCTACACGCTCCATTCCACTATTTCTTTTCACTGAGGATCCCAGGACTGAACTGGAATTTCAGGAATTGAGAATCCGAATGTATAAAGACACCTCCAATACATTTGGAATTCACAGAATGCTCCGGACACAAGCGAAATTGATTTCTATGGAGAGGGAGTACTTGTCGCAAATGATTGTATCTTCTAAAATAGTTGAGAAAAATGGTTTCAAGTTAAGTAGAACATCCTTACCAACTGGATGGTTTTCGAGAGGGGGTGGGGGGTATTTACATCCTACAAAATTCATAGTTTCGGATCGAACAAAGAAATCGGGGCAGAAGGGTTTTCGTAAAATAAAGGATCACCAGTAATGATGATAGTGCAAAATATAAAAAAAATATCGTGTTTGTTTGTAAGCAAGATAAAATACTGCTGTGACCGAGAGGGCGTCCTTTGAAACCTCTTATGTCCCGGAATTCTAAACTGGGTACGTTACGATACCGGTATTTTCTGCTTTAATTAAAATAATTATTTTTTGAGAGTATTTCGGTTCACTACTTGTATTTTGTGATTGGATTTGGAAATAGTTAAATTTAAAGGCCATCAAAACAGGCACGTATTAGAAATCAAATTAATCAACGCTCCTACAATTCTTAGCAAGGAAGTGAATTAAACGAAGAGACCTTTGAACGCAGTGACAAAAAGGTGTGACACGTGAACAGAACAAGTTTCAAGAGCGAGTATGGATGTTTGAGAACCTAAAGTAGAACTGGTCCCGGCATGTGGCAAAACTTCAACATAATACAAAAAACGGACATATGACGACCCATAAGTTTTATGGAACTTAAAGAATATGTCAAGGAGTAACAGAAAACTAGAGAAAGCCTATGCTTGAAAAGAGATGGAAGGGAGTGTTTCAGCAACTCCTGCCCCACTAAATGATGAAGCGGCGCATAGGAAATCTTCAGGAATCTCGTTCAATTAAGAACATGTGTGAAAATACTCGAATTATATGAAGAAAATTTAAATTCGTCATTAATGGAGATAAGGAAACAATGGTACTAAGGCATTTTTCAAAGAGTTCGCGAATCAATAAACATAAAATTTCTTTCCTTGTCTCGGGTAGATAAACTTCGAAGACGGCGATGTTTTGATGTGTATGAAGAGGAAGCGATTTTATTGACTAACAAGGGTGAAAGAGCTTTTAAAATGACAACCACTTAAGTAACATGATTGTTGTTAAAAGAGAAGCGAGAACAAACATCAAATTCATGATGTGGAGGATGAAGTGAAATAAATGATGCGGGTCACACATTGTCCTCACACACTTCACCTAAAGCATCGATCATTCCAGTCTTCTTCCACCACAACTCAACCAATAGTTTGATGTAGTATGTTCTTGGTTCAAATTGGAAAGAAATCCCGTTCCTCAACGGATGGGGGGGGGGGGGTAAGGAAGGGCGTCTTTTCAAAATGTTATTTTTTTCATTGATTTTCTTCCACCAAATAACTTCCTTTACATACCCATCGTAAACGAGTCCGAAGAAGTTTATTGCTGTGACAAAAAATAAAATTGGATCATTTGTTTTATGTTGATTCGCAGGTTCGTGAAACTGTTTGAAGGTCCCTCGTGTATGCATGTAAGTGTATGTATGTATGTATGACGGAAGGAGGAATGCAGCACACTATTCTTTAGGGGGGAAATGCGGCCCATACTTTGGTCACGTGTTATTCTTCAGTCAGAGAAGCTGCTCTTTCTATTTATTTCCTCCCTTTTGACGTTCCTTTTTCTTATTGATTCCTTTGAGGCCTCGAAAGATCGAATTCCTGGCAATCCAAGGGCTTTCGGGCATAAGGTGGTTCTTTCACAAAAGAAGACTTTTGTAAAGAGGGAAAGTGGAGCTCAGGAACCGATGCAAGAGAGAGTAAAAGGATCCTTCTCTATACATTTAGCTCTATACGTGCTCCCAACCGCAGTATATATATATATATATATATATATATATATATATATATATATATATATATATATATATATATATATATATATATATGTATATATATATATATATATATATATATATATATATATATATATATATATGATAAATAACACCCATGAGGAGGTCTTTTAGAATAAAGACGAAAGTGCTCGGAATCGTTTTTCCATTTTCCTTGTGGGGGTTATTTATCATAATTTTGACTCACGCGCAAGTTGTGAGTTTCTTTATATATATATATATATATATATATATATATATATATATATATATATATATATATATATATATATATATATATATATATATATATATATATTTCTGACTTCTCTTTATTGCTCTCTCTCACTGTATTTCTATATCTATCTATCTCTGTCTGTCTATCTCTCGCTCTCTCTCTCTCTCTCTCTCTCTCTCTTCTCACTCTTAAAGAAGAAGAAGAAAGAAAAGGAAGAAGAAGAACAAGAAAAAAATAAAAAAGAATGGTGGTCGATAACGATGAAGTGGAGGCCAGGTTAGGGATTCTTAACCCGTATAAGTCTCCTGGTCCAGATCGCTTCCTTCACAGGAACCTGGGTGTGGTCAGCGCTAAGGTTGCGCCAACCCTTCGCTACGATCTCCAATGAGATGTTGCTTACCGCATCAAGTATCCTCAGATTTTTGATTCTGACCCGAGAACCTCATTGCGGGGTTTCATTAAATATAGTCACACATTAAGAAACCTGTTACTTTGTTAAGTAAATTCACATTCTTTTGTAAACAAAATTCCTTTGTTCCTATTTCATTCTCTTCCCTCGTTGGTGTCCACTCCCTTTGTTTTTAATTCGTTTAAAATTTAAGCTTCATCTTTTACGATTTTTCCGGAATGTATTAGAAAAATACTTTTAGGTACATATTTTAAGGTGTTTCTTTTAGTGTTTCTTTAGCACTGGTGATGGGATTTATTATAATCCTGAAACGCTTACAATAAATATTACGAAACGTCTTCGGTTCTGTCCTTGTTATCCTGCGCGCGCGTACACACACACACACACACACACACACACACACACATATATATATATATATATATATATATATATATATATATATATATATATATATATATATATATATATATATATATATATATATATATAATCATCATCATGACTAACTCTATAATTTAAGACAGGGATTTTTTCAAGTATTTAAATAATAATTTCATCTTAGTTTGGTTATCGAAATTTTGTGAATTGTTTAAAACCCAAAGAATTACAAATGGTGAAGTTCATAAAATCTATTTTTATATCTCTTCTTCTTCTATAACTATATTTCAGCAACGTGATATTTTGAAAGGGGGCAAATTTAGTTTAGAGTTCCTTTTTTAAATTATTATAATTGGCGAAGTTCAGAAAATTTAGAAAAATTTAACACGGGCTCCCTTTTTTTAGATTTTAAATTTTAATCTAAGTAGCGAAGCGCAAGCTCCTCCCGTAGGGGAGGAGTGGCGAAGCCATTGCCTGGTTCCTAAATACGGAAATACATACAAGGTTCAGCTTGTATATAATGAAAAGGAGCCTTGCTTTGAATCACTTATTTAATCTTCAGGAGAAACTCAAGAGCCAATGGGAAGAAACGCTTCAGTTTGAAAGTTTATTCTGAAGTTTCGAACACTACACCTTTTAATCATCAGTCCTACACTTTACCGTGGGATTTGACCCTCGGGTGCCTACCGACTCTGGCAGACCAGAAGACAACCGGGATCCCAACTATATCACGCGACTTACCATAGCCGACTTGGCTTAACCTCTCTGTAATGATAAACTTGGTTTCCACTCGGTTAAGCCGTAGAGCAGTTATGGCAAGTCCTAATATCGTCTCTTTTGCGCATAGTTTACGTGCAAGAAGTAAAATGTAACATGCGCAACCATGCTGCTGCTCACATATGTAGGCCTGTCTGCCCTACACAATTGCCTGCAGGAAGATCTGCTCCTATATACGAGTATGCCCCTCACCTTTTCCATCGCTCTATGTCACCCCTTTCTATACAGAATTACCCTCATAATGTTTCTGCGTGTTGGTGCTTCGTTGTCATTGCGTTTTAAATTTTGAAAGGAAAAAAAATGAACATAATATGCATGTCACCAAAGCCTACATATTTGTATGTGTAGACTTCCACTCCTAATATGCTAAAAAACGGTGACAAGCTCAACCAGCCATGAATCCCTCTCTCAAATTAATTAAATTTATTTTCAAACCCACATCGAATGTGGGCATGTTTTGAGTCTAAATTTTCTTGGATTTTATTAAAAACTAAAAAGGTTTTAGGCGAGTAAAACCTACGAGTTAAAAAGCCCACCCTCTATAAGATAGCGCTATACATAGGCACCGCATTTCTATCAGTTATGAATATTTTATTTTTATTATTTAATAAAAGTTATCGACTAAATGTCATTTATGAAACGAAACTTTGCTGTGATTTCAAAGAGGCTTATCGCGCATGAGCGAAGGATGAAAATTATCACCCTTCCCAGAGATTCGAACCAGCCACCTCTTGAGAGCGAAACGCGACCTGCGCTTCAATATAAAGCGAAAACCAGTGAGGGTATATCATTCCCCGCCCTACTTCACATTCACATCCTCTTTTCCTTTCTTTTCCACCGCTCATCCACATTACAAATGTGTCTGATGCTACTCCTCTTTCCCCTTCAACTTAGGAGGGGGGGGGGAGTCCTCTTTCTCCTTCAACTCCCCCTCCTCCTTCACCTTATGAACAAGTCTCCTGCTCTCCTTTCGCCTTCACGTCCTCTTTATCTTACCCGGACTTTTGCTGATCCTTGTTCCCCCTCACCTCCATCTCTTCCTTTACCTTATGAGGGTGTCCCCTGCACTTCATTCACCTTCACGTGCTCCTTCACCTTACGAGGGCGTATGTTGGTCCTCTTTCCCCTTCACCTCCACCTTCACCTTATGAGGGCATCTCCTATTCTTTTACCTTTACTTCCTCCTTCACCTTTCGAGGGCTTCTGCGGCTCCTCGTTCCCCTTTAACTCCTCTTTCCCCTTACGCGATCATCTGTCGGTCCTCTTTCCCATTTCCTTTCACTTTGCGAGGTCGTCTGCTGCTACTCTTTCTCTTTCACCTTCACTTCCTCCATTACCTTATGAAGGCTTCTGCTGCTCGTCTTTTCCCTTCTCTTTCACTCTACTAGGTCGCCCGCTGCTCCTCTTATTCAAGTTCGAGTTGTGAATAGAAAGAGCAGTAGAGGTATGACTGTGGTGGACCACAGGGATCGTGTAGTAGGAGAGCGAAAGGTTCGGATTTCATTTTAGTGGATACGGCGACTTTAAAGGTCGTGCTGGTGTGCGTTTTGAGTAGTGGTAGTGTTCTTGACTGAGGCTGCGGGTTGACGGGGAGTGGGAGGAGAGGCGCGTAGTGTGGAAATGGGCTATTCATGTATTTTTTATCTTATGTGTAGATAGGTGTTGGCTGAGGGTAGTCGAGGGCTGCGAGGTATCTTAACGCCATCGTAGCGTATTGTTTGGGGTGTACCGGGTAATGCAAAAGTCCTGTTGTCCTCGTTACGACGCTCTCAACAAAGAACACTGTGATAGATTTGATGCAGCTAGACTCGTTTATATTGTTTTAACATATAAATATCACTCAATGGTTTCGCCACTCCCCCCCCCCCTACGCAGACAGCTTGCGCTTCGCTACCAAGATTAAAATTTAAAATCTAAATAAAATCAGCCATTATAATAATTTTAAAAAGGAACTCTAAACTAAATTTCCCCCCTTTCAAAATATCACGTTGTGAAAAAATTCGCAAAATTTCGATACGGCCGTATGCTAAAACAAATGTGAAATGCACATTTGAGTAAAAACCTAATTTTTGTTGTTTATTTTACATTTTAGCCTTTTGCATATAATAAATTTATAAATAATTGTGAAGCTACACTAAATCTGATAAAAGTGCATTTCACATTTTTCTTAGCATACGGCCGTTTTTTTATTTATTTCTGAACTTCACCATTTTTTTTTTGATACGAATATTATAAAAGAATTATTAGAAATAACTTTGCTAAAAGAAACAAGTCATAACCAAACTAAGATGAAATTATTATTCAAATACTCAGAAAAAACTTTTTTAAATTATAATTAGCGATGATGATGATGATAATGTGTTTGAATTTCAATATTAATCAATGTTGCGGACCTCAGCGGCAAGCACGCTCTCCAGGCAAGATTTGAAAGCCGCCCACACGTTGCGGACAAAGTCCTTCCTCATGCTGGTCCATGCGCGGTTCACAGAGGACTTCAGCTCGGCGATGTTGCGGTGGTGGACTTAACAGCCTTTGACCTCGACCTGTGCCGACACTCTGTAGTTAATCGTATTGAGATTGGGCAACTGTGGCGGCTAAAATTCCTTCGACCAGAAGTTCATGTTCGACGCCAACCACTTTTACACGATCTTGGCCGTGTTGGCCGGGTTACAGTCCTGCTGAAAGACATACTCCGCCTTTTCGTGATTTTTCTCACCCAGGGCAGGACGTTTAGGGCCAAAATGTCCATGTAATCGGCAGCATTGAGCCTGTAACTGACAGCGAACAACACCAACCGTATTTTCTCGTCATTCGAAACCACGATACCGAGCATCATCACCGAGGCCGGGTACTTGGTGGTGAGCATGAGCGTACCTCGGAGACATCCTAACCGAAACTTAGCACGCGGTTGTTTTGCTTGTTGATGACTGAATCGACCATAAAGGTATTCTCATCAGAAAAAAAGAGAAGATAATTCGTTGAGAAGGCGACGATAGTGCTCCCGACGTTGTTCTCGCATACGGTGGGTCAGCAGAGGCCTTTCCTCTCTTCGATGCACCTCAAGCTCTTGCCGCCCTCTTCCTTGGCAGTCCTGGACGCCGTGGCACCGAGTTGTTAGTCTTCTTAGCGAGCGCAGTCATCTTTAGTTTCGAGCATTTTTGAAGGCCTTTCTCACACTCAAACAGTAGACAACTAGAGCTTCTGTGGACGGTCATTCGGCTGACGTTGAGTCGCTTGGCGATGTCGAACTTCCATCTAGACTCACCTATGCACAAAGTAAAATACGTTTTAATAACAACTGCCAGAAAAATAGGACTTTATGTTTTTCTATTAGACACGTAAACCTCTCAAAAGATAAAAAAGTGTAACAGTAACTTTGCAAAACATGGTATATTGATGTATGTGGTCTCTTGCGAATTTCCACAACTGTCGTGTTAGGTGGGTATGGGTGTATTTATTGAGCGGTCATATTTGGTTGTTTTCGTAAAGTGTGGACATACGAGGGGCGGTCAATAAGTTTTGTTATTCGGATATAAGGAAACGAGATATGAGGAAAAGTGTTTTATTAATTTTCAATATAACTACCCTTGACTTCAATGCACTTGCGCCACTTGTCCCTGAGGCTTCGAATTCCCGACAACCAGAAATCTCCCGACTGCTGTTTAAGCCACTCCTAGACGGCGAGCTGGACATCTTCATCGTCCCAACACCAGCGTCCACGCAGTGCAGCCTTGAGCTGGCGGAATAAAAAGTAGTCGCTAGGGGCCACATCTGGGCTGTAGAGGGGATGGTTGAGCTCCTCAAATCCGCATTCGTGCAGGGCAGCTTGTGCAACTCTGGCCTTGTGTACTTTGACGACGTTGAAGTCGATCATGGGGCGTGAGGTGTCTAGGGACCCAACGGGCAGAGACCTTGGTCATTGACAAATTCTCGTGGATGATGTTAATAACACTTCCATGTGATATTCAAAGTTCTCGCTCGATTTCTTCGACCTTCACCCGTCGATTTTCGAGGATCATCCTGTCCACACGGGTCACATTGTTCTCGTTGGTCACGTCTGACGGGCGTCCTGGACGGGAGTCATCTTCAAGGGACTCACGACCAAGGCGGAAGTCCCTATTCCAGCGAACAATGGTTGCATAGGAAGGGGCGGCGTCGGTGTACACTGCAACCATGTATTCATGGATCTCTTTTGCATTCTTGCCTTCCTTGGTCAAAAGTTTGATCAGTGCGCGGTGCTCAACCTTCTCTATTGTTGAAAAATTTGTGACTGACGATCTGCGATCAGCTACTGCTTCTTAAATAGACAAGGCAGGAGCGTGTGGCTGCAGGACCTGACTTGTCATAATTTGTCCTAACACCCCCCACAAACAGCCACCCCCTTCCTTTGTTTTGCCCTACCGATTAGCAAAACTTATTGACCACCCCTCGTATGTGTGTACATAGGAGAGCGGCATGCGCGTTTCAGAGCAGAATTCTAAATGCGCTGTGCTTTCCTCTTTGACTCGCTGCTGTGAGTGTGTCTGATGCATATGTAAGGAGTGGTGGGACTAGTCTTTCAAATAGGTGTAGTTGTAGTTTGCGGCTGACAGAATAGAACCTGCGCAGTTCTTGTTTATTTTTGGCTCTTGTTTGTGTGAGGCTTTGGTGTGAGTGGAATTTTAGGAGCTTGTTAAATGTGTCCCCTAGTATTTTTTTGCGAGATTTATATATATGTCTCGTTGGATCTGGGTGTCTTTGTTCTTGTGCATGTGTGTATATTTGTTCGTTGTGCATGTATTGATCTCGCGCGCCGTAGAGTGTCATCTTTGTCTATGAGGATTCGTAGCTATGAGTACTTGTCCTCCTATTCTGTCTTAGCATCTAGTATCATTTGTGCATGGTATGCGATTCTGTTTGAGCACTGGTCACAGAGGGGAATGGTTTCGTTGTTGGCCTAGAACAGTGTGTGCGTATGTCTGCAATATTCGGTTGTAGGAGGGGGTTTCATTAGTGTATATTACGTAAAGTGTTGGTACCAGTAGGCTACCCTGGGGTACGCCTTCGCGTAGTGTGAAGGGGTGTGATATCATTTGATTGCATTTCATGTGACACGCCCGGTTGGTACGGTAGTTCGATAGGAGCTTTGTGGTGCAGAGCGGAATCTCCGTATTATTAGCAGTTTCCAACTAAGTCTCTGATGCCACACCTTATCGAAGGCCTTTTCTACGTGATTGTTTTTTGAAAGTGTTTTTTGTCGTGACTATTGTGTTTTTAGTATTAGGTATGTTATGAACGGCAGACACAGGACTGCGCATCACTTGATTAGAGATACTCACCGCTCATCAAGAGAACTTATGAAGTCCTACTTTTTCACTATTCAGCTTTCAAGATTGGAAGTAGATGAAGAAATCTCCCAAACGTCAAGACCACTGAAGTAACCAGCCTCACTTGAATGATCGTGGGCGAGTGCGGGCGGATCTTTTGTCCAAAGGCAGCGGTTCCGCTTTGGAATCGCCTTCCTCCTAACGACAGCAGCACACCTCGTTTTTATAACTTCTCTACCAGTTGAGGCCTGTAGTGACCACCGGTTTCTGACGTGTCCAAACCCCGGAAGGAAGCCCTATAGGGGGCGTTAAGAAGGGGGCTTCAGTAGGGGGCAGAGTTGTCCGGACCGGCAGGTGGGCCCTGTTTAGATACTTATCCTAGGTAGGGCAGAGAAGGTGAAACGAGTAAAAAGTAATAGGGACACTATTCGGATAGGAGCTTGGTAGGCCCAACGAGAAGGAAACACCCTTAGCGGGCCGTCATGGACGACCCTATGGGAGAGAAGAGTATCCCGCTCTGGGTGAAAGAGCACTGTTCCAAACCCTCGAGAGAGAGAGAAGGTTTTCGAGACAATCTTCGCTGCCATAGGAGTTGCGTTATGTTGTTTGGTAGATCAGTCCTATGTCTACTTGGCAATTTGCAATAGCAACCAAGATGTCGACAATCTTCTCAACGAAATTCACCTATCACTGAGGGTCTCATCTCACGCATCTGCCCAAAGATCTATTATCTTCCGTCGCTTGGATCCCTGGGTTGGATCACATAGCGAAGAAGAAATCAAGACGATGATAAAAGTAAAACAAAACTGGGCAAAGGTGGGCGAAATCTACAAATTTAAAAACCTTGATGGAAGGGAATATACTCACCTTTTCAATGCTACCTTCCAGATATCTGAGATGGCTTCTAAGGCATCCGAAGCTGGCCTAATAATGTTTTGCACTAAGATCTCTGCGTCGTGTATTGAGAGAGAAACTTTTGTATCCGTACAAGTTTGCTTCTCGTGCTGCGCCTTAGAACAGCACGCGACAAAAGACTGCAAATTCCAAGGCAAAGTGTGCTCAGAGTGTGCCGGCACCGGACACACCTGGAAAGAGTGCCCAAATGGAGGAAACAAAAAATGCCTTAATTGTGATGGTCCCCACCGCACCCTTTAAATGTCTTGCCCCATAAAGAAAAATGTGGTAAACGAAAAGAAAAGAAATATACAGGAGGAAAAAGCTCCCAAGGCAAATACCAGTTATGTGCGTAATTCATGCCCACTTTGTAAATATAGCCAAACCTGGAAGCTACACCACTGAATTAAATCGCATGCTGACTCAAAATACGATGAAACCTATGTGGTTCCCCGATAACCCTCCCTCCCCTCATGTAAACTATACTAAACTCAGATAGGAAAAAAATCTAACCAGACACCAAGAAATAGATCAAGATCTAGGGACCCCCGTCTGAACAAGCAAAATGCCCCCGTAACATCCGAAACGATGGAAACTGAACAGCTAACCTAGAGATAAATTATACCTCAAAAGGCGAGGTAACAAAACAAGAACGCAAAAGAAAGCAAGCAATCCGCAGCTAAACATAATACCACAGACCTTAAACTAAAGATCTATGCCTCACCATTGGCTCCACTACCAAGATTGGCAAAAGTTAAGAATATAATCAAAGGAGTGGTCAAAGGAAAATTTAAGCGGGATAATGATTGTGACGCCAATGAAGAAGACCTGCTCTCGGCATTAAAGGATGGCAACATCGAAATATGCCCTGAATCATGTTTCAATCTCTCTCATGATCAGTTCAAGAAGAAAAGATCTGGAAGGGTGAGGTCACTTGCACGAGAAGAACCAGCGAAAGTACAAAACAGCCAAAGAGAATAATATGGCATACAATACGAGAATTATCAATAGAATAAAGATCTTTTTGCTCCATGTAAATGGCTGGGAAGGCAAAAGATTTGTCTACAATAACATCATTAGAGAAGTAGACCCGGACTTAGTTCTAATCTCTGAGCATGGCCTTAATGCAGATAAAAACCTCATTAAGATATACAACTACAACTCCATTATGACCAACCACAGTAATGAAAGGTACGCGGGGTTGCAATAGCCGTGCGTAAGGGTATAAAGTACAAAGAGATCGCCAACTTGGAGGAATCATACCTCGCAAATAAGATCAGCACAACTATCGACGACCTTATTATAGCCGTGGGGTATCAACCCCTAAGACGTTCATACCGTCCTATTCCCAGTTGCTGCCGCTTGTTCAGGAGGAATAGCTCAACCATTTTGATCGGCGACTTAATGCCCGTTGTAGGGAAGCAGGCTATACCTCGGCATTCAATGGATCAGAAGCCTCCCTAAGCCTTCTTATGGAGCGAAATGTGGTACAGAGAATTAGCCCAGAGTTTTCCACGTACCTAACGAGAAGATCTTCCACAACACCTGATGTCATCCTCACCAATGCTAATTTTGCTTTGAACCACACGACGGTTTCAGGCCCTTATACTCCGTCAGGCCATATTAGTATGGTCACTACTATTTCGACGTCCCCTATAAAAGTCAGAATCCCAACCCAGAGATGTTTGCACAAGGCAAACTGGGACGACTACAAAAGAATCCTACAAGATCGCCAGGTGGAACAGTTGGATGGATCTACGCTTGAAGACCTCGATAGACATTTGGAAAAAATCATGGACAAAATAACGGAGGCGGACAGAGTGGCCATCCCTAGGGTAGAGTATAAGAATCTCCCGGCACCACGGTGGGACGCGGATATTATTCAAAGGAAAAATAGATTAGAGGAACTAGTTTGGGAAAGAAATGAATACGGTAAGTCAGCAGATCGTTATAGGGAATTCCAGAACCTTCGCTTGGAGATTAAATTTCTAATCAGTGAGAGATCCAAAACGATCTGGAACGGAATCATTGAAAGGATGAACACGGAAGGCGACCCCGGGAAGTTTTGGTCCCAGGTCAAGAGGTTAAGCGGTACTCTTCCCACCAAGTCAAACAATGCCATCACAACTGACGGAATAAAGATCACCGATGATTGGGCTATTGAACACTGATTCAAAGAACATTGGGAAAAGAAATTCCACATTACAGAGAAAACGTGGACTTTTACATGGAATATGAGGAGGAAGTCTTATCAAATTTAGATGATCGAGGGCCAGCCCTAACGCCCTTCCACTACGTGGACATCACTCGACGGGCGACGAAGAAGGAAGACCTTTTACCCTAGAAGAGTTTGAAGCAGCCCTAAAAAGCTTCAAACAGAAAGCTCCAGGGATTTCAGGTATCACTAGAGCGCATCTAATAAATGCCCCAGCAAACATCAATATGTCAATACTAAACCTCTTCAATGCTAGCCTGAATGTTGGGTACTTCCCTGACTTACTTAAAAGAGCTATAATGATTTTCTTCTAAAGCCAAGCAAGCCTAAAGGTAAGTTCAAGAGCTACAGGCCGATATCTCTACTAGACTTCATAGGGAAGCTGTTCGGAAAACTGATCACCGACAGGCTGATGGACTATCTGGACGAAATGGACCTCTACAACATGCAGCAATATGGCTTCCGCAAAAAAACTTGGAACAAAAACAGCCCTTGCCTTGATGACCGAATACATTGCTATAGCAAAGGCTGAGAATAAGAACGTAGATATAGTGCCTAGAGACGTAACATCGATGTTTGACAAAGTATGGACCCCAGGACTGACAAAGAAGTTATGTGATCTAGGAATGGAAACAAACATCACAAAGCTCCTATGTGACTATCTTGAAGACCGGGAGGCAATTATAAAGATAATGATTTCGAAGGACAGCCCTTTCCCATGAAAACTGGGGTACCTCAGGAAGGCTGTCTAAGCCCAACGCTATACACGTTATATACGTGTGATCTTCCCCCGCCTACCCAGGATTACGCCTTGTATGCTCAGTTGGCTGACGACCATAGGTATGCGCGATAACCGATAAATCGATAATCGATAAATCCGAAAGTATAATACAATATTGATTATTGACTATATATAGCGTCATTTTATAATACAATAGTAAAAGTACTTGAATACTGTTTCTTAGTTTATTACCTGGTGAGGCTCTCCTTCATCTTTTCATAGGTTTTGAGGATCCTCCTCACAGCCCGGACCTACATATTTCTGCCTCCAAGGCACGCGCGGCTCGCCCCTGTGCTAAACTGGAACCAAAAACTGAACTGAAATTATTGATTATCGCTAGTTTGGAACCAAAAGTATTGGCGATACCGATTAATGGATAAAGCGGAAAAATATCGGATAACACGATATCGTTATCGCGATAACGCCCACCTATGCTGCCGACATACCACAAGTGATCACCAGTGACTATCGTAACCCGGGAGACATCGCGAACAGGACGGCAAGCGAAATAGATAATCTTAATATGTACGAAAATCGCAATAAGATACGGACTAATGTGGAGAAATTCCAAGTCCTTCTCATTGTAAGTAATAAAACAACCGATATATCAGTACGGGATGAATTATACCCATATACCCATGAAGCTCGGGCTCTTGGACTTAAAATCACAACGAGAGGGTATTGCAATCATCTTAAAGAGAAGGTCAAGCAGGCCAAGAGAAATTTACAATACCTCTACATATTCAGAGAGCTCCCCCACCCAAACAAAATAAAATTATATATGAGCTTGTTGAGACCGATCTTGCTCTGCCCCGTCATTCCCCTACACATGACAAGCTAAAGTCAATTAAAAAAAGCACAAACGGTTCAGAACAAGGCAATTACGGTACATTCTTAACGTCACTCTCCTGGATACATCCCCTCAAGCACACTTCACAATCTCGCTGAGATCGAACCCCTAAACGTGACCCTACATAACAGTGCAAAGGCTATATGGAAGAAGATATATGCGTACATACCGGAAAGAGTACTTCAAAGCATAAGACCACCCGAACTCGATCACCGTAATAGAAACTACCGACGTGAATTTGGCAGCAGCCAAATACGTACGCAGGAGGATGTTGTGCCAATGTATCGTTAAATATATTCCATAAAAACGCTAACAACCAAATAGGACAACCAGATGAACTATTTCATACATGATATCATGTATGTCTTTAAAAAAAATGCGCAGTGGACAAATTAAGCACAAAAGATAAAGAATAAATAACAAATAAATATAGGATCCAAAAAGGACACGCAATATTTAAATATGACGCATGTGAAACATACATGCATGAAAACTGTCGAAGTATGGCCAACTGTACGGGAATATACTTTAGGGTAGTGGGCGATTTAGTTCCTTTGAACCTCGAGAATAAAGCGGGACGAACTTTAAGGGAGGGGGGGACCTTGGTTACTCACAGGTGTAGCTGGGAACCCGAAGAGGGTGATGCTACTTTCTCCAAACTCTGATTAGCGAGATGCGGGCCTCTTGCCCTCCAGAGCTCACCAGACGAACTTCGAAGGGGCGAGGTGACTTCTCCAAATTCGGATCGACCAAGATAACGGGCCTCTTGTCCTCAAGCGGTCACCAGAAGAACTTCGGAGGACGGGTTTTTCAATCCTTGATCCGAAGGCGGTTGAGAAAGGCTGACGTTGCCTCAAGCGACTCTTCTTCCTGACCCTAAGATATGAGTGTGATGCACAGCTCTTCCGTGGTTGGCGACCGTCACTAAACACTTCTCGGGAGAGAGCGTCGTTGAATCGAACTCCGTTCTGGGAAGCGTCGTCTAACCGAATCTGTGAGTAATCCTTGAGAGGATGCATATATACCCCGATTTCTCCAAAACAGGGAGAGAGAGATGGGCCTTCTCGAACCCTCATTATTGGCCGGGACAAACCAGCGTGTCCTTACGGGAAAGTGTAAGAGGCCGGGATCAGCGGGTTTGACGGAACGATCAGCGGCTCGAACCATAAAAGTTATTCGAGGCAAACCTACAAAATAGATGAGTAATCTCCCGACCTGACGGGGAGGGGGGAATTAAAACGGCGGGGAGGTAGCCTTCAATTTCAGCGTCATGCCTCGGTGTGAATTTCTCAGTAACCTGGTGGCAAGTCCAAAAAGGGTGAAGTTGGAGGGGGGGCGGGGGAACGGCTCGCTTTCTCTTCCGAAGTAATATCTTAGGAGGTGGGGGAATACTACTATTTTAGTGGATCCCTCTCCATGTGATTGTGGAACAGTCGGGCTGATTACCAGCATTATGTCAGACAAGAGTGGCCGTCAGGACAAGGATTAGAACCCGGTTCACACAACGTTCTGTCCCACCCTTTGGTTGAACCGAGCAAAATATCACTTCCACCCCTGCACATAAAACTTGATTAATAAAGAACTTTGTTAATGCAAAGGGCAGGGAAGGTTAAAGATTTGCTTTCCTCCATCAGAAGTTTCCACGAGTCAGCATGGAAAAACTGAAGGCAGGTGTATTTGATGGACTTCAAATAAAGGAGCTCATCAAGGACACCAGTTTTGATGGAGCACTGAATCCTATTGAACTCGCTGTCTTGTTTTTTTTTTTTCTTAAGTCAGTCATTGCAAACTTCCTTGGCAACTACATAAGTCCTCAGTATGAGAAGGCGGCTGATGAGTTAACGGAGAATTTCTGAAAACTTTGTGTGCGCATGTCAGTGAAAATGCACTTCCTTCAGTCCCACCTGGACTATTTTCCAGAGAATTGTGGGGACTTCAGTGAAGAACAGGGTGATTGCTTTCATCAAGATATCCGTGTGATGAAGGAACGCTACCAAGGGCGTTGTGATGTCAACTTTCTGGCTGACTATTACTGGTGCCTGGTGCCTATATGTATATATCAGCTCAAAATTTACTAATATATGTACATTAGCCTACAAATAGATCGGAATATAGGAATTTCTGGCATGTGATTATATCTCAAAAACGTGATCTGATTAGATAAAATGAGCATGATTTTCGGATTTAGCGCGAAAAGCTCGCCTAAAATCAGGTATTATGTATTAGACCTTGAAAACAGCGCGGACCAGAGTTTTCTGTGGCAACTTTCTGCTTTCCTTATTATTTTATTTTCTCCATCTTGTAGATGGTAAATTATTTCTACTAAGTTCATCTCTCTTTTTTTCAGGTCACGGTGGTTGGTAAAAAACGAACTTTAAATACTAAGCTTTCTATCTTGCGCGATCATCTTCAGAATAGATTTTTCTAGCCTTTTCCTCCTTTACCGATGATAGTTTGAGCGTATATATATATAAGGTTATAAAGTATGGTGGAATTAGGAATAGTAACATTAAGAGTGAAATATAAATATTAACTTGAAATGCGTGGAATATAAATTCTGTTGAATGAATAAATTGACTAGATTTCGAGAATATAAATATATGTGAAGGAGATTGTTGGTATAGAAATTGGATAATTCATAATAAGGATAATGACAATGCTATAATAAAAGCGATAATGATTGATGAAATGGAATTAAATTAGGTGGAAATTAAAATTGTGCTTGGAAGGAATGAATAATTTTGCGATTAGCGATTTAACGATTTCACGAATGGACACTATGGAATAGGATATTTAAATCATAACACAATAGAGAAATGGCAAACCGATCCGAAAAGTAGAGAAAAAGAACTTAGAATTTATCCACATTTACATTGCACTACATATAAGTTACATCCATTCCAAACGATGATTCACCAAGAATGACCGTTTGCTGAGCGCAAGGCTCGGCGCGGCTGGTCCGCTCTTGAATATTCTAGATCGCCGGCGAGTACAAATAGAATTGATCATAATATATTTGCCTTACGGTAGAATTTTCGAATGATATTTGTATATTACAATTTATGTAGTTGGAAATGAGTAATTGTGTAGAAGGATTTATATGAAATGTTATATCGGTTGTATACAAATTTATGTAGTGAAACCGCTACAACTCCATACAATTTAAAGCATAAAGGTGGGAGGTCGCTTTCCCGTCTTTCTCTAGCCTAATTTGTTCTTCTACTGAATTCGTTTTTCATTCTCAATCAGGAGTCACAAAGTGTAAACGTTTTATACTACATGCATGGAATGTTATCCCCATCGCTCATACTCTTGAAAAACTCATGATAATTTTTTTTCGTCGCTGTAAATAATATTTCCACTCACATTTCTCGGCAGTAAGTCATTCTTATGGATTCTGGGAAAATAATTTCATTTATCGTCTGCAAAACGAAGTTGACTTCAATATCGGCAAATTTTGAGCCCCTTCTGTTGCCGGTCCAAACTCCTGAATTTGTTTTCACATACACCCCATAAAATTGGCTTTTGGAACATGACTAGTGAACATGAAAGTTGTGAGAAATGGTTATGAACCGTAAATTTCTTGTCCGGCACTTCACCGTGAGCTTACATTATTCGAGCATCTGACCGTTTACTATGCCGACTACTTCTGTCGTAGTCAACCTAATATAGGACGACCCTCAGAAAGAATCAATATGCCACCTATATGTGCTAATGTGCAAATTCACCTTAAGTGAATTTCGCCGGGCGAGTGATAATTTTCGTTTCATTACGAACCACGTTCGTCGTTCTTGGCGTACATGTCTTCAGCAAATGGGAGGACTTCTCTCTACCCGTGGCGGAATCTTCCACATTTCCAATAGATGATGCTTCTCCAGCATTCAAAGCACGTCTCGAGTTTGCTGGAGGCCGCTGAGTGGACTTCACCTACACATGCGGAGAACCCTTCAACGAACTGTTCACGCTAACCGAGTTCCGTTCCCCCTCCGCTTCATGCGCGGCAACCGTGCCTGCTTTTCGCAAGCCGAAGAGAGATCACTTGGCTCCAGCTTATTTTCGACCAAGTTGATGGAGAAATTGATTAATATTAGTTTCCCTTATTTTCTGGACAGGTGAGGTCACGTGTCTCCTGCACAGTGAGGCTTTCGCAAGTTCCTCTCTACGTCGGTGAGCGATATCTGTGAGGCTTTCCATCGTAGGCAGCACTCTGCCAAGGAGTTTTTTTTATTATTTGAAGGCGTATGATAACGCGTGGCGATAAGATATCATGGAGACTCTACATAACATGGGTGAGAGGGGACGCCTACTAATATATCGGTCTGAGTTCTACAAGATCGTCGATTCAGCGTACGGGAGGGTGGTGGGACCCTCTTCAGCCCAAGAGGACACGAAGAAGGTATCCCACAGATAAGTGTCACACTCTCTGCCCTGAGCATCAACGGTATCACCTTAGTGGTGCTGGAAGGTGATCTCGCTACTCTCTACGCAGACAATTTTTCAATATTAATTGGTTTAGGCCAGATGCCAACCTTAGAGCGCAAAAGCCAACAGGCCTGAACCTCATATGTCGCTATGCTGAAACCCATGGGCTTGGCTTTTCTTTGGTCAAAACTACGGTGGTGGATTCTCCGGTCAGTGGCGTTCAGCACTTGATGTTCTGATAGGGCTACTATTCTATTGTTCTACCGTTTCTTTGTTCTTTCTAAGCTACACTACATATAAGAGTTCTATGCATCTGCAGCAGAGCTTTTATTTTGGAAGCTGGACACAATCTATAATGCTATCTTCGCTTGGCGACTGGTGCCTTCTGCATATGCCCTATTCATAGCTTCCTTGTCGATCCGGCTGAGATGCTGTTCAATCTGCAGAACAGATACAGCAATCATATCCAACGCCTTCCGCGATTAGGCTATTGAAACTCCTTTGAGAGTTCATGTAATTTGCGAAATCGTGACGCCTCTGGTTCTGTCCAAGACATCATCCTGGACTATACTTCTGAATGTTTGTCGCTACGTCGCTGCTCTCAAAGCCTCTACATCCCTGGGAGTATTGCGCTTAGAATTTCTAGAGCATGCATCGTGTCACACTGAAACCATACCGGTGTACACAGATGGCGCTAAGAGTGAAATAAGAGTTGGTTTCTCCAGCTTCGCCTCTTCGTTTCAAGCCCACGGGGCTATTCAGAGTGTTGCGTTCATCTCCAATGCCTTTCTGGTTGCAATATACCACTCAGTCCAGGAGATTACGCCCCGTACCCAGTCTTGAGACGATTTTGGCACCCTTAGCGACTCGTAGAGCGAGCTGAGTGTCTTTGTGACATTAGCATCTCCGCATCCTCTCCTCCGTAGTATCCGTGAAGCTACGCCCGTTGCGGCCAGTGTGGATATGGAAAATGTCTTCTGCTGAGTCCCTGAACATGTGAAGGGTACGAGGAATGATCGAGCTAATGTAAAAACATAGTCTGTCTCAGCTACCAGAGCGGCGCTTTGCCATCTCGAACTACAATCTGTGTGATAAAGAAGATGGATGACGGTTCCAGGAACCTGAAGCTATTCGCCATAGCACTGCGACTTTTCCCGTGGACATATACCCAATGCCCCAAAGGTACCGGATTATTTTTGGCTTATTCGAATCAGACACACTCGCTGGATAAAGCGGTTCCCCAAACCCTTCTGCGAGGGCGGCTTGGTCCCCTAAACTGTTGGCCACATTCTCGATGAATCTCCCAGTCTGGGAGGGAACTTCGCGCACGCTACCTATCCCAGTATCAAGACAAGCAGGGTCGTTATCGCTCGTCCCTTGTGCTTGGGACGAGTTCGTGCACTCCCGATTGCAGAGTAATCGAGTTTCTAGAGGCGGCGGGCCTCCTCCACGATATTTAATTTGTTAGTTAGAGCAATGGGGCTCCCTCTTGCGCCTGAACGTACTTTTTACTTTCTCTTTGTTGTTTTTGGGGTTGCCATCGTTTGGTTGTCTGTTGTTTGTTTTAGTATAGCCTAAAGATAGGCTTTCTCTTGTAATTTTTGCGACTGTGCCTTTGCTCCGACCACCAGATGGGATCGTAGAATGAAAAAAAAACAAGGTCTGCAAAGGGTTTCAAATTTCGTTAGAATCGATCGAATAGCTACAATGTTATTACCCTCCCCCCCCGCAAAAAAGAAGCAAAACGTGGACCGACGGACGGACCGACCGACTGACATAGTAAGATATAGAGTCGCATGCTATAATTTTTGGTTTTCAACCCAAAGCTGGACCCTGACGCGAAAGTACTGCACATAGCGCCCAATCTCTATTAATGACCAACGAAGTGATACAGGATTTGTTGATACTGCACAAAGAGGTGGGAGTGACGGCGGAGTGTATATATTACTAGAGTTGATGCCTAGTGACGTCAATTTGTTGAAAAATGGTTAATATTATTATTACTACTACTAATAATGATAAGGCGAAAATTACAAAAGCGTACAGGCGAATTAAAAGATGACATTTCAGTATTATTCAAACAAAGAGCCTACACAATAATATTCCCCGTGTCCTTTAAAATTTAGATAACAAATAGTGGCATTCGCAGCCGCTTATCAATCGCTCAACTGCAGAATGGGTTCAAGTATATATTTCTGAGTCATCTTCCTTCTAAAAGGTTTCAAATACACAAAGGGCTGATGAACAGCTATTATTTATCAGAGGATCTTCTTTTTAACCCTCAAAAACCTTCTATTTTTTTCAATTTCATTTCCAGTTTTTCTTACTTGTGATAAGAACTGAGCAAACTAGCGATTGAAAACATTGCTGTCCTCAATGCTCCAGTGGTGGACACCTTTTTTTCAGCCAACAAACACCACATTGTGTTGGGAGAATCGCGCTTGTCAAGTGAGCGTGTCAAAGGAGTTGGTGTGTTTGACCGCCAGACGGCTGTGACGAGGAGATGCAGCGCCGAGGTTCGTTTCGCGAATGAGATTTAAAGGCGTTTTCACGGAGCAGAAAAAGAACTCGGGTCACGTTTCAGCAGCCATTTTCACTTTAGGATATTAAGAAGACGAGAAAAGGCAAGGGAGACTGGTGCTTCCCAAGATTTATTATTTAAAGGCGAAACCCCAAAGGTGGATAAATTAGGAAAGGTGAAAATGTGCAACGGGGGAAAATTACTTCTAGGACAGCAGGGAAGCACAGAGATAGATAGGGTAGTAATAAAACAAGATCTGCTGACCAAAATGTCGCGTGCTCTCACATTCTGATTTATGACCTTACGAACTTCAAAACTTTTAATAATTCCCGGAGTAACCTTGGTAGGACCTTGACAATTCTATCATTCGAAAGAGAATGTAAAATAACATAAGAGTTTCAAATTTCGTTAGAATCGGCTGAATAGTTATGATGTTATTGTCAAAACAAACTAATTCCCGGGCTAACATTGGGAGCACTTTGACAATTATATCATTCGAAAGAGAAAGTAAAACGCATAAAGAGTTTTAAATTTCGTTAGAATCGGCTGAATAGTTACAATGTTATTATAAAAACAAAAAATAGCAAAACGGGGACCGACCGACCGACATAGTGAGGTGTAGAGTCGCCCGCGACTGGACTCTCACGCGATCTGACTCGCACGCAAATAAATATGCTAAAAGACGAGAGAGACTGCGAGAGGAAACCTCCTTAGCCTGAAATATAAGGACCGAAAGTGGGCCTTTAAAGGCTTATGGAATAAATAAGTACTAGAATCTAAACACTCATAATTAAAGGTGCTCCCTCCTGCAATATAAATAAAATTTAAGAAGGGGGTCGCACTTTACAAAGTAATCATTACCGTACCTTGATCCAATGTAATGATCATGAAACTACTCCGGGCATCATGGATTCAGGTATTCTCTAAAGAGCAAAAAACAAAACAAAATATACCCAGTTGAACAGAGCCTTCGTCCCCTTTCTAAGGAACTCCGTAGCTCGAGCACTCGAGATTCCTTCGTGTGGACGCCAGACAGTGACAAGGCGTTTCAAGGGTTATCGACGCGACCTTGATATGGGCCTACACCAAAGTACTTGCACTCGCGCCCTGTGGTATTGGCATCAGGAGAGCTGTGCGCCCTCGCAGTCACCAGCATCCTAAGTAGCCTACTCGGAATATGTAGATTCTATACCCTTTCATTATTCCATTTTTACTATTGTCGTTACATACCTCCTTTGAAATTTTGGGCCTGAGATATGCCCGTTGGTTTGTACCTGCTTGTGCGGTGTTGTGGTCATTAGGCAGAGGTGAGGGAGAAATTCTCGGGTCAGTTTTGTGGTGTTGAGAACATCCATTTTCTTCCATTAGTCCAGAGTAGACAAAGACCGTGCATTTAATGGGTCGTTTCGTGGCTTCTCGACGATGGCATTTTATGAGCTCAGTGCAATTGTATTTTGAGCCCAATTTTTGGCGGAAATGGGGTTCAAGTTTGTTGAGTGCCGTGTTCTTTGCACGACCTTGTTATTGGAGGTTTAGAATCCCCATCGCCGTTCCTCCCCCCCACGAAAGATTTGCTATTGCATCATTTGCTCTCTTTAACTCGTTTGACTAGTTCTGTTCTTTTAAATTATTCCCATTTCATCTTCGTTTGTCTATACCTCTTCTCGTCATTTCTCCACTGGAAGAAAATGTTCTCGTTGATTGTTCCAGTTTCCATGCTTTTCTCAAATAAAACTAAATTTAATATTAATCCCATATTCTCTCCTTTTCTGAGACAAAAAATGGGGACATATCTGTGTGACAACTTTCGGTCTTAAGAACATTCTTTTCCATTGCTTGAAGGCTTCCGGAATCACGACCTCAATTCAATAGCTGCAAAAAAAAACAAGTAGACACTCTCTATTTTATTGCAACACTTTATTTATGACCTCTATTTCATTTTCCTTCAAAGTTACATTTTTTTGTTCTAATGATCCCAACACACTCGTACTCGAAAGGGACCTTTGCATATTCGGATGTCTGCAGTGCGTTTCAGATAAATCGATACAAAGTTGAAAGTGTGTCTAAGGGCTAATAGCGGTACCAATGTACGTTAGTTTACCTTGCACATGCTCAGTATGAGTTTAGCTTTCATGCAGGTACCAGCTTACGTGGTTTCTTTTGAGAATGGCAGATGAAATCGAAAAACGTTACGCAAACTCGCGGCCCTCCACGCCGGAAGAACCGTGAACGAGATTCTGAATTTGTTTAGATACCTAAGGAACCTCGTTTACAAGGTGAAGCTGCAGTAGGACGAGGCTAATAATAAGAATGAAGTGCCTACAGTCATGCACAGCAAATTTCCCGCCATTTTGATGGTTCTGGCCGTGGTAAGCAGCGAGGGATACGTTAGGCCTCCTCACATCTTCCCCCAGGGTCTGAAGGTCAATCCGGACGCTTATATTGAGGTACTGGAAACTAGTCAAGCTTTGGGTTGACCAAATAGCCGTGGAAAGTCCTTACGTTTTGCAGCAGGAATGTGCTTCCACGCACAAGACAAGGAAGACAAGCGTGGTTTTTCAAAAACGTCCTGCACTACTGGTCCCAGAATTGTGGCCGCTCAGTTTCCTCCGACTGCAACCCTCGAGATTATTAAGTGTGTGGCGTTGTTGAGAAGGATATCAACAAGGCTGATCACAACACATTAAGATTGCTGAGGGCCACCATTGTGGATGTAATGCCATTTAGAAAATCGTTAGAGACTAATATTGTACCAACAGCATGGAAGAAAGCTAATTTGATACCTATATTTAAGAAAGGGGATAAAACAATTGTCTAATTACCGACCAATAAGTTTGACATCAGTGGTGAGGAAAATGATGGAATCTATAATAGCGAAATCTATTAGGGATCACTTAGATAAATATAAGTTGATTAATGAATCTCAACGCGGTTTTACTTGGAGTAAATCATGTTTGACTAATTTACTGTCTTTTTATAGAAAGATGTATGATGCTGCCGATAGAGATGAGAATTACGATAGTTTACTTTAGTAAGTCTTTCGACAGGGTGCCACACTTAGGACTTTTGAATAACGTTATATAGCATGGGATCGATGGAAGATCTATAGGTAGATTCAGTCGTGGCTTAGTGACGGACCGCAAAGAATCACTATTGAAGGGATTAAATCTGAGTCTGATGCTGAGGTATTACGAGATGCATTGGCCATACTATCACAATGGGCAGAGAAATGGCAAATTGAAGTCAACATAAGTAAGTGTAGTGTACTTAGTATATGCAGGTTTAGGCCAATAATTAATTATAAACTAAGTGGGAGGGTTTTAGGAGGGTCAAAATGCGAATGAGACCTAAGTTCCTTGGCAAGTTCTGACCTCCAGCCTAGGAATCAGTGCATAAATGCTAGGAATAAAGCTAATAAGGTATTGGAGTTTATTGAGAGGGGTGTAAGAAATAGGAGTGCAGAAGTCATTCTGAAACTGTACCTGGCATTAGTTAGGCCTCATCTTGACTATGCAGTGTAATTTTGGTCACCATATTTTAGGATGGGGATTACTTTGCTTGAGTCTGTGCAAAGAAGGATGTCTAAGATGATTGATGGGTTGAGGAGCTTACCTTATGGTCGAAGATTTAGGAGACTAAATATTCATATGTAAAAAGGAGAAGAGTTCGAGGTGAGTTGATTGAAGTCTTCAAGTGGATAAAAGTTGGGAGAAGTTTTCAAATGGGTAAAAAGTTAGAATAGGGGACATAGGTAAGGTTGGAATTTTTAGTGAACATGATAGGACGTAGCGATGGGTTTAAACTACAGGTTTAGGTTTAGGAAAGAAATTAGCAGAAATTGGTTTACAATTCGATTGGTAGATGAATTGTTGAGCTTCTTCCAAATCGCAGTTTCAATAGGAAGGTGAAAACCAAGGACTCTATTGATAAAAGCATCTTTATTTGTCTGCGTTTGAACGTTTCGAGGTCTTAGCCTCATCCTCGGCACTAAGAAACTAAGATAGTAAAGGGTTAAAATTTCTAGTTTTCATAAAATACTAAAATTGAATAGTACAATTTAGGATAAGCTACTTAATGAAAGAATAAAATTTTCAATAATTCATGATACAATGTGAAGATTGGAAGCAGTTTGATTTATATTTAAATTAGGTTTAAGTTTTAGGATGTAAATTGGTTCCAATATTCGTAGTTCGTTGGGATGGGGGCTATGGCTAAGTATTTTAAAGTTATTTATATTAATTTCAGACTTGCCAATTTTGATGTGATCTCGTATGGGGAAGGGGTCTGGTTTGTTTAGAATCAACATCGTGCGGGTCGACCTGTCCCGATACTGCTCGATGCGACAGTGGATTGACCTAATGGTCGAACCAATATAAGATGAATCGCAAGATCCACAACTATATTTACAAAATACAGAGGAGCGGCAAGGGAATGAAATTCAGTCCTTATAACCTTTTACCCATTTGAAAACTTCAACCAACATTTATCCACTTTTATCTTTGCCTCAATAACTGTCCCATTGAATATAAACCTATTACATTTGATGATACATTTGTATTAATGAAATTACGACAACAGGCTGAACAATTCCTTAAACACCATACTTGAACTCTAGACATAAAAATACAAGAGGAGCAGATTCTCCACTTCTCCTTACAGAAGGAGCTTGCGCTTCGCTGGCAGACTTTCGGTCTGTGTCCTACGGCCTATCATGATTCTTTTTTTTTTCGTTATCTAAATTTGCTCTAATAATTTCCATGCCAAAATTTGAATAAATTTTCTGAACTTCACCATTTGTAATTCTTTTAGTTTTAAAAATTCAGTAAAATTCGATACTTATATTTATTTATGAACTTCAACAATTTATTTTTTCTATTATAAAGGAATTATTAGAAATAACTTAGATAAAAAATTCAAATCTACGTAAGTGACAACCGAACTAAAAGAAAAAATCTTGTTCAAACCTTCAAAAAATCTCGTTCTTAAAATATAGCGTTATGGAAGATAAATTATACAATGGAGATGGAAAAAAATAGTAGACTTCCATTTTTTGATATAGATATTAAACTTTCAGGAACAAAGTTTGAAACTTCAGTCTATAGGAAGCCTACATTTATAGGTCTAGGCACAAGCTCCTTTAGTTTCTTGCGAGAAAACCTTAAGTTATCCTCGATAAAACTTATTCATCGAGCCTACAATATATGTTCTTCATATAGCCTGCTGCATTTAGAATTGAATATACTATAGAGAAGCTTCATAGCTTGATATGAGGATAAAACCAGCAAACTTTAACTTTAAAAAAATAATGTTTACCCTGCCTCATTAGGGAAAAAACATATTAAAAAGTTTCTAAATGCTCCAACAGAAAATATTGTCTCCCATACTTTGGTAAAAATCAAACGACTTTGTAAATGAAATTAAAAAGACTAAATAAATTCTCTCCATATCTCGACCCAAAATTCGTATTAAAAAATGGGCACAATATTGGATCCTATTTCCATGATCCAAAATTTCTTGATGACATTGAATTTTGTATGGCTTTAAAATAAGATCAAATGAGAATAGTTCGCAGAGCTTCTCTATTTAAATGTGTCTCAGCAGCCAATTTTCTCACTGACTTTCTTTTTCAGCATCAATTAAAGTCCTTCCTTAACTTGGCGATATTTCGTTTCCGGCCGCACAGTATTCCTACGCCCGGAATTTCCTTTATTTAAATTACGAATTGTGCTGAATGCATTCCACCAGGAGTAATTTCACTGGATTGTTTTTTGTCCAATCGTATACCGTACCTTGCTTAAAAATGACGAATTGATTTGATTATGGAGCAATTTCGAATCATTAATTCCACGACAAACCTGTGCTGTTCAAGAGTAAATTGTACCATTTTTGAGTGCCTAAAACAGAACTGTTTAATATCTGCACAAATAGGCTATCCACCGAAAGCCTAGGCTACCGAAGATAGCTCCTAAAATTCAAATATAGTTCTTTGTAATGATACTTATTTCTACCTTCAAGCTTTAATGGCTAACAAATTACACCATTATAAAAACGGGGACATTTTTGTCTGTCACCCGGTACATATTGCTTTGCTTGGTGCACAATTTGTTTTCTTTTTCCGCCTACAAGTTGTATCGATTTCCTGAAAACCCCTGTATAATATCCCAACTGATGAAAATAGCTTTATTCTATTTTTAAGTTTGCTGTCATTTATAATGAAGAGGGTCCGTAACAAATTTTCGAATAACAAAGGGGCTTTTATTGGAAGGCTGATGTTGATCGGATCGCCAATCAAGTGATAGATAAGTTGTCTGACAACTCATCACCTGAGTAAATAGGGCTGTGCTATGCTGGATGAATTGCAATTCTGCATGAACAAATAAAAATAATTAAATCTTTAAAAAAAGAAGTATTCAAAATAATGGCGCCAAATTTCGAAGGACACATTTTATTAAAAAATCCTGAATATTTATCTACTTGTTTGTCTGTGCTATTTTCGTATAGTGTTATAGGTACACTTTTTTCGTGTGTCCTTTGGATATGATTATGTTTCTTTAATTATCGATCTTCTACAATTATCTGTTTTTTCCTTCCTTTCATATTTTTAATATAGCCTAAAAAATATGCTAAATTTATGACTTCGGTGACTATGTCTCTAGTAGCAGTCGACAAATGAGCCCCACAACTCTCACTCAAAACATTTTACAATTTCCTCTCGATTCAGCTTTAACACCAACATATTCTTTCATATACGACCATCATCCTTGTAAATAAATTTAATCTAATCACGTTTGCTGTTTTCTTCATTACATCTTTCGGTCCCCAGATTCCTGGCGAATCGCTACCGTGCTCGCTTTTCACAAACCGGGGAGAGATCACTCTACTCCAGCCAGTCTCCACCCAATTTCTCTAACTTCCTGCATGTGGAGAAATTGGTAAATGTTAGATTAGCCTTTTTCTGGACACCGGAGGTGATCTTTCGTCTTTTGCACAGTGTGGCTTCCGCAAATTACACTCTACGTTGGAGGCTCTGCTCCGACTGGAAAATGCCGTCTGCGAGGCCTTCCTTCGTAGACAGTACTCCGCCACGGTGTTTTTCGATCTGGAGAAGGCCTATCATACCGTTTGGCGGTACGGTATCATGGAGACTCTCCACACGATGGGGGCGAGGGGACGCCTCTCAATCTTTATATCACGCTACGCTCATGATGATCCAAACAATGTGAAAGTCTGTAAAATATTGACAGCAGAGGTCATACCTTTGACCAATGAAATGAGACTGATGAGTATAATGAGCTGTGGCAATTTTAATATACTTTGAAGCGAGTTTGACACCAGGTTTAGCGATGCTATCACCATTTTTAACGGTAAGGAATGAATTGCAACTCACCCGCAAAGATAATTATCACCATCAGTGCCACTAGGAAGAAACAACTACCTCTCATTCATATATACCCAATCAAGTTTCCTTCATTATTTCCCCACACCAAATTTGCTCTTCATAGGGATGAGGGTTATGTGTTATATCATCTCGTTCAATCAGTGCTTATCTCTGGATAGAAGGGGTTAGTATTGACCTTCCCCGATGTAAGAGGTTAGTCTTTGAAGGTTGTTAAAGGACTTTAAAGTAAGCAATAGACGGATTGATTGGTTTTGAAAAGGTTAAATGCCTTCTCCAGAGAAGTTTTGAGACAAGTTGAGTCCCAAATTCTCTCCTTAATTAGTAGATAATTGTAGAAAGTGGTAAATTTGATTCTTTGAGAATGGAAAATACAGGGGATGCAAGTTTAATAAAGGCAACCTGCGTGAGTCTACAACTTCCTGCGTTTGAAAGAGAGGTTGATGCAGGACATAAATTCTCTCGTTTGAAAGCTTGAAGTTAAGGGCTGAGAAAGAATTTCATAATTAGCTTCGATAAAGCCAATGAATTTGAAAGGAACCTGCACGTTTGCATTCTGAAAGGAATTTGAAAGATTTGATAGTACCTTTCAAGAGTAACCACAGTTTCCTGTAACGTCAATAATATTTGACGATATATGGAACAACACTACAAAACAATAACTGTAAACGTAGACTAACGAGCAAAATAAGAGAACGCTTTTCATTTATTAAAATATTTTCAAAAATAGGATGAGAAAGTAAATGAAATTTCCATTGTACAATTCAAGAAATTATACTAAATAAACTAAAAAAATACAATATTGACACGTGCAAAATAAGAAAACGATGATACACATAATTGCTTAGCAAGCAAATACACTAGAAACAAAGCAAGATTTGAGAAAGATGAAACTTAAAACACTTAATATGAGGAGTTGAAGCCTTTGTTTTCTCTTACTTCGATCCAACGACGACCATAAGACCTCAGAAGTTTCTTGAAAAATTCTCCTGTTATTTTGTTCCATTTTTGGTCAATTTGCGTCCATATATCCCTCACAGTTGAAGACGACTGGTCACGAACTTCGTCTCCAATGATCTTCTAGAGGCTCTCAATTGGGTTCAGGTCCGGCCTCTGAGCAACCCACTTCATTACTTCGATATCTTCTTGATCGAACTAGTATTTTACTCGCTTTGCAGTATTGCATGGCGCGTTATCTTGCATAAATACTGTTAGCTGGTTCAGAGACGCTCAGAGTAAAGGTATAGCATGTTGTTGCACGAGGTTTACGTACACACTCGATTTTCCGTTCTAATTATTCGCACTCACAAACCGTCTGCCATCAGATCCAACTAAATTAAATTTACTTCCGAGGCTGCAATGAATTTTCTCCCAATCTTCATCCCTTCAACCAATATGAGCTTCAGCATATTCGACTCTCACCTTCTCGTTCTTCTTACTGATGATTGGTTTGGTTGCTGGAGAACGAGGTTTTAAACCAGATGCATTGAGGCGACGGGATACTTCGAAACGGTTCAGTTCTAATTTTGCAAGAAATTCCTACAGCTGTATTGAAGGGGTCTTTCATAGAGAAGCACCTAATAGCTCTGTCTTCTCAAACGGTAGTTATACCGGGTCGACCGACATTTGCAGGAGATTTATGGGTTTTGTTTTGATTGTAAAACTTCAGAACGCCCGAAATCTCACTCTTGGACCTTCCTGCTTCTCTTGAAATTACAGAAAGAGTCCTCCCCGAAGTCTCCAACGAGAAATTTTCTGACGGAGCTCAGGAAATACTTTCACGTGTGGTGGCAACTCTTCAGAGTGAATACGAAAACAATGGGGGTTGTACAGTTTTACCTAGTGAGTAAAATGTTGCCAGATGATTTCTAGACACTTCTAGAATATTCTTGAAAATATCGTTCTCATATTTTGCACGTGTAAATATTTTATTTCGTTAGTTTTTAGTATAATTTCTTGAATATAAGATTGTATCATATGAAATCTTCCTAAAATATATTTAATGTATGCCTTCAAATCCCATGGAAATTTAATTTACCTATTCATCATATTTTTGAAATATTTTAAGAAAGAAAAATCGTTCTCTTATTTTGCTCGGTAGTGTATTTTGCACCACTCAATTCGAGGTTAAATTGAATTACCGTTAACACACAAATAATGAAAATATTTAATAATTGGAAAGTTAAATGAAAAAGGTGAGAGGATAAAGCTGAAGAAGAAGAAGGATATTTTGAAGGGGACGCTGATCCTAGTCCTTTCAATACGTAAGGGTCTTTGGTGGGCACCGAAAGCGAGAATGTTGGTCGCAAGAAATCTCTCAGTGATCTAATTTTGAAAATGTCTAACCTCTGAAAAGGCCCCATACTGCTCCACACCCACCAGACGGGGGATAGGCAAGATCGAGGGAATATCACCATTATTCCTGTTTCAAAAAGTATAACCACTTAATCTCGTCGCCACGCACCAACCCCCAACCCCAATTAGGGGAGAAGTTGTAAACGCCCCTCATGATAACCACATGGGAACGTCTAAAAATGTGTAGCCAATTACTCCAAAGGTCCAAATTGAGGGGGAGGGGGTGATTAAGAGATCCCATCTGGTGACTGCCATCAAGTGAGTGTATAAATCGCCGAACTCACTATTTTGAAATTATAAACTATAAATAACATATAATAAAAGAAAAAAAGAACACAACAACCAACTCAAACCATGAAAATAAAAACAACAACCCAAAACAACGGAGATAAAAAAAAATGCTTAGGTATCGAGGGAGTCGCACTTTACTCCAGGTCTGATCAAGCACTCAGCAACAACAAAAACAAGGTCTGCTGACCAAAGTCGCGTGCTCTCACTTATTCTGAATTATGACCTAACGACCTTCAAAACTTTCAATAATTCGAAAGAGAATGTAAAACAACATAAGGGTTTCAAATCTCGCTAGAATCGGCCGAATGATTATGATGTTATTGCCAAAACAAAATAATTTCCGGGCTAAACTTGGGAAGACCGTGGCAATTATATCATTTTAAATAGAATGTAAAACAACATAAGGGTTTTCAAATTTCGTTAGAAAGGGCCGAATAGTTATAATGTTATTACCAAAACAAAAAAAGTAAAACGGGGACCGAACGATCGACTTAGTGAAATATAAAGTCACACGCGACTAAAAATGCCGCATGAGATAGTAGGGGCCATATTCCTTAAAAAAAAGTGAAATAGTCCATAAGTAAGTCAGTGTGCACGAACCAATATCGAGTACAAGGGACAAGCAGTAGTGATCCCGCTCGTCCGGATACCGGAATAAGTGACGTGCGCGAATATCACCCAAACTGGAACATTCAACAAGAACGTGACGAACAGTCGGGGTGAGGGACACGCAGTCGTCGCATTAAAGTACATGGAAGTGCTCCATCAAATGTCAGCGTGTCCCGCGAAAATGGCCAATTCCAAAACTGCAGGAAGCTACCTGAATCCATGGATGTTTTGGGAGGAGATGGGAGGCAAGGAAACGGTCGCGGCAAAATTGACGCGCAACTATAGGCTCCCGTCGGCCGTCTCTCATCTTCATTGCCAGGCAACCAGGAGAGCTGAACTGATTCCTGCCATATATTAGGTGTGATGAAGATGGGAACGCTAGCATAGATGCCCATTCCTCGCGGAATCCTTGCCGCTCATTCACGGCAATTCCGACATGAGCAGGAAACCAGGAGAAGATCATCTCGACATCCGCCAGTCTCGTGGCTATTGTGGCCCCAAGACCGCTCAGAATGCCTTCTGAGTCGCTATGTATCACAATCCAGTCTTCGAACCGGGCACAACGCGGTATCTCACTAACGAGAGATGTATTGCAACGTGAAGATAGACGCAAAGCCTGGTAGAGACTCGCTGACCACGTCTTCGGACTTGGAGCCATCCGTGTATATTGACACGATTCCAACGTAACACGAAGTTACATAGTTATAGGCCAGCCCCATTCTATACTAATATGCTAGTAGTCCTCCTTTGGACATTGTCACCACGATGCTCACTCAAGCGACATTCACTCTACAACAGGGCTCCGTATTTAAACAATATCATTATTCGTAAAATACTGTCAATTTTGTTTTTAAAACTATTCACTCTACCAGCATTTACTACCTCCGCGGGGATTGAGTTCCATTTATTGATGATTTTAAAGTTAAATTTTTTTTTAGGTATGTTCGCTTGAAACCTCCGTCCACTCAGTTTAAAACCGCCGTTGCGTGTGTACCATGGGCGTCCTTACAAAAAAAAATTCATAATTTAAGTTTTCAAATTTATTTAAAATTTAAAATACTTCGATAAGCTCACCTCTCAATCGCCTATTTTCGAGAGTCAGTAGTTTTAATATATTTAATCTTTCGATATACGACTTATTTCCAATCGAGGGAATTATCTTAGTTGCCGGTTCGTGAATTCTATCCATTTTATTGATGTTTACTTGTGTATAAAGTGACCAGAATTGCATTGCATACTATAGGTGTGGCCTTACTAAACTTTTATATATAGGTACCAGGCAATGGCTTCGCGGGGGAGCTTGCGCTTCGCTACTAAGATTAAAATTTAAAATCTAAAATAAAGCAGCCATAGTTAAATTTTTATAAATTTTATGAAATTCGCCAATTATAATAATTTTAAAAAGGAACTCTAAACTAAATTTACCCCCTTTCAAAAGATTACGTTGCTAAAATATAGTTATATAAAAATAAATTTTCTAAATTTCGATACTTATATATATTTCTGAACTTAACCATTTTGTTTTTTGATGTTATAAAAGAATTATTAGAAATAACTTTCATAAAAAAACCTAAGTCATAACCAAACTAAGATGAAATTATTATTCAAATACTCAAAAAAATCCCCTTCTTAAATTATAGAGTTAGTGATGATGATGATGATGATTATATCTTGATGTTTGCAGTGAAAACTCGCAATAAATCCAAGCATTCGGTTTGCCTTACACGCTTCGTCACACTGTTTGTTAAACTTAAGGTCCTTTGAAATCCACACCCCTAAATCTTTTTCTTCGTCCACGGACATAAGATTTTTACCACCCATTTCATAGTTAAAACTTGGCTTATTTCGACCTACGTGCAAAACTCTACACTTGTCTAAATTGAATTTCATGTTTCATTTATTAGACCATTCTAAAATTTGATCTCGATCCCGCTGAATTAATTTGCTATCGTTCTCATTTAAAATTTTACCCCCAATTTTTGTGTCGTCCGCAAATTTGGATAATTTACCAAGAAGGCCAGTGTCCATATCATTGACAAAAATAAGGAACAACAATGGCTCCAACACAGACCCCTGGGGCAAGTCACTAGTTACATTTTTCACTCCGAAAATGTACCGTTTAAAACCACTCTCTACTTACGATTACTAAACCACGACTCTATCCATTTTATGAGGTTCCCCTAATTCCTCAAAGGTCAAATACAATACCCCCGGTGCTGTACAAAATTTGGGTGCAGTGGCGTGGTAACAAATAGTCAAATCTGGTAACCTGCATGGAGGTGCCCTGGGCATAACCCGAGGTGCCACCGGTCCCAGAGCTAGATTGAGCTCTCGAAGGAGCTACCTAGCCCTAAACCAAAAGGCTTAGGGTATGACTGGTCTCTCTCGGTGGCATATGCACCATCGAGATCGTTCGAGGATACAATAAGATCATTTAGCGACTGGAAGATACGCCGGGTCGCTCGTACAAGCGAATAATGCACTGTGTACGACGCAGAGCAAGTGGCATATCCCAGGCATTAACAGGTAGAGTTTCAATCTTTCATTAGGATAGATAATTGCATGAACGTATTGGTTTATTGTTAAAAATGAATGTAGTAGTAATAGAAGAACTAACGAATACAAATAAAATTAAGAATCTATTTTTTATGCATATTTTGCGAGAAAGTCATTTATGTCTGCCTATAAAACTCCTAGCAGCTTATATGATTAATCTGGACAGCAGCCAACGACATGGTTCGCAATAGGGTAGCTTTAATTGTAGACAACAAAAATAAGTGTGTATTATTTTGATAACCCATGTCTACGGTTTCAGAACCATGATTATATTCGTAAAACAAGATTAAACAGCTGTCCATGTTTATGCAGGAAGGTATGATAAAATTCGATAGGCGCTTTTCCTATTCTGATTTCCCAAACAATAAAAAATACCCTATACTCCTGCCGACCGATCATAGCTTTACTGAGTTACTGCTGCAACATTTCCTTTCTACGTATGGACATCCAGGTACCCACCGTCTTCTAATGATAGCAATATCGAGGTCGTGGATTCCGAAGGCCAGGTAAGTGATCAAGAGAATCATGGGTAAGTTCCGTTATTTGCAGTAAGCTGTCAAATCTGAAGTATGTTACCCAAGATCCACCTCCTTTACCAAAAGGACGGTTTTCGGTTGCTCCACCATTCTATACAAACGGGATTAACTATACCAGTGCCATCACAGTTCGGAACGGTAGGAAAAGTTAACATTCTACTGTTCGACTGTGCCACCACTTGGAATTGGTTGCGGATGGGAGGGGGGGACAATCATTTCTACACTCATTCCGAAGATTTACGGCGTAGGTTCAATTCTTCATACCATATATACTGATAACGCCGCTATGTTTCGAGCAGCGTTATATATTTAAATGTTTTACATACAACCTGCAGCTTTACAAGAATCAGATGGATTTTCAATCCATCAAGTGCTCATTGGTACACCGGGTTCATGGAGCGCCTCAGAAGCACTACAAAAAAAGACTTTAAAAGCAGTAGTAGAGAATAAAATAGTTTTGCAGGATGAACTTTTGACTCTCTTTCCCTAGCTAGAGAACTTCCTGAATCATCGACTCTGACTTATATATGTATCAGAGGAGCTTGACGCTCTAGAGCCAATAACTCCTTATGATTTTATTCTAGGTTATTGGAAACTCCCTCTACAAGAGACAATCAAGAACGAGAATCATGAATTTGACTGTCTGTTTGCCCTGAATGGAGGGTAAAGGCAGATGGAACGGCTACGTCATCAGGTCTGGAGACGTTGAAGAATGAGTACCTGGTGGTGTCTAGGGAGAATGACAGGGAACTATCGGCTTAGGGTTTTCTCCTCACCTTGGTGATGTGGTCCTGGTTAAGGACAACTCTTCTCGTCTGTTGTGGAAGATGGGGCTTATAGTGGACCTCCATGAGAGACGAGATGGGGAATCGCGATCTGTGACATTGAAGAGGAAGAGGAGGGGGGGATTACTTGATCCATCACCAAGATCTTCCCTTTGGATATTACGCATCCATCTGCGGATACCTCAACCGCAGGCTCGGTTCCACTTCCACCTGCGGATACCACAAACTCAGGCTTGTCTCCACTTTCACTTCCGGATACTTCAAACGCAAGCTCGTCTCCACTTCCACTTGCGGATACTTCAACCGCAGGCTCGACTCTACTTTCATCTGCGGACACCTCAACCGCAGGCTTATTTTAACCTCCGTCTGCGGATACCTCAACCGCAAGCACGTCTTAACCACCGCCTACGGGTACCTCAACCGCAAGCTCGTCTTCACATTCACCGGTGGAAAATCCAACCGCAAATCCATCGGCAAATCCACTCGCAGATACTAGAACCGCAGAATATACAAAGTCTCCAAATACAATAGTAGAAATCTCTACTGCGAATCAAGCCACAGGCTCTTCCGCTGGCCTCACTGTGGGTTCTCGACGTCTTCTCACTCGTCGTTCGTCTTTGGAGGCGCGGTAGCTAATTAGAACTATTATTCTGGGTCAAAATGTAGACCCGCAATTCTAATTTATAAATGTTGAACAGTACTTTTTATTTTATTTTATTTACATTTTATCATTTATGTCTGTGTATATACCTGTTTGTAATTCCTACCTCGTCCCCTGTCCCCTCCCCCAGGGAGTCGCAAATTTATGCGACAATTTGTTTAACTATCTTGGGTTCCTTTCGGAGGAACCAATCGTCTGTCACGTTTCCTTTTATGATGGGACGAGAGAGGCAGAATTTGTATCTTTGCTCCACTCGTTTGTTTATGCGTTAGCGATTCGATTTACATTCGCCCAGTCATTTGTTTAATTTGATTAATTTTACTTTTCCCGTTTTGGGGGCTTTGCATAGCGTCTTTTGGTTCAGAGTTGATCCCGTGTTGTAAATATCAATATAAACTTAGGTGCTTGGATAAATTTTGATCTAGTGTTACGTGCACTTTATAAGATGTACAAAAACTAAATTGAAGTTTGAAAATAAATACAGGATTTTAAGGTTCTATTGACACTTTTTTTTCTTATAGAGTTTTACTCTGTTGGATATTAATCTATTTACCACAAGGTTAGAGATTTGGAGAAAAAAAATTCCCAACATGTTGTGGAGTTGGTGATAAAACATGTTTTGTTGTGATTTAGACTTTTAACTTGTGAATTTGAAGATAATTCCTTCCAACTTTGTTGGATACTTTGAGATAAACCCTTCCAACTCTGGAGTAATTGGTGGAAAACTTTCTGATATGTTGGGGATTAAGATATAAAACATTCCAATTTGTGGGGATTTGAAGACAAAATCTTCCCACTTGTTGTGGGTTCGATGATTACACTTCAGTTGTTGGGCATTTAGAGATAAACCTTGGACCATGATGGTGATTTAAAGATAAAACCTTTCAATTTGTTGGGGATTTACATATAAATCTTTCCAACTTATTGGGGATTTACATATAAATCTTTCCAACTTATTGGGGATTTGGAGATAAAGTCTTCAAACTCGTTAGGGATTAGTAGGTAAAAACTTCCGGCTCATGGGGATTTGGAGATAAAGCCTTAAACTCGGCGGGGTTTAGGAGGTAAAAACTTCCAGCCCATGTGGATTTGGAGATAACACATGCAATTTGCTAAGGATTTGGTGATAGAACCTTTCAACTTGTTGGGTAGTTGGCAGATGTTTTTTTTTTTAATAAAACCTTCCAACTTTGTGGGTTTAGGGAGATAAAGGCCAGCTTTTGGGGGATTTGGAAATAAAACCTTCCAACTTGTTGAGGTTTGAGAGATAGAGCCCAGCTTATCGGGAATTTCAAGATAAAACCTTTCAACTTTTTGGCGATTGAAGATAAAACCTTCCTACTTGTAAGGATTTGTAGATAACACTTTGCAAGTTGTTGGGGACTTGGAGATAAAACCATCCAACTTGGTGTAGATTCGGAGCTAAAATCCACTAACTTGTTAAATATTTGGATATTAAGCCTTTTAACTTGTTAGGAATTTGGAAATAAAACCTTCCAAATTGTTAAGAATTTCAAGATAAAACCATTAAACTCGTTAGGGATTTGGAGATAAAACTTTCTAAGTTTTAGGTGGATTAGGAGACAAAACCTTGCACTTTGTTGTAATTTGAATATAAACCTTTCCAACTTGTCGATTTGGCGATAAAACCTCCCAACTTGATGTAGATCTTGAGATAAAAACTTTCACTTTGTTTTGGATTTGGAGATAAACCTTTCAATTTGTTGTGGATGGTGATGAAAGATTCCAAACTTCATGGGGATTTAGAGATAAAACCTTCGGTAATTTTGAATTAGACGGGCGCACGCGATTTAGGCTACTAAATACTGTAATACTTCTTCATCTCTTTGTATTAGTCTCCTATGAATAATATTTTGATAGCGGAGAGGGTCTATCACCCCTTATAAAGTCACGAAAATTCAATATTTCACCCTGATTCTGCAACGCAAGAATTTTCCCACGACGTCATCTTTAAATACCATCTGACTGCTTTAGTCATGCTTGCGCTTTTATTTTTAATGTTAATATGGGTAGTAGATTATTCAAACATGTTTAGTAACACGATCTTCTGGCGATTTTTTGGCATTAATGTGTAGAATTACCTAAACTAAACAAGTTTAGGTAACCCACTCCTCGGAAAATACTTTCAAGTGCTAATAACTCTACGCTGAATAAAGAGCAACAGACAATTTACCTTCAGTGTAGAATTACCTTCATCATGAAAACAATGAAAAAACATTCACAAAACCTCTCTTTAATTCCTCATATCAGAATTTCCCAACTACTATCAGGTACCAGCACCAGCTAAGCTTATTTTTTAAACCTGCACCTCCATTTAGATATTTTTTTTATTACCTCGGAAAATAACGTTTCTGTCACAACGAAAATGAAATGTTTCATTAATTGTAACTCCACTCCCTCACCTTGACACGCCACCTGTTTTTGTATACGTTTATGTTAAAAAAGGAAGTTGATAAACTTAGATTTATCTTCACATAAAAGGGTTAGATCGTGAATGTTGAAACAACAACTTTGACACACGGTTTCCCTGATGAAAATACCATTGCGTTGAGCTGAATAAAAGCAAAGACTCGCAAACAAATAGTGTTACAATTGGGGGAAAGGAGACACACAAATAAAGAAAAACGCTTGCTCTTTCTTCCATATAATATTATGTATTCGTGCTAGTATGCTAAATCAGTTTAAGGATATTTACATAAAGAAATTAACTAATATTAACCTTAAAAACAAACCTCTTCGGTTCGTTATCTTCAAACGAACGAGCGTGACAGTGCTTCTTATCATGGAATTCAAAGAATTCGGCGTGGAAGAATTCTTACGTTGCAGAATCGAGTTGAAATATTGACTTTTCGTGACTTTATAAAAGGTGATAGACCCTCCCTGCCATCAAAATATTCTTCATAGGAGACTAATAAAACGAAGTGAATAAGTATTATAAGATTTAGTAGCCTAAAACGCGTGTGTCCCTCTTATTCAAAAGGACCAAACCTTCCATCTTGTTTGGGATTTTGAGATAAAACCTTCCAATTGTTGGGGATTTGGAGATCAAACTTTCCATCTTTTGGAGGGGTTTTAAGATAAAACCTTCCAAATGTTTTGGGTTTAGAGATGAAACTTTCCAACTTGTAAGAGAGTTGAGAGTGAATTAGTTTGAATTAGGCTGCCTTGCCTCTCTTATCTAAGGTCGTAAATTCCTGTTGATACTGTTTCTGCGAAAGCTGAATTACTGCGCCTTCAGGTTGTAAACTTGCCTTTGGAAAGGTTCACTCTTTACCGGTCAATTTAGCGAAGGCTCCTCCTAACCATGAAATAAAATCCCCAAATTGGCTGGTTTAATACAGGGTGACCCCCAAACGGCCACCAAATTTCGATAGGCATAATTTCTTAATTCGACAAAACAAAAGAAGAAATGAAACCTATCGAAAGTTGGCGCCTAGTTGTTGTTGTTTTGGGGTGGGTGGGGGGAGTCATCCTGTATAAGAAGGAAGAGGAATATAGACTGAAAGTGGGCCTCACCAACTAACTTACGTCCCTTTGTGTGACGTCGCAGGAGACTATCTATTATTCCAATTATTGTACATGCATTTAGATTTACAGTTCAGAACACGAAAATTGACCGTCCCGCAACTATGTAGTTCTCACCTTCCCACCGGCAGCCCACCACGTATGAGAGGGGGTGATTCTTTTAGTTCTCAAGACTGCAGTGAAGGTGGGTCTTACCTGTACTCTCTCTCAGGGGCGGATTTAGGCATGGGCAGCCGCCGCCCAGGGTGGCATGGGGAAGGAGAAATACGGGATAAAAATAGCTACCACCCAGTGCTGAGGGCGGCCCTACTTTTTCTATCCTTGTTATTTTATTTTTGTTATTTATGGTTGTTATTGTATATAGTTTGTCTATTTATTTAGCATTTATATATATATATTTTTGTTGTTATACGTATGAGCATTGATCATTATGTGTTATTGGTCCAAATCGATGGATAATAGCAATAAACAAATTAATACTCGCTCTCGACTGTTTTTGGGAGGCCCAACCAATTCACGAGGGGCGCCATACCTTCTAGAACCTGCACTGCCAGAACCTCTAAACTGATAGTGAACTGGCGTCAGGTACAAATCTTTGTTAATAACCGAACCAAAACATCTGTGTTCGCTCGGCGAGGCAGGTATTGTTCGAATTCTAGAAAACAGCGGGTGGTATTTATTTGAAATTAGAATATATCAATGAACCAAAGAAATAATATGAAGATAAATAGAGAAGAGAAAAATATGAACGGATGAAATGGCCCGCTGTCGAGGACGGAGACAATAATGAGAGGGGACAAACGGAAAATAAAAAGACGAATCAATTTAAAAGGTGTTGACAATGGAGCGAGGATCACCTTACAGCTCCAGAAAACCTCATCCTTAAATAATGAGAGGGTGCATTTCTGAATTTCAAGGCCCAGAATCATACGATAAATCCAAACACTAAACTACGAACTATACAGACCTTTCGGAAAGGAAAATGAGTCAAGCGGATATGACTGGAAATCAGCCAGGAACATTCGATTTATTAGAAGGAAACTCGGTAGGAAGGAGCCGCGAGAAGAAACGGGAAAGGGACCACCCTCTCTCCCCCCGACAGATTCTACAAGCCGTCTCAAATCGAACCTCCTCTGGGTGGCGAGGCCAAAAACAAACGCGATTAAAAAGTTTGAGCGGGAGGCCTATAGTCTCGTTTGAACCGGAGGCCTACGGTCTATCTGAACTGTCGTTACCCTGGCAATGCTTATCTCAGTTAAAAGATCTTTTGAATAGGAGCACCATTTTGTGGAAATGGGTAAATTAAATGAATTGATTTAAATCCTTTCTCATTTCCATTTGAAGAAGATGCAATAACGAACGAATTATAAAGAACATCTCTATGAGAGAGTTACATATCTCGATCTACTCAGAGTATAGATACCTTTTTCTCGTAAAGCCACACGTTATGGACGGCCGAAAATCCGTTTTACTGCGTACAGCTGAAGAACTTTGGATACAGCACTTTTTACTTGTTTTAGTGTCTGATTGACTTTTGAGCGCTGCTGCAGAAACGAGCCTATTCTGGAAGTCTTAAGGTGAACCCAGATTCATCCTTCAAAAGAGAGCCATATTTTTTTACGTCGAAGTTCATAATTCAATGAGGGCTTAAGCGCCTCACTGCTCCCGTCCATCGCTCTGCGTGTGAACCCGCTCGGATGTCTGCCATTCATTGATTTCGTCTTAACTATGTCAGCCACTTGGTTTGGCATAATTAAGGACTTATGTGAACACTGGTTTGAGGCCTAGCCCACAGCAGAAGCATAAGTCAGAAATCGTCTCGATACTGGGGCATAACTGCGAGTCCCGGACGGAGGAGGAATCCTCATCGCCCGGGGGACCCGGCCAGAATTATAGAGGGAGTTACACCCGTCTCTATGTAGTTGGATGCAGTTATGGCGTATGTACCCGTGAGGGGGTGGCAAAAACTTAGCGGTCGTTGATTCGGCCGCTATGCATTAAGTCCGCCAAGCTCAACCCTCTGAGGTCCCCACCCGAGACCCACCCCATCACCCTATCATCCCTCATACTGGCAGCATACGAGCGGGAGAGCAACAGGAGAAATGGACGGGGGCGTTCCTCTCAAATTACTTGAAACCCATTACCAACCCCACTCACACCATCCTATACCTCCTTTACCACACCCTAACTTTTTTCACATATCAAAAACAAAATTAATTACACTTGATTTCAGAGAAAGAAGGAATAAGAAGAGCAGCAAGACCATGGAGGCCCTCACTAAGAGGGTCCCCTTAAGGACCATCGCCGGAATGAAGACCCCAACGAAGAAGGACCTATGTGAAACCCTCTACATACAACTCAAGGTGGCACTGGTGAAACTAATTGAAGTTTCGTCAGGCTTCATCGCCATGTGTGCCGAAACCAGAGACATAGACCAGCTCCTTTCAGAAGAGGGAGCGAGGGTATTGAAGGAGACCGGACTAGAAGCAACCCCCCCCCCCCCAGGTGGCAGCAAATAGAAGCGTCATCTGCCGCAAAGTCGAAAGCTGGGTAGGCGAGCATAGCACAGAAGAGTTAAAAGAGGAGATTACGAAGAGCAACCAATGGGCACAAGTTCGCGAAATCATCAAATTCCGCGAACATACCCACGTATTCAAGATTACATTCGCAACCACGGACATGGCGAGAAAGGCTACCCAAAATGGTATTCTCGTGTTTAACATGAGAATTCCGGGCGAGAATATACAGCAGGAAAAGTTCAGTAGCATACAGATGTGCTTTGTATGCTACAAACTTGAAGCCCATACCTCCACCACCTGCCCAAACAAGAACAAGCTGTGGTGCAGTGAGTGCGCCACGGAAGGGCACCGTTTTGACAAGTGCGAAAGCAACACCAAGAAGTGCCTTAACTGCAAAGGGGAACATAGGACGATGGCTCTTAATTGCCCCAAGCGAAGAGAGATTATTAGAAGGAAAGAAGAAGAAGACAGAAAAGCAAAGGAGACGACGTACGTGAGCGCCGCAAAAAAGAACACAGTGACGAACACTGCACCAGGACCTGCACCTTTTAGCGTATCAGGAGATCTGAGCGCTAAAATATTGATCTGCATAACCCATGCAAATGTGGCAAATGCAGTGAAGCCTGGTTGTTATAACCAGGTGCTCAATGCGCTCCTGAAAGCGAACAACCTCCCGGCAGTAACCATGCCAGAAGACCCCGAGTGTTCGCAAGCCTTTAAGAACTCCATAATCCAAAATAAAAGCACCAAATCCGGTTTGGAGGAGATGATTGGTGCACCATCAGAAGAGGAAACCGAAGAAGAGGAAGAAGAAGAGGAAAAGGCTGGAAGTGAGGATGGATCATCCTCATCTGACAGCGAAGAGGGCCCCTGCACTCGCACGCGGGCAACCAAAAGCAGGTCAAAGAACCCGAGCCCCCCCCCCCCTCCGAAAAAAGAAAACCCTGGGCCGAGTAAAATCGCCCAACCAGCCCCCAGACCAAAAGAGGGGAAGAAGAAACATAGGTAAAGCAACTTATCATGCTACGTAACGGACTGAAAATAATGGAAATCAACACCAACGGCTGGACGACGAAAAGAATTCTTTACGGAAATGTATTCAGAGAAATTGATGCAGACATCATACTGATCTCAGAGCACGGGATCGACACGCGTAATACAGAAATGAAAATCTGGAACTACGATGTGTTGATCACGAACTTTTCGCAAGAGCGGTACGATGGCGCCGCTATTGCAATAAAGAAAGGGATCAAATACAAGCAGATAAGAAACTTAGAAAAATCCTACCTCGCGATTGAGGTCGAGCTCGACTTAGGAAAGTTGGTCATTGCAACCGGATATCAACCGCCAAGGAGAGATGTGTTGCCTATTCACACTCTCACTGGCCTATTTGGCAGAAGAGCCCCCACCATACTAATGGGGGACCTAAACGCCAGATGCCGAGAATCCGGTTACAGGGCCTTCAACGGAATAGGGAGAAGCCTGGACCTGTTGCTGGACAGAAATATTGCCCAGCGGATAGGCCCCGACTTCCCCACCTATGTCAGAGAACGATGTGCCACAAAGCCAGACATCTGTCTGGTGAATCGTCAGCTACCGTTCAATTACTACATGGAACCAGTCCAGGTTCCATGCAGTGATCATATAGGGATCCTACTCACAATCAATAGGAACCCTATACAAGTCCCAGCAGTAGTCAGGAAGAACTACAGACGAGCAGACTGGGCACAGTATGCACACCTTCTCGAGGCCTACGATCCGCCCAACCTGGACGAGGCAATTCTCGAGGAGATTGACGAGGCACTCGATGACCTCAATAACCAAATCATCGTCGCAGATAGGGCTTGTATCCCTCGTTCCTCATATAGGACCATCTCAACCTACGAGTGGACCGAATATATGAAGGAAATATACCGTGAACTGAAGATAATGTATGAACACAACATCGTGAATGCATCAGTACACTCGATGCAAAGAAGTAAAGAAATCAAAGAAGAATTGAACCAGTTGATCCTCGAACAACAAAACAGAAGATGGGAGGATGCGATTGAGAGCATTGATCACGAAGCAACTCCCAAAGAATTTTGGAAGAAGATCCGAATTCTTAAAGGATCAACTGGAAAGAAGCACAAGATCGAGCTACAGAAAGAAAATGGAAACATCGAAGAAGAGGAAGAAAAAGTTGAAGAGATATTCCGAAGTTATTGGGAAAAGATCTTCAGTATACCTGAAGAAGAAAACGAAGACTATGACCTAGAGTTCGAAAGCAACATCATCGAAGAAATAGAAAAGACGCACCCTCATCACCAGGTGGATAGGCAGCGCGACGGAGCCGCCGAGATTAAAGAAGAAGAACTACTCGGCGCGCTTCGCTCATTCCAACAAAAAGCCCCAGGACAATCGGGGCTTACAAAGCTTAACTTTGAAAAGGCACCAGCCTGTGTCATCGAAGGAATGAGAAGAATATTCAACGCCTGCCTTAATACGGGGTACTTTCCAGACGCTTATAAAACGGCAAAAATGATTTTCTTGCCCAAGCCTGGAAAGAACCCCAAGTTGAAGGAGAGCTACCGACCAATTTCACTACTGGAATTTGGTGGGAAGCTCTTCGAGAAGATCCTCAACAAAAGACTGGTGTCTCACCTGGAAGATAACTCGCTCTACAACCCACACCAATTCGGGTTTAGGAGTAAGCGAAGTACGGAAATGGCGATTAACGTCATTACGGAAAAGCTAGCCCAAGCAAAACGGGAAAAGAGTTACGTGGACATTGTTTGTCAGGATGTATCAAAGGCGTTCGATAAGGTGTGGCAACGGGGAATGCAGTACAAGATCTTACGACTGGGACTAAGTGAAAGCTTAGAAAGAACTCTCTGTGACTATGTCATGGAGAGAGCGGCGTACATCAGTTTAGGGTGCACGGACGGGCCAAAGTTTCCGCTCAATGCGGGCCTCCCGCAAGGGGGGTGCCTGTCTTCCACTCTCTACTTGATTTACACCACGGATGTCCCAGTCCCTGTAAACCCCACTTGCCTCAACTTACAATTCGCCGATGATTTCACCCAGGTAATCACATGTCCATGGAGGAATGCGCCTATGCAAGCTCGCATGACGGCAGCAGAAATCGAAAACCTGAACACCTACGAGGCCCGGTGGAAAATCCGTACCAACCAGGATAAGTTCAAAGTAGTCCCCATAGGCAGGAGACTACTTGATGACGTCAGGGTGGGGGATAGACGATATCCCTACACCAATGAATGCAACGTACTCGGCATGAAGTTCACCTCAACCGGGTACGCAAAGCACGTCCAAGAACGAATCACCAAGGCCACTGCTGCAGTCAAGACTCTGTACAGGTTCAGAAATCTTCGTCAAAGCAACAAAAAGAAGATCTATACTGCACTAGTTAGATCAACGTTGCTATACCCCGCTTCCGCCCTCTCCTGTGCCTCAAAGACACAGAAGAGGAGACTACAAGTGGTGCAGAATAAATGCGTGTACCTAATCACAGGTACACGCAGAATGGAAAGAAGATCACAAGAAGAGCTGCACCGGGAGGCGGGGTTAACCCCCATTAACGTTGTCATCGAAGAACGGACAAGGAATATGATGGAAAAGGTCAATCGTTTACTGGACGAAGATATCGTACAAATGATTGACCGAAACAGAAGAGAAGTATGTCGCGCCAGATTTCCAAGCTCCGCTAGGATTTTAGCTGGCGGAGCAGAAGTACCGTTCTACGCTAGATGAGTCAATTTACCCCAAACCAAGAAAAAATACCAATCATGAAACCAACCGATTTTGACAAAATTCACCGATATCGACAAAATTAACCAACTAAGACAAACTACCGAAGAAGGAAACCTACACAAGAAGACGAAAATCACCGAACAAGACTACAGGAAGAAACACTGTACACTAAATACACACACTACAAAATTACGAAGATACAAAAAGATACTAAATCAAACACAGTAAGTTAATATTAACGACTTACAAAAACAACAGCTAACGCGCATAGCATAAACAAAAATATTAGCAATAAAGACAAATGGCTTGAACGCCAAATTATATGTTGTATATATACCTGTATATATATATATATATATATATGTATAAAACAACCATAAAAACAACAACGAAACCACAAATCAAAAAAAAATTGAAAGCGATAGGCCTGATCACCAGGCTCTAGCATCACTTTGCACCCTACCACACTTCTTTCTCTTTTCACCACTGGTCTACTTTCCGCTATCTATTCACACACCCTTTCTATCCCCTCACCTGCATACTCTCACATACACAATTCAAATTCACACGTTATGTTTATTTTTAATTAAAGCGCAACAACAACGGGAGGTATCACGCAGAAAGTTTAGAAGGATAAATCTGAAAAAAAAGGGATGAAGATGGAGCGAAATCAAAAGTTGTGGAAGATATATACACCTTTGGCCAAAAATATACGTCATCCTATGAAATTATTCATATAATATAATGGATCACCTGAAGAATATGACCACCAAAAGTTTCTACTGAAGAATCTGACCTTCAAATTGCCTCTCTTGAAGAGTCTCTTCACCCAAAAGTTTCCACTGAAGAACTTGACCCCCAGATTACCTCTAATGAAGAATCTTCCCCCCACCCTTTCCAAAGTAAAGTTTAAGGATTTATTTATAAAGGTGGTTTAAAAAGCAATTTATATAAAAAGGTTAAAAGATAATGTTAAAAACAGTTAATTTAAATTGTATTAGGCATTAATAAGTGCACACAGGGTTTCAAAATGATCGGTAAATCGTTCACACCACATGAATTCGTGCAGGTGGGTTGCCCCAAATTCTCTTTTACAACCTTTCATTGTCTTAATTTTACTCTTTTGTTTGTTCCAGTAAGATTCTACTGTTTGCGCATGAGCTCCAGTTTGGGGGTCTACAAAATGTATAGAATGATTTACTGTACGATGCGTAAATCCTAACCGTTGTGTTTCCGTTTGCTTTCCATTCATCGGAATGAATAATTGAACCAGGAAGACTACTTTTTCAATGATGGGTAAAAGAGTGGCAGCGCTCCTGTCAGGTACGATTTCCATATAGCCAAATGCGGGCGTAGAGGTTGTATCAACAATACCGAGAACCAAACCTGACTTTAGGGTTCTCTTCCTTTGTGATGTTTCACTTTGTGCACAAAGCAAGATTCATCAATCTTTACTATGCATCCTGATCCTCCAAGTTTAATCGGGTTATCTACAAAATAATTGACACAAATTTCCCTTAAAAAATTGTAGCAATCAATTAGACTCTTCTCTAAAATGCAGTTTGTCGTATAAGTTTAGTTATACAAAGGTTTTCCAGCCAAACATATAGATTAAACAGAAGAGAGTAAGATATTAAATTTACTTACTCTCTCAACTTTTGGGGTTAAAAAAAAGATGAACCAGAGATTGTGCCTCCTGCAGAATCTTCTCCCCAGAATATCTCTTCTGAAGTCCCCCAGATTGCCTCGCCTGAAGAATCCGCCCCCCCTCCTCTTTAAGGTGCTTTGGGGGTCAGATTCTTCAGGTGATCCAATATAATTATACAGTTGGGAAAAATGAATTTAGTATATATATATATATATTTATTTTTAATTATTTTAATACTTAGTTGTACCCCTGTTTACTTTAATCACAGCCATAATTCTTCGTGGCATGGCTTTCACCAAATTTTCTGACACTATCTTTCCCTACTCAGCTTTTAATTTTCCATATAGTTCTATTTTATTTATACTTGTGGTACTTCTTATTGTGATGGCCACTCTACATATAGGGGTGACCCCCATTTCTACAAACCAATTCTTGGTGTGGTTGAATGTATGACAATGGGGACTGGCCTCCTGAAATACTCGTATAACTCAATTTATTGGTGTTGTGAGATGCAATTTCTCGATAGATGGCTCGAAAACTTGTGACAACATGGTGGTATAAGTTGTGGAGTTTATTCTTCTCTGTGAAACAAACATCTCCTCTGACCCTGATGAAGACATGCAACACCTCTATGTTTTACAACCAATACCCAACTCTCATAAAGGTAGCCCCAGAAGTGCTGAAAATCTGTAAAATTGTTAAAAAATTTTAAAATATTTTCTTCCAAGATACACTAACATGGAATTACATAAATTACATGTATAAAAATACAATAATCTTTCTTAAATGTGTACCTGATAATTACTTCCATTTAACCAGATAACTTCAGACCATTGTTCATGTGATCAATTTGGATGATATTTGGCCCACTGAAGACGTTTATCTGTTGATTTCAGAATAACCATGGCTTCTTTTTCACCTTGCATCCTTTTACCCTTGATCTTAGATCTTCTTCTAACTGTTACTAGTGATAATTTTGAACTTGAAGCTTCATTGAACTTTCCAGCAATTTCAGATGTTTTTATGCGAGTCTGTTGTGTTGCCTGAATAATAACTGTCTTATTTAACTGTTTTAAGAGGTTTTCTGCTACTTGTCTTCCTCGATACAAAGCTCTTGGTCTCTTGATATTTTTTATAGTGACTTGGACATCATATTTATTAGCAATTTTTACTTGTGATAAGTCGTGGCTATGTGGAAGTTGGATTTGTGATATCTGTGCTTTAGTAATTCTTTACTTTTAGTCATATTACTTATTTAATACAATATTGAATACACAATAGTTATAAATTTAAGCTGAAACATCACTAATATTGGCTCAAATCTGATTTTTGTAAATATACCATTTTATTAATTACAAACCATTTAGTAAAACATTAAGTAATTCAAACACATTAAAATAAATATTCAAACATATTAGCAAAATCCACATTATTATCATCATACATATTTATGAATAATATAATAAATTCTAAAAAGTTGAATTAAATATGTTAAATCTATGAGGCGTGCTTAATACTTTTGGGCAAGAGGGTATCTGCAGATCCAGACTCTTGTAGGCAACTGGGAATGAGAGGTCAAACTTCAGGTGTTTGGGGCCGAAAGGGCACACACGCCTACAAATGTCACGTGGCATCGCATTGTGGACTTGCTATATGGATAAGATCAATCCATGTGACCTTTGGGGTAATCTGATCATATTTTTATTATTATCCATTTTTAAAACAGATTTCTGAATTGTACAATTTGGATTTTATAATTTTTCAAATATTTCCCAAAACACTTAAAGGATATTCGTTTTTTTCCGTTTTAATTAAATATTCGGTTTATGAGGGGAAGGGGTCGGAATCCGTTGCTTGCTGTTTCGGAATTTTCGTTCTTTCTTGCTTTTTATGGGAATTTTGTTTGTTCCGCCCGCGCCAGAAACAGCCTCTTTCCTTCGAATTCCTCCTCTTCGCATTTTTCCCTCCTTCTTTGTCTCCGTCTTAACCTTCTCTGGGCAGAGCAAACGAAATCCCAATGCAAAGATGGATATCTTTAAAAAATAAAGGAAATATGTTACTTTTGAGTCTCTCGATGTTTTTAAGATGCATTGTCTCCTCTAGATTCTCACTTGGGGCATCAAACTGTCAATAGAGCATCTGCTAAAAACAGCTCTATTAGTTTATGTTTATATAATAAACATGTCATTCCAATTGCTTGTTCTGCTACTAATTTTTATCAAACATGGGTTTTATAACGAATAAATAGTACTATCCTGAATGCCAGCTTATAATGCATGTAATTTCAAATATGCAATGCCATTGTTGATATACATTCGTATAAAAGTGTTGAGTGCTATAAAATCGCGAAAGCATTTCGAATTAGATTTTCCTTTTCCTTCGAGTAATCTAACATCCTGTCTCACGTGATTTTTTGGTGAATTTCTTTCCGTTATGGAATTCTATACTTCTTAAATAGTTATATGATTGGCGCTCACGTAAGAATAATATGCTGTGGGAGTAAGTGCATAATGAGAGAGGCGAATTTCTTTCATGTGTCAGGAAATGACACCGCCATCGCTGCAGGAAATGAAACTGTGCGAAATATCTTGCCCCGCTAATCATTTGTATCAACGGTATCCTTTTTATGGGTATGTAAGGTGATAAGTGAGGTCAATAACCCGAAGGAGCCATTGGAGTTTCTACTTCATTAATGCACGATGATGTTAGAGGGTGATATGTGAAAAGGACAAGAGCAACGTCGCTGCCCAGGGTATGGAAATGTGGCAACGTCGGTTTATCGTGTGCCGGCGGGGATAGGAACGTGTGGAGAAAAAATAATTTAACGCAGTGCACTCTCGACTCTAGATCGTGCTACATCGCTTCGATTAGTCTCAACCTGCTGCGTACCAGCTGGGCCAAGTGAAGCAATTCGTCAGTTTGTTTAAACTGAAGTCTGTGTTGACCTTTCCTGACCCAAGTGCTTTGCTCAAGAGATCCACCCTCACTGTTTGTAGTCAGTTGCGAAAGTGAAACTTCATTTAGATAAGCCACTCGGATGCCCGGAACCTAGAGATGCGGGCATCGTAGAAAATTATTTACTGGGCCGCGGGCAAGTAATCTACCGCTGCCCTTCTCTATGAATTTATGCGGTTGAGGATCGAAGAGGTTTACCTATTATACTTCGTGACTGTGGCAGGTAAGTCAGCAATTACTAATAATTGTTTAATACAAACGGCGGGAACAAAGTTGCCGATGACAAAGCAATTGTAATCTTCTACACCTGCTGACGCATGAAGATCGGTTGAGTGGCGAAGCCTTGGCAAGGAAGCAATATTAAGTCGCTCTTGTAACTCAATTGCATGCCCGAATTCCTCTAAAAGGAAGTTTGGTTCTTCATACGCAGTCTCTAGAGCGTCGACTTAATTGGCTGGGATGAGGAAACGGAAGTCGCGTTTTGGCAGTTTGCTCAGATTTATTCTTCCCATCGCCGATGGTCGATCCTCCGAGTACTTCCTAATACCGGGACTCATTTCAGCCCACACTTGATGATTTTCCTCTCTAGGACATGGGCAAAAGAATCGCCTTGGGATTCCCAAAGGAAGATCCTCGTATATTAAATTTGCTCTTAGGCTTTCCCCCAAAGAGGGATTTTAGTTTTTTATTTGCTCTTTTGCACCCTTTTATTGTCACCTTTTATATAATTAATTTTATATTCCGATTCTTTGGTGTTTTAAATTTTGCCCGACGATTTGGATGGGATCCGGGTAAGAATTTGGGTCGTGTTCCGCCTCTCAGTTCTTGTTGCATAAGAAGACGCCTTCGTCGCCGAACCGAGGAGCAGGTATCACGTGTTCTATGGTTCCGGTTCTACTCACACTTCCTCTCGCACACTTTCACTAAACCTTTTCTTTTGCGACCATTCAACGTTTATTAAGTGGGATGTACTCGTTGGTTTTTAATTTTCAATAATATCTTGAGTGGGTGGAATTTTCTGGATTGGTGGTTATCACACAGTCTCGGGAGTCCTTTGGCTGTCTTTTCTAATTGAATCCCACGGAGAGCTGTTGCTCGACCTCGCCCTCCTCAGGACGCTTCAGACTTCTCTAGCTCTCCCGGTTCTGGGGCAGCCTTGTAGTTATCAAGGTCTTCTGTGCGCGCGCTTCCGCCACTTATGTGCCTTCGTCCTTTGAAGCTTGATAAGTGGGTAGTCTAACGGGGGGGTTCCGGGGCTCACTTAAAACTTTAGGGCCACCTCAGTCAGTGGTGACAACCCTTTATTCCACTGTATGGTAAAGCACACACTTTGATTAACGCTCGAGTTTACTGTCAATGCAATTTCACCTGTCCACCAAGGTGCTTCTTCCATACAATTTCCTTCGGGTTTTTTTAGGGGGTGGGTGGCAAAGCCCCTCCCTTATTTGTCTCTATTTACTGTCATTATGTTTTCATTCCATTCAATGTTAAGATAATATCAAGGACGACTGACTTCTTATTACTAAACAAAAATCCAATTTATTAGACAATCATTCGAAAGCTAATTCTATAGCAAATTTGTGTGTATCGAGCGAATTAGCTAAAGAAATTATATTGGAATAAAGTAAAAGAAATCTTTAATCGTTCTGACGTCATAATGACGTATTGAATCCCATCTAAAACTGTCAATTGCCCGATCCTTAAATTACCTCTACTCATGTTTATGGTTAGGTTTGGACTCTGACATCATATGATGCCACAACAAGTATAGCTTTCTATCATATTTCTATATAAAATAGATTTGGGGGAATTCGCTCGATATACACGCAAAAATATAAAATTCGTTTTCGAATGATTTATAATTTTGTTTTTTTAGTATTAAAAAAGACTTAGTCGTCCTTGATATTTACGTTATTTTTGGGCGGCCTCTTATGTGTTACTGCTAATATTAACCGTTTTATTTATTCTGCATTCATCTGTTTGTTTTTTTGTTGTTTTTTTAATTCTGCCAGAACAAGTAAATCACACTGGCCAAATGCTTTTCGTTTTAAACATGGAGGCAGGTTGCTCCTGGATATGCAGGCCATCCTAATAGTAACCGTTTTATTTATTCTGCATTCATCTGTTTGTTTTTTTGTTGTTTTTTTAATTCTGCCAGAACAAGTAAATCACACTGGCCAAATGCTTTTCGTTTTAAACATGAAGGCAGGTTGCTCCTGGATATGCAGGCCATCCAGCCTTCCTACCGCCCTCCGAACCTTATGTTTTGTTAGCCTCTTCCCTCCTACTGGTTTTAAGCTATCCTGATATTACTTCTGTTCTTAACTGTCATCATCACTATTTCTCTCACTTGAAAGTTATTTGCTATAGGATGGAAGTAGTTGAATATGATGCCATGCAAGGGAATGTGTTATATATCTCTTAAGGGAAATACAAACATCGATACCCCTTCAAATTTCAACCCTGTTACTATAAAGGGCCGGTGCTTATCAACGCCATTTAACATACCTACTCCTTCCAACGCCTTTGTCCTGTTAAGAACAACAATGCGCTCCGGATATTTCTTTAACTATGCTATTATTATCCATTCTTCATATTCTCATGCCACAGAATATTCTCAACCATTCACAAATAGTAAGAACATAATGAATAAGATGGATTTGTTAAGAGGGCTATTGAGTGTAGAGAACTTATATCATATAAGAAAAGAAAGACTACAATTAGCCTATGAGAGGCAGCTCCTCTCCCCATCACCCAGTCCAGTCCCACCTAGCATCTTCATCCATAAATCTATCTAATCTATTCTTAAAACTCCGCAGGGAAGACGCTTATATCACATGACTATTGAGCCTATTTCATCCATCTAACACTCGATTTGTAAACCAATTTCGAGGAATCTCTTCCCCCAAACCTAAACTAATCCAGCTTAAATCCATTGCTACATAAGAAAAGAGTCTGCAAAAGGATAATCGATAGCCTTATTTACTAGGTAGGTCCTCTCCTGTTCAGTAAAAATAAGAGCCTTACCTATATCTCCCCTATATAACTTTTACCCACTTAAAGACCTCTATCAAGTCTCTCCAAATGCACCACATAGTCTAGATGAGGATCTTGACTCTGCGGTGCAATTTTGGTCACCACATTATGCGATAGATATTGGTTTGCTCGAGTCTGTGCAAATAAGGATGACTAAGATGACTCAGGGGTTGAGGAGCTTACAATAAGGGGAAACGCTTAGGAGTCTAAATTTCCATACGTTACAAAGGGGAAGAGTTCGACGGAACTTGATCGAAGTCTTCAAGTGGGTAAAAGGTTATAATAGGGAAAACATGGATAAGGTTCTTATTTTTACTGAACAGGATATAAAACGTAGCAATGGGTTAAAGCTGGGCAGATTTAGGAAAGAAATCGGTTTACAACTCGTGTGGTAAATGAATGGAAGAGGCTCACTAGACATGTGATAAGCATCCTGCATGCGGACTTTTAAAAATAGACTGTATAGATCTAGGATGAAGATGCTAGGTGGGACTGGACTGGGTGATGGGAACAGGAGTTGCCTGCTATAGGCTATTGATTAGCCTTTTTCAGACTCCTTTTCTTGCCTTGATTCACATCCTCCCGCAGACCATATCTGCCTTACCCATTCCTTCCTGATCCTATCTACCCTTCTCGCACCAAACATTGCTTCCATACATTAACGTTAGTACCAGTATATTTTCACCCGACTTTCTGGCATGTTGCAGAGGTCAATTTCGCCCCCAAATCTTATACCAAAGTGTCCCCAAAGAGGAGGAGATGAAAGAAAATAATAAAGGAAACCAATGGCTAAGTACAGTAAGAGGATATATGAAAGAACTTAACATAAGAAATATGGAAGAACTGAATCAGTTTGATGAAGAAAATATAAAAGAGAGAGTGAGTGAATGGAGAGAAAAGAGATGGTTAGGCATGGAAGGAAAATCAACACTAAATACGTACTTTATGAATAAGAAAGAAATCAAGGACGGAAAAGCATAAGTTAACTGATTTAAGTTAATGTTTTGATGCAGAACTAACTCACTGCAGCTAAATTAGGAGAAGAGGTTTACTGGAGAGGAGGAAAAATGTGACAAGTGCAACCGAGGAAAGAAAGAGACACTATGGCACTTCTTACTACATTGTGAAGGACTAAAAGACATAGGTAGAAAATATACTATTACAGGAGACACCACACTGGAAAAAGTACTTTTGTTTAACCCAACAAGTGAAGAAGAAGTTGAAAAATATACACTATATGTAGAAGAATTGTGGAAAACAAGAAAAGGGATTGAAATAGTCCCGAACCTGCCCTAAACCAAAATAGAAAGTAACGCTATTGCACAGACAATAGCGCACCCTACATCTGAGCAAGTCCTTCGAATGATCCCTAAACACTTTGGTGACGACCAAGCCGTTTTTCACCAAGATGGAGAGCCAGGAGTCATCATCGGCCATAAGTAACGCAGTGGCGCCACTACCACTCGTATATGGGTGGAGCAAGGGCGACGATTCCCCGAAGTCATCCTCTTTTATATTTCATTGCTGGAGGCTTCATAAAATATGTGAAACATATACATAGAAGCATTTGGATTGCCCTAAAACAAGCCCACTCACACTTGACTGAATGTAGATAGACTGACGGTACTGAATATGTGAAGGGATATGATTGCGCTTTTTAATTGGGAGGGGGGCGGTATAGATAAATTGTATGTTAGAAAGTTCCTTGTTGGAGGATATCACTTGAAAAGTGAAAAAAAGCCCAGCATTGTAGGTTAGATTTGAGAAAATATTTTGATTGATAGAGTGGTAGATTTATGCCCTTGTGGCTTTTGTCATCGGTTCAATTATGTTGTTTATATCAAACCAGGTCATCAGCGCATGCCAATATACATAAACCCCATTCCTTTTCATTCCCACACCCCTCTTTCACTCCCACACCTATCTTTCACTCCCACTTGTACTTCTCTCAGCACTCTATCCGTAAATAATTTTAACAGTCATATCAACATCGCACATCCTTGCCTCACACCCCCACATATATTAACTCCCTATGGTCATCTTTCACTCGAACTCAGCTTTACTTGAATCTTTTCATATCATCTAACAGTTTACCATACCTACGCATTCTTACAACCTGTCATAACACTTCGCTCTCGACATATACGCCTTCTCCAGATCCGTAAACTCGGCATAGCCATCCTTTGCTTTCTCAGCCGACTGCCATGGTAAAATCATTTGATCCACACACCTTTTCACTTCTAAACCCACCTTCCTCCTCCTCTAATATTCTATCACTTCTTTTACAAAATGTTAGAATTCTTCCTTGCTTACCATACCCTTCAGACGTATTACCTTCTAGTTCTTGGTTAACATTTGCCCTTATACACAAATATACTATCATAGCATTCTTCCAATAATGAGACAGTGTTCCACTTACAAAGGCCTTTCAACGCAACCTCAGACCAGTTCCATAACACATCGGTGTCTTAAAAGTTTATTTAGGCTAAAAGAAAGAGTAGACGAAAGAGAACACAAAGAATGATAGTGGAGAATAATATTCCACAGTTCACGTAACTGGAGACAAAATTTTATCGGTCGAGATACATAATAAACTAGGGTAATCAATCTTTGGTAATAATAACCGAGCAGGGTCGTCAGGCGAGAGAGGGAGATTAATAGATCGAAACTTGGCACTGTGGATGTTGTCAGTGAGGGAGCCATCGTTCCCGTTTTGCTCTTCGGCTCTATGAAGAATTGTTAAGAGTTCGATCATTCTAGATTTGCTAATTTATGACTAAACCCATCACTTTAGAGAAAGGAAACACGTTTTCTGGTCTCCAACCAGGAAAATGGAAATTTGTTGGTGCCCCCTCCCCTCTAATCCTGTTTTGAGGTGCCCTTTCTGCAACTTAAAAGAGATACTGCGATCGGCTGCTAATCGCAGTCTATTTCTTCACTAGAAGAAATAGACCAAGAGATCGACGACATCATGGAGGCGCTTGTCAGGGCAGATAAGACATGTTCCCACTACAACGTACAGAACTTTACCGCATCTAATCAGGTCAGCCCAAATAGAAAATCTCGGAAGGGAATATAAAGTCACAAGTGATTCAATCGAACGATGTGGCCTTCAGAGAAGCGACCGTGCAAAACTGCCGCGCGTGAAAGACCAACTAATAGAGGAAATAAAAATAGAAAGAAACAGAAGGTGGGACCTTTTTGTGGAAGCCATAGATGATGAATTAAATCCTACGAAAATATGATAGAAAATTAACATCGCCAGGGGAAAGAGAAAGCCGAGGCCAACAATCAAACTTCAAAACGAAGATGGAAAGGAAAAGGAGCCCCAAGAAATTGAAGAAGCGTTGCGAGAGCACTGGAGGAGGGTTTTTGATATCTCCCCCAACGAAAACGAGGTCGACGGCGACCACGAAGCAGGAGTGGTAGAGGACTTGGAACAAAATCGCCAAGAAATAGTCCCCAACATAGCTGCTTCACCAACACTACTAATATAGCAAGGGATCGAGCCTATAGTCCTACAAGAAATTAAAAAAAACGCTCAAGGCTACTAAACAGAAGGCACGTAGGGCATCGGCGATAACAAGAGAAAACCTAATACGCGCATCAGTCACCTTTTTGTCACAGATAGCAGCAGTATTCAACGCCTCTCTAAGCGCAGAATACTTCCCAGATGCACTAAAAAGGGGGAAGATTATCTTTTTACCAAAACCTGGTAAGCCACCAGGTTTTCATACTACTGGAGACAGTGGCAAAATTAATGGAGAGAGCTATAAATGATACACTAGTCGAGCACCTGGAAGAGAGAACACTGATTCCAAACCATCAGCACGGATTCAGAAAGAACAGAAATACTGAGACGGCCCTGGCCATTCTGGTCGAATCACTTGCAAAGGCCAAATAGGATAGAAACTACACATACATCGTACTCAGAAACGTCCAAAAGGCGTGTGATAAAGTTTGGAGAATTGGCCTGAAATATAAAATCAAGAGACTAGGGATGCCCTCCGCCCTAACCAAATGCCTCTGCGACTATATAACTGACAAGTCGGCGTTCATCTCAATAGCAGGCTTCGATGGCCCGGACTTCGAAGTCCTCCAAGGTGTCCCCCAAGGGGGCTGTATAAACCCAGCACTTTATAGCATATATACGATGGATTTACCAAGGCCGGTCCACGATACAACAACATATATCCAATTCGCCGACGACATTACGATGGTGGCGAACAGCACATACAGACATCCCCCAACCATGGCCAGAATCACAGCGGCCGAAATTGCCAATACCAACGAGTTTGAACGAAAATGGAAAATTCGCACAATCCAGAAAAGTTTTTAATTATTCCAGTGGGAAGGCGCTTGACCTCAAACGTAGAGATTGAAGAGAAGAGATGCCGCTATGTAAACGAAGGAAATGTACTCGGGCTAAAGATCACACGAACTGGCTATTGCAAACACATTGCGATTCGAATCAACCAGGAAAAAACACATCTAGTAAAACTGTTCCAACTCAGAAACCTAAAGAGAAAAAACCTGAAGAAAATATACAAGGCCATCTGCAAAGCCACGTTGCTCTACCCAGCTATCCCAATGAACCGTCTCTCGAAAACAAGCGCGATGAAGCTTCAAAAAGTGCAAAATTCAGCGGTATACATAATCACCAACACAAGAAGGAAAGAATGCAAAACAATAAGAGATCTTCATGACGAGATAGAACTCCCAACTACGAACGTGTCCTTACACAGGAGAGCAGTTAAGGTGTGGGACCAACTGGAACGTATAATGAACGGCGATGAGAAAAGAGCTATTGATATCCCACATAACCACAGAATAAACAACCGCGGCAACTTTAGAAACGGTAGACCCGATTCGAGGGAAGAACCGCACACAAGATACACTGCAAGGTGAGATTGCAGACTCAAAGCAGAAAAACCATATCAAAGAAATCCGCAACAAAAGCAAAACAAAAAATGCCAAATATTGAAGAACTACAGAGGCGAGAAAGCCTCATCAAGAATACAGAAGACTAATAAAGAAAAATAAAAAATAAGAACCATAGAGATGGCTGGTCACCCATCAAATAACTCTAACTCTTATTCATTCCTCTTCACCACTTTATCCTAACAACCCTATCCACTATACTATGACTATACCTTTCTACCTTTTTCAAGACGTAAGGCTACGAATGGCGGCGGTTATTTAAGTTGTAAGGAAAGTGGTGTTACTACCAAGAGCAGTTTCACATTGAAAACAGAGTGAGGAAAGGGACAGAGGAGAGATGAAGAATGAGAAAGGTTAAGGATGACATAGTGCAGTAGCAGATCTCGTCATCCCTAGTACTGTAGCTGACAGAGGTACTTATGGCTTGATAAGTTATTGCGTTACCAGTGTGGTTTCTCATGGGTTGGTGTTGGATCCGTTTTTCTTGATTTATATCAATGATCTCCACAAGTGAGTAACGACCTGAGCAAGTTTGCTGATGATACTAAGTTGGGTAGCATTATAAGGTCTGAAGTGACCGAACTATTCCAATGGTCGGAGAAATGGCAAATGGAATTTAACATAAGCAAGAATTGCAGTTTTAGGGATATCAGAATTAGCTTTATGCACTCCTTTTCTTATGTTATCACATCCTCTGTTGGGTACTTTAATTATATTTTTACTATCTAAGTATTCCTAAATTCTATATTTTCGAATTCTTTCCAAAGGTTTCTCAACTAGAGAAGTTAAATGGTCGATAATGAGACATCTCTCCAATTATCCTTTTTTTATGATTATTCTTGGCATACTTCCAGCTATTAATTAAGAAACTCGGATAATTTTACAGTTTTATGAAATTTTGGTTTCAGAACATCTGTTATTGGTTCATGACCATCAATTAAAATTCTATCATAGATATATATCTTCCAAATTCTATCATGGGAGTGAAAATTAAAAATTACAATTTTCTAATGAGAAAACCACTAAAATATTCGCTCATGACAGTTGTCATTTCACAGCTTATTTTCACTTTCTAATAGCCTTACTTCTAAATTTAAATACTAAAATAAAACTACCCTATATTTTTTGTTACCAGGCCGATGCAATTAGTTTATATCAAATGAAATGTCGTTTTTTGAATAGTAGGTAGAAGAATGACATGAAAATGAAAATGAATGTTTTTGCATCAATAACATTTTGCCAAAGATTTTCTTATGCCATGAATGGACCATAATTTTAAGCAGCGGGCTACATTGAACCTTATGTAAAGCTTTGCGGGCCGCAAATTTCGAATAGATATAGGTTAATTGCAATTATCTTTGTTGCATTTGTTTGCATATACTACATAGTCAAAGATATAGCTACCCATTAATAACCTGGGGGAATTATTTTGCATAGTTTTGCCACCCCCTTTTAAACTGTTTCCAGCTTAACTTGGAATCCGAACCAAATTACTAACCACAGTCTACGTAGCTTAACTTCCTCGAGCAAAAATATCGTGTAGATAAGGGTAAAAGAGAATAAGTATTTCTAAAGTATCGTAGATTTTTAAGAAGAAAAAAAAAGTCCTACGAATGAAATATATTTTAAAATGACTGATTTAAGAATCTAGTGCATATAAAATAATGAAATGGATAGGTATGGTACATTTTTGGGCATTAACAAGTCCATCGAAGTCAGGAGTCAGCTCTAACTTAGAAATTGTTAATATTGCACTCTATTTTGACATGATTTAGTGTTTAAGGTGAGATTTTGGCAAAATGTTCAATAATTTAATTTTCAATATTTTGTTGGAATTCTGAAATGAAACGCGGGTGCAGTTTGCCCACCTCTGTCTTGTGCCCAAACTTTGGTAGGTTGGGGCTCCAATTCACGGAAATTAACATCCGCGACCGCCAGATACATTATATAAATCTTAGTAAATATATATTTAATGCACTTTTAAAATTAAGTACTATTTTTTTTTTGTAAGATACTTGGATGTTCTTTTCTGAGGGATAGAATATTTAGCTTGTATTTAGTCAATGATAATCACAAACAATTATTGAAAAAAAGAGTGTGTCGGTTTGGGTACCCCTGTTCTGATGTATCCCATTTTTAGAAAACTCTTTAGATCTTTTGGTCAATTCACGAATTATGCCTTCCTTATTAAAACTTTTATTGCGAATATGGAATTCCATTTCATGGGAAAGGCAATAAATCCTCTCAGCGCCGTTCCCTAGGTTTAGACAGCTGATAATGTCATTCCTAAGCAATATTGGTCCATGTTTGAGGAATAATCTCGAAAACATTTCAACAATCCGTCGAGAGTACAATTGTACTGCTATTGTTTCCTCTGATTCCGAAAGCGAAGTAATGGATGATTCCTTCACTATTGCACTAAACTGGAACTTTTTCATTTTTGTCTAACCATTCCATCAGGACCTCTTCTTTTTATAGTATATAATACATTTTTTTGATCAGATATCACAATTCTCTTAAAAAAATGCATCTCTATTCTCTCTCGCAACATGTGGTGGGTGGACAGACGTCAAGACTCGCAATTTCTACTCCTTCGCAAGTGCTCGAACTCTTTCTTGTTCGCTGGTTATTTATTAGCTACTGCAACTCATATTGTTCATTAAGACAAGGGTCATTATTAGAGTCCATATTTCCAGACAGAAACTTGTTGAATCAACGCTGACCTCAAATGCTGCCTCGTATAAGATATTGATTAGTTTTTTTCAGACGCGTTCTATTAAGTTCTTATGTTATGGGCAGCCTTAGCAGCAGCACTACAGAGGGTGGCCATATTATTAGAGTCACGTCAATAAAATTGCAGATTTTTCGTTTTCTGCCTGTTATATGGACAACTATTCAAAATTTGTGACAAATCTTTCTATTAGAGTAATGTTTCTCTCAGTAATGCATGAATTTCGACCTTCTTTTTAGGTGATATATCGGTAGCTTTATCCATTTTTATAAGAAAACACTGACTATTAATGAATTTCTGTGGGAATAAGAAATATCAAATTACTAATGTCACAATCACTTTTCAAACACCTATAAACATAATATATAAATATGTAGTTAATCTATCTGTAATATTAACTTTCACGAAAAACTGATGATAACAGATCAAACAAACTCTCACTGCCACATGCGCACTGGGCCCTCTCATCCCCCCACCCCCTCTGACTAATGGACTGCATATCTTATTGCCCCAAATGACTACCATAACTGAAACTATAATTAAATCAATGTATGGCTAACTAAACTCTATCTCACAGGAGGAAGTCATATTTTTTTACTCTTGCCTCTAATAATTTGGCCACCCTCTGTATACCCCAATTTGAATTCTTAGTTGAAAATTACTCTTGATGGGAGAAACAGACTAAAAGACATTCACAGTTGTGCCGTCCTTTCTTCGGATCGTGGACGAGATCCCCCGACCGGATAATTAAGTGCACATAAAGATCTGTATGACAAGCGCCTGAAGGCACCACGGGCAGGGCGGGTCCTCGTTGGGAGATATCATTACTTCTCCAAACGGTCCATTACAGGCCACCATGTTTGGATGAAGGCAAATTCCTCCAGCTTGCTTGCACATCACTTGGGATCCGAACCACGGTTATCAGCAAGGTATGACAGGCACCGCAAGTCGACCCGAATCGGGGCTCCATCTGGTGACTCCCTACACCCCATGTGTCTTAACTTTGTCAAATCGGGGGCAGTTACAGGACTACGCCCCCATCTCTAACAGGGTTGGCTCACTCGATTTCGGGTCATGTACCTTGCACGTTTTCCATTCCCCTAACTTCACCTCATTTACTAAACTGAAACCGGGGGAGAACGGCACATCCTCCCGACCTGCAGGAGAATCTGCGGCTAATATATCCCACACTTTTTCACTTCCCCCATCTTCGCTTTCTTTACAGATCTCTCCTTACCATCCCCGTGATACGGCCTCATTGATATTGCACTTTTCCCCAATTGATCCAAAATGGCCAAACGCAATCCTAAACGAGGTCAACAAACCTAAGTCGCGTGCTCTCAATTATTCTCACTTATGACCTTCAAAACTTTCAACAAGTGGAGTAATCCGACCCATAATTTTCCTTTAATAATTCATGGACTAACCTTGGGATGACTGGGGCAATTATATCATTCGAAAGAGAATGTAAAACAACATAAGGATTTTAAATTTCGTTAGAATCGGCCGAATAGTTGCGATGCTATGGCCCCAAAACTCATTAGAAAGTAAAACGGTGACCATCTATCCGACCGACCGCCCGACGTACGGAGCAGCATAGTAACTTATAGACTTGCACGCACGCGACTAAAAATGGACTAATTCTTGATAATAATTGCAACAAATTGCGTACATTTTTGTTGTGTCCGGAACAGGTTTAATACCTTGCTGTGACGGTTCTGTCCGAATCGTTTTCTCGCTATCGGTCCATCATTTAATCACCTCTTTTCTTGGGCATCTTTATTACTGGTTCTCAGTGTAGTTCGAATAAATTGCAAAGCCTCAGCTTATCATCATTCACCCTCAATGTAGCTACATTTTTACAGGTTATTGTTTTGTTTTTCATCAAGGCGCCATAACCCCTCTCCCCCTCCCTCTTTTGTTCCGTTATCCTATTCCTGGCCTAACCAAGACTATGCGAACGTAATTTAAAAAGTGGCGCTTATTTTTATCCCATAGTTGGAGAAAAAGACGCTTTGATGGCAATGCAAACGAGTGTCCTTTATGGGTTGAGCCAATTGTCCTTTGGAGTTTCAAGCCGTGTAACTTGATACCCAACATGTCTCAGCTACCGAGGAGGCTCTTATAATTTGTTGCGGAATTTTATGACTCCTACAACATGAGTTATTTCGTAAGAATGATCTGTTTTTCCTCTTACAAGCTTCCCGTTTTTTCTAAGAATTATCTTTAAGATGTTTTATTTTAGGTACCAATACTGCTGTTTATTCGTTTCCATGGGCTGTCTTATTTGCACCTTTAGTTTTTTTTTAGTTTTTCATTTAGAGCATATGTGCACGCCATGGCAACACGAGCTAGCTAGGTTTATCTTAATCATCTCTTCGGTATATTTTGTTCATCAAATCCAGACAGTTGTTTTATTTGTAAAAGAAATTTTCGTTGGTCGATTAGACCAGTTGAAGCCAACTTCGTAAATAAAATTCAGTTTTTAATTCATATCATTTTAGCAAATTAGATTTATTTTATTATTAACGCTATCCGTTCCTTTCATTTGGCTGCATCCCCCCCCCCCACCAGATAATGAAACCAACAGAAAAATGAGTACGACTATCACCGGTAAAAAAACAAAACATGGGTACCGCAGGCTCGTCTGTGTCTTGTGTACGGAGGAATGGAAAGAAACAGTGGTTGTAATTGCCAATGGTTATGCATTCGGTTCTTACTGTCTGCAACTAAGTCGTCAGTATGCCTCGTTATCTGCTTGTATGTCAAATCCCTAGCACCAAATGGTCTCAAATATTTCGTTTTATGGGGGATTTGTCGCTTGAGATATACATTAGGAATTTCTTTGAAGTTTCGAATTTTTTTATTTATTTGGTCAACCCCTCTTTAATCCTGGCCCATATCGTGTTGCTCAAGAGCGAAGTCCTCATATTACTTTGTTTACATCTAATGGGCTTCTTTAGACCCCTTTCAGTTAGAGGAGGGAAGTGGCATGAGAATTTTCACCCCAATTAGTTTTTAGCCTATCAGTGAGGTAAAAATTTGTTGTTGGCCTGACTTGAAGTTATTTTTATTTGCCTTACTATTATTAGCTTCGAACCGAGTAAATAATACATTTCAGTATGTAATATTAAATTCGAAGAGTGTAAACTGAGTCTTTATAGCTACCCCAAATTACGTGAAATATCCTCTGCGTCAAAATATGGACAAGAGAAAACGTTAAAGAAAAAAAAGAATCCTGGGAATATTTTTCATTTCCCAGATGAACCTGTTTTCATAACTCGAGTTGCCAGTTAATATTTTACGATATCTTTAAAGTCAATTGGAATGTTTTCAACAAACTTCTGATGTGGCTTCTACTACTGCCCGGTTCTAACTTGTCCTTACTAAATATTAATTTGAGGCAATAAAAATATTTTTGTTAAATGAAACATAATTTGATTTATACTTAACAAACTAGCATTTTTCCCTCCTTTCAGAATTCGTTACAACCACCGGAAGTTGGCTGTAGTACGGCATCCTGGGTTTCATCTTAACGAGGATTTGGTGGTGGTGTGGGTGACGTAAGGTTGGGGTGGGGGGTATGACGGTTGGAAAGAACTGAGGTTACATACACGAGCTGTGACAAGGCTTATTTTAGATACCTTAAACTCAGATTTTCTCACTTTATACCATTTGTTGTAGCGTTACGAGCATGGTGGGAAACCTCAAAGGCTTTATGGCCTACTCGAGGAGGTCCTAATAACTTTTATCAATGTTCTAAAGCGATAGGGAACAGTTAATTTTGTGTATAACATATCGACGTTTTACTTTTCCCAAGTTCGTGGAGCCGATAGTCGATTTCACGCTTTGACTATTCGATACGAAAAGTAACTTCCACTAGGGTTTGTAGATAATCTTTTAGTCTCTAATTTCCATCCATTTTCACGCGTTGGATTTTCGTTAATTGTGAATAGCTTTCTGTAATCCAGATGGTCGATGTTTAAAATTCTCTACCCGAGATTAGTTAGTTACCCTTGTAATCTTTTGTCTCCAGTGAAAACAAGTTGAGATCCGCCAGCCTTGTTTCGTAGCTTTTGTGTTTGATTGATGCTGCCCTAGCCTGCACCTTCTCCTCCAGCCTGAGGGAAAGTGGGTGACTACCCCATGCACAGTAGAACGTTCTCTCGATTTTAGAAGTGAAACTGCCGCTTGTATGAATGTTGATGTAATTTACAAGCACGACAGGTTAATACGTTTTTGTTTATCATAGTATTTTTTTTATTCTCAAAGACATGAGCTACTTAGAGCAAATTTGTTTTATGCTGCACTTAATGCGTCTTTAAAAAAACACACAAAAAAACACTGGCTCTTAAAGCAAATCTTCGAATTAAAATTATGGTACATACAATGCATCATTTTATTCTCCCAATAAATGGGAACTCTAGATTTGGTCATCAATCCACTCCAGATTTGATTTTGTAGTGCTTCAGCACCTGACTTTTTTTCGTTTAGAATAAGAACATAAGAAAAGGCTAATCATAATCAATAGCCTATACGAGGCAGCTCCTGTAAAATGGTTGTCATGTATCCTATATTTACTTGCTTCTTGGTTTTTATCATTACACATCTATTATTTTTTGCCATATGTAATACTTCAATGAAGATTACTAATTTAATGAGAGTTGTAATAATTCTTGGACTTGCTTGATCTCGGACTGTGGTTTTATTACAAGGAGATAGACATTGAATTGACCAAGTTTTCTATCATTTTGGATAGTTTTGATGGGTTTAGTTATCAAAATACAGTCGGGGGGGGGGGGTTAAAATATTAATAGCTGTGGTGTTTCGAGATTTAAAAATACCGGACGTACGTTTTAGGTAGCAAACTTCTATTTGATCGATTTAAAGAAGTGACTAATATCAAAAGACTCAAGTTAGGTAGGAAAAGTTTAAAAAATTGTATTCACCCCAAAAATATTGGACCGACCACTAATCGACAAATTCATATTAGTATCAAGTGCAAATGCTGTCCTAGTACTTAGGTAGTCGATTTGGCGATAAATGAGGCGTTGGGAGAGAAGGGCGAATTGTGGACTCACTGTAATTTGGGGGTTTGAACAGGAGCATGAGGACAGTGGGGGGAAAATAGAGCCTGTGACATTATTGATATGTAGATAGTAAAAAAATACCCATAAACTCCCCATTATCTTCTCCCATGACCTTATGACGCCATATTCCGATACAAATGATGGCATAAAAATCTGATGTATTCTGTTTACTTGCGAAAACGTTATTTTATTCGCAATTGACATGTTGCGTAGTTTGTACAATTTTCTGTTTTGGCTTTTAAAGATTTCTACTTCCTTCAAAAGTTAAATTGTACCTCTTCCCACTTTGGTATGGTTGTGTATTTAATTCAATGCAGTGAAGTTCTATTAAAATTAATTATCCGAGTATTCGGCCCTCTAGATCACTGGAATAATTAGTGCTTGACATAGTGAAGGCAGTGTAGCATCCTTTTCTCTTCACTGACATGCCTATATTTTCTCGCTCAAGTTCGCCTCGAGTCATTTCCTCCAACGCCACAGCTAGCTCCCCTTGAAGCTCAGTATCTTGGCAGCGCTTACCAATAAGGTTTTGGGTTCTTTCTTAAGTTCTGTGATTTCTCGTGCGTGTATATATATATATATATATATATATATATATATATATATATATATATATATATATATATAGTACAAGAGAAAATAAGAATTGGACGCAAATGAGACAAGAGACCGGAGTTTTTTTAAAGGCAAGAGAGAAGGACATTAGGTGAATCCACAATCAAAGGGAGCAGAGGGCGGCACAGTGAAGGCGATCCTTTACCGAGAAGACAGAAATATGTGTGTGTGAGAACCTTCGTAAAGCACTGTCGTACGCGCCGCATTAAAAAACACACGAGAAAATCGCGTTTGAAGGTCTATCTATGAACGTTGCGCTTTAATAACTCTATGGCTATAAGTCCGATTTAGATCATCTTTTTTTTTAATGAAGCCCAAACATTCCTTTATATGATATTCTCATTTTTAAAAAATCGTATGGTTAATTCCGATTATATAAGGAGAAATGTCACACCATATACTTTGTTACTGTACCCCATCATTAAATAATACATTATAAAACTGAATAAACTGTATCAATAACCTTTAAATACATTCTAAGTTCATGTATGTATAATGATTGTGTGTATGCTTATGAATGATGTGTGCATGTAAGCTTGTTTATCAGTGTAAATAATTACGATTAGATTGTTTTACTATAATAGTTGTGCATTATTTTGTAATACCACTCCTTATTATTAAATAAACATTAATTTGATAATTATTAAGCATTCTACTCACTAATAAATGGAGATGTTTAACACACAAGAAGTTGACGAGGGGGTTGTTGCCTTGAGTAACTAATACTCAAGAAGGTCGTCGTCGGGGTCATCAGCAACATCCATAACATCAACTGCACTCTCCTGGTCGTCAATAATCTTGCGGAGGACATAGGCCAGAAGAAGTTGTAGGTCTTCCAGCTTTTCCTGTGTCAATTTTATTGGCCGAGTGTACTACGGCTCCAGGGGCACAACAGAAAGGTCGAAGGCTGCTTGACTGTTAGAGCGTTTTACATGTCCTTTTTGGAACTTACCCACACTGGCTCCTCTTGGTGGTATGCAAAGTGAATACTAAAGCTTTATTTATGGTCATTGGTGAAGGTCAAGACCTTAGCATTCTTGAGACTGACGTTGGGGGCATCTTCTTGCTTGCATACTGCTGCAAAACACCAATATCCAAAAACTTCGGTCCTGTCATTCTGACTACCTGAAAACGATTTGCTTTATGGGTACTATGAATGAGTTCACAATAATGCTCAGTAGAATACACGCCCATCAGCCGAGTCTCCTTAATGTGGCCAAAATCCCTGTCACACGGAAGGTAGGAGTGCCCAAGCACCATGAAGTAATGTTTGATGGTGTCAAGCCGGCCCTGATGGATCAGATGCATCATTGTCAGCACCAAATTGATGTTTTTATTCTGGTCAGAGCAGTTGTCACTGAAGATAACCAGGTTCTTAACCCCCTCTCCCACATAGTTGTTAATATAATGGAGAATGCAACTAGCAATCTACAATGAGCCTCTTTTTGCCACTGTCTCATTCCAGACGGTACATGTTAGCCTTTCCAGACACAACGTTGTAAATGCCAAAGTTGTAGGTCCAGATTTTGCGCCGCTAGTACTGCACATTAGCCTTTATTTTGGAGGTTAGTAAAGTCTACTGCAGGTCAATAGCAGCTAATGAAGGTGGCTGGTCAGAACAATAACCCTTTAGCAGCCTTTGGGCAGCTTTAGTCTTCCTCTTGTAAAGTTCCAACTCAGTCTTCTTCTTCTTCCTTAGACCTTCAGCATCTGTGTCTGGGTTCAGGCCTTTAAGTACAGGTGTTGCAGACGTCAACTTTGGGCGGCTCGAACCCAAGATTATAGGTGTTAAAAACATCCTTATAATAATGCTCAGTTACTGACTCCAAGTTCTCATACTCCTCTCTACCCACTCAAGATAGAGTTTATACTACATGCGAGTTATGCTTAACTCGCTTGAGACGAATTTTCTGTGGGGGCTCTTAGACCGGCTATAGTGGCTCTGACATTTTTGCATGTTTTTGTTATGTGTGCAGCGGGGCTCTACCAGGTGCTGCGTCTGTCTTCACGGCCGAGCTGGTGGCAATACACCACTCGGTACGGGAGATTACGCGACGTGCCCAGTTCGGAGACCGGATTGTGATCTATAGCGACTCACAAAGCGCCCTGAGTGCTCTCGGGGCATTGGAATCTCCGCATTCCCTGGTTCGCGAAATCCGTGACGCGACGGTTTTGGCGAGCCGGGCAGATGTCGAGATTATCTTCTGCTGGGTTCCTGGACATGTAGGAATTGCGGGGAATGAGGGCGCCAAAGAGTCCGCGAGGACTCTGCGACCGGACCAGCGTTTCGCTCTTCCTCACACTGACTACATGGCAGGAATACGGGCAGCTCTTCGGACTGCTTGGCAAAGAAGATGGGAGACGGTCGAAGGGAACTTAAAGTTGCGTGCCATTGCGCCGCGACTGTTCCCATGGACCTATCCCCCAATGCCGCGGCGGCTTCAGGTTGCTTTCTGTCGTCTCCGAATCGGGCACACTCGTGTGACGCATCGCTATTTGATGGAGCGCTCGCCTGGGCCCTATTGCAACGACTGCGTCGTCCCCCAGACTGTTCGGCACATTCTTGTCGAATGTCCCAGTCTGGGTGATCTTCGCGCACGACACCTGTCCCGGTACCGGGATGGGCGGGGTCGCTACCGCCTGTCCCTTGTACTCGGGACGAGTGCGTGTACTTTGACTGGTGGACTTATTGACTTTTGGGGGGAGGCCGGCCTTCTCCCTTTCATTTAACCCGGTTTAATTGTTGTTGTTTTTGTTATTGCTTTGTTATTGTTATTTATTTTTATTGTTTCCTGTTCAATTTTTTAAAGTAGCCTAGAACTAGGCTGTTTGTTTACGGCAACTTATGCCTAAGTCGGTAGTCGCCAGATAGCCCCTTAATTAAAAAAAAAAAAATGTTATGTGTGCATGCACACTATTCGCACGCACATCGGAGATTTTTCCTGCCGTGCTTTTAGACCTTCGTTCGTGACTCGTGGTTATGCCTGTCACGGTTTGTTTGTCAAGCACTGTACGAACACGACACTCACCAATACCATGAATACTACAGAAAGCAATAGCACAAAAATCATAAGAGTTATTTTCGTACTTTATGTTATAGTTTACACTGCACTTCCGACGACTAGCCCTGTTTTACACGGCAACATTTCACTTCCGCTCTCGAAAGTAGTATAGGTAGATATGCATTTTGACGACTATAGTCACCAATATCCCAGAAGCACTTAAACATCTCCTTAATTTTACCACGTCCAACCTTATTAAGGCAGCCGCATTTGCATTCGGACCCAATTTTCCCTGCAGGAACCTCCTGTTTTGTTTTCTCGGAAGTGTAAGCCAACCTCAGATTCCTCTGTTTCCACTTATAGTTAACTTGCCGCTTCCTAGCATGGCCAGAAGTAGTAGCCACATCACTAGAGTGTCCGATGAATTCATTATAATGCAAATTAATGCTGAAACCACGGAAAAACAAACGCTAGCTGAAGCCTACTGCTCGTTGTGTCTCGCGCGTTGATTGGCTGCGAAGGCAGGGAAGTGAAAGCGACGCGCTGATTGGCCGAGAGTTGTCTTGCACGCTCTCCGCTTACCATGCGGATACGTCTTTGCTTGACGGAGTTTTTGGCATGCTTTTCGCTACCAACACCTGTTTCTAAGCCATGGTTTCCTTATGGAAATTCAGCGTGATATAGACGTATGGCCTACAGCCATTTGAGGTTATTACAGTGAAACTAGAATACCCGAAAACCCCATTGCAATAGAAAACGGTGTTTTGACACTCTGGTCGATATATATATATATATATATATATATATATATATATATATATATATATATATATATATATATATATATATATATATATAAGGTGGAATAAACCATTTAGCACTACTTGTCCGTTTCATATGGTCAGGATGATTCCCTCGACCAGATATGAATGACAATCACTGGCAACAACAAAGGCCCGCCCTTGTTGGGGACGAGTAGGCGATAAGAACGGATGTACTATTATTTATCCCCTTTGTCGGATTCTAAAAGCCTAAAGTGATGCGATGTTGTGGGTGAAAAAAATCGGTAAAATCTTGTAATTGTTGTTATTGATGATATACGTATGTGGATACCACCCCATGTTTGCCACCTTACTCGAGGTCACCTTCGGTGTATGTATGTATGTATATATATATATATATATATATATATATATATATATATATATATATATATTCCTTGAATTCCCAATTAATTTTCTATTTCTTTCATAGTCTCCGTTCGAGCTTGCGAAAGTGTTCATTAAAAGCTATTCTATTCAAGGAATTTTTTGGTCTCTGCGTAGCGTAATGTACTAACGGCATACTTTTAACTGTGATCAAAGCGGTGCTCGCTGCCTCAGTGTGCCTGGTTCGAATCGCTTCCCTGCACGGATTTCTCGAAAAAAGGTAATAAAAATATTACTGCAAGGAAAGTTAAAATGAACAGCGATGGCTGCTTATTAAATCTTGTGCTGCAGCTTTTTAACCTTTTTAAAGACTTTTCCGAAAGCGAAAGGTGGGAAAAATGCTGGTAAGTGGCCTATCAAGGTCATATTCTGGGCAAAGGATGAACATTTCCCCAAATGGGGTTTATATCTGAATTATTATCTTAACATAAGAATGTGTTTAGGACCAATCAGAAGTGACAAAAATTCTAAAAGCTAAAATAATGTTTTGATAAGGAAAAAATCACTAAAGCGCTAAATGGTTTTCTTGGACCTGAAATGTCATTGGCCCTTCTGCCAATGGGTTCAAGGTGGTGTTTTTATCTCCCCCCGAAGAGTGGGTGGGGTGCTTTTAATTTCGTCTTTAGGGAAGAAGGCAGAATCGAGATAAGCACTCTCAATGATCAATAGTAAAGATAAGTACTCACATTTTTTTTTCTTGGAGGTGCTTATCTTTATATGGCCCAGAAGGCGTTTGCTTTTTCATCATTTAAAAGCGAAAACCAACGAGGCTGTGTTGCTCCGTGTCAGGAGTATTTGCAAAGAAAGTGAAGATAAATGAAATCAAAATGTGTGGAAGATAAATATATATATATATATATATCCATAGATTTTCCTGCAAATATTGGGGCCGGGAGGGTACATAAGCCTCGAGATGTTACCTGACATCTCGGTGACGCGTAAAGAGGATAAATAAGGAAAGGTGGGTGGAATGTATATTAACCCAGCTCCGACCAGGGCTCAGTGGACGAAAGCTGGTCGGCGACTAGCCGGCAATCTTAGTCGATCTATAAACTATTTCGTCAACAAAGTGCCGTTAAATAGGTAAACTAGAACTAGTCTCAATCTAGTTCGAGACTACCCGGGTCACATTGGTCGCTCTCCCTCCAGACAACCCGGAAATTCGGGAAGCCATCGGTGGTGTTCGGTCAGACGAGCAAAACGGGATTTAAAAGATATTCTTGCCATGTCTCGTTAGTTTTTTTTTTTTACATATAATCTTCGTACGCATGTGTTCCTGGGAGTTATTCCTCCCAAGCATCAGTATTTAAGGTTGTTTGATTTTTCGCTCTTTTCTTTTCGATAAATTCCATCGAAAATGGTTTTCCTCAATGCTACTAAACACATACAGTAATGGCGTTAAAAGTCCAGTTGGGGCGAACCATGCTCCGTGATTTTCCTGCAGAGGTGTTTAATGCTCGAATATCTTCTATCTACGTCATTGACTGGAGGTCGAAAGGTTTAAATTAAAAAATATGGCAGCTCCTGACACAAATCAAAGGTCCTCCTACAATTCTTGATCCGAAGGTTTAGGGGGATGTGCGGATATTATCTCGGTTTCCTGGAAATAGGGATACGTCCAAGTTGTGCAAACACCACTTCCGATTATAGTGAAGTTAAGGTTGTGTTAAGTCCCTGTATGGGTTGCCTTTACAGGAGCTAACATACGCTGTTGATGCCCAAGTTACCAATTCCACGTTGAAATGTAGGTCCTTACTGAGGAATTGGTTATGGGGAGTCCGAGGGAGGAATTTTTTACCCTTTTCGCCATCAATGTGTGAACATAGTTCTATCAATTCGCCTTCATTTGTCCAACGTCGTGTTTCAAGACAGTACAGAGCCCCTTTGGAGCAGGAAACTATTTTGTTTTTGACACCACCCAGCGTTACCTCGGGTTGACGGGGAAGGGGACCTGCTACGCATCAGGGGTATATGGCTTCCACTACCCATCGGTGCGTGTTGTACTGTGAAGACGGGAGAGGAAAGAATCGTGTTGTCATTGACATTGTGTGCGTTCTATGAAAGATGGCCACCACTACGTGCGCCGACTTTTGTGTCCGCTCTCGCTTGGGATTTAACTCGACACCTCTACGTTAGAAGTCCAACGCCCTATCCACTAGACTGGCGAGTGCCCCCGCTCCCTCTTCTGGTTGTTCCTCGTAGTCGTCTGGCGGCATAGGTGATCGTCCTTTCTCTACATTTGTACTGAGATTGTGGAATGGTCTGTCTGCTCTAATGTGCACACCATCCACCCTTGGTTGCCTTCAAGCATGCTTCGAAGACGCTCTTTTCTCGAGCTTTTACTTAGTGATACACATGTGCATTAAAGAGCGCCATACATAGTAAAAATCCCTTCGTTGAAGTACCCATGTTTTCGTTCTCGAAATTAAACAAAGGAAACTGAAAATTAATCATACGCACATCCCTGCCAATATCCAAATGCAACCGATTGCAGATTTGTGTAACACACCCTCCCTATTTTATCTTTGTGTGCGGCTCTCAAATTTTATGTACGTGGTGATGGTGCAGTCTTATATTATCGGTGGTTTGTTTACCTGTACTCGCACCCAGAAGGGCGTAACCTTTATTGGACGAAAACTATTCGTTTATTTCTAGCTTGTGCCAACTTTGCCGTTTTTTTTATGCGAGAAATATATGGTTCTTTGGACGCGAACATACCACCTTGTACTCTATAGAGAGTTCCTTCTTAAAAGGAGTGCAGAGGGTCATTGTCTTTGAGTTAAAAATCACTTCCTGTTGTGGTGATATTTGATCGTCTTATAACTTCCTTGACCTCTGTCTATTGGGGTGAGTGTGTGGGTATTTGGTCTTGCTCCTGAAACGCTGCAAAAATGGGTATTTTTGATTGGATATTTATGTCAATGATCTTGTAAAGACTATGTTGATCTTCCAAGCGAGCGACGGGGAAGTGGGTGGAATCCAAACGGTGGTCGGCACCTGCCGATGAGCTGGTTTCCTTGATGAACCATTTCAATGGGGGATGATTGGCTGATCATTATGCACATAATTTTGGTCAAAATATGAGGATGAATAGCGTTTTTGAACCATCTTAATGCAGAGGAAGAGCTCTGCCGCTTTTGAGTTCGTCGTCTTCCGTACTTCTTGAGTCAAGGGTGAGATTTTCGGCGGTTAGCCGGGTTCGGTTTGTTATGGCCGCGCCGTCTTTACTCTCCTGCCGCCGTTTATAGGTTGATTTTTCTCCCTGTATCCTACTTGGCCTTTCCTTTGAGAGTAAAAAAAAATCAACCCGACTCCAACGCCTCTCATTCAACTTTGTGTTCATACTAAAATGAGAAAGAGAAAAAAAGACGGGAAAGAGAGAACGCATCTTTACTAAGAGGAGAGGCCGGTGCTTCTCGGGCGACAAAGTTCCTTCCTCTTATGGAGACCGGAAGAATCGGTTTAAAGGTCAATGGGAGGCCCCTTCGGGACGTTTAAAAGGCCGCTCGGCTTTCCCTTGAAAGGTTCATTTAAATCGCGTGTGACAGGAAGTAAGTCACATAGCGGCGGTTACGCAAGTAATCCACCCCCCAACCTCCATCCTCTCGGAAAGGTGCTGCTCCCTACACATCGCCCACATCATTCTCGCACACAATCCCTTCATGTATTCGGTTCGATAGATTCCCATGTGGTCGAGTAGTTCCGTCTCTCTCCACGAACTGCTTGCCATCTTTCGGGAACAAGTGAATTTATGATGCGCACACACACACACACACACACACACACACATATATATATATATATATGTATTATATATATATATATATATATGTATTATATATATATATATATATATATATATATATATATATATATGTGTGTGTGTGTGATGGGACGAGTACTCAGTATCGGTATCGAATATCGGTAATATCGGCTGTTTTTATTGGTATCGGGACTTTTATGTCTCATGTCCGATATCCAAATCCGATACTTGCCTATTAATTCCCAAGACACTGTATGCAATCATTTTACAACATATGTTCATTCTATTTAATGATTATATTCTTTTGTCCCGTACGTGAAAAATTCATATAATTTGCACCTAATTTATTTACACAATTTAACCTTTTATAACCCTTTCAAACCCTTAGTTTTTCAGGGAACAAAAAGGAACAAGCACAGGCCAAACTACTAGTTTACGCGTACGTGAAAAATTCACGTAATTGCAATCAATCAAATGACTGCAGTTAGTTTGGTATAAATAATATAATTTTATTTAAATGTTTAACTCAATATTCGTAAATTTCGATAATTTTATCCCGTTGAAAAATATTTTGAAAATACTGTACACGTGCCGTTATAAATGAGGGAAAATTTTACATTATTTTCATCTCCATTATTATTGGGTAAATCTTGAACAAAAGTTATAATTTAATTGTGACTTCCGTCACAATGAAAATCATTATTACACAAAAAATACATGCAATGAGCTTGAAACCAAAGCCGTTCCATATAGTCATATTGTATGGTTGCTACCAAACCAATTAATTTCTATTTTTGTTCCCTCGTTTTTTCCCGCAAATTTGATTTCGTTTAAAACAGCTGAAAGTTAACCTTTAAATAGACTCTTTAATCTTTATGTACAACTTTTATCTATAAATGCGATTTGTTTTATATTCCTTCGATATTCATATTCAATTTTCACCCATTGCAGGGTTAATATGAACAGTTACATGAAATAAACGGTAGTGTTAAAGAGTAACCATTATCAAACATGTTCAAACAGCGTTCATTCAAACGAACAAGCACGAAACATGACTCAAGAATTGTTATTGTATTACTATTCTTTCAATCTATAATCAAATGCAGAGAAATTTATTTTTATTGAAAAATTATTTAGAATATTGGGTTTTAAGTACGACTAATATTCAAGTTTAAACCTATATTGTCTGTTGTTTTTATTTGGTTGCTAAGGGAATTAGTTGTATAATATTCTATTCTATTTTGTAATAGCTTGAAGAATTAAACAAAGCCCCATTGTTCAGTAGTATTATTCTTCAAACAAATGAATAGAAACCTATATAAGTATTTACTAATACCCAAACCTATATATATATATATATATATATATATGTATAATATATATATATATATATATATATATATATATATATATATATATATATATATATATATATATATATATGCCCTTGGTCAAACAAAATTATAAAATACTCAAATTTATATATTTAAGCAACTTTATAATTTATATTATTCATAAATATGTATGATAATATCTTTGTTAATACGTTTAAATTATTTAGTATTTTACTAAAAGGCGCGTAATTAATAAAAGGTTATGTTTTCTCAAATAATTTAACCAATATTTCTTGTTTCAGTTTAAATTTATAACTATTGTGTATTCAATATCGTTCTAAATTGATAACATGAAGCGGGTATACCATTTTTCTCTTTGCTGCAAATCGGTAGCGTGGCGTTTGTGTTTCCAAAATTTTGATTGTGCATAATCAAAATTAAGACCCTATTCTCGGGTTTCTAATGTGCGATCGATCCTAAAGATATTTTTTAAAAAAGCAACATTTTTTTCTTCATGAAATAACTCGCCTCTCCCAACCTTCATCCTTAGAAAAATCTCGCTCGTTTTTTGTTGGTGTGCAAAAGTGTACCCCTGAATCTGGCCCATCAGTTCATTTAAATACCCCTATTCACTTCCTTTCCGCCCTTTACTCGTGAATCCCTTTTAAATCTTAGACGTAAACAACGGTCGCGAAGCTGAGTTGCCAACTAAGTGTTATGGGATGGGCGGAAGTTGTTCTTTCGAGGTTCCCAAAGTTCCCCCATCCGTTCTTATTGCTATCCCCACCTCCCCTCCTCTCTCTCTCTCTCTCTCTCTCTCTCTCTCTCTCTCTCTCTCTCTCTCTCTCACACACACACACACACACACACATACTACCGATATTTTCCACCACCCGTCCTTCCACGTTAGTTACAGGTCCACTCAAGCACGCACACTGTCCTGATTCCCAGGGCGGATTTCACTTAAAAGTCGGCTCGTTGATCAAGGACCACGTTCGACATTCGCATCAGCGGTGACGCTCGGATACGTATAGCCTCTTGCACCTTGCGTTTAAAAGCTTATTTATGAAAAGGATAACTCAATCCCCCGAACGCATTTTGTGTTTCCAAAGGACCTCTATTTCTGATGGCTCTAGACTTGCCTTCCATTCATTACTGTGCATTTTTCTTATTAGAGCTGATTCTCATCGCCCTTGATTCAGCACAATGTGAGGGGGAGTAGCGTTAATTGAATTGATTCCTCACTTTAAATTTGAAATTTTGTTTTTATTTTCCCGTCCTTCTCAGGCGTCTTTTTGTAAACGATCCATTTGCATGACGTGTTTCAATCAGCACCGTGTCGCAGCTATGCTCCTCTATTTGGTTCTTTATCTTTTTTTCTTTTCTTTCTCTCTTTCTCCGAGAAGTGGAAATGCAACGCCTTAATCCTTGGTATTCTACTACTTACCGTGGATCATTTCAACCTAAGCTACTCGCCATTCTTGATTCATCACTTTTTCTTTTTTCTTCTCCCAGCGTAAAAATGCCCTCGGTTTTCTTTCGCTTCTCAAATTAAGTTACCCCCCACCGTTGATTTTTGGTTGGTGTGCTTCAGGGATCCATTTTGAGTCCCTTGCTGTTTGTTATGGTCCTGGAAGTACTGCCGCAAAATTTTAGAACAGGATTGCCATTCGAGTTGTACGTTGACGATCTAGTGCTGATTGCCGAGGATGAGAGGACGGCACTTGAGAAGTTCAGGTTGTGGACGGAAGGGATAAATTCCATGGGGCTGAGAGTGAATTTTGATAAAACAAAGATGATGATTTCAAGAGTGAGTGGTGGTAATTATATCATTGAGGGCATGTGGCCATATGCAGTCTGTTATAGAGGGATAGGGAATAACTCTATCCTGTGTAATGGTAGGCTGCAGAATGATGAAGGAGTTTCAGTGCACTGTGTGTAGAGGAGAGAATTGTATTTGATGATGTGTCGCTTGAATCGTAGAGGAGTTCTGCTATCTGGGAGATATGATCAGTGCAGGGGCAGGTGCTAAAGCGAGTTCCGTGGCAGGGGTTAGAAGTGTTTGGAAAAGGTTCAGAGAGCTTCTTCCTCTCTTGACGCTGAGGGGTTTTTCCCTCCGACCTAAGGGACCTATGTACACTGCGTGCGTACGAAGTGCAATGTTGTACGGCATCGAAACTTGGGCTGTGAAGGAAGAGGGCATCCAGAGGCTCGCGTATGGATATGCGGAGCATCTCTGAATTTGAGGCCTGGAGGTGACAGAGTTGCGAACTGTGAATTAAGGAATATATTGCATTAGTGTGGCACTGAGAAGAGGCAGACTGAGGTGGAGAGGATGGAGGATAATAATTGGATGTTAGGAGGTAGGGGGTGTAGCTGCCAGAGGGAGACCGAGGAAGACGTGGAATGGGGTCATACAGAGGGACCTCAGAGATATGAGTTTGAATAGAGAAACAGCCAGAGATCGAGCAGCATGGAAAGCCGCCATTAAGTAAATAAGGCCGACACATGCAAGCATGTATGGAGCCTTCAAAAATTATATGATGTGGGGAACGGGGTTGCCCTTCCTCGACTCAACTTCCCTTATCCTCAGTGAGGGAGGTATTTGGGGGCCGGTTGAATGTTACTGCTAGCAAGGAGCCTTCCACTATATCACTCCTGTTTCTATTATTTTTTCAGTTTTGTATCCGGGTGAATTTTAAGCGATTAATTTACCCCTGAGTGTAACGTCTTGTATTTTAGGTATGGCCCCTGACCTTCAAATCTCACAAATCGCTTATAGAAATGAAAAAATATGTTTACTGTATTCTTCCGTTATCTTTGTTGATACCGCAAGCGAGTGTGAGTGTAGAAGCATGGGTAACAACCATGCTTCAGCTGACGTAATTGGGAATTCCTGCTACCCCTGGCCCCAACTCCCCACAGGGCGAGCTTCGGCTATGTATCTTCAATACCCTTTCACTTTATGGATATCTTCACAAACTTTCAACGGAAGATGTTTCGTTGGTTTTCGCTCATTAGTTTTATTGGACATAAAAAGTGGAGAAACTAGATAGATAGAGAAATAGTTAGTTAGTAGAAGGGTTTAGTGGTGAAAGATTTGGTAATAAGGGATAGAGAAGATAGTTAGGTCCCTGGGGAAAGGGTATCTCTGTCTGTGTCCTTTCGCTAGTGTATATGTTCTTCGGCGGATACCGCTGAGGACTCTCTCCGATGGCCCCAAGCCAGATCGGGGAGAAGTCTTCGCGATAACCCATGGGGAGCTAGGGGTAACCTTAGTACGCCTCATCGATACTTACAATGGCTACTCGGCTATCTGCCAAAAGGAGAGTGACTGCGAGGTCCTCACCTCTCAAAAAGCGGCAGAGTCGTTGAAAAAGATTAACCTAAGACCCCACACGCCTCCACAGATAAAAACACATCGCAGCATAATTCTTAGACGCCTCGATCCTTGGGTAGGCAGCCACAGCATTGAAGAAATTCATGCTGAGGTTGAAAAAAACCACCCCTGGGCTAAAATTGCGGAAATCCTTAAATTTAAGGATTACACGCATGTCTTTAAGATAGTGTTCACTGATTCGGCAATGGCGGTTAAGGCTACGGAGTGCGGTATGCTCCTCTTTAACGTTCGAATCTGCCCCGAGCAGATCGAACGTGAGGAGTTTATCGACCTCCAGATGTGCTTCAAATGCTATAAGTATGAGGAGCACACCACAGCCAACTGCCCCAAAGGGAATGCTACCTTATGTTCCATTTGTGCATCGGACAACCACTTCTGGAGGAGCTGTAAAAGCACCACCATGAAGTGTCTGAACTGCGCGGGGGAACATAAGACACTCTCCATGGCCTGCCCCATCAAAAAACAGATCCTAAAGAATAAAGCCGCTCAAAAACGAACCGACGAAGAAAGGAAAGCTAATACTACTTATGCTAAGGTCGCAAAAGCTGCGGTAGCGGAGTCTAAAGCGAACCCCACATATCTCCACGTCGAGAATGAAAACTCGACTAAAATTATGTGTTGCATATATTATGCTCATATTGCGAATCTCTCCTCCCCGGGGTGCTTTGCAGATGAGCTTAATAAGATGCTAACCAATAATGGAATGGAGAGTATGTGGTTCCCCTCGAACCCGCGGTCAGAAGAGATCCTGAAAATTAGTCTCAAACCCCAGTGCGAGACTAATTGTCAGAATCTCCCAACCCCCAGCAATGCCACAACCTCAGCTTCCTCCAGAGACCCCAGGATCCAGGCTGCGAAAGCACGCACGGAACAAAAACAACTAAAAGAAACCACAAAAAACAAAAATACCCACGCAACCACACCCACAAAAAAAGTGAATAACGAGAGCACGGAGACTGGAGTTGCGAGAGCCGAGGGAGGGGCACGTTCGCCCCGCTCACGGAAAACCTCGCAGCCCCAGAGACGCCCGAGATCGTCCTCTTCTTGTAAGAGGGAATCCAGGCACGCATACCATTCAAGAAAAATTAACTTGAAGGTATTCGCTGCCGAAAGGTCCCCTTTTCCTAAGGAGATGGATGCCCTTGACGTATCCGAAGGCTTAATAGCCGGAGTATACAAATGGGAGTTCACCTCGGACGAACTCAGTGAAAAACAGGTCGAGGAGGCTTTACTCCAAGGCCTGATAAAACTGACTCCGGACTCTTTTATCACCCTAACCGACGGCGAATACAGGAAGAAACGTACAGGAAAAACCATAACGCCCCCAAACACTCCACAAGGACCTAAACTCGTAAGAGAATAAAGTCCTAAAACATCATATTACACTCGAAAACCCTTAAGTGAACTACAAAATGACGACTCTAAGAATTTTACATTTGAACTCTGACGGATGGACAAACAAAAAAATATTATACGGAAACGTATTAAGACAAAGTGACCCAGACGTTATATTTATTTCTGAACATGGAATAAACGACGCTAATCAAATAAAAATCTTTCCCTACGAAGTCTTGACCAAAAATCACAGCGGAGAACGTTTTGACGGATGCGCCATAGCTGTGAAAAGAGGTCTTGACTTCAGATCAATAAGTGGACTCGACGAATCTTACCTTGCTGTGGAGGTCCGTACGGCAGTGGGACCCCTGGTCCTGGCAACGGGGTACCAACCCCCAAGGAGAGGGTATTTGCCCCTCCCAAACTTCTTGCAGTTATGTGGTCACGGCAGAACCGTTCTCTTTGCCGGTGACCTCAATGCAAGAAGCACTGCCTCCGGTTATACGTCGACCAACCCAGCAGGCAGGAATCTTGAGACACTTATTGATAGAAACATTATGACTAGAATTGGACCAGACTTCCCCACATATATTACTCACAGGTCAGCAACCAAACCTGATATTGTGCTAACCAGCAATATGTTCCCTTATAATTACTTCATTGAGCCGGGCCCCCCTATTCCCAGCGATCACCAGGCTATCCTTATTAAAGTCTCAACCTCCCCCATTCAAATCCCTATCCCAGAGCGAAAGAGCTATGCTCGAGCCGACTGGGATAAGTATAATCAACTCCTCGAAAATTATAACCCAGAACCCTTAAATGATGCCTCCCTTGAAGAAATTGACGAGGAGTTGGATAAATTAAATGAAAAACTATTAAAAGCCGACAAGGAAGCCATCCCCCGAGTTAAGTATAAAACTCTCCCTGCCCCCTCATGGACCCCTAGAATGAAAACCCTCGCGAGGGAATATAAGGAACGGATCGATGAAGTAAACCTCACTGGCCCCAACATTAACACACCGACAAACACGACTCATACGCGACGAACTAATGACTCTTATAAGGGACCAACAGAGTGTACTCTGGAATAATTTGATTGACGGACTGAATGTAGAAACTGACTCACGTACATTCTGGCAGACGGTAAAACGACTTAAAGGCGGACAACCACCAAGGACTGTTAAACTTATACGTGACGACACTGAAATTTCTGACGTGGAAAGAATCGAAGAGGAATTCAGACTCTTTTGGGCATCTATCTTTAAGATTTCCCCGGAAGAGAATGATGACTTCGATTTGGACTTCGAAAACGAAATTATTAACGACCTGAATGACCAAATACATAGAACGCATCCTCATCATTGCGTATCACAGAACAGGGAAATGGAGGGACTCGGCGGTAGAATTACTGCCGAGGAACTCTCTATGACCTTAAAATCCTTCCGACAGCGAGCACCGGGGCGTACAGGACTGACGAAGGAGAATTTTATTCGAGCCCCACCCAATATCCTACTGGGGCTCATGAATATCATGAACGCATGCCTAAACGTGGGATACTTCCCTGACCACTGGAAGGTTGCGAAAATGATATTCATTCCAAAAGCCGGTAAACCACCGGACAGTCCAGCTAACTTCAGGCCCATATCTCTCCTAGAATTTTCAGGGAAAGTCTTGGAGAAGATATTGGCCAACAGGGTAAACATGTTCCTCGAGAGAAATAACTCTCATAACATCCAACAACATGGCTTCCGTGCGAAGCGAGGAACAGACACGGCGCTAGCCGTAATTACCGAGAAGTTGGCAAAAGTAAAATCAGAGAAACGCCATGCAAATCTGGTGCTACGCGATGTCAAAAAGGCCTTTGACAAGGTATGGAGGAGAGGCCTACAATATAAGATCCTTCAACTAGGCCTCAATCCCATACTTGAAAGGATTCTTTGTGACTATGTGATGGAGAGGAGAGCGTTTTTGAGTATAAAAGATTACAGCGGCCCTGAGTTCGAACTCGAGGCGGGGGTGCCCCAAGGCGGGTGCATCTCTCCCCTGCTCTATAACATCTACACTATAGACCTTCCCCAACCCTTGACTGAGGGTTCCTTATACGTCCAATTTGCGGATGATATAACGATGATATGTACGGGGCCTTATCGGAATGCGAATTTCATGGCACGAAGTACGGCAGTGGAAATCGAAAACATCAACTCCTTCGAGAGAAGATGGAAGATATCCACCAATGCTTAAAAGTTCCGTGTAATTCCATTATTCCGAAGGACTCTGGCAGACATCCGTGTGGGGGGTGCACGCATCCCATACCGCACGGAGGGCACGGTTCTGGGACTACAAATTACGACCGGTGGGTATAGGAGCCATGTAGCGAGAACTACACAGAATGCACGGAGGGACTTGGGCGAATTTTTCAAATTCGTAAACCTGAGTACCTCCAACAAACTAAAGATCTACAATGCGTGCATTCGCTCAAAACTCCTGTACCCCCCGATCCCTATAAACGTAGTTTCCAAGACCCAAGTCCTTAAACTGCAAAGAGTCCAGAATAAGGCAGTATATGTCATTACGGGAGCCCGAAGGAGAGAAGGGAGAAGGCAGAGTGAACTCCATGGTGAACTGGGGATGACCCCCATAAACGTGGAGCTTCACCTAAGAGCAACCAAAATCTGGGACAAGGTGCACCGGCACCTCCCCCCCGAGTTTGTACTGGAGCACATCGACTTCGACATTTTACCTAACTTAAGACGATCAATTAGTTTCAAAAGCAGTAGACTACCGAATGACTTTAACGTCGACCCTAAGTTCACTTAAATACTAAATAACCCCCAGTCATAACACAAAAACATGAACAAAGCCAAACGAGTTTAGCCACCGAATTAACACTTGTTTAATTTGGTTTTAAATAACACTTCCCCAATTTTTGCGCGAAAATATCGCCAAAAACATACAAACAACACCAAAAAAAATCCAAATCTAGGTGTAAAACACCCAGAATTGAAGATGAAAATCTTCCAAAAGCCACGTAAAGATACAATGTATTAATACAAAGGCTCGAATGCCCACCGCATTCATCAGATAGTATAGTCATATGCTATCAAAAAAAAACAAACCAAAACGCAAAGAAAGCCAGTGATACCCTTTCACCAGGGATCTGTCTTTCATTCTACCTTTCGTTTTCACTTTCCTATTATATTTTTCCCTATTTCCCCACTATTTCTCCTACTAAAACCCTCTACTACTATATTTCTCACTTATTATGTCCAATGTCCAATGTTATTTTAGCTTTGAATCCTTTAAAGTTTTTCTAATATTTGTGTTAGTCTGATTTTTTTTATATAATTTGATCAAATTATTGTAGCTTTCAAGCCTTTTTGTGTGTGTTTTGTGACTTTATGATTGTTTTGGTATCTTGGGGTTATATTGCTTATCCGGTAGTTTGTCTTCGGTATTTTTATGCGTAGATTGGGTCTTGGTTGTGCCGCGCAGCTCTTCTGATGCTGGGAAGCCTTTTCCAAGCCTGGTTCAGTAGTAGGTCGGGAATTCCGAAGTGATTCCTGATCAAATCTGGGTTAGAGTTCCTCTCCACCTTCCGCCAAAGGTGGAAGGTCGGCCCTGGTACCTAGGACTTTGTTTATCTCACTGATGTTGGTTTCTCCGTGTATTGTCCTTTGGCGTTTCCTGTCTCTTCTCCTAGCGTTGTTTACTATTAAGAGTGCTTTATTTTGCACTCTTTGCAATTTCATCATCCAAGTCTTTGGAATGGCCACTAGTGGCACGGGCAGATGCAGTATTTTTGGTCTGATGTAGGCAGAGTATATTTTCTTTTTATTGCTTCTTCTTAGGTTTCTGAATCGATATAATTATGCTGTTTCTTTGTTCTCTATATCCCATGGCATTTATTTTTAAGCCTAGCACTGTGCCGGCTCTCTTGTATGGATATCTCTCATCCCCTACATAAATTGGCGCTATTTTATTTCTTTTGATTGGAATGATGGTAAACTTGTTCGTTAGTTGCGATTTTCCAGCGGCGTTCGTATATATTTTAGTTCTCGATTTCATATGCTGTCATCCTTGCCATTGTCCTTTCATTTTTATATGGGGAGAACACAATCTGTGACACGTCGTCGGCAAACTAGATATACAAAGATTCCTTTAACCTAGGTCTAGGAAGGTTTCCAGTGAATATCATTGTTTTGTTAATAGTGGATTTTTTCATTCGAGGGATTTGAATAATTGATTTTTCCTCTTGTGAAAACGGTTATCTCAAGGGATGGCCATACAAAATAATCAACAAGTATTTAAGTCTCCCCTGTGGCCAATGGCCATTCCGCTACTTCAATGAAAGTATTGCAATTTCTTGTCTTGACTACCACCATACCTGTTCTCTCTGGTGCTAAAATTTAATCTCGATATATTTGAAATGAATTTTGACTCCATGATTGATGGCACCGATCATTTTGGGCATTTCTGTGAGTTTCCCCCGTGAACATTTTGCGTGACCTCTCCGCCCCGTTTCTTTTTAGCCCATCATTGGCTGATGAAATTTGGGCAAAGGTTTTCTGCATTTTGCCGATCGATTTTCTTTTGTAGCATCAGCTAATTCAGTGGCAAATACCATTTTAAAATATCTTTAGCTAAAGATCTTATTTAGTTATTTGTTCAAGAACTTATGCCTTGCCACTTTCCCCATCGATTTCTAAATACGTTTAACATAACATAATCCAAAAGCCTATCAGACGTCATCCGAGTCAACACCCGAGTCGAAATGTATTGAGAGTAGTCTAATTAATTAAAACACACCTTCAATACCAAATTCACCCAAACTAAGGGCGATTAAGATGCATCTTATTGTGTTCGTTGTATTCCCTACCAGACAGGAACAATTTTTATTCCATTCTTTGACAGCACAAAAGATTTTTTTCTTTAGCTTTCCTTGTCGAGCAACCGTACTATTACTATTCGTATAAACGAAAACACGAATCTTGTAGTATTCAGCCCACATATGAGGCCTGCTTATAAACTATTTAACAAAATCGAGTGGTAAATGAATGGAATAGGCCCACTAGACATGTGATAAAAAAAGCCTTCTCCCTGCGGACTTTTAAGAATAGATTGGATAGATTTTCCCATCACCCAGTGATGGGAACAGGAGCTGCCTCTTATACTCGTAGTCCATTGATTAGCCTTTTGCAGACTCCTTCTTTTCTAATCTTCTTAACCGCAATCATTTTCTGAAGCAGATGAGACATTTTATGATGAATGATGATGAGGCAAGTTGAATAATAAAGTGCCTTTTAAATGTGTTCTTGTAGCTCATAAAAGGAGCGGTTAAAGAATGACAGGGGTAGTGAAAATAATGAAAGATCTTAGGTCGAAATATGGAAGGGCGCATTGCCGGAACAAACAACAAAGGATGGACGAAGGAAATTCTATGCTGTACCTTTTTATACCTAAAGAAGACTATAACACGACGGTGCAGAATGGTGGCAAAATGAAATTATCAATGGCTAACTCGAGTGAGGAACGAAGCACAGGGAAGGGGTCCATAAGTTTCTTCCACGAAGAGAATTTCATCTTGCGCCCCCCCCCCCTCCCCCAATCTTTTAGGCTAGTCGAACTAGGTCACACATGCTCTTCACCGCGGTCTTTATACAAAGTTTCACAAACAAACCAAACCTGAAAAAAACGCAAAAAATAAGAAACAAAACAAAGGCAAGAAGGAAGTACGCTCCGGAGTCGTGGAGAAAGCCCACCTTCCCCCATGCGACCAACACCAGAGTCAAATAGAACATAGTTTGATTAGTCTAAAAGGAAGACTACTTGCGGATTGAGCTGGGGAATGGGAAGACGGCGTTTCATAGCCCCAAGCTCTTGCCAAATGCATACAATCCGCAACGAAACAGTCGATTGAAATTGTTTAGAACTCTCCAACCTAAAGTTGCGTCCAGGCCTCGCTGCGAGGTTGGGTTGTGATTACATCACGGAAGTGCGTCTCAGCCGCGTGGAAAAAGGTGAGTTTTTGTAAAGAGTCTAGTGTTAAGAAGTCCAGATACAAGCAACAATCTCTATACTTTTAGCAAGTGTTGTGCTTGTTTTTTACGATGGAGCGTTGGCTCTCTTACACCCGCGAATGGGTGAATAGTGTATGCCTCAATTCCTACAGGAGGACCCTCAGCTAATATATCTACCTTACTTTCTTTTACAGATATCTTAACTTTCTGCGTGATGCGGCCTTGTTGCTATTGCGTTTTAAATTCTAGGTGGTAAAATTTTAGTTTCTTATCACCTTTCTGCGCTCCTTTGTCCTTTGGCGCTTCATTATGGAGGTTGGCCGGCTCTGGGAGTTGCGGACCCTCGTTCCCACGAGTGACCCCGTCTCCTTTAAGACTTCAGGATATGAATTTTCCCTATATTCTCATTTCCCTTAACTTAACCAATTTCTCTACGATCCTCCTCAAATTTTATGGAAGAGATGCTCCTGATAGTTTTAGCTTCATAATTTTTCGTAGTAACAATTTATAGTCACTCCTAAACCACGAGTGGCAAATAAGTCTCACCAAAGTAAACGAAATACTAAATTTGAGAATGGAAGAGCTCTTGCAAGCCTTCAATATCTAACCATCCGTTCTCTTTTTAATGAACTTGAGGTACCTTGAACCCTTATTTTGCTGGTGTACCGCCGCACTTGCGGGACTCTGCGCAAGGCTAAAATCTTGAATAACAAGTAAAAAAGGAGGATCAGATTCATGTTTATTTTTTAGAGATTACCATATCATCTTAACCCAAACAACTGGAGATGTTTAAATTCGATGTTATTCACCTTAGTTCGTAAAAAAAAATAGTAGAAAATCATCATTGTTACTATTGTGAATGCGTGGAATAATGCTCAAGAACTAATTCAGCTCGGGTTTAAGTCAACCAGGAAGTAGGGGGCTCTGTCAATTTTGAATTGGCGTTACTGATCAATATCGTGGTATAGTGACTAATTTTCCTTGAGGAAATATGATTACATCCATAAATTGAAAGGTAAAACTAATTGAATCCGCGTGATAACAAATGAGGGAATGTTGGATCTACCGTACTACACCAGGCTATTTTGGAAAACGGGTAAAGTTACGTTCCATTGCTTATGAGTGCCAATTCTCGTTTTAGCCAAGGTTCCAAAGCGACTGTACATACGAGGAACGGTCAATAAGTTTTGCAATTCGGATATAAGGAAACGAGATATGAGGAAAAGTGTTTTATTATTTTTCAATATAACTACACTCGACTTCAATGCACTTGCGCCACTTGTCCCTGAGGTTTCGAATTCCCGACAACCAGAAATCTCTCGACTGCTGTTCAATCCACTCCTAGACGGCGAGCTGGACATCTTCATCGTCCCCAAACCGGCGTCCAAGCAGTGCAGCCTTGAGCTGACGGAATAAAAAGTAGTCGCTGGGGGCCAGATCTGGACTGTAGGGGGGATGGTTGAGCTCCTTGATTCCGCACTCGCGCAGGGCAACTTGTGAAACTCTGGCCTTGTGGACAGGGGTATTGCCGTGGAGGAGCAGGACACCGCGTATCAACTTACCTCGCCGCTTCTGACGAATGCACTTCTTCAACCCAGCCAGTTCCTCAGCGTAATATAGGCCTGTGATAGTCCTTTGACGAGGCGCATAGTCCACCATCAACACTCCCTCAGAATCCCAGAAGATGGTGGCCATGATCTTCCCAGCTGATGGTTGGGTCCGGAACTTGATGGGGGTCGGAGAGCCCCTGTGCTTCCAAGCCATGCTTTCTAGCTTGGTCTCGGGATCCCAGTGATGGACCCACGTTTCATCACCGGTCAATATGCATGACTCGAATCCCGCCGGGTCTTGGTTGTACAGGAGCAGCTCCTCCGAACTTTGACGACGTTGAAGTCGATCATTGGGTTTGAGGTTTCTAGGGACCCAACGGGCAGAGAGACCTTAGTCATGGCCAAATTGTCGTGGATGATGTTGATAACACTTCCATGTGATATTCCAAGTTCGATTTCTTCGAACTTCACCCGTCGATTTTCGAGGATCATCTTCTCCACACGGGCCACAATTGTTCTCGTTGGTCACGTCTGACGGGCGTCCTGGACGGGTTTCATCTTCAAGGGACTCACGACCATGGCAGAACTTCCTATTCCAGCGAGCAATGGTCGCATAGGAAGGGGCGGTGTCGGTGTACACTGCAACCATGCGTTCATGGATCTCTTTTGCATTCTTGCCTTCCTTGGTCAAAAATTTGATGAGTGCGCGGTGCTCAACCTTCTCCATTGTTGAAAAATTTGTGAGTGACGATCTGCGATCAACTACTGCATCTCAAATAGACGAGGCAGGAGCGTGCGGCTGCAGGTCCTGACTTGTCCTAACAGCCATCCCCCTTCCTCTGTTTTGCCCTACCGATTCGCAAAACTTATTGACCGCCCATATGAAGGCCATTTATATAAAAGAATTAAATGACAAACGTTCTTATTGTTTCTTGATATTTTACCTCCTTTTGCGGTACGCCTTTTTGAGTGGTCTTGAGTCGTTACAGAATACGGCATTCGCTTCCATTCGCCGAAGTCTCTCCTCCATCCGGTTCTATAGAAATAAAACTCATCTTTGAATGAACAATTTTCTAAGCGCCTCGTTTGAAATAATGACATTAGTTCTTTGTTGTATGGACCATCGGGCACGCCTTGGGGACGCTCTTCAGGCAAAACAAGTGGCTGTATCCAATAGATACGAGCACTTGCTTGGCGTGGATTAAAAGCGTTCTCGATGCAGTGCGAGGTGATCAGTCATTGGTATACTAACCGCCTACCATCACTGTAGTTTTATTTATTTATGATTAAATATGTTGCTGCTAGAGACTTCCTCCCCCTACAAGGGCATAAGTAGTGAGGGTTCTTTTGTTAACCAAGTCGCTATGTTAACATATATTTGGAACTCTCTTGGAAATAAACCATTTATTCTTATTATTATTAAGAGGCGGGGATTGCTTCTAGGGAATGTTTTTGTTTTAATTCAATTCCATTGGGACGAAATAGACGCGGATTTCAGCTTAAAATCAGGGTGAAAATGATCCGAGCGCTAGATTTACAGGGGTGCAAAATGGGGCGTGGCGAGATTTGAAGGAAGTTTCATGACTCCTTCGTTGCCTAACGCGGACAGGTGCAAGGGATGTGTGTCCTCTCACTCCCTAGTACTCTGCTTTTCGGGTTACTTGAGATTGTACCTTCCATATATTTCATAACCTCTCAACCTTTCAGAATCTTTTTAAGCCTTTCAGGCGAAGTTGCCCCCGTTTATTATGTTAATTTTGTAACATGGTAAAATACCCACCCTTGAATAAGTGCAGATCTGTGGTGACCCCTTTCGTTCACTCTGAGACCTTCAACAAATGAGTTTAATATGAGGAGGTACCAGAAAGTGGGGGAAGTCCCGGATTGCAATAAGCCTGATCACCAGGCGTCTCGCATCCATTTATAAATCTTATTTTCACCACTTTTTTTTACCTACCCCACACATGGTTTACCCGCATCCGCACACGTGCACACTCACAAACAGTGAATTGACCATTAGATACGCTCTATGGCTAGTCGTAGAGAACGTGAGGAGGAAGAGTAACGGTTTTTCTTTAGGACCTTTTAGAGTAAAATACGTTAATAAAATGCTTTTATTTCCTATTTTACTAAAAAAAAAATAATCCGATATTCGTTTGATAACGCTTTAATTTTAATTTATCATTTGTTTTCCGGGTTTTCTGCGCGTTCAAAAAGTGAATTTTGAAGACTTCTAATCGATTGACCGCGAAGGTGCCTATCTTCAGCCTATCTTCAAGCGAGAGCAAATTCAAGTCTCTCTTCATAGGTTTTGTTTCGCAGCTCTGGAATGGGCTTTGTCGCCTTTCGCTGTACTATGTTCACGGTATCGCATTTATGTCGTACTAGAGGAACCTAACCGGATGTGAGTTTTGACATAGCCAAAATGAAAATACAGTTCCCGAGTGCATCACTCAACCGTCGTCCATTTTTATTTTTAAAGTTATCATCTGGCGGTCGCCTGTGAACAATCGGCAACCTTAGTTTCATGTCCATCCCAAGTATTCCATCTTTCCGCCTCTCTTCAGGGCGTTTGTTGATTGTGAGTTCAGTTCCGCTGTTCCCTCAACCACATCATCCAGACTTGATTGTGTCTATTCCCCTTTCCCCATTTATTTCCACTTTCCTCCACGAAATAGTTAATGCCCTCGCTGAATGGTGTCTCCTTTCCTTTTCAGTTTGTTCCGAGGGCTGATTGTAGAGCCTGCCGAAGAATTGGGTTCACGCAATTTGTTTGTTTTGGTGCTTAGTGTCCTAGTAAACTCATTATGGTAAATGTGATTTGTAAAATAGCGGATAGATGGAACAAGCGGGGTTTTTATTACCCATTTTGTCTTAATAATTAATTATTCTTAAATTTATCATAACTTCATCAGTCTAGAAAAGGTTCTTGTTTCTCTAAACCCGATTTAGGAGCAGAGGTGTGGCTCTCTGCATGCGTCGCGCTGTCCTCTTGGCCAAGAGCATCCTTGCAATGTTTCTGTTTCAAATTTTGTTCCGAGTGTTCTGCTTCTCATTGATTCAACAGAATCATTACCCATTTTGCAACCTTGTTTCCTGTACCTTTTTAAACAGTCTTCCCCCAATCTCGACCAAAAGAGGCCTGATTTTTTACTTGATCTTAACTCATATTTTTTCACGTTCTTCTACTTTTTCTCCATAGACCTAATTTTCACTTCTTTCTCAATCCGACGCCTTTTTCCTGAGTTTACTTTAGGATAAATCGGTCAATCATTCATTGTTTAATCTAACCTCCTTTCCTCTTTTATGAGAAGATGCGTTGTGTCGAAAATCTCGATTAAATGAAGCTTTATTATTATTAACCTTTTTTTCGACGTCTGTTTCCGAATGAAGGATCACGTCTCTCCCTCGTCGTTTTCGACTGTTCGGCCGCCCTAATTCCGGTTCCGGTGTCGGTGGGCGTGGTGAACTTTAGGGAGTCTAAAGGATATTGGGATGAGTGCTTAAGGATATATCTGCATTACGATGACAATGATGTTCCGTTTTCTGTTTTAGTTTTTTAAATTCTTTTGTTCCGTGAAGGTGTCTCCGCTTGAACGAGGACATTCACTACAGGTAGTACATATACTTATCTAGAATAGGTTCGTCTTCAACGCACTATTTTAACTCTCGTTTCTGATGAAGATTCAGTGTGTGTGTGTGTGTGTGTGTGTGTTTTGGTAAGGAATTTTGGCAAAAGTGATTTAAGTAAGAATTCTACTAGTCAATGTTTGTTTGAAAGAAATGCAAGGTCGACAAGTGTGGTTGTGAGGGATCGATAAATATTTTGTATATGTGTATTCTTGTGTTCTGAAGCCCTAAGGGGAGTTGCATTTGTTTATTTTCAATGAATAAGGTCAGAATCTTAAGATAAATATTTAACGTCAAAGCCCCAAAGTTTTCTTCGCTTTTGCCTGTTTATTGGGAATGAGTGGACCGAAGCTTTATTATGCAATGCAACAAACTTTCGCTTCCTGTCTCAATTATGATATCGCTTAAAAGGCGACTGCGCTGGGTAGTAATCTCTGAACGGAGCGGGATTTAATTGCACATGTAGGTACCCAAACGCGCGGTAAAGGGCACTTTGTACAGTGTATATGCTATACCCAAACGCGCGGTAAAGGGCACTTTGTACAGTGTATATGCTATACCCAAACGCGCGGTAAAGGGCACTTTGTACAGTATATATGCTATTTGAGCCTTTCCTTAATGCCAAGCCTTTTGAAGTTAGTCGATGAAGAGTATGGCTGAAAATAAACATAAAACAACGCCCTAAAATGATCTACATAGGACAGATCGGGGTATTCAACCTTGATTTGTCTGTTATTACCTTTGCTCTTTCGACTTCACCGGGTTATAAATTTTAATATGTAAGACATTACCGCTCAGTGGCTGTGTTGATATTTTTAGAAGCCCTTGAAGCTTCTTAATGTGCGCATACGACAAGCATGGTCGCCTCCATTGTATACCCACCCAGTTTAGAGTGTTCGGAAGTTATTTTGGCATTTTTATATAAAAAATAAATACGAGTGAAATTTAATTTAAATATTATTTGGCATTAATGTAGTCTCCTCATCATTGGTCTTCTCTTAATGGGGAGACTTTATGAGTTGAGACCTACATATGTTGTCTTCTTTGTTTGTTTGTTTGTAAGGGTCTACCAGGAACTTAATCTACTAAATAAGGGATAATTCGTAGGTACTAAATTTGATGAGTATAGAGGATAATGGCAGATCTTAGAGAGTTTGTGTTGTAATGTGATCCTTTGCCTTGTCATGCTGGAGAATTACACCTCTGCTCACCAAAGTTGGGCTCTACCGACGTAGTGATCATTATATGCCATTGATTATGGACTACAATAAGCTTCAGCAAGTAAAAGAACCTTGAGGGCACAATGAGTCACCATTGGACTCAATGAAAGAAGAAACCATTGAAAAATTGTCATTTACTCTCGTATGGAGATAGACACCACACGCATTGGTAATGATGAAAGAATTTCTTTCAACACCAACATAGCACCTTTGAAAACTGGAATTATAGGAATATCATATAGCTTAATCAAACGTGATTAAATTATCGAATATGTATTCCCTACAAGTAATCCTAACTCATGCCACATCACTCAGGGTAAGAAGTTGAGGACTCATGCAAACAGTCACAAGGAAACCTTCACTTCCAGACCGTGTGCGGAGACTTCAATGAAAATATTGGAGAACAATGTTGTTATAGTTCCCCAGGAGCCGATGATCTATATTCCCTCCGACAGCTTGGGAGATAAAGGGAGAAAGCTTTGATCCTACAGCCTGTGTTTTAAGCTCGGCCAACGTTACCACAATTGAGTGGGGCGGCGCTTTCTGTTAGGCTGTCCTGAGAGATCAGCTTCTTGCATGCTGTTGGAATTTTATAGACCTCCCTGTGCTTAGCGGTCCATGCAACGGTTTCGAAGTGGAAGTTCGACAAAGACACTAACGTCGATCGGTACGAAAGGACAAACCTTTACTTTAAGAATTCCTTCCAAACGGGACAAACCAGAAGATGGACATAGGTTAACCGATTATATACAACAAAATATAATTGAAGGACATCGATTATCAGTGCTTTCAATGCCTAATCGCTAATTATTTTGGAAGACAATTAAAATAGATTTAAAGCTCCACTTCCATCACAATAGCTAAGAGAGAGCCCTTCATGCTTTCGTTACCTCTCCTCTCGATTACTTTTACACTTCTTTCTTTCTTGCTTGACCACCCCTACTAGTATTCAATCCCATTAACTTGTTCTAAAGTTTGCGATCCGTCCTTTACGCCAGTTGTCCTCCTGCCGCCCAACCCCTTTACCATGGCTGCCCATTCGCTCCAGAATCCCGGTATAAATAGTTGGCGCCACTCCAGGGGAATGACCACATTTGGAGAAAGGAAGTCGGGCGTTCGTGCTGGACTTGGGGAACAAATTTCGTGGCAAGTAAAAGGCGTTTAATTGGGAAAATATCTTAAATAATAAATCACAGGTATGAGTTTAGACAAACTACTGTTGAGTTGAACAAGACTAGAATTAAGGACGATTGCAGTCTAAGTTAATCCTAAGGAGGAAAGTGGTAATAACTAATGCACTAGAATGAATGGATATTGAACAGTGATGGATGGCAAAAAAATGAAGTATCTTAATAACAAGGAGTCAGTCCGACTGACATTGTCTTAAATAGTTAGTACAATGGCAACTGGTTATGCTATATCCGACCACTGGAAAAAGAGCGTGCCCCTAACTCACTAGTCGGACTGAACTATGCCTTGTGGCGTGCTTGATATGTTCTCATTACCCATTGTTGGGCAAGGCCTCGTGTCCGAAATTCTATGACAGCTGTTTTATATATATTAAACAGAGAGTCATGGCATCGCAATATTTTAGATTCTGTGTATTTCCTTGTTCAGGCGTGCACTGATTTGTAGACGAATCTTGCATCTCTAGTGTTCCACTGGACCTGCCCCCGCCCCATGATGCGACTCCTTCAGGTCGCTTTCTGTATTCTTTGAATTGGGCAAACTCGTGCGACGCACTGCCATTTGATGAAGCGCTCGCCTGCGCCTTATTGCGACGACTGCGTTGTCGCTTAGACTGTTCGCCACATTCTTGTTGAATGTCCCAATCTGGGGATCTTCGAGAACGTTACCTGTACGAGCGGGGTCGCTACCTCTTGTTCCTTGTACTCGAGATGTGTTCGTGCAGACATATTTGTGGACTATTTAACTTGTTGGAGGAGCCCCCCCCCCTCTCAATTTTAATTTGTATCTTTGGTGTTGGTCAAATGCTCCCGCCCGGGCGAGGCGTCTTCCCCTCCGATGCCGGAGCGTGCTTTGTTCTGTTTTTTTTTTTACTTTTTGTTTTTATTTGTTTGGTTTTGGTTCCAGGAATTTTAAAGTAGCTTATTTATAAATAGGCTTAAACTTTCATTCAGGAGACTTGTGCGCTCGGAGCCAGTCTCCAGATGGGCACTGCAAAAAACAAACAAAAACAAACAACAACAAATCTCAGACTGCGCACTTTATCTAGTCGCACTATATACCTTCCATTCATTTTCACACCTTGTAACTTCTCCACTTTATTTAACAATTTTTCTAGCAGAGATGCCTTCGTTGGTTTTCTGCAAATGATGGTAAAAAATGACTAAATATAGCGATCAACGAAAGCATCTTCGTCCCAACTTCTTTTTGAGGTTCAAGAAAGTGCTGTAAGAAGTTTTGATGTGTGGAAATAGTCTAATGGGGATACAAAAGACCAATGGGGCTCTCAAATATCTGGTCGGTCCCAGTTAGCACCCCCCCCCCCTCGCGTTGACAATGTAGGTACTAGGCATAGAGGGTCCTTTGGGGCCGCTGGCGCCATTTTCTGTGCATCGACCTTAATAGCGACCGAGTGCGCAGTAGTTTCGGTTCCTTCGTTTCTCTCCACCTCGAGATATTCTCTGCTCCGACCCATTCCTTCCTTCTGCCCCCCCCCCCCTGCCCACTCCTTAGTGTGCTCTTAGGAGGTCACCCCCCCCACCATCGTAATTGAGCTCAAGCTTCCTGTTTCGACCAACTCATTCACTCGTTATGGTTCAAACCCATTTAATATAATATTTAGATATTTCTCGTGGTATTATATTTTTGTTCCGAGTTTTTGAATACCTCAACATCGGCGTTTACTGCTGTAAATCTTGATAATAAATGCTAAATCATAGCAACCAGTGAGACATGTCTCAACACTATACACATGACCACCCTATTTTTAGTCTCGTGCGACTGTCGGTCGGTGCCCGTTTTGCTTTTTTGTTTTGTTTTGGTAATAAAATTGTAACTATTCCGTCGATTCTAACGAAAGTTGAAATCTTTAAGTTGTTTTACATTCTCTTTCGTATGATATAACTGTCAAGGTCCTCCCATGGTTAGTCCGGAAATTATTGAAAATTTTGAAGGTAGTAAGGTCATAACTCAGAATAAGTGAGAACACGCAACTTTAGTCAGCAGACCTTTTTTACCTTCGGTTTGAACTTAGATTTTTTTGTTTTCTCTACTCACTTTTCACATGTTATGGAAATTATCCGGACCATATTATGTCTTATTCGATTTATTGTCCGTTATTCTCTTCGTCCCCTCGCATCAAGCGCTAAGGCCGCTTTTTCCGAAGGCAGGATTTTTTCCCGGTATTCAATCAACTACAGCCTGTTCGAATGCACGGACCCATTGCATTCGCCTTCGCTCGGAGCTTAGTTTTTGAATATATAAAAATAAGGGATTGCGACATAACACCCACTCAGTCTTAAGAGGTGAGAGACGCCTATCCTTGGATGATCTGCAGTTTTACCTATTTAAAACAAGACAAGATCCCCGAGGGTAGGACTAGTCCATGTGGGGGTGGGGGAACCCATCTTCACTTAGGGGTGTTATTGTTCGCCAGAATAAAGATGGAGACAATAAAACTCAATGATATAATATGCTTTTTCAGCATTGAGTAAATTTAAAAAATATGTACAAATATGCAAGCTGCTTGCATTCGCTTAAAAAAAATCAATCATACCAACGTTTGTTTGGATTAGTGTTGCAATAATCTTTGCTGATAAAGACTAATTTTTCTTCTTCATCGGGCATGTTTAGTAGCGAGTCCTCACCCATACCAGCAAGGTTCGGGATCCAAAAATCAAATCTGCATCACAAGAACGAAGTTTGTCAACCTTTAATGCTGTCGGCAGTGCGGGAATGGAAGACTTGCGCATCATCAACCACAGAATGAATGATAACTCTGCGCCAAGTTTTGAAACGGGTATTGCGAATTACCTCAAATTACTCGTTAGGATCAATTGTGGAAATAAGTTGCGAAAGTCTCTGTTTTTTTTCTCAATCGATATTAAGTCTAAGCTTGAAAGCCTTTCTTCTCCTTGTGCATTTTCTCGACTAGGTATGTATTCCCTGATACCGAGTTCACCCTTGTGCATTTCCTGTAGAAGTATGTATTTCATGGTACCAGGTTCACCCTTGTGCATTTGCTGCAGAAGTATGTATTCCCTGGTACCAGGTTCAATCCTAGCGAGAGAGGGCACAAGGCCCCCCCCCTCCTCCCAAAGAGGAACAACGGCTCTTTGTGTCCTTGCGATTGTCTTTCTGATCTTTATGTGAATTTCAACCGGTGGGGGGAATCTCTTTCGCTATTGAAAAGGGGCGGGTTGTGTTATTAACTATATCCGGTGTTTTCTATATATCATAATTATTTAAGTCATTTTAGATCTTCTGAGATACCTTTGACCCCAATTTGCTACCTTTTAAAAGCATCTTAATCCAAATGGGAAACCTGAGAATAAAGATTATTTCCTATAAATCAAGTTGCCAATTTTACAGATTCGTGGGATCATATCCAGTTAATTCAATAGTCTTAGGATGGTTTTTACTACCTTCAAATATTAATACCGCCCCACTCTATTCCTTACTACTAAGTTCACAACAGCATTACAATCGGACTACTCTTCTCGTGGCGATTGGCTGGAATGGTCCCATAATAACGGGATTCAAAACCTTCCCTCTATTCCCTTACACTTTAAAAAGATTGTAAGTCAAGAGCCGAAAGGGCGAGACGATGTAAACAAATAACAAGGCTGAAACAAACTACCCATTTCGTTATATCTTTATGATCTTTCTACATTTGATCTCGTTAAGTCGATATGTTGTCAGACAGCGGGGAGTCGTAATTACGTTCACGGGCTTCTTTATTAAACTTAGATGAGTGGGTTCAAAAGTCTCCGTTTAGAACTTTTATTATTTTCGCTTCGAATATTAAATGACCACCAGAAGAATTGAGAATATTCTAAACCTAGCAGCACAATTATCGGTTGAATAATTATTCGAATGAGTTATGAGCGGGATCGATGTCGGATGAATTTGCGAAAGATGTTAATTCGAAAGTGTTGCCGAAATGAAATTTAAAACATGAAATGTTATTAGCTTTAATTTTTCATTATTAGTTTTATGTAAATTGAGTTATATAAACCTTGTTTTCAATTCTTGTTTTTTTCACTTTATCTCGAAAACTTTGTCGGGCGCGATGTTCTCGTTTGTTTTTTGCTTCTTAGTTATTAACTAATGATTATACGATTGGTGCGTTGTCTACTCCCGTCTACCATTTTTGCACCAGCCATTTCCCACTGAATGAACGCAGCAGCATCGTTGGATTTCAGTTTTTCCTGTCTGCTCGTGCAGATCCCTTGAATGCTTGGTTTCCACCAACTCCGAGCGGGAATCGGTACCTCTCTTGAAGACGAGCAAACGATGTAAGCTGATACAGAAATGGAGGACTCCTTTGAGCTCTGTTGGACACAAACATGTTCATAAACCGTTATTTAATATGTTTATGATATACATGTATGATATTTATTGGATAATTATAGGATTGCTTTTCCCTCAACACGGTATATCATCAAATGAGCACCCAACGACTGTCAAACAAATGTATTGGTGGAAAATTACATGAACGCATATCTTGGCATTGGAATGGACACTTTTCATGTAATTGTGCGTCTTCAAGAAATATCACTTGGTCTTATAAGCCTTTCGCCGACCGGACTGTGCGTATGAGCTTTTCCCCCATTAGTTTGCAGCTACAAATATATATTCCTGATAAAGATTAAAAAGGCAATATGACCGTCGGGGAATCAGCAATACGATCATATGAACAGAAGATGTAAACAGTCTTAGCTCGGACGTAACTTCCCTGTTGAACGAGTTAACAAAAAACTTGAAATTTAATTAATAGAAATTCCAAATGTTTGGTATGTTTACCTTTCAGCACCAAGGATATAGAGCAGCAAGCCGCGCTTTTAAAATTGACACTGGACCCGACCCCCAAACATGTTTAGAAATGTCTTTTGAAATGAACTGTAGGATGATTTTTTTTTTGCAAAGGAATTTATTAATAAACTCAATTAAGGGTACTTGGATCACTCAGATTTACCCTCCTAGCCTATTTGATCTCTCTCTTTGTTCTTAAACCTTTTCTCTGGAGTGAGTTTCTTTCCTGGTATTTAAAACACAACACGAACAGTGTATCCCGTATTAAGTTTGTAAGGAGAGGAGACCTGTAAAGAAAGTGGTGAAGTAGGGGGAATGGAACATGAGTGGCAGAGATATAGCTGCACATCCAATAATATATACAGAGGATGATATTTTAATGGCGGATTTAAGTAGTATTCTTTTTTTAAATAGGAAGTGTCTCACACACACACACAGAGAGCTGGTATTTGTGTTGCCACCGCTTGTGTTGTAACTTGCGTAGAAGAAAAATGTTATAAACGTCCCTTCTCGGTGCACTAACGCCACTTCTTGGTATTCATGGAGGGAATGGAGAACATACTATCACGAGGGTGGCAGTGACTAAAAGAAATCAAGACAAAGATATATCGTCTTGTTTTTTTGTGTGTGAAATTTGAATAAAGTATATACACATTCGCTTCTCTTCTCGTTTGGAGGGATGAACTCCCTCTTGTATCGGATTTCGAGGAGAACGTGTGCTGTGTTTCCGTCAAGAATCCCTTTGTTTTCGCTTTATTCGGTTGCCGACAAGTGAGAATTGAGAACGGGCAGAAACTGGATACCGTCAACCTACACAGTTTAAGAAGATTCCTTTTTGTTGTGCTCAACCGATGAACAAGGGGGAGGGGGACTTTTTGGTCTTCTGCAAAGGGAACCTTAAAAAAAGTTTATAAGTTTATATGTGAGCTTTAGGGTTTTCATAGCTTCACATTCTGCCTACCTGATATATCTTCATACTCATTGATTAGTTGCAAGTACTTCGTGGTACCTCCTTTTTTTCTCGTGTGCCATTCCTGCTCTTTTTTTTTCATATGTTTATAAGGCTTGATTTTATGCAGCCAAATAGTTGGTTTACCTTCACTGTTTGCTGCCAGAAAGGGCACCCTATGATTAAAAAGGTATATTCCTTATCACTTGTCATACTCAAGTTATAAACTTAAAAGTCTGCTAGTTTTACGTCTCCCTGACATCTCAAACTACACCCAATTCTGACTTTTCTTCCTATCTATCAGGTTTGAACGAAAGTTGTTTTATTTTCGAGCAGAAAGTTTTGGACAAGATTTATTAAAGTCACTAGTTTAGTCGCATCGAATAGATCTGGCTGCGAAGAAAGGGGCTCCATTCGAGGAACTGTTAAGCAATATCAAATGATCACAGCCTTGGTTTACTACTAACAATTTCGGCGTTTGAGAATAGCTTTGGACAAAAAACGCTCATAGTTAGCAAACAGAAAAGGAGGCCTCATTCTCTAATCACAATAATGCCGGTCCATGAGTAGCCAGTAAGCTCTTAGAAGAACTCGGTTGGGAAAGCTTGCTTCTCCTACCCTATTCTTCCTACCTTGCTCATTCTGCTTATCAGTTGTTTAGGAGTTAACAGAATTATTTTCATTGGCTTATACTAGCATCAAAACCTAAGGGATTTTCTAAACATGGTATCTATAAACTTGACAGAAGGAACAAAGCCAATTGTAATATATTGATGATAAAAATACATCCATAAATACCACTTGATTTGAAAAATGAATTAAAAATGAACAACTTGCATTCCAACCGGAAAATACTAGCCAACTTCGTCATACCTGGTCAGAATAGGGGTCTTGGAACCTGTATAAACAAATGCTTTTCACAGTGTGTGTATGTAGAGGGGTGGTGGAATAGGTGTTGTCAGGCGATTGATGGAATGATGGTTTTCACAATAATAATAACGTATAATGGGATGGTCTCCTTGTGATCATTATAGGTGTCTGAGACTGTACTCCCATTTGGTGGGTATTTTTACTGTCCGGCCAACAAGTCTCGTATTATGTTTCCTGGATCTGTTGGCTGGTCTCCATACACCAGATAATAGTGGCACTATCGATATCCAGTTAGGCAAAAATGCAAGAAGCTTCTCTCCGAGACAGGCCTCATCTCTGGCTCCTCAGTTTGGGCCTGTTCCTTTAGGGATTGACCGGCCAGTTGACATGGCTTGGCCTCTGGCGAGACTAATATCTCTTCGGCACCGAGTGGTGACTCCTCACAGGTCCGAAAATATTAGATGGGATTGGCAGGTGTATGCAACATATCGCTCACCACCTCTTTTCCTACGCCTTTCTGGGTCCTCACAATCCAGATAGACCAGCCTAAATTTGAAACCCCTACCTATCTTTATGCCAGGGGTGGGGGTGGGGGGCGTTCGGTTATGGCCTCTCTTTCTGGTTGAGAGGCTTCCTTTCTATCACCTCCGCCTGGTGGGTGGGCTTTCCTGCTACCACCCTGCCATGTGCGTGAACCGGCACCCCAGTGTGCTCCGTCTCAACTACCGCTTCCCCTTTCTCATGAAACTGGGTGATTCTCCAAAAGCGCCTATATACGTGACTGCACCTGGCGAGATCCTCTGGTTTGGCCAAAACAAAAGAACCAGGCAGGGTGAGGGAGTGGTGGGAGGGGCACGACGAGGGCATAAATTACACGCGATTTCCTCCATTACCGGAAGCTAGCTATCGGTTGTTTGCAGTGGCTGCCAGTGTACCAGCCCCCCCATCCCCTCATTGTGCTCCCGCTTCCCTAGTAAGCAATAAAATAAAGAACAAGTAAGAGTCTCCTTCGTAGGAGAAGATGAATCCTCAAATGCGGCTCCCGATGTAGGGAAAGCCCATCCCTGGTCAAACCCCACCCCTGTTGGGGGTGACTTTAAACAAGGAAAGGGTTTGGAACTCTAGGTCAAAAAAGGAAATGTGCTCCGTCAGCCAATGTCCTGGGAGAAATTTGTCTCCCCTGTTGTTTAGCTGAGGCGCGGCCATTTTACCTTTGATCCACTCCTGGAAAATGGCCCAAAAGACAAATCAGTGTAAAACCTCCTGAGAATAGTTAACGCACAATGTCCCTCTGGCCCACCTCAGGGAGGTACCCTGTTACACTTGCTACTTGGAGGAGCCGCATATCCTCCTGACCTGAGTGCAAAGTATTAGTGAAGCCCCCTCACTGGGTTGTCTCGAACTCTACCGGGGCCTAGGTAAGTTGGTGCGCTTCCTCCTCCCTCTCTATTGGCATTCCCTTTTTTTTACGACTATCGCCTCAACCCTTTGCCTAGGTTTAAGCACCTGACCAGCTACCTTAAGACGTGTCAGAAGAGAGGCTTTGGAACCTCTATAAACAGCGCCCGCAGGTCGCAGGAGGCAAAGACTTGAGATGTTATAGGTATTGGGGCTCGATTAATGGGAAGGTCGGTTTTACCCCAATAACCCTTTTCTCTGCATGCAATGGGTCGATCACTACCCAGCGGCCGTTCTCGAGTGCATAGCGCTGACTGGTTATGACTGGTTGGCTTTACTGTCTTGATTGCTGCCAGGACAACGAAATGTCTCTGGGTCCCGTCTCTGGTTGCGCCACAATAGATCTTCTGATCTTGGCCCTCTTGTTAACGATTACGATCAATTAATGAAATCCACCCTCTCGCCATGCCCCTCTAGCTCTTCATTTGGGAGCTGCGGCTCTTGGGAATAGATCGCTCCACTGGTCACCTATGGTTGATGTGCGTTGCTACACAGGTGCGAACACCTGAAAAGTCCGAAAACCCGAGATGGGGGAAGCGGCTGGGCGTGGGATATTGCCCACCACCTTGTTTTATTGGTCACAAGCTCGGATATTTTCTTACGACTTAGGTCTCGAAAAAGGTAGAATTAAAAGTGTATGGTTATAGTATAATGGATAGGGTTGTTTAGTATAAAGTAAGAGTTAGTTATTTGCTGGGTGACCAACCATCTCTATTGTTCTTATTTTTATTTTCTTTATTAGTCTTCTGCATTCTTTAATGGGTCTTTCGCGCCTCTGTAGTTCTTCAATATTTCAGATATTTTATTTTGTTTTTTTGTTGCGGATTTTCTTAATATATGATTTCTGCTTTGAGTCTGCAATCTCACCCTGCAGTAAATCTTGGGGGCGGTTCTTTCCTTGAATCGGGTCTACCGCTTCTAAAGTTACGGCGGTTATTTATTCTGTGATTATGCGGGATTTCAATCGCTCTTTTTTCGTCTTCGTTCATTATACGATCCAGTTTGTCCCACACCTTCGAAGCTCTTCTGTGTAAAGACACGTTTCTGGTTGGAAGTTCTATTTCGTTGTGAAGATCTCGTATTTTTTTACGTTCTCTCCTTCTTGTATTAGTGATTATACATACCGCTTAATTTTGCACTCTCTCAAGTTTCATCGCGCTTGTTTTCGAGAGACGGTTCATTGGGATAGCTAGGTAGAGCAACGTGGCTTTGCAGATAGCGCTGTATATTTTCTTTAGGTTTCTGAGTTGGAACAGTTTTGCTAGATGTGTTTTTGCCTGATTGGTTCTATCCGCAATGTGTTTATAATAGCCATTTCGGGTGATCTTTAACCCGAGTGCATTTCTTTCGTTTACATAGCGGCATCTCTTCTCTTCAATCTCTACTCTTCAGGTCAAGCGCCTCCCTACTGGAATAATTGAAAACTTTTCTGGATTGGTGCGAATTTTTCACTTTCGCTCAAATTCGTTAATATTAGCAATTTCGGCCGCTGTGATTCTGGCCATGGATGGGGTATGTCTGTATGTGCTGTTTGCCACTATCGTAATGTCGTCGGCGAATTGGATATATGTTGTTGTATTGTGGACAGGCCTTGGTAAATCCATTGTATATATACTATAAAGTGTTAGGCTTATACAGCCCCCTTGGGGGAGACCTTGAAGGATTTCGAAGTCTGGGCCATCGAAGCCTGCTATTGAGATGAACGCCGACCTGTCTGTTACATAGTCGCGAAAGCATTTGGTTAGGGCGGAGAGTATCCCTAGTCTCTTGATTTTATATTTCAGGCCTATCCTCAAAACTTTATCAAACACCTTTTGGACATCTCTTGAATATGATGTCTGTATAGTTTTTATCGTATTTGGCCTTTGCAATTGATTCGATCAATAATTTTGCCACTGTCTCCAGTAGTGTGATTGGCCTGAAGTTTCCTGGATTATTTGGTGGCTTACCAGGTTTTGGTAGAAAGATAATCTTCCCCCTTTTTAGTGCATCTGGGAAATATCCTGCCCCCAGAGAGGCGTTGAATACTCCTGCTATCTGTGACAAAAAGGTGACTGTGGGCGTATTAGGTTTTCTTTTGTTATCCCCGATGCCCCAGGTGCCTTCTGTTTAGTAGCCTTGAGCGTTTTTTTTAATTTCTTGTAGGGTTATCGGCTCGATTCCTTGCTATATTAGTAGTGTTGGTGAAGCAGCTATGTTGGAGACTATTTCTTGGTGGTTATTTTCCAAGTCTTCTACCACTCTTGCTTCGTGGTCGCCGTCGAAATCCTCGTTTTCGTTGGGGGAGATATCAAAAACCCCCCTCCACTGTTCTCGGAACGCTTCTTCAATTTCATGGGGCTCCTTTTCCTTTCCATTTTCATTTTGGAGTTAATTTTCTGCCTCGGCTTTCTTTTTCCCCCGGCGATGTTAATTTTCTGCCATAGTTTGGTAGGATTTAATTCATCGTCTATTGCTTTCACGAAAAAGTCCCACCTTCTGTTGCTTTCTAGTGCAATTTCATCTATTAGTTTGTCTTTCACGCGCCGCAGTTTTGCACGGTCGCCTCTCTGAAGGCCATATCGTTCGATTGAATCTCTTGTCTTTATATTCCGTTCCGAGATTTCCTATTTGGGCTGACCTGATTGGATGCGTTAAAGTTCTATACGTTGTAGTGGGAACATGTCTTTTATCAGCCCTTACAATCGCCTCCATGATGTCGTCAATCTCCTGGTCTATTTCTTCTAGTGAAGCCTCAGTTAGGTCTCTCTGACCGTAATTGGCGAGCTCTTCTTTGTAGCTGGTCCAATCGGCTTATCTATACGATTTCCTCGCTGGGCACTTAACTTGAATGAGATCCATAGATAAAGTCATGACCAACACTTCGTGGTCACTAGTTTATGGAGGGCCTTTCTTTATGTTGTAATTGAACTGTAGGTTCGCGGTTGCCAAAACTATATCTGGTTTCGTAGCTCTATTTTGGCCCAGATAAGTTGGAAATTCCGGTCCTAGACGCTCTACTATACCCCTTTCCAATAATTGGTCAAGGTTTCTTCCGGTTCTCTTGTAATTCCGAGTGTAGCCGGAGGCTCTACTCCGGGCATTTAAGTCGCCCATGAAGACTGTTTCGTCTCTATAACCAAATATTTATGTAAAGTTGCGGATTGCCATAGCGACGCCGTCGTAATTGATGTTATTTGCGGTTTTTGTAATTACAGTGTAATTAAACATTGATTTTATTTATTTCTGGGTCTATTTTGATCTCATTTAGTAGAATGATTGTTATCGGGGAAGGGCTTTTCCCCAGAGGCGTAAAATATTAGGTTAAAGCTTTGTTGTTCCTCATCTCTTTCTTTCACTAGTTTTGGAGAGAGAACTGAGCTCGTTTTTTCTTGGGTTTGGTTTGCTGTGATCGTATCCTTATTGGTGTTGTTGCATGTGATGACTTCCATCTACATGCCTTCTTGTCTTTTTTTTGCGTAGTCTTCCTTAGTCTTGGGTCTCTATTCGTTGCCCGGTTGGTCTCTGTGGTTTTCTCTTGTCTAGGAGTCTTTTGATGTTCTTGGGTCTTGTCTAAATTTGTTGGTTTATACTGGACTCTCAGTATGTCCGCTGATGGACGGTTTTCAGGGAACCACATTTCGTTTAAACCGTTGTTTTTTAACATTAGATTTAATTCCCGCTAATATGAGCCCGGGTTTGCTGCATTCAACACGTGTGCGTGTAGAATACAAGCTAATATATTCAAAGACTCCCCTTGTTTAACTTCAATTACGTTTTTTACCGGTTGGATTTTTTCGGCTGTGGCTTTAGCGACTTTGGCGAATGTAAGATTCTGTTTTTCTTCTTCTGCTCTAGGCCTCTCTCTTTTCTTATTTTCGATTTGTTCACGCTTCATCGGGCATGCCATTGCCAGGGTGTGATGGTTTCCATTGCAATTTAAAAAAAAAATTTACCTGAGAATTACATTCCCGCCACGTATGGTTTTTCTCGCTACACTCAGAACACAATTTAATCTCTTTTATTGGACAGTTCCTTGTGTTGTGCTTTTCAAGCGCATAACAGGTGAAGCAAGTTTTTATGCTAATGAATTCGTCTGTCTTTATTTGATCAGGTGTGATATTTAAATTAGACGCGAGAATATCTGATTCCCTCGCTTTCATGGCCATATTCGTTTCACGGAATATTACTTTAAAAACGTGTGAATACTCCGTATTGTTTGCATGATTGATGAATGTTATGACTTGTTTAACTTTTGCCCATAATTGTGCTCTCTCTATTTCCTCTTTTATTTCGTCCGCCTTATGATGTCCTATCCAGGGGTCAATTTGACGGCAGTATACCGTCTTGTGGGCCTCTATTTGTGGGGGCACTTTAGCCTCTAATCCAATCTTTGTTAGTTCATCCGTAGCTTTTTCCGAAACGATTTTATCCACATCTCGGTCGTTTTGGCAAATTGCAATGTAGGAATTAGTGTAGTCTAGTAGCCTAACTAGCACTACACTGAGCTCCCCGTAGATAATTCGGAATATGTTTGTCCTGTCGTGTTTTTGCGCGCCTTCCTGGACGCGCAAAAGGACCCGTTTAGTGGTGTCCATCTTCTTACTAACCGGTTCTTTTCTTTTTCTTCATCGGCGAAAGAGAAAAAAAAAAGAGGAGGTAGATATAGCTTGCTGTTATATCCGTTTATTCTAATCAGATTTTTACCTGGTGAGTCGGTATTCCCTACCTGCCTACCTACCTACCTACCTACCTATACCCTAGCAGTGTTTGCTCCACCTGACTTGTGTCCGCCGCTCACACGGGATCTAACCCGGCCTTCGCCGAGTTAGCTGCTTGGTTCAGATAAGGCTCCTGCACAAATAGGTATCTAAGGAGACTTCAATCTTTCCTACCCGACTCGCCCTAAAAAGGGTGGATAGGAAAGTAAGAGTGCGTTTTTGTGCAGTCCATAATTGTCTCGTCTCACAGTTCAGGTCTCTTCTGTGACTTCTTTCTTGAGTGAAGAACGATGCAAAAACGATGAAACTCGCTTTACAAAGTCGAAGTTATAGATTGCGTGTGATTCTTCGTAAGTAAGAATAAAGTATCCGCCATCCGTCGGGTATTTTCGATTTTTGGCAAGTTGTCATAAGTTCGGACTACATCACTATTTTCAAATCCACGCCCTAACTTGGCGTTGGGGCGGACGGTATTCATCAAATTGGGGTCAGTTTATCTTCCTAACATGTTCTTCGATCTTACTCGATGAACCCGGCTGTTGCCACGATGACATATTCCAGATGATCTCGGAACTGGTCACAGGTCTTCGCCACGATCCCGTTTTAGGCCCACGAAGGCGCTTGTAAGCCTAACCCTCAGCTCGTCCTCCGTGTTGCATCTGGATTTGTTGGTCTCTCGTTCCACCGCGCCGCACTCGAAGAAGTCGAGGCGGTTGCAGTCAGGTGAGCTGGAAGGCCAAATAAAAGGTACTGTTCTGGCTGGTGTGTGCCACACGTAAGGCTTCCCTGCAGCTACACGGTCAATACAGGGCTTCACCTTGCTTAGAACAGGGATGTAGCTGTCGGTATTCAGAGTCTCTCGGGTAAGAAGTGGGGTGCCATGAAATCACTTGCTAAGTAAGCAATGGCTGGGTGACAGGATGGCGCTTTACTTTTCCCCACTGACTACGTGGCAGAAATCAGCTCGGTCCTTCAGGCTGCATGGCAAGGAAGATGGAAAACGACCGACAAGAATAGAAAGTTGCGTGCCATGTCACCACACCTTTTCCAAGGGCCTTATCCCTAATGCCTCGACGTCTTTCGGCCGTATTCTGTTGCATCCGAATCGAACCAACTCACGGGATCAGAGCCATTTGATCGACCACTCCCGAACCTTACTCTAATGACTGCCCTTTTACTCAGTCTCCGACACATTTTCGTTCAAGCTTCAATGTCCCAGGGTCTGGCGGAGCTTCCCGCCTGCTACCGTTTGTCTCTTGTACTCGGGACGTTTTCGTTTGTACCCGACCGCGGTATTTTAGAGTTTTGGGAGGAGGGGACAGGTCGCTTCGATAGTATTTAGTAGATTGGGTGCCGGCTCCATCTTCGAACCCCAGAGAGAGCGGGCCTTTATCTGGTGTCTGAGCATTTGCAGTTTTGTCTTTGTTTTTTTTTATATACAAAATAGGATACTTTATTATTTCAGCGTCTGTATCCTTGCTGGCGCTCGCAAGAAAGGATCTGAAAAATAATAAAATAACCAGCCCTCCCATGTTATCCATATGCCTGATCTGTTGACGAACTGTTTTGTAGTTGACACGGAGTTGGCAAGGCGGTGGTGGTTCAGCTCTGCAGTCATTTCAGTAGCTGTATTCAATTTGGTTCAGCTCTGCAGTTACCTTTGCAGCTGTACTTTTATTCTGTTTGCTTCAGCTCTGCAGTCACTATTACAGCTGTGGATTTATGCTTTTTGTTCAGCTCTGCAGTTAATCTTGCATCTATGTTTTTATGCTTTTTGGTTCAGCTCTGTAGTCGCTCTTGCAACTGCGGCTTTATGCTTCTTTGTTCAGCTCTGCAGTCACTCACTTGCAGTCGTGGCTCTACCTTCTTTCGAAACAATGCGTTTTATTGCTCTTCAATTATGGTTACTGAAGTTTACCTATTCCGTACAAGAGGTACCCATACCAGAGCTGCTGTTTCCTCGATTTTGGAATCTCAACATTATTTCACTATTTCTCTCATCATGGCACAACTCTACATTCTCCCTATCGGCTCTCCATTATATATGGGTCGCCCTGGCTAGGCCCCTGGACGTCGTTATACATACACTTCGCCAACGTGACTGATTCGAATATTTTAATTCGCTGGCCACTAGGAACCAGACACAGCTCAACATACTCACAAAATATCCGAGTGTTGGATCTTTGGAAGAAGAACACCGTCTGGTGGGCGAATTTGATCGAGGGACTGAGTCTAGGGTACGGACCCTAGCCAGGAGCAGCCTAGGAAGTACATCCATGCCATGCATCTCCTGGACTTCTACCGTCTGGGGACGTGTCTATGCCAGTCGACATTTTGACGTGAACATCCCATTAATTTTCTAGACATCGAATGTGCACGTCACTCATTTTCTATCCTGCCTATGTGAATACTTAGATGTAAGTTTTTGTACTTAATGTGTGCTCAGAACTTCAAGTTAGGTACGTACTTGGATAACGTTTTATTGCTTTAATGTTTATTAAAAAAAGGTGTGCAAATTCTTCGCTTCATGACTGTTGACTTGGGGCCCTTTAATGTTTTGTTCATAATGTGTTCATGCATTCATTATGTTACTGTCATGAGATGTGCGTCGTTTGGGCACCAGCTTGGGTAGTTTGGTAATTAATGGCTGATAGGAAGCAATCAGGAAGTGGACGGTAGTGATTATTTTTAGTGACAGTATTATCTCTTTATGAACGCGTCCCTGGATGTTTTTGATTGAATCCTACGCTCCTGGACGGGATAACTTGACCTCATCTTTCTTCCCCACTCTTATAGCTACCAAATTTCGCTATTTATTCTCATGATTAGAAAAATGGCGCTTGTCCCACATCGTATGAACCTTACCTTACCGTCGATACCCTGCACTGGCGGAGGTTTGTGAAGAGATCTCTTCTCGCATTTCGATCGCGTGGTTAAATCCAACTCTAGAAAGGAATTGATTCTAAATTTAGCAGAAGGAAAAGGGAAATCTGAGGATTAATTCCTAGACCTGTCGCCACCCACAGTTGTGAGCGCGACGCTCTTAAGAAATGATACGCGGCCGTTCTCTAGACTGTGCTGCCCCGTGTCGCCGTTTCAGCCAACCTGCCCTCGATGGTCTTTGGGGGCGTCTCTGTTGTCTGTTGTCACCTCCTCCTTAGCCGAGTAAGATCCCGCGAAGGAAGGACATACCTTTGCATTTATGTATCCTGAAAAATTAAGGCGAAAACCAGCGAGGGCATCATAACCAGATAGATGTTTGTAAAATGTTGACGCTAAGAGCAATGAGATGTGCAAAGTATCAAACCTCAGGGTTGGCTTCCTCCGCGAAGCCAACCGCTCAATAGTTTGCTAAGTAGTTCTGTTTAGGCTGCCCCTGCCCCTCTAACTTCACATTTTCTGTACCTTTGTCCTATTCTCATAAAAAAATCCGACTGTTTGGGCTTTAATAAAAGGATTCGAAGGGTTCTAGTGTACCCATCGCCCCTTCTAGTACTCCGGTCGAACCCTGCTAAGAGGACAGCTACGAAAAAAAGATAAATAAGGCAAACACTTGGAAACCACCCAATAGAGATCAGGGCGAATAAGAGTACCATTTGCTTGTAAAAGAAAGCTCATGCTAGCCGAGTGGATACGGCGTTGGCCTCCCAACGTCACGGTACCTGGTTCGATCCCGAATCCCGTCATGAGCGGACACAAACGTCAGCGCACGGAGAGATCTGGCTACCGATTTGTGGACGCGCTCTGCTCACCCCGTTTTCGGGTGGGCAGATCTTACACCTCTCACCTCACAACACATAGCCAATCACAACACTGCTTTCTTTCCTCTCCCGCCTTCACAGCGCAACACACACACACACACATATACACTCACTCACTCTCTGTTCCAAGGAATCCTGCCGATAGGTATCTATATCCACACCTCTGATGGGGAACAGGTCCCTCTACTCCGGTTCGACGAAGGATCCGAACACCTGAACGCTGTTTGGTGTCAAAAACATAATACTTCCTTGCACCTCTCCCCCTAAAAAGTGGATGTGGCCCTCGGGCCGGGCCGTCCAGCGATTGTCATACTGACCTTATAGATTTCATTATCCGGTCGGGGATCCTCCCAGTATCATGGAAGATTGAATTGTCATTAGCTCGGAATAGGCATAAAGAACAAGACAACCTGAAAAAAAATTCTGGGGGTAGAATAATGTAATGCATTTCAATGGTGCATTCAGGAAATTATTAAGAAAATGTAACAAAAGGAAGTAATTAATCACATTATGATTTTAACATAAACACCGTTATAATCTATTGGAGTAAACTAAAATCAGCAATATAGTTCAACGTTTGTGAGTGTGTGCGTATGTGTGGGGTAGATAGAAAGAAAAATAATGGTGAAAAGAGAAACAAAGGAGATTTGCAAAGCGATACAAGGCGCTTGGTGATCATGCTTTTAGCTGTCATTTTTTTTCTTTTTGTTGTCATTGGCCAGTATCAAAAAGAAGCTCGACAGCCGACGAGTTTCAAAAGAAATTCGTAACGAAGCAATCACTTTGTGTCTACAATATTAACATTATTAATAAACTTAAAATATCTAAAAATGGGTTATTAGTGTTTATAATGTCCTCGTATTTCGGAGCTTCATTCGATGGTTAGGTGAAGCGAAAATTCTTCGTGGTTTGTATGTCTGGTCGCCCATTACATACATCTTTCCTCAGTGTGGTTCCGCGCGTTTGTTGATCCCTGGATCGTCCCAAGCCAGGAAAAGAACGGTCCCTAAAGGTTATCCCCCGTTGAGGCCCCAGAAATACCCTAGGGTTTAGTCTTGTGACCGCACTCGCCCGGGTGGCTCAGTGGGGGGTAACTCTATACCTGCGAGACATTTCCTATTTTTGATGAGATTGAATGACAAGAAACGGTCAAGGGGTACCGCGTCCATCAACACAAAATAATTCAATTTAGTTATTTTTTTCTTATCTCATCTCGGCTTATCCCTATGGTCTGGTGTGCGTAGGCTCTCCCATTACTGCATGCGGGCTCGACCGCGTTTTCATAGAAAGGCTTCCTGGATGTTCGTTCATATCTTGCTTGAAGAATGGGGCGGGATTTTTGAAAGTCATTTGGCTTTTCTTATTTCGAGAGGAGAATTGTGGCTGTTAGAGGCGCTTCTAACTTCCTAACTATGGTTTGACCCCCACCGTTACCATAAAGTATCCCACTCGTGAGTTATGGTGGTTTTTAGGTTTGTCTTTGTATATTTTGTTCGCTTTTTCCTTCGTCCCATAGGTTGCCAGATAGGCGCTATGGAAAAGAAAAATCGTCCCTTAGGTATTTTTCTATGTAATTTTGTAATCTAGAGATTTTACTGGTTCGTGGGACCTTAAACTTTCCCTTTCACTATCTGTTATGGCATTCCTATTTATCTTAATTTATCTTCCACATATTTTCACTTCATCTATATTTACACTTTCTTTACAGATATTTCCCAACAAGTTTTCTGCTTTGTCTCCTCGTTGGTTTTCGTTTTAAATAAAAAAAACACATCATTATAGTTGACTTGGGTAGTTTTTTAAACCGTTTCTGCTCTAATGACGAAGGCAGTGCACGGCGGCTGAGAGGGTAAAGAACTTGAGCTTTGGCGACGATTCGTAGATTTTCTTAACGAATCCCATTGGGCCTTTTTTTGTGGTTTTTGCCTTTTCCGAGCTTCTCTCTCGGTTATTCAGTGGTGAAGGCTGGGTGGGACCACTATTCTTTTTTTTTTTTTTTGCATGCGGTTTGTGTGCGTTGTCAAGAAAGGTGAGAAATTCTCCCTTTTGGTTTACCTAAGTCGAGTGTGGAAAGTTGTTCTTATCTTTGGTCAAACTCATCAGCAACTGACATTCACTCTTCTACTCTAATTCTGTTTTAAACGTGGTATCTGTTAATTTTAGAAGGGATTTTTAAATCTATTCCTCCTTACATTTTGAGTTTTTTATGAAGATCTATGTCCTAAAGGGTGGCTTTTGTTTGTAGCTCTCGTAATTATCGATTTATTTACTCGCAAGAGGCTTCGATATCATGTCCTTGAATGTTTTTGCCCCCAGTATGAATTTGTTAATTACATAACAAACTTTTTTTCTCTCAATTCAGTGAACTGAGTTGATTGATCGTTCGTTATGCGTTCTCTTGCATCATAAATTCGCTGAACATATGTTCAATAGACAAGTTTTTTCGTCCCTTTCCTCCAGTGTGTGTTCACTGTTGTGTGTGTGGGGGGGGGGCTGGTATATTCTGCCCAACAAAACAACTGTTTTCGGTTGTTGCAATTCTTTGCCAATTTATCCATCGGATAGTTGCATTGTATATCTATGATTTTAGTTTGTTCTCATTGGGCGTTTTCCCTTTGGGTTTCTTTGATCTGACAGTTTCATTATTGATAATGAAACTCTGGACTTGTTGAATGCCTTTTGAATGTTAAGTAGATAAACTCGTAGCCTAATAGATAAGACTCTGGATTTCCACGCCTAGATACTCTAGTTCTATTCCCTTAGAGAGAGCGGATACGAAAAAAAACAGCGTAATGGGCTGCGACCTCATGGTCGTAGAGGCCGGTCACATGACTTCTCTTTTGAGCTTTTTTCTTCCTCGGAGATCTCGACTTCTTAGAGCCATGTCCTCTTTCGTTAGTTCATAGAATCCTTGCAATGTATCCTCCTCGTATCTTTGTCCAGTTATCCTGCTTGCCCCATCCCCCCATGTTCCGACGTCGCTGATTGGTAGGCCTTCCAAGCACTTTTAATTCCCCTAATTTGAACACAAATCTCTCTTCCAAAACGTCTAGCGGAAATGCTAGTTTTGATTTTTGCCCATTTTTAAATAAATGCCCTCTTTATACCAATTTGTTCCTGGCGCCTCTTTTTTTATGGTTCCTCACAAATTTATCGTTCCATTTACATGTTTTTTTATCCCTTATACTTATATTTTGTGGTTGAACACTAAAAAATAAATTCTCATGAGTCCTTTTAGTGCGATTGTTATTGTCTTCCTTGGACTCCCTGGTTTTGCGTTTCCTCTATGAATAATCCTATTTTCCTCTCCTTTATCCGCTCATTGCCCCCCCATCATCCATCGGATTACACTTTCCTTTGTTTCACTCCCAAAATGCTCGATTACGCACCAGGGGTCTTGGTACCTAAGAGAGTCGTATTTGGAGTACCAGGCTCCTATGTTTGGTACCGCCAAAAGTATTTTACGCAGGCGCTGCGTTTATACTCACGGCCGAGGTTGTTCCAATTTACCACTTGTTACGGGAGATAACGTGTTGTCCCCGGATCGCGTATTTATAGCGATTCACAAAGCGCCATGAGTGCTCGCGGGGCATTGGAATCTTCCTTGTTCGTGGTATCCGTGACGCCACCATTGCCGCGAGCCGGGCGAATCTCGACATTATCTTCTGCTGGGTTGCTGGACATGTCGGGGTTGCGGGGAATGAGGGTGTGAAAGAGTCAGCGAGTACGGGGCGACAAGACCAGCGTTTTTCTTGTCCTCACACTGACTACATTGCAGTAATCAATCACTTAGCCTTTTGGGGGTTGTCTGGAAAAGAGGATTGTACCCGTAGACCAACCCTCAATTGCCCACTGCTGCAGATTGTCTTCTGCCGTCTCCGAATCGGACACACTCGCGAGACTTAATGGAGCACTTCCCTGAACCATAATGCGACGACTATGTGGGCCTCCAAACTGTTCAGCGCATTCTTGTTGAGTGTCCCAGTTTGGGGATCGGATCTTCCGCGCAACTTACGTCTACCGGTACCGAGTCGAGCGCGATCGCTAGCGTTTGTCTTCATTACTCCAGACATACAGATTCGTGCATTCCTGACTCTGGCTTGACTGACTTTGGATGAGGCTAACCTCCTCCAATTTATTCGACATTTTTTTTGTTGTTGGTTGCATGATTGCGGGAGTGAGGGCGTCAAAAATTTCGCGAGGACTGTGCGACTAGGCCAGCGTTTTTCTCTTCCTATGGACCTGCCCCCTGATGCTGTGACGGCTTCAGGTCGCTTTCTGCCGTCTTCTAATTGGACACACTTGATTGCGAAAACTGCGTTGTCCCCCAGACTGTTCGGCACATTCTTGTTGAATGTCCAGGTCTGGGTAATCTTCGCGCACGTTACCGATTGTCCCTTGTACTCGGGACGGGTTCGTGTACAGAGAATTGCGGACCGACTTTTTGGGAGAGGCTGGCCTCCTCTATTTTATTTGACTCTTTATTGGATGTATCTGTGTTCCTGCTCTTGGTGGAGGCAGGCTTCCCCCTTCTCTCTAAGTCGGAGCGTGCGTCCTTCTTCTTTCCGATATTTTGCTTTTGTTTGTTGTTTTTCTTTTGCATGCCTTTTGCACTTTTTTTAATCTACTCTAAGAGTATGCTTTAAAAGAATTATGACGGCTTATGCCCAATTAGGTAGAAGCAAGGTGGCCGATAAATTAAAAAAAAAACAATGCGCCGGACCTCACCTGCTTTTTGCTTTTCGTTTGTTCTGTTCCCTTAAAAAATATTATTTGCCTTTGGTTTGTATGGAATATAGCCTAAGGTTAGGCATACTTGCAATTTCGGTGACTATGCTCTTAGTGCCATTCGCCAGAGGAAAAAAACAACAACGACTTGTCTCCATCGATGTTGACCGACCAAGCGCTTTGCTCCAACCAAACCTTTCTCAACTGCACTGACAAAGGGGTAGGCGCTTCGTAGATCTTTTGTTTCTATCAATTCTATCTTTGATCGTTATATTGTCTCGATATTGAGGTTCATATACCACTGGAGAGGTAAAAAGAGCAACGCTGTCCAGATACCTTTGTAACCCCTCGCGATTACGAAATTCAGGGTTCCACACCAATCCCTCCCCCCCCCTCGCACTGCTGAACCGTAAGAGGTTGCACTGTCCCGGTTCCATGCGCCGGCCGTCGAGTAGTCCGCTCTGACTATCTTCTTAACACATAACCCCTTCACTACTTTTTTTTATGAAAATCTAGAACTGCCCGGGATATGCCATCGTTGTTTTTCTGCTTTATAATAAAACGATACGTTGCTCCTCGGGGGAAAATCGAACGCGAAAGTAACGTCAGCTTGTTGAATTTAACAAGTATAACTTGTTTACTGTGTGTGTTGCGGGGGTATCGTCGATCGTTTTACTGTGGCCAAGACCGGCACGTCCGAACCCGTATCCATGTAAATAGAGGTTGATACGGCTTAAAGGGAGGTGTGGGTCCTTTCCTAAATATATTGTAGAGGTAAGGGCTGTCGGGTGAATCTTGGGTCCTTTTGGATAGTTGTTTGGTGTTTATGGAAGGGTCACTGAATCGAATAAGGGAATTATTTGTCCGTCTTTCCTTTCCATCCCACCTCCTTTTGTGACCTAGATTGACCTCCACGGCTAAAACGCCATTCGGGTTATCCCTTTCCTAGGCGTTTTCCCACGAACCGCACAATGGAGATAGGTCATAACAGGTGTAAGAAGCTCCCAAATCTATTGTTTCCCTGTGACCTGCATCGTAGGGGCAGGTGTGATGGTCGGCGGGTTTGGATTTGGGTGACGATTCTCTTAGACAATCTTTTCTTTTTCTCCCGGATGCGGGATTTATGGTGATAGGGAATTGTTGTTTTCTCTAATACCAAGTTACTTCCTCTCTCTAAAGACACCCACACACTTACACAATCTTATTTGAAGTATTTACCCTGTGTGGATTTTGCTACTTGGCGGATTATTTATTAACACGAAATCGGACATGTTTACATGGCCTTCACATATTTTGTAGTCATTTTTTTGTTTTCCCGATTTGCGAAAAAGCCATAAATTACACTGGTTACTTCAGGTTTTGTCTGAGCTTAAAATAATTTCAGGTTTCCCTTCAAAGTTAATTAGCATACAGTAAAAACTGAAAGCTTCAGACCTCCAAAGGTTTGAGAATATCAATGCAATCTTCTAAGCGGCATTACTGTTTCACTTTTAAAGTATTTAATTGCCTTTTGCTTCTTGCAATTAATTAGTGGGATGTTATTATTCGTTAATGTTCATGTGCAGCGTTAAAAAAAGTGGTAGTAATTGCATCTACAGGCTTTCAGATACAAGATCGATTTGATTTAATTCTCAGATTAAATATTCTTATACTAACGGGAGATTACAATTCATCCAAAGCTCTTTGAAAATTCCTCTCAAAATCTGTTAATTCCTTTAAGACATAAGCCCTATCTGGCAGCTTCTCTTTTACTTTTGTACTCCACTGGAAAGCATTTCGGTTAGAGGGAGAGTAGCCCAGAATTCCTCTCACAAAGCCCCGTCATCGGTTTAAGATGCCCTCCGCGGGGCGGCGTACAATGGTACAGTGTCTCTTGTCATTCCCAGCCAGGTAAAAATCGGATGATCTCCCTTCACCAGGTGGATGGAGGGTCTGAGCGATAATAACTTCAATAAATTTGGTATGGGGTGTACGATTTGTATACGCGTGTATAATGTAATCGGTAATAGCTTTCCTTTTCTGTGCTAGTCATGTTTGGAGGACTACCCGACGTTCCATTTACACTAGAGTAATTTGTTGTCCCCAATTCTGGAAGATGTCGGGTTGGAGTGAGGCTTTTGTTGGCAATACTGCTTCTTATGGTTTACCCGGACGGAGTTATTTAGATAAAGATTAGCAGGTGGTGTTTATGTTGTAGCAAAAAAATAGTTACCTTGGAATTTTTTTTTTAACTATTACAGTTTCCCTTACCAATTCCAGTACTGGTGCATCGTTCCTTAAAATGTTGATTACTTGTTTTCTGAATCGATTCGCTTGGCAAAAAAAAAACGAGACCAAAGAGACTACACGTTAGGCCTCATGACCCAATCGACGTTGGAGAAATATATGCAAATCTTAAAAAAAAAATTCTGAGAAACATGAATGCTTTGACATTGGAAAAATAAATCAGTAGCCCTGGTATGTTAGGCTATTTTATGCCGTCTATTGACATGTTTGATGTTCTAATATAATCTACCTCCACTTCAACGTTCTAAACAGTATTATAAAACAGGGCAGCACGAACCATACGAATAAAAATATACGAGGAGTCTTTAAAAAAATAGTAGAAAACGAATACATACTACAAGAAAATGGGATGCTCACTGAAAATTCTAATTACACTGACTTAAACGTATACCTATATGCTATTTGTCGCGTACACAGAAATTACTTTGCTTCCTTTTGAATAACCTGTTAGCATTTTTAATTTGGATCCTGCAGTGATACCATGGATTCCATTAGAGTTGAGGCAAGGTCGAACTTCAAATTTCTGGTAAAGCTTGCCTGGTGGAACAGTGAGATTATTGATGCATTATAAAAGTTTATGGAGACAGTGTCCAAGAAAACCTTCTGTTTATAAATGGATAAATCGCTTGGCAGATTGAGACAGGAAGTTGAAGATGGGCAATAATTGAAAAGGGCCGTCGATTAACAGTGGAAATGATAGGAGGCACAGTCAAAATATCGGCAAGCTTAATTTAATTCCATCTTGACCGACATACTGATGAAGTTCAGTAAGCCTTCTGCTCGACGGGTGCCAAGATTGTTAAACGAAGATCAGCTGTAGAAAATAGCTTTTTCGCTGCAATTTTTTATCAAGTGGGATGAAGATCCCCAGGATTTTTGTAAAGAACTATAACTGGAGATAAACTTTTGGATTTAGGTATATTATCTGGAAGTCAAAGAGCACTCAAAACCATGGTTACCAAGAGGTAGAAGAAGACCCATCAAAGTAAAGGTAATAATGGTTGGTCACTGTTTTGGTGGATGCGGAAGGTGTGATAATACATATTACGAAATTGTTTTGGAGAAAATTTCACAAAGGCATAGAGGAGAACGCCCCCGGAAAACATCATAGAAGAGTCAAGATAACGTTTCGCTCATTCCGCTCCTTTGACAAAGTCACTTTTGTGAGAGTCCTGACCTAGCTCCATCCTACGTTTGTTTTCCATTGTTTCCAACCTTAAAAATAGCATAAAGGGCAGTCGGTTTACTTTTGTTTGTTAAAAAGAGCTTTTTATAACTTGTGTTAAATCTCAGTCATAAATTTTATAGAATGGTTAAAATGTTTTTCGGAAACTCTTAACCTTCTCCCGGTTAAATGCTGTTTAGAACGTTCAAGTTGATTAACGTAGACTGCATATTATAACAGCACTTTATATGGACCCTCGCCAATTTCTTTAATTCATCCTGTTTATTACCATTTGAACTTATTTTGTGGTTTAAATTCCTCTCTTTAACCAAACATTATATTTTCCGACTGGTCGCTACCCTTGAGCAAAATTCGGCATTAATTTCGAGCACTACGATGACAAACGGCCAAAGATCGAACCCAGAATATCAGAGTCCGGAAGCTGCATCCAGAGAGCATCATCAACTCGAGATGTTTTTTTTTCCGCAATAGATTTGTTGTCTTGTGCTACATTATTTTCATTCAGAGAGGTTTTTATATTCCTTCTTCTGTTTCCTGTCTCGTTTGTCCTTCGTAGATTCAATTATATATCGTTGCATAAATGTTTTTGCTGGTTCGCCCGGAGTCGGGCAGGGGCGAATAAACAAACAGATGAAATAAAAGACTGGAGGAAGAGTAGTGGTCTCGTGTGTAAGCATGGACTAAAAGTCATTTTAGGGCAAAGTAATACCCGAGTGGATTGAGTCTTCCGCCCACTGTGCTCTGCAACACAGAGACAGTGGTTCGAATACCGTGGGTCATTGAATGAATTCGAGCCCCATTACGCGCAGGGGGTTTATCACCTGACGACGGCATTCTCGCGTTGACAGGTAATTAATCTGTTACATTTCGCCTCCGAAGGATTTAAGGATGACGCTATTCCTATTTTCACCGCACTCTGCCTATCTTCAACTCATCCTACCTTTTTATCTTCAACTCATCCTACCTTTTTATCTTCAACTCATCCTACCTTTTTATCTTCAACTCATCTTACCTTTTTATCTTCAACTCATCTTACCTTTTTATCTTCAACTCATCCTACCTTTTTATCTTCAACTCATCCTACCTTTTTATCTTCAACTCATCCTACCTTTTTATCTTCAACTCATCTTACCTTTTTATCTTCAACTCATCTTACCTTTTTATCTTCAACTCATCCTACCTTTTTATCTTCAACTCATCTTACCTTTTTATCTTCAACTCATCTTACCTTTTTATCTTCAACTCATCCTACCTTTTTATCTTCAACTCATCCTACCTTTCTATCGTCACCGCATTCTGCCTTTCTATCGTCACCGCATTCTGCCTTTCTATCGTATCCTCTTTCTGCATTTCTATCCTCACTTCATTCTCCCTTCCTCTCTTCATTGCATTCTTACTTTATATCTTCACCGTATTCTGCCTTTGTATCTTCTGCATTATGCCTTTTTATCTCTTGTATTATGCTTTCTATCTTTATTGCATCCTCTATCTTCACCGCATCCCCCCTATCTTCGCTGACCCTCCCTTTCTACATACCTTCACTCTATCCTCACTTTCTACTTACCTTCACTCCATCCTCCCTTTCTATCTTTGCTCCATTCCTCCTTTACCTTCTGCATCCACCTTTCTATATTCACTGCCTTTTCTAGCTTCAATCCATTATGTCGTTTTATCTTCCCATTTCTTCCATTCGATCTTCACACAATTAGGAAGTCCTATCTTCACACCATTTCGCCTTTCTATCTTTACTGCATCCTCCTATTCTATCTTACCGCATCCTCCCATTTTATCTTCACCGTATCCTCTCATTTTATCTTCACCTCACCCTCCTTCTATCTTCACCCTCACCCTCCACTTCTATCTTCGCCTCACCCTCCACTTCTATCTTCATCCTCTACTTCTATCTTCACCCCCCACCCTCCATTTCTATCCCGCATCACTCTCCACTTCCATCTTCACATCACTCTCCTTGTATCTTTACATCACTCCACTTCTATTTTCACCTCACCCTCCTTCTATCTTCACCTCACCCTCCTTCTATCTTCACATCACCCCCTCACTTCTATTTTCCTCATTTTCCCTTCCTATCTCTTCTTCCCATATGCTTGAGCCAAATTTCATAGAGTTGAATACTCGGCAAAATTGACTTGGCTAGAATGCGCACCCTCTAGAATCACGGGAATTTCGCGCCCCCTCGGGTTCTAGTGGCCCTCTGGGTATAGACCGTTCATGCTTTTGAACTCTTTCCCCAATTTCATCACATTCACTCCGTCAGTTTTCCTTCACGATTTTACATCAAAGGGATAAGATGAATGCAAGAACTAGAGTGTATAAGAATTTTAATCAAGAGATTGGTAGAGATGATGCAAGTGGTTTTTATGTGTTGATGTGCGCTACCCCATCCCCCCTATGCAGAAAGCTCTTGCTGATAATGAGAAAAAAACAACAATTGATGTGTACCAATCTGTGATTGGTCGGGTATTGAGCATTTCCGGACATGATGCAATGCCGGGCGCACCTTCAAATCTGCGAAAATAAAGAGTAAAATGTTAGATTGAGATCGAGCTACAGTCATTTGTGGGTTGAACTGTTCAAACAACGATTGCATTTCATATAGAATCTATGCAAATACGCGTGTGTGTGGAGGTAGTGGGGTCTGTTATGTAGCTCGAGACGCTTCAGTGTTCTCCTTTTCTTCTCTTTACGGTTATCCATTTTTCTGTTCTTATCCGTCCGGTTCGGTCTGCTGAAGAGAATGCCGAAGTGAGGTTAAAATTCTGCCAATTGCTTTATATAGGGATAGATGTACGAAGATAATGGGTAATAAAGCTAATTAGATCATTCAAATAGTGTATGTGATAGTGTAGATATTTACTCCTCTTCTATATATTTTCGCGAATTTTCTTTCCATTCTGTTCTGTCCGTGGGCGACGCGAAGGAAGACAACGCCCTTACAAACCGTGGGCGAACCTGAAGTGTGATTTTTTTATGGTCAGAACGGAAGCAAAAGTCCCTATCACCGATTCTCTTGCCTTTATAAGTTCACTGTGCAAATATTTGATCAAAATTGTCATAAAGAGAACATTGAGTCCCGGCTGCTTCTATACCCCGTTCAGGTACCTATGGTAAGAATGTTTCCTAAAGCTCGGTCGCGTTTTTCATTTATTTTAAATTCAAATACGGCTGCAAGACTCAGTGGATATGGAGCGTTGGGGAGGCCGGCCCAGTCATACCTGTTCTTCCCAACACTCGCATCCAAGACCACTTGCTCTCCTAGTTCACCTTCCACCACTCGAGAGAAAAACGAAGGCATTTCAGGTACCCTCGGTCGGTACCTCGTGACCGAGGAAAATATAAAAGATGAGAGAGAGGAAACGTTTTTGCCGCGTGGCAAGCTCAGGGTTTTGTGAAACCACAGGAACATGACTTGAGGTTAATTAGTGGCAAACTGAATGTTACTATTTTGATTTACCCCCAATTTATTTAAGTTTTCAAGAACGAAGTGTGCCATTGAGTGATAGTTTTTCACTACAGTTTGAAGAAAAATTTGTGTTCTGTATCCAGGCAATTATGATTAGGTAGTGGGTGGGACATGGATAAATTTATTTTGGTTTAATCACTTTCGCGGATTGTTAATTTGAAAAATCTGGGACCCGTTATAAATATAAATAAATATATATATATATATATATATATATATATATATATATATATATATATATATATATATATATATATATAATTAATAAGGAAAGATGATACACAAGCGATTTCGACTTTGTATAGAGCAAACAAGGAGCAAATATTGATTAAGAAAAGAAAGAGAAAGATAATAACGGAATAAAATAATATAAACTTTTACCTGTTAAAGAAAGTGAAAAGTAAGTAGGTGGGGTTCGAACCTATGCTATGCCAGCCAGCAAGCGCTCTTCGCTTTTCAGGTCACACGTAGTAACACATAAGGACTCCGCTCCGAAGAGGGGTATATATATATATATATATATATATATATATATATATATATATATATATATATATATATATATTTAGTTAATAACCCCAAGATAGGAAAACTGGTATCACAACCCGGTAATAATACACTTTAGAATAGATTACGTGAACCATAGAAATTATCGGCGTTGTGGTTCTGATAGCAAAGGGTGTTTGAAGACACAGCGGTTAAATAGAGTTATCCTATTTTATTTGTTTCTAAAAATCCAATTTTCTTTCTTAATCTTTCTATGGTTCACGTAATCTATTCCAAAGAGTATTATTACCGGGTTGGTTGTGATACCAGTTTTCCTTTCCTTGGGCTATTAACTACATCCATTGTATAATTGTGTTTGTTGCCGTATATATATATAAATATATATATATATAGTGTATGTGTTTTAGAAATACTCCGTCCTAGAAGTAGGTTTAAGCTTCTGACAAATTTTAGCGCGCTATGAATTTATTACCTAAGGAAGAATAGCCACGTTAAATAATAAAGAACCATTGAATGTAAGAAATTGAGAGGATGGTAGGGTGGCCTTAAATGCGGTTGCATAGGTTAACATTTGTTTACAGGACCATGGATAATGCGCGCAGCCTCGTGAGAGGGAATAACAAAAAAAGAGAAGCTGTGGGCATGGTCTCTTTCCATTCCTTCTGAGCACAGGCGAGACAAGCCTCCTCCACTGCCCTTTTAAGGGCGTTTGTGTCCACACAAATCGCAGTTTCGGGAGTAATAAACTTAAAATGTGCACTTCCGCATACGTCGAGAATAAGCGGTGAGCACTTGCTGCAAATAGACCAACCGCTTCCTTGTGGGTGAGCTTCTTCGCCACCCTATCTATGGTCGACTACCGCCCTAACTTGTCACAAGAGATAGGTGCTCGAACTCCGAAGTGGCGAGAGTAAGGATGGGTGGGAAAAGAAACAACAAGAATGGGGGAATTCATAGAGACTGGCAACGATGGAAAGAGACAAGGTTAACAGAAACTTTTTTGTAGGGCGTCGACCATCAAACATGAAGTCCGTGAAAGGGTTGAGACTATTAATAGTTCATGCTTCTATCGTGGATTGCCTTTGTTATACGGAGTTTTTCTAATCGAAGGAGCTACAGATTTTAATGAAAAATCCGAACCCGAGTAGTCCGTTTTCAAACCTAAGGACGATACGTCTGATCCATTGAAGATAACGTCATTCAATGGACATTTACTCGGTAACAAAGACTCAAGGTGAGGTCATAATAGAATGTTAATCTTGTTGTTAATTAAGAACTTTACGCACTGGTGGATTAGCTAGTCCACAGACTGATAATCAAGCCTAGTATTTGGCTGTAGTGTGAGTACGGCGACTTTCGCCCTAGTAGGCCTTCGCCAGATGGGCTCTTAAAATAAAAAAAACATCAAAACAAAAGCTTAAGAATGCATTATGATGCTCCTCCGAAATTAGGCCTGTACTTGTAAACTAGTCGTTCTCAAAGCTTTTGTTGTTCATTTACACACGTGGAAAGGAGTGAGGGTGGACTGACAGGAGAAAAAATGTCGAATGTAAGAACCCCGATGTCCAAAAGGCCCCTGCTCAGAAACTATTGGGGCGGGGTCAACCCGGACAGGAAAGTCGTGCGCAAAGTCCTTCCATTCCAACGAGACCAAAGGAAAAGAATTCTATTTTTTATCTCGATTTTAAAGGACAATAAAGGCGTACCACGCAGAAAGTTCGTAAGCGGAGATCTGTATAAAGAAAGTGAAGCTAGAGTAAGTAGTGAAAATGTGTGGAAGATATATAGGTGCAAATCCTCTTGTAATCATTGAGTCCGGGAGGGTACGCAAACCCCCCAGATGCCATCTGACATCTTGCGCTTTGCATAAAATAATGGATAAGGAAAAGAGGAGATGGGTAGAAGTTTTAAAAATGTGGAAATGCAGACATCCACTACCTCAAGAAGGCCAGAAATGAATGGGCAAAAGCTGATTGGCTACTAGCCTGATATTAGCGGCCGGTCAAGAAAATAGGTTCAGGAAAATGTCTCGTGAAGAAAGTGCTAAGTATGAAGCGCCTACAAATAGTTCAAAACAAGGCGACTCTCTACATAAATAATAACAGAAAGCGACACTGAATTCCCCAAAGACAACTCCACCAAAGAGCCGCTCTGACACCTATCAATCTGGTGACCCAAAGTTTGGCCAAAGGCACTTGGGAGAGGATCTTGGATGAAACGGCGCCTGAACTAGCGGAGGATCTAAAAATCCCAGCGAACAGAAGGGATAAAGTGAGCAGAAAGAGGCGATTTCCTAGCTCGAGAGAATGCTCTGAGGAGCAGTTGGCACCGTGGTTCACGTAATAAACCACACCGAAAAAACGAGTACAAACACGATCCATTAACAAATACACTCACAAACATGTATGAATGTGTAGTATGCAAAGTAATTAAATGTATATTGTATATATATATATATACCCTGTTGCCTGAAGAACTATGTAAATAGAATGAATAATAAAGGTGAACGAAAACCTGATTGAAAAGTGGTGCAGTAGCATATCTCATAAGTGCTGGGGGGAGGGGGTGCAATGAAATTCTAAAATAACAAAACTAACCAAGACCCAGATGAAGGCCGCCGTCTTTTCCTGCCTCATTTTAGTCTCAAGTTGAAACTAAGCTCTTCAATCGGGCAGCCCTCTCTGCCCGGGATACGAAAGCCACATTTCTCGTTCACGGAACGAAATTCTCGTCGTTGACGTGGGATTCAACTAAATAGGTCTTATAATCCACTTTTGCTCTTGGATCGTTGCCGCTCGGAGGGACGTCTTGTCGAAAAGAAGAGTTAAGACAAAGGGATAAACGAAGGCAATGCCTTGAATTTCGTTGCTATGAACCTTGCACATTTATAACAAGTTTTTTGAGAAATGTAGAAATGGGCTGTCTCCTTAGGTGGAGGGTAAGTTTTACTGTATATCACACAAGCAAAGTACAGTAGGTATGTAGAAGCTGTGAATCTGCCCACTGGTGAGATGAGTGGTCTGGTCAAAAGCTTATTAGTTATTTCAAGGGAAATGTACAACCGCGGCCAAAAGTTTTCGGATACCTGGAATTTTTTTTTATTCTTTCCTTGGGCATGTCTATGAATATGTGTAGGTTTGCTTACGTGCGTCCAATACATCTGTATAGCTTTTTAAATGGCGATGCTATTGAAATGTATGAAATCCTAGTGTCAGTATGCGGTATGTTAGTCAAAATGTCTTTCATAACAACATATTTGTTGATTAATATGATATTCCATGTTGACAGGATCTGATATGATAGGGTAATGGCGAAAACACGTAGCTATACCATGGAGGAAAGAAATATTCCAGAGTTGCAGAAGTGTTGAAAAGGAAATGAGAAAATGGAAACATCCAAGACCGACCTCGTTCTGAACGACCCAACCCAGGATCAATATGCAACGTGAGCAGGTCTGCCTAGAATGAGCCTTCGGGATCATAAGAAAACCGCAGTCCAACTGCAACGCAAATGGACAGAGGGCAGTCAAGTAACGCATTCATCAAAAGGTCGCTCGCAGACTGTTTGCACAAGGCCTGAAGTCATCATGTAAAGCCCACCAGAAGCCGCTGATCAACCTTTAGCAGAAGCGACGTCAACTAGTTGGGAGCACGTGCTCACCGCAACTGGACCATGCGTCTTATGGTCCGACGGACGAGTCCATGTGCCAGGAGGCCACAGAAGCTGTGGAACCGCTCTGTAATGGTATGGAGCTGCATGTTAAGTTCATTGGTGGGTCCTGAGAGATTACACTCAGCCCGAGATATTTCCAGAAATGCCCTGATTGTGATTTTCCAGCAGGACAATGCCCTATGTAACAAGTCTGCGTCCACCATGCAGAAGTTCCGAGGCAACAATATCACGGCGATGCACTATCCACATCTATGTCCGGATATGAATCCAATGAAAAATTAGCAGGAGCTGAAAAGAGGCCGTAGGACGTCGTCAGTCAGCATATAATGAGCAACTGAACGCAGTCATCACCGGGAAGTGGGCTAGTACCACACCACTCGGGTGTCGCCCCCTCTTAGAGAGCATGGCTCGAAGAATAAATGTTCTAATCACTGCCAAGGGACTCTCGACACGCTACTGAGCTTCTTGTATCACTTTAGTTTTGCTGTAATTTTCACAGAGCTTCATCTGCTTATCTGTTATGTCGCTGATGTTATACGTTTTGACATTTTTATTGTTAATTCTTGTTGATTCTTTTGGCATGATATGTATTCCTCCTTATTTCACTGTTATATTCATATTAATATGCAAATAAAAACTTGACGACTCTGCATTTATCTAATTTCCTAAAAGTTCTGAGGTGTCCGAACTTTTGGCCGCGGCTCTCTTGTTTCACCGCTCGTAAGCTGGGTCGGTTCGTCTTATTGGTTTCGGCATTTATAAGCAACATTGTCATGGATGAATTAGAGATTCTCGCGCTGCATTTGAACCTGATTGTGTTCTTTCATCGTCTCATAATAGTTTCAAAGGTGTTAAAATGAAGTATGAGGAGCCCCTATTTCTGAGGCTCGTGTATTACCAGTATCCTGGAGTAAAAACGGGATTTCACTCCCCTCCTCTCACACACACACACACACACACACACACACACACACACACACAGATACTACCGAAAAAGTACAAATGTGTTATAAGGGAAAATCTTTGCTTGCTTACCATGAACGCAGCTCTTTTAACCTGGGTATGGCCGAGTGGATAAAGTCCCCCGCCCCGTTGTCAACAACACGGAGTCATCGCTTGAGTTATTAAAAGGCGAACATATATTGAATTGATGTATTTTAATAATTATTTTCACTTCTTGATTAATATCTAAACACAGTTCATTAACGATTTTACTCCAAGTTGTCTGATTCCTTGTATGAATGCTTTCACAATCCTAGGAATTAACTCTTAAGTGAAGTGGCTCGATGTGAATTTGTGTATGCACCAATTATGTATTGTACACCCGTTGGTTATTTATTTTATTACCAAACTAACCATTGATAATTGTTTTTGTAACAAATGAAATAATTGATTTCATTGGCATAATATCGTGCGCAACGGCTTTGATCGAGAATTGGTTTGTTTCCCGTTCTCCTCGTTCATTAAATGTTGCTGGCTCCTTTATTATACTCGCGTACCTCTACTCCATACAAATGCTACCTTCCTTCCTACCCCAGCAATTAGTGTTGTAACCTTTAGCGGGTCTTAAGAAGGTGGCGGCTTATAAGCTCGTTTTGAACGCAGCTCTTTTAACCTGGGTATGGCCGAGTGGATAAAGCCGGAATCACCGGTTCGAATCTCGTCGCAGAAGAGGAGACATGTTTGCATGTCTCCTCTCTCTTTAAGACTTATCAATCAAATCCATCATTATTTCCCTAATTTTTATTTTCTTGTTATTTTCATTAAATAAATAATCAGACTGAGTAAGGGTATCAGAGAGCGTTAAACCATATCAAAAATATTCCCCTCACCGAGCAACATCAGGTTGGGGCCACTGACGTGTTGAGAGGGAGAGAAAGGATAACCTTAATTGGGGTCATATCCCTAATCAAGTAGGTAGGTGCCAGTGCTTAAACCGCTTCCATCCGTCTTTAACCTGGTTTTTAAAGTTCTCATGTGCGCTATTAGAAGAAAGCCTGTGCCCCAAATAACCTTGCTGCCTTAGAAAAACCTTGGTTAAATTCTATATTATTGGGTATACGGTGCAAACCTTGCTTGTTCTTTTTCACGAAATATGTATATAATTTTCTTTCTATTTATAGTTATATAGGTTAGGGAACAGGGCTTATACTTTGCAATCCTGAATTTTATCCTTTCTATTAATTTCCCTTCGAAATATTGTTAGTCCACCGCTCGCTATCTAGAGAGAGAAGTCTCGCCGCACCCAATCTCAACTGGCCGAAATCACCAAGAGCCGGAATCTGACTGGAAATCGCGACCCGTTTATCCTCACCTGGCAGTTTGCCAACCCTAGATTTCTCATTCAACTGAACAATAGAAACTCAATTAATAATCCAATTAAAAGTGCATTTAAGATTAATTTATAATTTTGATAGCTTAGAGATGGAAATTAATTATATTAATATTTTTAGAATAATCTCTATGAGCAAGATCTCTTGAATTCATTTCAATAGCAAACTTAGGCATCTTTCGTTTAAAATACATTCTAATAAACTCGTCAAAGGAAATTTCCCTGGAATTTATCATTCTTTCCTTTCTCTTCGTCGTCGGAGAGAGAAGATTCTTTCTTTCGTTGGTAATTTTCGCTGCTCGGTTGCACAGACTGTGTATTTATGCTCCTTCCGCAAGTGCCCTGATCTTCAAGGACCACCTCTCTAACGCGAGGAGAAAGTAGATATTTGCTTTTCTCCTGTGCGCGTCTTTACTTAGATTTTTTTTCTTTCCCCAAAGAAAAAGTTTTGCCCGATGAATCGATGAACGTTATTGCATTTACTTGTTGCTTACTAATACACATAAGATCAATTATCTCGAAGTGTCCTGTATAGCGTTTCAAGAACCATACGATTAGTCTAAGGCGAATTTTGCGATTCCCTGAGGAATAGCTGCTGTACTTTTTAGTCATCCTATCCGAGATGTAGATAGTGTTGGTTGATTCTTTCAACTCGTCCCCTTTCTCTTTCCTTGTATCGTTTTCGTTTTTCTTAACTTTTCTAGCGCGTATTTATTTTATCGCCATTTCTCTACCTACTTTGACTTCTGCTTGACCAGCTATTCCGAGTTATTTTTTATGAGGTGGGGCTTTAGGCTTCCACCAAGCCTAACATTTAAGACTGGCCATTCAGGCCATCTCATTTATTATTTCTCCCCATTCATTTCCTAACTGAATGAGTAGTCCCTCTTTTGATTACACATTTTCTCGTTAAGATAAAAGTACAAGACACATAGGTTTTAAAAATGAGCCCCTCCACCTAATAAAATGTCTAGTTATTTGGGTATGGCGAGGCTGTTGCAATTCTTGGTATTCCCGAGTAAAAAAAAAGAAGAAATATCGTTGTCACCTTCTCATTATTTGCCCTCGGTGCTTTAGCCGTTTTTAGGGTATGTGTTAATTCAAATTCATGGAGAAAAAACAAGGTTGAATTTTTTTTTTCAAGTATTTCGCCAATTTTCTTCCAGCGAAGCAAAAAAAAAAAAACAATAAAAAAACTCTTGCTTTTCAAAGGGATTGAGGTTCGCTCATCCCAGTTGCAAAAAACAGTAACTGACCATTTGAACTGTTATGATTGATTACTGATTACATCATTCCTCGCTCTTTAGTCCACATCTTGCCTCTCGTAGCCCTATTTGACTGCTTGAAAGAAGGCAGATAAATTCAACCATTTCCAAATTCATCAAGGCCACACACACCTTTACACTGCACACCCGAAAAGAAGTGCACTCTCTTTCCAGAGAAGCACTCTTGCTGTTTTCGAGTATACTCTAGGACAGTGGGTTTTCAACTGGGTGCCGCAGGGGCGACCAAGAAATCATTTTTTAAAATGCCTAAATTGCACAAAAATATGTATTTCAAACATTAATAAAAAATCTAACGACAGCGAATTAAGAAATGAGAGTTGCCTTCTCAATTATACGTCCCAATATTAAAGAATTTTGTGATACTCATCAAGTTCAAATTTCCCATTAAACTTTTAAAAGTAAGATTTATTTATTTTTAATTTTTTATGTCTTATTTCGATTAAATTAGGTTAAATGTCAACCGTGGTTAATTTTGAAGTGCTTTCCACTTAAGTATTTATACGTAAATTGGTGTGCCGCTGCTGCTTCTAGATAGCAATTAGGGTGCCACTATCATAAAAAGGTTGAAAACCACTTCTCTAGGATTTCTTCTATCTGCGATAAGCTCTTGCTTTCTGTTATACAGAGATACTCTTCGCGTGTCAGGAGAAGGGGGCTGTGTAAGCAATCCCCACGATAAACGACCCCCTTAGTCTTATATTTAACGAACTTCTCTTTATTGTATTTAGGGAATAATAGAAAAACGAACACGACACTGCGTTACGCTGTTGGAGCGAGACCCCACGATGCCTTACAGGTAATGTCATCCGTTACCACCAGGGGTCACTGCAAAGAAACCGAGAGAGAGAGAATAAATATACACCCTCCGGGGCAACTTAGTGATCCTTTTCTTCCTCTCCATCACATGCCTGATTTCAGCTTCGAACATTATCATTGTAATGATTTTTATTCTTGATAAATGACTCGGCAAACCCATGGTTTACAAATAGCACCTTGGTACCAAGTTCGGTTACATTTGTACATATCGTTCGCTTGTGGCAATCGTCATGTTTGCTGTGGGCCAAATGCTTCGTCTCCAATTCGATTCTCTCAGAAAAAAACTCGTCTGCGATACATACGACATTCCCGGATAAATATATTATGGCAATACGAAATTTATAGCTCATAAATGAATATTTTATCCTGAATTTGAAAGATGAGAAATGCATCCCCCCCCATGTTAATCAAATCGAATTAATTGCCCGTTGTCTCTAACGGTCTGGTTTTGTACCAGTGTTGCCTGGTAGTATCTTGACTTCTTTCTCGGTGGTTAGATCTGTGCTTTGTGGACCGAGTTTTTTCTGCGCGTGGTAAAAAAATCACCGATGCTTCCCCGTTATAATCTTTGTAATCGGTTTTGCTTTTGGGGACACAGGAGATCGCATGTCCGTCTTCTTTTGAGAAAGGCCTCGGCTCTTCATTGACTCTCGCTTGATAATAACGAAATATCGGTAAAATCATTGGGCGTCATCTCTATATTTGATGGCAATAGAATAAAGCACTTGGCGAAATTACAATCGTCAAATGCTCGGCGCAAAGGATCCCCTGATTTGAAATAGGATCTCCCACCCCATATCATTTGACCCGTGTTCGATAGCGGTCTTTCTCACTATCAACCCTTTCGTCCCTTTTTGTTTCCCTAAGTTTGCTTTTTAGCCCATTTGTAGTCTACAAAATAATTAAGTGAATGTGTGATTTCGATGGCTATGCTCATGTTGGCAGCCGCCAGCTGACAATTAAAAAACCCATGAGGTTTACATTGCTTCTTTCTTGAGGGGGCGGGGTTAAGTCTGGTGCGACTGCAGTCTTGTCATCCTTTTTCATTTTCTTTGCTTCTACTACTAGTCTTTATATTTATCTACCCGTTTCCTTCATCTGCCCCTACCCCTCTTCCTCAACTGGGACTCCTCCCCCCAAGTAAAAATGCCCTCTTTGGTTGTTTCCGCTCCTTTTCTACACATTCATAAATACAAGTTCATCAGTGCCGACCTTTTAAATAATTGTGGATGTTACAACACCCGTCGGAAATACTTGGGCAGTTTTATTTTGCCTGGTTTATAAAGCGCTCATCCTTTTCTAGTTTCCTGTCGAATCCGTGATTATGTGCCACATCGTGCCTTCGAATGACTGATTTTTGATGTCGATTTTTTGCTTTTCGGTTAAGCCCCAAAGGGGAAAGCGGGAGGAGGTATTTTCTCGATAGGGCGTGAATCAAATTGCGGCCGAGGCCCGTGGCTGCCAAAATGAGAATCACCCTCTTGTATCAGTACCCACAGATTAAGGGGCGACATGTCATCGCGAGGTGGTGGTATAAGTGGTGGTTGGGGAGGGGGGATCGCATATCTAGAGAGTTTACGTGAATTAGTTTATATTATTTGGAGGCAAACGCTTGAAGGAGAACATTTCGCTTCCTTTTCATGTATGTACATACATATACATACACTCGGTCATCCTTCCTTTGCCATGTCAAAGCTATTCACTATCGATTTTTTTTTTTTGTGTGTGTGTGTGTGTGCGCGCTTTTTGTTCTTCGTTATAACCAGTATACGACCGCAGATTCTCGAGAACGAAGGGCCCTTGTATTATTATACAAGCCTGCGTGGGCGGCCATTTGCCCTAAGGTCAGTGCTCAACTAGTTGGCAAAAGTCTTTTCGGGGCATATACAGACGAAGAGAGAAGAAAAGACCCTTATTAAAAAGTAGCAACATCTGCGATAGCTTTGAAAGGTCATGCCCCACGTAGCTCTGAGGCATGCCCCGCAGTGGCCGTGATGAAGGCCTCCGGGTGCACCTGTCCAACCCTTTGTTCTGCCCGGACGCGAAACCCCTTTAATAGTTACCACTTCCTCCGTTTCAGACGAGCCTCCGAGTCATGGCAGAATGGCGGCCACGGGGTAGCGTCGAGGAGGAGGGAAGGGCGAAAACGGTCTGAAATTAGACAGAAGGATTAAGGAGGAGGAGGAGGGGCCGGTGGAGAGGGATATGGGAAGCGGGGACGATACACTAGGGAGGGAAGAGGTAGGGTCGTCTTGGTACAGCGTGTCTAGGTTAATTGGTGGTGCCGGGAGCGGCATAAGGGATGCTTCAATTGCAGCGACTGAAAAGGCAAAAAACTGAATCGACATTTTGCTCTGAGCCTCAGCGATGTTATCTCAGCTTAATAGCCGAGATCACCATGCTCCTCATTTACCCCCGCTTCTGTTCACGTCTCCTTTCTGAGTTTTGGCCAAAGGACTCACGCTTCCCCCCCCCTCCTTTTTATTAATGAAAGGGAGTGGGGGTATCTTAAATAATCCTTAGCCTTCCTCTGGGATGTCGGAGGGAGGGTCATATCTTTCCTTAATCGCGCGGCTTATCGCCCCACATCGTCCAAGGTTTATCCGGCCAGATTTATCATCAGATTAGTGGGCCGATATGTTTGCCAGCGGCACCACACATTTGCGAACGCGTTCATTCGCACAAGGAAGAAAGTGCGAGCGGGGTAAGATGATACAGGCGCATCGTTACTACACCTTCATTTTGATCCGTTTTGAACTCTTATCATCTCGCATTTTGGAAGTTCTGATGAACTTTACTAAAGCAAAATCCGTTTTCCATCGTCCTCTTGAGTGATTTAGAAGTTTGGGATAGATTAAAATTTATTTAACGATTCAAAATGACTTATAGGTCATAAGTATGGATATTAGAAATTCTAATCAACCCCCCCAATTGTTAGTTATAGTAGAGATTTAATCTTTAGAAGTTTCGATGTACCCGTTAAACCATGTATTTGACGTTAAGAGTTGCCGTCCTGTCCTCTTCTATCGGATCGTCTACTGCAAGGAACAATCTGCGTGCTGGTTTGTGTTAAAACAGAATTCGTGATTATTCTGCATCTCAGCCCCCCCTCAACGGGGACCGACCCTTGCTGGGCTCAGGCTTGCAAGTGATTGTTATTCTTATCTCTGTGTGAATTTCAATATCTGGTCGGAGGACCTGACTCACGATTGTAAAAGGGACGTACGCAATTAATTAAATAATGGCTAAACTTTGACGACGCACTTCTAGCTGCACATCTTATCTGACGAAGAAGACACCATTTCTACGTGATGTTACTCTGGGCTTTTGGGGACACCCATTTATCGCTGCATTTATTACTTCGCCATTGTTCCCAGTCTTCAATTCATGTGTTTGCGAAGATTCGCTCGCACGAATTCGCTGGTGCTCTCATCGATCGGCACGTTCATTCCTCGCAATTCTAACGCGCCCAGAAACCAAGTGGAAGATAATCTCCACATCCACTCAGCTCACTGCAACAGTGGGGTCACGGATACCGCGAATCACGGGGTTGGGAGATTCAAAGGATCTAGCGTGACACTGTGCGCCAAAAGATTTAAACGCAATTATCCCGGCGCTGTAGAAGTTTTAGGGGCATTGGCCCCTTCAGCATGCCGTCCTGGGCAGAACCAAGGGGCCACCAGCTAAACAGCTGCATTGAATTCTCGAAGAAGTTTCCTAGCCTCAAACCCAAAGGTCTGATGGTATGACTGGCGTCTCTTGGCGGTATAGCTACCGACGAAAGAAAGGAATCAATTGAGTTGTCACAAGTAAACAAAGATTCCACGAAAGAAAGACTGTAGAATTGAGTGGTCGCAAGAAAACAGATTGGATGAAAGAAAGATGGTAGATTTGATTGGTAGCAAAGAAACAAAGATTCGAGAAAAGAAAAAATAATTGACTGGTAGAGAAGGAAACAAAGATCGGAGGAAAGAAATGACAGAATTTGAGGTCGAATCTTTGTTTCCTTGCAACTACTCTTCTGTTCTTTCCTCGAACTGTTTTTTCTTTGCGATCACTCAATTCTGCCGTCTCTCTTTTGTCCAGCGGAACGAGCCGGGTCGCTAACGCTTGTTCCTTGCCCTCGGGACGGATTCGTGCACACAGACCTGTAGACTGACTTTTTGGAGGAGGCTGGCCTCCTCCATTTTATTTGACTCTTTGTTGTAGGTCGCATGTTCCTGCGCCGGGGGGAGGCGGGCCTTCCACCGACGCCGGAGTGTGCTTCCTTCATATTCTTGCTTCAGCTTTATTTCTAGTTTGTTTTTTGTTTGCTTTGGTTTTAATTTTTGTTTTGGTTTACTAGTTTTGTTTTTAATCTAACCTAACATTATGCAGCAAAGTGATTGCTGTAACCTTTGCCCTTGGAGGCAGTCGCCAGATAGCGCTTAAAAAAATCCCTCGCTTTTGGTGTGGCCCAAATGCCAACTCTTGAACATCGATTCTAACACGCATTTAATCGCATCTCTCGCTATGCCGAAGCGCAAAGGTTTCGGTTTTCCTTGGCCGAGACTAAGGTAGTGCATCTACGACGCCATCTACGGCTTCACACCGATCCGGGATTCGCTCGGAAGTGGTTGATTGAGTCTAACCATTTCCTTGGTCTTGTTTTCGACCGCAGGTGACTCATATTTGCAGCATTAGATTCTCATATACGCCGCGCCATGGGCATTCTTCGTTAAGTGACATTTAGCACTTTGCGTGCTAATAGGACTATCACTTTGTTGTTTTATTGTTCTTTTGTTCGCTCAAAGCTTGAATACGGATGCGAGTTTTACGCATCCGCAGAAGAGCGTGAATTGCAGATCCACCACACTGGTCTCTGTCTGGCGGCCGCTGCCTACCGCACGTCCACTATTGAGAGCCTGTTTATCGATGCCGCAAAGATGCTACTTGCCATGCACCGTTTATAGTGCATTATGCACTGTACTCGTGGGGCCGGGTCTCCAACGCCTCATCGCATCCGCGGCCTTTCTGAACGTTACATATTGCTGCTGATAGATGCTAGTACATCCTAAGCGTTTTGGGTTTAGGGCTAGGAAACTGCTTCCGAAGCTCAATGTAGCTCTCTGCAGCTTCTGATTCTGCCCAGGATCCCAGCCATGAGGGTACCACATATAACTATTTGTCGCGACACCGGAGCGTTCTACCTTTTTGGAGTACACTTCTTGTCACACTGGATCCGTGCTAGTGTACACGGATGGTGCAAGTCCGAAGAGAGGTCGGCTTCTACACGCTGCGTCTATCTTCACGGCTGAGCTGGTTGCAATACACCGTTATTTACGTATGACCGGATTGTGATCTATAGAGATTCATTCATAAGCGCCCTGAGTGCTCTCGTGACATTGGAATTCCCTCTCCCAGTGGTTCGCTGTGTCCGTGACGCCACGGTTAGCGGAGTCGGGTGGATGTCAAGATTATCTTGTGCTGTGTTCCTGGACATTGAAGGATTACGGGAAATCAGTGCAACATAGTGCGTGAGGACTTGACGACCTGATCAACGCTTTGCTCTTCTTCGTACTGACTACATGACAGAAATCGGTTGACCCGTAGACTGCCCATAGAACCTTAGTTGCGTGCTTCGGCGGCTTCAGGTCGCTTTCTGTCGTCTAGGAATTGGACACACTCTCGGGCCGCACCGCCATTTGATGGAGCTCTCCCCTGCACTTTATTGCCATCACTGCATTGTCCCCCACACTGTTCGGCACCTTCTTGTTGAATGTTCCATGCTACAGCTTGTGTAGACGAGTTCGTTCACAAAGAACTATGGAATTCCTGGAGCAGACTGGCCTCTTCCATTTTATTTAACTTTGTTGATGGGCGCATTCTCCTGTGCAGGAGTGGGCTCTTCCCGACGCCTCAGCATGCTTCTCGCTTTGTTCTTTTGTTATTGGCTTTGTTTGTTTTATTTTTTGCTTCGATTTTTTATTGCTTTTATAATGTAGCCTAAGACTAGGCTACCCTTTGGAATTTCGGAAACTATGCCCATCATTGCAGTCGCCAGATAGACGTCATAAAAAAGAAAATGGTCCTTGGAGGAACTTTACGTATTCCCGACCCGAGTCCCTATAGGAAAGGCCCGACTCACAGTTTTTTTTACCTGGCCTGGGGAAGCTGGTGCGTTGCACCGCGTTTTTAGTCGTGGGCGGCTCAATATCTCATTATGTCGGTCGTTCAGTCCATCCGTCTGTCTCCGTTTTGTTTTGTTTTTGTTTTGGTAATAACATTGTAACTATTCGGCCGATTCTAACGAAATTTAAAAACCCTATTTGTTTTATATTCTCTTTCGAATGGTATAATTGCCAAGGTCTTCTCAAGGTTAGTCCTGGAATTATTGAAAGTTTTGAAGGTCGTAAGGTCATAAATCAGAATAAGTGAGAGCATGTGACTTTGGACTTTGGTCAGCAGACATTGTTATAAGAGTATCCCCTGTACAAAAGCACCATTTAACTTCGTCAGGTCGCAAGACACCAGGAATTGAGGTGTCTTTGGCGTTGGGTGCGAATAATTGGAAGTTGGTTTACGCCCTCAAAAGCTTGTCTCTTCGTGTACACGGCTGATTACCCCCCTGCGGCCCCTCTCTGGTTCATAAGGTTGTATTGCTTATGGCAGACAGGCTTTACCTCATTGTTCGCTACCAGGCCAGCTGAATGCCTAGGTCTCTCTCATTACAGATCTCAAACTTTCTCCTACATGTTCATACTCCTTCAGAACACTTTCAGTCACCTCTTTTACACCATGCCTACCACACCATAAACAGCCAGTCCTTCTTCACTCTAACCTTTCGCACACCAATTATCACTTAAGTTGTCCATTTTCACTGTTCTCGATCAAGATCTTTCCGTCTCCTTCCATAGTCTCACTCCCACATACCAACATTTGCACCGATATACTCCCACGCAACAAAAGATGACACACCGGTGTGACCTCGGACCTTTTCTTCCCGAGAAACACATGTCCATCGCTTTCGCTGTCGACTGCTTTCCAGAATACCACTAGGGAAAGGAGGTTATATTGTTACTTGTCGGTGCAGCTTTATTATGCGAGTTAATGATCATAGTCGATTCCGCAGGTGGTATTGTCCTTAGTTTGTTTTCATTTATCTCGCAGGTCGATAACCTCCATCGTAGTGATCACTTTCCCATTTAAATATCATTTTCTGGGCCGCAGCCGCCCGAGAGCCCGCCCGGGTGGTGCTTGGTGCGGGCGCGGTGGTCCACATTTCAGGAAATGACTAATTTCTCTGTCTGAGTCTAGGAGGCTGTTGAGTTCTCCGGCAATCTCATCCCTGTGAACCTAAATATTCCTAGAACGTCTGGCCGTTCTCCACGCCGACCGCTTCCGTGGTGGTCCGCAGAGTGTGAGGCGGCCCTCAAGCAGAAGCTTTATGCCTACCTTCGCTATTAGCGCCGCCAAAACTATTTCACTGTCGGTGAATTTCGTCGAGCTAGGGCTAGGTTCCGGTATGTTTCGAAGCACCCCAGCCGCTCTTCAATTAACGGGAAGGCCTCTCTAGCAGATGTGTTTAAGCGAGTCAAAAGGATTCGGGGAACCTTTTGACTCGCAGGACCCCACTTCCGTTCCCCAGGAGAATGGGACCGCAATCTCGGACCCCGCGTCCGTGGCGGAATCCTTTGCGACCAATTTCTCCGCATTCTCTAGCCGGGATGCTGCTCCGCCAGCATTCAATGCGCGTGGTGATTTGGCGCAGAACCCTTTAACGACAGGTTTACTTTGAGTGAGTTGCGTTTCTCTCTCTCTTCGTGCGCGGTCACCGCCCCTAGTTTAGATGATGTCCCTTACGCTTCTACATTTGGTTAAGCGACGCATGGCCTTTCTGTTAGATTTCTTCAACAGGATCTTGGTGGAGTGTATCATCCCAGACTTCTGGCGAATCGCTCCTGTGCTCGCTTTTCGCAAACCGGCGAGATAACTCTACCCCGGCCGGTTTTCGCCCGATCTCTCTAACCTCCTACGTGTGCAAGTTGATGGAGAAATTGGTAAATGTTAGATTAGCCTTTTTTTCTGGACAGCGGAAGCCATCTGTCAATGCACAGTGCGGCTTCCGCAAGTTCCACTTCACCTTGGATGCTCTGTTCCGACAGGAAAATGCCGTCTGCGAGGCCTTCCTTCGTAGACAGCACTACGCCACGGTGTTCTTCAACCTGGAGAATGCCTATGATACCTCATGGCGATACGGTATCATGAAAACTTGACACGATGGGGGCAAGGGGACGCCTCCCAATCTTTATATCTGAATTTTTGCGAAATCGTCGATTCCTTGTACGGGTGTGTGTGTGTGTGTGTGAGGGGGGCTCTCCGACACAATGGAGCAGGAAGAGGGTGCCCCGCACGGAAGTTTCCTCAGTGTCACACTCTTTTCCCTGAGCATTAATGGCATCACCTCGGTGTTGCTGGAAAATGTTCTCGCTACGCTATACGTTGACGGCATTTCGATCTCTTTTGACGCGGCCCAACTGCCAACTCTGGAGCGTCGACTTCAACAGGCATTGAACCGCGTCTCTCACTATGCCGAAACGCACAGGCCTCGGTTTTCCTTGGCCAACCGCTATCAACGGCTCCACCCTGACCCAGATTTTTTTCTCAATGGGGGGCGCCTGGAAGTGGTGGACTTGCACCGTTTTCTTGGTCTTTTATTTGACCGACGCCTCACCTGGAAGGCTCATATTGCGGAAGGTGGACTCGATCCACCACACTGGCCTTCGCCTGGCGACGGGTGCCTTCCCCACTTCCCCCATTGAGAGCCTACTTCTCTATGCTCTGCTCCGTGCACACTGCGTGGTGTCCTGGGCTCGCGCGCGAGCCCCGCGCCTCCCTCAGCTGATCTCGACGGTGCCTATGCCAGTCATAATACCTTAAGCCCTTTGGGTTTAAGGCTAGGAAACTCCTTCGAAAGCTCGGTATACCCATCTGGCCGGTGGCACCACTGGTTCTGCCCAAGACGCCACACCTCTGCTCCCAAATCTTCTGCAGCACCTGCAGTATTGCGTTCGGCCCTTTTGGAGGTCACTTCGTGTCACGCTGACCCGTACCAGTGTATCCGTATGGCTCAAAGTCACCAGATGGGGTCGGTTTCCACGCTGTATCCACTCAGTTTGAAGTCAGCGGGGCTCTGTCAGTCGCTGCGTCTGTCTTCACGGCCTTGCTGGTTGCATTACACCGCTCGGTACAGGAGATAACTCGACGTGCCTGGTTTAGAGACCCGAATTGTGATTTATAGCCACTCACAAAGCGTCCTCTCGCAGCATTGGAATCTCCGTATCCCCTGGTTTGCGATATCCGTGAGTCCACAGTTTTGGCGAGCCGGGCGGATGTCAAGATTATGTTCTGCTGGGTTCCTGGACATGTAGGATTTGCGGGGAATGAGCTCGCCTATGACGGCGCCAAAGAGGTCGCGAGGACTGGGCGACCAGACCAGCGTTTCGCTATTCCTTACACCGATTACATGTCAGGAATATGACTGCTTCAGCTTGTTTTCTGTCGTCTCCGAATTTAACACACTCGCGGGACGGCCCTGCATCTGATCGACCGCTCGCCTGCGCGTTATATGACTGTTCGGCACATTCTCGATGAATGTGGCAGTCTGGATGATCTTCGCGCATATTACCTGTTCCGGTACCGGGACCAGCGGGGTCCCTACAGCTTGCCTATTGTCCTCGGAACTGGTTCGTGCTCACATTTGCGGATTATACGACTTTTTGGAGGAGGTTGGCCTCCTTTATTTTATTTGACTCTGCCGTAGATCGCATGTTCCTATGCAGGGGGGGAGGCGGGCCTACCCCCGACCCCGGAGCGCATAATCTTCTTGTTTTTTTAGAGCTTTTGTTTGCCTTTGTTCCTTTTTTTAATCTTTGTATTTTCTTGTTTTTTAATACAGCCTAGTATTAGGCTTTCTGATAATTGCGGAGACTTTTGCCCTACCTGGTAGTTGCCAGATAGGTTTCTAAATAAAAAAAATCATTCGTAATTCAATTGGAGGAGAAAAAAATCACTAGGCGAATTTCAGGACGCGTCAGTATGTGAAATTATAGGGAGATGAATGTTACGTGACTTAGAAATCACTTCTTAGCTTCATTTTAAATTACACTACCGGTAATTTGTAGAGCGTTTTGTCCCCGCAAGATTTTTTTTTCTCTCTCAAACCGTTATTCTTCTTTCTTAAGTATGGCTTGCCTTTATTGTCGTTGCTTTTCTCGCTTTAAAATTTCTTCGTCCTCTCATGCGTATATCTCCGCTCTAGTTTCATTCGCCTTCAAAATTCTTTTCTTTCGTATGGATTGCCTTTTGTTTTTCCGGAAGCAGCTAAGTCTACCTTATTTGTTTCCTGCTTGCGAAGGACATCGCCGTGATGTTGTTTTTTTTTCTTATTCGGGCCTGTCGACGACCTGCCACCAGTCATCCACCATTGCGCCTCCCGTAGAAATAGGAAGTAGTTGTTATCTATGATCAATCTTTTTTTTGCGATTCGTTTGTCGTTTGATTTTGAAAAAGGTGATCTTTAGGGAGCTAGGCGCTCGTTTCCGCTCATGTGTACGACGAACCCGTAAACACCAGACAGAATACACATTTATATTCAGGACTTTTGCTTTTAAATAATTATCGATCTTTACCTGCTGCGGCATTTTCGTGTTGTTTGAGGTGTGTACACCTCGGCGAGGTGTTTGAGGAGTGCCAGAATGCTGCTGGGTCGGGTTTTTTACAATTCCTGCCCGCCAGCTGTGGCACGCCGAGGAGGGGATGCCATCGTATATGGAAAGCGAAGGCAGAGGCCGCAAGACGCATTATGAACATCGTATTTCTACCTCATCTGTTTTCTTCTTTTTTTTGGGGGGGGGGGCATTGCTCGTAGTCTTTAGTGGTGAGATATATTGTGTGATTTCGCTTTCACATGCTTCTATTTCCCCTTTGCCATCACTACCAACATAATGATGTAATCGATGTCCGACTCGATATGTTGTTCACTCGCTCTCCTTGGTCCCACGGCCGGAATCGCTTGCTCGCACAACAGTCGTTTGACTTGTGCATCTTACCCCTCCCTCCTGCTCTTATAAGAGTGCAGGGGCTCATTAATATAGAAGTGTCTCCGACCATTTTTCCTCAATGGATCAAATACTCATCGTAATTTCAAAATTAATACTTCCTTACGATGGGACCAAGAATGAGCACTTTGTCTGATTTGTTGCTTAACGTGTCCTTGATTGCATTGACTTAAAGTAGCTGTCTTGCATCGTGTCTATCTCCCCCCGCCCCTCACTCAAGATAATGCAGGGCTCACAATTTGAATGGCATTCGTATTTGGTGAACTTACAGTATTGTCCCTTTTAGTACTAGTAGTGGTTGCCAGATGAGCGCGCTAAATTTTGTCCCCCTCAAAATATTACTAGTATTTTTATGGTAAGAGTTGCTCCTTCTGTTCTGGTATCGTCGATTTTTCCCTCCATGTTGCGTCATGTGTTTCCCTGGCTCTTTGATCATTATATGTGTCGCGGAACAGTTGTTTTCTTTCTTTCGAAATTGGCGACTTTGTTTCGCTGTTTCCAGGAGGATTTACCCGAATCCAAAGGCGCTCGTTTCGGATATTCAGGCACCATAATTGGAGGACACCATATTTAATTATCTTAATACTCATTTATTTCCTCACAAGGGGTGAAGTTTGTTCCCATTCCGGCTTTGAAATTCGTAGAGGTTGTCCCTCGATAGGTGGCTTTGTTTTGTTCTGTGTACTCGACGTTGTTCCGGGACTCTTGGCTCATTTAGACGAGCCGCCAGAGTATTCAAGCCCTAGACTTCATTCCTTATAACGGTTCAAGACTATTTCGATACAAAGATTTTTTTCAAAAATTTGCCGTACGTGAATTAATAAAATTACGAATATTAACTTAAACAGGAAAGGATAGTTAAAAAAATGCATTCATATGCTTAGCCTATCACTCTCGCGGCAAACTTAGCAAGGAGAATTGCGCGCCTTTTCAGTCACTAGAGAGGCCTGACTATTCATATTCAGCCCCTCCCCTCACATTTTTACTCCCCGTAACCCTCTACTTTTTTCAATGCGAAATTAATTTATACGGAAATGCCCACGATTGTTTTGGCTTTACCAAATCCTCGGAGGCAGCCATTGTTACAAAGGGCGTAGTTTCACCCCGTGTCTCCCTTTTTTTCTTCTCCCTGGAGATTTAAGATGTGTTCGCCTAAAGCTCCAGGAGTTACGGTTGATGAAGTTTCCCACTCGCCGTCTACCCACCTTTTCATGTTCATCTATTACCCCTCTCGTTACATCAATTCTTCTCCCATGAAAATTATAGCGATCTGCCTAGACCTCTCCACCATCGCGGTTGTCGTCTGGCGATGGAGCGAGAAAAGCAAATCCACTCCATCTGCACACCACATTCAAAACTACACACAGACTCAATCGGATGTTTGTCTCGAATGGATATGAATACGTTTAAATGGATTGGTATTGCTTTATCGTGCTTATAAACTCCAGGGGCACCTTGTGCAGCCTGTTACACCTGGTGCCTGAAGGATGAGCACGATGCAAATAGGGAAGGCCCCGAGCACTGGCTAGACTTGAGCTCATTGAAGGAGCCTGGAGAAACTGGTGCGCTTCTTCCTTTTCTCCTCTTAGCACCTATTTTCTCTTTCTACAACTATGCCCTCAATCCTTTGTTTTCGCGCAAGGAGGCGGATGGTGTAGCTCGGGGCGAAATCCCCTGCTACAACTTATCACGATCTCACCTTCCCATTGCGCAGCAGCAGATACTCTGTGCAGACTGTTGCATTTGTACATGGAAGAGCACCACGTCCTCTCGCGCTCGGTGCCGGCAAGGATGGACCCGTCCAGAGAGAGAACCGCCACTCTGGCTGTCCCTTTCTGTATTCCTTTCATTGGTCCCATATTCTGCCATGACTGTCTTTGTCCATGCTTTCCTCCTACATTGGATGTTGAGCGTGGTAACCTCGATCTCTGCTAGGCTTGTCATTAAACCGGATCTCCACTTTGACCTGTCTACCACGCCATCGGTAGAATTTGGTCTTAGATTTCCAGAGAGTGAAAGTGGCTTATACTGCCCGTCCTGGTAGTAACGGGCCGAGCAGGGAAGGTTCCACTAGGCCAGGGGCGGGCAACCTTTTCAGAGTGAGGGCCAGATGAGACTTTTTGGAGCAGGCCGAAGGCCGGAGTGACAAACGAAATCCCCAAAGTGACCATATATATATATATATATATATATATATATATATATATATATATATATATATATATATATATATATATATATATATATATATACTAGAATACATTATACAAGAATTTTATTGACAAACATACAAATCAGTGAAACGCCTGGTGCTGCTTGCCATGAAGAAGTGTTTCAATGTCCGGCTCGATGGATGAGTTAGACAACAGAAGAATGTCATTGACGTGGTGGTCCAAGAGTTGGGAGCGAAGGTGAGACTTCGTTTACTTCATTTTGGAGAAGAGCTGTTCATTCTTTACTCATTTTCACTGCCAGACAGATGCTGTTTGGCAGGTTGCCCGAAGGTTGCCCGCATAGTGACTAGGCGGATCTCTTGTGGAGGGTCAAAGTAGTAGGCCGCCGCGGCCAGCAATAGTGTAAAGAAAGTTAGGCCAATGAACGACTTTTACCTTAACCATTTTCCTCAGGAAAGGTTCGTGTACTGACAGTGGCCTTCTTCAATTTTGGAGGGTGTATGTTCGTGCTCCGGGGGTAGGCAGGACTCCCTCCGACACCGGAAAATACAATTGCCCGCATAGTGACTAGGCGGATCTCTTGTGGAAGGTCAAAGTAGTAGGCCGCCGCGGCCAGCAATAGTGTAAAGAAAGTTAGGCCAATGAACGACTTTTACCCCAACCATTTTCCTCAGGAAAGGTTCGTGTACTGACAGTGGCCTTCTTCAATTTTGCAGGGTGTATGTTCGTGCTCCGGGGATAGGCAGGACTCCCTCCGACACCGGAACCTACAATTTCATTTTGCCTCAGCGAGTTTCTGTTGATTTGTATTTTTCTTGTTAATTTTTTTTTATTAATTTGTATTGTTTTTTAACCTTGCCTTTTGGGGTGTCATGATTCTCGCCCACCTGTGCCCTTGGAGGCAGTCCCCAAATGGGCGATCCTGTTAAAACTGCCACTCGGATGTTTGCGTGCCCTCTTGGCCTCAACGCCCTAGGGGTTTTGCAAGGTTTTTGAAAGTTACGCGAACACCCTAACTAGCCTCTTCCACACATTTTCACCTCTTTATGAACACAAACTTTCTGCCAGAGATTTTTAAAATCAGATTCCAAAGCGATGGCAAAGCGCAGAAATGTTTGTAAGGAAAAGTCTACACAAAGTGTTGAAGATATTTGAAATGAAAATGTTTGTTCCATCCCCCGTATTGAGGGGGGGGGGATTGAGGGTACCCGTTTGCCGCCAGAGGTATATGGCTCTGGATACCTCATTGGAAACGATAGTACTCCATCAGCATTATGGCCCAGGAACAGGGGAAAGTGAGTGGTTCGCCGAAAGAGCTGGGAGGCGAAAGAGAAGTTAAAAACAGTGTAATAATACCAGCTGTAGGAGTAATAGTAGTAGTAGCAGCAGCTGTAGTAGTTGTCATCGTCGTTGTCCATCCTGCCTTGGCCAAAAGCAAGAGAGCCTGCCTTTACAGCTCCGAAATTATGGCGCAAATTTAGAATGATATTTTTGCCGCATCTTTCATCATTTTCTTCAGCCAATAAACGACCATGAATAAAGTTATGCCACATATTGAATTAAATGAATAAATAATCCGCTCACTGCATTATTTCAGAACGAATCCTTTTGCAAACGGGTATATATTCCATGAGCGTCTACATTTAATAAGCGAGGGAATCGCCACAAAGCAATTATAGATCAATCCGCCTGGCATCCATCATTGTAAATGCTTGAGAATACATAAGACGGTCTAGAATCCGCACCACCACAATCTGATATGCGACAGTAAACATGTTTTTTCAGAAGTAGAAATCGTGGGTTTTCAAATTATACTTTATGTATTTCAAAAAGCTTTTGATAAACTCCTGTCAAATGACTGTTCAAGAAAATTGGTGTCCATAGCATCTGAAAGAATGACCAGAAAAGGAGCTGCAATTTAACGATTTAATTAAAATACCGTTCCGTAACTGGAGGTTATCACGTAAGCGTCTGCTACTTTTTTCTGTATATAAATGATATCGATACTGAATTGTTCAGCATCATATCAAAATTTGCAGGGAACACGTAGGCTGGTAGTAAAGTAACTAAGATTGAAATAGTTTTGATTAAGTTGAATGCCAGGTAGATGTAAATTACTATACAATATATATATATATATATATATATATATATATATATATATATAATGAATGGAATGGAAGATATCACATTGGCGTGATGTATATAAGAACATAAGAAAAGAAGGAGACTGCAAAAGACCATTCATGGCCTACACTTGGCAGCTCCTGTATCAGTGAAAGATAATGGTAAACCACAATATTTGAATCAATATTTTATTTATAACTATCGGACTAGTTTCGGCAAGATGCAATTTTCAACTAATAATGAAGAAACTAGGCAAATAGTACAGTATATATAAGGTAAGACACATCCTAAACAAAATGAAACAGCAGGAAACAATCTGGAAAAAAACCTCTAGTGAATGACAAGCTAAACAAAATGAAATTGAACCGCAAACAATCTGGAGAGTTGCTAATTCCCGAGACGCATTGCGTCCGGGAGCTTATAAATACGATTGGCGACTCTCTATTCATTATATATTTGTTAAATTTGTATTGCCCTTCAGATAAATTGAAATTATCAACTTTCTTGATGATGATGGATTCCACAATTCTCCTCTCAATATAATTGTTTGATTTATAAATGATTTTTGCATGGTTAAAATCAATTCTATGGTCGTGCTTTTGCACGACCATATATATATATATATATATATATATATATATATATATATATATATATATATATATATATATATATATATATATATATATATATATATATATATATATATATATATATATATATATATATATATATATATATATATATATTGTCCTAATATATATATATATATATATATATATATATATATATATATATATATATATATATATATATATATATATATATTGTCCTAATATATATATATATATATATATATATATATATATATATATATATATATATATATATATATATATATTAGGACAATTTATTGTTTATAATATATAGACTAAGAGCAGTTTTGAAACGCCACTCAATGGAGTTCCATTTCGGGTCGATCGAAGTTTCAAATGTTGGTGTCAAAGTTTAGCAGAGTTTGCAAATTTACAAATTAGTGTCTCGAGGCTATCTAGAAAACTGCTTAGATTTCTCATTTGATAATTTGGACTTAACTGAACCTCTATAAATTTCTGTCGCAGTATTAATGATAAGGAATGGTTTCTAATTTTTGCTTTGCTACCGCATCATCAGAATGGTACTCTGGTTAAAATATCAGAAGCCATTGGCTACAAAGAGAGCCAATCCAACTTTTTAAAATCTTGAAATTCTTTCACGCAGAAATGGAAACATTCTTTGTACTGGGTGCCCTTCTGAGTTATCTTTGGAGGGAGTGATAGTTCATAACGATTTACCGTTTCTTTCGTTAAATTTCTTGGTCCACGCTTTTAACAAATTCGTTTAAACCAGTTTTTCGTCTTCGCATATGCGGATCCCTCATTATGATCACCCACCCAACCTTACATTTGTAGCTTTCTTTTACACCGAGTAGTAAGCGTGAGCTCCCTTGTTTGAATTATTGTAAATGTTAGGTAATAATGGTAAATCCGCCTTTTCTAGTTTAGCGTCATTGCAATCGACAGGTGTAGTGAAGAGTTTGCGCAGTCGCTACTTTAATGGCATAGTCGTGAGACCCGGTAATTAGAGTGCTGCTTTAATCCTTCACTGCACGACTCCAAGTGACCGCAGTTCAAGATTTTCTAATGTTGCAGGAGGGCGTGGCAAAGAGGGTACTAATCACAAACTCCCGTTAGCGAGGGGCGGCTACTGTGAACAAGGGATGCTCGTACCCCCCACCCTCTCCCGCCAGCCAAATCATTTGAACAGTGGAAAGTGTGCACGATCTCACGCTATCATTAATAATAATATATTTAGTTCTAAACATGGAAGATAAACATGAGGAGAAAATGGTAAGAATATTTAGAAGCGACAGAGCTAAAGTTAAATATTTTCAAATGGAAAGAAATTAGTGTCAAATAGCATCCATTCTTTAAAACCAATTTTATCTGATGTGGGTTTTAATTTGTGGTCTCATTTCTTAAATTCATTTCTGATAATTTATTTCCCGTTTATTTTTCAGAAGCGATAATGATGGATGGATCATCTTCTGGTGAGTACTTTGATCGTATCCACCCGAATTCCTAAACACGACTCGACGAAGCCTTCTTCGTGTCTGTGTAACACAAGAATCGAGTTTGTCTGTGGCCTAATATGTTGCTGGGGAATTTCCCCACAGGGGGATAGCCTATCATACTGGAGGAGCAGGTCCTCTTGGAGTGTTCTCTCCTGTCACTCCTTACTATAGGGTCGGCGGCCCTAGAGTTCGTTATCTCTAGCGACTCACAAAGCGCCCTGAGTGCTTTCGGGGCATTGGAATCTCCGCACCACATTGTTCGCAGTATTCGCGAACGCCACAGTTACCGCTAGCCTGGCGGATCTCGAGATTAGGTTAAACTCGCCAATTAAGACGCACCTTCCCTAATTAAGATGCACTTGTGAGTAAAAACTGCTCTGCAAAAACTTAATGACCACAATTAAAATCTTTTAGGTAGATGGTTTTAGATCATTTTGAGCATAAAAGATTTTGATTTTGTGCATTAAGTTTTTGCAGAGCAGTTTCTTTTCTCACAAGTGCATCTTAATTGGGGAAGGTGCGTCTTGATTGGCGAGTTTATTCTATCTAAACATGTGAGGATTGCGGGGCCTGGGCAACCAGACCAGCGTTTCGCTCTTCCTCACACTAACTACATGGCAGGAATCAGCTCGGCACTCCAGTTCCTTGGCAAAGAAGATGGGAAACGGCCTATGGAAACTTAAAGTTGCGTGCCATTGCGGATGCACCGCTATTTGATGGAACGCTCATCTGTACCTGACGAGACGACTGTATGGTTCCCAGGCTATGGTATATTCTTGTTGAGTGTCCCAGTTTGGGGGATCTTCACGCATGTTACCGGGACAAGCAAAGTCGCTATCGTTTGGCCCTATTACTCTAGATAGGTTCGTTCGCACAAACCTGTAGACTCCTGGACGTTCTGGAAGAGGCTGGCTCATCCACTTTATTTGAGGTCTTTTTGTTGTTGGGTGCATGCAGTCTCCAGATAGGCATTAAAAAGTCCTGGGGTATTTTACAATTCAGTCGCGGCCACTAATTTTATAACTATTTTCTCTAGTCCCGGTTGCCCCTTCCCGTTCAGCGTCTTGAACCTATCCCTTCACCTCTACTTTAATTTGTGTAAATCTTTCTACTTGGACAATGTACCTTCCGCACCAATTCACATCTCTAAATACACCACTTCTGAACCCTTGCGGAGATTCCCTATTTTTTTTTATACAAAACAATCTTCAAATCTTCCGAGATAAGTGAATTCCATGAACCCGTGATTGTGCTGCGATTATACTCCGGCCACTATCCCTCGCTCTTCATTTTTCTTCTTTGTCCTATCCTCTTTGTTTCTTCACTCTCCACCATCGTTTGTTCCTTGTCAACTACCCACATGCTCGCCCGATAAGCACAATCCACTCCAATTTTCATACGTCTGTTATCATTAGTCGCGCGCCAAAGGAATGCTAAATCGTGCGTGGCGTCGTTTCGACCCCGCCCGTGAAATAACCTCAGTTGTTGGGGTCTGGCTTATGGGCGTTATTCGAAAGCTAGATCTAACTCTCAGGCCGGCGGCGCTTCTGGTTCTGTCCAAGACGCCATCCTGGAGTGTATCTATCACCTTTGATTATTTGTCGCCACGCTTCTCCTCTCAAAGCTTCGTAGTAGGTGAGGTTAAGCTGCATGCCATAGCGAATGCCTCTCCTAAGATGAGTTAAATAGGGGTTTATTGGGGGCATAATTAAAGCTAGAAACCACTAATAAAGTATTGTGTTGGGGGGAAACTCGCCCCCACCTAACATGAAATAGGTTAGAGATGCTTACGATGGTGCAATGTCCGCCCGATACACTTGACTTGATTATTCTATCAAAGCCTTTGTTGATCAATTTGGTTAAATTTCTATTTCTCTACCTCCTTGTTTGTGTCTCTGGTATATGTGTCGGGTGTCCTCTTTTCCGAGTTTACCCTTTGGAGGTTTTGGGGTAGGGGAGGAAGGGAGGATTTCTTGGTGTGTCACTCTCTTTGTCTCACACCCATCACCGATCTCGCCGACATTTTATCTTCCTTGTCCCGATCACGTCCACGCAAGGGCCTTCGTTGGGGAATAAAGTTAGTTTGAGGAGAATTGCGCCCCCTTTCGGCAAATAGTGTATTCATTTTGTATTTCGGCTCTCTTCTCAAACTACACTTTTAATATGATTTTTAGGTGGAGACGCCCGCATTAGGCTGTCTTTTTTTCGATTTTTTAAGTACAAAAGTGGTCTTGATGACACAGCATTTGCATTCCTCTTACTCTATTATTATTTGGTTCGGAACATCATAGGATCTAACATCAAGACAGTTCTTCGGCCAAAATCAGTTGACTCGGTTTTGAACATCTTAAATAGTGAAGAATTCCTTGTCCTCTCGCAAACAGGCTTTCCTGCCCGTTGGCAAATCATCTCTTCCTGATTAAAATCCCACCAAAAAACTCGTTTAAATTTTCAATGTTCATTCTTTGTTTTTTTTTTTTTTGCAACCCTAGATGTTACCCCCAGCAATTGACTGCCATTTCCTCGATACTTATTTGACTTTGCCTTTTATTGCTTCCTTCTTCATTCGTAGAGGCTGTCTTATCAGTCTATACGTGTGAAATGTGATAGTTTTCACTCAGATTGATAAATTATAAGTAACTGGAATAATTTAAACGAAGTAGTTAGGAATATCTACAAACCATATGTAATAATGACTCTGTGTAAAACTCGTTTATACGCTAATTTTTTGTGAAGTTAAAAACTAAGTTTTATATTAAGCGATTTTTTCCCCATCACATCTTGTATAAACATTTTTTGAACTTTTTTTATATACGAAATTTGTTACTCTTTGACTTTGGTCTGTGTAGAATATCTAAGCAAATGTTAATGCACGTTTCTCATGAAGCGATCACCTAGAACAATAAGAACGGATTTCCGTTCACCCTGACACTATACTTTGTTCAACCTTTTCGTAATATTTATATTGTGCACAGGAAGCCATTGATCTTCAGAGTGATTATTTTGACGAGGATTCTACGCAATTAGTTAAGTTCTGAGGCTCTTGTTTCGAAGTGGAATAACGTGCGTAGGCTCATCAAATTCCCTTTCCCACTGAGCTACTCCTGTTATTTTTGTGGAAAGTCCTTTTGTAATCTTATCTTCAGGTTTTATTTGTGGTAATTATTTCTAATAGCAACCTGCACTTCTCCCGGTTGTACAATCGGGCTAGCTTAATTGCACTGGTCTGAGCATCTTTTCATTTTCAGTTTACATTTTACACAGCACCTCAAAACAATACAATTTAAAGTGAGTTGCGTCTCCCTTAATAATGTCTTGAGTACTTCCTCTGGCCGATGGGAGTTCAAACTCTTCTTACCTCTTGTGACTTTGATTGTAGAGATTTCCTGCGAGTGATGAAATTTGTAGTAAATTTTGCTTTTTACTTTCCCGGTTGGGTTCAAAGGTCCCTAAGAGAGGAAAAATTGTTTGTATGTCCTTTTTCTATCTACTTTACTTCACCTACCATGCGTGGAAAAGAGTTTATTCTATATCATCGTTAAAGCGATAACTGAGCTGTATTGGTCCACCTCTCTTGCGCAACATTCAGTTGCCTTTTATGATGTCGGAACCGATGAGAGCATTTGCACTCTGAAGAATTTTAGAAAAAGTGAAGATGAAAACAAAGTAAAAATCAACTCTTAAAACTATGTCCGGGAGGGCGTATTGCAAAAATCCACAAACTTGTATAAATATTATATCACTCTAAGAGTACAAACTTCATCTGTTCATGAGCCTAAAATATATAGAGTACTGCGAAGGATTATGGAATCACTTGGCTGCTGGTTGTCATGTGTCCAAACCAGTTATTCGGTGTTCAATTTCCTTCACTTCCTCCTTTGTCCCCATCAATGCAATGGCGAGAAATTTAATCTCCGATGTGAAAAAGTCTGCCAACAATTACTGACTTGCACCTGATTTTCCTTGAATGCTCTCTCGTTCATCGATCAACGACTCTGTTTTTCCATAAGAAGGGCGAGAAAGAGAGATGGCAAACGGAATAAAATAATATTAACCCTTTTATCAGTTAAATAAAGGGGAGAACTTATGTTATCGAGTGCTCTTCGCATTTCAGGCCACTGCGCTAAGCACTAGGTTACCTTCTTTCCTTAGTTCCTTTGGGTCATTGAGCATCCACCGCGTCAGGTGTTATTGACGCCGTATCCTCTCTGTTTGAAGTCAGCGAGGCGTTTCGAGGTTCTGGTCTTTCTTCACGCCGAGCTGGTTGGAATACACCGCTCGGTACACGATATAACGCGTCGTGCCCGGTTCAGAGGCTGGGTTGTGATCTCTAGCAACTCACATAGCGCCCTGAGTGCTTTCGAGTGATTGGAATCTCCGTACGCCTCGTTTGTGACGCCACGGTAAACGCGAGCTGAGTTGGATGTCGAGATTATCTTCTGTTTGTTTCTTGGACATGTAGGGATTGCGGTGAATGAGGGCGCTAAAGAGGACGGGGCGACCAAACCAGGGCTTCACTCTTCTTCACATTTACTAATGGTAGGAATCAGTGCAGCCCCACCGGCACTGTTTTGCATGGACCTACTTACCTCCCAATGCCGCGTCGGCTTCAGATTGCTTTCTGTCGTTTCCGAATGGGACAAACTCGCGGGACGCACCGCCATTTGATGGAGCGCTCGCCAGCGCCTTACTGTGAAGACTGGGTTGTTCCCAGGACTGTTCGGCACATTCTTGTTGAATGTCCCAGAAAACAAACAAAAAATTTTGCTGTATCAATTCCAACGTAGAGAAGAGTTCGACTGGCTCAGGCAAGCAAAGCAGTCGTTTGGGTGGTCTTCGTGCTACTTCTTGTCCCTTGTGCTTAGGACAGATTCGTGCACACAGACTTGTAGACTGTATGACTTTCTGACGGAGGCTCGCCTCTTCCATTCTATTTGACTGGTTTGGGGCGCATACTCCTCCGGTGCTTCCTGCTGCTTCTTCCATCGCCAGATGGGTGCCATAAAAAAGCAACTCATCACATTCCAGCCAGATTGCCCCCCCCCCCCCCCCTTTCTTAGCGATGGGGTGTTAGGTACTGTAGGTAGCGGTTGATCCGTGAGCACAGCAACTCACACCTCCATTCACACAGATCATGCATACATATTTTTTTTTCTCGTTCAGCCTTTTTCTATACACTCTTCCAACCCTTTCTCATACCTGACCAGGGTTAGCATGATTAAAATCAAATGATTTTAATCAAGCGATTTTAATCGATTATAATCGGATAAAAAAATCCGATTATTTTTTTTTTTAAATTCAAATATACAGAAATTTTGTGTATATGGCAAGGTTGGCGATTTTTTGGATTTGAAAAATCAAATAATAAAAAAATGACGTTTTCTATATTTTGATTTGATTTTTTTTATTTATTGAATTTTTAAATATTTTTCTCTTTTTGTTTTCTTTTCTACATTTATTATACCTTAAAAGCAATATGAGCCACTAGAAACATAATGTTTATTTCATGCAATATCTCTACTTACAGAAATTACAGTTCAGGCTGAAAGTTGTGTCAAAAATCAAAATGAATGAATTAGTGCCAATGCCCCAATGCCCCATCCATAATTTTTTCTAAACCTTCAAACCATATATCCTTTAGTTTGTTTACTTCTAAATAAAAAAGGATATAAAAATAAAAAAAAGAAGTAGATTAAAAAATAAAATCAGGATTTTTTTACAGAAAAAAATCAATTATTAAATAATCTGATTAAATCAGTTTGATTTAATCCATTGCCAACCATGATACATGACTAAGTAAAAGAGTGATTAAAAGTGATACTTCTATTCTCATTAATTCATATAACTGTGGCTGGCACTCTCATAAACAAGTTAATGAGAAACTTTCAGCTACTGAAATCAGAACTTATAAATCTAAATTAAGTCATAGAAATTAAAGAAAATATTGCTAAGAATTATTATAAATATAATAATAATGAATGTTAATGATTTTAATCAAAAGAATCTGATTTTAATGAAAAAAATCCGATTTTAATAAAAAAAAATCGATTTTTTTTTCCAACTCTGCACCTGACACACTCGTCTATTCATTTCACTAATATCTTCCCTTCCATTCTTCATGCCCACACCACTTCACAACGCTGTCATGACCTTTCATGCCATACTTATTGCCCATTCGTTAAGTTTTGTCTACCCTGCCCTCCCCAACCACCCCTAAAATTGTCAATTCACTCTCACTCATCTTTCCTTCTCCTTCCATCCATTGTCTCGCTACCAACACACCATTCTTGCCACCAACATACTCTCATGCAGCTTCCTGGCACATTCCACACATATACCCTTAGTATTCACCTTCAAATCTTTCCCTGAAAGCTTCCTACCATTTAAAACTTTGTGGTCCCAGTCAGATTAATTTGTACCCCTTGTTCGTAAGTAACGTCACGGTACCGGGTTCGATCCCGGCATGAGCGGACACAAACGTTCGCGCACGGAGAAATCCGGGGCCCCTGGTGCCCTCGGGCTCAACAATTGAGTGTCATACCGACCTTTATGTCTATTTCATTATCTGTTCTGTATCCGCATGGATAAAGGCAAATTGGCGAACCACTACTACTACATTTTTTACTTTTTGCATTTACCTCTAACGCCCTCTTACCACCTATCCCGTCAAACGCTTCGACCAAGGCTTTTCATCACATTCACCTCTCTGCTAACCTATAGCAAAATAGACCCACCGCCTTCGTGGCTCATCAACCTTACAAACATTTGCTTTCGCACTTCTCTGACTACACCATCCATAAGTATACTAAACAACGATAGCGACATCACGCACCTTTGCCCCCCCCCCCTAAACCACTTAAGTATGCAGTACTTCCAATATTTTTCACCCCATTTCCCAACAGCTTCAATGCTTCCTTATCCATGAACACGGCATGAACTTTATTTACATCCCGTATACATTATTTTTCTTTCACAAGTCTCAGTGCGAATACTTCATCCACACACACCATACCTACTCTAAACCCACCGTGCCCTTCCCCTATCAATCTCTTAGTTATCAGCTCAATCAGAATTCCACCCACCATGCCTACAACACCCCTTTATCCTTATGCAACGGTGCATTCTTGGTATTCTTCCTCTCCTTAGGCACTATTTCACTTTCAACAGCTACCAGATCCATTTCATAAAATCACCACAATTATGATGTTAAAATTAGATGTTGAAAATAATTTGAGTAGTATAATGGTGATATAATAATAATAATAGGTATTTATAATGCGCCCTTCAGGGCTGTTAGCCCTGAGAGCGAGAGCGCAGGTTGTGTCGCGAGTGTAGAGAAAGTTTACAGGGAAGAGAAGGCAATTCTGAAGAAATGAGTCTTCAGGAGACGTTTAAAAGTAGCAAGGGAGGGAGAGGATCGGACTTCGGCAGGAATAGCATTCCAGAGTCTAGGAGCACAAACGGAGAAGGAACGGTCACCCGTCGAACAGAGGACAGAACGAGGAGTGTTCAGGATGGGAGCCAGGTTAGACCGGAGTGCCCGAGGAGTTTGATTACGGGAGAGGGCAGACGAAAGATAAGGGGGAGTCTCGAGGTTTATGTCCTTGTAGGTGATGAGAAGAATTTTATAGTGGGTACGGAAGCGAATAGGTAACCAGTGTAGCTCCTGTAACTGAGGCATCGAAGGAGAGAACCGGGGGCGGCGAAGGAGGAGCCGGGCAGCATAGTTTTGAACTAGTTGTAGGGGGCGAAGTGACAAAGAAGGGAGATTCACTAGAAGAGAATTGCAGCAGTCAAAGCGTGGGGTGACGAAGGCATGAATAGCAGTCTCGAGGCTTCGTCGATCAAAATGGGATCGAACACGTGAAAAGTTGCGGAGTTTTAAGTTTGAGAAAGTTGGCAGACAGACATTCGTTTATGGAGGTGTAGGCTGGGAGGAACTTGGTAATTGATTGAGAGAAGGACACAGGGAAAGAGGAAAGGTATATCTGAGTGTCATCATCATAGAGATGGAAGGACAGGCCCAAATCGCGAAGAAGGGAGCCAAGAGGAAGTAAGTAGATGCGAAAGAGGAGGGGACCAAGGACTGAGCCCTGAGGCACCCCAAAATGAATGGACGTGGGCTCGTAGAGTGCCCGAGAGACCAAGGAAAGTGTGAAGAGGATCAAGGAGAACAGTGCGGTCGATGGTGTCGAAACCAGAGGAGAGGTCTAGGAGGACTAGAATGGACGTACAACTTATATCGGCTGCTCTACGTAAAACGTCTGAAACATTAAGAAGAGCGGTTTCAGCAGTGCTTCGCTTTTAACCCCGACTGGTACATTTTATCGATATTTCAGTTAGAAATATGGTCATTAAGGCGAGAGAAAACCACTCTCTCGAGGATCTTAGAGAGGAATGGAAGCTGTGAGATAGGGCGATAGCTAGATGGTTCAGAGGGGTTAAGGTGCGTTTTTTTAAGGATAGGACGAATTGAGGCATGTTTGAAGGAAGAGGGAACCATCCCTGTGGCAAGTGAAGAATCAGTGGGAGGATTTGGTTTCGATCAGGCACGGATTCAGGAGGGGGGGACTTAAGTCCCCTGCTGCCAAATTTCAGAGCCGTTTATGTTTATTTCCTTTTTAGACCATACTTGTATTCTGCTATTCAGACAAAGTTCTGTAATAATATAGAATATATATAATTTTTTTTAAACCGTTGCAATCGAGTGTATCATATATGATACATGTCTAAGATCAGGTTAGTCTAAAAAATAATGATTAAATTCACTATTATACCTTAGCTGATATCCAAGAACTACAATAAACCACAATTCTTAATTTTCTGATTGTGCGAACAAAAAATGGATCTGAGAGAGTTCGCACTCCTATGTGTGAAATAGTTATTTATTAGCAATACTGTTTAAGATAACTATTATTAATGACGAATTCCCTTTTCTCAGACTACTCAGCGGGAGGAATTCTGGTTAGCCCCCAACATATTTTTATCCTGGGTTCGCCACTGGCTTCGATGTGGTAAACCGGATGTTTTATCTGGCTATGGCACCGATAATTATGCAAGAAGTTGTTAGATAAGTCTGAAAAATGTGAAGTTAACTGGAGTAGATAAATTAACCGATATGCTAAAAAATATTGATTAGTGATAAGGAATGGGTTTAATGGTAGTGTTGTCATTCCTTAGGAAGTACGGATGTGAAGAAGGCCGTAGTAAAAAGCATTATGGCAGGTTCTTAGATTTTATGGTGTGGGTGTTAGATTGTTGAATGATGTAAAAGCTGTATGGTAGAAGTAAAGGCCTGCATTCTGGTGGAATATGGCTTCGAGTGTGAGGCATGCGTGGATAATTTTACTATCATTTACTGTAATCCATAACCCTATATTTTAAGAACGAGATTTTTTTGAAGGTTTAAATTTGATTTTTTCTTTTAGTTCCGTTGTCACCAAAGTAGATTTAATTTTTTTATCAAAGTTATTTCTAATAATTCCTTTATAATATCAAAAAATAAAATGGTCAAGTTCATAAATAAATATAAGTATCAAATTTTTCTGAATTTTTTAAAACTAAAAGAATTACAAATGGTGAAGTTCAGAAAATTTCTTAAAATTTTGGCATGGAAATTATTAGAGCAAATTTAGATGGAGAAAAAAAAGTATCATGATAGGCCGTAGGACACAGACCGAAAGTCTGCCAGCGAAGCGCAAGCTACTTCTGTAAGGAGGAGTGGCGAAGCTGTTCCTCTTGTATATTTATTAGCGAAATCCTGAGATAATTAATTTTTTTATAATTTAAAATGAATCAACGATGAAAGCTGGTCGGCGACTAGCCTTCAAAATTAGAAGACGACCAAATTTTTCTCCCTCGAATTTAAGGCGCAATAGCGACTAGGCTTCATTACGCACACAGTTTATAAGGATAGATCTGTAAAGAAAGTGGTGAGCTAGAGAAAGTGAAAATGTATTGGTGATATACATGCACTAGTGTGCAAATTAATTGGGACGGTGATAAATAAAAACAATTGTTCGTAACTACAATTATCGAAGTAAGACTGCATTCTACATTAAGCAAGAGGCATTTCGAGTGAGAGAAGAAGGGGGAGATAGTTAGAATATAGCATGATACTTGTTGTTTTTTGTTTTGTTTTATTATTATTATTAAGGGGGGGGGTTAGTGTGTGTGAGAGTATAGAAAATTAAATTTGCCAGGATACTGGCTGATCTCTTTCCTCCGATGTTTCTCTTTTTTATGCTCTTGTAATTGCTTTTAGGATTGTTTTTTTTTATTGGTTGCTTCTAAGTTTTTCTTTGTCTTCTTTATTATTATCATCATCATCACTAACTCTATAATTTAAGGTTTTTTTTCAGTATTTGAATAATGTTTTCATCTTAGTTTGGTTATGACGGCCATAAGATATGTTTTTTATCAAAGTTATTTCTAATAATTCTTTGATAATATCAATAAACAAAATAGCGAAGTTCAGAATTAAATATAAATATCGAAATTTTGTGAATGGTGAAGTTCAGAAAATTTATTTTTATATATCTTCTATAACTCTATATTTTTGCAACGTGATTTTTTATAATTGGCGAAGTTCAGAAAATGTAAACAAATTTAACCATGGCTGTTTTTTTTTAGATTTTAAATTTGAATCTTAGTAGCGAAGCGCAAGCTTCCCCCATACGTGGGAGTGGTGAAGCCATTGCCTGGTCTGTGAGATTTTAGGCTTCGTCATATTGCGGTTTCACTTTATAAACGAGGTTCCTCGGGTAGTTAAACTATTTCACAATTCTCCCAGCGCTGAGGGCCGCAAGTATGGTCTATCGCAGTGGAAAAGGCTTCAAAATTAACCACGGTTGACATTTAACCTAATTTAATCGAAATAAGGCATAAAAATTTAAAATAAATAAATTTTACCTTTAAAAGTTTAATGGGAAATTTGATCTTGATGATTATAACAATTCTTTAATATTGGGACATATAGTTGACAAGGCAACTCTCATTTCTTCATTCACTGTCTGCAATCTATTTTTTTTTCTTGTTTTTTTGTTGCACAATGCAGATAAGATAGTTTCAAAAGTTGAACTATTACTGAACGTGTCCTAGGTCAAGTAGCCTACATTGGTGCGGTCGTTAGCCCTTAGGTACACTTTGTATCGATTTACCCGAGACGCACTGTACATTGTGAATAAGAGAGGGGCTAAAACACTGCATTATGTGATTCTATATACTTCAGGAGCCAGGGTACTGGATTTTCCATCAACAAAAAAGATTTGAAAGCAAAATATAAAAGCTTGGCGCAGGGTAACAAGTAGCTGATTGGTCTCATTCCTGCATAACTTGCTTCTTATTAAAGGTAGACAAGAATAGATCAGCTTTATGAAGGAGCATGCAACGACCCGCCATTCTTTCAAAGATGTGAAATAGATGAACAACTGCCAATAATAAAGATTTTTGTTAGTGGAATTAGCCAGGTCATCTCTTATATGATTGATATAATTCTGCCAAAGCATATCAAATAGATCACGAGAGCACCCTGAGAAATCAAATTATTTCAGATTAAATTATCTGCGAAAATTCTTCTTCGACGGAATTCGTCTAGAGACAATGTCGAAATGGGCTTTATTCAACGGTACCATAGTCAGGTACCTAAAAATGACCCCATTCGAAGTACATCCTGAGTTACTTGGGTCCAATTAATCCTAGTTTTAAGATAAACCTTATATCCAAGAGTTTCAAGTTGCATTCTAATAAAATAAGTCTTCAATTTAAGTGATAATCGCGAATGATGGGATGTAGCGATATGAGGTGGGATGGAAACATCAGAAAAATAAGATCCAATAATTACCAAAACGATGAGTGGACCTAGAAACTATCTGATCACAACCAGACACATTCCTAAAATCAAGGGCAACGGCATCATAACAATCAGTTTGGGAAATCGAGCTGAAGCATTGATGGTGGCGTGCATTGAAGTCGCCAACAAAAAGAAATGTTGCTAATGATAATCTTCCTGAATTCAAGCCATGGCTGGAAGAAGGCAATCTACAGTGGTGGCTCGTAGCTAAAATTCGTAGGGGAGCTGCATCAGAATTTATTTATCATCGTTTTAATATTGTGTATAAGGAAATAAACATATAAAAAGAATTTATAGATAAACTTTATAAAATCCTAAACATAACAAAATTATAAATTTTTTACTTACTAATTGTTACTAAATCGTTACAGTTCAAGCTTTAAAAAAAGAAATCCATTCTTCTTGTTTTAATCTTCGCGAAAAGATTTAATTATTTTCTCTTTGATCTCTGGATGACTACTGAGGATTTTTTTCTCCATTGAAAGCTCTGCAAGTGCATTTAGTCTTTCAGAATTGATAGTGCTCCTTAGAATTTTTTTTTAGTTTCAGTGTTGAAAAGCAGTTTTCTGCCTCTGATGTAGTCATAGGAATTGTCAAGAGGATTTTTATCAGTTTCGTAATTTCACTAAGAACATCATCTAGATTAGTTCCAAGATAAATTTCAGCAGCTCAATTATTTGATAAAAGAACCGAAAAAAATGAATTAAATTCTACACTTTATTACATTCAAGAATATAAACACATTTTTAAGCACACCACACGCGCAGAGTAAAAAATAAATACTACCTTTCACCGGCACACCAGGGTCGACACTGCGTGTCCCACAGTGCTCTCTCTCACTAGTGTGCAGTTTCCTATCTCGGACATCGTCAGCATGCGCACAACAGCCAAACACCGCGTCGCTGGAACTGAAGTGCATAGTTCTATACAAGGATTTTTGTATTTTTTCATAAACTAGGGGATGGCTACAGATATTAAGCTTAAGGATTATATAATGTACAAGTATAAAGAAAGAATTAAAGAAAAAACTCATTAATAATAATAATAAATTTCTTATAATGCGCTCTTCAAGATTAATAATAATAAATTTCTTATAATGCGTTCTTCAAGGCCAGAGGCCTTCACAGAGCGCATGTCGGCTGTGGGCTAAGATCAGGTGGGTGAGTAGGCAATCCTGAACAGATGCGTTTTCAGGAGTCGCTTGAAAGTGGTAAGTGAGGCAGCAGATCTAATTTCGGCTGGAAGAGAATTCCAAAGCTTGGGGGCACAGCCTGAGAAGGAGCGGTCGCCCATTGAGCAGAGGGACGAGTGAGCAGTGTTCAGGAGAGGAGCATGAGATGACCGCCGATGGGCGAGATGTTGGGAAAGAGCAGCGAAAAGGTAGGTTGGGGCCTTTTGGTGAAGGACCTTGAAAGTGAAGAGAAGAATCTTGAAATGAGAACGATATCTGACAGGTAACCAGTGCAGTTCCTGAAGCAGGGGCTTAGAAGGGGAGAAGCGAGAGTGACGGAAGAGAAGTCGGGCAGCGAAGTTCTGGACTAGCTGAGGATGACGTAGAGAGGAAGATGTAGATTTACAAGAAGAGAGTTACAGTAATCAAGGCGGGAGGTAATGAAGTTACGGAGGAAACAAAGGGAAGATTTACTAATATTGTGGATATGGGGCTTGAAGGAGAGATGCTCATCAAACACAACGCCCAGATTTCTAACAGAGTCAGAGAAAGCGACAGAGTTTCCACCCAGAGGGAGGGATAGAAAGAGGGATTTAACGTTGTATACTAGAGCGGGGGTACCAACCAGAAGAACTTCAGTTTTGGAGTGGTTAAGTTTGAGGAAGTTAACCGATAGCCAGTCCGAGATAGAAGAATAGGCAGATAGGAGGTTACAGATTCAGTGGGCAATGGTCGAAGGGAAAGAGGAAATAAAGATTTGAGTATCATCGGCATAGGGGTGGAAGGATAGACCGAGATTACGTAGGAGGGAGCTAAGAGGGAATAAGTATATACGAGGTCAGAGACTTGAGGGGTACCAAAGGGAATGGGAGTGGGGTCAGAGGAGACATCGTTAATCACTACATATTGGGTGCGAGACGAAAGGTAAGAGCGGAACCAGTCGAGAGCAGCGCCAGAAATGCCAAGAAAAGAGTGGAGGCGATCAAGCAAGACGGAATGGTCAATAGTATCAAAGGCAGAGGAGAGATAATAGCGAGTGGAAATAGGGAGTGCTGCAGTTCCGCAGTGCCTATTCACGAGCCGCCACTGCAATCATATATGTATGCTATCATCCAAATCAGGATTTCGGTATATACTGTAAATATATAAGTTGTTCATGCGGTAGAGCTTAATAGTCTGCATTTCATGACAAGCATATTTTAGTGGTGTAAGTAGCACTAAACCCATTCGGGGTCTTTTTCGGAACAGGCTCGACATATGGTTAGCCTATGGCGTTCGCGGCAATCCCGAGGTTAATGTTATCCTATGGCGTTCGAGGCTGTAGTGTGAGTACAGCTTGTCAGTCAGTCACATCGACAGCTAGCTTAATAGTTTCTGTCTCATTTATTTCCATTTTAAATCCTTAAAAAATAACGTCATTTTACGGACTTGTAAGAAAGGTTAAAAACAGAAGACGCTGTGGAGTATTTGCAAATGAGGGGCGTTTTGCTTGAACAGAGACTTTGCAAAAATGGGCATATTATGAAACTTTCATTAGCATCTTGTGTTGCCGTTGGTGCCATAATAAGCGTGAATGCAATTTCAGTGATTGATTGTGAAAAGACACTTGGTTTGAAGAATCAAAATTCTTTTGAGACGATAGCTTATTTCATTCACACATGGTGCAAACGGTTTACAATTACTCTTATTTGTGTTCCTTGCTCTAAAAAAACAATTAAAATTGGTGGTGAAGGGTTGACAGTGAAATCGATAAATCCTGTTTTTCAAGACTAAAATAAAACGTAGGAAGAGTGCATCCTCAGCAGTGGGTGTTTGGTGGGCTAAAACTTTAAGGGAGACAAGTGACTGTTTAATATATACTGTACCCGATAGATCAGCAGAAATATTATTAGCTGTATTGACACAATGCGTCAGTACAGCAATCATTTCTGACAAGTGGCATAGCGTTATTGCTAGAGATGCGCTATAATCATTTTATTGAGGACCGCTCAAAAAGTTTTAAGGATCTATAAACAGGGAGTAGACAAACACAATAGAATCCCTTTGGGCTATCGCATAGATGCGAAACGAAAAGAATCAGGCACCGCCTTGTCTTTAATGGACTCGTGCGAATTTCTATGACGAATAAGAAACAAAGGCAAAGATTTGCTCAAACAAATATACGATGACATTGTTGCGCATTTTTGTTGTTTTTTGCTTTTTCTTAAGCATCTTTTTCCTAACCTAACCTAACCTCGCGATAGCCTCGAACTCCTAATTCGCTGCAGGGCCTGTTCCGAAAAAGCCCTCCCCCCCTCCCACACATTCCTAATGTCGACTGCAAGTCCGTAAGCCCGAGGTATATAATTCTTCCATAAAAGTTTCACCTGTTAAAAGAAGAATGAGCACTCCAACACATTAACAATTACGCTTGTTGAATGTGTTATTGTCGAAATGGTTCGACCTTCATGATCACGTGCCCCACGGAAAGGCTTTCTGATAGTTCTGCCAACTTCAAGAAGCTCTTTGAACAGTTGAAGAATCAATATAAATTTACGCCAGCCGAAGCCCAATTTCTCTAAAGGTCTTGTTTTCTAGAGATCCTTCACAGTATTACTAATCATTACCTTATCATCCTGAGATGATGCCATGCGTTTTCTTCCGCCTTTTCCTCGACGCAGTGTTTCCCTCACATGCTGGTGCGCTGGCCAAAGACAAGATGACCAAAGGTACCTAGGATAGGACCTGTGATGTCACGGGGGGGGGGGGTGACCACATGGAGGCCCCCTTGAGATAAGCATGGTCCCTGGGGTGACCCAGCCCCAGACGATAGGATCTTCCATGGGGTCAAACCCGGGCTCGCTGCCAAGCACAGAACCCGATTCCGCCCCTATGCAAGCTCCTAAGACGGCTCGGGTCCCCGAGGCCTCACGAGGAGAAGGGGAACTCCTGCCCTGCTGGTGCTCCTGTGACGGGCAGGACCTTCTCCATTTCAGAGAAGGATCTTGCCAAGGCCTGCCCCTCAGGCCTAGGGGTTCCTACCGGCGGATGAGAGAAGTGGGTTCATTCCCCGCCCTCTCCTAAAAAGAAAAACAGGGCTCCTCTCCTTCGGCGGGGGCCGCGGGGACGAACAGGTCTGCTGGCGTTTCGTTAAGCGACCAAGCCAAGATCAGCACGTCCGGCCCCGTTGCTTCCGCGGGTGGGGAATCCCAGACGAAGATCAGAACTCCGCAGAGCGGAGCCTAGATTACATCGGGCCCCCTCATTCAGAGTCTACCTGCCTTTTTCTAGCCCGCTGGCCTCAAATGCTTCCATGTTATTCGCTCTACTGATTGCAACATGTTGACTAAAAGCAACATTTTCTATCAGAGGAGAGCTCTAGCTACTGTGATTGGTAGAGAACCGAAGGTGACCCGTTTCTCGGACGGGAACCTTTTGGCGAATGCGTCGAATCCCTCCGAGGCGGCCATGATTAGTGCCTTTTGGACACTTGATGGCACGCCTGTGAGTGTGGCGTCGCATTCTACTATGAACTTCGGGACCTCGAGATCCACCCTTACACTCTTCGTCACTTTCGACTGTGACGAAGGGAACTCATGGACTACTCCATAGATGATATCACCTTAGAGCTGGCTGACCATGAGGCGGTCAAAGTCGAGCGTGTGATGAGAAAACAGGGAAGGACCTCGAGATCCACCCTTACACTCTTCGTCACTTTCGACTGTGACAGGTTCCCTGGGTCGGTGCGTGCCGGTTGATATCGCTACTGTGTGAAGGCATTCGTGCCACTGCCACGGAGGTGCCTACTACTGTCACCGCTTCGGCCATACTAATCGCTCCTGTAGACGCGAAAGGTCGGGGTTACCCGAAGTCTGTGTAAGTTGCCCCAAGGCAGCACACGATAAGTCCACAAGGGGTTCACACCCAGTCCCGGCTAAAACCAGGGCTTCCCTCCCGGAGCCGAAACGGCTGCGCGCCTCCACCGAGTATTAGACTCACAGTAGGCAACACCTCAGAAGTTGGTCGTGTGGCCATCTTACGTGGTTCCTAAAGCCCACCCCCGAAAAGACGACAGCACTAAAGGATCTTCGTCTCCTTCGCCCACACCCAGTGGTAAGCTGGGTGGCTTGGAAACGGTGGATCCTCCAAAAGAGGGACCCCGCCTCCCAATCAGCCCCGCCCGCCTAAGGTTTCGATGCGGAGAGAGGAAAAGACTCGCATGGCGAGCCCGACCTCCTCCGATAGGTCCTCGAAGGCGCAACACCTTCAGCGCATTCTCCGGCCAGCAAGGCCCAGAGTTCTGCCTCCAGGAAGCATACGGCCATCCACGTGAGAGTCTTATCTTCGAAGAAGGACCCCGTATCTCCTCTGAGCTAGGCCTGGAGGGCATATTCCTTCAATGGAAATGCCCCGGACTCCGGGCCAACTGGGAGGAGCTGCACAGGCTCCTCTCCTCCCGTTCCCCGTTAGCTATCTTTTTGACCGAGACCATGCTGGGTGCGTGCCCCATGCCCACCCTCCCGTGGTATAAGTGTTTTGCGACCCCGCCACTACGTGATTGGGGCTGGACAGGAGGATGCGCGATTTACACCCGCCATCATGTCTCCGTTCTTCTCTTCGCTTTAGATACCTCCGTTCAGTTGGTAGCTGTTTAGCTGCCCCTGGATAGGAGGTATACTGTTATTTCCGCGTACATTCCACCGTCAGTCGACTTCGACGAAGGGGACTTCGGCCACGTCGTGGCACGGTTGCCGCGACCCTTTCTCTTGCTCAGAGATCCGAACGGTAGACACACCCTCAGGTGAGATTACTCGATTAATCCCATAGGTAAGTCCTTGTCGACCTGATCGACGAGCTGTAGATAGGTGTCCTAAATGTGAATTTCTAAGCACACCCGCTGCTCTTTTTGGCGGATATACGTGTCTTCACTTAACGGGAAGACTCCTCTAGCAGAGGAGTGGAAGCGAGTCAAAAGGAATCGGGGCAAGTTCTCGCAGGACAGCCCTCCCGTTCTCTAGTAGAATGGGACTGCAATCTCGGACCCCGCGTCCGTGGCTGTATCCTTCGCTACCACTTTCTCCGCATTCTCTAACCGAGATGCTGCTCCGCCAGCGCGTTGTCATATTGCCATAGGTCGCCAACTGGACTTTACCTCCAGATGCGGAGAATCCTTTAACCACAGGTTTACTTTGAGTGTGTTGCGTTCCGCTCTCGCTTCGTGCGCAGTCACTGCCCCTGGTCCAGACAATGTCCCGTACGCCATTCTTCGACACCTTGGTGTGTGAGGCATAGCCTCTCTGTTAGATCTGTTCAACAGAATCTGGGTAGATGGTATCCTCCCAGACTCTTAACGAATAGCTACTGTGCTCGCTTTTCACAAACCAGGGAGAGAGCATTCGCCTCCGGCCCGTTTCCTCCCAATCTCTCTTAACCTACTGGGTGTGCAAGTTGATGGAGAAATTGCTAAATGTTAGATTAGCCTTTTTTCTGCACAATGGAGGCCATCTGTCTTCACAGTGCGGCTTCCGCAAGTTCCACTCCACGTGTGATGCTCTGCTCCGACTGGAAAATGCCGTCTGCAAGGCCTTTCTTCGTATACAGCACTTGACTATGGTGTTCTTCGACCTGGGACTTGGAGAAGGCCTATGGTACCGCATGATGATATGGTATCATGGAGACACTCCACACGATGGGGGCGAGGGGTCATCTCCCAATCTTTATATCTGAATTTTTGCGAGGTCGTCGATCCTCGTATGGGTGGAGGGAGGGGGGGCTCTCCGGGCCAATGTAGCAGGAAGAGGGTGTCCCGCAGGGAAGTGTCCTCAGTGTCACACTCTTAGCCCTGAGCATTAATGGCATCACATCGGTGCTGCCGGAAGATGTTCTCGTTATGCTCTATGTGGATGACCTTTCGATCTCTTTTGGCGCTGCTCAGATGCCAATTCTGGAGTGTCGACTACGGATGCGAGTTTTATGCATCCGCAGCCGAGCGTGTATTGTGGAAGGTGGACCCGATCCACCACACCGGCCTTCGCCTGGCGACCGGTGCCTTCCGCACTTCTCCCATTGAAAACCTACCTGTCTATGCTGGGGAGATTCCACTCGCTCTGCGCCATGCACAGTGCATAATTCGCCTGTACGCGCGATCCTGGCGCCTCCCTCAGCCGCCAACAGCTCTCACTGCTTTCGCAGCTGATCTCGACGGCGCCTATGCTGCCGATAGACGCCAGTCATACCCTAAGCACTTCGGCTTTAGGGCTAGGAAACGCCTTCAAGAGTTAAGTATAGCTCTCAGGCCGGTGGCGCCCCTGGTTTTGCCCAGGAAGCCACCCTGGAGGATACCACCTTTGACTATTTGTCGCCACTTCTCTGCTCCCAAGGCTTATACATCGCTGGGAGTATTGCGTTCGGCCTTTTTGGAGCACACTTCGTGTCACGCTGAAAACGTCCCAGTGTATACGGATGGTTCTAGTCTCAAGAGGGGGTCGGTTTCTACGCCGTATTTCCTTTGTTCCAAGTCAGCGGGGCTCTGCGTCTGTCTTCACAGCCGAACTGATTGCAATACACCGCTAGGTACGGGATATAACGCGACGTGCCCGGTTGGGAGACTGGAATCTACGCATCCCTTGGTTCACGATATCCCTGATGCCCCGGTTTTGGCGAGCCGAGTGGATGTCGAGATTATCTTCTGCTGGGTTCCTGGACATTTAGGAATTGCAGGGAATATCGCGCCGATGAGGGCGCCAAAGAGTCCGTGAGGTCTGGGCGATGAGACCAGCGTTTTGCTTTTCCTCACACCGATTACACGGCAGGAATACGGGCAGCTCTCCGGGCTGTCCCGTGACGGCTTCAGGTTGCTTTGTGTCGTCTCCTAATTGGACACACTCGCGGGACGCACCGCCATTTGATGGAACGCTCGCCTACGCTATACTGTTTAGACTGCGTTATCCCCCAGACTGTTCGGCACATTCTTGTTGAATGTCCAAGTCTGTGTGATCTCCGTTCTCGCTTGTCCCTTGTACCCGGGACGTATTTGTGCACACCGAATTCTGGACTTTAACAACTTTTTGGAGGAGGCTGGCCTCATCCACTCTAGTTGATTGTTTTTGTAGGTCGCATGTTCCTGCGCCGCGGGAAGGCGGGCCTACCACCGACGCTGGAGCCCGCTCTCTTGTTGCCATTTTGCTTTTTAGTCGTTTTTTTTTGTTTTTCTCTTTTTATTTAGCCTTTATTTTTTATCGCTGTTATCGTTATTCATTTTTTAATATAGCCTGGTAGTTGGCTCTAGTGAATACGGCGACTTATGCCCCAAGTAGGCGGCAGTCTCCAGATGGGCTCCTAAATTTTTTTAACAAATGCTTCCTTCACATTTACTAGTCTGGTTGGCTATTCACAATATCACCCACAGTTGGATTTTACTTGGTTATTTTTTTTGTAATCCGTCTGATGATTGAACCAACATGTGTTCTCTCCGAGCTTCAATACTTGTACCCTTCCTAGATGTAACATCCATCCTATATTTAATCAGTAATCAATACGAACACACACGAACCGCTTTATATACAGAGTGCGTCGGTATTTTTCAGGCATTTGTAGGAATGTAGAAAAAGATGCACATAAAACACATTAGAGAAAAGTATATTTAAATGAAAATCGGTACAAATAATCTTGAATTCTTATAACACGCATATTCAATAAATGCACCATTAGCCTCTTTGACTGCTTCAATTCAAGGGTCTGAAGCGTTGACATACCTGAATCAGATGATCTTTATCAATTTTGGACATAGTCTTGTTATAGCGGACTTAAGAGATGGATAATTTTATGTGTGTGTTAATTAACCCCTCTCTCGACGACGCCCCATAAGTAATAGTCCAGAGGATTGAGATCGGGTGAATGACACGCATCCAGGCTTGGGTTGTTTTAGCCCATGGGATTGTGCAGAGTATTCTTGTTGGAAGATGTAAGAAATTAAGTGAGGGGGCGTGACATCTCCCTCATTCCTAACGACTCTGCCCTCTTGACATTTACATCTTACTCTTTTCCTATTTTTTTGGCTAGTCACCAAACGGCTTCCAGACCTGGTCGGTGCCCTAGAGGTGTGTGTGTGGGGGGGGGGGGGGGTCATCACCCAACCAGTCAGCAATGGAGGCTCGTGTGCTCTCCGTCCCCAACACCCCCAGCCTGTTTTAACATGGCCAGTGAGCCCTGTGGACGGATCAAACGATTCTCTTTCGTCTTACCAGATATATGCTCTTCTGATGGTGCATTCTGAAACCTAGAAATTCTTTCGGTTTTTTGTGATTTTTTTCCTTTACTTTCTGCACAAATTCTTAGGTTTTAATGTTATTAGAACACGTTGAATGTGTATTGCGTTTTGATGCTATTGTTGGATCCCTATCAGCAGCTTCCAAGTATTTTCTAACTTTCAGAAAGCGAGCGATCTCGATATCCTTTTACTGAGCTTTTATGGCAACGATTTCGGAGTGCTTTTTCATTTGTTTCGTCACTTTGTTATTGATTATTAATCTGAATAGGAAATTTACAAAAAATAACTATAAGAAAGTTAGAGCTATTCAAAGTGACGTCCTCAAAATACTGACGCAGTCTGTGTAACAACTGCTCACATAGCACTAACTGCGCAGTCGCCATGATGCCTCTTAAGAGAAATAGCACATTGCAGTCGACTCAGGATTGATTCGCTAGTTGCTAAAAGTGACTCTTATTAGTTGGATAATTGTCATAAGTGACTGTTACTAGTCGGATAATTCTCAAAGCGACTGTTACTAGTTGGATAATTGTCATAAGTGACTGTTACTAGTCGGATAATTCTCAAAGCGACTGTTACTAGTTGGATAATTGTCATAAGTGACTGTTACTAGTCGGATAATTCTCAAAGCGACTGTTACTAGTTGGATAATTGTCATAAGTGACTGTTACTAGTTGGATAATTGCCAAAAGTGACTATTGCATCATTCTGAAAATAAAATAATCCAAACTTTATAATAATTTTTCCCCAAACTACTATAAAATCCCTATGTTCGAATTAATTGGCACACTAGCCGCAGATCCTCTGGTTTACCACACATTTCAACCTTCTAGTCCCTCCCCCCCATTTTAGGTCCTCCACGCTAATTCACGTTCTAGTCTATTTTGCCCCCTCCATCCGAATCGCTGGGTTCTATCAAGGAGCAGAGGTTGTTAGACATGGCTCTGTTCCACCAGGTACCTGGAGGAGTAGCACGCCCTCCCGGCCCCAGTGCCCACGGCAGTTTTGAGCTTAGATTAAGATTACCTGGGCTTTATTCCCTCTTGACATTCACATTTTACTATTTTCCTATTTTTTTGGCTAGTCACCAAACGGCTTCCATCCCTAGTCGGTGCCCTAGAGGTGTGGGGGGTTGGGGGGGGGTTTCATCACCCAACCAGTCAGCGATAGAGGCTCGTGTGCTCTCCGTCCCCAACACCCCTAGCCTGTAGCAGGATCTGCGGGTTCTTCCATGCATCTTCACTTACGCCATCTTCACCACTTTCTCTACATATCTCTCTCCTTGCAAATCCTCGATGTTATTGCGCTTACAATTCGAGGAAAATAAAAAAAGCTCACGATTTCCAATGCGGAGTTTCTGTTGATGGCGGAACTCTGTCCATTTTTGTTCCACTTTCGTTCCATTAAAATAATCCACCCAAGTGGGGGGGGGGTCGTGACAAGCATTAGACTCATTTTCCTTTTTTTTGCTAGTCTTCTATCTCTTTAAAGGCCAGTTTATGCAGTGGATTAAGGTTTTAAACTTTTTCTGTTTTTTCTTTATTTTTTCCTTTGTTTTTTTTTTTGTTTTTTTAATCTAGCCTGTAAGGTAATTAGGGCAACTTGTGCCTTGTAGGCTGAAGGCATTCGCCAGATGGGCGCTATTTAAAAAGTCCACAAAATGGAGCATTGCCCCAAGTTCGGCAACCTTTCCATCGAAGCCCTTGTTGGTGGAGACGAGGATGATTCAATATAGAACGGTGCGAGTTTCCTCGTAAAGCTTCGAAACGAAGGCTTATTTAGGTGTTTTCTCATTCCTTATTTCTGATCGCTCATGACGTCGTTGGTGATGCCTTCGAAAGGAATCCGAAGCCTTCACTAAAGGATGCCAGGGAAGAAGGGCAGGAAAGCCGAGGGGGATAAATTGTGTTGATCTCGAGTGGACGGCGAAAGAAAATAGTGGGCTGGTTGAGACGAGAATCCCGGTTTATTTTCATTTCAAAAGACGAATTGAGAGGAGACAGAATTCTTTAAACTGTGTTTGTTTTACTCACAAATTGGGTAGTTACATGTGTATACACCTAAGACTCGCTTTTATTTTTGTATGCGTGATAAGTATTTATGTATACGAAATGTGTATTGTTTATTATTCCTAAGTAGGAATAGGAGAGAACAAGGGTCTCGGATAAGAAAAGACAAATACGTCTGAATGAAAGTTGAAATTTGTTTGCACAACTTTCATTTCGACGTTAAAAATAACTAAAATTTCAATTTATGGCTAAAAAAAATAGTAGACCTTTATAATGATTTTGCTTCGCCAAGGCATTTACCCAAATGCCCCAATTTATAAACTCTTGAAATCATTTCAATATATTCAAGACTTATAACAAACACGGATTTCCCACAGTGTGGTCGGTGCGAATCAACGCCCCATCATTTTGTTTATACCCAAGTGCTCTTCATAGTGATCGGTGCCATGTGTTGCAGCGTCCAGACTCGGACGGGGTTCACCCCCTAGGCAGAAGGCCCAAAGCATGCAGCCTCCCCCTCCCCCTCCTTCATCCGTACTTACCAGGCATAATTCAGTGCTGCAGTCACATTTTCATTCTCTTCTAAAGTCTATCTCCGTCCATTCTTCTCCCATACCCATTCCACCTCAGCACACTGTTACAACCTCGTTCACACCACAAATATCTCACCCAATTCCTCACTATCTCTTTACCCTTCTTATACGAACCACCACTCTCTTATATACCAACGCTAACACCAGTATATCTCGTGCAGCCTCCTGGCTCACTCCACACTCCTCTTAGCATTTACACACCCTCCGATCGCCCTTTATACTTTCCTTCTGTTCAACATTGATGAAAATCCTCTTCATCATGTACCACTCATTCACAACGTACCCGAGAACTTAAAACTTATTGTTCAAGGGTAACACCACGAACTCTAATATCACATCTCATGGCAAGAAGGTATCTTGTGTTGACCGCCTCACCTGGTATGCATAGTAGGGTTAAGTGCTCACGTCCGGAGTACAAATTGGGAAGGCCTAGTTCACGGGGTTCAATCGAACTCTCCGACAATGCACACAATTTTTCTACGACTATCCTCTTTATTTTCTCTTCCCGGTTTTTATACCCCTACTATAACCGATGCCATCAATTACCAGTTTGATTTTCGGCCAAAAATTCTCTATTGGTTAAATCTGGTGAATTCCAGGATCAAGATCCCAAAAGCTCTCGTTTATTTTTCGCCAAGAACATTTTTATTGCTTTTGCTTTGTGACAACTTGCTCCATCATGCTGGAAAATGCAGTTATCATCCCTGAACTTTTGAGAAAAGGTGGCGACGAAGCACATTTTAATACCATTTTGAATTCATGGCAATGTTTTTAGGCAAAATTGTTAGTGCTCCAGCTCAGATGAGAAGCAGCCCTAAACACGCAGAGTGGCAGAATGCTTCACAGTGGACACGACACAGGACACATTGAAAGCGCTCCCTTTTCTCCTCCTAAGAAGGGATCTTCCAAAAGCTACAAACAAGGGAGCTTCATCAGAGAATATCACACACGACTCTTTATATTTCATACAAAAGAGAACCCTCTTCGTAAGGTCTTTGTTGGTGAGATGAGGCTTCTTCACAGTGCTTCTTACGTGACTCGAGACCTTTGTCGAAAAGTCTCCGCTTCACTGTGCGCGCTGAAGCGTTCACACCTGCTTATTTTCAATCATGAGCAAGCTTGGCACTGGAGGCAACCCGATCCTTGAGCTGGAACCTTACCAAGAGGCTATCTCGGTGTTGGTGCAGAGCAAAAATGGTCGCACGCTTTTCTTTGGAAATTACCATTTCTGGAATTAAAAAAAATATATATTTACAAGACGTAAATATTACGAAATAGATTATAATTACACAACTTCATTCATTTTACTCATATTTGTCATCATTTTGCCTTTTTCATCGAATATCAAAGCTCCAGAGCATGAAACTTGCCTTCTACAGGAGCAGGACCAGAGCGCGATTTTGAAGTCCGCGAAGGAAGCGGGTTTTTTTTTTTTTTTTTTTTAAATGCTGACTTTTTTAATAAACCTGCACTAATTTAAATATTAGAATAATTATTCCTATCGCGTAAATTTTCAAAAAATGGAAATAAGAAAAATATATATATTAGCCTCAAAACCTTTGGCCATGACTGTACACGGCAGGAATCAGATTCCTGCTGCCTGGCAAAGAAGATAGGAGACAGCCGACGGGATTGCTCTCGTGGAACTACCTGATGTCTCGCTGTCTTGCTGTAGTCTTGGAACTGGGGATACTCGCGGTGCTCTCCTGCACCTTAATACCACGACTGGGGGATCCTCGTGCACGTTACCTGTCCCGGTACCTGGACGAGCGGGGTCGTTACCAATTGACCCTTGACTGCACTTTAACCTTTTAGGCGCATGAGGGAGGTGGGTCTCCCCGCCCTATGCCCGAGCGTGCTTTTCCTTCTTTTTTTTCGTTTTATGGTTTTTGTTTGTGGTTGTTTGTTTTCTCTCGTTTTTTTTTGTCTTTTATCATAGCCTAATATATAAGCGAGCTTGATTACGGCTACCTATACCTTTGTAGACAGTCCTCAGGAGAAACCCTCTTAAAAACCCCCCACTTTTCAAGGCTTAGATTACCATTTCCAAATCCGTCTCGCCAACGCCATGTCATCAGGCTTAGTCACCTTTTACGCCACGCACCGGAGGATTGTAGAGACCCACCTAGCGCTGCCAGTCTGTAGTGAACAACACTACACATGGAGGATTGCAGAGACTTACCTAAGACTGCTACCTAGCATTACACATTATTACACATGTGATATTTCGGTATTGCACACGACCTTCGCCCGTTTCCGACCGTCAAAACATTTGTTTAGGAAAATTCTTTTTAGCTCTAAACTTTGGCTCCATTGCCTTCAGCACTATAGATCGTCTTCAACCCTTTACTGCACACATTCTAGTATATTCCCCTTTTACTGCCGGTCCCCACTTAAAAAATAAAAGGTATCTTAAATTAGTGCATATAGGGGTGTAAACCCCTACCAAGTCGCATTGTTGGGACTGGACCTGGCTCCAGTACTCAACATGTACGCCTCGTCACAGTCTGCGCTTCAGATTTTGTGTATGTTGTGGTTCAGAGTCATCTTAACACGTGGCTAAAATTCTGTGTAATTTAGCTCATGGTTGCGTCGGTGGGCAACACCACAATTTACTTTAGAATCCTACTCTCTACTTCGTGGTCCGAATACCACTACAGGAAGTCAGTTGTTGGCGGAATGTCACCGCATCCAAACTTGAAATTGACATATATATACTGGGCTGGATACCTCCCCTCCCCCCTCCTTACACCCCTACCTCTAATAACCCCATGAATGTGTCGATGGAATTGCGGGTTTAGACCTGATTTAAGCCGGCCTCTCTCTGCTATTAATCCACTACCCCCTTTCCCCACCAAAATCGACAAGGAGCTCTTAGCGCTTCTCTTGATATTTTGGGGTTGTTATTTAATTATGAATTATTTTTTTCTTTTCATTCTGGGATTTTGCGTTTACTTTCTCAACTCTAACTGGAATATACGGATATGGCGTGGTTATTTCTAACCTAAAATTACGCTGAAATAGTTCTCAAGTCTTCGCCTCGCTATTGCAGTCTCGGCAGTTGAGCGTGCAAACCAAAAATCCAAAGAACAAATTCATATATCTTGTTACTAATATTCTCGTAAACACTGATTGGGGGAATGGGAGTGATGCCGATTGTTTGGGGGCATGAAGGAAAGGAACGAAAAATGGCTTCTGGCTGATTCAAAATCGAGATAACTCGTCAGATAAGGTCTCGGTCGGCATCTCGCCAATCAGCCGTTAAGAAGTTTAAGATGGGCTGTGGCTTCTCCACTCTATAGTTTAGTCTCTTGGCTTGGTGTTATTCATTCAGAAGTAGACAAGGAAGTTTTTGTTCTTGTCCATCTCCCATCTCACAAAAAAAAGCGGAATATTTGACCCTGTAAGTGTTTTGTCGTCGTTTTATTTTGATAGTCATCAATATCTCCGAGCTGCGCGGTAATTGTGCGCTCGTGCACAAATCTCTTAATTTATTATAGTTTTGTATAGGTAACTGATATGCTTCGAATATTTCTTGTTTTTTTTTATAGCCGCTTGCATGAATGGTCTTTTGCAGTCTCCTTCTTTTCTTATGTTTTCTTATGTTGCTATTTTATGTGATTGGTGATATTTGTAGGTTTGTTACATGACTCAACACCTCACCGAAATTGTCCCACACCAAAATATTTTAATTTCCTTCGCCACTTTTCGCCATTCTTTTTTTTTATTATTTATTTACTCCTGAAAGAGGGTTCGAATTGTTGCTTTTGAATTTTCGACTCTATGTGAACTTTTTTTGGCGACTTTGAATGTACCCACCGCTATAAATCACAATCCGGTGTCTGAACCGGACGAGTTCTCTACTTATTCTTGTTCTTTCTCCTTATTCTTATTCTTTCTCCTGTAAATGAACATGTGTAGGATTGCATCTCACAAAATCAGATGTCAGTGAGAGCAAGGTTAATTTAATTATTTTGCCTCTGCCTCCTTTTTTTCCCTGAAATTTTTATCGCTAAGCCTCGTATCATAATAGATTTTTTTATTTTTTAAATATATTATTAAAAACCCCTTTTGCTGCTTGGTTCGTCGATCACGATTTTCTATGCAAGATGGCTGAAAAGATTCGCCCTTATTGTATCATTGGTCACTACTCTCATTATTCTCGTCTTCTAATTGTCTCTTTAGATTATAGAACCTTTTTTTTTAATATTTAAAATAATTATTTCGACTTTTTCTCCTTCTTATGTTTTTGCACCTCGTGTAAAGGAGCCGGTGATCGTTGAAGCTTTGTGGGATGCCTCCTAAGTCATTACTTATTTCCGTAGGATAAAGTGAGCATCCTGTTTCGATTACAAGAATAGTTGCTGACCTTCTGTAGGCTACGGTCTTATCGCATTCCAACCTTCTTTCCTTTGGCAGTTTCCTCTTTATATAGTGAACTGGCCACGTTTCTGTTATCGATTATGTTTACTTTGTTTTATCATTTACTCTATTCTTCAAGATACTCGTTAAATCACTTGTTTGAGGTAATTGTTTGTCCCCCACGCTTTAGTTGATTGATAACTTGACGTGTGTATAATCATGTCAACTTTTCCCCCTTCCTCTGTCTGGTTCCATGACCCCATCTGTAATTACAAACTTATGGGGCCGGGTTTTCTAAACAAAGGTTAAAGCAAAAGTTGGCCGTTCATCCTGAGTCAATTTGTTTCAAACATCCTGAAAGGGTCGAATTTTGTCCTCAAAAATGACCGACCGACCCATTTTAGAGCAGCCCGGCGGCGGCCGGTCAACCTCTTAGGTTTAGAAGAAATCTCATTCATTCTCTTCATAGATGATTTTTTTTCGGCAAAAATAGAAGCAGAGTTGTTGAATGAATATATCACCCAAATTTTCCCATCAACACCAAAAAATGCCTTCTCCACTCGTCCATCTTTTTTTCCGTGTCACTGGCCCTTCATAAGGATTGGGCATTTGTTGCTGTATTTTCACGTTGTTCACCCCGAACAGAAAGCCCCAAGCACCCCCACTCAACCCCATTCATGCCTACTTCAACTCCTAGTCAATATTATCCACTTGTACCCCCCCCCCCCCACTTCTTCCCGGCTACGGGTTAGCAGAGTAGAAACGCTGACTCCTATTACAGCGCTGTTAAAGTGTGACAAGTTGCCGGATGGAGTGAGGATTCAGATCGCCGACGCCTGTTGGCTTACGTTGTAGAGATACCTGTAGTTCGTCCCCACTGAGAAATAAAAGGTATCTTAAAATGAGTGTAGTTGGTGATAAAAATCCCCCCCCCCCCACCTCAACGCCTTATTTCGCTTAAACACTTAAATAATAATTAATTCATCTTCTGCGCATCTTCCAACCCTCAGCACACTTTCACGCAGCCTAGTATATTCTCTTCTTCAACATATACTCATCTATACTTCGAATATTCTCGGTTACAAACTCATCTATATATTTTTCCACGTCAACAATAGTTTAAATAAACAGCTGAACTGTAATTGTGAATTTTTCATAAAACTGTTGGAAAATAGCAATACATTACAAGATACGTGCAAAAAGTAGAAATTGTTAAAATTAATTGCAATTAATTTTAACAATTCCTACCTTTTACCGACAATTTACTTTATAAACAGGCTCTTCATAAAATGAATTTTGGCTAAGGCTCTGTTTAGTTGAGATCAACGCGGTTGCTCGTTGCCTCAATGTGTTCGCTTCGAATCCCACTTCAGTACGCAATTTTTCAAATTAGGAATACACAAATATATTCTCATCACGCGTTATCCTATATATTCGCCGCATGTTTATCTCAATTTCTCCTTTGTCCTTTGAATTCACAATTAATTTTTTTCTCTCTTTATCACAGTCCCGATCGAGCTTGCGAATTGTGGCTTAAAAGCTTGTTGATTCGGATGAATTTTTTGGTCCTCCGCGTAGCCGATTGAGATCAAAGCGGTTGCTCGCTGCCTCAATGTGCTCGGTTCGAATCCCACTCCACTACCGAATTTTTCAAATTGGAAAATAACTTTTTCCGAAGTAAAAATTAGCCTGTCTTTCTGTTTCTTTCGTGGATACACACACACACACACACACACACACACACACATATATATATATATATATATATATATATATATATATATATATATATATATATATATATATTAGTGTAGTTGGGTAGCAGTCTTTCCTGAATGCAAATTTTGTTGAAGACCATGGTGTATTTCGCCTTTCTCTTTTTCTAACTATCTTTTTTATTCCATCTTGTAGATGGTGGATCACTTGTCCTGTATTCATCTCTCTTTTAAATGAATGTGTTTGGTAAAAACGAAACTAAATTGCTAAGCTTTCGATCTTATTCGATTATCTATTGATTGATCCACCATCTACAAGATGGAATAAAAAAGATAGTTAGAAGAAGAGAAAGTTGCTAAAGGAAATTAATTAAGGCAAAATACACCATGGTCTTCAACAAAATTTGAATATATATATATATATATATATATATATATATATATATATATATATATATATATATATATATATATATATATATATATATTGAAACGAAGGAGAGAGGAAGAGAAATAAAATAATGTTAATACAAAATCAATGCAATAATTAAATTGACAAATCAGGTTCCCATGAAAATGAAAATTAAAAAAAAAATTAGGAACATAAGTCAAAGCTAATTATAAGAATGAGTTTTTTCATAACATCAATTTTAAAAAGGCCAGGGGAAATGTTAAAGTTGTTAATTTGGCTTATACATGAACATTCAACAAGGTTTGTTTTAAAGAGTCATTTGAGCTAAAGATAAATTTTGCTGAATTCCAATTAATTAAGTGGTTATTTTTGGACATATGCACAAAAAAAACACTTATTTACAGCTCTCCTAACATTGTATTTATGCTGACTAATACGGACAAATAATTTCTTTTCTGCCTGTCCATAATATTTACTGGGACAAACAGAACATTCGACCGAATAGACTCTCCCAATATTATTGTGAAATAGACTGTTTTTTATAGTTGACTCGTATTTGAAAGGATCCCCAATCGTCCATTTGGCAGCAAGTTTTTTATGGCTAATTTGGAAGAAAAGATTTTTTTTCTGAAGTTCCTAATTCATGTAGACCAACCTTTTATAGACGTTTTGTAGATGACTCCATAGCGAGAATTTCTTAATTTTTTAAACACCATCCACCCTGGAAACTGAAAGTAATAACACCCTTCCCTTTTTAGATATTTTAATAAGGAAAAATCAAAGTAATATAGAAACATCAGTTTATAGGAAGCCCACTAATACGATGTCAGGATTAAACTTTTTTAGTAACTTAGATTTGAAATATAAAATCTCGTCCATACAATCTTTGTTCTTCTTATATTCCTTGGGCCTTTTAAGCAATGGTTTTCCTTTAAATATTGTTGAAAAATCAATCCGCACATTTTAAAGTGGAGTTTACCAACCTTGTCACCCGGAAATAACGGTGGCAAAAGACAGACATTACTTGTTTATGCCAGAGCTGGGTATTTATAATAAAGTCCTTAACCGAAAATTACACGCATTGTTAAAGAAATATTTTTGTCAAATAAAATTTCAAATTGCCTTTATAAACAAAATAAATATAAAATCTTTCTTTAAAATATAAGATCCAGTTCCAAAGAATCTTAGGAGTTCAATAATATACTTATTTAAATGTCCTGGGTGTTCCCATGGCAAGTACATTGGAAGCTCCGTGAGAACTCTGAAGGCAAGATTCTCTCTCGTCTCTTAAGGACATAAGTAATCGAACTAGCAAAATAGTTCAACTAAAGAAAATTCGGCAATCAAAGATCACGCAATAAAATGTAAAAGTGATGAAATCTCGATAGAAGATTTCAAAATTTTAAAATCACATAAATGCCAAATTACACTTCGAATCTTGGAAACATTATATATAAAACAGCTCAACCCAGACTTAAATAAGTGATTTGTCGTCGGTTCCCCTCCTACTAAATTAAATTAAAAAGTCAATAGTGCTTAGTATATCATTTAATAATATATATACATATTTTTTTATCACTAACTATAATTTAAGAAGGGGATTTTTTGAGTATTTGAATAATAATTTCATCTTAGTTTGGTTATGACGTTTTTTTATCAAAGTTATTTCTAATATTTCTTTTATTATATCAAAAAACAAAATGGTGAAGTTCAGAAATAAATATAAGTATCGAAATTTTAAAACCCAAAGAATTACAAATGGTGAAGTTCAGAAAAATTTAACCATGGCGGCTTTTTTTTTTAGATTTTAAATTTTAATTTTAGTAGCGAATCGCGGGGGAGTGGCGAAGCCATTGCCTGGTAGTTCAATCTTACTTATGAAATTTAAGTAATTTTTGCAGTTATTAACTAAATTAAATTAGTGGCAAAGCCATTGCCTGGTTTTAGGATAAATCTAAACTAATTTTAGAAATTGTTTAAATTCTAATTTTTATTATTCAAAGATACAAGTATCAATGTTATATTTGTATCTTTAGAATTGTGCTTTAGTATGTGTATATATATATATATATATATATATATATATATATATATATATATATATATATATATATATATATATATATATATATACCAGGCACTTGCGGCGCTTGGCTACTAGGATTAAAATTTAAAATTAAGAGAAAACAGTCATAGTTAAATTTTTAGAAATTTTCTGAACTTCGCCAATTATAATAATTTTAAAAAGGAACTCTAAACTAAATTTCCCCCCTTTCAAAATATCATGTTGCTAAAATATAGAGTTTAAAATTTTTACAAAACTTCGATACTTATTTATTTGGGAACTTCACCATTTTGTTTTTTAATAATATAAAAGAAGGATTAGAAATAACTTTGATAAAAAACTAAAACTAAGATGAAATTATTATTCAAATACTTAAAAAAATCCCTTCTTAAATTATAGTTAGTTTTGATGATGATGATGAGAAGATGACGGTATTATGGTCGAAACGTTGCCACTAAATAAATTTTAAAAAATGTCAGGCAGCAATTTTTCTTCTTTTGGTATTTCTGTTAAAAATTAAATTCAGGCTCTCGAGAAGCAATCCTCATCACTATATATATTCCCATTATGAGAAAACTTGCAGAAAACTTTTAAAGGCCGAATTGGACACAATTTTCTTGGACACCTGTCGCATGTGTCAAGTGTATCCTAAATTTTTGTACTTTAAAGTATATTGCAAATCTCTTTATAACTCTCAGTTCTATAAAGACTCACTCGATTACTTAATTAATTATGATATTAACTCGAAAACGAAAAAGGTCGATGAACTTTCTCCTAAAGTGTAAGCCTACTTTTCGTCACTAATAAATAACTTAATCATCTTTATTGGACGAAACAAAACGAAATTTAAAAATGACATCATCCAAACACATAATCGTAAGTTAAAATCTCTTGGTATAAGTTTTCCAAAATTTTTGGACTCCAAAAAGTAGTTACAAATCTTACAATTATCATCTCTCAGATCGAGAAAGATATTTGCTCTCACTTGGGTTAGAATTTAAACTTCCCAACCTTTCTATTTCAAAACCTACCTTTATGGTTCATTTTGAGAAGCTGGCTAAAGACTTAAGATGTGCCTTGCGATGGCTCTTTCAATAGATTTCCGACCGAACTTTCGAATATTTCCCATGAAATATACCAAAAATTCAATCTATATAAATCCAATTCAATTATTTTTCGTAAATCTGACGTAAAAATTCTTCATAACTTGGGGAATAACAGGAAACATAATTACAAAACCAGACAAAGGAAATGGAGTAGTCATATTAAATCGTGAAAATTATATAAACAAAACACAAATTATATTGGCAGACTCGTCTAAATTTAAAAGATTAAAAAATATGAAGAACAAATTATAACTCAATTGGAAGACAGTCAATCGACTTCTTAACAACCTTAAATCTCTTTCTATTATCAGCATTAACTTTACTCAAAATTACATGCCACTGGTTCTGGCTTAGCAAAAATATATTGTTTCCCTAAAATACATAAACCTGGAATCCCATTACGCCCCATTTTAGCCTTTTATAGTTTACCAGCATACAAATTAGTAAAATATGTATACACAATCACCAATTCATACAATTTTCAAGAGGAATTGATGGCATATAAAACAAATTCTGGTAGATTTTTAGTAAGTTACGATATTCAGTCTCTATTTACAAACATACGTACCTGTTAATCAAAGACATTTATTTTAGACAAAATTTTTAAGGACTCTCCAAATTTCCATAGTTTCAGTAAATTACAATTTAGTTCCTTGTTTGATCTAGTTGATGGTAGTAAGATTTATCAACAAATTGATGATATCGGTATGGGGTCCCCAATCGGCCATTTAGCAGCAAGTTTTTTTATGGCTCATTTGAAAGAAAAGATTTTTTCTGAAGTTCCTAATTCATGTAGACCAATCTTTTATAGACGTTTTGTAGATGACTCCATAGCGATATTTAAACAACGTGATCAAGCTTGAGAATTTCTTAATTTTTTAAACACCATCCACCCTGATATTAGATATACAATGGAAACTGAAAGTAATAACACCCTTCCCTTTTTAGATCTTTTAATAAGGAAAAATCAAAGTAATATAGAAACATCAGTTTATAGGAAGCCCACTAATACGATGTCAGGATTAAACTTTTTTAGTAACTTAGATTTGAAATATAAAATCTCGTCCATACAATCTTTGTTCTTCTTATATTCCTTGGGCCTTTTAAGCAATGGTTTTCCTTTAAATATTGTTGAAAAATCAATCCGCACATTTTAAAGTGGAGTTTACCAACCTTGTCACCCGGAAATAACGGTGGCAAAAGACAGACATTACTTGTTTATGCCAGAGCTGGGTATTTATAATAAAGTCCTTAACCGAAAATTACACGCATTGTTAAAGAAATATTTTTGTCAAATAAAATTTCAAATTGCCTTTATAAACAAAATAAATATAAAATCTTTCTTTAAAATATAAGATCCAGTTCCAAAGAATCTTAGGAGTTCAATAATATACTTATTTAAATGTCCTGGGTGTTCCCATGGCAAGTACATTGGAAGCTCCGTGAGAACTCTGAAGGCAAGATTCTCTCTCGTCTCTTAAGGACATAAGTAATCGAACTAGCAAAATAGTTCAACTAAAGAAAATTCGGCAATCAAAGATCACGCAATAAAATGTAAAAGTGATGAAATCTCGATAGAAGATTTCAAAATTTTAAAATCACATAAATGCCAAATTACACTTCGAATCTTGGAAACATTATATATAAAACAGCTCAACCCAGACTTTAATAGTGATTTGTCGTCGGTTTCCCTCCTACTAAATTAAATTAAAAAGTCAATAGTGCTTAGTATATTGTTTAATAATATATATATAATTTTTTTTAATAGTTCAATATAAATAAAAAAATATCAGCAGCAATTTTCCTTGCCTTGGGCCTTTAAAAATACATCTATAAAAAATCACGCGTGCTTAGTATATTGTTTAATAATATATATATATAATTTTTTTTAATAGTTCAATATAAATAAAAAAATATCAGCAGCAATTTTCCTTGCCTTGGGCCTTTAAAAATACATCTATAAAAAATCACGCGTCATGTGATTTTCAATTTATATATATATTTATATACATATATATATATATATATATATTGGTGACACAATCCAGACTTAAATAGTGATTTGTCGTCGGTTTCCCTCCTACTAAATTAAATTAAAAAGTCAATAGTGCTTAGTATATTGTTTAATAATATATATATATATATAATATATATATATATATATATATATATATATATATATATATATATATATATATATATATATATATATATATATATAAATTGAAAATCACATGACGCGTGATTTTTTATAGATGTATTTTTAAAGGCCCAAGGAAATGAAAATTGGTGCCACAACCCGAAGAAACACTTAAGAGAATATCACGTGAACGAATCAAAGCTTAAGAAGAAAAATGGGAGATGTAGAGTACGGAAATATAGGACAAACTATTTTAACCGTTATATGAAAATAAATAAAGTTGAATTTGAACCTGTATCATTAAGCGCTCATCGCCAGAGCTACAGCGATCAGTCTTGGTGTTTTTCCGGGTTGTGTCACTAATTTTCATTTCCTTGGGCCTTTAAAAAGAATAAATATATATATATATATATATATATATATATATATATATATATATATATATATATAATTTTTCCGAAGAAAAATTATCCTGTTTTTCTTCGGTAGTGCGTGTGTGTGTCTGTGTTCGTATATATATATATATATATATATATATATATATATATACACACTACCGAGCAAAATTAGAGAATGACTTTCCTATATTAAAATATATTTTGGTGCACACAGTATTACACCTGTGCCCCTTCTGTGTACACGGCCGCAAGTTGGTGATTTTTCTCTTTAAAAAAAATAAAAAGAAAAAAATCGATGATTTTTTTATTTAATCGATTAAATTTTTTCTTAGATTTTGAGTCTTTGTATATTTTATTAATCTCATTATCGCTCAATGAATACATTAAATCATTTTTATTTTAGGATAAAAACTAACAAGCAATTTCCTATAGCCATTTATTCTCTGAATATGAACATCAATTCAAAAGTGCTTTTGTATCTTCATTCAAATTCACTTAATTAATTAGTATCCATACTCTATTATTTCATTTCTTTGGCCTTAGGCTCTTGTAAATGAATACCACTTTTGCTGCTCTCTCTGATCCAAGTCTGTTCCTTAACTTAAACTGAACCAACCCAAAAGAAGAGAACATTCTTTCAACTCCAGCTGAAGAAGCAATTACGTGGTAAACAGCTTGGTTGCGAGTTTTCTCATATCATCAGATATAGAACGTCCGAGTGATAGCCACCAAACATAGAGGACCAACTTTTAATGATTCGTCTGTAAACAAATACAAAAGAAATTGTGATGTTCTGACTTTGTATTTCATTATATCTGGCATGGCATCAGGGTGTGCAGCATGTGCATATTCCATTGCCTCAGCTTCTCTTTCTTGATTGAGCTTCTTGCCTTGTAAGATGGCTGAAGCATATATGTCAGGTAGCTTACTGGAGTTAGGGATTCAGTCACATGTTTGTCAATTTTCTTTTTCATGAGGGTTGCCAGATGGCATCACTCATCAGTGTTGCCAACTTCACAGATGGATTCAGTGTTGCCAGCCAGGCAGTAAAAAAGTTGCTATATTCCTAGACTTGGGGATTTTTCTGGTACTATAGCGAGAAAGTTTGTTCACAAGATGTCACATAAGTCATAAGTGTTTAATTGAAGAAAGCAAAATTTTGATATTTTTCTAATAAAACAAACTTGAACTTCAAATGAATCTGATTAATGAAATACTGAAACTTTAAAGTAAAAACTATCTCACCATATTTGTTTTGCAAAATATCACTTAGAGAAAGGGTTAGTATTCAGGGTACTGAATTAAAAATATCTAGTTAACATTCATTTAAGAAAATGTAAACACTTTAGTCTATGATAAAGGGCAAATATAACATTTCTGATTAAAAAAAAAAAATCAATTTGATTTCACATTGTCAACCCTGCACGGCCGGGTCCAACTTCAGACAGGAGGCCGCCTTTGTTTGATGTTGACACGACTACGCGACGTGCTTGGTTCGAAGCCAGAATCGTGGTTCACAGAGCGCCCTGGGTGCTTGCCTTCAAGGCTTTGGAATCTCCGGCGCGAGCTGGACGGATGTTGAGAGTCTTCTGCTGTGTTCCTGGCCAAGTAGGGATTGCGGGAAATCAGGGCACCAAACAGGACTGGCCGGTAGAGCAGCGATTCGCTCCTCCACACTGACTGCATAGCAGGAAGCAGATCAACCGCCTGGAAAATATAATAGGAAGATGGGAGGCGGCCGACGAAAACCTAAAGTCGGGTGCTATCACGGCCAAATTCTCGACTGGACCTCTTGCGAATGCCTCGGGGCACCTTTTGTCGTCTCCGAATCGGACACACTCGCGGGTCGCAAATCCACATGTTGGAGTGTTCTATTCAACTATACTGCCTCCTCCATTTTATCTAGTTTTGGTGTTAGGTGCATGCTCGGTCTCCTGAGGGACTGGGGTCTACCCCCGGCGCCTGAGCCTCCTTTCTTATTTGCTTCTCTGGTTTTAGTTGTTTTTGTTGCTTGTTTTCGTTCTAATCTTAGCCCATCTATAGACTAAAATATAAACTGTAAAGGTATAATTTCGGCTAGTTATACCCTTGGGAGCACTAGAAGTTCCATCTAGTAGTATGTGCATCTTCCCTACTCCATCGCCCCGCAGTTTGCCCTTGACCAATCTCTCCTCACAATTTACCGAGGGATTCGCCCTCTGGCATTTCGCTTTAAATTTGCGAGAAAAAAAACAAGATCATACCCGCATACAGCCTTTGTAATACCCACTATATTTTCTGCCCTTTCTCGCATCTTCTCATCCTCATATCAACCAATTTAACCTTGCCGAGCACAAGCGCGTCGCCAAATAAGTTCTCACTCGCGCCTCGCACGTTTCGCAATATAAGCATCCGACATTTTCTCGAGGAGTCATTCTGTCCTATTCTTACATCCTCCATCTCTTCTTATCCCACCCCATGTGTACCTAGTGCTTTTGCACACGTTATCCTGAGCACAGAAACCTACCATCCTTTTCTGTTTGTAAAAATGTATCAAAAGCTCCCGCTGTTCCTTCTCACATTCATTAACACTTCCAAACCATAAATCGGACCCAATTTTATTCGATAATCGACCTAACTCGCTTCTCATTGCAGGGCCCATCTACTTCAACCGAGCAAAATTTGAGATTTGCAAATCTGTAATTTCACTCATAATTCTCGATTTTACACCTTCATGCCGAACCTTTGTGCCGCCACAGCTTTTCTCCTATTGGTGTAACTTCATTATAGTACATTTCCTAGGGAAAAGCTGCAAGGACCGACCAAGAATTGTAATGACAAACTTCGCAACCCCAATAATTTTGCACAAAGAACACGAAAGAGTAATGGGAAAAAAAGAGAGAAAGAGTATTGGAAAAAAGAAAGAAAAGTAATGGAAAAAGGAGAAAGAAGAGTAATGGAAAAAGAGAGGAAAGTAATAAGAAAAGAGAAGAGTAATTTAAAAAGAGATAGTAATAGAAACGAGAGAAGAGTAATGGAAAAGCGAGAAATAAGAGTAATTAAAAAAAAAGACATTGTAAACTACTCTGGCTTTGCTCCTCTCTGAGACGATCGAGAGAAGGTTGGATTCTTATTTGAAAACAAATCGTTGTCTGGGAAAGACGCTACAACATATTTTTGTAGCAACCCATTTTGTTCACGGGGTAAGTGACAAGCAGATTTAACGGTTACGTGCCCCCCCCCCTGGCCCCAATCTTCACGTTGTTTAAACTATTTCTCCTAAGTAAATATTTGCGGGAAATGCCCTCGTTGATTTTTTCTTTAAATATAATTACAAAAAGATTCTCCACACACCAACTAACTTAACTTTAACGTAGCACAATCACACAGTGAGATAGTCTCCCACAGCCTTCATTCTCATCCAAGACATCCACAGCGGGTCAATCATATTCTTGCATTCACCATTTCTCCTCACCTTAATCCAATACTTGTGCTAAAAAAACCCGTTTATTACATACAAGTTCCTCAGTACAAAAACTTGCACTCCATCATCACCTAGTACCTGGCTATAATTTGAATTACGGCCACTTATGCCCTTGGAGGAATTCAGTCACCAGATGAGGGAATAAAAAAAAATCTTCACTTTTTCCAAGTTTACCAAAAGTTCCCACAACCATTCGATTCCCATTCCCAATTCCATCCACTGCTCCTCCCAAGTCATTATAAAATTTTGCAGGCCGGGTACCATCACATTTATATAGGAGATGTGAAGCCTGTCTTTTACCCGCAGCCATCTCCAAACTCTTTATTTACTCTTGTTTCCGGATTTTCACTTTTGTGTTAATAATCGATTCTCTTCCCATGCATCCTTAAAGGGAAGTTTGTTACATGATTTCCAACTCTCGTCATTCTTATTATTTTTCTTTTTTAAGCCTCCAACTGAGAACCTCATATATAATGGAGATTTATTACCTACTTTCTCGAAAATAGTTTGTGGAGATCTGCTTTCGTTATTGAACAACAAAGGCAGGTCCATAGAGTCTCGAGTCATCCTTAGGTTCTCTGAGATCTGCCTTCGTTATAGAACAACGAAGGCAAGTTCATAGTCTCGAGTCATTTTCTTTAAGTTCTCTGTGATCTGCCTTCATTAGAGAACAACAAAGGCAAGTTCATAGAGTCTCGTCATCTTTTTTAGGTTTTCTGAGCAATGTACCTTCCATACATTTTCACTTATCCTAACTCCGCAACTTTACGTACTTCGATTTTCTTTTTATTAAGCACAGGTGGCCTCGTTGTTCCTTCCCTCAGCTATTAATATCTTTAGCAGTCTTTAATGATGTAGTGTGGATGGTCTTTTTAAAATCCGGGTAAATTACCCCGTTTTAAGAATCAATTTCAGGATCATTCGTTGCGAATGATTGGTAGAGAAATAGCTATTCCACTAGAATCAGTGATCTCCTTTGCCATTTTTATTTCAAATTCATCGTTTCTCTCCGAGCAAATCACTGAGAATGATATCGCCGTGTTAGATATGGAGGGGTATTTACACTGAAGTGCTAAAGTCCTGGGTTAGGTAACTATCTCCGTAGGGGGTACCTTGTATAGGCTGCTATATTTGATACCCAGACGAGCGGACCTGGTTCTCATAGATGACTTCAACTCTGTCAGGGACAGCAAAAGTTGCTGAGTTTATCCTGTCCCTATATGCACCCCACTTTTCTAAGAGTATCCCCTCTTTTCCCTTATTATCTACGACCAGCTACCTCATGCTGTGTTGAAAGAGAGGCTTTGGAAATTAACTCTTTAACGCTTGCAGGTTGCAAGAGACCAGGATTCGAGGGTTCCTGGGCGTTGGGGCGCGAGGAAGATTGGATTTTGCCCCACCTTTTCACCACATTCCTATAACCGTTCTCGGGTACATAAGGCTGCGTTGCTTATGGCGGTCGTGCTTTCCTGCCTTGTTGGCTGCCGTCCTGTCGACGATTAGTACGATCTATTAAGGAAATCCGCCCCGTCGCTCCGCCTCTCTGGCTGATAATTTGGGAGTTGCGGCCTTTGGGAATCGACTGCAAAATTTCTGGTGCAAACACCTTCATTAACGCACCCAAGGAGGACTCATGAAAAGTTCGAAAACCTTATATAGGATAGGGGGAGCAGCTGGACGCGGAATATAGCTTTTTTCCTAATATTTCAGTTTTTGAAAATTTTCGTGTGCGTTGGTAAGCTTTCAAAATTTCTGACTTCTTTCTTATCAGTGAGGCCTCGCCCAATCTTGGTTTTGGGGTGGGTGAAGAATTCAAGACCACCACTCTGGCCGGTGGAGGTGCGCTCTTCCTAAAGAGCAGCTCCACTAAAGAGGTGTCTCCCTTGTGCTTTCTCAGGGGACGCTCCAACATTCTTGGTTACCCCTTCTTTGGATTAACCCATTGAACGACTCTTTCTAGACGCTTTCCGGGGGTGGAGAAAAGAGATCTAACTCTCGGCCCTCCTCCCTCAAAAAGAAGAAATATAAGACGAAGAAGAACAGGGGTTCCTCTGCTTCCTGAGGGTAAGGATCCGGAGACGGGCGGGTCCTCTACTGTTTCGGCAGGTGATCGGGTCACGGCTGGAACGTCCGCTCCAGAGCCTCTCGCTGCCCCCAGTCAGCGTCAACCGTTTCCTCCTTGTTCGTTCGCCTGATGAGAGCATTACATTCTTATTTCTATGAGCGCATGTACCAGTGGACACCGATGGCTCCTAATTTGAAGAGGTAAGGGGATCGGGATTTCACATATTCTCCCTCTTGTTCAAAGCCGAGGGGACTTATCCAATCGCTGAGTCTCTTCAGGCCAGAACTGGCTGCAATACACACTCAGAACGGAAGATTACTCATCTTGTCCGGTTCAGAGACCGGATTGTGATTTATAGCAACTCGCATAGCGCACTGACTCCTCTCCAGGATTTGGAATCTCCGCACACCCTGGTTCACAGTATCCGTGACGGCACGACTGCCGCGAGCCGGGATGATTTCGAGATTATCTTCTGCTGGATTCCTGGACATGTAGAGATTGCGGTAAATGAGTGGACCAAACAGTCTGTAACCAGATTAGCGCTTTTTGCTCTTCATTATTTTGATTACATAGCTGGAATCGTTTCCTTCCTTCTGGTTGAAATGAAAAGAAGATGGGAGACGCCCGACGGAAATCTAAAGTTGCGTGCCATTGCACTGCGACTTTTCTCATAGACCTACACTCCAAATTCTCTCTGCCAAAAGGGTAGTTTTCTGTCGCCCCCGAATCGGGTATTCTCGCCAGACATAGCGCCGTTTGATGGAGCTTTACCAAGGACTATCCTGCCAAGACCTTGTCGCGCGGAGTTTCGCGCGCGCGACCTGCCCGGTACTCACTACCGTTTGTCCCTTATAGTTGGCACCTTACCATAGAATTATAGTTTCTGGAGGAGGTGGCCCTTCTACATTGCATATAGTTTTTGGGGATGTGTGCATGTTCCTGAGGGAAGGGCCTCTAAAGCGGACCTTTTTTCTTTCTCTTTATTTTTAAAGTAACTTAGAAATAGGGTGCTTTGTCGTTTAGGCAGCTTTGCCCTTGTTTGAGGCCACCAGAAAAGAGCTAAATCTCCTTCAAACGAAGCCAAGGAGATTTTGCTTCGTTTGAAACAAAATCTGTTGCTGTCGCACTTGATTAAATTTCTCGTACGAGACCAGACTTTATGAAGTTGTGAAAGAGCGATCGTAAAGGAAGAAATGGCTTAAATTCACACACTTGCCGGTTTGTATTAAGATGGCTCGGCGGGTAGCAACCTTCTGCTAGATTACACGTGTGAGGGTTAGCGAGGTTTTAATCAAACGTTTTATCTGTTTCATGAAAGATTGGTGCGGATAGTTGGCACTACTTCGCGGCCATCGCTTTTTGTCGCTCGCGCTCTCTCAACTAGTTACTCAGGTTTGTTCGGTTGTTCCTTTCATTGATAAAATCCCACGTGAAGCTGAAGGACAAACTTTGCAGAAATTATTAAATACAAACAGGTGAACCTAACCCACGAGGCTCTTCAAGATGGTGCCTTTAAATTTGTGTTCTTTGCACCAATAATTCGTGTTACGAGCTTTATCATCGTACTTCTTGATCATCTTCGACATGTAATCATTTCCTCTTATTATTACTTCATCTTGCCTACTGTATCGGTAGACAAGAAATTATAATCAATCACCAAATTCAGTTGGTTCGAATGTTACGTCTGCATTTGCGACTAACAGTTAACACAAATTGTGTTGATTCGAGAACTGAGGAAAAAATCGCTTAGAACCATCTTCGTCTCTGATAATTGAAAGTTCGCCATTGTGACCTCCACCCCCCCCTTCCTCCTCCCTTCCCCTAAATCCCCCTCCCCTCAGGAAGGTCCAAACACTTTCCTTTATTTGTTCAAGATCAAAATGAGTCTTGGCCAGATAAAACCCACTAGAATCTGTCTCCGAAGAGGCGAGAGGACGCAAATATAACGCTCTTGGGGAGCTAAAGGCTCTCTTTCTTCTACCCTTCTTTAGCGCACGTACACACACACGTACATATGCATATTAGGAATTTGACGGGTTATTCCCATATTATGGCTCTAAACTTTCTTAGTGTTATGTGAAAATCATGGAATAAGCGTGGAACGCCTAGCATGCAAGCCAGAAAGTGTTTAAATGTAAGTTACTCAATATTTCGAAGTTTTACTTAAATTAACTTGAAAATGCATAAAACAGGGGGGGGGGGGCACTTGGCGCCAAAATTATGGCCTCGAGCCATTCTCTCGGCACCAAGCCGTGTGTTCCGGGTATTATGAGGAAGAGTGTTGTATTTGACCTCTTTAAATATAGGACTGCTCTCTGCAACCTACCTACGTGTAAACTCCACCCGTACACTGGGGCCCACATGTGTAGTTTTTGCGTGTGGCCCAATCTTTGTACACAGTATTTCGTTGTTCTACCGTAGTTCCTTACTTCCTTCAGTGGTTCGTGGTTTGTCAATGTATATAGAGAGTAGGAAGAAGCCATTTTGCGGTTTTATCCAGTTGATGCTGATTCTTTTTTTGTTTGTCATTTAGTTCTTGCACGCTTGCCCTCTCAATTCAGTGCCATTTATTTCGATAAAATATTGAAGACCTTTCGCTTATGAGGCACTTTTGTTTTGGTTAGAGAATATCACTTAAACTCTACACAACAGATCATCCAACACTTAGGGCTATTACTGAAGCCCCCCTCCCCAGCCCCGCCCTTTTCTTTGACACTGGGCTTCCTCATCTGTATCGCTTCGAAAGAAAGGGCATTCGTTTTGCACCATGGGACTCGATCGAGTTCTCCTTTATTACGCATGAGATTAGAATTTTCCCTTCTTTCCTACAATTCCCTTTGGCTCTTACCTGTATTCCAAACTTGTACTCTTCAAGTATTTGTTCTCTATACGGCTTTCTTACTAGTGCTTTTAAATTGTCTCCATTCATCCATCCATTCTCTTCTGGTTTCAGAGAAGTTTGCCCTAAAAAATCTTGTATCGCTTTTTTGTGTCCCTTCCCCCATCCGCGCCCAATTCCTTCGTCAGCAATAGAATGGGGGATGTATTGGATTGCACGTTTTATTTCCTTAAAATACAACAATAAAATTACAAAGAAAGCAGCTTACAAATTTATTCTCTCCTGCAGATTGCGAAATGGGACGTCGCTATGACAACGATGATTTTGAAGTCGCCGAGGATCCCATGTCCCCCTCGAAGAATAAAGGTAAGCAGAGCGTGATGTACTTTCCATTGCCAACTCTGTAAACTTGTTTTTTTATGTTAAAATTGTCCCTTTGTTCTGCGAAATTTCTAAACCAAGACTCCTAAAAAACCGGAAATTATCTCACGACTCGGCTTAACTCAATTCAGAAATGGAGTTTGGTCTATGCGTTGGTTCTCCTTCACTACACTCGCCTTTCACTTACGGCGAGGATCGAACTGTAGCATTAGTGCCAGGAAATAATCTGACGCGACCTACGGCACAAAAAAGAAAAACAAGCAGAAATAATTGCCTGGAATGGTATACATAATTCGACAAGCAAACATAAATCTTTACTTTGTACACACCAGCAATCAGTATAAACCAGAAGCTCCGTGATAGGGAATGAATGCCTTGAAATTCCTGTGGAAATAGAGACTACTGCGTCCGCAGGGAGAGTTGAGATGCTGGTGGTGAGGAGAGCGCAAAAAGAAGCGAAAGTGTGAATTGTGTTTGTTACAGTATTGTGTACAATACTTTACTGTAAAATTATATCATGGTCGATTTATTAAAAAAAAAGAAGAAAAAAATCCTTTTCTTGGGCTTAAATTTCATGTAGGCTGTTGCTAAAATTGCTAGTTTCCATCTGACAACAGCCACTGCACTTGTCAAAAATGACCTCAACCAGACTTATTCTTCCTTTCTGAGTCCCTTTTACATGTTCTGCAAATTAATTTAATAATATAAGTTAAATAATAAATTCAGACTTGGTTATAACTAGCCGACGGTAGTTATTGGTATAAATTAATAAAGCTACTAGTATAGAGCCAAATCACTAAGTCTGGAGATAAGTGTTGGAACCATTTTCCCCCATAGTTAGTAGATATGATCTTTATCATGACAATAACCCATCTGAATCCAAATCGCGATCGATTAGCCTTTAAAACTTTAGAACAACTTCCATCTCTTTAAGAGGAGAGTCAAACTTATACATTAGTTGTTCTTCTGATAGGGTTTCTTTTTATAGAACAGCGGATGACAAAATTAATCTATTTGAAGAAGGATGCGTCCAAAACAAGAAAACGAATAAGTATCAAGGCAGCCATAACCAGAAAACATAATTCTCATAGAAAATTGAACAAAATCTTAATAAATGTGCAGGCCTTTGTTGCACTGTATGGGTGTGATTTTATTCCATTCTTCTTCGAATCTTTAGCAGAGATCTTCAACTTTCGCGGGTTTCCGAGCCATAACCTTCTTCCCTTGGTTTTCTATCGGGTATTAATCATGGCTCTGCGGACAGTTTATCACGTCGATAATCGTTGGTATTTAATAACTTATTTGCTGTTGGCAAAGAGATTTGTCCGGCATGAAAATAGGCTGACGTACTGACGATGTTCGAAAAGAGAGGATCACTGCTCCTGAAGCAGATTCATCACACCACATTTACTTTGCTGCGTGAACGGACTTGGAGACGGTCTCTAGGGTTTGGAAAAGTGTCGCATACCATAACGCTGCCTCCTTAAAATTTAAGCCGTTTTTTTCTTGCATTCTGAATTCAATCTTACACCTGTATCACGCCTTTCCTCGCTGAAAAACACTTTCCCACTTTTCAACACTGTCGAGGAAATGTTAACTAGCGATGACCAAACTAGCCACTCTATTCTTAATAGGGGCGGGTGCTATGAGTGCCACCTCTCTCAAGCAACGCGAGACATTCAGGTTCTCTCCAAACTAACGTAAAATGCAGACGGCTGTTTTTAATTGTTCATTCATCCACATTTGTTACATCATGCGATCTTCCACGGGAGTGTCTTTTCGCCCACTTGCAGCACCCAGTATCTTTACGGAGCTAACTTTTGAGAAATCACACTTACCAATTACAATGTCAGGGTGGGCAACCTGCTTTCTGAAGGATCGTCGACCTTAACTGGTCTTGCCTTGCTTGTGTTAAATGAGTAATAGTATTAGTCTCTAATACATCTGGAGCAGATGACTTTTGCTCCCTCAGACTGCTTGGGAGATTAAGGGAGGAGGGCCATTGATCCTACAATCTGTGTTGTAGGCCCCAACAACGTTACTACAATTAAGAAAGGCCGCGCCTTCCGTGACACTGTCCTGGAGAGACAAGGTTAGGATAGAGGCAGGCTGTTGTATGCTATGTGAATTTTATAACACTCCACTGCTAGCGACCCATGCAACAGCTAGGGAGTGGGAGGTCGATTGCAACTTAAGCTCACACGGGGCACATCCAACTGGAGTGGTCATACTCTAGGATTGCATCCATTTGGTGAGGTTCGTTTCAAATCCACTTGGCAATGACTTCACCACTATTTGTTCTTGCGCTACAGGGTGGCTAGAGTTTTAAAAAAGGAGCCTTGCTTGCTGTGGAACATGTGGTTGATGAGTAGGGAAACACACTTTGCTTTCTTCAGGATTTTATTGAAATTAAGCCATGACAAAAGTAAGGTAGTGATACAAAGTAAAGTATACATGTGTACAAGACGAAACAGATAAACCTGTATTCTTCTAAATTGTGTTCTTCTATGTGGGACATATGTTGAGAATTTTTACGTGTTTGGTGCGCATCTTTTCTTCAAATAATCTCTACATTTTTTTATCTATATGAAATGAAATTTCTACACTATCAGAGGCAAATTTCAAAGAATATTCTGTGCAAATTTCATGGAAATTAAACCAGTATTTTCAAGAAAATGTAGATTTTGGTGTTTTGTGCTCCGGTTTTACATATTGTAATTATTCCCGGTTTTTCAATGTACTCCTTAACACTACTGGAAGTAGACCTTAAGCTTTTTGTACCATCATCATTTTCATTCGGCCTATCCCTTCATTATTTTTTTGCACTTAATTTTTTGTTCATAAATTATGGCTCCATGGGTCTCATCGATAGTCAGTCAGCTTAATTTTGTTTCTGAAACATCCAACCTAATTTTACTCAAAGTAAATGTTCTTATCACGTATCCTTATCTCGAAACCATTTTTTAATAGACGAAATCAAAAGATGCTGCAAAGATTAAATGGTATTCCTTGGTCTATACAAACTTCTCGATGTATGGCGGCATTCAGAAGTCTATTTTTATCAGTTTATCATTCTCAGTTCTGGTCTCGTTTCACTCTTCTTTACCCCTTCTTCGGCGGCTATGCCCCCATATGCTGCCGCAAGCTGAGACTGCTGCATTAAAAAAAAGATATCCGCAAAGCAGGTATCTCCGTTGATGTTGTTGCTTTGTTTGGTCCTGATAACAAGCTGTCGAGTGCAACAAACCCAGGGTAGTAGTATAAGGTGGATATAATTTTACAGTAAATACTGTACACAATGCCTCAACACACTCGCTTCATTCAGAATTCCATGGTGTACGTATTTGGAATATATCATGCACGCATAATTCGATGGCTAAACCATGATAGAAAAAAAATCGAATCTGTACGTAATGTCTGTCCACTGGAACGATGTTAGCAGTACTTTTCTGCAAACCTCGCGTCACCTCTCTTAAACTTTGTTATGAGTTGGGAGGTATAGGAGGCGAGGAGGATGGCGAGCAAAGTGTCATTTGGTGGCTTCGATTTAGCCCATGCTTCATGGGTGTTGAGATCGACACGACGACTTGTCTATTCTGAGATATCAGCCCAGCGAGAGATGGTCGTTTTCTTGTCATCCTTTAATGCGTCGCTTTGTTTGGTGGCGTCCGAGGGCGTGAATGCGAGGCATTTCCCTTCTCGGGGACGAGTCGCCGCTATTCCGGATGTCTCGAGTGAAGGCAATCAGAGAAGAGCTGCGGGCCAAGTACGCAGCTCGTTTTTTATGGCCCTTATTATTTTTACAAGATGTTATTTGGTCGCCTGGGATTTGAGCTAGCTCAACTCTTTTTTTTTTCTCCTTAGATTCGAGCCTTCACCCAAAACACTTCGCATTTAAAAACCGCTAAAACCAGTACTACGTTTTCAATAAATGACATATTCGAAACTACGAACTTAGAACTCACTGAGTTGGGGAAGGGTTGTTGTGATAACAAACATATTGACACGATGAAGCCATAAGTGTACATCGTGAAATAATGTACAAATTGTCAGATACATGAAAGCGCACAACAGGATAAAAACCTGCATTTGACGGTCTTCATCTTTGGTATGAAATTCGCGATCACTTCATACAATGTCCAAATTAATTAGGCTGGGAAATCGCATAGTATATTTTGTTTCTTTTTTCTCTCTCTTTTAAATAAAGGATTTCCTTTTAAATAGACATCCGCTCGTATCCTCTTCCCTCATAATAGTGAATTGCAGACGTTGTCTTGTTTTCAAAACGGCGACTGGCACCGTTTTAAATTGGCTTACTACAGCGGATATGTGAGGAAAGAGTTTCTATATTTTATATCGTTACAGGAACGAAACGAAAGGAATGAATTGTTTCACTGGTTGATTCAAGAGGGAAAATTTTTGAAAAATCGTAGAGACATCTTATATGCGTTTATTTATCACCCTTCCATGGACATTATTCCTGTCAGTTGCTTTCCTCACCTGTCTTTTCTTACTAGAACCCGGATTAATTCTTTTGCTAGGGCCGAATCGCACCAGTTGCTCATTGCTGATTTCGGCCCTTAGGGACTCTAAATTAATACTCTTAGAATTAGTGGCAGTTAATGCTAGAGTCCATTGCCTTTTCGACTGATGGGCAAAAAGCAACAGGTTGCCCCAGTCATGGTTGATACGCAATACTGCGGCGGATGTCTGTTTTTATCTCTTCTCTTTATCTTCTATATGCTCTCTTTTACGTTCCTCCTCTTCAAAGTGCCAGCAATGGAGTATGGGCAGCGTAATTGGCATAATGGGCACAATCCACCTTCAATTGGCTCTTCCCGCCTTGCCCGCATGGCATTCAGCTCGGTCCTGTCATTCGTCCAGTCGGAGAGACTGTAAACATTGCTCTTTACAATTGCATTCAAGAGTATATGAATTCTACATTAAACTCAAAGAATAATAATGATAAAAATGTTTGCCACAATTTCTCCTTTATATACCGTTTATAAACATTTTATTATTATCATCACTTTTCTCACCATCATGAAATATTGACATAGAGAGATAGAATTGAAAAGAAACATGAGGAATTGAAACCCGAGTCAATTCCCCTCAACAACCCTCCGTAAACTCTATCACTATTCAAGCCTCGTCAAAAACTACCATGTAACTACAAATATAAAATAGTATCAATCTTAAAATATGTAAAATTCATACCCCAAAACAAAACTAAAAATCACACTTAACATCCCCTCTCCATATACTCGTCCAATCTGCGCTTGAAAAAAAAATTAGATTTCTACTCCTGTGTTAAATCAATAAAGAAATCTACCACTCTATTAGTAAAAAAAATATATATATTTTTGGCATCCAACCTACACCCGTTTTCTAATTTCAAGTGGTGACCCTTATTCCTATTACTATCCTCCAACTCAAGGAACTTTAACCTTTCAAATGCGAACATATTTAATACTCCGTCTATCTACATATTCAAAGTGCCTCAGAGAAGGTATCAGCCTTGTTGACCTCCGTTGCACTGACTTTAGTAGGTTGATATCATGTTTAAAATGTGGGGAACATGCTTGTATACAATACTCAAGATGTGACCTAGCACGCAAGTTATAATAAAGTTTAAAAATAACCTCCTTACTTTTGTAGCTAACATTTCTCTTAATGAAGCCCAACACACTATTTGCTTTATTTTTGTCCCCAATTCACTGCATAGAAAACCTCAGTAACCGATCTATTACTACCCCTAAAGTCCTTTTCATCCTCTACTCAGTTCACCCAATCCCGAACAATTCCATAGCTAACTTCTCTATTATCTTTTCCTATGTGTATAACTTTGCTTTTCTTTTAAGGTTAAAAGTCATTTGCAACTTATGAGCCAAAGCAAATATCTTGTTTAAGTCGCTCTACCCTTTTTTACTTCTTCTACAGAAGATACCAATTTGCTGTCATCTGTTATTAACTGCTTCCCCAAGGTCATTTATATAGATTACAAATGATAATGGACCCTGAACTGATCCGTGAGGTACCTCACTGAAAACATCCCTCCACTGTGACTTTACTCCATGTAACACTACCCTTTTCTTCCTATCTTTCAGCCATTTAGCTATCTAATTTAATACTCTGCCACATATCTCAAACCTTTTTAATTTATTAACCAGTGCAATCTTGTCAAAGGCTTTGCTAAAATCTTACTAAATTACATCTACATTTTCTCCCTTATCTAATTGTTTAATTACATAATCCATAAATCCTAGTAAGGTTGTTAAACATGATCTACCACTTCTAAACCCATGCTGAGCATTATTTATTAAACCACCTCTTTCTAGAAGCTTAGAAATACCCTTCTTAACTACCTTCAAAAATTTTACAAACTAAGTCTAGTAGATAAAATTACTGGTTCAAAGTTATTTTGGTCCTCTTTACTTCCCTTCTTAAAAATGGGCACTACATTCACTATTTTCCAATCATTCGGCACTTCTCAAAAAATCTAGTGATCTAGTATATATTTTCTCCAGAGCTACTCCAATGCTTTCCACACCCTTCTTAAAGTAACCTACAATGCATGTCATCCGGGCCAAAGGTCTTGATAGTATTTAACTCAATTATCTTTTAATGATTTCCTTATCTTCATTAATGGTATTTAACTCCTCTCCTGAACTAGGCAGTTGACAGATGGGCGCTGAAACCAAGTTCTCATCGGATTCCTTCATGACTCATTCATATTTAATAGGACCTATATTATCCCAGCTAGATTTGCTATTGATTTGATAATAGGTAAATAATTTTCTGAGATCCTAATTGTTCTTCTGAGCCCAGTTAATTTCTGATCATTTTGATTTTATTAATAATCTTATTCCTTCTTAAAAGTTTTCTAACTATCTCCCAATTCCACCATAATGAATTCCTGCAATTCTTCCTAATGACTTTCATTGGATTACAGGGTAACCCCCCCAAAACGGGCCCCAACTTTCGATAGGCCTCATTTCGTAATTTTCTGCAAGGATTGAATGAAACTTTGGTGATAACTAGTTTATTGTGTTTAAAAACATCATATCAAAACATGAGAGTCTTTGGACTTTTCTTCGTTATTCTAGAGCACGTGTTCGAGATGACCTCCATTTAACTCTGTGCATTTCTTGAGGCGCAGCACAAAGTTGTCCATAACGTCCTTACAAACCGACCGACTAATGACTGATCTCCTCCATGATGGCTTCCCTAAGTTCCATGATGGTCCTGGGTTTCCCTGCGTACACTCTGTCTTTAAGGTAGCCCCAGAGAAAGAAATCTGAGGGGGTAAGGTTGGGGCTGTGAGGTGCCCACTCAAAATCAGTCTTGAGACTGATCACATGGCCACCAAAGTTCTCTTTCAGCCAATCTCGGTACAGTTTTGAAGTGCGAGAGCTTGCTCCATCTTACTGGAACCAGAACCTCCCCATAAGCGACGGGAACAGGGTCTGCAGTTCCTTCTTGAAGGTTTTGAGGACCTCAACATACCGCTCCTTGGTGACTGCCACTTTCACGCCAGATTCCTCGAAGAAGAATAGTCCGATAATGCCTCTGGCTGAGATTACAGTCCATACTGTGCACTTAGGGGAGTGTAGGGGCTTGGTGGCTACCTCATTTGGCCTGTAGGTCCCACATAAGACATTTGTCTTAGAGTTTACCTTTCCTTCAAGATGGAAGTGAGCTCTCATCTGTGGTCCAAAGGAGGTTGAGGAAAGTTGGAGTCTCCTGAATCTTCTCCAGTATCTTGATTGCCATAGCCTTTCTCTGCTCCTTGTCTGAGGCTGTAAGGGTCTGCTTCGTCTGTATGGGTAGGCCTTTACATCCATTAATCTCCTGCAAGTCTCACGGGAATTATCGAGGCACTGACTTCGCTTGCGCACAGAGCGTTTTGGACTCTGCCGAACTGACTATCTCACGCTCTCGACCAGCTTAGCTTTACGCTTCCTGGGGCGTTCTGAATGGCTTGGAAGGTTGTCACCTGCTGCATTGAGGTTCTCCACTGTCCCATAGTTCTCGAAGTGGTCCTCCCAGTCCTGAATTCTACTCTTGCAGGGGGCTTTTTCACATTCGAACTGATGCACGAAAGTGTCCAGCACTTTCTTGAACGAGCCTGTGCTTGTAGTAATGTTTGACGCAGTATATTCTTGGCTGGAGCTCCCATTGAGATCTAGTTGTGTCCACAGGCGTTGCTTCTGTCATGTCCTGCAAAGTAAGGGTGATTAGTAAATGAATGAAAGAAGGATATATCACAAAAAGTGTGTGCAGTCCCGTTTTTGTTTTTTTTTGCTCCTGCACTGCGCTTAATATATTTAAAAAAATATTCAACATCTCATAAGTTTTCTCACCGCTGAATTCTACATCCCAATTACTCAGAATCAGCATGTTTCAAATTTATCATAGTCGCCTCTGTGAAAATCTGGAGCCTTAGTACTGTTTATTGATTTACCTTTCCTTGTTCCAATTTGAAACGAATCATCTGATGATCACTACTTCCAAATCCTTCCCGACAGTCGGTGTGTAAGTACTAGATCTAATATATTGGTGTCTCTTGTTGGCACATTTACGATTTAATTTTTTTAAAATTCGAAACATTCAATAAATTAACAACCTACTCTATCCCTCCCTATCATATTCTCTCAGTTCACAGAGAATAGATTAACGTTGCGAACAATAACTGCATCTGCTCTTCATCCGTTACGTACTTTCCTTATCATTAGTTCACCAATATCATCACTCTCTCCGGGTGCTCTGTAGAAGGCTCCCAAGTGTAGAATCCCTTTTTTTACCGATTCTAATATCTATCCACAGTGGCTCAACTTTCCACTGCTTTATTGAATTTTTTACATTTGAAACAATGGTATTTCTTATATAAATAATTACCCCACTCACCATTTCTACCTGTAAACTAAATATCATAACCGGCTAGATCAAATTCACCCACATTGTCATTAAATTTAATCTCGTTAACCCACGATTCTGTTACAGATACAATATCTAATACCTTCCTCAATGATATAACTAAATAATTTTTGTTTCTAAGACTACGAACATTGATAAAGAGACAACTCAGCCCTTCTTATCCTTGAAGCACCTTTTTTAATCTGATTCCTCCTTCCCCACGACCTCGGAGCGTCTTTCCTTCTTCTTGCCTTTTTTTGCTTATTTTGGCTTGTTTTGTGATTATTTTTTTGCTTTTTTTTTATGTTTGGATTTGCATATTTTTTTTTGTTAATCTTGCCTTAATTAGGCTGTAGCGTGATTACGGAGACTTATGGCAGTCGCCAGATAAGCTCCTTAAAAACAAAATTTCACCCATATTTAATTTTCCTTATCACTAACAGTACCTAGTTTCCCGCCTGTAAAGACCCTAATCACACGATAATACTCCTGCCACAATACATCAACCCCATCCTTATCCAAATTCAGTCCATCCATCGCATACATTTCATTATTTCCAAAAAACCTATCCCGCATATCAACACGATCCCTAAACCCCATGACCTTTTATTGGAGCATCGAAAGAACTAAGTATACACCCGCACTTTATAAATCTTATTAAAATTTTAACGGATAAATGCACCGTGAAAGGAATGGGCCCACTGTTTTCTATGCGTGTAATTTATTATGAATAAATCCTTTTATCTCGTGTGTTATGCCAGTCGCTTCTTTTAGCTTCGCTCGGCCTCGCGTTTGGGTCGCTGTTTGCCAGGAGAAATGCTATCTGTGTTTGAAGCCGTGAGGGTTTCACCCTACTGGGTCAGGATTACACTCCTTGAATCGTTCACTGTAAATGAATGTCTGCTATTTGGGTTAACTCTAGTTTCTACTTTATTTAACCCAAAACTTTTCCTAAACTGCAGAGGTGACACTGTAAAGGAAAGCTTGCCATTTGAGTTAACTTTTCCTAAACCGCAGAGATGACTCGGGGTTGGTGGTGGGGCAAGACGAATGATTAGTACTTGTCGAAAGTCCGTTTCGTTCTTTCATGCAAAGTTTTGCTGGTGAGAAAGTCTTGTTCAACTCCCTTTGTAATCTTCCTTTCCCCAAATTATCTCTCTTCCGAGGGTGATAAGTTCTTATCTTTCTGAGTTCCCTTTACGAGGATCTTGCCGTGTACTTTCCAAATCTCTTAGTTTTCCGTCCTTCGATTTTATCACTGCTAACGATACTGACGTAAGAAACTAAAGATTAGATATCTAATCGTACAATTGAGAAGATTTGAAAAAGAAGTTTTCAACAAGTTTTGATGAATTAGCTTCCGAATTTCTCCTATTTCATCCGTCCAATTGCTTACACGCAGGTTCACTTGAGATTGCGAAGTGAAGTGCTCGTTTAAAAGACAAATTTCGTAGATCAAGCATATATTTCCGAAATGTTTAATATTTTTGTGTAAGAAGACAACTTTACCGATCACTACCAAGCAAACGTTTGGTGAAGAGAAATTTGCATGAATCATATGATACAAAATAGTGAGCAATGAGGGAAAATAATCGTTAATGATTCGTTCCCCTTTTCGATCTAGAATCAATCATACATTCTTAAAAATGTTCGTTCATTTGTGATAACTAGTTAAATAGTAAATAAACTCACCCTGTTTATACAGGATTAATAAACTCAAATAATAATAAAATATTCCCATTAAATTTCCCCTTTATTCGCCGTTTCCAAGCAAACGTTTCTTGTATTCTCCCAAGCTGGTTGATTCAGAGTATTCTGCTTGCATCCCTAATGTATTGGAGGCGAGGTAGAGAGCTATAAAGCCGTGTTACAATTGAGCTTCCTGTGTAACATTATAGCTCGACAAAACATCTTCAAATAGCCCCTATAAGAATTTCCTGTCTCTCTATTCAGATTAATCTAATCTAATCAGTTAAGCGTTGCAGTCAGCATTTCTTGCTCCCTCACATCTTCCTTCTTTCTTCACTGTGCAATGTTATTTCGATGTGCAATTTGATACCTCTGATTTTATAGTTTATTTTAAGGTTACTAGCACGTCTTCGTTTGTTTATATCCCAGGCGTTATTTATTACGAAAGAATAGAGCGGAAGGAAATGTCACTTGTAGACAGGAAACGGTGATAAATTTCGATTGAGTCGGTAGGCTAATGTTTCGAAAGTCGGTTGCTCTCTCTCATATCGCGTATCGTTGTTGGATTCTTTCCGAGAATTCGATTCCGTTGTAATGATATTTATATATCAGGTCCTATAAATGTGGTGGCTAAGGGTCTTTGATACTGACCGAACTATGAATTGTTATCTCCTATATCTTCTGCATTTTCGTATCTGGTTGTAAATGAAGTCAGAAATTTTGAGTCCCGGATGACACATACGAGTATTCAATGCTATCACAAATGATTTCCTTCCTCAATTTAGCTCAGCCTCTATTCCCTAGTGGCCCTTGCACTTAAACTAGTCTTTCATTTTACTACACTTTATAAGCCCCTTCTCACCTATTTTCTTGGCTAGCGACTAATCTCGAAAGGCTTGTCGCCGACCAACCTTTTCCTATCTCTCTTCGAGAGGATTGTGTACCTTTCCTGCTCTAATGCTCGCAGGAGGACCTGCGACTATCTTCCATACATTTTAATTTCCCTTAGTTTCACGACTTTACAATTTATTCTTACAAACCTCTTGCGAAATGCGGCCTCGTTGGTATTTCGTAAACTCTCCCCCCCCCTCCTCCTCAATACAGCTACTGATGATCTATTTTCGTCCTCAGGGGATAACAGTATGGCGAACAATATCACCTTGTGGCAGTTTCTGCTCGAGCTTCTGGTGAGCGGACAATTCAAGCAGATTATTTGCTGGACGAATAACGAAGGAGAATTCAAACTAGTGAATGCTGAGGAAGTAGCCAGATTGTGGGGTCTTCGGAAGAACAAAAACAACATGAACTATGACAAGCTCTCCAGAGCACTTAGATACTACTATGACAAAAATATTATCAAGAAGGTCTTAGGGCAAAAATTTGTTTACAGGTGGGTGATGAACTTGCATGGATATTGTCCAAAAAGTTTTTAAGGATGATTTTGCGATCTTGTCAATAAACATTGCATTGAGGAGACTCAAGCCTCTGTTCTTTATTCGAACTTATTCTTGAAAGCTTTAATGCAATTTTGGTGCTCTCACTCCTCCCTTAACCTTTTCTCCGTTGTGGTAAAAGGCCCGGATTGTTGCACCAGTTTGCCTTCTATAAAATGGTCTTCTGTAGCAATGCCACATCAATGTTAAAATTCGTTGCAGGTTTGTTTCTTTCCCCGAAATAATCAAGAGTGAAGGGAAGATTCCTTTCCATGTTAAAATGGATGCGATGGGAACGTCGAAAGTCAGCACCGGCCCAGTGTCTCCTTATTCCTCTGGACACTCTCATTCCCCCATGTCTTCCAGTGCTCCTTCACCTTCAGGAAGTGGGGCTCATAGCGGGGGTATTTCCTCTCCCGCTCACCATCAGTCCTCACAGAACCTTTCTACACCACCACCTGCTCACATTGGATCTTACACAAATCTTAGTAAGTATTATTAAACTTTTTATAGAAAGACACTTTCGCTGGACGATATAGTAGAGCTTCGGCAGAATATAGGACATTTGTTTGTTTTTACAATAGTGCCGAAACAAAAAGTTTAGTCATTACCCGAGAGTATACACGTTGATGAAGGGAGAGAGTGGGGTTTGTGCTGAGAGTAACTAGTGTGTTGAAGTTTTGAATGTAAAACTCTGAAAGGTACGAAATGACTGCGAATAAATTGGGTAAAGTAAATGTAGACACAATTTTTAATGAAAGAGTAGTAGGTAGGGCAAAGGCTATATGTGGATGGTGGGTTTGTTTTGATTCGATTTTTAATCAGTTTGGCCGGCATGTGCATGTCTCTAGCCCCGCCGGTTTCTGTTTAATTTCTTTAACCTCCTACGTGTGCACGTTGTTGGAGAAACTGGTAAATGTTAGATTAGCCTTTTTGCTGGACAGCGAAGGCCCCTTTCCCCCCATCTTCCGAACAGTGCGGCTTCTGCTTGTTGCACTCCACGGCGGATACTCTGAACGACTAGAAAATGCCGTCTGCGAGACCTTCGTTCGTAGACAGAACTTCGCCACGGTATTTTTCGATCAAGAGAAGGCCTATGATACCGCATAGAGATACGATATCATAGAGACACTCACACGCGGGGGACGAGGGGACGCTTCCCAATCTTTATTTCGTAGTTCCTGCGAGATCGTCATTTCGCGTACGGGCAGGGGGAGCGCTCTCCGGCCCAATGCAGCATGAAGAGGTTATCCCGCAGGGAAGTGTCCTCAGTGTCACACTCTTTGCCCTGAGCATCAACGGCATCACCTTGGTGCTACCGCAAGATGTTCTCGCTACGCTCTGGTCAGATGGGCTCTATAGAATTAAAAAAAAAATCTCGCTACGCTCTACGTGGACGAGCTTTCGATCTCTTGGCGCGGCCCAGATGCCAATTCTCGAGCGTCGACTCCAACAGGCATTGAACCCCGTCTCCCGCTATGCCGAAGTGCACAGGTTTCGGTGGTGCACTTCTGCCGTCATTCACAGTTCTTCCCGGCCCCGATGTGTTTCTAAATGGGGTTCGATGTGTTTCTAAATGTGGTTCGCCTGGAAGTGGTGGATTTGCACCGTTTCCTTGGGCTTGTTTTCGACCGACGCCTAACCTGGAAACCACATATTCGCAGCCTTAGGGTCTCTTTTTACCTACCCATGGAAATTATTCGTTCCAGTCATACCTTAGGCTCGGCGTAGTCTCGAACCGTTGGCGCCTCTCGTTCTCCCCAGGACGCCACTTTCGAGGGTACCACCTTTGACGATTTATCGCCACGCCTTGCTCCCAAAGCTTCCACAGCGCCGGGAGTATTGCGTTCGACCTTATTTGCACAACGTTAGAGTTATTTACTGCCTATGCTTTTTAAATCGGTCCATCACTCTCGTATTCTATGTAAGTAGTTGCTAACAATGTAGTCCTTAACAACCTAGGTTCAACCTTCCAACCGTGATTCTTAGTCATTCTAAAGGTAAACAAGTGATCAATATTCTCGAATTTTAATGAGAATAGACCGAGCCCTTTCAGTCGCGTCGGATAGTCTCTCTGCCTAATCGACGGGAACAGTTTCGTGTCCCTGGTTTGCGCCGTTTCTAATAATTCGATTTCTTTTCAAAGAACTAGGAAACAAAACTGAAATGAGGTCTCTAATTGAGGTCGCTCCAGAGTTATATAAGGGCTGTACAATTTCCTTGTTAACAACTGCCCAGTAATGTAACTTAGCAGTCGCTGATCCTTTCTCTCCGCCTATCACACTATCTTGACAAACCTTATCCATTTCTGGGACCTCAAACCTCTTCGCTTGTTCCAACATATTCTCTACGTGAGACTACACGATCATTCTCAGTCGTTAGGAGATAAGTGTCGAATGTGGATGAGTTTACGCATCAATGCCGGACAATCGCTTCATTTTCTTGTTTTGATCTGTCCTTGTGACTTGATACACAGCCTGATTTGGGGGTGGAAGGTAGTCGATGACCTTCATGGTAGTGACTATTTTTCCATTCAATCGTCATTTCATGGGTAGCTGCCGCATGAGAAACAACATCAGTGGTGCGTGGGAGCGGGGTCGCTGGTCTGCATTTCGGTTAATGACGGATTTCACTGTCCCAGTCGAGGAGCTTAGGTTGCTTGATGAAGCAATTAAGTCCCCCGATACCCTGATCGCCGTATGCCTAACTACTATTACTAGGACGTCTGAGACCGTTTTGCACTCCGTCCGCTTCCTTGGTGGTCGGCTTAGTGTGAGACGGATCTTAGAGTAAAGTGACATCCAATAGTATCGCCATCCGAACGATTTCACCGTCGTGGAATTTCTTTGAACTTGGGCTAGGTTCCGGTGTTTCGAAGAATGTCTGCCGCTCTTCTCGTCTTGGCAGGCATGCGTGTCTTGACTTAACGAGAAGACCCCCTTTTGGAGATGTGTGGAAGAGAGTCAAAAGGATTCTGGGCAAGTTCCGCAGGACGCCCCTCCCGTTCTCCAGGAGAACGTAACCGTAAACTCTTACTCCGCGTCCGTGGCGGAATCTTTCGCGACCACTTTCTTCACATTCTCTAGCTGGGATGGTGCTCCACTAGCATTCAATGCACATCGTGATGTCGCTGAAGGCTGCCGAATATACTTTACCTAGCTAGGCATAAAACCCATCAATGTCAGATTTACGCAGTGAGTTGCGTTCCGCTCTAGCATCTTGCGTGCACACCGCTCCTGATCGAGAAGATGTCGCGTATACCAAGCTTCAAAACTAGGTGAGCGAGGCATGTCCTTTTTGCTAGATTGGTTCAACAGAATCTGGGCAGAGGGCATCCTCTCAGACTCCTGGCGAATGACAACTGTGCTGGCCTTTCGCAAACTAGGAATAGATTACTCTATCCCGGCCCGTTTCGACCCAATCTCTCAAACCTCCTGCGTGTGCAAGTTGATTGAGAAATTGGTAAATATTAGACTTGTTTTTTCCACCTGTCTTAGGCGCAGTGCGGCTTCTGCAAGTTCCACTCCAGGTCGGATACTCTGTTCCGACTGTTGTGCGAGGCCTTCCTCTGTAGACAGCACTACGCCACGTTGTTTTTTCGATCTGAAGAAGGCCTATGATACCGCATGGATATAAGATATCATGGAAACTCCACACGTTTGGGGGGAGGGTAGGTCTGCCAATTTTCATATCTGAATTTCTACGAGATCGTTGATTTCACGGCGATAATAAGGCGACTTCCTTCTTTTCCTGCGATTCGTTGTTCGTTTCTTAGCTTGACTATGGCTCAAAGTTTTACGCATCTACAACCGATCGTGTATTGCGGAAGGTGTACTTGATCCACTCCTGCGTTCTCCGTCTGCCTACTGCTGCCTTCCGCACGTCCACCATTTAGACTACTTGTCGATGGTGTGTGTGTGGGGGGGAGGGGGGATACCACATGCTCTGCGCCGTACACAGTGCATTATGCGCTTGTACGCACAGGCCGGAATCCCACTCAGTCGCCAACAGCTCTCACTGCATCCGCGGCCGATCTCGAGGGTGCCTATGCCACCAAGAGATCCCACTCATACCCTAAGCTCTCCGGTTTCTAGCTAGGAAACTTTCTAGAGTTCAGTCTAGTTCTCGGGCTGGTGGCGCCTCTGGTTCTGCCCTGGACGCAACCTTGGAGCGTTGCGTCCCACCTTCTCGGAGAACACTTCGTGTCACGCTAGATCCGTGTCATTATACACGTATAGCTTCAAGTCCCAGGAGGGGTCGGCGCTGCTTCTGTCTTCCTTGCTGAGCTGGCTGCAATACACCTCGGTACAGGAGATAATGTGTTGTGCCAGGTACAGAGACCGTATCATGCGCATTGTAATCTCCGGCCCCCATAGTTAGAGATATTCTTAATGCCACGGTTGCTGCGAGCCAGTTAGATCTCGAGATTATCTTCTGAGTTCCTGGACTTTTACCGATTGCGGGAATGAGGTCTCCAAAGAATCCGCACTGACTACATGACAGAAATTAGGTCACTCCTCCCCTGCCTGGTAAAGAAGATTAGATGAAGCCGATAAGGACTTAGTCATCACGCCGCGACTGTTCGCGTGGGCGTACCCGCAAACGACGCTTGACTCACCACCAGATGATGCAGCTCTTCCCTGTACATTATTGCTGGGACCTGCGGGTTTGCTACCGCTTGTCTCTAAGACTCGCGAAGATTAGTGCACTCTTGTTGGTAGTTTAACAGGGTATGTGTGAAGAGGGGCTATAAAATTAAATACAGATAATATTAAGGTTATGGCGTTTCTGGGTGAGAATGCGGTTATGTGTTGTTTAACCCTGAACAGGGGTCTAGGATGGTTCATCAATAATTGTGAAACGGATGAAGTAGGCTGCGACATGGTTATGAATGGTAAGAATCTCCCAGGGGCCATTGAAGCGTTAAGTGAATGGTTGAGTGTGGAATGTGCTGCAAGAAATTGCATGAGAGTACGTTGTTTTCAACGTTGCTATATAGAGGTTGGAAAATGGTATGGAAGGAGAAGGAAAGATCAGGCACACCAGTGTGAATGGCAAATTTGATATACAAGGCTGGTGTGCAGTGTCCTGAAGTGGTATGAGCATGCAAGAGGAATGGTTAGATATATACTTGTGAAGAGAATATACAAGAGTGTCATCAATCTTTGCGTAGGGTAAATGGTGGGTTGATTATGTGAAAGGTGGCTAACTGAAGAGCTTGTTTGTGGTAATGTGCATGGACACGATGCTAGATCGCTATATGAATGGGCCAATTTGATGTGGAAAAGATGATGGGTATCTTTGTGCTTGATATTGCCTAAAGCAGGGGTCCCCAACCTGCAGAGTACCGCGGACCACATCGACAAGCCCGAGAGGGCCTGAGGGCCGCACCAATAAAAAACCGCCTGAAAACCACAGAGAACAAAAAAAAATCAAATAATTTATTAATGAGACGCCTAGTGACATTTCTCAGCACAAATCTTATCAAGACACTCTTAAGAAAAGATGTTACAACACACGTTTCGATTGATGGAGGGTCGCACACAGTTAATTTTGAAAAGTGGTCCGCGAGCTGGGGATCCCCGGCCTATAGGGTTTAAGAGGAGACTGGGAATTCTTTAGTGGCGTTGATTCACCTAGACCCTCACCTTTTGGGAATGTGGTCGATGATGATGGCTCTTGTGTAAAGGATAGAGTGTAATGTGCCTCCTTGTGTTGAACCATAACCCCTGATTTCGCAGATCCATTGGCGCACATGTACCAGGCGGCCTTCTCGCAAATGGCGGCGGCGGCCTCACTCGGATCCCTCGGAGGTTACTTGAGTGCCCTGGCTCGACGGCCTGACGGAGACGTGACCACACAAGGCACCCCACCTTCACTGTGGCCGCCCCAAGAGAGCCCCGGGCCGCGTTCTCCCTCCCCGCATTCAGAGGACTCTAGCGACGCGCCCGAGGTACCGCTCCACCTTGTGTCCGAGGAGGCGTCGCGGCGACGGCGCGAGGAAGAGGCGGAGGAGCGGCGTCGCGAAGAGTGCCGTCGTAGCTGGCACTCACCTTGTCACTCTCCTCTGCGCTCACGGTCTCCTCTCGGCTCTCCGCCCCCTCTGTCTCCCCTTACGCCTCCTCCGGCCAAAGACGTGAAGCCTCCTGTCTCAGCACAGGACGTGGGAGCTAGTCCGCCGCCGCCGCCGGCGTCGGCGTCGTCATCTCCATCCCAGCAGCATGTCAACCCCAAGGGAGTGGTGTCACGGATACGCACGGGACCCAAGCCGAAGCCGTCGCCCTTGTCCATCGAGGCGATCACTGGGGCGCCTCCCGTCGTCTCGCCCCGCCAGTTCTCCGCCTCTAGCCTCAATACGCCCGTGGTCAGCCTTCCATCGCCGCCCTATAGCGGTGTGGGCACCAAGTCGCCCTATTTCCCCCTCCATTTTTGGTCTAGTCTGAGTCCCCTTGCCTCCCTCTCCCCGCACTACGGCTCCCCCCGGGGCCACCGGCACTTCACTTTCCCCGCTCTTCCTCCACAGTACCCTCCGCTGCCGCCACACGTCATCTCCCCTCTCCTGCCAACGACCGCCTTTGATTTCTCGTCGATCGCTTCACCTACCGAGAAGAACACCACAGTCCCCGTTCTCCAATGACCCCCGACAACTTGCCAGGGGCCCGCTAACGGGACAGGAGGGTTCGAAGCCCTCAGTTCACCCACAGACCCATCGACTAGCAACTCTTAGCCAGCCCCACAAATCGGTAGTGGAAGGTGACGCAGGTCGAAGTACAAAGAAGAGCGTACGTGATCCCCTCGCCGCCGCCGTTGCGAGCGAGGTAACCATGTTGGGAACGCTTTCTTGTTGTTTTTGTTGTTGCGTTCTCACGTTCTGAAGGGCATTAAGATGACGACGAAAAAGGAACCCACACCGCGCTCAATCCCTTTTGTGCCTTATGTCCATGGTGCTCATTCGTCAAAGCGAACCCATGAAAGCCCCCCCCCCCCACCCCCTCCGTTGCGTTCGCTCCTCTCCATCCGCGTCTTGGCACCGCTACAAGTTCGACGATTCGAATCCAATGTCGCTCATTGCCGCCTCTGCCACGAAAAGAGGTGATCATGGCGTTAATCGCTTACTTCTTCCGAACAGCATTTCTTTCTCGAATTTCGAAGCCTTTGTCTGAAGAGAGGTATTTTTACAAAAATTATTTAAGTACTTCTTATCTTGTATGTAGTAAACTTTTGTAATAGTGAAAAAAAAAGAGTTTCCATATTTTCTTAAGGCCCGACAATCATTCTGCTGTTAATTTTCTTGTTATACTGTTAAGAATATGCCCAAGTAAATCTAAAGACATTTTTCTAGAGAACCGATCACTTTGTTATGGATAACGACGTTCTTACGTGATCACTGCTAGGAAGCTAATATGTTCTGCAATCAAGCACAGAGTTCGTTTGTCTGTGATATTGCAAAATATTTGCATTAATGGAAATGATATATCCTCCCTGAAAACTTCCTACATCTGATTTTTCTGCCTCTTTCTGTTCCATGCTCACAAGTTTCTCAAATTTCACCGTAGGGGGGGGGGGGTGAGGATATTGAGTTTTGAGTCTTATAAATTTAAACTATTAAGGTTGGTAGAATTTCCATTGCGGATATTCCAGATTTTAGCATTTATTATGATATGTTTCAAAAGACAAGCCAATTGGAAGACCTGAACTACTACTGCAAACAAGCTAGAAAATCAAACTAGAAATATATTAATCTAGTTTGGCATCCTGTTGAATTGTTGATTTCCAGGAGTGTACATATGTAGTTTATGAATACGAAAGTGAAATAGGGAGAGGGAGACCTGTTAAACAAATGTTCCTTTTACTTTGCATTAATAACTCCTATAGTTTGTATACCTGCAGACTTATTTCCTGCTCATCAAATGTATTTATATACGATAGGTCAACTCTGTATTCTGACGTATGTAAGCTTTGAAGTAATTATTTTTCATGATCAATTAAGCTTATATGTCCAATCAGGGGTTGTGCGCATGTGGGGTGGCTGCAGGAATCTGTTGTAATAGTACAAATTGGTGAAAATCAATTTATACTTCACTTAACATACTGCAACCCACGATGACTTACTCTGAAATGATATTATAAATCTAAAGCTGATTGCTCTTTTTTTTATTTACGCTTTTATGCTCTTAATTTTGTTTGCTACTTTATTAAAGATGCATGGAAAAAAAGGAAATTAAACATTTTTGTATATATTGTACATATCTTATCCATTAATGTTATATATTTTTTACACAACTGCTTCTTTCGCCTCTGTGAGGTCATATCAATTTACCTTGGTTAATGATGCCTAAAACCTCAGTGAAAGGGGTTGTATAAATTTCAAGAGGTATTGATTTGTTGATAATAAGAGTGCCAAAGAATGTTAACAAATTTAGATTTTCCTTTATAACCAACTTTTAAACTGAAGGATACTGAGTTGACAATGTCAAGTTCTTCACAGTGCCTCAAGCAGATAAAATACTCAGGACGCAAAATGAGATCGAATTTTGTACCGTATTTATTTTATAGCACTTTTATACGAAGCTTAAAGCGTTTGTATTGTAGATTTCTTTATACTGAAAGCGTTTTGTTAGCTTAAAAAATGGTTCCAATTAAAAAAAAGAAATCATTTTTCAGTAAGACTTTTCCGTGTTATTGTGAGAGGGTGATCCATCTTGGACGAGGATCCATGTGCCATTATTAAAGAACGCACAAAGTTGAACAAATTTTCTTACCTTTAGTTTTTTTTCTGGGTTGATATGCCACGTAATGGGAGCTAACTAATATAGGTACAAGTGCTCTATACAACTATCCAAAGTGGGCAAATAAAAAAAAAATGTAGAAACAAGCTCCCGAGAAGCCTAACGAGGAAACTCCTTGGGGGCGTTCGAGGAAAAGGAGCGCTCATAAATATGAATCGGTCATCTGCAATGAACTTCGCTCTTTCTCCGGGCGGCTTAAAGGATTCTAGTGTAAACCTTTTTTAGTATATTTAGCATACATTTCGATTAACATGTACATGTAAGGTTAAAGGGTTCGGAATGTAGAAAGTCAACGCGATTATCAAGTGGGAAAGGATGTCATTGCAAAATGTGATGGACGTCTGACCGGTGATTGGCAACCGATTTTAGGAGTGATGGTGGCCTATGGCGCGACCTCCGAATTCGAGCTGAGGATGTGACGAATGATGCAAGATGCAAAGGTAGCAATGTCCTTAATCGGAATGGTGAGGGCAGATGACAGATCTCTGACCAGGGGCTTGTAAAGAAGGTCCTTGCCATGGAGGTATCCAGCAGAAGCAACCACGCTCGCGGCTAGCAATAGTCGGTCGCAGCGGACGCGGCTAAAATGCATCCTGTAAGATGTAGTTTATTAGTTTTTGAATTTTAGGTTCAATGAAAATACAATAATCAATTTGACCCCCACCCATGCCAGCTACCTCGCCTCCTAGCTGGGTGGGTGTGGTCCGGCGGTGCCGTTTTCTGAGCCGCCGACGGTCGCTAACTTAGACTTAATTATGCATCTTCCTTATCCCCCTTACCCACTACCTCTCATCTTCCCCTTCATTCTCATTTTGTTCTATAGTCCAAGGTGGGAGTTGCCACCCTGAGGGACGTTTGGGGGACCAGGCTCATGATGTGGCACTACGGCGGTACCGCCCTCGATACATCCTCAGAACAAGCAACTTGAGAATGGTACTCATGCATATATCCCGTTTATTATCCCACCTCTTCATACAGGATGCTGAAAACTGTCTCCTTGGAGTGGAGAACCCGAGGAGAGTTCAATTTAGAAGTTCCACCCCTTCTTAGTAACCCCTACTACCTCAGACTCTGCTGATGCCTCCCCACTCCAACCAACCATACCCCTTTCTACCACTAGTTCGCCCACTCACGCTGTTCCCTTACTCTTAACATCCCAGCCCCACTATCACCACTCTCCAACCTCTTCCTAGGAGCGAGTTTAACGCCCACCACCCCGCCTGGCTAACCTTAAGCCCTCAAACAACAAGAGACACCACCACCATCAAACAACTCGCTGAATATCCTAAACAACAGAAACCAGCCAACAAGGAAACCCCTCCAACACAACCAGAACCACATCTCACCCGACGTAACCTTCTGCTCCCCACAGCTCCACACCAGAATTATCCGGCAAACCTTCAATGCACTACACTGACCATCTCCCAATTCCCATTTTAATTTACCAAACCCATTCACATCTCTAACACAAAGAGACACAAATAATAAAAATAAAAAGTACAAAAACGCTTTATGATCCCGAATTCACATCCCAAATAGAAAATGTACTTTCTAACTTCACAATCGAGCAACTTCCCTCCTTCTACAAGGCCCTCTCACACTTTGCCAACAGGGTCCACCAAGCTACCAAGAAACGCCATTCTCCCCACCAGAGCAAACAAAATACCCAGCTCAACAGACAAATGCAACCTGTTCATGAGCCACTACTCCCAAATCATTCAGCTACCAATTAACTGCTACAAAAGAACAATCAAAAACTTTCCCACGCTACACCTAGACCCTGCCCCCCCCATCCCCACCGACACTGCAGTCGCCATCAATTCGCTCAAAAACACAAGCCGAAGGCCCAGACTATATCTTAAAAATCCTTCTAAAACACCTCGGGGTCCACAGCCATATCCGCACTCACCAACAACAAACATTTTTAACTAATACTAGCTGCACAATATTACCACCCTCACATCTAATCAGAAATATCATCCACATTCTCAAACCAAAGAAGCTTCCAAACCTCCCCATTTCATACAGAACCATCTCAAAAAGACTTGAAAAACTGATCTTAAACAGAATTGAACCAATCACCCCACTCACGCACCCAACGCTGCTTCAGAGAACATCACTCCACAACCATATTACTGACCATAATAAATCGCACATTTTATTAATAAATATAGTTAATTTATGCCGCAGTCAATATTTATAATGATGTCCCTTGATATTCATGACTGCTTCAATTCGTTTTGTCATGCTGGAGACCAAATTGGGAATGATATTTTTATTGATATTGCCTTTGTTTATTAAGCAACCGGAACTGCTCACAATTGGCTGGTTTATCTTTATCAACTGCCAGTTTGATTATCGACCACAAAGTCTCTATTGGTTTCAAATCTGGCGAAATCCAGGGGCAAGGTCCCAAAGTTTGCTTTTGCTCTGTGACAAGGTCCGCTATCATGCTGAAAAATACAGCTATCATCAACAAATCGGTCCTGAACTTTTAGGAAAAGTGGCGACGAAGCACATTTTGATACCATTTTGAATTCATGGCAATGTTTGTAGGCAAAATTGTTAGTGCCCCGGCTCAGATGAGAAGCAGCCCTAAACACGCAGAGTGGCGGAATGCTTCACAGTAGACACGACACAGGACACATTGAAAGCGCTCGCTTTTCTCTTCCTAAGAAGAGATCTTCCAAAAGCTACAAACAAGGGAGCTTCATCAGAGAATATCACATTGCCCCAGTCTTCAACACACCACTCTTTATATTTCATACAAAAGGGAACCCTCTTCGTAAGGTCCTTGTTGGTGAGGTGAGGCTTCTCCGCAGTGCTTTTTACGTGACTTGGGACCTTTGTCGAAAAGTCTCCGCTTCACTGTGCGCGCTGAAGCGTTCACACCTGCTTATTTTCAATCATGAGCAAGCTTGGCACTGGAGGCAACCCGATCCTTGAGCTGGAACCTTACCAAGAGGCTATCTCGGTGTTGGTGCAGAGCAAAAATAGTCGCACACTTTTGTTTGCAAAGGACCTTTTTGGAATCGAAAAAGATTTAAACATTTACTTTTACAAAAACAACAACATACGGAACGAATTAGATTACAATTGCAAATCATATTTTACCCTTTTGATCGAATAGCAATCTCCAGGGACTGGAACTCTCCTCAGAGAGGAATTGGACCAGACCACGCTTCTGAATTCAGCGAAGGAATACAGTTTTTTCTTATCATTTTTTAAATGCTCACTTTTTAATAGACCTGCAATAATCTAAATATTAGAATAATTATTCCTAAATCACCCAAATTTAAGCACGAATTATAAAGATAACAAAATATTAGTCTCAAAACCTTTGACCATGACTGTACATATTGAAACAAAACTACTCAATCAAAATAGACTTAAACATGATTGGAACCTACCAGTTAAGCAAAGCATTGACCCGTCCACACCCCCACTCCCATTTAACATCAAAGCCACACCACCACCCAGACAAAACAAAAAGCACAAGCACAGTACTTCTAACACCTTTCCAATTACCCCCTTCCTTCCCCCTCAAATCTCAATGCAATCAAACATTTCCACACTACCTTCACCCCAAAATACTTGAGCACACTACCACCATCATCCTAACCGAGCCCCTCCACCTCTTAATATTCCAATCAGAGAAAGCACTACATAGAACAGAGTAATGCCTTCTCAATTCAGGTCAGGACCTACCACAATACCAACAGAATAAACTTTGCAAACTACACCAAGAATCATCGATTGTGGGCGGTATTCGGTCGCAATTTTCAACAGCTAATTTTACGCCTATTTTTGACATTCGTGTCGGTCCTTTTCTTGTTAAAAACTACTAATTTTTGCTTACTTATTTTTTAGAATTATTGACTGGAATTTTTGTATCCCCCTCCCCACAATTTGAGGACTTTTTTTGAGAGCCCATCTGGCGACCACCTATTAGGACCAAAGTCGCCGTACTCACATCACAACCTACTACTAGGATAGATTAAAAAACAAATGGTCATATGCAAATAACAAAGATAAAGATAAAAATACAAAGGCTAAACAACAACAGCAGCAAATAAAAAAAAACGCAGAAAGGCAACAAGAAGGAAACGCGCTCCGGCGTCGGAGGTAGGCCCGCCTCCTACCGGCGCAAGAACAAAAAACTCAAAGTGGAAGAGGCCTCCTCCAAAAAAATCGTATAGTCCACACGTCTGTGTGCACAAACCAGTCCCGAGTAAAAGGGGCAAGAGGTAGTGACCCCGCTCGTCCTGGTACTGGGACAGGTAACGTGCGCGAAGATCACCCAGACTGAGACATTCAACAAGAATATGCCGAATAGTTTGGGGGACAACGCAGTCGTCGCAATATGGCGCAGGCAAAAGCTCCATCTAATGTCGGCGCGTCCCGTGAGTGTGTCTAATTCGGAGACGACAGGAAGCAACCTGAAGCCGCCGCGGCATTAGTGGGTAGGTCCACGGGAACAGTCGCGGTGCAATAGCACGCAACTTTATGACTGGCGTCTCTCGGCAGCATAGGCACCGTCGATTTCAGCTGCGGCTGCAGTGAGAGCTTTTGGCGACTGAGGGAGGCACCGGGCTCGCGCGTATTGGCGAATAATGCACTGTGCACAACGCAGAGCGAGTGGCATCTCTCCAACCTGGATAAGTAGGATCTCAATGGGGGATGCTCGAAAAGCACCGGTTGCCAGGCGAAGGCCCGTGTGTTGTGGATCGAGTCTACTTTCTGCAATACACGCTGGATGGCGGGTGCATAAAACTCGCATTCGTAGTCGAACTTCGAACAAACAAAGGTTCGATAAAAAATTAATGCAGTAGCCCTATCAGCTCCCCAGGCGCTGAACGCCACAGAACGAAGAATATCCATGGCACCGGTACAACAGACCCTAAGGCTGCGAATATGAGCCTCCCAGGTGAGGCGTCGGTCAAATACAAGACCAAGGAAACGGTGCGAGTCTACTAATTCCAGGCGAACCCCATTTACAAACAAATCTGGGACAGGGGAAAGCAATGGCTGACGGCAGAAGTGCCCCACCATAGTCTTGGTCAATGATTTTTGTTTTTTCAAGGGGCTATCTGGCGACTGCCCACTTGGGCATAAGTCGCCGCAAACAAACAACCCAGTTCTAGGCTACTTTAAAGTAAAAATTTTAACAGAAACAACAATAAAAAGGGGATAACAATCAGGGAGCAAACTCCGGCGTCGGGTGGACATCCCCCTACCCCCGACGCAGGAGCCTGCGACCTACAAAAAAAACAAGACAAACAACAATAACAAAAAAAAACAAGTTAAATACAAGGGAGAAGGCCAGCCTCCCCCCAAAAGTCAATAAGTCCACCAGTCATGGTGCACGCACTCGTTCCGAGTACAAGGGACAGGCGGTAGCGACCCCGCCCATCCCAGGACCGGGACAGGTAACGTGCGCGAAGATCACCCAGACTGGGACATTCGACAAGAATGTGCCGAACAGTCTGGGGGACGACGCAGTCGTCGCAATAGAGCACAGGCGAGCGCTCCATCAAATAGCGATGCGTCACACCAGTGTGTCCGATTCGGAGACGACAGAAAGCAACCTGAAGCCGGCGCGGCATTGGGGGATAGGTCCATGGGAACAGTCGCGGCGCAATGGCACGCAACTTTAAGCTCCCTTCGACCGTCTCCCATCTTCTTTGCCAAGCAGTCCGAAGAGCTGCCCGTATTCCTGCCATGTAGTCGGTGTGAGGCAGAGCGAAACGCTGGTCGAGTCGCAGAGTCGTCGGGGACTCTTTGGCGCCCTTATCGGCGCGCTCATTCCCCACAATTCCTACATGTCCAGGAACCCAGCAGAAGATAATCTCGACATCTGCCCGGCTCGCCAAAACCGTGGCGTCACGGATATCGCGAACCAGGGGATGCGGAGATTCCAATGACCGGAGAGCACTCAGGGCGCTTTGTGAGTCGCTATAGATCACAATCCCGTCTCCGAACCGAGCACGTCGCGTAATCTCCCCTACCGAGTGGTGTATTCCACCAGCTCGGCCGTGAAGACAGACGCAGCGCCTGGCAGAGCCCTGCTGACTTCAAACAGAGGGGATACAGCGTGGAAGCCGACCCCCTCTTGGGACTTGGAGCCATCCGTATACACTGGCACGGTCCCAGCGTGACACGAGGTGTGCTCCAGAAAGGTCGAACGCAATACTACCGGCGCCGTACAAGCTTTGGGAGCAGAGGCGTGGCGACAAATAGCCAAATGTGGTACCCTCCAGGGTGGCGTCCTGAGCAGAACCAGGGGAGCCACCGGCCCGGTAGCTAAATCTAGCTCTCGAAGGAGTTTCCTGGCCCTAAACCCAAAGGGCTTAGGGTATGACTGGCGTCTCTCGGCGGCATAGGCACCATCGAGATCAGCTGCGGATGCAGTGAGAGCTGTTGGCGACTGAGGGAGGCGCCGGGCTCGCGCGTACAGTCGGGTGATGCACTGCACGTGGCGCAGAGCGAGTGGCATCTCCCCAGCATCGACCAACAGGCTCTCAATGGGGGAAGTGCGGAAGGCACTGGTCGCAAGGCGGAGGCCGGTGTGGTGGATCGAATCCACCTTCTGCACTCAACGCTCAGCTGCGGATGCATAAAACTTGCTTCCGTAGTCGAGCTTCGAACGAACAAAGGATCGATAAAAAAGTAGAGCAGTAGCCCTATCAGCGCCCCAAGCGCTGAACGTCATGGAACGGAGAATGTCCATGGCGCGGGTACAAGAGACCCTAAGGCTGCGAATATGATCCTCCCAGGTGGACGCTGGTCGAATACAAGACCGAGGAAACGGTGCGATTCCACCACATCCAGGCACACCCAATTAAGAAACAAATCTGGGTCTGGGTGAAGCCGTGGATGGCGGCAGAAGTGCACCACCTTAGTCTTGGCCAAAGAAAACCGAAACCTGTGCGCCTTCGGCATAGCGAGAGACGTGGTTCAATGCCTGTTGGAGTCGACGCTCCAGAGTTGGCATCTGTGCCGCGCCAAAAGAGATCGAAAGCTCGTCCACGTAGAGCGTAGCGAGAACATCTTCCGGCAGCACCGAGGTGATGCCTTTGATGCTCAGGGCAAAGAGTGTGACACTGAGGACGCTTCCCTGCGAAAAACCCTCTTCCTGCTCCTTTGGGCCGGAGAGGGCTCCCCCCACCCGTACGCGGAATCGACGATCTCGCAAAAATTCAGATATAAACATTGGGAGGCGTCCCCTCGCCCCCATCGTGTGGAGAGTCTCCATGATACCGTATCGCCATGCGGTATCATAGGCCTTCTCCAGATCGAAAAACACCGTGCCGTAGTGCAGTCTACGAAGGAAAGCCTCGCAGACGGCCTTTTCCAGTCGGAGCAGAGCATCCGACATGGAGTGGAACTTGCGGAAGCCGCACTGTGCAGAAGACAGATGGCCTCCGCTGTCCAAGAAAAAGGCTAATCTAACATTTACCAATTTCTCCATCAACTCGCACACGCAAGAGGTTAGAAAGATTAGGTGGAAACCGAACGGACTAGAGTGATCTCTCCCCGGTTTGCGAAAGGCGAGCACAGTATCAATTCGCCAGGAGTCTGGGAGAAGACCCTCCACCCAGATCCTGTTGAACAAATCTAACAGAAAGGCCATGCCTCGCTCACCCAGGTGTCGAAGCATGGCATGCGGGACATCGTCCGGACCATAGGCGGTGTCCGCGCACGAAGCGAGAGCGGAGCGCAACTCACTCACAGTAAACTTGTCGTTGAAAGGTTCTCCGCCTGTGGAGGTAAAGTCCAGCCGGCGGCCTTCCGCGACATCACGACGTGCATTGAATGCTGGCGGAGCAGCATTACGGCTAGAGAATGCGGAAAAAGCGATCGCTAAAGATTCCACCACGGACGAAGGATCCGAGAACTTGCCCCGAATCCTTTTGACTCGCTCCACACCTCAGCTAAATGGGTCTTCCCGTTAAGTGAAGACACGTATGCCCGCCAAGAAGAGCGGCGGGCGTGCTTCGAAATATACCCGAACCTAGCCCTAGCCCGACGAAATTCAGCGACAGTGAATCGTTCGGGCGGCGCCTATAGCGCATGTAGGCATAACCCTTCTGTTTGAGGGCCGTCTCACACTCGGCCGACCACCATGGAAGTGGTCGGCGTGCAAAACGGCTAGACGTCCTAGGAATAGTAATCAGGCCCACGGCGATGAGGTTGCCGGAGAACTAAACGGCCTCATCTACCGACCTAAACTCCTCGACTGAGATAGAGAATTCAGTCATTTCCTGAAATGCAGGCCACCGCGCCAACGCCAAGCACCACCGAGGTGGTCTCTCAGGCGGCAGTTGCCCTGAAAATGATATTTGAATGGGAAAGTGATCACTACCATAGAGGTCATCGACCACCCCCCAATCAAAATCAGGCAGTGTATCCGAAGAGCACAAAGATAGGTTAAGGCAAGAAAATGAAGTTGTTCTCGGACAGTGATGCGTAAACTCATCCACGTTTAGGACACCCATCTCAAGCTCTTCGATCAGATCGGCAAGGACTTGTCCCCTGGGATTTATGGAGTAATCTCCCCAAAGAGGATGCCTGCCGTTCAGATCCCCAAGCAAGAGATAGGGCCTCGGCAACCGTGCCACGACGCGGCGGAAGTCCCTCGCGTCGAAGTCAGCTGACGGTGGAATGTACACAGAAATGATAGTATACCTCCTATCCAGGTGCAGCTGCACAGCCATTGCCTGAAAGGAGGTATCTAAAGAGAAAGGAAGAATGGAGACATCATGCTGGGTGTAAACCGCGCACCCCCTAGCCCAGCCATCCCGCAGTGGTGGGGTCGCAAGACCCTTATACCCCGGGAGGGCGGGCAGGACGCACGCGCCTAGCATGGTCTCCTGCAAAAAAATAGCTAACGGGGAACGGGACGAGACGAGCCTCCGCAGCTCCTCCCAGTTGGCCCGGAGTCCACGGCAATTCCATTGAAGGAATATGCCCTCCAGGCCTAGCTCGGAGGAGACGCGGGGGCCCTCCTCGAACAGAAGACCCTCACATGAATGGCCGTACGCTTCCCGCTAACAGAACCACGGGCGCTGTTGGCCGGACAAAGCGCTGAAGGCACTGTCGCCTTCGAGGACTTATTGGGAGAGGTTGGGCTCGCCATGCGAGTCTTTTCCTCCCTCCGCCTCGAAACTTTAAGCGGGCGTTGCGGCTTCGGAGGCCGGGGCCCTCTTTTCAAGGAACCACCGTCTCCGAGCCACTCGCTCCACCTCGGGGCGTGGGCGAAGGAGCCGAAGCTCCTTTCTTGCTGTCCTCCTTTCGGGGGACAGCGTTAGGAACCCCGGAAGATGGCCTGGCGACCATCTTCAAGGGTGTTGCCTCCTGTGAGTCTAACGACTCGGTGGAGGCGCGTTGCCGTTTCGCCTTACGGGAAACGGTCATGCTAGGGAAAGAGGGGGGAACTCTGGTTATAGCCAGGGCTGGGTGTGAACCCTTTTTGCCGCCAGGTTTACCAGGAAAGCGCCCGAGTTGAGTAGAGCCCGCAGAAGGCTCCGAATGGGCGCGGAAACAACCGTGCTCGTTGGCCTGGAAGGGCCAAGAGCAGAGGCTGGCTTTCCTACTTTTGAGGCATATGACGTCCCAGGCAGAGCCGGGCGCGCCAGGACCAAGTCCTTAGCCTCGTGGAATGCAAGTCGATCCTGGGCCTGAACGGCCAGGATTTCTTTCTCAAGGAGATATGCACCGCATTGCTTCGAAGAAGCGGGGTGCGGCTCTCCGCAATTGACACACTTGTCCGCACACGATTTGGACTTATCGTGTGCGGCCTTGAGCAATTTACACTAACCTCGGGTGACCCCAACTTTGTACGTCTACAAGAACGATTCGTATGGCCGAAGCGGTGACAGTAATAGCACCGCCGCAGCAGTGGCACGAATGCCTTCACCCGGTAGCGGTACCAACCGGCACGCACCGACTCACGGAGCTTGTCACAGTCGAACGTGACGAAGAGTGTAGGGGTGGGTCTCGAGGCCCCTCCCTGTTTTCTCATCACACGTTCGACCTTGACCGCCCCATGGTAGGCCAGCTCTAGGGTGATGTCCTCAATGGAGTAGTCAACGAGTTCCCTCGCATAAACTACTCCTTTCACAAAGTTCATGGTAGAGCGCGGCGTCACACTCACCGGGGTGGCATGAATTGTCCGAAGAGCACCTATCTTGGCCGCCTCGGTGGGATTCGCCGCATTCGCCAGAAGGCTCCCGTCCGAGAAACGGGTCATCTTCGGCTCTCTACCAATTGCACTAGCTAATCCTCTCCTCTGATGGATCATGTTGCCCTTGGACAACATGGTGCCATCAGTGGAGCGATTACGGGGAAGCGTTTGAAGACAGCGGGCTCGAAAACGCCAGGTAACTTCTGAATCAGGTGCCCTGATGTCATCGAGGCTCCGCCCTGTGCACTTTTGGTCTTAGTTAGGGGCTCCGCATCCGGGGGGGGGGGGCAGAGGGGCTGGATGTGCCGGTCTTGGCTTGGTCGCTTGCCAAAGTGGCAGCAGACCCATCCGTCCCCGTAGCCCCCGCGGATGGACAGGAGCCCCGAGTCTTTTTGGTCTTTTTCGTCCTTTTCTTTTTTGGAGAGGAAGGCGGGGAATGAACCCCCTTCTCACCTCCGCCGGCAGAAGCCCCCATGCCAGATTGGCCGGCCTCAGCCAGGTCCCTCTCCGAAATACAGAAGTTCCTAGTAGTCGTGGGGGCACCTGTCGGAGGAGATCCCTCCCCTCCTTGTACTGCTTCGGAGCCCTCAGCCGTTTGAGGGGGACCTTGCATAGGGGCGGACACGGGTTCGGTGCTTGGCGCCGAGCCTGGATTCCCCCCCATGGAAGGCCCTACCCTCTGAAGCTGGGTCTCCTCAAGGACCATGTCTATCACAGGAGGGGCCTCCAGTTGGCCATCCCCTCCCAGGACATCGCAGGTCCCCTTGGCAGCGTCAAGAGTCATTTGTGGGGAGGCACAAGCCTTAACCCCGGCAAGGTTTAATATCCTTGCCAGCAGGTCTTTTGAGGGAAGCAACCGAAGGAGCCTGGCTTCCCTCTCCCCCCTAAGGGGGTTTGCCCTACCAAGCCACTTACCCGAGGGGCGGTCGGCAATGAGCTGCCTGCTGGCTTTCTTGGCAGTCCCCTTGGAAAGAAAAGAGGGGACTGCCGCTGGAAAAAGGGAGGTGCCTGAAAGCACCTCCAGAGAAGGGGGTGAGGGGGAGTCCCCTGCACCCGTAGGCGAAGGAGAGGAGTGAGCCTCCTTTCCAGTTAGAGAAATATGGAGGGTCCCCTGCGCAAGCACAGGGGGGGGACACCTCCACTTTTTTTTACTGGACTGCCCGAGAGCGGCTCCGTCACTGTTTCAGGGGAAGTTGGGGCTTGGGTTTTTTTTTATCTTCACCATTGGGCATGGTGACCCTCTTTTTTACACGGGACGCAATAGCTCACCACCTCTCACAGTTGCCCGCACTGCAAGAGGTGCTTACAGGCCCGGCAGAGCCAGGCGCCGCCATTTGGGACCACCCCTCCCGCCTGGTGGCCTGGCAGTCCATCGGCATGTCGACTCCACCTTAGACACGGCGTAAAATATATAGATTGTCAAGAGGAGAGGAAAAGGGATGTGAGGAAGGTATGGGTGGGGATGAAGCAGGTTGTTAAAAAACCCCCATCCCGAACCGGAGCTCAGGGGTTAGGGAACATTGTCCCCTCCCCCCCTCAGCCCCGATCCGGGACGGTTGGCTTGAGAAGAAGGTCAGCATCTACCCTGTGGAATTAGAGGCTTACCATTGAAAGATGTGGGAGAGGTTGTATGAAAAGCGACGAGGTAGGGGAGAAATACAGGCTATTTGAAGGAAAGAAGAGAGGCTAAGCTGGGGCCGGACGCCTCCATGATGAGATTGTGAGACTGAGGCTGGAGTTGAAACAGAAATAGGAGGATGTACGATGTTGAGGAGCGTGATTGAGGGATTGAAGAGTGATAACAGAATCAGGTCGACCAAAGGATGCAGGACCTCTTTGACATGATGAAGTGGTCAGGACTGGCCCTAGGACCCTTGACCCTGACCCCTGCTCCGACTGAACGGGATAAGACTAATGGGATCAATGGGAGTGTGTGCGAGTCTAGAGAGGACAGGATGATTATGAGTGGTAGGGAGGACTGAGAATGAAAGAGAGTGGAACGCAAGAGAGGAAGGAAGACTGAGTCAAAGGGGAAGGATCGGAAGGTGAGAAGGAAGAGTGTGGACTCGTTGTATTCGGATGAAGGAGAGAGTGAATGTATGATTAGCATGAGTGAGAGTGAGAGCAGCTCAAGTGAGTGAGGTGAATGTGGGAAAAGGTATTTTGATAAGGGAAGTGCCAAAGGTTGATAAGTTTAGGTTAAATGGTGGGAAGAGTGTGGCTGAATTCTTCGGGGAATTTGAGCGTATTGTAAGCTCAAGTACCCGGAGAATCAGGGTGTATTGGGTGAATGTATTTGGCAAGTGCTTGGAAGGGAAGGTGCTAGAGTTTTTTCGCGTGATCACGAGTGTGGGTAAGCCAAGTTATGAGGTGGTGAATAAGCGATTGATTGGGCAAGTGAAACGAGTGAAGGAGAGTGTGAAGTATAAAAGGGTGATAAATTTGAGAAGGCCCGCATGAGGAAGAGTGAAAATGTGAACATGTATGCACATAGGCTTAAGAGTATGGCGAGAAAGAGGTATGGTGATGATCGTGTGAATAAATGTAAGCAATTGATGAGAAAGTTTCTTGATACGGTCCCGCGAAAGATAAGTGAATGGCTGAATGCGAAAAGAAAGGAGAGGATGAGAGTGACAGGTCAACGGTTGATGTGGGAGGATGTGTTGAAGCTTCTGGAAGATGGGCGATTTGATGAAGAGACTGATTTGGTTGAAGATGTATGTTATAGTGTGAATGTTGGTGGTAGGAAGCCCAGGAGCTTTCCTCCACCCCAGCAGTTTGTCAGTTATTGGGATACCCTGAGGGCTGCGCCAGCTGGGGTGATGTCGAGCTTCCTGGACCAGTGAACTGGATGGGCAAATGGAAGGGGACCGATGAGTGGTAAGCGCGTGAATGGGTATAAGAGGGAGCAACTGAGGTATGTCCCAGCGAACGAGAGGCCGAATGAGGGTGAAAAGGATTGTGGAATGCCGTAGGTGTGGAAAGAAGGGACATGTGTTGAGGGAATGCAGATGGACGTCTGGTGCGTGTTTTGGGTGTGGTAAGAAGAGGCATATGATAAAGGATTGCCAGGAAAGTATCAAAGAGTGTTTCGAATGTAAGGAAAGAGGCCATTTGAAGAAAGATTGTCAGAAGTTGAATAGTGGAGCGAATGCTGGGTGGAGTGGAAGATACGCATGTGGTAACTGTAGAAAGGCCGGTCACTATGCGAGGATGTGTCGTGACCAGAGGAATGTATGTAGCCATTGTGCAATGGAAGGGCACTCAAGTGAAAGGTGTTGGATTAGACTGAGAGCGCAAGGTGCTAATGGAAAGTCTGAGTCGGGAAACTAAATTGTAAGAGGGTACCTGGTGAAGTATCCTCTGGGTGCATGAGTGCGAGTAATGTGTTAGTAAGTCTATCTAGTGTGAAAGTGCTGTCTGGTAGAAAGTATGAGTGTCTGAATGTGAAGATTGAATTGAACGGGATTGAGTGTTTGGCATTGATAGATTGTGGATGCAAGACGAGCTTGGTATATAAGGACGTGTATGGCAAGCTGAGTGATAAAGCCCTCCTGTCTGAGTGTAAAGGTAGTTTGGTATGAATTGGTGGTATGAGAGTACCTGTAATTGGAATGATAAGGTCAGCTGTTCAAATGCATGGTATGTTGATGAATGAGTGTGAATTCTCTGTGATTGATAAAGTGAGTAGTGAGTATGGTGTGATTTTGAGGTATGGTTTTATGAAAGTGAACCGTATGGTTGTGCATCCTGCGAGTGATCAGATTGAGAGAAAGATTGGTAAAAATGGGGTGTAAAAGTTGTATGTATGGAAAAATGGTAGTGTTTTGAGGAGTGTGTTTAGCGGTATTGAGGTGACTGCTATGGAGAGTGTAAAGCTTGTGAAGGGTGAAAGGGTATCTGTTAGAGTGAGTTGGAGCAAGGATGTGAGTTTGAATGTGGGTGAGAACACTGTTATTGGATGGAAAGGGTGCGTGTTATAAGGTAAGGCGTGTTGCTTGTGTGTTTGATGGCTTGATGAGAATGAATGATTCATCTTTTTGTATGTGTGTAGTGGACCCTAGAGTGAATGGACAGATGAGAGGGATCCAAGTTGGCGATGTGCTGGGTCACCTCTCTACTGTCAGTGAGGTAGGTGTGGATGATAGCACGGATGTCAGGATAAATGATGCGAATAAAAAGACGTGTGAATGAAGGTATAATGAAGTGGAAAGGATGGTGAAATTGGATGAATGTTTGACTGAGTATGAAAGGGAGGATGTATATCGAATGTTGTTTGAACGAAAGGTGGTCCTCAGTAAGGGCGATCTGGATTTCGGGGTTGTGAAGCCTCCGGAATTTGGGATTGTTCTGAAGGACGACACACCCAATCTATCAGCGGCCAAGACATTTTCCGCGTCCGGTTTTTGATGAGATTGAGGACTGTGTGTTGAATTAGAGCGACTGGGGATGATTGAAGAAAGTGAGAGTGCATGGAATAGTCCGATTGTGCCTGTACGTAAGCCGGAGGGAAAATTGCGTCTGTGTGTGGATTATCGAAAGGTGAATGAAAGGACTGTGAAAGAAAGGTTTCCGATGTGTGTATAGTATGCATGGGATGAAGTGGTTTTCAAAGCTGGATCTGGTACGGGGGTATTACCAGATGCCCAGTGCTGAGGAGAGCCAACCGGTGACTGCCTTTTCCTCCACAAAGAGGCATTATCAGTTCCGGAACCTCAGCTTTAAGTTAACTAATGCTCCCGGTGCCTTCCAGTGGGCAATGAATGTAGTGTGCAATAAGTTTGCGAATAAGAATGTGATTGTGCTTATTGATGATATTTTGATTATGAATGAGAGTTTTGATGAGCATATGAGATTGGTGAATGATGTGTTGAAAACGTTGGAGAGTCTTAGTGTGCAGGTGCAAGTAGAGAAATGTGAATGGTTTGCGAAAGAAGTGGAATCCCTTGGGTATATGGTGAGTGAGAATGGGTTAGGAAAGTCACCAAAGTATGTTGAGTAGGTGCGAATGTTTCCGAAACCGGTAACTGGATCTGTGAAGCAGCTGAAATCGTTTCTGGGATTGATTGAGTTTCAGCGAAAGTTTATACCAGATTGTTCGGGTAGAAGTAAGCCTCTGACTGAGTGGATGGGCAAGAAATGTAGTACGATTGTCAGGTGGAATGATAAGATGAATGAAGCGTATGAGAGACTGAAAGAGGAAGCGGCTGAAGATGTTGAATTGGCATACCCGGACTCTAGTGTGAATGCTAAGATGCTTGAATTGTATATGGATGCGAGTGGGTACTGTATGGGAGGTTTTCTGATGCAAGAGCAGCGTTTGAATGGAGAGAATGTCAGGTGAATAATTGGGTATGTATCCCAAGCTATGAATGCGGCAGAGCGAAAATATTCAACTGTGGAGCGAGAGTTGGCTGCGATAAGGTATTGTTTGAAAGTGTTGTGTCCATTTTTGCATGGTGTGAGGTTCGTGATTAAAATAGATCATCAACCTCTAGTGTATTTGCAAAGTATGAAATGGACTGATAGTAAGATTGTGAGGACTTTGGAAGATTTGAGTGATTTTGACTATGTGATTGAGTACGTGCCTGGTGAATGGAATGGAGTGGCTGATTACATGTCAAGGTATCCTGGTACGAATGATGAAAATGTGTGTGGAGTGAGTGATCCTGAGTATTTACAGAAAGGGATTATGAATGGAAAGGAGAGTAAGGGTGGTGGTGATTCCTTGTTTGAGAGCGTATGGAATGGTTTGCAAGATTTGATGAGTGATGGAATAGATGTGAGAGTGCCCGATAGTGTAGATGACTTAAGGAAAGAGATAATGAGTGAAGTATGTAGGAAGCCTGATATTATTGGTATGGCGAGGGTGCGGAACTTTATGAAAGAATCGAGAGGGATATGTATGATGATTGTAGTGAGTCATTTGTATGGAGTGATTGTTTATGTGCACTTTGGTGGTGATAGGCCGATTGTGTACATGGATGAGAAAGTGAAGGGTTTGAATACTAATGTGGTGCATCTGCAGTGTTTGAGCGGTGTGCATTACAATTGGGTAATTAAAAAGTGTTCGTATATGAGGGAGAAGAATGATTGTCTGGATGAAGATGAGTGTGTGGTGAGTGATGATGTGGGAGTTGATCACGGTGTGGATGTCAGTGCTGATGTTGGTGTGGTTGTTTCTTCCGTGTATTGCGAACATGGAGGACTTGATATGATGGAAGCGAGAGTGAAAGTTGGTGAAAGGTTCTTCTGTGGTCTGAATGATACTGGAGCACGTGTCGTTAGTGAACGAGAGGATTCTGAATAACTACGATGAGTTTAGATGTTGTGAACGTAAACCTTTGGGGGATTGGGGAATGGAATGATAGTGGCATGGGAGCAAGTTAGTCTGAGAGTGCGTTTGGGCAGTGGTGTGAATGTGATGCATGACTTTGTGAATCTGAAAGATGACCAAATGCCGTGTTGTTTCTTGCTTGATGTGGACTTTATGAGATTGAATAATTTGTCTTTGTATGCTGAAAAGGATTGTGTCATGAAAGCTGAATGTGAAGTGATGAGGTTGAATAAGTGTGCGAAGAATGTTGTGAAATTTTGCGGTATGATCGAATTGGTCATGGATGATGAGAATGAGATTTTAAGTGATGATGATATTCTAGAGATGCAAGAGATGTGTCCTTTTGTCAGTGAGTTGAAGAGGTGTGTGATAATGCGTTTTGATTTGAATGAATGGCCTGAGTGTTTGAGTGATTTTAAAAGGTATGCTAAGGATATTGTTGTTTATATGGATGTTATATATTTTGTGAGGAATATGAAGTGTGGCATGATATGTATGTACCTGTGATGTCCTTGGTTGGTATGATTGGTCTGGTGAATTTTGTGCATGATAATTATGGGCGTATGGGTAAGCTTAAGTTGTGGAAGTGTTTGAAGGAGCATCTGTTCTATTCGTTTCTGAGGACTGCTGTGAATGATGGTGTGAATACGTATGAAAGGTGTCAGAAGCGAAAGTTGCAAGGTGTGCAAGTGAAACCACCGATGTTGAAAGTTGATGCGAAAGAACCGTTTGAGTTGGTAGTGATTGATTGTGTGTCTTTACCGCGTACAAGTGCTGGGAATGTTGGTATGGTTGTTATGGTTGATTCTAAAAGTAAGTTTGCGTATGCGACGCCTGTGAGAGATAAAAGGAGTGTGACTGTTGCGCGTGTGGTTGAGCAGTTGTTTTTCCTATGCATGTATGGAAGCCTAGGACATGTGTATGTGATAATGGGCCTGAGTTTGCGAGTGAAGTGTTTGAGCAAATGTTGAGAGAGAATGGTGTGGAGCATGTGAGAACAACTCTGTATGTACCGTCTTCAAATGGGTTGGCTGAATGTACAATTAGGACCTTGTGTGAGATGTTGAGTACGACTTTGAATGACTGGGATGAATGGTTGAGTAGTGTTATGGGTGTATAATTCGACGGTGCATAGTGCAACTGGGGTGTCCTTGTGTCAGTTTGTTATGAAATTTGAAAGGCAAGTAAAAGATAGGTTTCGTTTGAGTGAAAGTGAGCAGAGTGTATGGCGTGAGGCACATGAAAGGTTTCGTTCGTTTTAAATAGATGTAAAAGTATTAAAGGTAAAAAAAGTAAAAGGTAGGTTGAATGTTTCGAAGATGAGTGAAAAGTTTGAAGGGCCGTATAGAGTTGTGAGTCTGGGAGAATGGTGTGACGTATGTTTAGGAGAGTTTGAATGAAGGTATGATTGAGAGAGTGCGGGCTCATCAGAGTCAGTTGAGGAATGATAGAGTTCTGTCGAGAGATGGGAGAGCTAGTAATGAGGCTAAGAGTATGGTGGACGATATGATCGATAGTGACGAGGAGATTGACAGGGCGATTGGCGAACGCCCCCGATCGATTGCTACACGTAGCCAGGAATCAGTAGATGAATGTGAATGGGTGCAGAAGGGCGCGATTGAGTATAAAAGGTACCGTGAGTAAGGGTTGAGAGTGTATTGTGAGTGACTGTGGTCGAATGGCCTAAGGAAGGAGGGGTGTGGTGGAGCGAATGTGAGTGTGTTTGTAGCGACCCTCTTCCTCCCTCTGTAAGAATGTGTGTGAATGGAGAGATGTTTTTATATAAGTATATATAAAATGGATTTCATGTTGTATTATAAAGTGATTTTATCTATTTCCAGAAGCCACTATAATTTTGCTAAAATTTCAACAGGATAATCCTTCAATTTGTAAAGAGTGGCGGAGATTGTAGAATTTGAAGTAACTTAACTAAAGTTATTATACGTCCTGTTAGGACAGAAGAACTTTAATAGCCTCAATTAGCGACCAGATCGCATTAATATTAATAAGCTGAGCTCGGAAGCACCAGGCCTTTAGAAAACGCGCACATCTACTTTTGATCACAAGAGTGACTGTTGGCAAGATTTTTCCCCGGGCACCCTAAAATCGTAAAGGCCTCTTTTTGTTTCTTATTTGTCTTTTTAGTTGCCCGTTCGTTTAGTTATATTTAGATAAAACTTTGTTTAGTGATAGGACTGTTTATTTTTATTTTGTATATATTGTAAAGGGTGTTCCATTAAGACGGATCGAAGTTAGCAGTAAATAAAACAGTGTTATTGGTGAAAATTTATTGATTTCACTATTGGATCATGTTACTTGAGTCATGGCAATTATGTTTAAAAAATAATATCGCCTAAATGTCCGCCAAGACTTCGGAGGCACACCTCCACTCGATGGTCAAAACATTTGATGACGTCTCTGCATAGTTGCTCCTCGATCTCACCAATATACCTTATTATCTCATTCTTCAGCTGTTAAATTGTTGTTGGCTTGTTGGCATAGACCTTACTTTTGAGATGACCCCAAAGGAAGAAATCTAAAGGCGTTAAGTCACACGATCGTGGTGGCCAAGTGACCTCGCTGTTTCGAGAGATGATGCGACCTGGGAACTTCTCATTCAATAAAGCCATTGTTGCACTTAGTTTTATGGCATGTGGCACCGTCCTGTTGAAACCACAAATCTTCGACATCCATAGAATTCAATTCAGGCCATAAAAAGTTGGTTATCATGGCACGGTATCGCTCGCCTGTTACCGTAACAGAATTCCCGGCATCATTTTCGAAGAAATACGGCCCAATGATTCCACTAGCAAAAAATGCACATCAAACAGTGACCTTTTGTGGATGCAGTGGTTTTTCACAATCTTCCTGGTATTTTCATCAGCCCAAATGCAACAATTCTGCTTATTAACGAATAAACCAAGTTTAAAATGGGTTTCATCACTAAAGATGATTTTTTGCGAAAAATCATCATCGGCTTGTCTTTTTGCTTGTGCACCCAATTGACGAATGTACGGCGCTTCAAGTGGTCAGCAGTCTTCAGTTCTTGTGTCAATTGAATATTGTACGCGTGTAGAGACAAATCTTTTGTCAAAATTCGATGTAACGTTGTTGTGGAGAGGTTCAATTCCTGCGCGCGATGACGAATAGAGGTGTCTGGATCTTCGGCCACATTCTCGTGCACTGCAGCAATGTTTTCAGCTGAACGCCGTAAACGAGCACGAAATGGAGTTTTCATATCTGCCACTGACTCCGTTTGTTTGAATTTACGAACAATTTTCCCACTTGTACTGTCGGTTGGTCGATTATGTTGACCAAAAAAATCGCGAAGTGCCCCAAATGCGTTTCTGTTTGAACGTCCATTTTCGTAATAGGCTTCGATAACTTTAACACTTTGTTCGATTGTTAATCTTTCCATGGTTGAAATTGCCAAAGACTGAAGTTGTTAAATCTGAAAAAAGAATCATTAGGCGCTTAAATTTAACTCACATTTAAAATCGGTCCAAGTTATTGGAACACCCTGTTAATTCTAAATTTATCTATCTTATATTGGGGGGGGGGGGGGTTCATGTACATATATAGCGAGATCTCAATTATTTACCCCATATTTTGGTAAATAAAGGACTGTATATCTAATCCGTTTCATGTCTCCCTCGATTTCTCACATCCGACTTAGTGTAGGAAGCTGGTTGGATAAATTGGAGTTAGAGCGTAGGTTCGTGGCCCACTACAATGTCCATCTCAGGAGGGGGGGGGCTTGCAAGTGACTATTCCCCCGAAAGATATCATAGGTCCCCTTCGAGGTATCTTTTAGGGTATTTTAGACCGGCGAGCCGGCATCTGTCAGGAAAACTAGTGGGGCACGTAATGTGACGTCCTGTAAGTTCGCCATGCGCGCCCGCAGGCCTTTGGAGGATATGGGCTGACTCCTTAAAGGGGTTAGTCCTATCGAGCCCCTCCCACCGGGAGCGGTCAATTATAGGCCGCTTGCCTGCATTCTTGGCAGTCCTTTGTGAAAGAGAATGAGTGACTGTCACTGGAAAGAGGGAGGCACCAAGGGCGCCTCCGGAGAAGGAAGTAACGGGGAGTCCCCAACATCCGTAGGCATATGAGAGAAGTAAGCCTCCTCTCCCTTATACGTAGTTTGGAGGGTCTCCTGCGAAAGCATAGTGGGGGAAAGCTCCTTTTTATCGGTGGAGCTGCCCGAAGGCAGCCCTCGACAAATGGTAAATGGAGAGTTGATGGTGATTTGTAGAGTCTTTATCATTGGGCATGGTGACGCTGTTTTTTTTTATACGGGACGCAAATGCTAATCACCCAACGCAGTAGCCCGCTCTGAGAGGGGTGAACAGGGGGCCGGCAGAACCGGCTGCCGCCATTTAAGGCCACTTCTCTCGCCTAGTAACCTGGGAGTCCAAAACGCTCTGTGCGCAAGCGAAGTCCGTGCCTCGGTATATCCCGTGAGACTTGCAGGAGAGTAATGGATGTAAAGGCCTACCCATACAGACGAAGCAGACCCTTACAGCCTCAGACAAGGAGCAGAGAAAGGCTATGCCAGTCAAGATACTGGAGAAGATTCAGGAGAACCCAACTTTTCTTAACCTACTTTGGACCTCAAATGAAGTTCACTTCCATCTTGAAGGAAAGGTAAACTCAAAGAGAGATGTCTTCTAGGTGACCTCCAAACCAAATGAGGTAGCCACCAAGCCCCTACACTCCCCTAAGTGCATGGTATGGACTTCAATTTCAGCCAGAGGAATCATCGGACCATTGTTCTTTAAGGAATCTGGCGCGACAGTGACAGTCACCAAGGAGCGGTATGTTGAGGTCCTCAAAACCTGCAAGAGGAAGCTGCAGACCCAATTCCCATCGCTTATGGGGAAGTTCTGGTTCCAGTAAGATGGAGCAAACTCTCGCACCTCAAACCTGTCCCGAGATTGGCTGAAAGAGAACTTTGGTGGCCGTTTGATCAGTCTCAAGACTGATTTTGAGCGGGCACCTCACAACTCAGACCTTAGCCCCCTACATTTCTTTCTCTGGGTCTACCTTAAAGGCAGAGTGTACGCAGGGAGAACCCAGTACCATCACGGAACTCAAGGAAGCCATGAGGGAGGAGATCAGAGCCATTAGTCGGTCGGTTTGTAAGGGCGTCATGGACAACTTTGTACTGCGCCTCAAGAAATGCACAGAGTTAAATGGAGGTCATCTCGAACATGTGCTCTAGAATAACGAAGAAAAGTCCAAAGACTCTCAGGTTTTGATATGATGTTTTTAAACACAATAAACTAGTTATCACCAAAGTTTCATTCAATCCTTGCAGAAAATTACGAAATGAGGCCTATCGAAAGTTGGGGCTCACTTTGGGTGGGGGGGGGGCCTGTATTAGCAATAGCGGCAGACCATATTTGGATGGATGTGGTCGCGTTCATTAAAAAATATCCTTAAAGTTCAGAACACGTTCATACAAAAAGAACGCATTAAAAAAATATTGATCTATTGGGACGTGCGAGCAGTAATGTGGAAAAGGTGGATATGGACAGACAGACAGACACACCAGTCCTAAAAATCTCATCACCACTATTAACAAGATGGAAAGTCCCTCCAACGACCTGCGGCGTTTTGTGATAAGATGATATATGGTTATTGCCTCGATGGTTTCTCCCCATGGTTCAAATCAATTACAAGTGTCTCTGAATGGCTAAATGAGGCTTTTGCCACTAGATGGCGCCACCCAGCGCCAACTCCGATGGCAGATTTGAAATCTCCAGTGTGAATAACTATATTATTCATGGTCAGATGGGTCATTTCATGGCTCTAAATGGCTAAAATTGAACTTTATTCCTTTTGAAAAAATAAGCGATGCTTAAACCTGGCCTTCGCCGCTGGTAAAAAGCCAGAACGGTAAAGAGCATTCCATTATTTTCAGGAAAATGTACTTCCAAATACGCTTTCGTAGCGATGCTAGAACCCAGTATTAAGGTTGAGTACGAGGATTTTTTTTTTTTAATAGAGCCCATCTGGCAACTGCCCACTAGAGCATAAGTCGCCGGAAACACGACAGCCTAGAACTAGGCTACTTTAAAATAAAAATATGAAAACATAACAATGATAAAAATGTGAAAAACTTAACAATTAGGAAGCAATCACCGGCATCGGGGAGAGGTCCCCCTCACCCCGGTGCAGGAGCGTGAAACCTACAAAGAAAACAATAACAAAGCAAAAAAAAAAAATATAACCTTCTTAAATAAAGGGGAAGAAGCCCTGCCTCCCCCCAAAAGTCAACAAGTCAATGTGCACGAACTCATCCCGAGTAAAAGGGACAGGGGGTAGCGACCCCGCCCATCCCGGTATCGGGACAGGTATCGTGCGCGAAGATCACCCAGACTGGGACATTCGACAAGAATGTGCCTTACAGTCTGGGGGACGACGCAGTCGTCGCAATAGGGCGCAGGCGAGCGCTCCATCAAATAGCGATGCGTCACACCAGTGTGTCCGATTCGGAGAGGACAGAAAGCAACCTGAAGCCGGCGCGGCATTGGGGGATAGGTCCATGGGAACAGTCGCGGCACAATGGCACGCAACTTTAAGTTCCCTTCGACCTTCTCTCATCTTCTTTGCCAAGCGGTCCGAAGAGCTGCCCGTATTCCTGCCATGTAGTCGGTGTGAGGAAGAGCGAAATTCCTACATGTCCAGGAACCCAGAAGATAATCTCGACATCTGCCCGGCTCGCCAAAACCGTGGCGTCACGGATTTCGCGAACCAGGGGATGCGGAAATTCCAATGCCACGAGAGCACTCAAGGCGCTTTGTGAGTCGCTATAGATCACAATCCGGTCTCCGAACCGGGCACGTCGCGTAATCTCCCGTACCGAGTGGTGTATTGCCACCAGCTCGTCCATGAAGACAGACGCAGCGCCTGGTAGAGCCACGCTGACTTCAAACAGAGGGGATACGGCGTGTGAGTACGAGGAACATACGCTGCCGATGTCTCTTAGTGCACTCAGCAACTTCGAGTCTCCTTTTTCGAAATATTCCCAAAACAGAATTGATAATTATCAATTTAACTTACGTCAATTCTTTGGACACAACTCTTGAGCCGGTTACTTTATAGAATAGTTCGTTATAGATAAGGTCGTAGTTAAGGTAGATCATCTCAACCATGGATAGCGAAGTGTCAAAGAGGTTGTTTACTTGGTTTGCATCTAATTTTATTCCACATGATGATGGATTCGACGCCACCTTTCCAACGAATGTTATCAAAATGTTCAGATATTCAAGAATTGTGCTGCATCGCCGACTCTGAAAATACAGTAGGGAAAGCTTTGACATCAAGATAATTAATTGCCTTACACACCTTTTGACGATTTGTTTATTAATCATGTTATTGATGCGCCTGTTCTTGTATTTATGCATTACATATAGTCATTGTGCTATAATCGTAGTTAAAATCATCTTAAATTACATATCATATTAGACGCAAAACATCACAATGTTCAAATAAAAATAATCTTATGATTTCTTTAGGAAAGTGTGAATATATTAAGTTTTACTCTATTATAATGTCGAGATCCATTTCTAGGCTGAGGTTTTAGAACTTAGTAGCTTGCCGTGGCAAAGTTTCATCCCACCTCGCTGAGCTCAGGACTACATTCTCACCCTAGCCCCATACTTTTACCCATCTCTTTCAAAGCGACGACCGCGATCTATCTCTTGTAACTGTTATAAATAAGGTCCCTAAGTCGCGATATCGTATCCATGACACATATCGCAGCCAATAGTGAAATAATCAGAAGCCTGCAGAGAATCATAAGTGACCAGAATCAATGTTACCAAATCATCTTAGACAATTGACTACGCATCTGTGACGGGAGAGCTTTAATATCATTGAGACGGCGACCGGATCGCTTATTTGTTGTGCTGAGCTCGGAGGCGCCAGGCCTTTAACTCGCGCAACAATTTCGTCCACAAGGAGTGACTGTCGGCAAGACTTTCCCCCGGGGGACCCTAAACCTAAAAGCGTGGTACCACGAGAACTAAAGGCCGCTCTTTTTTTTTTTTTAATATTTTTTCTTTGGTTTTGAATAAGAGAAGTTTTTTTCGGACATATGATTCTTGTTTTTTGTATATATATATATATATATATATATATATATATATATATATATATATATATATATATATATATATATATACCCCATGGTTAAATTTTTATAAATTTTCTGAACTTCACCATTTGTAATTCTTTGGTTTTTAATAATTTCACAAAATTTTGATACTTATATTTATTTCTGAACTTCACCATTTTGTTTTTTGATATTATAAAAGAATTATTAGAAATAACTTTGATAAAAAACATAAGTCATAACCAAACTAAGATGAAATTATTATTCAAATCTAAAAAAAATCCACTTCTTAAATTAGTGATGATGATATATTATCCATACTTTTGTAAATAAAGGATTGTATATACAATCCGTTTCATTCCTCCCTCGATTTCTCACCTTCGACATAGTGTAGGAAGCGGATTGGATAGATTGGGGTTAGAGTGTAGGTTCACGGCCTGCCACAGGGTGGTGCCGCACACGATGCGAGAGCGGAACGCAGCTCGCTCAGAAAAAACCTGTCGTTGAAGGGTTCTCTGTCTTTGGAAGTAAAGTCTATTCGGCGGTCTTCCGCGAAATCACGACGTGCATTGAATGCTTGCGGAGCTGCATCCCAGCTAGACAATGCGGAGAAAGCGGTCGCGAAGGATTTCGCCACGGAGTTTGGATTCCGAGATTGCGATCTCATTCTCCTGGATAACGGGAACCTAGCCCTAGTTCGACGAACTTCACCGACAGTGAAGTCGTTCGGGCGGCGCTTATAGCGCATGTCGGCATAACGCTTCTGTTTGAGGGCTGTCTCACACTCGGCTGACCACCACCAAAGTGGTCGGAGTGCAAAACGGCTAGAAGTTCTATGAATAGTAGTTAGGCCCACGGCGATGAGGTTGCCAGAGAACTCAACGGCCTCATCTACCGACCTAAACACCTCGACTAAGATAGAGAAATCAGTCATTTCCTGAAATGCGGACCACCGCGGGCCCTGGGGCGTTAGCGGCCCAGAATATGATATTTGAATGGGAAAGTGATCACTACCATAGAGGTCATCGCCCACCCCCACCCCAAATTAGGCTGTGCATCCGGAGAGCACAAAGATATATCGAGGCTGGAAAATGAAGTAGTTCTCGGGCAGTGATGCATAAAGTCATCCACATTTAGGAGACCAATCTCCAGCTCGTCGATCATGTCGGCAAGGACTTTACACCTGGGATTAATCGAGTAGTCTTCCCAGAGGATGATCTATCAATCAGATCTAGCAAGAGAAGGGCCTCGGCAACCGTGCCACCACGCGGTGAAAGTCCCCCGGATCGAAGTCAGCTGACGGTGGATGTATGTGTGAATAAGAGTATACATCCTATCCAGGTGCAGCTGCACAGCTACTGCCTGAAAAAGAAGGGAGAGAAGAACCGAGACATCATGCCGGGTGTAAATCGCGCATCCTCCTGATCGGCCCCAATCCCGTGGGGTGGGGTCGCTAAATCCTTATACTTCAGGATGGTGGATTTGAGGCAAACGCCCAGCATGGTCTCCTGCAGAAAGATAGCTAACGGGGAACGGGAAGAGACGAGCCTCCGCAGCTCCTCCCAGTTGGCCTGGAGTCCACGGCAATTCCATTGAAGAAATATGCCCATCAGGCCTAGCTCGGAGGAGATTCGAGGACCCTTTTCGAAGAGAAGAACCTCAAGGAAATGGCCGTACGCTTCTAGGAGGCATAGCTCCGCGGCTATTAGCCAGACAATGCGCTGAAGGAGCTGTCGCCTTCTAGGACTTATCCGGGAAGTTTGGGCTCGCCATGGGACACTTTTCCTCCCTCTGATTTGAAACCTTAGGCGGGGGTTCCCTCTTTTGGAGGATCTATCGTCTCCAAGCCACCCAGCCTAAGGAGCCGAAGCTCCTTTAGTGCTGTTCTCCTTTAGGAACCCCGTAAGAGGGCCTTACGACCCTCTTCATGGGTGTTGCCTCATGTGATTCTAACGACTCGGTTAAATCGCGCGCCGGTTTCGCCCCGCATGTCAAGATATTCCTGTGGTTGTACCGCTCCATCCGGCTAAAGGGTACGTTCCATGGGTGGAGAGAAGCGGATTCCCTCCCCAAAAGAGAAGGAACTAGAAAAATACAAAGAGAACTAGTGGTTTCTCGGGCGGGAAAGCACTAACAAAGACCAAAGTCGCAAGTGCGCCGAGCGAAGCCGTGATTACATCGGGCCCCCTCATTCTGCGATTACCTGGCGTTTTCGAGCTCGTGGGTTCAAACCATTTATGATTATTCGCTCCACTGATGTCAGCATTTTGGCCAAAAGTAAAATGATCTATCAGATGAGAGCATTAGCTATCTTGATTTGTAGAGAGCCGAAGGGGGCCCGTTTCTGGGACGGAAGACTTCTGGCGAATGTATCCGACCCTTCCGAGGCAGCCACGATTAGTGTTCTTTGGACAGTTAAATTTTCGCCGGAGAGTGTGACGCAGCTCTACCAGTGACTTCGTGAAATGAGTGGTTTAGAAGATATCACCTTGGAGCTGGCCGTCAACAGGACGGTCAAGGTCGAACGTGTGATGTGGAAACATGGAGGGACCTCTAGATCCAGCCTACCCTCTGTCATGTTCGACTATGGCACGCTCCCTGAGTCGGCGCGTGCTGGTTGGTATCGTTACAGCATTCGTACGACTGTCACCGAGGTTCTACTAGTGCCACTGTTTCGGCCATACGAATCACTCTTGTAGACACGCAAAGTCAAGTTTACTTTAATCTGTGTAAGTTGCTCAAAGGCCGTAGACGATAAGTCCCTATCCTGTGCGGTCAATTGTGGAGTGGCGCACCCCGCTTCGTCCAACAACGTTTTGCTTATCTCCTGGGCGGTTAGGCTACTGATCCTCTCTTATTTCGCGAGGCCAAGGACGTGGTCCTGGCGCGCCCGACGCTGCCTGGAAAGTCTTATGCCTCAAGTTGAAAAAAAGGGCACCCTCTGCTCCTAGCCATTCCAGGCCTACGAGCACGGTCGTTTTCGTGCACATTCGGAATACTTCTGCTGGTTTTACCCATGTCTGACTATTCCATGGCAGAGTTACTAGCATTGCAAAGTGTTAACACTAAACCTCGCCTAAAACCAGGACTCCCCTTACCCCAGCATGACCGTTTCCCTTAAGGCCAAATGGCTGCGCACCTTCACTGAGTAGATGGACTCACATAAAGCAATATTACCTAGGTGTTCGTATGGCAGTCTTCTGGGGTTCCTAAAGCTGCCAGCTGAAAGGAGAACACCAAAGGAGCTTCGGCTCTTACACTTCCATCTGGAGGCTTATATACAGTGGATCTTCCGAAGGTCGACCCTGCCTCTGGAAGCGCCTTGGGGGCCAAACGCTTCACGTCGGAGGGAGGAGTAGACTCCCATAGTGAGCCCAATCTCCACCGATATACCATCGAAGGGGATAGCGCCTTCGGCACCTTGTAAGGCCAAGAGCGCGCGGAGTTCTTTCTCCGGAAAGCGTACGACCATTTCTGTGAGGGTCTTTTATTCGAAGAGTTCCCCCAGCATCTTGGACGGATGCGAGACGGCTGGAGGGGACATTTATTCAATGGAATTGTTGCAGACTCCGAAACAACTAGGATGAGCTGCAGGGGCTCGTCTCCTCCCATTTCCTGTTAGGTGCGTGTCCCCTCCCTCCCTAGTGCACGAACTAGTCCAGAGTACAATGGAAAAGCGGTAGCCATCCCGCTCGTCCCGGTATCGGGACAGGTAATGTGTGCGAAGATCACCCAGACTACGACATTCAACAAGAATATGCAGAACAGTCTGGGGGACAACGCAGTCATTACAATAAGGCGCAGACAAGCGCTCCATCAAATGATGGAGCGTCCCGCGAGTGTGACCAATTCGGAGACGACAGAAAGCAACCTTAAACCATAGCAGCATTAAGTGGTAGTTCATGGGAACAGTCGTGGCACAATGGCACGTAACTTTAACTTCCCCTCGACCGTCTCACAACTTGTTTGACAAGTCGGAGGGCGGCCCGTATTCTTGCCATGCAATCAGTGTGAGGAAGTGCGAAATGCTGGTTTGGTCGCACAGTCCTCACGGACTCTCTGGCACTCTCTTCCGCGTGCTCATTCTCACGCTATTCCTACATGTACAAGAACCCAGCGGAAGATAATCTCGACATCCGCCCGGTTCGCCAACAGTGGCGTCACGGATATTTCAAATCAGGGGGTGTGGAGACTCCAATGCAGCCAGGGCGCCTTTTGAGTCGCTATAAATCACAATCCGGTCTCCGAAAGAGCACGTCGCGTTATCTCCCGTAAGGAGCGGTGTATTGCAACCAACTTGGCCGTGAAGACAGACGCAGATCCCCTCGCCCACATCGTGCGAAGTTTCTCCATCATACCGTATAGCCATGTGGTAGAGTGATCTCTCCCCGGTTTGCGAAAGGCGAGCACAGTAGCGATTCGCCAAGAGTCTTGGAGGATACCCTCTACCCAGATTCTGTTGTACAAATCTAACAGAAAAGCCATACCTCGCTCACCCAGGTGTCGAAGCATGGCCTACGGGACATCGTCCGGATCATGGGCGGTGTCCGCGCACGGAGCAAGAGCGGATCGAAACTTACTCAATGTAAACCTGTCTTTGAAGGGTTCTCCGCCTCTGGAAGTAAAGTCTGGTCGGCGGCCTTCTGCAACATCACGACGCGCAATGAATGCTGGCGAAGCAGCATTCCGGCTAGATAATGCAGAGAAAGCAGTGGTCGAGAAGGACCTCGCCATGGGCGCGGGGTCCAAGATTGCGGTCCCATTCTCCTGGAGAACGGGAGGAGGTCCTGCAAGAACTTTCCCCGAATCCTTTTGACTCGCTTCCACACCTCTGCTAGAGGGGTCTTCCCGTTAAGGAAAGACACGTATGCACGCCACGAAAAGCGGCGGCGTGATTCGAAACATCCCGGTGTAGCAGGCCAAATTAACCCCGATTCAGCTCATACCTGGGTATAGTTTAGCTGGGGGATAAACTGTCCTAGGCCAAACTATACCCAGGAGTATAAAATTGCCTAGGCCAGACTATACCCCTCCAGGCCAGAATACATCCCTCTACCGTGGTAATCAATTTCCTTTTTCACACTTATTAATGGTTGCAAACATTCGGTGTTGTACTTTTGTTGTCAAATATATTTAATAATTATTAAAAATTGAAATTTTGATGAAGAAAAAATAAAAATCAACCCTTTTTCAGAGATTTTGTGACAAAAACTAAAGCTGATACAGACCTACATGAAGTTTTGTTTTGACATTTCAAATGTGAACATGGATTTGCAATGAATTTGTATAACAGTTATGTGTGGCAATTTATTCCCTCTTAATATTGCATCACAGAACGATTTCATGTTCTTTGAATTACCATAGAAAGTCATACATAATTGTGAAGCACACATTATCAGCATTTCGATGCTTTTTATTTTTTTTCGATAGGACAAACCGTGATGGAGCTACGCGGTAATAAAATTCGCGCCTTTTTTTATTGACAAAAGAAGGTGGTACATCGGTAGCATCTCCCTCAACAACGAAGCTCTCAGTGTAAGTAAAACAACTTAATTAAAATATATTGGGTTAAGGATTAAGTTCTTGCAGTTTTATCAAATTTATTCATTACCATTAACAATTTAAAAAAAACCTTCATTTTTAATTGATAACAATATGCAATTTAATCAATAATGTATTCTCCGTTGTTATTTACGACTTCTTTTCAACGTTCAACTAGTTTTTCGATGCCTATGCAATAAAAATCTCTGGATTTTGACTCAAAGAATTCTTAATTCCACATCAGTATTGAACGAAACGCCGCGCAAATTGTTGGAGAGCGATCGGAAGAGATGGAAATCCGATGGAGCCAATTTTCTAGTCGATTGACGAGGATTTTCATGAAGGTCGTTCAATCGATCTTCATCAAACTTAATAGGGCGACCAGAACGTTCTTCGTCATTAAGATTGAAATGACCGTTTTTGAAACGTGAAAACCACCATTGAGCTGTCCTTTCTGATAAAGCATTTTCTCCGTACACAGCACAAATATCGCGACGAGCTTTGGCTGCGTTTGCATTGTTCCCGTCTCGATTGAAAATGAATAACAACAAGTGTCGAAAATGCGCCTTTCTTTCAACTTGACATTCCATTTTGAGAGTACAGAACAAAAATTAAATTAACACAACTTTTAAATAAACTGCAACGACTTATTACTCAACTTCAAGACGTAGCCTAAGCAAAAGCCTAATAGTCTAAGCAGTTAAGAGACTTAGCCTAACCTTAACAAATTTTGCTCTCATTATTTATTTTTGTTTCTTTATATGTGCATAAATCACGTCAACAAAACTTAAATCAACACAACATTAAAAAAAAATGCAAGAACTTATTCCTCAACCTAATAATTAAGCCTTTTTAAAATCTAGGAATTAATTTGAAAAATAGAAACGTGCTATCTAAAACAAATCAGGTGACTTTATGATTTAGGCTTACTCTGTATTGCTTCAATCAACTTTTTATCTTTTCTTAATTAATTAATAAAAAGTATAAGCCACACTTTTGCTCTCTGCTTCATATAAGAAACCATGGATTGTTAGATAATACTGCATGATGGCAAAGTTAAACCAACCAAATAATTGTTGAGAAATGTTTCAACATTTGTCAACAATAATAATTCAAATGATGATGATGCATCAGTTGTATACAGCGATTTTCTGGACACTCAAAGATGCGTTACATCGCATTATACATTCGTTCCATGCTAGGTGGTTGTAAGCTACTATTGTGGCCACAGCTGTCTGAGGCAGACTGACGGAAGCGAGGCTGACAAACTGCGCCAAAGGCCCTTCCCACCGCCACCAACCCCTCACTCACATCACATTCATACATAGGCACGGTGGATGAATTGTCTTGCCCAATGACACAACGACAGTCTGCACCTGTGGTAGCCAGGATTCGAACTGCCAACCTTCCGGTCATAAGGCGACTCGCTCAACCATCTGAGTCACTGTCGAAAAGCTCGGCAATTCTTGCATGTATTACTCAACATTACTGATATAATTGGGGGTATAATCTGGCCTGGGGTGTATGAAATAGCCTAGGCCATAATATACCCCGGGGTATAAATCGTCCTAGGCCATAATATACCCTGGGATTAACTTGGCCTAGGCCCCTTTAACCCAGGGTATACTTTGGCCTGTTACACCGCCCTAGCTCGACGAAATTGACCGAGAGTGAAATCGTTTGGGCGACGCTAATAACGCATGGAGGCATAACGCTTCTGTTTAATGGCCGCCTCACACTCGACTGACCACCACGGAAGCGGTTGGCGTGCAAAACGGCCATACGTTCATGGAATAGTAGTCTTGCAGATATAGGGTAGTAGGAAAAGGAGCAAAGAAAAAATAATAGCGTAGGCGAGTTGCGAACAGCTTCTCGCGTCGCTGGACCACTGTTAGCCAGCGGCGAATCCATTCGGCCATCCTGAGTCTCAAAGAAGACTCATTCAAACGAAGCTTTTAAGCCGCTCACCTGCACTTCTCGTACGCTATAGTCTCATCCACCGACCTAAACTACTCGACTGGGACAGTGATATCATTCATTTCCTGAAATGCGGACCAACGCGTCTGCATCATGCACCGCTGGGGCGGGAACTCAGTCGGCAGAGACCCAGAAAATGATATTTGAATTGGAAAGTGATCACTACCATGGAGTTCATCGACTACCCCCCCCCCCCCAAATCAGGCTGTGCATCTGGAGAACCCGGAGATAGATCAAAGCAGGAAAATGAAGTGGTTTGAGGGCAGTGATGCGGAAACTCATTCGCATTTATGACACCTATCTCCGACTCGTCGATCATGTCTGCATGGACATCACCCCCTCGAATTGATAGAGTAGTCCTTCCAGAGTGGGATTCTACTATTCATATCCTGGCCCAAGGGAAAGGGCCTCAGCAGCCGTGCCACGACGCGGCAGAATTCCCCCTCGTCTCAGCCGGTCGAGTGGAATGTACGCAAAAATAACAGCATACCTCCAATCCAGCTGCAGTTGCACAACTAAAGCCTGAAAGGAGGTATTCAAAGCAAATAGAAGGAAGGAGACATCATGCCGGGTGTAAATAGCGCATCCTACTGCCCGGGCCCCATCAGGTGGTGGTGGGGTCGTAAAACCTTTATATCCCTGAAGCCCCTTTCCCTGAAAAAAAAATAGCCAAGGGAAAACGGGAGAAAGCGAGCCTACGCAGGTCCTCCCAGTTGGCCCGAGACCGCCGCAATTCCATTGAAGGAATATGCTCTCCAGGCCTAGCTCGGAGGAAATGTGGGAGACTCTCTTCGAAGAGAAGACCATCACGGAAATGGCCGTACGCTTCCCGGAGGCAGAACTCCCGGGGCTGAAGGTGCTAACGCCTTCGATGAGTTATCTGGGGAGGTTGAGCTTACGATGCAATTCTTTTCCTCCCTCCGCCTCAAAACCTTAGGCAAGCTTCGGAGGTATGAGTCCCTCCTTTCGAGGATCCACCGCCTTCGAGTTACCCAGCCTAGCAACACTATGTGTGGGCGTAGGAGTCGAAGCTCTTTTACTGCTATCGTCCTTTCGTGGGGCATCTTCAGGGGTGTTGCTTCCTGTGAGTCTAACGCATCGGTGGAGGCGCGCGGCAATTTCGCCTTACGGGAAACTGTCACGATGGGGGAAGGGGCTAGTTTTAACTGGACTGAAGTTTGTGAGTGTGAACCCTTCGTGTCGCCAGATTTATCAGGGGAGCCCCCGGGGTGGGTAGAGGCGGCAGAAGGGTTCCGAATTCGCACGGAAACAACCCTGCTGGTACACTTGAAAGGGACAGGAGCAGAGAGTTTCTTTTTTAACATCGAGGCATAGTACTTCTTAGCTACCGCCGGGCAGGCCAGCATAAGTCCCTAGCCTCGCGAAATGAGAAACGAACCTGGCCTTGAAAGACCATGATTTCTTCTCGAAGAAGTGGAATGCGGAAATTTTCAATTGACACACTTGTCCACCCACGATTTGGACTTATCGTGTGCAGCCTCGGACTTTGCACGTCTACATGAACGATTCTTATGTGAAAAGCGGTGGCAACAGTATCACCTCGGCAGCAGTGGCATGGATGCTTTCACACGGTAACGATACCAACCAGCACGCACCTACTCAGGCAGCTTGTCACGGTTGAAAATGTCGAAGAATGTAGGTGTGGGTCTCGAGGCCCCTTCATGTTTTTTACATCACCCGCTCGACACTGACCTACCCATGGTCGGCCAGCTCTAAGGATATTTCATCTGTGGAGTAGTCAAGTAGTTCCCTCGCGTTATTAACACTCCTTTCACAAAGTTCATGGTAGTGTGTGGCGTCACACTCACCGGCATACAATCAAGTGTCCGAAGGCCGCCTATTAGGATTCGGCGCATTCACCAGAAGTCTCCCGTCAGAGAAACGTGTCACAATCGGCTTGCTAACATCACGCTAGCTAGTGGAACCTGTTGCCCTTGCCCAACATGCTGCTACCAGTAAAGCGTTTGATGCCAACGTGCTCGAAAACGCCAGGTAATCGCTGCTTCGCTCTGCGTTCTTGTAATTTTGGTCTTTGTCTATGGGGGATGGGGGCATATCCTTATTATGAATTTATGTGTTTATCAATATTATTCTTCATCTTGATTTTCTCTTTATATTATCTATTTACTTCTTCTTGACTGAAGTTGCCCCTTCAAACATTTGTCTTCACTTTATCTTGACTTAGGTATTCTCCTTGGCTGGATTGGTTCTTGATCTTCCTATCCTTCCTTTCTTGATGCATCTTCATTTTATTCCATTTGTATTGAGTTGCTGATTCCTTCTTGATTCTTGATGATTTGATGAGTTAGCTCTTGAAGTCGTTTTCTTCCGTTTTTCTTTCTTGAGGCGATCCATTTATCTTGAGTCTGCTTGAGTTGATCCTCCAGCGTTTTCCTTGACTTCCGTTTTCTTCTGGAGAATTCTTCGTAAAAGTTGTGGACTATGAGGTTTCGAACTCGGTACCGATAGATTTAAACGCTGATACTCTTAGCCATTACGCCACGGCTTAGCCCGTATTGAGTTGGTAATTTAATGGGCTATTTATATTATCGATTTGGAAGGATTTTTTCTCTGATACATTTTCGCAGAACGGGCTCAACAAAATCCTTCTCTGAAATGGACTATGTCTTGGCTGTAACAGGGGCACTTTCAGGGATGAGAACAATCCTCTCTTCGTGAGGGCTCGGGGGAACTGTGAGCCGTCTAAGGAGACGATTGAATAGGGGCGAACTCGGGTTCTGTGCTTGGTGGGTTCGACCTCATGCAAGATCCTACCTTCTGGGGCTGGGTCACCTCAGGGATCACGTCCATCTGGGGAGGGGGGCCTTAAAGTTGTCATCCCCCCTTCCGACATCCGTCAGGAAGAGAGGGGGGAAGGTACACTGAGCCCCTGCAAACTAGTCACGCACGCAAGCAGGACATTAGGGGGCACGTGCCGACGGGCCCTGCTATCCTTTGCTCCCCAAAGGGGGTTGGCCCAATTAAGCCGCCCCCACCGGGAGCGGTCAATTTTGTGTAGCCTGCCTGCTATCCTGGCAGTCTCCTGTGAAATCAGGGAAGACCCTACCATCTGGGGTTGGGACAACGGGATTATCTACAAATCAGCCGGGGCCTCAAGGTGGCCATCCACCTGTAAGGTGTCAGGTATTTCGATCGGGCACTCAAAGAGCCTTTGGACGGTCAAAAACGTCATTAGAGCCGGCAAAAAGTGTTCATTTGCAAAAAGAAGGGGGCGAGAAACGCCCTCTCATCCGAGATAATTGGGTGGGCTCCTGGGAATGAACAGGGACCAGACACTAGAGATGCCCGGGGGCAATTCTACGCAATTGGTTAATGGGGAAATTCCGGAACCTGTAGCATTTGGAGAGCGTGTGTGATCGAGTCACGAGAAAGGGATTTCGAGCGAAGGAGCCCTGCTTCCAGCCCGTCGGCAAACTTCTAGAGCGATAACGCGTTAGGACCCCCTCCCGTTTATGGTGTTACGATCCTCACCGCCGATTCCCGCCGTCGAGGCTGTGGAACCAACCAGATAACTCCTCCGTCGGCAAACAAACTTCCGGCGTAGTAGTATATATTCTCCATCCCGAGAATAATCTTCGAAGTATTCTTAGAGCTTTATGGTCGTGAGCTGTCCCCACGTTGTTTCCAAGTAAGCAAACCCACGCAATACAGAGGGTATTCACGCGGCATCTTAAAAGATCTTTGGAATCATTCATCGACGATGCGCAATCCTCGAGCGACAACTCCCCGTGCTATTCGGTCTTGCAGCAGGAATCCATATTCGGAACGACGAAGACTACTCTGGAATATGGCGCTCTACCCCGCTTCCTCGAAAATACCTTCCCCCGAGTACTCATATTCTTGGTCTTCTCCTGCAAGTCGTAAGACTTACATTTTCTTTCATTATCGAAGAGGCGTGATCTTCTCCGACGGATCGACTTACCTCGTGATTTCCTCTCGATCCCTCTCGGGTATTTATTGTAATAATTATTGAGGCTCGTACAGCTAAGACTCACCTCGCAGTCGCCTCCCGCTTTCATTCGGGTAATTATTGTACTCATTGAGGCTAGTACGGCCAAGACGATCATACTTGTCATTTCAATTTCCTTCATTTAGTAAACTGTTAATTAAATTGCCGTATATTATTCTGTGAATATCTATTGTTGCTTGTATAGGATTAAAAGATTATCTTTGTTTCTCCTGTTTAAATCCTACAGCCACCAAAGCCTAATTAAATAATGTCAATACCGGCCAACGATTAATTCACTCTGGCCATTTAAAATCCCTACGCACTCGAAGAGGAAATCTTTTCCTAATTTGGGCTGTCGTCTTTCCTGCTCTACATCTTTTGACCCTGGATACAAGAGGATTTCGCGACATCGCATTTGAACTTACGTTGAAGCCAATTTGCTCGAGGATGCGGAGTTCGGATTTCGTGATAGTCTTCAGAGTAACAACAATACCACTTTCGCTCAGAAGGGTTTGGATGGTTTCTCCGTGGACCCCCTCACCAAGAAAAAAAATAAAAAGGAAGGTGAGAACTAAAGACCAAGTACGGATAAAGTAGAAAATCAATTTCTGATGGAAATTGAGAGACCAAGATATTATCCGGAGCGAATTCGGTGGATTACTCTTACAGAGTAAACACAGTGAGCGCGAGTGAGTAAAAAGACGCAGTTTACGGAATATTTTTGTATAAAAAAAATATATAATTATTCAAGAGGAGCTGCTTCCCCACTCTTTACAGGAGGAGCTTGCGCTTAGCAGGCAGACCTTCTGTCTTTGGCCTACGACCTATCTGAGTTTGGCAACGGAATTTCGGTCTAACACTTTTTATAAAATGTTTCCAGTGCATATCTTCTAATAACTTACTCGGTCTATTTTAGTTCACATCGATGCTTATTTTCTCGGCCTAAAAATCAGAAAAACCTTTTATCGCAAGTCTTTCAATACGGAAAAAACAATCATCAACATTCTTATTTTTTCTCCCTTTAAATTTGCTCTAATAATTTCATTATCTTTTACTCGTTTTTAGGGGTCAATATCTATTTCCTCGTGATAAAAATTAAAATCTAAAATGTATTTTAGAAATAACCGATAAAACCTTCGAATATACGAAAAAATAAAATAAGAAAGCAGCCTTGCCTTAATTTTAATCAATTTTCTGAACTTTACCATTTTGTTATTTCAAACTCTAAAGAAACTCTGAATGAACTTGGCTAAAAACTTAAAATATACCTAGGTAATAACTGAACTAAGAGAACAAAATATATATTATTATTTAAAACCTACAAAAAATCCCGTTCTTATAATATAGTGCCATGGATAATCCTTTATTTAATATAATAATAATAATGATAATAATAATAATAATAATAGGTATTTATAATGCGCCCTTCAGGGCTGTTAGCCCTCCCAGAGTGCAGGTTGTATAGCGAGTGTAGAGAAAGTTTACAGGGAAGAGAAAGCAATTCTGAAGGCATGAGTTTCTAGGAGACGTTTAAAAGTAGCAAGGGAGGGAGAGGATCGGACTTCGGCAGGAAGATCATTCCAGAGTCTAGGAGCACAAACGGAGAAGGAACGGTCACCCATCGAGCAGAGGACAGAACGAGGAGAGTTCATGAGGGAAGCGAGGTTAGACCGAGGTTAGACCGGAGTGCCCGAGGAGTTTGATGATGGGAGAGGGCAGACGAAAGATAAGGTGGAGCCTCGAGGCTTAGGGCCTTGTAGGTGATGAGAAGAATTTTATAGTGGGTACGGCAGCGAATAGGTAACCAGTGTAGCTCCTGTAACAGAGGCATCGAAGGAGAGAACCGGGGGCGAGGAAGGAGGAGCCGGGTAGCATAGTTTTGAACTAGTTGTAGGGGGGCGAAGTGACGAAGAAGGGAGATTCACTAGAAGAGAATTACAGTAGTCTAAGCGTGGGGTGACGAAGGCATGGATAGCAGTCTCGAGGCTTCGTCGATCAAAATGGGATCGAACACGTGAGAAGTTGTGGAGGAAACCGAAGAAAGACTTACAGATACGATGGATGTGCGGTTTAAACGAGAGTTGCTCGTCGAAAATAACACCAAGATTACTGACGGTAACAGAGAAAGCGACATTGGTTTCCCCAAGGTTAAGGAAGGGGAAGAGAGCTTTAGATTCCTCCACCATCGAAGCGGTATCAACAAGGAGAACTTCAGTGGTATCGTAGTTAAGTTTGCGAAAGTTGGAAGGCAGCCTTTCGTTTATGGAGGTGTAGGCTGCAAGGAGCTTAGTAATTGATTGAGAGAAGGACACAGAGGAAGATGAAATGTATATCTGAATGTCATTAGTATAGAGGTGGAAGGAAAGGGCCAAATCGCGAAAGAGGAAGGGGCCAAGGAAAAGTTATGGAAGTGACTGGCTTCCATCGTCACTTCCGAAACCTAAGTAAAGAGTTATATAATTATACCAGGCAATGGCTTCGCCACTCCCCCGAGCTTGCGCTTCAATACTAAGATTAAAATTTAAAAACTAAAAAAAAGCAGCCATGGTTAAATTTTTATAAATTTTCTGAACTTCGCCAATTATTAGAATTTTAAAAAGGAACTCTAAACTAAATTTCCCCCCTTTCAAAATAGCACGTTGCTAAAATATAGTTATAGAAGAAGATATATAAAAATAAATTTTCTGAACTTCACCATTTGTAATTCTTTGGGTTTTAAAAATTCACAAAAATTCGATACTTATATTTATTTCTGAACTTCACCATTTTGATTTTTGATATTATAAAAGAATTATTAGAAATAACTTTGATAAAAAAACAACAAAAGTGTTAACCAAACTAAGATGAAATTTTTATTTAAATACTAAAAAAAAATCCCCCTCTTGAATTATACAGTTAGTGATGATGATGATGATGATGATGATGATGATAAAATGATATTGTTTTATACAAAAAAAAACCCTCCGTAAACTGCGTCTTCCATTTAAAAGGTCGATACCGAGTTAAAATATTCAATGATAGCAGGTGAATACTTCAAAATGAAATCGGGTCTTATCGTGTCGAAAAGAGTTGGGGGAAATAAGGATTGAATTGGAAAAGGGTTTCAGATGAAAAGCAGATAAGGATTGAATCTACGATGCTATTCAATAGACCATTGTTAAGTCGAAACAGAGAATTTAAAACCTTCTTTGTTACAAGTGTCTTCAAAAACATTTATAGATCCAAGCCATACAATAATGGGGAGTGAATATTTCCTCGGTTTGCCATTTCACACAATTATTATTATTATTACTAGCAAATATCCGCCCTACGGGCGTTTTTTGCTAGGCCTGCGGTGCTTGTTCGCTTCGCTCACAAAATTAAGAAAGTGTGGGAGAGAAAAGTTTTTTTCACAACATTCATAATTGGTGTGGAAGGAAAAAAATAATTTCACATTTTTAAAAAAATGCAGAGACGGACATACACGATAGACAGACATATACAGATACGCGCTAGGATCATTATAATAAGATATTATGTGATAAGATAGTATGTGTGTATGTGTTTAGGACAGTGTTTCCCAACCTCTTTCTCCACAGGCACCACTATAACTTTCCGGGGTTATTTTTCGGTTTGTCTCTCCTGCCCTCGAATTCCTACCATCACTAATTATCATGTTATGCCGAAAAATAGATTGGCCGCCATCTTGGAATTGAAAGAAATCTAGCTAGTTTAATTTTTTTTATTTTTGTAGTGTTCGCCTCAAAAGAATCGGTTACGCAGGAGTTTATATAGTTTAGTTTTTATTTTTGAAAAACAATTTAAATATTTCTTTTTTTAATTAAGAAGCTAAAATTGTGTACATATGGGTGCGTTTGGGTTACGTAACACGTTATAAGAAAATAGAGGCCTAACGAGATTTGGCAGTCGCGCCTTTCATTCGAAACTAAGGATAGGCTTTTTCGAATTAGGAATATTTACGAGTTTTTTTATTTAGGGTGTGTGTGGGTTCCCCCCCCCCCCACAATTAAGTGGGGGTTTTTTGGGGGGGGGAGGCGCCCCCCCCCCAACCCCCATCCCCTTTATCCCCTAAAGCACTTTTTTTTAATTTATCAAGAAAAAACAATGTCTACATTAAAAAAACAATTGTTTTGATATATATATATATATATATATATATATATATATATATATATATATATATATATATATATATATATATATATATATATATATATCATCACCATCACTAACTATAATTTAAGAGGGGGATTTTTGGGAGTATTTGAATAATAATTTCATCTTAGTTTGGTTATGACTAATGTTTTTTATCAAAGTTATTTCTAATAATTCTTTTATAACATCAAAAAACAAAATGGTGAAATTCAGAAATAAATATAAGTATCGAAATTTTATGAATTATTTTTTAAAACCCAAATGGTGAAGTTCAGAAAATTTATTTTTATATATCTTCTATGACTATATTTTAGCAACGTGATACGAAGTTCAGAAAATTTATAAAATTTAACCATGGCTGCTTTTTTTAGATTTTAAATTTTAATCTTAGTAGCGAAGCGCAAGCTCCCCCGTTGGCGGGGACATAAACCGAAAAATAACCCTTTCCAGGAAAACTTATGCTTCACCGGTATTTAAAAAATGTTTTAAAAATTATAACTATTTTTAATATTGCAATCTTAATTATTGAGTACAAAAGAGTCTAACATTTATTAAACACAAAATAATAAGTGAATAATTTTATTTTAGCGATAATCTTGTGCATGGCGTTTACGGCAGTTATCCTCGATTCGAGGAGAGAATTTTGTTAGCTTTAACTGGAAATGACCACATTTTGTAATTTCAAGTCGGTTTCTGCTGGCTCGGAGCAAATCGGCACTAAAATCGAAATCAACCAAAAAAGACGAGGGAAAAGAAAAGGAAAGTTTCCTCCCTAATGTAGCAGTGTTTCAGAGTATTGCCATTCAACCTCGTCACGTAACGATATAATAGTACCTATTGGTCAATTTAACCGCTCAAACTATATCAGAAAATGCGGTGTCAATCACAACTTACCACGAATGCCAACCACAAGCACAAGTTGAAGCGACTGAGCTAAATCAGCTAATAAGCCACTTTTTATCTTACTTCCTATACCTGTTGGTTGCAAGGTGGCCATTTAGCAAAATTACCTAAAAAAAGATCTTCATTGTCCCTCCCCAAAATATTGTGTGGATATCGTGTCCACGCCCTACCAAAATTTTCAAAACCCCACGTTGGGATGACTGGTGCAAGAAAAGTGGTAATGTATGGATGGAATATAGCCCGATTAATTTAAAGAAGAGACTACTTGGAGTGTCGGGAACTGTGAGGGTGTGCAACTCTCCAATTACTGACCCCCCCCCCCCCTCCAAAAAAAAATTAAAAAAATGATAGCGCCTATCTGGCAACTGCATACAAGGGCACAATTAAAAAATAAGTAAAAGAAACTAGAAACAAATAAAAAACAAGAAGAAAGCACACTCCGGCAACGGCAGGAGGCCCGCCTCTCCCAGACGCAGGATCATGCGGCCAATATCAAAGAGAATCAAATAAAATGGAAGCCACCATCCTCCAAAAAGTCAACTTTACCACAAGTTTGTGTACATAAACCATCATCGAGTACAAGGAACACGCGATAACAACCACGTAGGGCCCGGTAGTGGAACAGGTATCGTGTGCGAAGAACACCCAGACTGGTTTATTCTACCTGAATGTGCCGAAAAGTCTGGGGGACAACGCAATCGTCGCACTAAGGTACAGGAAGCGGTCCATCAAATGGCGGTGAGTGCCGCGAGTGTGTCAAATTAGGAGACGACAGAAAGCAACCTGAAGCCGTCGCGGTATTGTGGGGGTAGTTCCACGGGAACAGTCTCGACGCAGTAGGGGCAACTTTAAGTTCCCCTCGACCGTCTTCCATCTTCTTTGCGGGACAGCCCGGAGAACTGCTAGTTTTGCTGCCATGTAATCGGTGTGAGGAAGAGCAAAACGTTAGGCTGGTCTCCCAGTCCCCGCAGACTCTTTTGGGCGCTCATTCCCCGCAATTCCCACATGTCCAGGAACCCAGCTGAAGATAATATTGAAATCCACTTGGCTCGCGGCAACCGTGGCATCTCGGATACCGTAAAACAAAGGATATGGATATTACAATGCCCCGATAGCCTTCAAGGCACTTTGTGAGCCGCTAAAATTCAAAATTCGATCTTCGACCCGGGCACGGCGTGCTATCTCCCACAAAAAGTATTGTATTACAATCAACTCGGCCGTGAAGACAGAGGTAGCGCTTGGTAGAGCCCCACCTCCTTCAAACAGAGGGGATAGTGCGTGGAAATTTAACCCCTTGAGCAAACTGTGTCTTCTGGCACGGATCCAGCGTAACACGAAGTGTGCTCCACAAAAAGTTGAACGTAATACTCTCGGCGCGGTGGATACGTTGGGAACAGAGGCGTGACGACAAATAGTCAAATGTGGTACCATCCAGAGTTGTGTCCTGGGCAGAAACAGGTGAGCCATTTTTTATTTTATTTTTTTAGAGCCCATCTAGCAAATGCTCACTTGAGCCTAAGTCGCCGGAAACACGAAAGAGTAGAACTAAGCTACTTTGAAATAAAAATATGAAAACATAAGAATGATAAAAATGTGAAAAACTTAACAGTCAGGAAGCAAACTCCGGCAGCCGGGGGAGGTCCCCCTCACCCCGGTGCAGGAGCGTGCAACCTACAAAGAAAACAACAACAAACAAAAAAGAAAAACACAAAAGAACCTTCTTAAATAAAGGGGAGAAGCCCGGCCTCCCCCGTAAAGTCAACAAGTCCACAAGTCAATGTGCACGAACTCGTCCCCGAGTAAAAGGGACAGGCGGTAGCGACCCCGCCCATCCCGGTATCGGGACAGGTATCGTGCGCGAAGATCACCCAGACTGAGACATTCGACAAGAATGTGCCGAACAGTCTGGGGGACGACGTAGTCGTCGAAATAGGGCGCTGGCAAGCGCTCCATCGGATAGCGATGCGTCACACGATGTGCCCGATTCGGAGACGACAGAAAGCGACCTGAAGCCGTCGCGGAATTGGAGGATAGGTCCATGGGAACAGTCGCGGCGCAATGGCACGCAACTTGAAGTTCCCTTCGACCGTCTCCCATCTTCTTTGCCAAGCAGTCCGAAGAGCTGCCCGTATTCCTGCCATGTAGTCGGTGTGAGGAAGAGCGAAACGCTGGTCCGGTCGCAGAGTCCTCGCGGACTCTTTGGCGCCCTCATCGGCGCGCTCATTCCCCGCAATTCCTACATGTCCAGGAACCCAGCAGAAGATAATCTAGACATCTGCCCGGCTCGCCAAAAACGTGGCGTCACGGATATCGCGAAACAGGGGATGCGGAGATTCCAATGCCCCGAGAGCAATCAGGGCGCTTTGTGAGTCGCTATAGATCACAATCCGGTCTCCGAACCGGGCACGTCACGTAATCTCCCGTACCGTGTGGTGTATTGCCACCAGCTCGGCCGTGAAGACAGACGCAGCGCCTGGTAGAGCCCCGCTGACTTCAAACAGAGGGGATACAGCGTGGAAGCCGACTCCCTCTTCGGAATTGGAGCCATCCGTATACACTGGCACGGTTCCAGCGTGACACGAGGTGTGCTCCAAAAAGGTCGAACGCAATACTCCCGGCGCCGTACAAGCTTTGGGAGCAGAGGCGTGGCGACAAAGCCAAATTTGGTACCCTCCAGGGTGGCGTCCTGGGCAAAACCAGGGGCAGCCCAAGCCCGAGAGCTATATCTAGCTCTCAACGAGTTTCCTGACCCTAAACCAAAAGGGCTATGACTGGCGTCTCTCGGCGGCATAGGCACCATCGAGATCAGCTGCGGATACAGTGAGAGCTGTTGGCGACTGAGTAAGGCGCCGGGCTCGCGCGTACAGGCGAGTGATGCACTGCACGCACGCAGAGCGAGTGGCATCTCCACAGCATCGACCAACAGGCTCTCAATGGGGGAAGTTCGGAAGGCACCGGTCGCAAGGCGAAGGCCGGTGTGGTGCATCGAATCCACCTTCCGCAATAAACGCTCGGCTGCGGATGCATAAAACTCGAATCCGTAGTCGAGCTTCGAACGAACAAAGGATCGCTAAAAAGGTAAGGCAGTAGTCCTATCAGCACCCCAAGCGCTGAACGTCACGGAACGGAGAAGGTCCATGGCGCGGGTACAACAGACCCTAAAGGGGCGAATATGAGCCTCCAAGGTGAGGCGTCGATCGAATACAAGACCAAGGAAACGGTGCGATTCCACCACATCCAGGCGCACCCCATTAATAAAAAATCTGGGTTGGGGTGAAGCCGTAGATGGCGGCAGAAGTGCACCACCTTAGTCTTGGCCAAAGAAAACCGAAACCTGTGCGCTTCGGCAAAGCGAGAGACGCGGTTCAATGCCTGTTGAAGTCGACGCTCCAGAGTTGGCATCTGGGCCACGCCAAAAGAGATCGAAAGGTCGTCCACGTAGAGCGTAGCGAGAACATCTTCCGGCAGCACCGAGGTGATGCCGTTGATGCTCAGGGCAAAGAGTGTGACACTGAGGACACTTCCCTGCGAAACACCCTCTTCCTGCTCCTTTGTGCCGGAGAGGGCTCCCCCCACCCGTACTCGGAATCGACGATCTCGCAAAAATTCAGATATAAACATTGAGCGGCTTCCCCTCGCCCCCATCGTGTGGAGAGTCTCCATGATACCATATCGCCATGCGGTATCATAGGCCTTCTCCAGATCGAAAAAGACCGTGGCGTAGTGCTGTCTACGAAGGAAAGCCTCGCAGACGGCCTTTTCCAGTCGGAGCAGAGCATCCGACGTGGAGTGGAACTTGCGGAAGCCACACTGTGCAGAAGACAAATGGCCTCCGCTGTCCAGGAAAATGGCTAATCTAAAATTTACCAATTTCTCCATCAACTTGCACACGCAAGAGGTTAGAGAGATTGGGCAGAAACCGGTTGGAGTAGAGTGATCTCTCCCCGGTTTGCGAAAGGCGAACACAGTAGCGATTCGCCAGGAGTCTGGGAGAAGACGCTCCACCCAGGTCCCTTTTGAACAAATCTAACAGAAAGGCCATGCCTCGCTCACCCAGGTGTCGAGGCATGGCGTACACGACATCGTCCGTCCATGAGCGGTGTCCGCGCACGAAGCGAGAGCGGAGCGCAACTCACTCAGAGTAAACTTGTCGTTGAAGGGTTCTCCGCCTCTGGAGGTAAAGTCCAGCCGGCGGCCAACCGCGAAATCACTACGTGCATTGAATGCTGGTGGAGCAGCATCCCGGCTAGAGAATTCGGACAAAGCGGTCGCTAAGGATTCCGCCACGGACTCGGGGTCCGAGATTGCGGTCCCATTCTACAGGAGAACGGGAGGGGAGGTCCTGCGAGAACTTGACCCGAATCCTTTTGACCCCCTTCCACACCTCTGCTAAAGGGGTCTTCCCGTTAAGTGAAGACACGTATGCCCACAAAGAAGAGCAGCGGGAGTGCTTCGAAATATACCGGAACCTAGCCCTAGCCCGACGAAATTCAGCGACAGTGAAATTGTTCGGGCGGCGCTTATATTGCATGTAGGCATAACGCTTCTGTTTAAGGGCCGTCTCACACTCGGCCGACTACCATGGGAGTGGTCGGTGAGCAAAACGGCCAGACCTCGTAGGAATAGTAGTCAGGCCCACGGCGATGAGGTTGCCGGAGAAGAACTCAACGGCCTCACCTACTGACCTAAACTCCTCGAATGAGATAGAGAATTCAGTCATTTCCTGAAATTCAGACCACCGCGCCCGCGCCAAGCACCACCGAGGTGGGCTCTCAGGCGGCAGTTGCCCTGAAAATGATATTTGAATTAGGAAGTGATCACTACCATGGAGGTCATCGACCACCCCCAATCAAAATAAGGCTGTGCATCCGAAGAGCACAAAGATAGATCAAGGCAAGAAAATGAAGCGGTTCTCGGACAGTGATGCGTAAACTCATCCACGTTTAGGACATCTATCTCAAGCTCTTCGATCAGATCGGCAAGGACTTGTCCCCTGGGATTTATTGAGTAATCTCCCCAGAGAGGATGCCTGCCGTTCAGATCTCCAAGGCGGAGAAAGGGCCTCGGGAACCGTGCCACGACGCGGCAGAATTCCCCCGCGTCGAAGTCAGCCGACTGTGGAATGTACGCAGAATTGATTGTATACCTCCTATCAAGGTGCAGCTGCACAGTCACAGCCTGAAAGGAGGTATCTAAAGAGAAAGGAAGAACGGAGACATCATGCCGGATGTAAACCGCGCATACCCTAGCCCGGCCATCCCGTGGTGGTGGGGTCGCGAGACCCTTATACCCCGAGAGGGCAGACAGGGGGCACGCGCTAGCATGGTCTCCTGCAAAAAGTTAGCTAACAGGGAACGGGACGAGACGAGCCTCCGCAACTCCTCTAGTTGGCCCGGAGTCCATGGCAATTCCATTGAAGGAATATGCCCTCCAGGCCTAGCTTAGAGGAGACGCGGGGGCCCTCCTCGAACAGAAGACCCTCACGGGAATGGCCGTACACTTCCCGGAGGCAGAACTCCGGGCGCTGTTGGCCGGACAAAGCGCTGAAGGGGCTGTCGCCTTCGGTGACTTATTGGGGGAGGTTGGGCTCGCCATGCGAGTCTTTTCCTCTCTCCGCCTCGAAACCTTAGACGGGCGTTGCGGCTTCAGAAGCGGGGTGCCCTCTTTTCGAGGAACCACCGTCTCCGAGCCACTCGCTCCACCTCTAGGCGTGGGCGAAGGAGCCGAAGCTCCTTTGTGGCTGTCCTATTTTCGGACCCCTTGGAAGATGGTCTGGCGACCAACTTCAGGGGGGTAGCCCACGGTGAGTCTAAAGACTCGGTGGAGGCGCGTGGCCGTTTCGCCTTACGGGAAACGGTCACGCTGGAAGAAGAGGGGGGGAGCCCTGGTTTTACCCGGTGCTGGGTATGAACCCTTTTTTCAACCAGCTTTACCAGGGGAGCGCCCGGGTGTAGTAGAGCCCGCAGAAGGGCTCCGAATGGGCGCGGAAACAACCGTGCTCGTTGGTCTGGATGGGCCAGGAACAGAGGGTGCCTTTCTAACTATTGAGGCATATGACGTCCCAGAGAGAGCCAAGCGCGCTAGGACCAAGTCCTTAGCCTCGCGGAATGAGATTCGATCCTGGGCCTGAACGGCCAGGATTTATGCACCACACTGCTTCGAAGAAGCGGGTGCGGATCTCCGCAATTGACACACTTGGCCACACATGATTTAGACTTTTCATGTGCGGCCTTGGAGCAATTTACACAGACTTCGGGTGACCTCGACTTTGCACGTCTACAAGATCGATTCGTATGGCCGAAGCGGTGACAGTAATAGCACCGCCGCGGCAGTGGCACGAATGCCTTCACGAGGTAGCGGTACCAAGCAGCACGCACCGACTCAGTAAGCTTGTCACAGACGAACGTGACGAAGAGTGTAGGGGTGGGCCTCGAGGCCCCTTCTGTTTTCTCATCTCACGTCGACCTTGACCGCCCCATGGTCGGCCAGCTCTAAGGTAATGTCCTCAATGGAGTAGTCAACGAGTTCCCTCGCATAAACTACTCCTTTCACAAAGTTCATGGTAGAGTGCGGCGTCACACTGACAAACGTGCCATGAAGTGTCCGAAGAGCACTTATCTTGGCCGCCTCGGCGGGATTCGCCGCATTCGCCAGAAGGCTCCCGTCTGAGAAACGGGTTACCTTCGGCTCTCTACCAATTGCACTAGCTAATCCTCTTCTCTGATGTTTCATGTTTCCCTTAGCCAACATGGTGCCATCAGTGGATCGAATAACGAGTAAGCGTTTGAAGCCAGCGGCTCGAAAACGCCAGGTAACCTCTGAATAAGGGGCCCCGATGTCATCGAGGCTCCGTCCTGTGCACTATAGGGTTTTAGTCAGGGGCTCCGCAACCGGAAGGAGGGGGGGCAGAGGGGCCGGATGTGCCGATCTTGGCTTGGTCGCTTGCCAAAGTGGCAGCAGACCCATCTGTCCCCACAGCCCCCGCGGATGGAGAGGAGCCCCGAGTCTTCTTAGTCTTTTTCTTTTTTTGGAGAGGCAGGCGGGAAATGAACCCGCTTCTCACCTCCGCTGGCAGAAACCCCTAGGCCAGATGGACCGGCCTCAGCCAGGTCCTTCTCCGAAATGGAGAAGGTCCTGGTGGTCGCAGGGGCCTTGACCGCGGCAAGGTTTAAAATTCTTGCTAACAGGTCTTTTGAGGGAAGCGACCGAAGGGGCCTGGCTTCCCTCTCCCCCCCTAAGGGAGTTTGCCCTACCGAGCCGCTTACACGAGGGGCGGTCGGCAATGGGCTGCCTGCTGGCTTTCTTGGCAGTCCCCTTAGAAAGAAAAGGAGGAACTGCCGCAGGAAATAGGGAGGTGCCTGAAAGCACCTCCAGAGAAGGGGGTGAGGGGGAGTCCCCTGCACCCGTAGGTGAAGGAGAGGAGTAAGCCTCCTCTCCGGTTAGAGAAATATGGAGGGTCCCCTGCGAGGGCACAGAGGACGGGGGACCTCAATTTTTTCAGTGGAGCTGCCCGAGGGTGGCTCCGTTGATAATACAGGGGAATTTGAGGTTTGCTTTTTTTTTGGGGGGGGGGTGTTGTGCATCATCTGGCATGGTATCCCTAAATTTTTTGCGGGACGCAATAGCTCATCACCTCTTACAGTTGCCCGCAATGCAAGAGGTGCTTACAGGCCCGGCAGAGCCAGGCGCCGCCATTTGGGACCACACCTCCTGCCTGGTGGCCTGGCAGTCCATCAGCATGGCGGCTCCACATTGAACACGGCGTAAAAAGATAGATTGTGAAGAGGAGAGGAAAAGGGGATATGAGGAAGTTATGGGTGGAGATAAAGCAAGTTGTTAAAAAAAAACATCCCAACCCGGAGCTCAGGGGTTGGGAACGTTGTTCCCTTTCCCCTTAGCCCCGATCCGGGACGGTTGGCTTGAGAAGAATGTCAGCATCTACCTTGTGAAATCAGAGGCTGACCAGAGAAAGTTGTGGGAGAGGTTGTATGAAAAGCAACGAGGTAGGGGAGAAATACAGGCTATCTGAAGGAAGGAAGAGAGGCTAAGCTGGGGCCGGACGGAGCGCTGGATCCCGTCAGCATTGCGGCCAGGATGGCAAATCGCCGCGCCCCTCAGGGGCGCCAAAGGTCCAAGACCTATACCCAACTCTCGGAGTTTCCTAGCAGTAAAAACAAAGGGTTCAAGTTATGACTGGAGTCGCTTGGCAGCAAAGTCACCTTCGAGATCAGTCGTTGTCGACTGAGGGAGGCGTCGGGATGCGCATACAAGCGCAAAATGCACTATGTGGGGCACAGAGTCTTTCCTTACTCACCATCGACAAGTAGGTCCTCAGTGGAGAACGCACGGAAGAAACTGGCTGCCAGTCAGAGACCTGTGTGGTGGATCGAGTCCACCTTCCGTAGTACACGCTTTGATGCGGATGCGTACAATAAGAATCCGTTGTCAAGCTTCAAACGAACAAAGGATCGGTATAAAAGTAAGGCAGTAGCCCTATCAACATCCAAAGTGTTGAACGTCACGGAACGAAGAATGTCCATGGAGCGGGTACAGGAGGCACTAAGGGTGCGAATGTGAGCCTTTAATTCGAGGCTTTTGTCGACAACAAGACAAAGGCAACGGTGCAAATCTACCACTTCCAGGTGAAGAACAAAACCTGTGCGCTTCGTCATGGCGAGAGATGCGGTTCAATGCCTTTTAGAGTCTATGATTCAGAGTTGGCATTTGGGACGTAACGGAAGAGATCGAAAGGTGGTCCACGTAAAGCGTAGTGAAAATATCGTTGATGCTCAGGGTAAATAGTGTGATACTGAGGACAATATCTTGCATGACAGCCTCTCTCCCCTCCAATAGGCCGGAGAACGCTCCGCCTACACATACGCGGAATCGACGATCTCGTAGAAATAAAGATTGGTAGTTATCCCCTCGCCCACATAGTGTTGAAGCGTCTCCACGATACCGTATTGCATTGCGCGCTATCATAGGCCTTCTCCATATCAAAAAACACCGGTGCGTAATGCTCCCTACGAAGGAAGTCTCGCACACGGCATTTTACAGTTGGAGCAGAGGATACGACGTGCGGTAGAACTGACGGAAACCTCAGTGTACAGGAGACAGGTGGACTCCGCTGTCCAGGAAAAAAGCTTATATTACATTTATTAATTTTTTTAGCAACTTGCACACGAAGGAAGTTAGAGAAAATGGGCGTAAAGTGATCTCTTCCCAGTTGGAGAAAGGCGAGTACAGTAGTCATTCACCATTGATGAAAATTAAACATTTGGGAAATGATCAAATCTAAGTTTTTAGACAATACATTCCCGAAATACCAGAAATTTGAAAAAATCTAAGAGAAATGCCATGCCTTTTCACCTAGGTGTAGAAGAATGTCATACGGGACATCGTCCGGACCAGGGGCAGTGTCCCCCACAAGAAGCGAGAGTGGAACGCAACTCATTCAATGTAAACATATCATTGAAGGGTTGTCCACCTCTGCAAATAAAGTCCATTCTCTAGCCAGGAATCTGGCGGAACAGGATCATGGCTAGAGAATGCGGAAAATGCGGTCACGAAGGAACTCGCCACATATGCAGGGTCAGAGATTGCGGTCACATTCTCCGGGAGAAAAGGTTGGGGGTCCTGTGAGAAATTATTGCGAATCATTTTGAATCGCTTCCACATTTCTGGAACACGTATGCCCTCCAAGAACAGCGGCGGGCGTGCTTCGAAACATATTGGAACCTAGGATCTAGCTCTACGAAATTCACCGACAGTGAAATAGTTCGGAGTGCTTTTAGCGCATGTATGCATAACGCTTCTCTCTGAGAGCAGGCTCTCACTCCGCTGAGCACCGATGAAGCGGTCGGCGTGCACATTTGTCAGACATTCTAGGAATAATGGTTAGGCCCTCGGCGATGAGGTTGACGGAGAAGAACTCAACAACTTAATCCACTAACTTAAACTCCGTGACTGGGAGAATCAAATCAGTCCATTTCCTGAAATGTGGACCAGTGCGCCCGCTCCCAGCAAAACCAGGGGGTGGTCTTTCAGGCGGCAGCAGTCAAGAAAATTAGATTTGAATGGGAAATTGGTCACTACCATGGAGGCCATCGACCATATCCCACCCCAAATCAGGTTGTGAATCCGGAGAGCACAACACAGGAATAAATCAAGAGAGGAACATGAAGCGGTGCTCGGACAGTGATGCTTAAACTGATCCACATTTAGGCCACCTAGCTCCAGTCCTCGATCAGGTCGGTAAAGACCTGAACCCTGTTTTTCTTTATTCTAAGAGAGCCCAGCTGGTGACTGCTTACTAGGAAAAAAGGTCACATTACAGTCTAATACTAGGCTAGATTAAAAAAACACCAAAAGAAAACAAAAAACAAATAACAAAAATACAAAAACAAAACAAAAAGTCAAACAGACAAGCAAAAACCAAAACAATAGGCAAAAGAGTCAGAAGAGGGAAGCACTCTCCGGAATTGGGGGCGACCCACGTCCTTCCGGAGCAGATAATGCGACCTACAACAAAGAGAGTAAAATAAAATGGAGAAGGCAAGCCTCCTCCAAAAAGTCAGATAGTCCACAAGTTTGTGTACACGAACCCGTCCCTAGTACAAGGGGTCACCGGTATCGATCCTGCTCACCTTGATGCGGGGACAGGTAACGTGAGCGAAAATCACCCAGGCTGAGCCATTCAACAAGAATGTGCCGAACATTCTGGGGGACAACCTAGTCGTCGATATAAGGCGCGGGCGAGCGTTCCATCAAATGGCGTTGCGTTCTGCGAGTGTGTCCAAATCGAAGACGACAGAAAGCAAGCTGAAGCCGTTGCGGCATTTGGGGATAGATCCATGGGGACATTCGCGGACCATATTATTGCCCTGATTCCTGCCATGTAGTCGGGGTGAGGATGCCAAACGCTGATCTAGTCGCCCAATCCTTGTGGACTCTTTAGCGCCCTCATTCTCCGCAATTCTCGCACGTCCAGGAACCCAGAATAAGATAATCTCGACATCCACCCTACACGCCGCAGACATGGCTTTACGGATACCACGAAGAAGAACATCTCGGTGGCCATGGTGTCCAGGGCCGTCAAGAAGAAGGGCGGCAAGAGCTTGAGGTGCGTGAAAAGCCCGCTGCTCGCCGACCGTATGCGGAAACAACATCGGGAGCGATGTCATCGCCTTCTCAACGACATATTTTCCGAAGAAAAATCTTTCATGGTAGATTCGGTTATAAACAAGAACAAATGCATGATAAGCTTTGGCCAGGACGTCTCTGAGGTCCACGACGTGTCCCCGACCAAGCAACTGGCCTCCGGGATGATGCTAGGTGTCGTGGTTTCGAATAGTGAGAATTATTTTTCTAATTTTAAGAGCCCATCTGGCGACTGCCTACTAGGGCAAAAGTCGCCTTACTCATATACTACAGCCTACTACTAGGCGAGATTAAAAAACAAATAACACAAGTATAACAAGTAAAAAAGATAAAAAAGAACAAAAACAAATAACACAAGTATAACAAGTAAAAAAGATAAAAAAGAACAAAGGCTAAGACACAAGCTAAAAAAGGAACAACAACAAATAAAAACTAAAAAAGAAGATAAGTCAACAAAAAGGAAACGCGCTCCTGCGTCGGGGGAGGCCCGCCTACCACGGGCGCAGGAAAGTGCGACCTACAGCAAGGAGTCAAATAAAGTGGAGGAGGCCAGCCTCCTCCAAAAAGTAATATAGTCCAGAAGTCTGTGTGAATGAATCAGTCCCGAGTGCAAGGAACAAGCGGTAGCGCTCCCGCTAGTCCCGCTACCGAGACAGGTAACGTGTGCGATCACCCAGACTGGGACATTCAACAAGAAATTGCCGAACAGTCTGGGCGACAACGCACTCATCAAAATAAGATGCAGGTGAGTGCTATATCAAATGGCGGTAGTAGTAGTAGTAGTATTCTGCCAGAGATTTGCCTTTTCTACGGCTCTCTGTAAAAAGAAAACGGCACAGTTATTATTGCCTTCCAAATCTGTCAATCTTTTTTATGTTATATAACCGTTATTTTTTTGTTATCTTGCGTCTTATGTTCCACAATTCCAAAATATATCGTTTCATATTCTCTACATTTTGATCATTGCATTCTTTAAATAATAAAATTGACCTTAGTGTTTCTCCTCTGTTCGTTTCTCCCTGATTTGTTATATTGAATTTATTTCTAATATTTGTTTATTTTTTCACATTCTAGAAGGAAATGTTTCATGATACTTTTGGCATAGATTGCAGCTTGTTTTCTTTTGCATAAATTTGTTCCTCCAATTTAAGTGTATTGAATTTGTTCTACATCAATACATTAGTGTTGATGCAAAGTCATTTTTATAAATCTTTTCTTCTTCTATTTCCGTTTTGTATTTCTAGTATAGTGTTATGGTCTTCTTACAATCTACCTCTTCCCTCCATTTCTCTAAATATTTTTCTCTTATTTTATGTTTTATCTGCTCCTTGCTCATTTGTTCCATGTCTCTTAATTGAAGTTCCTTTTATTTAAGTCACTAAATAGTGCTTTTGTCCATTTTCCTTTGTTGTGATCTATTTGCTTTTTAAAAATTTCCCTCAATAGTTCATTTGATGTAGTCATGAGATATTTTGCGTACATAATTTTCGTTTGTGAGTCCCTCGATGTCATTTCTGAGGATCCTATTTCGGCTCTTAATGTACAATTCGGTGCCGCAAGTATTGTTCGATAGACTTCATTTTCAATTCTTTGAATGTTTTGCAGTTCTTCTTTTGTGTGGGGAATTATCTCCAAGCCATAGAGGACTTTTGGGAGTACTAATGTCTTCCAGTATGACTTGCCTATAATTACTCTGTTACAGCTCCTCCTTATAACTGAGAATGTCATATTTGCAAATTTCCTCGCTTTGTCAAGTGTTATTTTTTCTGTGTGTTAAAACATTTTTTGTTATCATCCAACAAAAGTACCTAAGTACCGTATCTTTCTGACAACTTCCAGTTCTTCTATTTTTCCAGGTTTATCTTTTAGGTTATAGATAAGGATTTTACTTTTTTCCTTGCTTATTTCTAAGCCACAGTCTTTAGCAATGGTTTTAGCTACATCAATTATAATCTTTGCATCTTCAATTGAGTGTGTCATCAGTAAGCCATCATCGGCAAAAAACAATGCTGCTATTTTAAAAGGACTATCTTTATATCCTTTATTTGCATATTCTAGTGTTTCAATTATAAGGTATGTTACAATTAGGAAAAGAATTGTTGAACCATTACAGTTTCTTGTATTTGGTTGCCATCTACATAGAACTTTGTTTTATCTTCTGTGTATATTTTCTTAATTATCTCAATTAAATCCTTATGTACTCCATATTTGTATAGTAACTCAATGATTTTCTCTCTTTTTATTGAGTCGAATGCTTTTTTAAAATCAACCGAAATTATTACAAGTGTTATATTCCTGGTATAAACACTTTCCACACAATAATTTAAGATACGAGTATATATATTATCTAAAACTCTACGATTTGGCGGTGCGTCCTGCGAGTGTGTCCAATTCGAAGAGGACAGAAGGCAATCTCATTTATCGACCTAAACTCCTCGACTGAGATGAGAATGCGCGCCAAGCACCACCGGGGCGGGCTCTCGGGCGGCAGTGACCCAGAAAATGATATTTGAATTAGGAAGTGATCACTACCATGGAGGTCATCGACCATCCCCAATCAAAATAGGCTGTGCACCTGGAGAGAACAAAGATAGATCAAGGCAGGAAAATGAAGCGGTTCTCGGGCAGTGAGGCGTAAACTCATCCACATTTAGGACACCCATCTCAAGCTCGTCGATCAGATCGGCAAGACTTGACCCCGGGAATTAATAGAGTAGTCTCCCTAGAATGGGTGTGTGGCGTTTAGATCTCCGAGCAAGAGAAAGGGCCTCGGCAACCGTGCCACGACGCGGCGGAAGTCTCCCGCGTCGAAGTCGGCTGACGGTGGAATGTACGCGGAAATAACAGTATACCTCCTATCAAGGTGCAGCTGCACAGTCACAGCCTGAAAGGAGGTATCTAAAGAGAAAGGAAGAACGGAGACATCATGCCGGATGTAAACCGCGCATACCCTAGCCCGGCCATCCCGTGGTGGTGGGGTCGCGAGACCCTTATACCCCGAGAGGGCAGACAGGGGGCACGCGCTAGCATGGTCTCCTGCAAAAAGTTAGCTAACAGGGAACGGGACGAGACGAGCCTCCGCAACTCCTCTAGTTGGCCCGGAGTCCGCGGCAATTCCATTGAAGGAATATGCCCTCCAGGCCTTGCTCGGAGGAGATGCGGGGGCCCTCTTCGAAGAGAAGACCCTCAAGGGAATGGCCGTATGCTTCCCGGAGGCAGAACTCCGGGCGCTGTTGGCCGGACAATGCGCTGAAGGCGCTGTCGCCTTCGAGGACATATTGGGGGAGGTTGAGCTCGCCCTCTTTTCGAGGACCAACCGTCTCCAAGCCAACCAGCCCACCACTGGGCGTGGGCGAAGGAGCCGAAGCTCTTTTAGTGCTGTCCTCCTTTCGGGGGGCAGCTTTAGGAACCCCGGAAGATGGCCTGGCGACCAACTTCAGGGGAGGTTGCGCCCTGTGAGTCTAACGACTCGGTTGAGGCGCGTGGCCGTTTCGCCTTGCGGTAAACGGTCACGCTAGGGAAAAGGGGGGGGGGGGCTGATTTAGCCGAGGCTGGGTTTGGACCCTTTGTGATGCCAAATTTACCAGGGAACCGCCCGGGGTGGGTATAACCCGCAAAAGGGTTCCGAATGTGCGCGAAAACGATCTTACTAGTAGGCCTGGAGGTGCCAGGAGCAGAGGGTGTCTTTTTCAACATTGAGGCATAGGACATCCGGGGCAGCGCCGGGTGTGCCAGGACCAAGTCCTTAGCCTCGCCAAATAAGAGACGATCCTGAGCCTGAAGGGACAGGATTTCCTTCTCAAGGAGATACGCACCACACTGCTTCGGAGAAGCGGGATGCAGCTCTCCGCAATTTAAACACTTGGCCAGACACGATTTGGATTTATAGTGTGCGACCTTGTAGCAACTTACACAGGTTCCGGGTAACCCCGACTCTGCACGTTGACAGGAGCGATTAATATGGCCGAAGCGATGGCAGTAATAGAACCTCCGCGGCAGTGGCCTTCACGCTGTAGAGATACCAACCAGCACGCACCGACTCAGGGAGCTTGTCACAGTCAAACGTGACGAAGAGTGTAGGGGTGGGTTTCGAGGCCCTTCCCTGTTTTCTCATCACACGTTCGACCTTGACCGCCCTATGGTCGGCCAGCTGTGATATGATGTCCTCTATGGAGTAGTCCACGAGTTCCTTCACCTAAACTATACCCTTCACGAAGTTTATGGTGTAATGCGGCGTCACACTCACGGGCGTGCCTCAAGTGTCTGAAGGGCACTAATCATGGCCGCCTGGAGGGATTCGACGCATTCGCCAAAAGGCTCCCGTTCGAGAAACGGGTCACCTTCGGCTCTCTATCAATCACACTAGCTAAAGCTCTCCACTGATGGATCATGTTGCCATTAGGCAACATGCTGCCTTGAATGGAGCGAATAACCAGGAAACGTTTGAAGCCAGCGGGCTTGAAAACGCCGGTAGTCTCTGAATGAGGCCCCCGAGGTAATCGAGGCTCCGCTCTGCGTACTTGTACTTTTGGTCTTTGTCAGGAACTCCGAACCCTGGGGAGGGGGAGGCAGCGTGGCCGGACGTGCCGATCTTTGTTTGGTCTCTTACCGAAGTAGCAGACCTATCCATCCACGCAGCCCCCGCGGATGGGGAGAAGCCCCGAGTCTTTTTCGTCCTTTTCTTGTCGTTTCTCTTCTTTTTAGGAGGAGGGCGGGGAATGAACCCGCTTCTCCCCTCCGCCAGCAGGAGCCCCCAGGCCAGATGAACCGACCTCAGAAAGGTGCTTCTCCGAGATGGAGAAGGTCCTGGCGGTAGCAGGGGCACCGACCGGAGGAGGAGATCCCTCCTTTCCTTGTACTGCCTTGGAGACCCGAACGTTTGAGGAGGACCTTACATAGGGGCGGACTAGAGTTCGGTGCTTTGCGCCGAGCGCCGATTCGCCTCCATGGAAGGCACTACCGTCTGAGGCTGGGTTGCCTCAAGGACCATGTCTATCTCGGGTGGGGGGCTCCATTTGACCATCCCCCCATGACATCACAGGTCCCATTGGCAGCGGTGTAACGAGTCGAGTATGAGGAGGCACTGGCTTTGACCTCCACTAAAGTCAGTATACGAGCCAGTAGGTCTCTGGAGGAAAGCGGCCGATGGGCCCTATCTTTCCCCTCCCCACTAAGGGGGTTTGCCCTACCAAACCGCTTCAATGGGGAGCGGTTGTTTATAGGCTGCCTGCTAGCTTTCTTGGCAGTCCCCTTGGAAAGTAAAGGGGGAACTGCCGCTGGAAAGAGGGAGGCACCCGAGGCCACCTCCAGACAAGGGGGTGAGGGTGAGTCTCCTACACACGTAGGCAAAGAAGAGGAGAAAGCCTCCTCTCCGGTTAAAGAGATTTGGAGGGTCCCCTCTGAAAGCATAGGCTTGATGGGGACCTCCATTTTTTCAGTGGATCTGCCCGAGGGCGGCTCTGACGGTGGACCAGGGAAAATTAAGGAGATTTTTTTTTTTAGACTCATCAATGGGCATGGTGACCCTTTTTTTATTCACGGGATGCAGACGCTAATCCCCCCTCGCAATAGCCCACTTTGCAAGGGGTGCGTATCGGTCTGGTGGAGCCAGGTGTCGCCATTTAAGGCCACCCCTCCCGCCTGGTTGCATGGCGGCTCCACCTTGGGCACGGAGTAAAAAGGATAGAGTGTGAAGTGAGAATGAGAATGAAAGGGTATGTGAAGAAGCTATGGGTGGAGATGAAGCATGTTGTTAAAATCCCACCATCTCGAATCGGAGCTCAGGGGTTAGGGAACATTGTCCCCTCCCCCCTCAGCCCCGATCAAGGATAGTTGGTTGAGAAGAAGGTCAGCATCTACCCTGTGAAAATTGAGGCCGACCAGAGAAAGTTGTGGGAGAGGTTGCAGGGAAAGTGAGGAAGTAGGGGAGAAATACAGACTGTCTGAAAGAAGTAGAAGAAGCTAAGCTGGGGCCGGATGGGGCGCTAAATCCCGTCAGCATGGTGGCCAGGAAGGCAAATCGCCGCGCCCCTTACGGGCTGAATATGGATAATCTCTTTAATAAAGTGACATTAATAAACAAAACTTTGAGACTATTTAAACTCTTTACAAGATGCAAAACAACAAGCAGATAATGGAACTTGATTATAAAAAGGGGTGATTTTAAGTGTGTGAAGGATTTTTACTGTAATGGCATCTAAATGGCAAACTGAAAGAAACATGCGGCATAGAACTAAGGAAAAATGAACTTTTCATATACTTTAACTTAAAAGATAATTGCCTAGAATTTTCTGAAAAAACAAAAGATAACACCTAATTGTTCAATTCCGCAAAAAAAACAGAACAAGTATAATTTTGAAAAATAAAAATATTTTACTAAGTTAAGAAAGATCATTTTTTAGTTTTATTTTATGGGTATATATAGGAATTAAATAAAAAATTACATATATTTATATAGTTTTTATTTCTTCTTTATTGAAACTTGCCAGAGTTGGATACCCTACAAAGAGTCAAAGGTAGCTAGTTACCTTCCAAGGTGACGTCCTAGGTGGAACATGGGAAACTACCGGCTCGAGAGCTATACAGAGTTCTCAAAGGAGTTTCCTAGCCCTATACCCAAAGGGCTTAGGGTGTGACTGGGGTCTCTCGGCGGCATAGGATACGTCGAGATCAGCTGTGGATGTAGTGCGAGCGGTTGGAGACTGAGGGAGGCGCAATGCTTGCACGTACAGGCGAACAATACACTTGTCATCTGGGCCGCGCCAAAAGAGATCGAAAGCTCGTCCACGTAGAACGTAGCGAGAACATCTTCCGGTAACATCGAGGTAATGCCGTTCCTACTCAGAGCAAAGAGAACAAACGAGAGGAGAAAATATCCTCGACTTGGTTTTCACCTCTGAGGAGGACATCGTTGAGGACCTCTCTGTTGGCGAAGAGCTCGGTGGCATGACCATCGACTAATTAGATTTGTAGTTAAAGTCCCCAAAGCAGGGCCTGCAACTAGTAAATCGAGGAAACTTGATTTGAGAAGAGCAGACTTTGCAGGTCTTCGTGCTGGACTTCTTGACGCGAGGCTAGAAGTGTGCGAGGCTGTTGAAGACTCGTGGAACAGTTTCAAAACCACATTCATGAGTCTTCAATCGCATTTCATCCCTCTGAAATACCCCCGTCGGTCTTCTGTTCAACCAAAGTGGTTTAATCAAGAAAAAGATTAAACTGCCAGGAGAGTGAATTCCAGCATAAGGGTGGCTAAGCGGTATGAGGAACTCCGAGTGGCGAAACTTGGTAAAGAGAATATCAAGGAGTTCTTTGGATATGTAAACAGCCGTAAACCAATCCGTCGAACGATCAGCCCTTTAAGGAATGAGGAGGGGACATTAAAACACTCAGATGCAGAAAATTCTAACCTCCTCAACGAGTTCCTACTCGGGGGAATAGCTGGAGGATATTTACTTCACCGAAGGAGAAATAGAAAAGAAGATCAATGACCTAATGACGAATAAGTCACCTGGCCGAAAGGGGTTTCTACCTAAAGTGTTGAAAAAAGTGCGCGATCAAGTGTCACGACACCTGAGCGCAATCTTCAACATGTCAATCCGGACCGAATGCGTTCCTAGAGACTGGCGTGAAGCGGAGGTGACTCCTATCTTCAAGAAAGGAGACCATAGCCAACCGTCGAACTACCGACCTATCAGTCTGACTTCGATAGTCGGTAAACTCATGGAAAGCATGATGGTGGACAAAATGACGTCGCATTTAGAGTCAAAGCTGCTACTGAGGAGTTCCCAGCACGGCTTCCGAAAGCAACGGTCATGCCTGACGAACCTTGTGGAATTCTTCCACTATTTTCAGAAAGCCTTTGATAAGGTACCACACCGCCACCTTCTCCGGAAAGTGCGAGCGCTGGGCATAGACGGAAACGTAGCTGGCTGGATCGAGAACTGGCTAAGTGGCAGACGGCAACGGGTGGTGGTGAATGGACAGTCTTCTGAGTGGGTGCCCGTTACTAGCAGGGTGCCTCAAGATTCTGTCCTGGGTCCACTACTATTCATCATCTACGTCAACGACATGGATGGTGACATGGTTGCCGACGATACCAAGCTTGGTATGAACGTTGCAAAGGATGGAAATACTGCCCGCGTTCAAGATGATCTTCGGAAGATTGGGGAGTGGTCGGACACGTGGAAAATGCCTCTTAACGTGAACAAATGCAAAGAGATGCATATCAGCCACCGAAACCCCCAATCTCAGTATATCCTTAAGGGCACTGCTATTGAATCCACCGACACTAAGAAGGACTTGGGTGTAACAATCACTAGTGACCTCAAGTTTTCGAAACAGTGCCTGAGTCGTAGAAAAAAGCCCAAATGATGCTAGGCTACATAAAGCGCCAGTTCGGATATCGGAACAAGGAGATTGTAGTGTGTTTGTACAACTCACTTGTCCGACCGCACGTGGAGTATGCCGTACAATTTTGTAGTCCTTCATTTAGAAAGGACATCGCAAGATTGGAACGCGTACAAGCCAGGGCAACCAAACTGATTCCCTCTATCAGACATAAAAGTTATGGAGATAGATTAAGGGAATTAGATCTGTTCTCGTTGGAAACCCGTAGACTGTGTGGTCAGCTCATCGAAGTTTTCAAAATACTTCGAGGGCTCGACAATGTTGCCTATAGGGATATTTTCACACTTGTTGAGAGCATAACAAGAAATCACGGCTTTAAACTTGAACTGAAGCGTTACAACCGCGATCTGTGTGGAAATTTTTCCTTGTTACACTAAGAACACTTCCCTGCGGGACATCTCCCTGCTTCACTGGGCCGGCCGCAGATGGCTCCCCCCACCCGTGCTCGGAAGCGACGATCTCGCAAAATTTAGGGTAACTTTCCGGCTAATATAGTGGTTAGCGTGCTTGCCTGGAAATCGCTGGGTCGGCAGTTCGAATCTCCGTCTGGATTATTTTTAAGCTGACACTATTTAATAAGGGAGGTTACCGCCGTGACCGGGCATCACGGTGGGGAGTTGGGGCTTGCTCTGGCTGACGTCCGCTTGAGAAGCTACATAGTTTGATATGAGGACTAAAACCAGCAAACTTTAACTTTATATAAAGATTGGGAGGCGTCTACTTGCCCTCATCGTATGAAGAGCATCCATGATACCGTATGGCCATGCGGTATCATAGGCCTTCTCCAGATCGAAAAACACCGTGGCATAGTGTGCAAGTCTACGAAGGAAGGCCGAGCAGACGGCATTTTCGAGTCGGAGTAGAACATCCGACGTGGAGTGGAACTTGCGAAAGCCGCACTGTGCCCAAATACAGGTAGCCTGCACTGTGCCCAAATACAGGTAGCCTGCACTGTAAAAAAAATGTTAATCTAACATTTACTAATTTCTCCATAAATTTGCACACGCAGGAGGTTATAGAGATTGAGGGAGAACTGGCCAGTATAGAATGATCTCTCCCCAGTTTGCGAAAAGCGAGCACAGTAGCGATTCGCCAGTAGTTTGTGAAGATACCCTCTACCCAGATCATGTTAAACAAATCTAACAAAAAGGCCATGACTCGCTCACCCAGGAGTCGAAGCATCGCGTACGGGATATCATCCGGATCAGGGGCGGTGTCCACGCACGAAGCAAGAGGGAAACACACCTCACTCGATTTAAACCTATCGATGGTTTCTGCGCCTCTGAAAGTAAAGTGCAGTTGGCGCCCTACCGCGACATCACGACGCGCATTGAATGCTGAGAGAGCAGCAGCTCGGCTCGAGAATGTAGTCGTGAATGGAGTCCTTCGCCGGGGCAGACTCGCAGAATGGGTGTCTACTGTTCATATCTGTGGGGGTCGAAGGACGTACCTAGTAAACATTTGTTTGAAAATTGTAAACGGTTCACACATTGAACCTTATAAATAGGAAAATAAACTTCTCGCTGTTAATAGCTCTCTTTTGTAAATAGGAAGATAAACTTCCCGCTGTTAATATATTTTTTTTTGTAAATAAGAAGATAAACTTCCCGCTTTGTAGTGTTTCTCCTTCGTAAACAGGAAACTAAACTCCCCAGTATGCAGTACGATATCATGGGTCGGCCATACGTGGCTCCGTACAAAATAGATCTTGTTCGTGAATTCCCGTGGAGAAAAGGCAAAAATCGATGGCGTTCTTGAACTGACCCTCCTTCGACTTTTCCTCCTTTCGCGGCTGTGAACTTTTCGGTGAGCTCATTTTCTTGTAGATTTCTTCCAAGTCTAAAAATTCAAAAATTGGACATTGGACATAAAAAGTGTTGAAATTTGGGTAGAGAGAAAGATAGTAAGCGAGAAAAGTGGTTAAAAAGGTGAATTTAAAGAATAGAGAATGTGTTGGAGACAGAATAAAAAGGTCCCTGGTGAAAGGGTAGCTCGATGTCTAGGTGTGTACGAGAGAATTCAGGGGTCAAGCGGGCGCCAATGGCTTGCCAGATTCTCTTAGCTCTCTCGAGGAGCGCCACGTTGATCGGAGATAATCCAACCTAGTCGTGGAGCTCCTTCTGTCGTTTATATTCTCTTTTTCGGGTGTTTGTAAGAAGCAAAACCGCTTTATTCTAGATGACTTGTAGTTTCGCAATGTGGGTCTTGGTTCTCGCGTTGAATGGCACCGGGGGGTACAAGAGTCTCGAGCGAATACACGCATTGAATATCTTGAGTTTATTTGAGAGATTTAGGTCACGGAACCTATAGAAATCCCTCAAATCTCTCTTGCTATTCGCGACAGTTCGTTCGATATGACTCTTGTAGCTCCCCGTGGTGATTTTGAGCCCCAGAACCGTCCCTACCAGGCAGTAGGAGATTCGCTCCCCTTCTACCCCTATGTCATTGAGAGTCTTGCGAAACATGGGAATTATTTTGAATTTTGGGGCATTGGTTGAGATCTTCCATCTCCTCTCGAAAGAGTTGTTGTTAGAAATCTCCCTAACCGTATTTCTCACCATAAATTCCCTGTGAACATAAGCGGCGGTACAAATTTGCAATATATCGTCAGCGAACTGAACGTATATCGTACCCTCGGAGAGAGGTTGTGGTAGGTCACGTGTATAGGTGTTGTATAAAAGGGGACTGAGACAGCCCCCTTGTGGGACCCCTGCTTCGAGATCGAATTCGGGCCCTTTGTATCCTCTGATATGAATGTATGCTCTTCTCTCCATTATGTAGTCACACAGAATCCTTTTTGTTTTGTCGTCATGGCTCGTACTAAGCAGACAGCTCGCAAGTCTACCGGAGGTAAAGCTCCGCGTAAGCAATTGGCCACGAAGGCAGTGTAAAAAATCGAATGAAAAGGCGGACGGAGATAAAGGCGGTCCGCAATAAGTGTTAATTTTATTCGTGCAAAAACTTTACTTACACATCCTCTTTCAATAAAGAGTTACAAGAAGAGGGGCCCCAACATGGGGGCAGCCCCTTATGACTGCAAGAGGATCCCCCTCCGTACCATAGGAGGGGGGGGCATCAATACCTGAAAAAATGGAAGTGATTCAAACGATATATAAAAAGATCAATGTGGTGCTGATCAGACTCCTCGACACTCCCAATGGTTATGCAACCATTTGCAGCACAATGGGGGACGTCGAGAGGCTGGTCTCCGACGAGGTTCAAGCTCATCTCAAAAAGATTGAGCTTGAAGCCAGTATACGGCAAGAAATCCTGGCCCAACGAACGATCATACTAACGAGACTGGACCCAATCTTCCCAGAAAATTCCCGTGAATAAATCAAAAACGAACTCACGGCGAAACAAGAGTGGGCCTGCATCACAGCAGTATACAAATTTGAAAAAGGAAACGGCATGGTTAATGTAGTCTTCAGTACCATCGATATGGAAAACCAAGCCAAAAACGATGGGCTGCTCGGTTTTTACCTGAAAGTCAGCCCTGAACAAATTGAAAAAGAAGATTACATACAAATCGACTGCTGCTTCAAGTGCTACGCAGTCGAAAAACACGCTACTAAAGACTTCACAACCGCCGACCCTGCATGCTCCAAATGCGCCAAAACCGGGCACGGTTGGAAAGAGTGCAGGAAGAGGGTGCAAAAGTGCATAAATTGTGGGGGTGGCCACAGAGCCCTGGCCATGAGGTGCCAAATTCGGAAAGAGGCGATCCGCAAAAAATGAGAGAGGATAAAGGAAGAAAAAGAAGAGGAAAAAAAACACGTACGCGGATATAGCAGCAAGAACTACCACTCCGACACGAACAAACACTACGAGCTTGGTCATGCCTAAGGAAGGGCAAGAAATCATGGCCATGGTCATGGTTGCCCACCTGGCAAACTTTACAAACCCCGGTACCTTCTTCTTGAGAAGAATAGTTGTAAGAAAAAGGTTTGGTTTCCCGAAAACCCAGACTCGGCGGGCCTTTTCAATCTCGAGTTCATCGAAGAAGAAAAGAGGGCCCCTTCAAGTAATGGGGTAAAGGAAACTGAAAAAGAAGAAGAAGGGAGAATACAAACGCCTTCGGAAGGAGAAGAAGAAAAAAAAGGCGCAAAGAAGAAAAAAAAAGAAGAAAGACTCCAGAGAAAACGCCGCAGAAACAACAATACACTTCGGACGAGGAAGATGAGGAGGATGGAAAACACGAAGGGTTTTCCCTCATCAAGAAAAAGGAAATCGTCGAAAGAGGCCTCTTTTTCGACGGGAAAGACGTGGGTCGACGTGTTTTCGGCTTTCCCCTGTCCCCGGCCCCCAAAGACGACCTGGAACTACTCATCATCGGCCTAGCTGCGGGTGAGTACAAATGGACGTACGAGGCACCATACTCCAGGAAAGAAGTGTCGGCTCTACTCCTAAAATCCCGAGTTTACATCAACCCTAGAGACGTACATAACGTAAACATGACGACATTTAAAGCTATACGGTGTGGACAAAAAACATCGCAAATTAAATAGTGAATGCGGAAAAGAGAGCAATCAAAGTGAATAATAATACTGAGCAAATTAACTAATCATATTCAGTGAAACAAATCTAATTCATTGAAAATTAATATAGTGAAAATAGTAAAGTAAATAAAATGGTAAATATGTAGATTAGCGGCCCGGCCGAAAAAAAATTTGTGTGTAAATATTATCGTTCACTCGTGTCGGAATATTCATGCGCGTTTGAGTCCTTTTCGAATTATTATTCTATAAAAAATTAGGATTATATACTGGGGAGCTGTGCCCCTCAGACACCCCCCAATTTAATGAAGCTCAGGATCATCGTAGTGTAGTCCCCGCATTGTGTTTACCCCCACACGAGCCGTCAACTTAAATGTACTCCAAAAACGTGAAACATTTTGGAACACGGACGAAATAGTACGTCCCATCGTTTGCGCCGATAATCTACATATTTACCAATAAAATAAGTACAAATAAAGCAAAAGTGAATAATTAGTAAATTATAGACAGTGACAGAAAATCTAGTTTTAACGTAAAGTAACGAACAATTGAAGTGTAACTAAACTAATTTAGTGAAAATAAATCTAATGGAAATAATGTAGTAAATAAAATAAGCAAAAATTATAAATTTATACAGTGGTAATAAATCAAATTTTAGTGTTAATAGATTTAATGTAAAATTATATTAGCAAAATACAACAAACAGACTTACTAAGCATTAAAAGCTACCGTAAATTTAATGTGTAGTAAATATAAAGTGAAATATAATAAACTAACAAATTAAATGAACTATAATAAGTGTATAATAACAGGAATTTTAAAAATGTATAGTAAATTATCCCTAATCTTTCTATAGTATTTGAATTGTAGTTAACTTCGAAAATTCAATTGGTAATGATTTCCATGTCTCCGGGAAGCTATCATTTCCTACTTCTACTCAGTGCTTTTACCTCCTCTGCTAAAATCTATTTTCACCACTATTTTCTATTATTATTACTACAATGTTTGTAATTGATATTTTAATTATGCTGCAATATATGTAATTACTTTTTGTATTTATTTACTTAATTAACCGTTGAACCGTCGTTGGGGGGGTGTCTGTCCCCTACCCTTTACTCGATATACACCGCGGATGTCCCAGCCCCTGTGTACCCCTCTTCCCTCAATATTCAATACGCCGATGATTTCAGCCAGATAATCATATCTCCATGGAGGAATGCACTGTGGCAAGCTCGAATGACAGCGATAGAAATCGAAAATCTAAACAACTACGAGGATCAATAGAAAATTAGAACTAACCAAGAGAAGTTCAAGGTGGTGCGAATGGGGGATACTAGCTATCCCTACACCAACGAATGCAATGTACTCGGTATGAAAATCACCTCTACCGGGTACAAGAAGCATGTCGCTGTCAGAACTCTATATACGTTCAAAAATCTACGTGAAAACAACAAGAAGAAGATCTACAATGCCCTTGTTTGATCTACGTTGCTTTGCCCCGCCTCCACCCTCTCTTGTGTCTCAAAAACACAAAAGAGGCGACTTCAATTAGTGCAAAATAAATGCATGTACCTAATCACAGGTATACGTAGGCGAGAAAACAGACGGCAAGAAGACCTGCACAGAGAGGCGGGGATAATTCCCATTAACAAAGTCATCGAAGAACGGACCCGGAAGATGCAGGATCTGGTTAATCGAGAACTGAGTGAAGAAATTACTCACATGATTAACCAGAACAGAAGAGCAGAATGTCGCGCCAGTTTTCCAAGCTCCACTAACCGAGTGGCTGGCGGGGATGAAGTGCCGTTCTATGCATGAAGAGATGTATAATTTAAGAATCTAAGAAAACAACCGAATCAAGAATAAAACTCATTGAAGAAGACAAAAGTAAAACCAAGAAAGAAGAAACCCACCGAATACGACGAGAACTCTACCGACTAAGAAAAAACTAAAACGCACATACAAAGAATACAAAACATTAAGCACGCACTTAAAAGTTTGAAAAAACAAACAAATAAGCAATGCATATCACACAACAAAGTTAAACTAAAGTTATCAAGACAAATGGCTTGAACGCCAAAAAAAAAAATCAACAAAAACAACATAGAATACACGCTACAAAGAAATAATGAAAGTGATAGGCCTGATCACCAGGCTCTAGCATCTCTTTGCACCCTACCACCCTTTTTGCTCTTTTTACCGCTTGTCTATTTTCTCTATCTATCCACACACCCTTATAGTCCTTACCTACACGCACACACACTTTAACTTATTTGAATTGAATTGTGTAAAAGGAAGTCAGAACAATCAGAAAATTATTGTTGTTTTAAGAAGAAAAGTTATATTCCTTGTTCGCCATATTCAAAGCTTATTCCAGCCATAATACAAAGGAATAAAGAATCCATATATAAATATATATTTTTCCTTCACCCCATAAGGAAGCTGTGGATCACTTAATCCAACCTGCAAAACTACAAGAAAGAGGATACCATACTTTAATAGGACCCTATAGATCCACAAGCAAGAGAAAGGGCCTCAGCAACCGTGCCACATGTGGCGAAAATCCTCCTATCCAGGTGCAGCTGCACAGCTATTCCATGAAAGGAGGTATTCTAAGCAAGAAGAAGAACGGAGACATCATGCCAGGTGTAAATGGCGCATCCTCCGGCCCGGCCCCCATCCCAGGGTGGTAAGTTCGCAAAACCCTTATACCCTTGGATGCTACTCAAGGGTCACGCACCCAGCATCGTCTCCTGAAATAAGAGAGCTAAAGGAAAACGGGAGGAGACGAGCCATCGGAGATCTTCCCAGTTGTCTCCGAGTTCACGGTAATTGCATTGAAGGAATACGCTCTCCAGGCCTAGCTCGCAGGAGATGAGGGGGCCCTCTTCGAAGAGAAGACCCTCATGGGAATGGTAGTACGTTTACGGGAGGCAGAACTCCGGCCGCTGCTGGCGGGACAATTCGCTGAAGACGCTGTTGCCTTCGATGACTTATCACGGGAGGTTGGGCACGCAAGCGATGCTTCTCCCACGTCCGCTTCGAAACTTTGGGCAGTTGGGGCGGCTTCTGGGGCGGGGGTCCCTCCTTTGGAGGATCCACCTTCTTCGAATCACCCAGTTTAGCACTGGAGGTGGGCTTAGGCGTAGGAGCACAACCACCCTCAGGGCTGTTGCCTCATGTGAGTCTAGCGACTCGGTGGAAGCGCGGGACCGTTTCTCCTTACGTGAAAAGGTCACGCTGTGGGAAGCGGGGGAGACCTGGTTTTAGCCGGAGTCGGGTATGAACCCTTATGGCGCCAGCTCTACGAGCGGAGCGCCCTGGGTGGGTAGAACCCACATAGGGGTCCGAATAGGCGCGGAAACGACCGTGCTCGTAGGCCTGGAGGGGCCCGAAACAGAGGGTATCTTTTTTAATATTGAGGCATAGGGCCTCCAAGGCAGCGCCGGGTGCGCCAGGACCAAGTCCTTAGCTTCGCCAAATGAGAGACTATCCTGAGCCTGAACGGCCAAGATTTCCTTCTCAAGGAGATACGCACTACATTGCTTCGAATAAGAGGGGTGCGGCTCCGGGCAATTGACATACTTGGCCACACACGATTTGCACTTATCGTGTGCGGCCCTGGAACAACCTACCCAGATTTCGAGTAACCCCGACTTTGCATGTCTAAATGACCAATTCAGATGGCCGAAGCGGTGGCCTAGTAGCACCTTCGCGGCAGAAGCACGAATGCCTTTACGCGGTAGCGATTCCAACCGGCACGCACCGACTCAGGGAGCTCGTCACAGTCGAACATGACGAATAGTGTAGTTGTGGGTCTCAAGGCTCCTCCTGTTTTCTCAATACACGTTCCACCTTGATCTCTCCATGGTCGGCCAGTTCTATGGTGATTTCATCTATGGAGTAGTCAACTAGTTCCTTCGCATAAACCATTTCTGTCATGATCTCATGGTAGAGTGCAGCGTTATACTCACCGGTGTGCCCTCAAGTGTCCGAAGGGCACTAATAATTGCCACCTCGGAGGGATCCGAACCATTCTGCAGGAGGTTCCCGTCCGCGTCACCTTCCGCTCTCTACGAATCACACTAGCTAGGGCTCTCCTCTGATAGATTATATTGACCTTGACCAACATGCTGCCATGAGTGGAGCGAATAACGGTGAGAAAGCGCTTGAAGCTAGCACGCTCGAAAACGCTAAGTAATCTCTGAATGAGGAGCCCCGACGTAATCGAGGCTCCGCTTGGCGCACTTGTGCGTTTTGTATTGGTCTGGGGCCCTGCACCCGGGAAAGCATCGGGGTCGGACGTGACGATTTTTTGCCTGGTCTCTTGCTTATACGGCAGCAGACCCGTTCGTTCCTTGAGCTCCCGCTGAGTGAGACGGACCCTTAGTCCTCTTAGTATTTTTCTTATTTTTTTTCTTTTGGGGGGAGAGGAGGTTGGGGGATGAACCCGCTTCTCTCCACCGCCGGAAAGAGCCTTTAGGCCAGATGAACCGGCCCCAGCATGATCCTTTTCTGAAATGGAAAATGTCTTGGCTGTCAAAGGGGCACCAGCCTGGGGAGGAGGTGCCTTCTCTCATTGTGATTCCTCGGGAGCCATATCCGTGTGAGGAGAAACTAGCAGAGGCAGAGTCGGGTTCTATGGTTGGCAGCGATCCCGGGTTGAACTCCATGGAAGATCCTACCGTCTAAGGCTGGGTCACTTCAATGACCATGTCCATCTCAGGGGGGGCCTGCATGTAACCCCCACCCCGGACATCACAGATCCCATTCGAGGTACATTCTGTCTTGGTTATGGACGTTGAACCGGCATCGATCGGGTAAGAAAGGGGGGTGGGTGAAATGGAGTCCACCACACCCGTAGAACTTGGGGAGCAGTAAACTTCCTCTACAGTAGAACATGTTTAGTCCGAGAGGGACAGTGAGCGAGATTAATTTTTTAAATAATTATGATTGCACATGGGAAACCTATCACCCCTACGAGATACAAACGCTAATCCCCCCCGCGCAGTAGCCCGCTCTGCCAAGGGTGAATACGGGGCCGTCAAAGCAAGCTGCCGCAATTAGAAGCCACCTCTCCCGAGCGTTAGCATGGTGGTTCCACTTTGGGAAGGCTGTAAAATTTATAGACCGCAAAGGAAGAGAGAAAGAGCGAAAGAGAGAGAGAGAGAGAGAGTAACAATGAAAGAAAGCACCCAGGAAGACCTTACGGTCCATTCAATGGGGGTACCTTTGAACTAGCAGTCGAGCGGGCACATATCTGCTCAAGTGCTTTACGTCCTTAAACGGCCATTTTTCAAGACCATGTCTAGTTTTAACTTGAACTAGTCAACAGATTCACTGTGGACAACTTCCACTGGAAGTGCGTTCCAACTACCTCAGATACTATACGTGAAAATTTTTCCACACAAATCGCGGTTGTAACGCTTCAGTTCAATTTTAAAGCTACTGTCGTAGAATGACTCCCGACGATACTATATATAACACTATTCGTTGAGGGAACTTCCTTAATTATCTCTAGAGTGCGTTTTACTGTCTTGGCGGCCGATATTATGTATCTTCAAAATGCTTAAGAAGTGGAACTGAGCTCAAGGATAATAATATTGCTATCATTAATAAAATAGAGTTTTATTAATAATAACTATAAACAAAACACAAAAACGGAAAATATTGACAAACAGAATGGAAAGGGTCGTGGAGACTCGGGCTAATCCAAGGATTTAAGGGATCAAAAAAAGGTAAAACAAATATGGAGTTAAAGAGATGGGATGGTTCGATAAACCATTTAAAGCACAGGATAGAATTGACAAATAAGGGATCAATACTCAAAAGGTGACGCTTGGCTTACGTAACTTCATTAGGGTGCAGTGGAAGGTACTTGATGGAATATTCGGTCCGCTGGCGAGTTCCAGCCGAAGGGGGGGGGGATAAAAGGATCCTGACGAGGCGTCTTGGAAAGGAGAACAGTTACTCGACGAACGGCTCGACGAACAATGGCTGGTCTACTTTGTTCTCTTCTGAACAAAGGGGGGATGAGAACCGTCTCTTGTCTACGGGCTCAAGAACAATGGCTGTTCTAATGTTGTTCTCCTTTGAACAACAGGGGGGGGGTGAGAACCGTTTCTTGGCGAAGGGCTCAAAACGAACAATGGCTGTTCTAATGTTGTTCTCCCTTGAACAACAGGGGGGGGGGGGAAGAACCGTTTCTTGGCGAAGGGCTCAAAACGAACAATGGCTGTTCTAATGTTGTTCTCCCTTGAACAACAGCGGGGGATGAGAACCGTTTCTTGGCGAAGGGCTCAAAACGAACAATGGCTGTTCTAATGTTGTTCTCCTTGAACAACAGGGGGGAGGGATGAGAACCGTTTCTTGGCGAAGGGCTCAAAACGAACAATGGCTGTTCTAATGCTGTTCTCCTTGAACAGCAGGGGGGAATGCCTTGGGGACTTGACGTCACTAAAGGCTCGAACCTTTGGCACTCAAGGAATATTGTCCTCCTGGACAAGTGATGGTGAATCTCGAGGCCGAGGTCCCTTGGCGCACAAAGGGAGAGAGGGTCGTGGTGATGTTTCGCGACGAAAATCTGGATCTCCAATCTGATCTTAGTGGTAAAGAGTCCATATAAATAGCCAGGACATCTCCTTGGCGTGGGGGAGAATGGAGTGAAAGCTTGGAGGGAACGCACAGCTGGGCCGGAGAAAAATGCCTTATCTGTTCATAAGCCTAACTCGATCTGGCGAGGTCGGCGTATGGGGGCGAACGGGGGGACGATAACCTCCTTGTTTAAACATTGACGTCCGGCAGCTGTTGATAAGACTCCAAGCCTCGAATCGAAGATGCACGTGGGCCTCCTCGAGGTTTTAACTAATATGGGATAGGAGTTGAATTTAACACAGATTCAACTCGTTCTATCACACCCCTCCATTCCAGGGGAAGTTGTCACTTCGAAAAAAAAAGAGAGAAGGGACAACGATAGAGCTCCGTTGTAGGGAACTCGTTTTCTTGTACCAACCGTATCTTCCTGCACCTAACTATTATTACCTCAATACATGATTATTTTGATCTTTAGATTACAGGGGAAAATAACCTTTAATACAACTTAATAAAAAAAAAAGGGCATGGAACAATGAAATGTTATAAACTTAGTACATACGGGACAAAATAATTTATACGTAAATTAATAAGAACAAATATATATACATCAAAAAAAAAATTAGACATTGAGCGTTACAAAATTCAGACATATACATTAATTAACTATATTACAAAAGAATCTTAAATTAAGTCGTACAAGACGGTATATACCTACATGGAGATACTAATCCTATGAATACAATTGTTCTACACTATCCGGTAACGCATTCCTACTGAGTGCGTCAGCGACCTGGTTATCGGAACCTTTGATATAATTTATTTTAAATCGATACTCTTGCAAGAGTAAACTCCAGCGCATGATGCGGCCGTTTGAGTGTCTCACATTCCTAATATAGGCTAACGGACGGCGGTCGGTTCCTATTTGACATTCTTTACATATCAAGTACAGCTTAAATTTGTCTATGACCCAGATAATTGATAGAGCTATCTTTTCTCTAGTGGCATATCTCTTTCCGCGTGGTAATAATAGATGGCTAGCATATGCAACTGGATGACTCGTTCTGTCATCCACGTATTGAAGGAGTACACCTCCAATGCCCTCGTTGATCACGTTGGTCTTAACCCCAACGGATTTTTCCGGGTTGGGCAACTTAAAAATGGGGGCAGAAATGAACTTACTTTTGAGCTGATTACAACGGGAAACAGCGACATCATTCCAACGTAAACGATCAGGGAAATTCTTTTCCTGAAGGGGGCATAGGGGGGCCAAAATTGCAGCGAAATTCGGAACAAATCGCTGATAGGGAGAAGCTGATCCTAGGAACGATCTTAATGGCTTCTTTGTAATCGGGAGGGGCATGTGGGCGATTGCCTTAATCTTGTTCTCGTGGGGACCTAACTTGCTTCGTCCTATTTTGAAACCCAAATATTTGATGGTTTCGTGAGCAAAATGGCATTTGCTGGGGCCAATGGTGAGGCCATTTTCACGCAGTTGCTTGAAAAGAGCTAATAGGGTGGATAAATGGTGATTCCATTTAATTAGTTCTTGGAGCTGACTCTTCTGACGTGGTGTCAGCTGCGCGTCACTATCCAGGTCAGAGGGTTCCAAAGACTCGCCTGGTAGGGAATGAGGAGTGTAATCGGCATCAGGTTGGATGCACACTGTCTGGATTACCTTAAGGGACTCCGCGGGGCAATCCTCTTCAAGCGCCGATGCTTCGTCTAGTTCTACGAAGGTATCTCCATGGGCGCGTTGGGGGTTCTTTATTTCTTGGGGTCCAGGGACAGTCTCCGTGTCCTTGTCTGGGGCCTTATCACCTAAGGGTTTTAGTGAATCACATTCCTCTTTTTCCGTCCTAAAGTCCTGGTTAGGGGTCTCCGAGAAATCGGACGGTATCGGGGTTCTGATGGGGACGGGCTCCTAGGCTTCTTTCTTATCTCGGCCTTGAGGAAGGGCGGCCTGAAACACAGGGTCGAAACTTACTTGGGGGCTCTTTCCTATAAGTACGGAACAGAATTTTATTGGTGCTACAATAACTTCAGCCCAGCCATTATAATATTGACACTGCAGGTAACATCTAGCGACGGGGAATCTGTTCGCCCGCCCAAGGTAGTCACGTACCACCGCAAATTTTTCGTGGTTAGAGGCCACTGGGAGGAGTTCGTCGGACACGATGAAGCATGTACATCCTGTGTCCCTGACGAGAGTCAATACTCGACAGCTGTCCACGCTGCCCTCCTCGTATTTCAAAGTTCCCGCTGAACTTTTATTCCAAAAAAAATTTACCTGGTGGCCTGACGGATGGGGAGAAGTTTCTGCTTGGGTCTGCACCACCGAAGGAGCCGGGGTCGCATTAATCTGGTGAACTTGGTTGCCTGGTCCGCTTTTAAGCCTAGAATTTTGGGGGCAATTCCAGCTCATGTGGTTTCTTCACCTATATGGTTGGTCGCTTCGGGAAGAGAGATGGAGGAGAAGTCTTAACGGGAGGTTTGGAGTCCCGTTGTTGGTTTTGGGGAAAGAAGTTTGGGGGTTTTACGGGGCTCGGAAACTTTGTCAGCTTTCCTGGGAAGGGGCGCGAATCCTTCCTTCTTTCTTCTCGTTGGATTACTCTTTCCCTTTCTATTACTTCCATTTTTCTTTGAAATTCTGCTTCAATCCGAGCTAATTCAATCTGATGGTCAGCTTGTCTTATCCGTTCCTCTCTTTCTTCTCGTTGTATTTCTCTTTCTTCCTTTCTTCTTTGCTCCTCTAGAATGTACTCAGTTAGTTCTTTTCCGGAAAGTCCACAGGACTCTCCTTGCGCTTTAAAGATTTCGAACGGAGTCATCTTTGCACTTGGGGCGCACTAGTCAACCAACTAAAATTCCTCGCAACAAGAATTATGCCTCTATAGAATTAGCCTACCTAAATATGGGCACTGACCTATTCGTACTTGGTTTCTTACTCTAAATAACCACTGACTAAAATCACGAAAAAACACAAACAAATTATTATAACCGTTCCTTGAGCTACTCCAGCTTCTTAAGTTTCAAAAAAAAAGGGGATAGCAATCGTTAAAACAAAAGGGAACTACTATATTCTATTATTATAACGAATAACACTATGCTTTACTCGACTGAGACCAGTGTTTGCAAAGATATAGCGTTAAACCTTACACACCTGATACCAAATTAAATAGTATATATATATATGTCGTAGAATGACTCCCGACGATACTATATATAACACTATTCGTTGAGGGAACTTCCTTAATTATCTGTAGAGTGCGTTTTACTGTCTTGGCGGCCGATATTATGTATCTTCAAAAATGCTTAAGAAGTGGAACTGAGCTCAAGGATAATAATATTGCTATCATTAATAAAATAGAGTTTTATTAATAATAACTATAAACAAAACACAAAAACAGAAAATATTGACAAACAGAATGGAAAGGGTCGTGGAGACTCGGGCTAATCCAAGGATTTAAGGGATCAAAAAAAGGTAAAACAAATATGGAGTTAAAGAGATGGGATGGTTCGAAAAACCATTTAAAGCACAGGATAGAATTGACAAATAAGGGATTAATACTCAAAAGGTGACGCTTGGCTTACGTAACTTCATTAGGGTGCAGTGGAAGGTACTTGATGGAATATTCGGTCCGCTGGCGAGTTCCAGCCGAAGGGGGGGGGGGATAAAAGGATCCTGACGAGGCGTCTTGGAAAGGAGAACAGTTACTCGACGAACGGCTCGACGAACAATGGCTGTTCTACTTTGTTCTCTTCTGAACAAAGGGGGGATGAGAACCGTCTCTTGTCTACGGGCTCAAGAACAATGGCTGTTCTAATGTTGTTCTCCTTTGAACAACAGGGGGGGGGGGTGAGAACCGTTTCTTGGCGAAGGGCTCAAAACGAACAATGGCTGTTCTAATGTTGTTCTCCCTTGAACAACAGGGGGGGGGGAAGAACCGTTTCTTGGCGAAGGGCTCAAAACGAACAATGGCTGTTCTAATGTTGTTCTCCCTTGAACAACAGCGGGGGATGAGAACCGTTTCTTGGCGAAGGGCTCAAAACGAACAATGGCTGTTCTAATGTTGTTCTCCTTGAACAACAGGGGGGGGATGAGAACCGTTTCTTGGCGAAGGGCTCAAAACGAACAATGGCTGTTCTAATGCTGTTCTCCTTGAACAGCAGGGGGGAATGCCTTGGGGACTTGACGTCACTAAAGGCTCGAACCTTTGGCACTCAAGGAATATTGTCCTCCTGGACAAGTGATGGTGAATCTCGAGGCCGAGGTCCCTTGGCGCACAAATGGAGAGAGGGTCGTGGTGATGTTTCGCGACGAAAATCTGGATCTCCAATCTGATCTTAGTGGTAAAGAGTCCATATAAATAGCCAGGACATCTCCTTGGCGTGGGGGAGAATGGAGTGAAAGCTTGGAGGGAACGCACAGCTGGGCCGGAGAAAAATGCCTTATCTGTTCATAAGCCTAACTCGATCTGGCGAGGTCGGCGTATGGGGGCGAACGGGGGGACGATAACCTCCTTGTTTAAACATTGACGTCCGGCAGCTGTTGATAAGACTCCAAGCCTCGAATCGAAGATGCACGTGGGCCTCCTCGAGGTTTTAACTAATATGGGATAGGAGTTGAATTTAACACAGATTCAACTCGTTCTATCACAGCTACGATTTCTTGTTCTGCTCTCAACAAGTGTGAAAATATCCCTATAGTCAACATTGTCGAACTCTCGAAGTATTTTGAAAACTGCGATGAGCTGACCACGCAGTCTACGGGTTTCCAACGAGAACAGATCTAATTCCCTTAATCTATCTTCATAACTTTTATGTCTGATAGAGGGAATAAGTTTGGTTGCCATGGCTTGTACGCGTTGCAATCTCGCGATGTCTTTTCTAAATGAAGGACTCCAAAATTGTACGGCATACTCCAGGTGCGGTCGGACAAGTGAGTTGTACTAACACAATACCATCTCCTTGTTCCGATATCCAAACTGGCGCTTTGGGCCTCTTTCTCCGCCTCAATGCACTGTTTCGAGAACTTGAGGTCACTAGTGATTGTTACACCCAAGTCCTTCTCAGTGTCGGTGGATTCAATAGCAATGCCCTTAAAGATATACTGAGATTAGGAGTTTCGGTGGCAGATATGCATCACTTTGCATGTGTTCACGTTAAAAGGCATTTGCCACGTGTCCAACCACTCCCCAATCTTCCCAAGATCTTCGTGCAATCGAGCAGTATTTCCATCCTTTGCAACGTTCATACCAAGCTTGGTATCGTTGGCAAAGTTTGAAATCTTGGCAACCATATCACCGTCCATGTCGTTGACGTAGATGATGAATAATAGTGGTCCCAGGACAGAACCTTGAGGCACCCCGCTAGTAACGGGCACCCACTCATAAGCCTGTCCATTCACCACCACCCGTTGCCGTCTGACACTTAGCCACTTCTCTATCCAGCCGGCTACTTTTCCGTCTATGCCCAGCGTTCGCACTTTCCGGAGAAGGCCGCAGTGTAGTACCTTATCAAAGGCTTTCTGAAAGTCTAAGTACACCACATTCACCGCCTTGTCCCGATCGTGCTCACTAAAGACGAAGTGGAAGAATTCCACAAGGTTCGTAAGGCATGTCCGTTGCCTTCGGAAGCCGTGCTGGTAACTCCTCAGTAGCAGGTTCGATTCTAAATGCGACGCCATTTTGTCCACCATGATGCTTTCCATGAGTTTTCCGACTATCGAAGTCAGACTGATAGGTCGGTAGTTCGATGGTTGGCTACGGTCTCCTTTCTTGGCCAGTCTCTAGGAACGCATTCGGTCCGGATTGACATGTTGAAGATTGCGCTCAGGTGTCGTGACATTTCATCGCGCACTTCTTTCAACACTTTAGGTAGAAACCCATCCGGGCCAGGTGACATTCGTCATTAGGTCACTGATCTTCTTTTCTATTTCTCCTTCGGTGAAGTCCATATCCTCAAGCTTTTCTCCCGAGTAGGAACTCGTTGGCTGGGGGATGGGACCACACTATTCAGTAAACACTGAAGAGAAGTAGTCGTTGAGGAGGTTAGAATTTTCTGCATCTGAGTGCTTTAATGTCCCCTTCTCATTCCTCAAAGGGCCAATCGTTGACGGATTGGTTTACGGCTGCTTACATATCTAAAATCTCTTTAGGATTCTCTTTACAGAGTCTCGCCACTCTGAGTTCCTCAGACCGCTTAGCCGCCCTTATGCTGGAGTTCACTCTCCTGGCTAGCCTCCGGTATGAGTTAAGGTCACCCAAGATCTTCGATTGCCGGTACACATTTCTCCTCCCCCTAAGCAGTTGGCCGATTTCTCGATTAAACCACTTTGGTTGAACAGAAGAGCGACGGGGGCATTTCAGAGTGATAAACCGCGAATGAAGACTCATGAATATGGTTTTGAAACTGTTCCGCGAGTCTTCAACATCCTCGCACACTTCTAGCCTCGCGTCAAGAAGTCCAGCACGAAGACCTGCAAAGTCTGCTCTTCTTAAATCAAGTTTCCTCGATTTACTAGTTGCAGGGCCTGCCTTCGGGACTTTGACTACAAATCTAATTAGTCGGGGGTCACTGCCATCCAGCTCTTCGCCAACAGAGAGGTCCTCAACGAAGTAATCCTCAGAGGTGAAAACCAGGTCAAGGATATTGTCTCCTCTCGTTGGCTCTCTCACCCATTGAGTCAGGAACTCGTTGTTCGCGAACTCCAGGAGTAGTGCGTTCTCGCTACAAGGTTCTCTCGTTTCCCAGTCAACTCGTGTGTTGAAATCCCCCATGACGATACACACTCTGTCTTTTACAAGTTCGCTCAACAGCTGGTACAGACTCCTGTCCTGTTCTACGAGTTGGGTAGGAGGTCTGTAAAGCACCAGGGTCCTGTATCTGACAGGACCTATCTCTAGGTCAACACCTAGTAGCTCATGGTCGGATACGATGTTGCATTCCGTCGAGTTGAGAGTATCCTTGACCTACAACATCACACCGCCACCCTCTCTGTCTGGCCTATCTTCCAGGAAGTGCTGGTAACCGGGAATCGTGAATTCACCTTCAAAATCTTGGCTTGAGGTTTTTACCCACGACTGTTATGGCTACCATTTCAGGTTCTTCCGTCGCTACGAGGCCACGAAGTTCAAGAAACATCTTCTTGATCGACCTCGCATTAAACAGAAGAACTTTCAGGGAGTCCCCCGACTCTAGGACTCCCTACGCTGTTCCGTTTCCCGGCTTCTTTGTTGGCGAGGAGGCACCCCTGTTTGCGACCTCTGAGAAGGTCGTTCCAGGAGTGACACGGGCGTCGTGGCGTACGTTCGCCCTCACTCTGGGCCGGATACTCCTTTGGGTCCTCTCTACGACATCCTGGATCATGTTGGACAGAAAGGCCTTTTCGTTAAAGGAAAGATGTACCCCATCCCTTTGGCAGAGATCATTTCTACCATAAAAGGTGCGGTACGAGTCCACAAAAAAAGACTCTGCCGTACAAAAATCTGTCAGGCGCCGGTTTAAAGAACCGTTCATCGAGTGAGCGGTCCGTGTTGGACCTCTCCTCGGGAACATCCCGACTACAACACGCTTACGGGTTTTCAGATAACAGTCGTCCACGGCGCCCATGATCGTGTGGAGGATTTTATCCGTAGGGCCTACCCTACCTCCTCTCAGGAAGAGGTCGTTTCCACTGACCATCAGAGCAACGACTGAGCTCTCAGAAATCTGTGAGTTCTCAGCCTCTACTCTGATGTGGTGGTTACCCCATCCTAGCAGGCAGCCTACCTTCACACTAGTGCGAAAGCGGGCCGCTAGCAGGGGCTGCAGACCCCGTGCTTGAGAATCACCAATAAGGGGGATCCTTGCACATTTGTCAGCAGACGACTCAGTCTTCCCTTTCGGAAGCGACTTGCCGCTTTCCTCTTTTATCTCTACATTTTTTTTTTCTTCTTCTTCTTCTTCTTCTTCTTCTTCTTCTTCTTCAGTGAAAGCTGTTGGTGACTGAGGGAGGCGCCGGGCTCGCGCCTACAGGCGAGTGATGCACTGTATGCGGCGTAGAGTTAGTGGCATCTCCCCAGAATCGACCAACAGGCTCTCAATGGGGGAAGTGCGGAAGGCACCGGTCGCAAGGCGAAGGCCGGTGTGGTGGATCAATTCCACCTTCCACAATAAACGCTCGGCTGCGGATGCATAAAACTCGCATCCGTAGTCGAGCTTCGAACGAACAAAGGATCGCTAAAAAGGTAAGGCAGTAACCCTATCAGCACCCCAAGCGCTGAACGTCACGGAACGGAGAATATCCATGGAATGGGTTTAAGAGACCCTAAGACTGCGAATATGAGCCTCCCAGGTGAGGCGTCGGTCAAATACAAGACCAAGGAAACGGTGCGATTCAACCACTTCCAGGCGTACCCCATTAAGAAACAAGTCTGGCTCTGGGTGGAGCCGTGGGTAGCGGCAGAGGTGCACCACCTTAGTCTTGGATAAGGAAAACCGATACCTGCGCGCTTCGGCATAGCGAGAGACGCGGTTCAATGCATGTTGGAGTCGACGCTCTAGAGTTGGCATCTAGGCCACGCCAAAAGAGATCGAAAGGTCGTCCACGCAAAGCGTATCGAGAAAATTTTCCGGCAGCACCGAGGTGATGCCGTTGATGCTAAGGGCAAAGAGTGTGACACTGAGGACACTCCCCTGCGGGACACCCTCCTCCTGCTCCACTGGGTCGAAGAGGGCTCCCCCCACACGTACGCGGAATCGACGATCTCGACAAAGTTCAGATATAAACATTGGGAGGCGACTCCTCACCCCCATTGTGTGGAGAGTCTCCATGATACCGTATCGCTATGCGGTATTATAGACCTTCTCCAGATCGAAAAACACCGTGGCGTAGTGCTGTCTACAAGGGAAGGCCTTGCAGACGACATTTTCCAGTCGGAGCAGAGCATCCGACGTGGAGTAGAACTTGCGGAAGCCACACTGTGCAGAAAACAGATGGCATCCGCTGTCCAGGAATAAGGCTATGTAACATTTACCAATTTCTCCATTAACTTGCCCACGCAAGAAGTAAGAGAGATTGGGCGAAAACCAGCCGGAGTAGAGTGATCTCTCCCCGGTTAGCGAAAGGCGAGCACAGTAGCGATTCGCCAAGAATCTGGGAGGAAACCCTCCACCCAGATTCTGTTGAACAAATCTAAGAAAAATGCCATGTCTCGCTCACCCAGGTGTCGAAGCATGGCGTCCGGGACATCGCCCGGACCATGGTTGTGTCCACGCACGAAGCAAGAGCGGAACGCAACTCACTCACAGTAAACCTGTCGTTAAAGGGTTCTCCGCCTCTCGAGGCAAAGTCCAGCCGGTGGCCTTCCGCGACATGACGACGTGCATTGAATGCTGGCGGAGCAGCATCCCGGCTAGAGAATGCGGAGAAAGCGGTCGCGAAGGATTCCGCCACGAAGGCGGGGTCCGAGATTGCGGTCCCATTCTCCTGGAGAACGGGAGAGGGATCCTGTGAGAACTTGTCCCGAATCCTTTTGACTCTCTTTCACAGCTCTACCAGAGGGGTCTTTCCGTTAGGTGAAGACACGTATGCCCGCCAATACGAGTGGCCGGAGTGATTCGAAATATAACGGAACCTAGCCCTAGCCAAACGAAATTTACCGCCAGTGAAATCGTTCAGGCGGCGCTTATAGCGCATGTAGACATAACGCTTCTGCCTGAGGGCCGTCTCACACTCGGCCGACCACCATGGGAGTGGTTGGCTTGCCAAAACGACCAGACGTTCTGGGAATAGTAGTCAGGCCCTCGGCGATAAGGTTACCGGAGAAGAACTCAACGGCCTCATCTACCGACCTAAACTCCTCGACTGAGATAGAGAATTCAGTCATTTCCTGAAATGCAGGCCACCGCGCCCGCGGCAAGTACCACCGAGGTGGGCTCTCAGGCGGCCGTTGCCCTGAACATGATATTTGAATGGGAAAGTGATCACTACCATGGAGGTCATCAACCACCCCCAAATCAAAATCAGGCTATGCATCCGAAGAGCACAAAGATAAGTCAAGGCAAGAAAATGAAGCAGTTCTCGGGCAGTGATGCGTAAACTCATCCACATTTAGGACACCCATCTCAAGCTCTTTGATCAGATTGGCAAGGACTTGTCCAAAGGGATTTATTGAGTAATCTCCCCAGAGAGGATGACTGCCGTTCAGATCTCCAAGCAAAAGAAAGGGCCTCGGCAAACCGTGCCACGACGCGGCGGAATTCCCCCGCGTCGAAGTCAGCTGACTGTGGAATGTACGCAGAAATGATAGTATACCTCCTATCCAGGTGAAGCTGCACAGCCACTGCCTGAAAGGAGGTATCTAAAGTGAAAGGAAGAACGGAGACATCATGCCGGGTGTGAACTGCGCAACCCCCAGCCCAGCCATCTCGTGGTGGTAGGGTCGCAAGACCCTTATACCCCGGGAGGGTGGGCAGGTAGCACGCGCCTAGCATGTTCTCCTGAAGAAAAATAGCTAACGGGGAACGGGACGTGACTAGCCTCCGCAGCTCCTGCCAGTTGGCCCGGAGTCCACGGCAATTCCATTGAAGAAATATGCCTTCCAGGCCTAGCTCCGAGGAGACGCGGGGGCCCTCTTTGAAGAGAAACCCTCACGGAATGGCCGTATGCTTCACAGAGGCAAAATCCCGGGCGCTGTTGGCCGGACAAGCGCTGTAGGCGCTGTCGCCTTCGATGACTTATTGGGGGAGGTTGGCCTCGCCATGCGAGTCTTTTCCTCCCTCCGCCTCGAAACCTTAGGCAGGCGTTGCGGCCTGGGAGGCGGGGGGCCCTCTTTTCGAGGAACCACCGTCTCCGAGCCACTTAGCCCCCCACTAGGCGTGGGCGAAGGAGCCGAAGCTCCTTTTTGCTGTCCTCCTTTCGGAAGCCATATTTAAGAACCCTCGGAAGATGGCCTGGCAACCAACTTCAGGGGGGTTGCGTCCTGTGAGTCTAACGATTCGGTGGAGGCGCGTGGCCGTTTCGCCTTAAGGGAAACAGTCACGCTGGCGAAAGGGGGAGGGGAGCCCTGGTTTTAGCTGGGGCTGGGTGTGAACCCTCTGTGCCGCCAGCTTTACCAGGGGAGCGCCCGGGTTTAGTGAACCCGCAGGTCTCCAAATGGGCGCGAAAACAACCGTTCTCGTTGGCCTGGATGGGCCATGAACAGAAGGTGCCTTTCTAACCATTGAGGCATAAGACGTCTCTGGCCGAGCCGGGCGCGCCAGGACCAAGTCCTTAGCCTCGCGGAATGAGAGTCAATCCTGGGCCTGAATGGCCAGGATTTCTTTCTCAAGGAGATATGCACCACATTGCTTCGAAGAAGCAGGGGTGCGGCTCTCGGCAATTGACACACTTGGCGACACACGATTTAGACTTATCGTGTGAGGCCTTGGAGCAATTTACACAGACTTCGGGTGACCCCGACTTTGCACTTCTACATGAACGATTCATATGGCCAAAGCGGTGACAGTAATAGCACCGCCGCGGCAGTGGCACGAATGCCTTTACGCGGTAGCGGTACCAACCAGCACGCACTGACTCAGGGAGCTTGTCACAGTCGAACGTGAAAAAGAGTGTAGGGGTGGGTCTCGAGGCCCCTCCCTATTTTCTCATCACACGTTCGACCTTGACCGCCCCATGGTCAACCAGCTCTAAGGGGATGTCCTCTATGGAGTAGTCAACGAGTTCCCTCGCATAAACTACTCCTTTCACAAAGTTCATGGTAGAGTGCAGCGTCACACTCACCCGGGTGCCATCAAGTGTCCGAAGAGCACTTATCTTGGCCACCTCGGAGGGATCTGCCGCATTCGTCAGAAGGCTCCCGTCCGAGAAACGGGTCATCTTCGGCTCTCTATCAATTACACTAGTTAATGCTCTCCTCTGATGGATGATGTTGCCGTTGGCCAACATGGTGCCATCAGTGGAGCGAATAACGAGGAAGCGTTTGAAGCCAGCGGGCTTTAAAACGTCAGGTAACCTCTGAATGAGGGGCCCTGATGTTATCGAGGCTCCGCTCCGCGCTCTTTTCGTCTTAGTAATAGTCGGAGGCTCCGCACCCGGGGGGGGGCAGAGGGGTTGGATGTGCCGATCTTGGCTTGGTCGCTTACCAAAGTGGCAGCAGACCCATCCGTACCCCCAGCCCCGCAGATGGAGAGGAGCCCCGAGTCTTTTTAGTCTGTTTCTTATTTTATTTTTAGGAGAGGAGGGCGGGGAATGAACCCGCTTCTCCCAATCGCCGGCAGAAGCCCCTAGGCCAGATTGACCGGCCTCAGCCAGATCCTTCTTCGAGATGGAGAAGGTCCTGGTAGTCGCAGGGGCACCGGTTGTAGGAGATCCCTCCCCTCCTTGTACTGCCTTGGAAACCCTAGCCGTTTGAGGAGGACCTTGTATAGGGGCGGATTCGGGTTCGGTGCTTGGCGCCGAGCCCAGATTCCCTCCCGTAGAAGGCCCTACCGTCTGAGGCTGGGTTGCCTCAAGGACCATGTCTATCTCAGGAGGGGCCTCCAGTTGGCCTTCCCCTCCCAGGATATCGCAGGTCCCTTTGGCAGCATCACTAGTCATGTGTGGAGAGGCACAGGCCTTGACCCCGGCAAGGTTTAATATTCTGGCCAGCAGGTCTTTTGATGGAAGTGACCGAAGCGGCCTGGCTTCCCTCTCCCCCCTAAGGGGGTTTGCCCTATCCAGCCGCTTCACTGGGGAGCGGTTGGTTATGAGCTTTCTGCTGGCTTTCTTGGCAGTCCCCTTCGAAAGAAAAGGGGGAACTGCCGCTGGAAAAAGGGAGGTGCCCGAAATCACCTCCAGGGAAGGGAGTGAGGGGGAGTCCCTTTCACCGGTAGGCGAAGGAAAGGAGTAGGCCTCCTCTCCGGTTAGAGGAATATAGAGTGTCCCCTGCGCAAACACAGGGGAGGGGGAACCTACATTTTTTTGTGGAGCTGCCCGAAGGCGGCTCCGTCGATGGAACAGGGGGAATTAAGGAGATTTTTTTCTTTGACTCATCATTGGGCATGGTGACCCTCATTTTATTACGGGATGAAATAGCTCATCACCCCTCGCAGTAGCCCGCTCTGCAAGGGGTGCGTACAGGCCTGGCAGAGCCAGGTGCCGCCATTCAGGACCACCCCTCCCGCCTGGTGGCCTGGCAGTCCCTCGGCATGGCGACTCCACCTTGGACACGGCGTAAAAATATAGATTGTGAAGTGAGAAGGAAAGGGGATGTGAGGAAGGTATGGTTGGGGATGAAGCATGTTGTTAAAAACCAACCACCCCAGACCGGAGCTCAGAGGTTAGGGAACATTGTCCCCTCCCCCCTCAGCCCCGATCCGGGATGGTTGACTGAGAAGAAGGTCAGCATCTACCCTGTGAAATTAGAGGCTGACCAGAGAAAGCTATGGGATAGGTTGTATGGGAAGTGAGGAAGTAGGGGATAAATACAGGCTATATGAAGGAAGGAAGAGAGGCTAAGCTGGACTGGACGGAGCACTAGATCCCCTCAGCACGGCGGCCAGGATGGCAAATCGCCGCACCCCTTACGGGGGTGTGTTACAATGAGTTACAAGGAATATTAGTACCTCAAAAGACTAGTTTGTCCATACCGAGGAGATACTTTTTATTTTTTTTCCTAACTAATAGCTTTAGATAAAGTATAGTACAGTTCAAGGCTCTCCCCTCACCTCTCCCACCCGAGTCAATCGGGTATAGAAACTATGAAAAGACACCTGCTGTCCGAAAGAAAATGTACAGTCAGGAATTATTATAGTAAAGCGGAGCCTATCTCTTTATTGTATTATTTAGTTAAGAATCAATTATTTAAAACAAACAAAAAAATATTATCTTAAAAAGTAATCGTCCTTATAATTTTATCTAATCTCTTTTTGAAAGTATTAACGGTAGGACTCGAGACAATCTCTTCCGATAACTGACTCCATGCATTTACAATTTTGTACGAGAAAAAATTTCCACATAAATTGAGACTACTTTTTCGGGACTAGCTTCATGCTGTTATTTCGTGTGATATTTTTATTGAATTCGAACCAGGTGGTGTAGTCTACATTTTTAATTCCTTTTAGGATTTTAAATACTTCAATTAGCTGACCTCGCATAGGTCTAGTTTCTAGTTTGTATAGATTTAACTTTTCCAGTCTTGTTTCGTAATTGTATTTTCCTTAATGATGGAATCATCTTCGTAGCCGTGGCTTGAACTCTCTCCAATCTTTCTATGTCCTTTCTGAGGGAGGGTGACCATGCCTGTGCACAGTATTCTAATTGTGGTCTTACTAGAGCATTGTATAAGTTAATTAATACCGTTTCGCTTTTATAGCTGATCTGTCTCTTAATGTATCCAAGTATTTTTGGCGCTTTCTTTTCTACATTAACACAGTGTTGTGTGAATTTTAGGTCATTAGATATACAAACACCGAGGCCCTTTTGGATTTCTGTTTCTGCAATTATTTTGTTATTGAGTTTGAATTCTGCCTTCGGTTTTTTGTGGCCAACGTGCATTACTTTGCATTTGTCAAGATTTAGTGGGATATTCCATCTTTCAGACCATTCAGATATGTGGTCAATGTCCTTTTGGAAATCTATTATATCTTGCTCGGTAACTATGCTTTTACCCAGTTTGCAGTCGTCAGCGAATTTGGAGACCTTAGAGATTAATCCCACGTCTATATCATTTACATATATAATAAAAAGCAAGGGGCCCAAGACTGATCCCTGAGGAATGCCGCTATTTACAGTTATCCACTCCGACTCTTCTCCATTGATCACCACCCTCTGCATACGATTACTAAGCCAGTCTTCAATCCAACTCGCTAATTTGTCTCGTATTCCTAGGGATCTAACTTTGAACATTAATTTCCTGTGTGGCACCTTGTCAAAAGCCTTTTGAAAATCTCAATACAGGATGTCGACAGATCTCTCACTATCATGAATGGTGTTAATGTAATGAAAGAACTCTAGCAAGTTTGTAAGACAAGATCTGTGTTTCCTAAATCCGTGTTGCGTGTTTCTTAGCAGTTCATTGGTTTCTAAGTTGCTTACTATTTTTTCTGCTATAATACTTTCCAACATTTTGCCCATTATTGATGTCAGACTTATTGGTTGATAATTGCATGGCAGATCTTTGCGTCCTTTTTTAAATATTGGAGTGACATTAGCTAATTTCCAGTCTTAAGGAACAGTATTATTTTCAAATGATAAATTAAAAATGTAGGTTACCTGGTCCACCACTACATCCTTTACTTCTTTGATTACTCTTGGCACTATTTTATCAGGTCCTGGGATTTAAATTTATTCATTTTATCTATTCGTATTTGTACATCCTTGCCCGTGCATTTGAACATTTCTAGTGCGTTATTTCCTAATACTCATTATACGGAGCGATATTTTGATTTGTGGTGTCGTCGGTGAAAACTGAGGCAAAGTACTCGTTTAGCGCAGTAGCTATATCTTTATCCTTAACTTGTAAATTATTGTGACCATCGTTGATTGGGCCAATGATGTTTTTTATTGGTTTTCTACTTTTAACTAGGGCGTAAAATTCTTTGGGGTTTTCTTTACAATTTAATGCTACCCTCATTTCCTCGTTACGCTTTGCTCTCCTAATTCCAGTTTTTATCTTTCTTCTGAAATCAAAATATTTATTTTTATTTTCTTCTGAGCTGTTTAATTTAAACGTCTTATAAGCCTCTTTTCTTTTGTTAATGTCCCTCTTAATTTCATTAGTCATCCATTTGGGATTTTGATTTTTTCCACTTTTTCTGACTGCTTGAGGAATGAATTGGGATTGTTTCCTTAAAAGATTGTTTTAAACTCGTTCAATACTTCATTTATGTCTCTGCCATTTAGTTGATAGTTTATGAGACTTTGTTTTAACGCCGCGAAGTTTGCCTTTCTGAAATCTAATTTTGCATTACTTCTTACAATTTTTTTGTTTGGTAAATTTAATTCGAATTCTATTAGGTTATGGTCGCAGCCATCAAGTTGATCGCATACAGTTACGTTTGAGATAATTTCATCATCTGAAGTTAAGATTAAGTCCAATATATTCTCTCCTCTCATAGGTTCGGTGACCCATTGAGTTGCAGATTTTCCTCTATGAAATTCAGTAATCTTTGTCCTTCAGAATCTGAGTTCCGTGTCAGTCAATTAATTTGGCAGTTAAAATCGCCAATAATAAGCGATAATTTGTCTTTACTAACATTCGTCAGAATTTCTTAAAATCTATTATCTGCTGCATAATAATCGTGTGGCTTTATATAGGCCACGTATATATATATATACAGACATTTGTTTATGTTTAATTTTATTCCTATTAATTCAAATTCTGTCTCTATATTACAATTAATAGGCTGACGGTCTTCTCTTATATACATATAATAGCACCCCACCTCCTTCCTTGTAGATTTTATCTTTGTGAAATAATTTGTAACCTTCGAGTTGAAATTCACTGATATAATCCCTCGTATGACTATGGATCCAAGTTTCAGTGATGCCTATTATATCATATTTATTCAATGCTACTAACGCTTTGAATTCTACAAATTTATTCCGGATTGATCTAGCATTAAATAAAATTGCTTTGAGAGAACTTATCCGTTTACTATTGGTCTTGCACCGAGGTCGTTTCCCGAATTAGCTTGGGGTTGTGGAGAGATGGCAGGTTGCTTTAGCACTTCGGTCAGGTATAAATGGAGCAATTCTCCGTATTGCTCTTTTCCTTTTCTGCTAAAATGTGTTCGGTCTAGTTTGAAATATTCCTCTCTCTGGATAAAATTCTGCCATAGGTCTACGAATTTAACATTTTCTTTTTCACATATTTTTTTTACGCGATCATTAATGCCTATTGCTCGACTTAACATTTCTCTATTTGCATTTAGTCTCGGTATTAATCCTATTACCATGCCTCTTTTGGTCTTTGATTTGATTTTTTCGAAGAGCTTAGAATAGTCCTCAATTATCTTTTCACTTCCGGCATAATTTCTATTATAAAGGACATCATTAGTTCCAACGTTGGTTATTAAGGAACAATTTTGTTTTTTTTAAGTTAGGTTGTCTATCTCTTGAGTTATTTTTTTAATGTTCGCTCCGGGATAACACCAGAATTTACGTTTACTATGATCTTTCGCACCAAAAAAGTCTATCTGGTTTCTAATTAAGGAGTTTCCAATTAAATAAGTGTCTTCTTTTAGATGTGTATTTCTATTTTGGGGATCACCGAGTGTATTCGTGTTTGGTTTTGATTTAGTTTTTCGCTTATTTGTAATTATTATAGAGTGCTCGGTAACACTTCAGTTTCGGGTCGCACGGTAGGTGGCGCTGTTTATAGGCTACAATTTTGGGCTACAATATATGTCTTAAGACGTCAGACGGTAGCGTCAGATGTGAACAATCACGGCGTTATATATTTTTGTATATTATTATATACTGGGGGTGCTGTGCCCCCAAGACCCCCCAATTAATTGAAACTCAGGATCATCGCAGGGTGGCCCCCCCCGCAGTGATATTTCCCCCACGAGCAGCTTTTTACTGGCAGAAAAAAACCTAACCTAATGACAAACAATACTTACTTTAAGCGGGCGGGTATAATTCTGCCTCGGCTAGCAGAAATTCATGGAACCGCTCTTTGATACTCGAAAATTTCTTCACGAAAAGAGCGATTGCGAGATACCCAGCAAAATTTTCGGAAAAATGTAAATTCGCACTGCATTTGGGGCATTTTATAGTTATCTTGATTAGTTTATGCGCCTCTAGATAATCTAAAAGTTTTTCGCGGTTATACAAAATAAAGCCGAATTCGAATAACGAAGAAGCACAAATAGAGTACGAAAACGCCATAACGAAACAAAAACAGTTGCAAAACGGGTTCTATTTATAAGCTACGACGTTGCCAGTAAGAAGCTGTTATCGTTCGCAGGAATACAAAAAATACGAAAACAAAACAAAAAACAATAAAAGACATCAATAAACCTTACCTAACTTAGAAAAAAACTATAAACGAGCAGAGGCGCAGATATTTAGAAAATAATAGACTAAAAGTTACAAATTCCAAAAACAACAAAAAAATATAACGCCATGATTGGTCACATCTGAAGCTACCGTCTGACGTCATAAGAGATATATTGTAGCCCAAAATTGTAGCCTGCAAACAGCGCCACCTACCGTGCGCCACCTGACACTGTTATTTTCAATTTTGTTTTCTAAAAGCAGTACAGATTGTTCTAATTTTATTACATTTTGATCTATGCGCGTTATTTGATTTTCATTGATAGCACAGTCACATCTATTGGTTGATAGTGCAGAGATTCTGTTGGTTAGGTCATGAATGATTTTCATTAATTCATTCTTTTCCTTTTCATGCTTTTCTGCCATTTTGCAAAAGAGACATATACTTTGGGCTGTGATTTGTTCAAAGCATTGTTCCGGGAAATTAATAATCCACTTAACTGTCTTACATTGAAACAAAATGCCTTTAGTCTTTGGGCTCCCGGCATTTTAGTTTTTTTTTGTGTTCCCTTATCGGTATGAAGAGTTTATGTATTTGATGTATGTGTGTATTTAAATGGATTAATTTGGAAGATGAGGTGAAAGAAAAGGAAAAAACTGAGTAAGCGAATAAGGGCAAAAAAAAACAGTATAGAAACAGTTAGTAGGCCACAATAAAGCAACGTTTCTACGAAAAACACGCTTTGAAGGCAGAAATTGATAGCAAACAACACTTCACAAGTTAGACAGCGGGAGCACAAGGGAACACGTCCGAACTGAAACACGGCTGAACGCAAACTGAAACACGGATAGATAGATAGATAGATAGAGAGAGAGAGAGAGTAACAAGTAGTAACAAGGAAATAAGGTACTCTAGAAGACCTTACGGTCCATTCAATGATGGTTCCTTTGGACTAGCAGTCGAGCGGGCACATCTCTGCTCAAATGCTTTACGTCCTTTCACGGCCATTTTTCAAGACCCTGTCTAGTCTTGACTTGAACTAGTCAACAAATTCACTGTTGACAACTTCCACTGGATGTGCGTTCCACTTACCACAGATACTGTACGTGAAAAATTTTCCGCACAGATCGCGGTTGTAACGCTTCAGTTTAAGTTTAAAGCAGTGATTTCTTGTTCTGCTCTCACTAAGTGTGAAAATATCCCTGTAGTCAATATTGTCGAACCCTCGAAGTATTTTGAAAACCTCAATGAGCTGACCATGCAGTTTACGGGTTTCCAACGAGAACAGATCTAATTTCCTTGAACTATCTTCATAACTTTTATGTCTGATAGAGGGAATCAGTTTGGTTGCCCTGGCTTGTACGCGTTCCAATCTCGCGATGTCCTTTCGAAATGGAGGACTCCAAAATTGTACGGCATACTCTAGGTGCGGTCGGACAAGTGAGTTGTACAAACACACTACAATCTCCTTGTTCTGATATCCAAACTGGCGCTTTATGTAGCCTAGCATCATTTGGGCCTTTTTCTCCGCCTCAATGCACTGTTTCGAGAACTTGAAGTCACTAGTGATTGTTACACCCAAGTCCTTCTCAGTGTCGGTGGATTCAATAGCAATGCCCTTAAAGATATACTGAGATTAGGAGTTTCGGTGGCAGATATGCATCACTTTGCATTTGTTCACGTTCAAAGGCATTTGCCACGTGTCCGACCACTCCCCAATCTTCCCAAGATCTTCGTGCAATCGAGCAGTATTTCCATCCTTTGCAACGTTCATACCAAGCTTGGTATCGTTGGCAAAGTTTGAAATCTTGGCAAACATATCACCGTCCATGTCGTTGACGTAGATGATGAATAGTAGTGGTCCCAGGACAGTACTTTGAGGCACCCCGCTATTAAGGGGCACCCACTCAGAAGCCTGTCCATTCACCACCACCCGTTGCCGTCTGCCACTTAGCCACTTCTCTATCCAGCCAGCTACTTTTCCGTCTATGCCCAGCGCTCGCACTTTCCGGAGAAGGCGGCGGTGTGGTACCTTATCAAAGGCTTTATGAAAGTCTAAGTACACCACATTCACCGCCTTGTCCCGATCGTGCTCACTGAAGACGAAGTGGAAGAATTCCACAAGGTTCGTCAGGCATGACCGTTGCCTTCGGAAGCCGTGCTGGGAAATCCTCAGTAGCAGCTTTGACTCTAAATGCGACGTCATTTTGTCCACTATGATGCTTTCCATGAGTTTACCGACTATCGAAGTCAGACTGATAGGTCGGTAGTTTGACGGTTGGCTACAGTCTCCTTTCTTGAAGATAGGAGTCACCTCCGCTTCACGCCAGTCTCTAGGAACGCATTCGGTCCGGATTGAAATGTTGAATATTGCGCTCAGGTTTCGTGACACTTGATCGCGCACTTCTTTCAACACTTTAGGTAGAAACCCATCCGGGCCAGGTGACATATTCGTCATTAGGTCACTGATCTTCTTTTCAAATTCTCCTTCGGTAAAGTCCATATCCTCCAGCTTTTCCCCCGAGTAGGGATCCGTTGGCTGGGGGATGGGACCACACTCTTCAGTAAATACTGACGAAAATTAGTCGTTAAGGAGGTTATCATTTTCTGCATCTGAGTGCTTTAATGTCCCCTCTTCATTCCTCAAAGGTCCAACCGTTCGACAGATTGGTTTACGGCTGTTTACATATCCAAAGAACTCCTTGGGATTCTCTTTACAAAGTTTCGCCACTTGGAGTTCCTCAGACCGCTTAGCCGCCCTTATGCTGGACTTCACTCTCCTAGCTAGCCTCCGGTATTCGTCATATTCACCCGAGATCTTCGATTGCCGGTACACAATTCTCTTCTCCCTCGCGATTTCTCGATTAAACCACTTTGTATGAACAAAAGACCGACGGGACCATTTCTGAGGGACGAAACGCGATTGAAGACTCATGAATTTCGTTTTGAAACTGTTCAACGAGTCTTTAACAACATCGCACACTTCTAGCCTTGCGTCAGTCAGTCCAGCACGAAGACCTGCAAATTCTGCTCTTCTCAAATCAAGTTTCTTCGATTTACTAGTTGCAGGCCCTGCCTTCGGGACTCTGACTACAAATCTAATTAGTCAGTGGTCACTGCTACCGAGCTCTTTACTAACAAAGAGGTCCTCAACGATGTCCTCCTCAGAGGTGAAAACCAAGTCGAGGATATTGTCTCCTCTCGTTGGTTCTCTCGCCCATTGAGTCAGGAATTCGTTGTTCGTGAACTCCAGAAGTAGTGCGTTCTCGCCCCAGGGTTCTCTGGTTTTCTAGTCAACTTGTGTGTTGAAATCGCCCATGAAGTTATACACACTGTCTTTTACAAGTTCGCCCAACAGCTGGTACAGACTCCTGTCCTGTTCTAAGAGTTGGGCAGGGGGTCTGTAAAGCACTAGGGTTCTGTATCTGGCAGGACCTATCTAGGTCAACACCTAGTAGTTCATGGTCGGATACGATGTTGCAATCCGTCGAGTTGAGAGTATCCTTGACATACATCACACCGCCACCCTCTCTGTCTGGCCGATCTTTCAGGAAGAGCTGGTAACCGGGAATCGTTAATTCACCTTCAAACCTCAGCTTAAGGTTTTCAGCCACGACTCCGTTATAGCCACCATCTCAGGTTCTTTTGTTGCTACGAGGCCATGAAGTTCAAGAAACTTGTTTCTGATAGACCTCGCATTAAACAGAAGAACCTTGAGGGGGTCCCCGACTGTAGGACTCCCTACGCTCTTCCGTTTCCCGCTTTCTCTGTGGTGGGGTCACTCCTCTCTTTGTGACTTCAGAAAAGGTCGTTCCTGGAGTAACACGGGTGTACTGGCGTACGTCCTCCTTTACTCGGGGACTGACACTTCTTTGGGTCCCTTACACAACATCCTGGATTATGTTTGCGAGTAAAGCTTTCCCTTTAAAAGAAAGATGCGGTAGGGGTCTACAAAGAAGACTCCTTCTGCCGTGTAGAGATTCGCCAACCGTCGGTTCAATGCGACGTCTCTCTCGTGAGCTGTTCAGGATGGACCTATTCTCAGAAGCATTCCAACCACGACAGGTTTGCGGGTTTTAAGCCCTATGTCATCCACGGCTCCCATCACCGTTTGGATCGTCTTACCACTGAGGCCAACCTTACCCCCTCTGAGGTAGAGGTCGTTGCCACTCACCATCAGAGCGACAACTGAATTCTCAAAAATCTGAGTTTTCTCTGCCTCTACTCTGATGTTGTGGTTACCCCGTCCTAGTAGGCAGCTTACCTTCACGCTAGTGCGAAGGCAGGCCGCTAGCAGCGGCTGCAGATCCCGTGTTTGCGAGTCACCAATGAGGGTGACCTTCGGACACTTAGTCTGTGAAAGCAGGGTCTTCCCTTGTGGAAGAGGCCTCTCCTTTTCCTCTTTACTCTACCCATTCTTATCCTTCTTTTTCTTATTTCCCTTTTTCTTCTTGTTTATGCGTTTTTCTTCTATTTTGGGCTTTTCTTCTTTCGTTTAAACTTTATTCTTTTTCTTTTTTTCTCTTGCCTCAGCTGGCTTAACCTCGGATGATGCCGGAATCTCCGCTTGGGTAATAACTACGGCACCAGAAGATTTTGAGCGCTTTCTCTCTCTCTGAAAACTCGTGACCAATCAATGATAAAAAGGGGGGTTGGTGAGTTCTCCCCGCGTGAGTCGCCCCCGCCTATTCATCGGAGACGTTTCGGATCTTTCAGAAGGCATGCTCCATGTGCTGCTGTTCGTCCGACCGAGTCGTCAAACCTCTGCGTCCCGTGGCTCCCAACCAAGCAGCACTGACGGTCCCCGAAGGGGCCATCGATTTCTCATCAGGTGAACAACGGAGCACGCCCTGTACTAAACTCCTACTAGTTCCCTTCACGGGGGCCAGGATCTCGAAGTAGCGTTCAATGGATATCCCGCCACACCAAGAGACTGAACCCAAGGCTTTTTATTGGCCTGGCAACGAACCTGGGAACAAAGGGCCGTCACCTCGGACCAATGCTCCTAAAGGCATCCGTCAACGGTCTCTGGGAATGGTCAATAATTACATGTCAGGGAAGGGGTTAACGGGGCACTACCCTCATCCCATTCATCGTGCCCCAACGCCTAGGACACTTCTAGTCCTAGTCTCTCGCAACCAGAGAGCGTCGATTGGCGTTGTTTATAGAGGTTCCAAAGCCTCTTTTCTGACGCATGAGGTAGCTGCCAGGTCCTTATGTGTAGAAAGATGGAAAAAAGGCAAAGAGTGACATGATAGTAGTAGGGTTTTTTTTTAGTAGTTATTTTCTTTTTGTATAATAAGTCGAAAAGATAGGATAAAGGTGAAAAGGGAGAAGGATAGAGTAGAAATAAGAATGACGCACTTAGTCTGGAACCTCGTTTCCGACCAAATCGACAAGGGAAGCCCTACCAGGGGTACCCAGAAGAGGTACCCCCCCTGACATAGCTCGAAAAGTCAAAGGTACACACAAGCTCTCTTCCCGCGACAAGGGGGCGTCACCTCTCCCTCTAATTTCTCTAGAGAGAGAAAAAGAGAGAAAGAGAGAAAAAGAAAGAGAGAAAGAAAGAGAGGCAGGCGAGGAAGGTGAGCGTGGGGGTGAGGCAGGTTATTCAAAACACACTGCCCCGTATCAGAGCTGAGGAGGGAGGAGGCGTTGTCTCCTTCCCCCCAGCCTCGATCGGGAATGGATGGGTGAAAGGAAGCTGTTCGGTGTATACCCTGCGAAATTAGAGGCCCACCTGTGAAAGTTGTGGGAGAGACTGTAGGGAAAGTGGGGAAGCATGGTTAATCAAGATGTCAGAAAGAAGAGGCTAAACTGGGGCCGGACGGGGCCAGAGTCCCATTAGCACGGCGGCTAGGAAAGCCAAACGTCGTGCACCTTACAGGGGCGAGTGGCTAGAAGACCACCGGTGTAGTTCGCGTCCGGTTAAGGCTCCCCACAGCCCATTACAGGAACAGCTTGCCCACGGAAGTCCTGCCTTACGCAAGAAAGATCACGAAGAAGGCAGTCGCACGTCTTCAGTAAGACGGTTCCCGGCCCAGACGGCTAAGACCACACAAGAGTGGCTGTAGTCGAACGTGAGCTTTCGGTCGAAGGACTCTTGGCCGCCGCAATCGCCCGAACTCAATCCCCTCGATTACAGCGTGTGGGCATATGTCGAGATTAAGGCCTGCAAGGTCCGCCACAGCAACGTTGACGAGCTGAAGTCCTCCGTCAACCACGTGTGAGGCAATATGTGTAAGGACTTACTTCAGCAGCAACGTGTTCGCTGCCGAGGGCGGCCACTTTGATTAATATTACAATTTAAATATACATTTATGTATATGTTAAAACAATAAACCGTGTTTAACTGCAGCAAAACTACCATTGTGTCCCTTGATAGCGTCGTAACAAGTGGAACAGGACTTTTGCAATACCCAGTATCTTCTGTCGGGTTCCTGGATATGCGAGAATTGTCAGTGCTGGATTTACGTATAAGCTAAACAAGCTATAACTTAGGGCCCCCACTTTCTTGGAGCCTCCCCTAAAAAAAATTAAAGAAAAAAGAAAAGGGGTATACATTTCTAAAATATAAGATTAATAAAGAAATTAAGTAAAACCTACATACTGCAACAGTTTTGCCGATGACGTATTTTGCTTCTAATTTCTTGGGGCCTCCCAAAAAATTATCAACAAAACAGGGTGCACATTTCTAAAATACAAGATTAAAAAGAACTAAAATAAAACCTACATACTGCAACAGTTTTGCATACAATGTATTTTGATTTGCTTCAACTTCCTGCCATCTGTTGACGATTTTATGTACTACATGTCGGTACTCGGTAGTTTCAACATTATCATCATCCGTCGGAGATGGGACATTGTTTACATATTCAATTATTGTTACAATACTTTATTGTTCACTTTGTGATGTATGATCTTAACTCTTTCAGATAATAATATCATTATAAATAAACGTTTGAACAAGTTTTAATAAGCATTCATTCACTGTTTACCACTGGCAGGGCTGGATTTAGATTTGATGAGGCGCTAAGCTTATGGGGAGGGGGGCATTCCTTATTTTCCATTTATTTATTTATCTATCTTATTATTCTTCTGAATTTACTTTATCATCAAGTTGGCCCTTCAAACATTGTCTTCCATTAGTCTTTGACTTAATATTCTTGTTGGCTGGGTTAGTTCTTGATATTCGATTTCTTTCTTGATGTATCTTCATTTACTTTCTATTATCTTGCGGGTTGATGATTCCTTCCTGATTCCCGTTGAGTTGATGATTTCTTCTTGATTCTTGATGATTTTGATGAATTAGCCCTTGAAGTCGTTTTCCTTGAGTTCCGTTTTCTTCTGGAGGCGATTCATTTATCTTGAGTCTTCTTGAGTTGGTCCTTAAAGCGTTTTCCTTGATTTCCGTTTTCTTCTGGAGATTTCTTCATAAAAGGTTGTTGACTTTGAGTTTCAAATGCGGTACCTTTAGATCTAAACGCCTATCTCTTAGCCATTACGCTACGGCGGAGTCCATGTTGAGGTGGTAATTTAATGGGCTATTTATATTATCGATTTGGAAGGAATTTTTCTCTGATACATCTTCGCACCCCTACACAGGTCCCTTTCTAGAACGCGGAGCGAATTTGAGGATTAGGCAGAGACTAGTCTTTGATTTCTTAATCGAGGAGTAATAGCTTTCCCTCCCCGGCTCCGAGTCTGCGGGGTGAGTGGAGTTAATTCAGTGGGATTGAGGAGAGCGAACGAACGAAGTCTTGTCTCTTAATTAATGAGTAATAGCATCTCCTTCCCGGATCTCCTGAAGTTCCCAGCAGCACCTTTTCTTAATCTCTAGTAAGAGAGCAGATGCAGTTGTAACAAAGATCAGAAGATTGTTCGGCCTTTGAGGGTCACCAGTTTTGGGGGGTGGGGCATTCTTTATTATATTCTTATTTATTTATACTTTTCAATTGATTTTTCTCTTTATTCGAATCTATTTACTTTCTGAATCTCCTTTCTCTTTAAGTAGGCCCTTCAAACATTGTCTTCCATTTATCTTGACTTAGTGGAATATTTAGCCATGTTAGAAACAAGAATAATACGATCGATTTCAATGGAAGTAAAATGGTATTTAAATCGGATAACTATGTTAAGAGAAGAATCGTAGAATCGAGCTTGATATCGTCAGTTCCTAATTTAAATCTATCTGAGGGTCAATTTTCTTTTAATCCTGTAATAAGAAAGCAAATAAACAAAATAATCAAATGTCAGCCCTTCAATATGTTTAGGCCTACTCCCCCCCCAGATTAGCCACAAGTAGGGGATTGGGGGAAAAAAGAGGGGATCTTGTGTTATGCTTTTCTCTTATATATTTTCTGCCCAGTGTCAGTTGAAAAAGGGTGTGAGATACACCAAAACTGTTCTGAATTAAATTGTCTTCGGAGAATGTGGTTTAATTCCTCATCTTTTCTTGCGATATTGCATTAATTTTCATTATATATATATAAGAGGCTCTTACTATGGTTACAAGTGACTTTTTTTCTCCGGTGAGCTTAGTTGCCAGATGAGCGTATTTAAAAAAAATCCTTCCTTTCTAACTTGGTCCCACAGGACAGCCCCACTTAATTGTGGTAATGGTGCGGTCTACAGCAAAGGCTGTAAGATCAAAGCTTTCTATTTAATCTCTCAATCGGTCGGGGAGAGTAGAGTTCATTTGTCCCTGGGGCTCAATTAATAAAAACAATCTACTCTGGATTATATTTTAGGTACTTTTCAAGGAATCGTTTGTTTACTAGCTGGTAACCTTTATTTATAGTAGACGCTCGGTTATCTAGTTCAAATATTAAATTATAATTTATATTATCAAACCAGTTTAATATTTTAAGTGCTTCGGTACCGATCTCGCAGTGACAGTATATTGAGTTGACTCAGTCTGTATTCATACGATCTCTTTCTAAATTCAGGGTTTTATATCGTCGCTGGAAGGCGTTCCAATATTGCAATGTTTTTTTCAGATACATGCCACCCAGAATTGCACCGCATACTCCAAATGAGGTTATACAAGCGTCTTATATAAGAGCAGATTAATGTCTTTTGATTAAAAGCAACGTTTCTAGCTATATAGCCCCAAACCCTATTTGCCCTTTGTGAAAGCTAGAGTACATTGAGTAAATATATGCATTACCTTACTTACACTATTCCACGTTGAACTGTCTGCCATTTCTCTGATCATTCGACTAATCTATCCAAGTTTTTAGTTTTTTCATTTTCACCAGTCAGTAATGGTATTTAGCCCTAGTCCAGAGTTTCCTATCAATTTTTTTTAAATTTACATAATAAGTTCATGTCAAGATCGTTTAGATATGTTAAAAAAAAAATTTAAAAGTCCGATAACATATCATAGAAAATTTATTAGTAGACTCGGCAATGACTTCGCCACTCCCCCCCTCCCTACAGGGGGAGCTTGCGATTCACTACTAAAATTAAAATTTAAAATCTAAAAAAAAGAAGCCATGGTGAAATTTTTATAAATTTTTTGAACTTCGCCAATTATAATAATTTAAAAAGGGAACTCTAAACTAAATTTCACCCCTTTCAAAATAGCACGTTGCTAAAAGAAGAAGAAGAAGAAGAAGTGAAGAACTACAGAAACAAGAATCAGCAAAGACCCTAAGATCTGCTCAAGGCCAGTCCGCTTACACATTCTAACGTTAGTGTATCGTGCTTTTTTTCTTTTTCTCATGCTGTTTTTTGTTTTTTATATATATATATATATATATATATATATATATATATATATATATATATATATATATATATATATATAAATAACTATTTCAACTCTACAGTACACACTTATCTACATGTGCACCCTGACATGCAGGTTCAGCTATCCCGCAAATACACGAACCAGTGGGGAGGGCGGGTTTGATAGGACAGTACTCTCTTCTCCCGCAGGCTTCGCCTGCTAGTGATGAAAATAATATACTTATTGGACAGACAGAAAAAGAAAAGGGGAATTCACATTCACTCCATGCATGGAGGCGTCGCTGGCATCTTTCTATTCATCATTTCATTTTAATCCTCAACTCCTTATAATATATGAGGTTTTAATCTGTGCTCCTACTACGTTATATTTACACTATTGAAGTACTCATCAAGTCGGTTTTTGAACATATTAACTGATGTGCTTTCAACTACACGGTTGGGAAGGCCATTCCACGTTTGCGTAATTTTAAACGTGAAGTAATTTGGGGCTATAGTAGAGTTAAATCGCTTGTTCACTAATTTTAAACCATTTTGGCGTGTGTTGGCCCTTTCGTCCATCTTGAACAATAGTCTGTAATCAATATTAGTAAATCCTTTTAAGATTTTGAATAACTCGATCAATTGTCCACGTAATCGTCTACTTTCAAGTGATAGTAGGTTTAATGAGCGTAGTCTATCTTCGTACGGTTTGTTTTGGATTTCAGGAATTAGCTTCGTAGTCCGACGTTGCATTTTCTAACTGCGCTATATCCTTATTTAGGGAGGGACACCAAAATTGGACCGCGTATTCGAGGTGTGGGCGCACGAGCGATTTGTATAGTGGCATGATTATATCTTTCGATTTGAAAGTAAAATTCCGAGCAATATATCCTAGCATTCGGTTTGCTTTTTTTGCAAGCTTCTGCGCATTGCTTTAATACTTTAAGTTCCTCCGAGATTAAAATCTCGGTAACACTTCAGATTCGGGGCGCACGGTAGATGGCGTTGTTAGTCGGCTACAATTTTGGGCTACAGCATCTCTTATGACGTCAGACGGTAGCGTCAGATGTGAACAATATCGGCGTAATATTTTTTTGTATATGAGTATATACTAATGAGTATATACCAATTGATTGAAACTCAGGATCATCGCAGGGTGGTCCCCCTACAGTGATATCTCCCCCACGAGCAGTCCCCTTGAATTTACTGGGGGGTTTTTTCTCCCCAACAGCTTTTTACTGGCAGAAAAACCTAACCTAATAACAAACAATTCTTACTTTTATAGGTTTCTTGATTAGTTTATCGCCTCTAGATAATCTAAAAGTTTTTCGCGATTATACAAAGTAAAGCCGAATTCGAATAACGAAGAAGCACATGGAGAGCACGAAAACACAATAACGAAAGAAAAACATTTGGAAAACGGGTCCTATTTATAAGCTACGATGTTGCCAGTAAGAAGCTGTTATCGTTCGCAGTAAACAAAAAATACGAAAACAAAACAAAAAACAATAAAAGACATCAAGAAACCTTGCCTAACTTATAAAAAAACTATAAACGAGCAGAGCGCAGATATTTAGTAAATAATAGACTAAAAGTTACAAATCCCCCAAACAACAAAAAAATATAACGCAGTGATGGTCACATCTGACGCTACCGCCTGACGTCATAAGAGATATGCTGTAGCCCAAAATTGTAGCCGACTAACAGCGCCATCTACCGTGCGCCCCGAATCTGAAGTATTACCAAAATCTCCAGGTCTTTTTCTAAGTTAACGAATTCGAGAATTTGGTCTTTCATATGGTATTCTACTTTTAAGTTCTGACATCCTAAATGCATGACCTTGCATTTAACTATGTTGAAGCCCATTTGCCATTTATCCACCCATTCCACAATTTTATTAAGGTCCCTTTGCATTTGCTCTACATCGGGTCTCGCAAGGGCATGGCTTCCTAGCTTTGTGTCATCTGCAAATTTAGATATCCTACTAAACACTCCATTATCCAAGTCATTAATGTAAACAATAAATAATAATGGGCCCAGGACTGATCCCTGTTGTACCCCGCTGGTGACTGGGACCCAGTCTGAACACGCCCCATTTACAACAACCCGCTGTGATCGATTTGATAGCCAGTTTCCAATCCATTTAAGTATGTTACCCCTCACTCCAATTGCTCTAATTTTCATGAATAGCCTTTCGTGCGGAACTGTATCAAAGGCCTTTTTAAAGTCAAGGTAAAATTATATCCGCCACTTTAGTTTCATCATAGATGCAAATCATGTTATGAAAGAATTCGAGTAAATTGGTAAGGCACGAGCGCCCCCGTCTAAATCCATGCTGGGAGTCTGCAATTAAATTATTTGTTTCACAATGGCTCACCAACCTATCTCTAATTATCGATTCTAAGAGTTTTCCAATTACAGAAGTTAGACTGATGGGACGGAAATTAGTAGGCTCAGTTTTATCCCCTTTTTTGAATATCGGCGTAACATTAGCACGCTTGAACTCTATTGGAACTAAGCCTTCCTCTATTGATCGATTGAAAATCGTGCAGAGCGGTCTTGCTAATTCCTTTTTTAGTTCTTTAAGATGTGTTGGGTACACCCCATCGGGCCCGGGTGACTTTGACTTTTTCATTTTATTAATATATGAGAGAATCTTCCCTTCATTTATACTTATGTTGGATAGGGTATTTTGTCTTTCAAAATTTATGTCCTCGCCTAGTGTTTCTAATTGCATCACGTCCTAAATAGTAAAAACGCTCGAAAAGTGCTCATTTAATATTTTAGCAAATTGTTCTCGGAACTACAGAATCTAGGACCAGCAAAGACCCTAAGGTCCGCTCGAGGCTAGTCCGCTAGGTAAATATGTAGATTAGCGGCCCAGCCGAAAAAAAATTTGTGTGTGAATATTATCGTTCACTCGTGTCTGAATATTCATGCGCGTTTGAGTCCTTTTACAATTATTATTCTATAAACAATTAGGATTATATACTGGGGGGGGCTGTGCCCCCCAGACCCCCCCAATTTAATGAAACTCAGGCTCATCGTAGTGTAGTCCCCCCTTGTGTTTACCCCCACAAGAGCCGTCAACTTAAATGTACTCCAAAAACGTGAAACATTTTGGAACACGGACGAAATAGTACGTCCCATCGTTCGCGCCGATAATCTACATATTTACCGTCCGCTACACTACATCCATAATTACGATACACACTTATCTACGAGTGTATCTCTAACATGCTATATCTTTATTTTTTATTTTTTATATATATAATCTACTGTACACACTTATCTACATGTGTACATTGTCATGCATATTAACTACTTCAATCTAGGGGGGGTGATAGAAAGTTTTTCTTCTCAACTTCCGCAGCCCTCGACTGCTAGTGGTGAAAATCTAATTTTAGGATAGTAAGACTATTTATAGGATAGGCGGAAAAGAAAATGGATATCTAAACTACACATGCAAGAGAAATCGCTGGCATCATTTTTAGTCATCATTTTTACTCTCATTGTTGCTCCGCTCCAAACTCCTTTTGCAAGACGTTTTTATTTACTGTGCTCAGACTACGTTATATTTATACTATTTAAGTGCGCGTCGAGACGGTTTTTAAACATATTTACCGACGTACTATCTACTACGTGGGTGGGTAGCCTATTCCAAATTTGAATAATTTTAAATGTAAAATAGTTTGGGGCTATACTAGTGTTAAATCGCTTGTTTACTAATTTTAATCCGTGTTGCCGAGTGTTTCCCCTATGATCCAATTCGAACAAATTCCTATAATCAACGTTTGAAAATCCTTTCAATATTTTAAATACTTCTATTAGCTGGCCACGTAATCTTCTGCCTTCGAGAGATGGCAAATCTAATGCCCTGAGTCTTTCCTCGTACGGCCTGTTTCTCGGCTCGGGAATTAATTTTGTAGCCCTACGCTGCACTCTTTCTAATTGCGCGATATCTTTGTTGAAGTATGGAGCGCAAAATTTCACCGCATATTCGAGCAGTGGACGCACAAGTGATTTATATACGGTAAAATTATATCTTTGGATTTGAACGTGAAATTACGCGCGATATAACCCAGCACACGGTTTGCTTTTTTACATGCATCCGCGCATTGTTTCGTTACTTTGAAGTCATCCGAGACTAAAACTCCCAGGTCTTTTTCCAATTTAACCACGTCGAGGACCTGGCCTTTCATGGTATACTCTACCCTCAAATTATGGCAACCCAAATACATCACCTTGCATTTACTTAAATTAAACTGCATTTGCCACTTATCCGCCCATCTGACAATCAAGTTTAGGTCCTTTTGTAATTTATCTACATCCGATCTTACATAGGCAGGGTTGCCCAGCTTCGTGTCGTCAGCAAATTTAGAAATCGTACTAAATACGCCATTATCCAAATCGTTTATATATATTAGAAACAATAATGGGCTAATTTCTAATCCAATTTAATATCTTACGCTTCACTCCAATCGCTTTAACTTTCATTAATAATCTCTCGTGGGGAACGGTGTCAAACGCCTTTTTAAAGTCTAGATACAGTAGATTACATCTACAGCTTTGCTTTCGTCGTAAACGCAAATCATTCTATGGAAGAATTCCAGCAAATTTGTCAAGCACGATCTCGCCCGCCTAAACCCATGTTGGGAATCTTTAATCAGATTATTTAGCTCGAGGTGGCTTACTATTCTATCTCTAATTACCGATTCTAAAAGCTTTCCAACTACCAAAGTTAGACTAATAGGACGAAAATTCGTTGCTTCGTATCTATTCCCATTCTTAAATATTGGTGTAACGTTTGCACGCTTGAAGTCTAAAGGGACTACGCCAACTTCTAATGAGCGATTGAAAATTGCACGCAACGGCTTCGCAAGCTCATTCTTAAGTTCCTTTAAATGAGTGGGGTAAACGCCATCGGGCCCGGGTGATTTCGACTTTTTCATCAGGTTAATATATTTAAGAATTTCCACTTCATTAACCGTTATATCGGATATTCAAATATCACTATTATCTACTTCTTCAATTAACGATCCTAATTGGGACGAATCTTCAACAGTAAAGACGCTTGTGAAATGTTCATTTAAAATTTTAGACATTTCCGCCGGAAATTCCGTCAAGAGACCATCTTTGTCTTTAATCGGCCCTATTGAACCTTTTAAGGGTTTCCTACTGTTTACATAGCCGTAAAACCGTTTCGGTTCCTTGTTCGAATCCTTCGCCAGTTTTATTTCATATTTCCGCTTCGCATCTCTAACCGCCCGTTTAACTTCTCGTCGAGAATCTATGTAATTTTTCCGACTTATAAATGACTCATTGTTCTTATGTATTTGAAATTTTCTATTTCGGTCCTTAATTAAGCTTAATATTAGTAGGTTAACCCACGGCGCTCTCATCGATTTCCCGCTCTTACGGCGCACATACTTTACCAAGTCGAAATTTACACTAAGGAGTGTACGCCGAAGCTCAGTGTACATTTCTCCTACTGACCTATTCTCGAAGCGCATTCCCGAGTCTACATCCTTAATCCTTTCGCGAAAAGTATCAAAATTACAGCTACCAAAACGTGGCATGAGCTGTGTACTAATTTTTACTTCTACACACGTGTTTACTACGAATCTAATCGCATTATGGTCACTCGAGGCTAAATGCTCTCCTACACAAACATTTTCTACCAATGACTCGTCAGTCGCCATGATTAAATCGAGGATATTATTATCACGAGTTGGTTCCTCCACTTTTTGAACGAGAAAATTCTCCAGGATAAAGTTTAGTAGTCTCTCCCCAGCTTTATCTGACGTTAGGTTACTATAATTAACGTTTGGATAGTTAAAATCGCCGCAGACTAATGTGGTCCCTTTTCTAACCCAAGATAAAAGCATATCAAAGAGTGCAGCATCTTCTCTTTCTATTTGCGATGGAGGACGATATATGACGGCTAAATTCATTTTATTTTTTGCATTACAACATAATTGGATTAATAAGGCCTCATTTCTCATATCTGCCGTAGACGAGTCGATCGTTATAGCGTTTAAGTCATCTTTTATATACACTAATACGCCCCCTCCTCTACCAGTTTGTCTATTTGTATAATGAATTTTATAACCTGGTATATCAAATTCGCAAACACTGATCTCCGAATGTGTATCTATCCAAGTCTCACTTAAGAATACGAGATCGTAGTCTCCCTCTAGAATTACGGCTTTTATTTCGGCAAGTTTATTTTTTAAGCTACGAACATTTGAATATATACATTTCAATTTGCGCTTTAGGTGGACTCCTCTATCACACGCGAATCGGTTCCGTTTCCGTGCTCCCCAATACTCATTGCCCCTTCAAGCGGGACCGGTCCGGCGCATGGGCATCACGTGGCCCCACAACTCTCCTACTTAACATGCTACGTACTGACTGGTCTAAAATCCTACCCAGCCGACTGTTCCCCACATCGCTTAAATGGATTCCGTCTGTTTGATAAAGTGAGGGTTGGTCTTGGAATGTATCCCAAACGTTAAAGAAGCTAACTCCTGTGTCGCGACACAAGCGCTTAAGGCACTCGTTTGTATAGATAGCTCGGGACTGCAGACGCAACGTGGATTTTAGTCGGGGTAAAATACCAATTATTCCTACGTTATCCGCTTTAACTTTCGCAGTATGAATCAGAGTCTTAGGGCGGTTTACTATTCCCTCTGGGGTGCTGTCGTATATGTGCACATCATTCCCCCCTACCAGCGTGAGGATCGTACGCCCGTCACGTGTTTGGTCCAATTTTTCAATTTCACTAACTACTTTATCTATGCGGCCACCAGGAAAGCAAAATCGTTTTCGTTTTGACGGGTTTCGCGCTGTGAATTCCGGCTCTTGGTTTCTAATTAAAGAATCCCCAATTAGTACAGTTTCTTCTTCCCCTTCGATATGAGTTAGCAGTGCGAAGGGGTTCGAACATGGTAATTTGAAATGCTGTTCCCTCGATGGTCTAGCCCCATTTCTAACGGGCCTAAATTGCGAATCTTGGGGTCTATATTGTGAATCCTGGGGTCCAAACGAGTTCAAAATCCTTTGTTGCTGGTCAACAATTGCCTGATGATTCATAGGAGTAGGCCGGTTGTCGCGATTTCTATTTTCCCTCCCACGCATATCATGAATGGTAGAATTTAGACTCGAATTTAATTTGTCGACTTTACGGTTGGTCGAGATAACGTCCCTCGCGACGGAATTTAGTTCTAATTTAATTTCGCTAATAGCGTTAGCAAACTTACGCTCCAATGCATCGTTTAAAAGACAGAAACGGCAAATTCTATTTTCTTCGATGTTAGAAGGAACGTAAATTTCCTTATTAAAGGAAGCCCCACAACTCGAACATTCAAACTTGATCACGGGCATTGTCGATTTCTAGAATACGGAAGAAGAGGAAGAAGAAGGAGGAGGAGGAGGAGGAGGAGGAGGAGGAGGAGGAGGAGGAGGAGGAGGAGGAGGAGGAGGAGGAGGAGGAGGAGGAGGTATGTATATAAAAATAAATTTTCTGAGCTTCGTACATTTCGGGCAACTCATTTGTTACCAAGTCTTATTTTTGATCTTGGCGAAGCTTAAAATTCATGCATTAGTGCCGAGAAGCCCTGTATTTTTTTACAGGCTTTCTTTTTGTTTGCTCGGCAGTCGCACCCAGTACTCTGATTTGCATTAAGCGTACAATAAGCTACAGAGAAAACTTACTTTTTTGTGGCTCGTTACTTTGGCTGCAATCCACAGACAGGTAAGAACTCTCAGAGGCGCTTGCCATCCCACCTTTTGCAGTATCCTGACGAAGAAGTTTTGTGGATCTTCGTTCTTGTAACTCTTCTGCGTCGCGACTTTTGTGACAGACTCTATATGCAGTAGCGAAAACCTGCCACGGAAATAATACGAGTAATTAAGGCTTAATTACCTGAGCCATCGGAGCTCGAGAGAAAATTGAAGTATAACGATATGTTTCCTCGACTTTGATCATAAAGATAAATCCTACTGAGTAAAGCGTAGGATTTCCATGCATATACTTAATCCCAGCGAGAGAAGATGCATTTCATTTAGCGTAGGTCGGGAACTAGTCATGTATTGGGGTACCTTCAACAACTTACACGTAGCCAAACACAACACCACTTTCACCTTCATATACCTCCCGTCACACTCATCACGTTTACGTCCCGGAAGCTGCCGAAGTGGTTTCCATATCTAAACCACTAACGAGGAACTGGTCTCCTTCACCTGTTGGCTGAATGGTGGCAAAACACAGTACTTACGCTTTTCCTTCCTCTCCCCGTCTCAAAACGACCGGCCCATTATGCCTTTCGCTAAGGTCCATCCTTTAGGCGAAGGGTGCACACAAAAGATTTAGCACTGCAATGACTAAGAATTTTATCATCATCATCATCACTAACTCTATAATTTAAGAAGGGGATTTTTTGTAGTATTTGAATAATAATTTCATCTAAGTTTGCTTATGACTTATGTATATTTTAAATTTTTATCAAGGTAATTTCTAAGAATTTCTTTGGAGTTTGAATAAACAAAATAGTTAAGTTCAGAAAAAATAAATGATTATCCAATGCTCTTTTATAATGTTTTAAAATAAAATGAATTACAATTGGTGAAGTTCAGAAAATTTATTAAAATTTAAATAAGGATGCTTTTTTATTTTATCTATAACTATATTTTAGCAACGTGATTTTTGGAAAGGAGAAAAATAGTTTAGAGTTCCTTTATAAATTACCAGGCAATGGTTTCACCACAACACCCGTAGGGAGGAGCTTGCGCTTCGCTACTAAGATTAAAAAGGAACTCTAAACTGAATTTTCCCCCTTTCAAAATATCACTTTGCTAAAATATAGCTATTATAGAAGATATATAAAAATAAATTTTCTGAACTTCACCATTTGTAATTCTTTGGGTTTTAAACAATTCACAAAATTTCGATAACCAAACTAAGATGAAATTATTATTCAAATACTCAAAAAAATCCCCTTCTTAAATTATACAGTTAGTGATGATGATGATTATAATTGGCTGGCTTTTTTAGATTTTAAATTTTAATCTTAGTAGTGAAGCGCAAGCTTCCCCCGTAGGGGGTAGTGGCGAAGCCATATTGCCTGGTTTTCTTAGAGATGTCGTTCAAAGAATACATTAAATATGTTTAAGAATAGAATTGATAAATATTACTTTAAAATCTAAGGAAAATGTGAAATATCGAACTCTTTGCAGTAGAGAATCCTGTAAGGATTCATATATTAGGTACTTCACAAATTGTAGATGACCACGAATCTTAAAATTTAATGCCGGGAGTGACCAAGGAACAATCCATTCATCCTACCCACACTCCCCCTTTTAATTGGCTATATATACTCACTTGTTGGACGTTATAAAATCAAATTAGAACGTAATAAATATATGAAATCTTGATTAAACATAAGGTAGAAAATTAAAGCTTTCTATTCATTTCCTATTAAAACTGAGAAGTTTAATACGAACAAATGTTATGTCAAAAACAATACAAAGTTGTGAGATTAATTACACTGGAGAACAAATATTTGGTTCGTTTATATTTGTTCTTACCTAATTTGGGTGCGCCGAATTCAAATCTGAAGTCAGATTTTCTCTATAAGCGACATATTTTTTGCAATCGGCCTTTTTCTTTTTTTTGCGAAATTTTTGACACCTTTCGCGTAATGTCTATCTAAGCAATTTATTGTCATACTATGTTAAAATTAGGCTTGGAAAACGTTCAGGGAAAGAATCTGTTTCACAACAGCGTCTATATTCAACGGAATGTGTACTAGAATTTAAAATAAAGGCAAAAATAATCAAATGCACAAAATGAAAATATGTATTACTACAAGTCAAATCTGAAGACTATATCCATTGCATCCAAATAGTGTGAACCAATGCGATTCCGAAACACAGCGGGAGGAATGGCCTCAAATGGCGGCAGCTGGTTCTGCCAGTCCCGTACTCACCCTTCGCAGAGCGGGCTACTGCGTGGAGTGATTAGCGTATGCATCCGGAGAATAAATAAGGTCACCCTGCCCAAGGAAGAATATAAAAAAATAATAATCTCTCTCTACCTTCCCCTGTAAAATCGTCGGCGCCGCCCTCGGGCAGCTCCACTGAAAAAATGGGTCCCCCGTCCCTGTGCTTTGGCAGGGGACCCTCCAAAACTCTTCAACAGGAGAGGAGGCTTACTCCTCTCCTTTGCCTACGGGTATAGGGGACATCCCCTCATACCCTTCTCTGGAGCCGTCCTTGGGCGACTCCCTTTCTCCAGTGGCAGTCCCTCCTTTACTTTCCTAGGGGACTGCCAAGAAAGGCAAGCAACCCATAATTGACCGGAAGCGGCACGATAGGACCAAATCTTTAGGGAAAGGAGGGAAGACAGTGCCCGTTGCCTCCTTCCCTCTAAAGACCTGCTGGCTCGTATATTGAGTTTATAGGGTGTAACCGTAAGCCCCCCCCCCTCTCTTCCCCGAGGGAGGACCTTTGATATCCGTCTCCCATCTTTTTTGCCAAGCAATCCAGAGGGCTGACCTAATTCGTGCCATGTAGTCGGTGTGATAAAGAGCTAAACGCTATGCAGGTCGCCCAGTCCTCGTGGATTCTGGCGCCTTCATTGGAGCGCTCATTCCCTCAATTCCCGGCAGAAGATAATCTCGACATCCACCCGGCTCGTGGCAACCGTGGCTTTACGGATACCATGAACTAAGGGATGTGGAGATTCCAATGCCTCGAGAACACTCAGCGTGCTTTGTCAGTCACTAAAAATTATAATCTGGTCTACGAACCGGGCACGTCGCGTTATCTCCCCTAACGAGCGAGGTATTGCAACCAGCTCGGCGTGAAGCCAGATGCAGCGCGTGGTAGATACCCACTGACTTTAAAAAGAAAGGATTTCGCGTGGAAACCAACCCTCTTCTGGGATTTGGAGTCATCCGTATACACTGGCACGGATCCAGCGTGACACACGAAGTGTGCTCCAAAAAAGACAACGTAATAATCCCGGCGCCGAGGAAGTTTTGGGAGCAGAGGCGTGACGACAAATAGGGAAAGATGGTACACTCCAGGGCGGCGTCCTGAGGAGAACAAGAGGAGCCACCGGCACGAGAGCTACACCGAGCTCTCGAAGGAGTTTCCTAACCCTGAACACAAAGGGCTTATGGTATGACTGGCGTCTCCTGGTGCCATAGGCAGTGTCGAGATCAGCTGCGGATGCCGTGAGAGCCGCTGGCAACTAAGGAAAGCGTCAACCTCGTGCACATACAGGTATTTAATGCACTGTGCACAGCGCAGTGCGAGTGAAATTTCCCCTGCATCGACAAGTAGGATCTCGATGGGGGCGTGCGGAAGGAATCAGTCGCAAGCCGCCAGACGGTGTGGTGGATCGAGTCCACCTTCCGCAATACATGCTCGGCTGCGGGTGCATAAAACTCGCATCAGTGTTCTAGCTTTGAATGAACAGAGGATTGATAGAAAAGCAGTGCAGTAGGCCTATCAGCCTCCCAAGAGCTGAACATCACAGAACGAAGAATGTCCATCGCGCGGGTACAAGAGTCCCTAAGGCTGCGAATATGAGCCTCACAGGCGAGGCGTTGGTCTATAACAAGACCAAGGAAACGGTACCAATCAACCACCTGCAGGCGAACTTCGTTTAGGAACAAGTCTAGGTTGGGGTGGAAGCGTAGATTGCGGTAGAAGTGCACCATATTAGGCTTGGCTAAAGAAAACCGAAACCTCTGCGGTTCGGCATAGCGAAGTATGGTCTTTAATGCCTATTAGAAACTACGCTCCAGAGTTGGTACCTGGGCCGCACCCCGAAAAAATAAAATCGAAAGCTCGTCCATGTATAGTGTAGCGAGAATATCATCCGGCAGTACCAAGGTGATACCGTTGATGCTGATGGTAAAGATCGTAACACTGAGGACACTTCCCTGCGGGACACTCTCTTTTTTTTCCATTGTGCCGGAGATGTCTTACCCCTCCCGGACACGGAATCGATAATCTCGCAAAAACTCAGAAAAATAAAGAATGATAGGTGTCCTTTCACCCTCATCGCGTGGAAAGTCTCTATGATACCGTATCGTCATGCAGTATTATTGTAGGTCTTCTCCAGATCGATAAACTCCGTGGCGCGGACCTGTCGGCTAAGAAGAAATGCGTCGCACAAGGCATTTTCCAATTGGAACAGAACATCTGAAATGGTATAGAACTTGCGGAAACCGGACTGAGGGGAATACAGGTGGCCTCCGCTGTCCAGGAAAACGGCTAATCTAATATTTACAAGTTTCTCCATCAACTTGAACACGCAGGAAGTTAGAGAGATTGTGCGGAAACCGGCCGGAGTAAAGTGATATCTCCCCGTTTTTAAAAAAGCAAGCACAATAGCCATTCACCAGGAGTATGTGAGGATGCCCTTTGTCCAGATACTGTTGAAAAGTCTAACGAAAGGCCATACCTCGCCCATCTACGTGTCGCAAAATGGTATACGGGACATCGTCCGGAGCAGGGGCGAGAGTGGAGCACAACTCATTCAATGTAAACTTGTCGTTGAAGGGTTCTCCGCCTCTGGAGGTAAAGCCCAATCGGTAACATTCAGCGACTCACGACGGGCAGTGAATGTAGGTGGAGCAGCATCTTTGCTACAAAATGCAGAGAAAGGGGTCGCAAAGTACTCCACCATGGACTTTAGGTCCGAGATTGCGGTCCCTTGGAGAACGGGAAGGGGTACTTCCGATAATGCTCACTGAATCCTTCTGACTCGCATCCATAGCTCTGCTAGAGGGGTCTTCCAGTTAAGTGAAGACACGTATACCCGCCGGGAAGAGCGCCGGGTGTGCTTCGATTCATACCGCAACATATTCATAGTTCGACGAAATCGTTCAGGCGGTGCTTATAGAGCCTGCAAACATAACGTTTCTGTTTGCGAGCAGTCTCACACTCGGCTCACCACCACCGACCGGTCGGCGTGCAAAACGTTCACACGTTCTAGGAATAGTAGTTAGGCCCACTGTGATAAGGTTGCAGGAGAAGAACACAACGGCCTCAGCCACCGTCTTTAATTCCTTCGCCGCTCCTCCCAGCTGGCCAGAGTTAGCGGCAATTCCATGCAGGGAATATTCCATTCAGGCCTAGCTCAGAGAAAATGCGGAGAGCTCTTTGAAAAAAAAAGACCTTCACGGAAATGGGCGTACGCTTCCTAGAGCCAGGACTCCGAGTACTGTTGGCCGAACAATGCGCTGTAGGAGCTGTCGCCTTCTAGGATTTATTGGGTGAGGTTGAGCTTGCTATGCCAGTCTTTAAATCCATCCGCCTCGTTACCTTCAGTCGGTAGGGTGGCTTCGGAAGTGGGGGTTCCTCCTTTGGAGTATCCACAGTCTCCGAGCCCCTCAGCCCAGCCTTGGGTGTGGGCGTAGGAGCCGATTCTCCTTTATGTTGTCCTCCTTTCGGGTGGCAGCTTTAGGAACACAGGAAGACGACCTCATGACCACCTTCAGGGGTATTGCCTCCTGTAGGTGTAACAAATCGGTGGGAGCGCGCCAGGATCAATTTTTTAGTCTCGCGAAATGAAAGACGATCCCTAGTCTGAACTGCCAGGATTTACTTCTCCAGGAGATAGCCACCGAATAGCTTGGAATATGCAGGGTGTGGCTCTCCACAAATGATATTATTGGATATACACAATAGGGACTTATCGTGTATGGCCTTTGAGCAACTTAGACAGATTTCGGGTAAGCCCGACTTGGCACGTTTACATGACCGATTCGTATGGTGTTAATGGTTGGTGGCAGTAGTAGCACCTCTGTGACAGTAGTATGAATGCCTTTACGTGATAACCATATTAACCGGCACGCATCGACTCAGGGAGCCTGTCACGGTCGAACGTGACAAAGAGTGTAGGGGTGGGTCACGAGACCCCTTCCTGTTTTCTTCTTAGACCTTGACAACCTCATGATCGGCCAGCGCTAAGGTAATGTCTTCTACTGAATAGTTCACGAGTTTAATCGCATAAGCCGCGCCTTTCACGAAGTTCATGGTAGAGTGCATCATCATACTCAGCGGCAAGCAATCAAGTGTCCGAAGGACACTAATTATGGCTGCCTCGGATGGATCCGACGCATTCACCAGTAGGCTCCCGTGAGAAACGGGTCACCTTTGCCTCTCTACCAATCAAAATAGCTAATGCTCTTCTCTGATGGATCATGTTGCTTATGCCAACATGCTCCCATCAGTGGAACGAATAACTAGAAAGCGTTTGAAGCCAGCGGGCTCGAAAACGCCAGGTAGTTTTTCAATGAGGGCCCCGACGTAATCAAAGCTCTACTCACTGCTCTCTTAACTTCGTTGTTTGTTTGTTACCCTCCATCAGAGGGCGTCTCGAGGACAGCCGTGATGATATTGGCCTAGGTGCTTGCCGAAATGGCAGTGGAGCCGACCGTCCCGGGAGCCCACGTGGAAGGAGAGGAACCTTTTGTTCTTTGTTCCTTTTGGGAGAGGAGGGAGGGAATGAACCCACTTGTGTCCATCGCTGGAAGGAGCTCCTAAGCCTGACAGACAGGCCTTAGCAAGATCCTTCTCCAATATCGAGATCTTAGCTGTTAAAAAGACACCAGCTGTATGAGGAGGTCCCTCCTCTACTTCTGAGTCTTTGGAGACCTGAGCCACGCAAAGAGAAGCTTGCACAAAGCCGGATCTAGTTATGTGTTTGGCACCGAGCCCAGTTCATCCCGATGAAAGATCCTGCCATACACAGCTGCGTCGCTTCTGGGATTATGTTCATCTCTGAGGAAGCCTCCATGTAGCCCCCCCCCCCCTCCCTTTCCCCCAAGGCATCATGGATCCCAATCGAGGACACTGTCTTGTCGTGTTTCGTAGACTCATGCAGGCTGAAAATGCACGACTGCAGGACGTTAGAGGGCACGGACCGATGGGACCTGATCTCCCATGCCCCCCTAACGGGGTTGGTCATTTCGAGTCGCTCCCCGCGGCCCCGGAAGCGATCAATTTTGGGCCGCCTGCCTTCTTTTTGGGAGCCCCCCCCTGATATGAAAGGAGGGACTGCCGCTGGTAGGAAAATGGAGGCGCTCTCAGCCCCCCCCCCCAGGGGATAAGAGGGACCAACATCACTCGTAGGCCTAAGAGAGGATAAAATCTCCTCTTCGGTAGAAGAGGGTTGGGGGGGGGGCCTGAGAAAGAACACGGGATGGGGACCTGTTTTTCAGAAGTGGAGCTGCCCGAGAGCCGCTCCAAGGATGGCAAAGTGGAACCTCTCCACGGGTCAAAGGGGTGTCTGGATTTTCCTGGTCCTCTCCGGCACCTAGGGAGGGCGAGGCCGCGCTTGGAGGCGGATCTCCATGCGTTTTTCCCCTTTTGCTTTCCGCTGTCACCACAGTTGCTCAAAAAGAGAAAAAAGAGGCACTTGGAAATTAGATACTTATGACCCCCCATTGACATGAGAGGTTAAGAGAAAAGTCTACATAGGATCAGAAAAATCAAGAATGTGGTAATTTACACATAATCGATCCCGGTCCCCTTTGGTATCCTGGTGCTTGGTGATTTCAAGATGGCATGCAGTCCACCACCCACTATGGCTACCGGATCAAACTCTGTCCAGGTGGGAACACTCCTCCTGGTGCAAAGTGTGGGTAGAAAAGATTGAGGGGGGTAGCAGCAATGATAATAATAAATAATATTAAAAAATAATACTAATTAATAATATTAATACTAATTAATAATAATAATAATAATAATATTTAATAATATTAATAATAATTAATGATTAATAATAATGCACATAATAAAAATTATAATAATAATAATTATGTAAAGTCTTGATGAGTTTGGGCGAGGGTAAAGCCTAATACTAGGCTAGATTAAAGGCAACTAAAAACATGAAAAAAAAACAAATAACAAAGATAAAAACAAACACAAAGGCTAAGAAACGAGTAAAACAACAAGAAGGAAGCACGCTCGGGCGTCGGGGGTAGGCACCGAATGCGAGAATCCACTACACGCAAGACTCACCCAGATATTCTAAGGGATTCCACCTTCCTGAAACCAGTCTCCCCACCCACGGGGAAAAAAAAACAATCCACGCACATAACAAAACGGGGCCATCCAAATTCTTGATCCCCTCCATGTCTGAAACGCCATTCCACCAAACATCGACCGAGAAGATACATCTCCCTGCTTCACACACATCCAAAACTAAACATTAAAAAACCCCATCGCATCGACTTGACCAACACCGTCATCTGCATTCGCTGTCGCCGGGAACATGGCATATCTTGATTCACCACATATTCACATGCCCAACTTTTGTACACCTTAGACTGCCCGCTACTTTAGTTTATGCCTTTTTTTTATATCTTACCTGGTTTAATTACATGATAAAAAGCATATTTCAAATTTACATTCACATTAGTGAAATATTTAACTATTTATCAATTATTTAGAAAAAACAGCACCACTCTAGTAAATTCTCCGCCGCCCCTGATGATTGGGTTCGGATATGGGAAGCTGAATAAAGGAAATATGCAGAGGTAGCGAAGGGTAGAGATAATGAGACAGGGCTTAGGACCTTCGTGCAAAGGCGGCCACCACAAAACAAATACTGATGTTTTTTTTAATAGTAACTTACGTCTGATAAATATCAAGAGCGAGGAATTTGACCTCAGGCGTCAAATGAAGCTTCTTGCAGACAGAGTAGAGGTAGGCGAATGAGTCAGATAGTATTAATCCCTCTTCCAAATGAGCTTCGTTCTTTAGTTTTTCATTTTCGCTGACTAATACTTCAATCCACTCTTTAATTTGATTATCTGTTAAAATAATATATAATGAACTATTAAAGAATTGGACGAATCTTGAGCAATGAAATCATTAATATATTATTTTCTTTTTTTTAGAAGCGTTGCTTTAACATATGCATCCCTGCAGAGGGAACTAGTTGAATTTATACTTTTTGGCACCACCCGTTTGCTGGAGAAAAGTCACAGAGAAGCTCGTCTCATTTTCCTTAAACAACATAATAAACTAGTGAATTTTGGATAAATATTTTGTCCACAAATGAGAGTAACTAGAAATATTGGTTCTAATATAGGTAGTAGTCAGAAGGTAATTCCTTGTATTCACAAGAAAATGACTCCAAAAGTGAGTGGAAAGTTCTCTTCTTGCTTGGTAGGCTAGGTAAATTGGTGATGGGAGATTTCCTCAAAAAGTAAAATGAATCTTGGAGCTGGATTCAATATTCTTTATTTGGCAGGAGCTTGGAATAGTCTTTAAAAAATGGTCGTTTCTTGATCAAAGAATTCCTCCTTAGAGAAACGCAGACCAGATCTCATTTTAAATATACAACCCGTGAACATGCGATATTTTGACTTTCCACCTCGAATTAATTTTTATACATTTAATTAGTTCCAATAATATTAAATTTATTATTTCTACTTACATTAACATTATTTTATAGTAAAATTATTTTTATTTTAATCACTAATATCTACATATTACAGAAACAAACAAAACCATTACATTTGTTGTTTTCTTAACTCTATCTCTTATGGTTGCAACTGTCACCATTTCTTTTATTTAGGCGATCTAAACTATAAATGCCCTCTGTTTTCATCAATTAAACCCGATTTATATTAAATATATTGAAAAGATAAGATGGAAAGTACCATCTATAGACTTTGACATGAATTTTATATTTATTAACCAAAATTTACTATAGGCCACTCTATCTTTTTTCTTTATAAATTCGTTTTTCAGTTTCTTCATATACCGGTAATGGAAATAAAAATTATTTAGTTAGGTATTGGTAAAAATAAGCAATTGATTTAGAGAATGACAATAATTTGGAGAAATATATAAACGCTGGTTAATTATAATGCAAAAGTGAAGTATTTACAATTTGTGAACAGTGTTCCCTTTACAACACTTATCATTTTTATTCCCTTTACATTGAATGTTATTTTGGCTTACCGTGAACCTATTATAAGATTTTATAAGACTCCGAAGTTCTCATTTTTCTCTCGCTTTGGTTGTTTCATTCAATCTTTCAATGTAAGCACTCCATACTAATACATACGCCACATTTTTTATGCGATCTGGTAAAGCTTCGGACCCTAATTTCCCATCCTCCCAGTGAATCATGGCCAAGCAAATTTGGTCTCTATGAGTAAACTCGAGACAATGAAAATGACAACGTTGAGTGAATAGAGAATGTACAGAGGAATTAAATGATATACTATTGAAGTCTGCCCATAACTATGGATTGAGTCGCCAACTCAATCTAAGAACGTAAGCTAAAGGAAGTTCATGTGCTTATTTTAGAAATAAATAAAACGCGCTACTTTATGCGGACACTCAGTTCTTTTTCTACCGGGTATCCCAGAAAAAAGTTAACCGTACTTTGAATTAGTATAACTCAAAAACTATTGGAGACTTTTGGATCCTGCAAAAAGTGTTTTATTTACCAACTATTTATCTGTCGATTCTATAAATATCATTAAATTTCATTTTAGGATTTTGATACACTAATGGGTTTAGTGAAGGCTATCAAAAATATGTTTGCGCAAGGAAGGAAAATAATGAAACGAAGCCTAGGAATGCTAGGCCACCGTGCACTTTCAAGAGAAGCGTATGAAGCCTAGGTAGCCTAGGTCACTGTGCAATTCTTCAAGCAAAGCCTAAGCCATTTTAGAGTGTTTTTCAGCCACGCTGTGCTATGGTCTCGTCATTATTGTTTACTAAGCAAATCAAAGCGTTTCTGTGTAAAAGTTTACTTCCATAGAACCTTTTTAATCATGTAAAAGATCAACGCGCATTTCCAAACTTTATTAAGACTGGCAGTATTAAACAAGTACAAGATTCATTGGAACAACGTTTTCCAGGTAGGCACCCACCAAGCAAGCCCACAATCGGGAAAAATGTTCACAAATACCAACATGAAGGAACATGCTTAAATCTAAACAATGGTCGTTCGGGTCGTATGAGAATAACAGAAAATATCGGAAATGTTCCGATGACACTTCTTCAAAGTCCACATGTATCAGTCAGAAAGAATGGGTTGCAATTGTCAAACTCATCATTTAACTACATTATTAAACATGACTTAAAATGGCATCCCTATAAGATGCATGCAAGACACCAGCTTCTTGAAACTGATTTTCCTCGTCGTAGACATGATGAGGCAGCCTTTTTCCTGAATGGAAAGGTAAATAGCCATAACATTCGGCAGTATGCACCGCTGACCCCGCCCCCCCCCCCTCCCACATTCAACTTTGACACACGTATTTGGCAGCAGAAAGTGTCTCTGTGGATCGGAATATGCGAGAATGGCTACCTTGTCGGCCCATTGTTTTACGAGAATAACTTGAATGGTGCTGCCTACTTGAGCATGATCCACGAAAGGATCTTTCCGGAACTCCGCCAGATTTACGGCAATCAATTCAATAGACTTTGGTGGATTCAAGACGGCGCACCAGCTCATAGGAAGCTTGATGTAAGGACAAAACTAAGAGAAACGTTTGACAACCGCATTATCGCGCTAAATCATGCAATTGATTGTCCCCCAAGATCCCCTGCTTAACACTGTGCGATTATTTCTTATGGGGATATCAAGAGAATAAAGTGTATTCTACTCCAGCACAAAGCATCAGCTAGTTAAGCGATAGTATCATACGTGAAGTCAATATACTTAAGGAAAATCACTAGTTAATCAAAAAGGTTGTTCAATCAATGCGATCAAAGTCGCAACTGTGCTTGGAAAAAAATGGAGGACATGTGGAAGGAAACGGTGCTTAGAAAATTAAAAAATGAATTTCTATTACCCATATGAAGCGGTGTTATTGTTAAAAATGGATTTAAATATATTTGTTGATATTAACTTCGAAGTTTCATTATTTTACTTCCTTGCGCAAACATATTTTTGATAGCTTCCACTAAACCCATTAATGTATTAATATCATAAAAGAGAATTTAATGAAATTTTCAGAATCAACAGATAAATAGTTGGTAAATTTGTTTTTTTTTGCAGGACTCTAAAATCTCCAATAGGTTTTGAGTTATACAAATTCAAAGTACGGTTAACTTTTTTCTGGGACACCTTGTATATACCCTAGGACACTCTCTAGGTTGATTGTTATGAATAATGTGCGGTTTGAGGGCGGTTTTTTTTTTTACAAGTAAACAGTAAAGAATAGGGTCATATTTAACGCTAACACTAATTTTAAGTTGACTAAAGAGACAGACTAAGTAGTGGTGACATGCTCAGAGCGTCTATAAACAAGCGCCGCTTGAACGCTTTCATATAAGGTACTGCGGTATTCTTTTCGAAAATATGACCCTAGTTATATCGATGAAGAATTTCATTATATTTATAATGACTTTCGCAAATTAGATTAGAGGAAGGACTTGATAAAGAGGCGTATTATAAAGCGAGAAAAGTTTATTGTGGGAATAGCGGCAGTAATAAATCTCATGATAAATTTATAAACTTTCCCGTTCCTATTTCTGAATCCCCCCGGAAATACAGCCGCGACCAAAGTTTTCGGACACCTCGGAAATTTTAGGAAATTATATAAATGGAGGGTGGTAAAGATTTTTATTTGTATTTTAATATGATTATATGGGTAAAATGAGGTGTCAACGAAATCCTTTGCGCCGACTGTCTGATGGGATTCAAGAATCCTCACACTACAGTCATGCCCAAAAGTTTTAAGAAAAAAAAAATATATATATATATATATATATTCTATTAGTTAATGTATTGGAGGTTTATTCAAATGTCAGCATTTCAAAAATGTGCATTCCTTCGCAGAATCTAAAATCGCGCTCGGTCCTATTCTTTTCATGTTCTACTTAATATAAACATTCTGGATTAGTTGACTTTTATGGGTGTCGTCGGCTATACTAATGTCTAGGCATTCCCACCGATTACAATCGGCTTGTATAGTGTTTAGCGCGCTTGCCCGGCAATTGCTGGGTCAGCAGGTCGATTCTCCGTCCGTCTTCTTTTAAGCTGACACTATTGACTACGAAGGTTACGGCCGTGACTGTGCCTGCCTGACCTCCCTCGAAGCAACATAGCTTGATAGGAGCCTGAAACCAGCAATCATGGTGGCTTGCCCTGGCTGACGTCCGCCAAAGAAACATAGCTTGATACGAGACTGAAAACAGCAAACTTTAACTTGTTTGAAATCGATTTTTCTTAGGTTTTTAGGTTTAAGGAACACGAATATGATGCTCAATACCGACGCAATCCACTTACTTTCTGGATAAAAGGTTTGCTTCATTTATAATTAATTTAATTCAATCCGATTAACGACAGGGCGTGTCTCCTTGTTTTGGAAATGCATAAAAATACTGAAAATTGAAGCGCCTAACGACGTCTGGCAATCGGTTATATGCGAACCCTAAGGTGATTATTTTCGAAATGGGGGCTTTGCCGCTCATACTGCCTTTAATGGTGGGAAGTACATCCCTTATCGCCTCGCTATTTCTAATAAAGTCGTAATATACAAATTCGAAAGCCTAGCATTTGGTTCTAATTCATTGGCGGTTGCCAAACGTCGGTAGGACTTTTTTTGTTTTGTTTTATACGGTGCGCTCTGGGCAGGGCAATCGGATTGAATTAAATTAATTCTAAATAAAGCAAACCTTTTTCTCCACAAAGTAAGTGAATTTACCCGGTAGTCACCTAACCTCATTAAGCATGTAAAGTAAAAACAGCTAGAAATGGGCGATGAGACAAAAATAAAAATATATCCATTTTTTTTATATTTTTCCACAGCAAATGTACAGCAGGATGGTGCTAAATTCTTGCCACCCCTACCAAGAAATAATAAGAACAGTATAGTAATATCAACACACGTGAAATCTAAAACTAAAACTATTTGAAATAGAAAGGCTTGTCTTCCCTACCGAAAAGTAATAAGAACAATAAAATAATATCAAACACACGTGAAATATAAAAATAAAACATTATTTCAAATAAAAAATTAAAACGATATTTACAGGGGGTGACAAGACTTTTGGACCACCCCATATATTAATTATTCTGGTCACCCTTTTAATGTTTCTGGTCATAAATGCCACCATTTCAATCCCAATTCCTGTATAATTTTTCTGGGCAAACTTATCTATTGACTCCCATGACAATATATTCATGTTAATTAGGATAATGTTGGTAGGCGAAGGTCGGTTAGGTTAGGATAGGTTAAGATTGATTTGGTTGCTTAAATTAGTGTTGGGCAAGTTGGGTTCAGTAGAGGTTGGTTAGTTCATTTTTTTAATATTTTAACTCAGCTTAAACCACGACTCATTTACTTATAAAAGTTATTTTAGCAAAGTTATTCTTTATTTTAAGCCCATAGAATTCGCCGATTATTTTAAGATACTGGTTTTGCAAATTTCCTCCATCCCTCCTAATCCCGGATTTCTCACGATTCTTTTATGATTTGGGAGGCAAAACTCAAACTTTGAAAAAAAAAAAAGGCCAACTAAGGATTTGTGAGGAAAATGATTTTCAAATTTGAAATAATCAGACCAAAAGCATGAGAAATCCAAATTGTATGCTTAAATGAGTTTTGGTCGAAAGAGCAAATTTACCATCAACCTTATCTTTAAATTTACCTAGGATTGTAAAATATTGCAAGATACTAAGATTTTATACGATAAATTTAAATTCGGCTTGAACCTATCTAAATGGGTCTAAAAGCAATTTTTAAGAAAATTAACCGGGTGATGCATGGCTTCTTACAACAACAAATCACCAGACAAATATTTGGATAACAGAAATAAATAATTTGCTAAAGAACATCTGAAGGGAAGAAGAACTTTGTCAATCTGACCTAAAATTTCTAGGCCTACATAGTCAACTAAATATACTTACCCAAATCATTCATATTAAAACTATCTTTAATTACATCAATCATTTGCAGAGGAGGGCTTCCAAATATTCCATCATTGCAATTCATATTTAATTATCCTTTCAGAAATGTTTCATAAGAATTGGTAAATTTGTGATATTTAAGACTGCTGCATATACCCTAGCGAGCGCTATACGTTTTGAAAGAATATCACTCCTGATAATTAGATAACTTTTTTTCACCTTATTTATGGTTCTTGGATTGAAGGAAGGGATAAATCATCAGTTCACAAACAGTGTGCTACATTTTTAATATGTAAATTAAGATGTCAGTCTAAAAAAATGGCCCGAAAACAGTATAAGAAGGAAGGTGCTTAACAAACGAGGAAATTTTCACTAATGGAAATGATGCAGGAAGAAATAAATAGGGCAAATAGAAAATTGTATACATAGTTTTGTCTGGTAAATAAACACTAATATTCTTGTAATTATGAGATTTATGGGTACTGAAATTTGTCTGGTAAATAAACAGTTATTCTTGTAATTATGAGAACTACGGGTATGGAAATTCGGTGGATTTATTTATAATGCTATGCGTAGGCTAAGTAGAGCTTAGCACCTAGCCTACACAAACGTCAGGTTTGGCTTTGAAGTTTTCTCGCAATCGTGGGAAAGGCATCCTGATGTAGCCTTGCTACAACTGAAACCTAGAGGAGCGCACCCTCCTGCCCCATTACCACAAAAGAAATTGGTGCTCTCTCTCGGGTTGTTAAATTTTCTTAAAAAAAACAAACAAAAACCCATTTTTATTGCATCACAAAATGCATCTTTCTAATATACCGTCAGTAGTGGTATTGTTACCAGTATTATGGTTAACAAGTGAAGTTTTAATTTCACAGTTTGTAATCCTATAGATATAAGCTGGAGAGCAAACAAAAATATAATTTCCAATGCCATTTGTTGTGGCCTACCTAATTATTTTATGTTCTTTGGATAATTTAAGTTTTATGCTCACTATTGTGGAAAGTTTACAAGTGAAAAGCAGCTTTTTCTCACAATAAACAATTTGTCCTTTTCAACTGTGATTTTCTTGGAAAATCTATTAAATATACACTGAATTAACCGACTCTTAGATGATGAAGACCATCTTCATTAACTTAAGATCAAATGCGAAGGTCAAACTTTTCTAATTTGTCTTAATATAATATTTTTTATTCACATGCACGATTCAGAAGAAAGACACAAAATGCACGTTGGAGGGAAGATGGAGGCCAGCGGTTGGACCAGAGAGGATAGACGTCAGTTTATAGCCTCCAAATACTCGTAGACTGCAGAAACACTCAAAGTAATCCTCTAATTAGTGTCAAGTCTTGTATAAAATATTTTTTTATGAGACCCAGACATAGTTATTTACGGGGAATGCTTCTATTGCTGAAGGATCAACAAGTTTATTGACTTTTCTTTCAGGCCCCGATAATTATCATTATCTCACCGCACTCATGGGATGCGTCGGTAAAGAGCCGGATGAACACCTTCTGCTCTCTCTATTGTCTGATGCCTCGCTCCATGGATTACATTTTGTTAATGGCATCTCAGCAATATCACTGGCTAAGAACAGTGTAGAATATCCCGCCTTTTACAACATGAGTAGGGAAAGAGAGCAAACGGGAAATGATAGTTTTAATAATTTTTCCATCAATTTTCGACGAAACCATCTTACTGGGAAGAAGATACATTAACATAAAGAGAAATATTCTAATTTTGATCCAATGGGAAATTCCTGATTTCAAGTGTTTGTTGTCCATTTCGGGAAAGAATAATAATTAAATATTAAAAGTCCTTTCTAATTATCCAATTTCAATGGTATTTTTGTTATGTAAGGGAATCGCACTGGTATGCAATATATCCATTTTATTTTAATTTTAAGATGTAAAAAGGATGACCACCAATGAAGAAATCCTAGCAGAACACATCTACCAGGGTTGAATCAAATACTGATTTCTATAAGTCAAATACAAATACTTTTATTTCTGAATCTAAAAATACAAATACAAGTACTGGTTCAAAAAATACAAATAAAATTACTCCTATTCCAGATTTCAAAAATACAAATAAAAATACTCTTGAAATTATACAAAAAACATAAAGATACTTTTTTTTCACTCATGTTTACATTTTACATATCATAATTGCATTTAATATCATTAATGCCCGGAAGGTTTCCGGGCCGAGTTTTGCTCGCTCAGGAGTGTAAAAATTGCCGGCTTTGCTGAACTCCCTCTCAGATAGTGCCGACGTAGCACAACACCCTAGAATATTCTTGGCGAAATACTTCAAAATTTTGAAGCTTTTTGTATCACGCCAGTACCTCAGTGGGTTTATATCAAAAGGCAGGACACCTTCTCCTAGGTACGTTTCAAGTTCTGCCATCACCACTGTAGTGTCGTTTGTTGATGCACTTGTCATCATTTGCCCAGCTGGAAACATGTAGGAAAAAAGACGAGGTCGTTTTGCACTCACGCTAGCCTCGTCTTGATTCATGCTCATGGAGACGAAAGGGTCACTCTCTTGAATTACTTTCTTATTCAAGGTTAATTGAGTTGACTCGGAAAGAATTAAGTCCACAATCCACGAAACCTTTTCCTTTTGCATTTACTTACATGGCATCCATGCCAGCTTAAACCTGGGGTCCATGAGAGCTGCGGCAATGACATCAGTCCTCTCAAGAAATGAATGCAACCTCTTCTTGATAGAATACTGTAGTGTATTTGCCAAATTGAAGCAGTAGATCAGTTTACTTTCAGTGAATAGTTTGAGGCTGTGCTCAAGGCCAAGTACAACTGGTGCAACGCAAGAAAGTGTAACCATGTTTTCTCCTTCCATTTGCGTCATCGCCTCTTGGAACGGTTCCAAAACTTGTATCACTTCTTTCAGCATTGCGATTTTCATTCCTTTCAACTCCTCTACAGTTCAGGTCGATTCTAGGAGATGAATAGCTGGGTTGACTCCGTCGGTTTCCTTGAGAACTGACTTAAGCATTGTCAGTTGAGAGTTCCATCTATTAGCCTTGGCAGACAGCAGTGGAACCTCAATCTTTTCCAAGAACGGTGCTGCCACAGTAGATCTACGTATTACAGCTACAATACTACATCACTTATGTATCGCAGTTGCAATTGCACTGTTTCTGACACAGGGATCATTAAAGGCATCTCCAATGCAGAGTTGTTGTGTGTCTGCAAAACAACTGGACCGGTCCGGTGGAAGAAGGGCAACCACCTCATTCAGATCAAGTTCTTCTTCCAAAATATCAAGGTCAGTGGTGTCTTCATTTTCACCGCTACTTTCATTCCTTACTTCATTTCCATATAATCCTGGTAGACAGACATAAAATGCTCTCACCATAGACGCGGCATTGTCTGCAACCACCTTCCTCACCTTGCCACGAATTCCGAATTTAGTGACTATATCCCCATATGCTGTAGTGATGTTCACAGCTGTATGTCGTTCTATAAACTGATCGTAAGTAATGACGCGCGACTTTAGCTCCCATGATGAGTTGATGAAGTGTACAGTGACAGCAAGAAACGATATCATTTTCCGATTCGTCCAGAGGTCCAATGTCAGGTGCATACGATTGAAATGTTCGAATTCTGTCATCAATTGCGACTCGATGTCTTTCGCTCTCTGCAGAAGTAAACTGTTTCTAAGTGTGGCTCTGCTTGGAAACACGAAGCATGGTTCTGCTTCGTGCAAAAGAGCTCTAAAAGTCTTACTTTCAACAATACTCAAAGGCAGTTGGTTACATGCGATGGAGTCTAAGAGTTTTTTTACTATATACCGTTCTTTGATGTAATTAGCGTAAATAAAATTCTCTTGTGCAGGGTTGACTTTGAAGAACGAGGTCATTTTGGTCTGTGAGTGTGACGCAGAGCTCTCACGCTTCTTCTTTTCCTCTGCAGCTCTCAAGGTCTCATATTCATCATACTGAACTTTGTGAACTCTTCTGAGGTGGACAACTAGGTTAGATGTTGCCTTCGTTGTTGCCGAATACGACCTTTTGCACTGAAAACAGTCGGCTATGAGATTCTTGTCAGTACACTTGACATTGACAGAATAAAACTTTGCCAGTGCAGCTGATAGGGGAGGTATTTGTACGTACTCCCGGACCTCCTCACCCCCTATTGAAGGGTCATCTGGTGTAACAACGTCTTCGTTATCCATCTGCAAAGTGAAAATAGAGAAGTGAGAAGCAATTAAAGTTCACGTAATGATTATTTAGTAGAGTCAAATATTGTAGATTCAGATTTTATATATTTACTGGGTTTTTTTCATGTCTCAATTCAATAAAAGATTATATAATAATTCTGAGCTATATTTAAGTTAAATTTTAAATTTGGGTTATATTTTAATTCCTATATTATTATAAATAAACACATATATTTCTTTTCGTTTAAATTTACCTTATCATAAATCATATATCCGAGTACTAAAACAGAATGTTAAGAAAAAACAACTAAAAATAAAATTGAAACATCACAGTAGTAAAGAAACAAACGTATAAAGTGATTAATAACAAATATAAACAAACAAGAGCACTTTAAAAAAAAATAAAACATTAAGTAAAAAAAAAACCCCAAATAACAACAAAATCAAATCAACCAAAGAAAATAATGATACTAAAGTGGCTAAAAAAAACACAAACCTAATGGATTAAAAGTAACTTAAAAATATATACAAATATGTGTGAAAAGGAAAAAAAAGATGGAAAAACCTGTTGATTATTAAATTTAACTAGTACTTTAAGTCATTACCCTTAAAATTAAACTTAATAAAAGAGAAACAGAAAGATAAATCAATGAGTTAACCCAAGAGAATATCTCTTTCAAAATTAAACATTCAATTAACACACATAATATTATTATGTCTGTCATTATTATCATAATAAACCCACCGAACAAGAGAGAGAGAGAGAGAGTATCCTTTACACAGCACTATTCAAATAAAGACTGAATGAAAGTTGCTTGCTTGCTTGCTTTTGTGTATAGAAAGAACAGAGAGGGACCGCTGTATGCAATACGGCAGTCAGGTAGTCAGAGAGGAGCGTTGCGGAAAACATTTATGAAAAGGACAGCGAGAGTAGATAGGTCGGTGGCTATACACCGATGCGATGTGTTGTTGTGAGGGCGTAGGTTATGTGGTATTGACTGGGCGAGGGTTGGGGGTAAGTCAGGCGGGGGAGGCTGACTGCTCATCCGGAAACGCGTTATTCATGATGCCTATTGGTTTATGCGAAGAACGGTACGGGCGGCGGGTGTTCGTGGGCCGCGGGATATCGCGGCGCCATCGCGTACCTTCTTACGTGTAGCGAGGTGTAAAGGGGGTCTGTGGTGAGTTTGTCGAGTTGTTTGGTGAGTCTTGTATGAGCGTAAGTGTTGAGAGGAGCTAGTTTGTTGTTGTTGTGTAGTGCGTCCATTCTCGATTACCGCGGCGAACGGCAAGCGTGCTTCAGAGCAGAGTTCTGAATGCACTGAGCCTTTCGCTTCCACATGTCGCTCGCAGCTACGAGCGACAGTGGGGCGTACGTGAGAATGGGACGCACGAGTGCTTTGTATACGTGTAGTTTTAGTTTTTTACTCGCTGGGTAGAACCTACCCAGCGATGCGTTTGTGCGTGAGGCTCTTGCTTGTATTATGTTTTGGTGTAAATTGAACTTGAGGGATTTGTCGAATGTTACCCCCAGGATTTTGGTGCGCTGTGTGTATGCGAGCCTTGTTGGGTTTTGGTGGATCATGTCTGGTGTGTGTGAGTAGATTTGTAGGTTGTGCATGAAGTGATCTCTAGCGCCGTAGAGTGTCATCTGTGTCTTCTGAGGATTCGTGGCAATCAGCCATTTATCCTCGTAATCTGTCTTCTCGTCTAGTATTCTTGGGCGTGGAGCGCGATTTCTTCGGGGGCTCGGCCGCTGACGAGAATGGTCTCGTCGTCGGCGTAGGCCACTATGTGTGTGTGAACACAGTTTTCTGGTGGGCATGGGGTGTCATTTGTGAACATAATGTAGAGTGTGGGTGCCAGTACGCTTTCTTGGGGAACGCGTGAGCGTGGTGTGAAGGGTCTTGATAGGGTGTTGTTGTATCTGATGTGGCAGCGCCGTCCAGTGAGGTAGTGCGAGAGGAGCCTTCTGGTGCAGAGAGGTAACTCCGTGTTGTTGGCGAGTTTCCAACGGAGTGCCACACCTTGTTAAAGGCCTTCTTCACGTCCTTACTGACGGAGAGAGTCTTTTGGTGTATCTGTCGTGAACGATGGTCACGACCGCCTGAGTGGACCTGCCTCTCCTGAACCCGTATTAATGGGGGGAGAACCAGTCCCTCTCCTCCAGGAACTTCCGTAGACGGCAGTTGACCATACGTTCAAGTATTTTGCCTAGGTGCTCTAATAGAGCAATAGGCCTGTAATTGTTTGGGTGTTTTGGGTCTTTGTGTTGTTTATGTAGGAGTATGTTGTGAGAGACTGAATATTTTGGGAAAGTTGCCTGAGGCTAGTGAGGCATTGAATAGATGTGTGAGTGTAGGGTATATGTCTGCGGGGAGGTTGTGTATGAGTGTAGCTGGTAGACCGGAGGGGCCGGGGGCTCGTTTTGGTGTCGTTTTATGTAGTGTTTTGTTTCCTCGACGGTGATTGGAGTGGTTAGTGTGGACGTGCAATCGAGCACCTCCATTCGTATCAGGGGGGCAGGCCTTAGCTCGTGAGCGTGAGCCCGACACCACTCCTGGATTTCCTGGAAGTGCTCCTGCGCATGTGGTTTTGGTGGGTTGTGCGTGTGCACTGTATCCCAATGGGACCTGAATGCGTCGAGGATGTCGTTAATGTGTGTGAGTGTGTGGTTGTTTATTTTGAGTGTAATTGGTCTGGATGGTTCAGTACCCAACATCCTTTTTACGTGCCGCCAGAAGAAGGAAGGGTCCATGCAACGGGTGTCGTCCGCAATGCGGACGACCTCACGCCACTGCTCGTTCCTATCTAGCTGCACGCAATGAAGGATGCGGGCACGTAGTTGGTTTATGTTGTGTTGTCGTGGGCCTCTGGTGTAGGGGTTATTGTACTGTGTGATAAGTCTCTGTGTGTGTATTGAGAATGTGAAGTGTTTTATGCAGGTGTAGTTTTTATGTGGTGAGTGTAGGTTACGTGCGGTGGTGATGGTGTCTAAAAGTGAGCACCAGTGGTGGTCTATTTGTCCTGGATTGGTGTCCTCCAGGTCGAGATTGTGTGGTGTGTTTGTGGATATGTGACTCCTGAATTCTGCCCAGTTTGTGTTCTTGTAGTCATATACCGGTGATGTGGGGATGAGTATGGGAGATGTGGATATGAGAAGGCATATCGGTATGTGGTCAGATAGTACGTGGGGACTGGGTGCTATGTGAGTGTAGAATCGTGTGGCATGGTCGTTGAGGAAGACCACATCCGGGGATGTGGTGCCTCCGTGCGGACCGAAGAACGTGGGGAAGGCCGGGCCTGTGTGCTCGCAGCGGTAACGCCGCAAGGCACCGGCCAAGTAACTACCTGCATCGTTCGTGTTGTTAGAAAGGAGTGTCGGGTGGAAAGCGTTGAGGTCCCCCGCGAAGAAGATGGGTAGGTTGTGGTTTGATAGGGCCCGGAGTGGGACTTCTAAGTTTAGCTGTATTCGTGGTGGTCTGTAGTGATTGTCCACTATTATGGGGCCAGAGCTTGTGTCAATTTTGCAGGCTAGAAAGGAGGTGTCATGTGTGTTGACGAGGGAGTTGCGTATGTTGCGCTTAACTAGGATCGCAGATCCTAGGTGCCGCGCCTGTGGGGATAGGCAGGTGTGGTAGCCTGCAATGGGAAGTCTGTTGTTGGGAGGGTGTAGGCTGGTGGAGTTCAGGAGTATTATGTCTGGTCTTTGTGTGTTGAGTACCCAGTTGGCGACCGTATGGCGAATACCGTGCCAGCTGCGTACGTTTAGCTGTATTAGGCTAGGTCGGCCTATTGTCGTGGGCGGAGTGCGCGGGAGGCTGACTTGCCTGGCATCGTCCCCCTCTCCTTGGTTATTGCCCAGGAGGCATGAGGAGCGAGTACCTTGACTCGTGTAGATGTTTGTTTAGTGTGGGTCATGGCGGTGTTGTTGGGTGGGGGAGCCGTAGTGGATGGAGAAGTGTGTTCTGTGGATGTCGAGGTGGTGGCTTTGGAGGGGATGGTGTCTTGGTAGAGGGAGTTTGTGGCGGAGGTGGGTGGCGTAGAGCTGGAGGATGAAGGGCTGGAAGTAGTTGGAGAGGTACAGATTATGAGAGGGGGGTGTCGGGGGAGAGAGGAGGTTGGGTCGGCGGAGGGGTGGAAGGAGGGGGGATTAAGGGGGAAGGAGTCGGAAGAGAAGGAGTGGAAGGAGGGGGGGGTTGAAGGGGAAGGAGTTGGAGGTGAAGGAGCGGAAGGAGGAGGAGTGGAGTGAGAAGGAGTAGAGTGAGAAGGGGTGGAGTGAGAAGGAGTGGGAGGGGGAGAAGTAGGGAGCGAAGGAGGAGTGGAGACGACAGGAGAGGGGGGGGTTGTATGTCCCGTGCCTGTGTGCGTGGATGGGGCTTTGGGGTGGGTTTTTTTGGATTGGCACGGGGTGTGGTGGATTGTGTGAGAGTGCGGGTTGGGGTGACGGTGGGAGCTGTGGGAGACGGGGCGGAGATGGGTGGGAGGGGGGTGGTGGCAGTGGAAGGTAGGCGGGGTTTTGATAGAGAGGTAGAAGAGGTGCGAGCAGGATAGGTGGTTGGGAGGGAGGCGGGAGCAGTGGCTAAGGAAGGTGCGGGGACAGGACCGGCGGCGGGGGGAGCGTGATGAGAGTGGGGGGGCAGTGGTTCCCTGCGGGCAGGGGTGTGTTCCCGACGGGGTGGGGAGGAGTGCGGGTCTGGATGTGTGTTCGTCTATTAGAGCGAACACCTTCTCAGGGAAGGTGATCTGCTCTATGCCATTGGAGGCGAATAGTGTGTTTAAAATCTTAGCGTATAGTCGAGGGTCGCCCCTCGACATGTCTTTAACCCCCGCTGAGAGCAGGGTGGCCAGGTGTAGTTTAGTTTTTGTGTTGTCGCTTATGTGGTGTGGGGTGGGGGTGGGTGTGTAGAGTGGGGTGGGGGTGAGAGTGTAGATTGGGGTGGGGGTGGTTGTGTGGTGTGTGGGTGTTGGTAGTAGTGGGGGTCTCTGAGTGTTGTGAGCTGGGGGGGGGGGGGGTGTGGGTGAGGTGTGGTTGCTGCAGAGGGGGTTAGAGCGTCTGGGGTAGGGCAGGGGGAGCAGGCAGCGTAGCGCCGGCAGCAGTGGCGAATGTTCTGGTGAGGGGAGGGGGGGCGGGGCGGAGTGTATGGTTGTGTGTGTATTTAGTTGTGGGTGCCGAATGGCCTCCACGGCGTCGTGTCGGGCCTTACTTAGGTCAGGGCACCTGGGGTTGACGGCGACGTGGTCGCCGCCACAGTTTGCACAGAGGGCTGTGGTGGAGGTGCAGGACGTGTAGTGGTGCCCCACTACACTGCACTTTGAGGTCGGCAGATTAGGTCGGCAGAGCATGTGCTGGTGTTGTTTCCGGTCTTGTAGCACCGGTGGCATTGTGTGGGTCTAATATTGGGTTGTTCTTCGATGTATTGTGGGTTTGTGAGGGTGCCGCAGACCTTGATACCTTGGTCTAGCAGCATGTTCTTTGTGGTGTCGCTGGACAGTGTGATTACTGCCCAGTTCTTCGACCTGTTGAAGTATAGGTCCTTGATGACCTCCTCCCCGTACTCCTGTCGGAGATGTGAGCGGAGGTCCTCGTTCGTGAAGGCCAACCACAAAGGGTTGGTCCTTGTCACTCGAATCTGGTATCTCTTTAGGATACCGTCAGCGAGTCTTGTTTTCAGGTTATGTGTGTTGAGTATGGTTGTGTTCTTCTCATGGAAGGTTAGCGCGTCCTCCTGTGAACGGAAGACGAGCTTGTGGCCTGTGCGAAGTTTAATAATGTTGGTGATTGGGGTGTCGTGAGTGGCGGCTAGGCTCAGCAGCGTGTAGTGGTCGACTGTGGCGGGTGATGATTCGGTGGTATGTGTCAGTATCAAGTGGGAGGTGTTTGCCATTTTTACTATTACTTTACGCTTTTCTTTTGGTTTGGGTGGACCCCCGCCCAGCCGATGAGGACCCCGTGAACATGACTCGGATGTGGTGAAGGGTGATGGATGGTTTTATGGACCTGGTTGGGCTCCTCAGAGGGTGTAAAAACATGGCGGACTTGATGATGACTGAAGCCAGAATCAACTGACTCCAGTCGGGGTGCCACCCCCTCTATTGGGTTTTGGTTATTTAACAGTTACGTCCGACATCTCACAGAGACGGAAGAGTCTCCCTCTGTGGTCCTGGACGGTGGCCGCAGGGTAGGTTGTTATGCCTCCCCACGTTTGTAACTGAATCCCAAACCAGGTTGCTTCTTCCTCTGGGTTCCGCAGCGGAGTAAGCCTCAGACCTCCTTTCATCAGAGTTTTCAATTATGCCTTTTCTAAGTAGAACAGCATAGTTGCAACGAAGTTTTATGTGTAGAGTCACGTTCACGGAGCCAGACATCACGGCGGAGCAAGCAGTGATGGGGGGGGGGTAGCACATCATATCAGGATGACGCGCATGGGAAATAAAGGAATATTTATTCGGGGGGGCAGGGGGGTGACTGAAGGTCGTATTTAGGTCCGGGGGGTATCTTGTAGGTTGATGAAATCGTCTAGTCCTCGGAATCGGTGGTGAACGGGAGTGGTCTTGGAGGTGACTTACCCTCGACTTTTCCTCCTTTTCAGGCTAAGACTTCTCTTAGATCAAAGTGTTCACGTAGAAAATCAGATGATCTATGTGTGTCGAATAAAAGTACGCCGTTCACGCACTTTATAAACTCTACAGTTTTTGCGCCGAACATTCCTGAACGTTCGAGAATGTTCTAGAAAACTCTCACGCGTTTTCGCGACGCACGCACTCCGTGCGTACCAGATATAACCGGTTTTATAATATCGTAAATCATGGTTTTCTCTCTCTCCCTCTATCTCCCAACTCTCGCTCCCCCTCTCCCCTCTCCTCTGGTCGCAACCTCTAGTGGTCCACTTAAGCAAGAAGAAAAGGAAGAGAAAAATGAAAAGGAAAGGACAGGGAAAGGGAGTTGTTGCAGCAGCCACAGGTGAATCGGCAACACCCTTAGTAGGCCCAGAACATAAGAAAAGAAGGAGACTGCAAAAGACCATTCATGGCCTACACTTGGCAGCTCAGGGAGCACGAAGGAGAAAGCAACGCATCCGAACCGATTTGCGCTGGGGTAAATGGGGAAGTGCAAGGCGTGGTGGTGGGGGACTCTCAGGCCCGAAGCCTAAAGAGCCACTTTGTAGAAGGTTATGGATACAGATGGGAGGTCTGATGCTTTCTAGGTCGGGGCAACGAGGCACTCGGGAGGGAAGTCGAGAGGGTGAAGATTCCCTCTAGGAACTGTATACTCCTCTAGATGGTGAGTGGGAACGATCTCTTTCTCAGAGAGGGAGGGGTCGGTAACACTGAAGCTATCCTGATGAATGCAATGGTGACTGCGGATGATCTTCGCGCTAAGACCGACCGGGGGTGTTAGTAGGGATGATTGTACCCCGAAAGTTTGCGAATGTGCACGCAACTAGCAAACTTCTGGGTAATTGTGTTTTTATGGCACCTATGTGCAATGATAGGCGTCAAATTCTTGGATCAGTTTGATTGGTTCTTTGGATGTGACGACCTGATGAGGGCGGCACGGGCATTACCGGTAGAGCGCTTGGGAGATAGAACTGGGTTAGGAGGGGAAAGCGTGTGGACCCTTTCACTGGTGAACCAAACCCATCTCGAGCGGAGGGGAGGCTTATAAAGAACTCTGCCGCCGAGGAGGAACCGGGCTCCCATGAGGAGAGGGGCAGGGTTGGAGCTTAGGGAGATAAACGTCGGTTTATCTCCCCTAACCATGGTTACAAGTGGATTTGCCCCCATTCCAGAGTAGTATTTGCGGGAACTATCTACTTCTCGTATAAGATCTGCGCAAACATGGAACCGTCTTCCGGTTGAGGTGGCGAATAGTTCGTTTATGGAAAGATTCAAATCTAGACTGGACATTGTAATCCATGAATATGTGTAGAACGTAGATTATAGAAACAAGTAAAATAGGTTTCAGCTATACTATTATAATTTCCTGATTGTGATCCTTTTTCCGTTTTCTGTGCCTGCAAAAGCGGGTGGGAGAGGTGGGAGGAAAAAACCCTCGTCTGTGTTATGCCTCCTCTTACCTTATAGGTTAGGGCCTTCCCAAAATAGCACCTTCACGGTATGGACAGCAATGTCCTTTGAGATACAACTTTTCCTTGAGACTCTTTGTGACTCTCCCCCTCTCTACCCATCTCTCTCCCCTTCTACCCCTTCGATCCCCCTCCCCCAACCCTCTCCACCCTCTATCTCTCCTCCCCCGCTACCACTCTCGTCCTCTCCTTCCATATCCCCCTCTTTCCACCTATATCTCCACCTCCCATTCTATCCCCCTCCACTCTATTCCCCTCTCCTCCACTTCGCCCCCTTACAAAAGGATATCCAAAACAAGATAGAAAATATCTTCTCCCCTCTCCCCCACTCTCTGCCCCCTCTTCTCTAATCTCTCCCCTCCCCCTATTACCTCAATCCCTCCCCACCCCTACAAAAGGACATCTAAATCAAGAGAAAAAAAATCCCGTTCCTACAATATAGATTATATGTCAATAAGACACGCAATCTGTTTCTGTGACACAACGTGTTCATTCATAACTAACGGTCAGTCACGCGTGAGCGTAAACTGCCGAGCACGAACGGTGAAACGTTTACTCATTTTAAGAATATTATATGATAGGGAGAGTGCGCACCTCTCTTGAATCTGCCTTCAATCTAAAAGTAATAATAATCAGCATGTAAACATATTTTTGTGTCACAATATAAGAATTTCAAACAATGGTCATCTGTATCTCCTTGCGACAGGACATTTTATCCCGGGCAACGAGGGGTATCTCTGTTATTATAATATATATATATATATATATATATATATATATATATATATATATATATATATATATATATACAGAGGTAGCCAAATTATTAGAGCCACAATAATAAAATTGCAAATTTTTTCAGCCTGTTATATGGACAACTATTCAAAACTGGTTGACAAATCTTTCTATGAGACGAGACTAATGTGTTTCTCTAAGTAATGCATGAATTTCGCCCTTCTTTTTAGTTTAGCTTTACCCATTTTATAAGAAAACACCAACTATTAATCAATTTCTTTGTGAAAAAGAAATATAAAATTATTAATGTCACAATCACTTCTCAAACACCTATAAACATATATAAATATGTAGTTAACCAATCTGTAATATCAACTTTCACGAATAACTGATGATAACAGCGCAAATAACCCCCCACTCTCACTGCCACATGCGCACTGAGCTTGGCGGAGCAGCCGTGATTTGGATACTACTCACTACTCTCACCCCCTCTTTGACTAACAGATTGCATATCTTATCGCCCCAAATGACTACCGTCATATATATATATATATATATATATATATATATATATATATATATATATATATATATATATATATATATATATATATATATATATATATATATCGAGAATTATTTACAATTGCGCAATCATAATTATGGGAGGCTAAAATGTTGTAGCTAACTAAACTCTTCATCAAGCCCTCGAAAGGAGCTTTTCTTACATCACGAGAGGGTAACGCATAAGGCAGCCTTTCTAACGCAAACCCGCCAAATTCGTATCAATTAGCTACTTTGATTGTTATTCTTGCTTTTGAATAGAATGTAAAATTTACTTTTACCATTCTAGCAAATAATTCTCGGCCTTATAAATCAATAATTATTTGCAATTGCATAATCATAATTAATTTTGCGTTAGCTAGAAATGATTGATATGCCTACAACTTTCAAGACCAATTATTTAATTCTCACATAACTAAATACTTATATACAAATTTATCATTCTAATAGTGACCTAATATAACGTGTAAAATTAGTTCATTCTATTATCCAACTTATTAGTTACTACTTAAAAATAAGATATACTCTAGGGAAATAAATGCCTAATCATATTAAATATATTTCATACACTATTAAAACGAGTGTTATCATCCTATTTTTTTCCGAAATGAACAGTGGCCATTACTTTAGTATTTTATATATATATATATATATATATATATATATATATATATATATATATATATATATATATATATATATATATTTAATTTAATCGAGCTTGTTGGATGTGAACTCATCTACGTTTTTTTTTGGCTGACATAATAAAGCATTTTGTAAGCGATCTACTAGTTAGAATGGTGGCTTAGATTAGAGTTTGCACGCTTCATGTTGCAAGAGCTAAGTAAATGTACGCGCTTAGCCATCGATTCATACAAACCCTAATCGCTTTGACCACTGCAGTCTAAATGGTGGGCTATTTCCAAAATATATATATATGCCTAAGTCTACGTGAACCCAATTTTTGTAATTAAATGAAAAAAAAAATTCAAAGTACTCAGAGAGTTGAAGTTCTTTGTTTATTTTATTTGGTTTGGCTCTGAGTCCACGGCTATTCCATTGAAGAAATATATTCCCAGACAGACCTCGGAGGAGATGCCATAGTCCTCTTTGATGGAAAGACCCTCCAAGGAGTGGCCGTACGTTTCTCTCAGGCAGAACTCGGGGGATTGTTAACAGCATAAGGCGCTCTTGTTTTCGGTGATTTCTCTTGGGAGTTTTGGCTCGCCATGTGAGTCTTTTTCTTCATCTGCTTCAAAACATTTACCGGACGGGAAAATTCGGAGCAAGGGCCTCCGCGACACCCCCCTCGTCCAGATTTTGGTGGGGGCGTGGGAGCCGAAGCTCCTTTAGTGTTGTCCTCCTTTGTTTTAGGAGGGAGGGGGCAGCCTTAGGACTCTTGGAAGACAGTCTTACGACCACCTTTAGAAGGGTTTCCTGTGAGTCTAACGACTCGGGGGCGAGCTGCCGTTTCGCCTTACGGTGAATGGTACTGCGTCGAAGAGAGTCGGTATGCATCCTGAACGGCCACGATCTTCTCTCGATACGCGCCACATTACTTCGAGGAATTTGGGTGTGGTTCTCCACAATTGACACACCTGGCCATACACGATAAGGCTTTAGTGTGTACGGCCATGGATATACTCCCAGAGACTTCAGGTAAATCTGGCTTTGCACGTCTGCACGAGCGATTCGTATGGCCAAAGAGCTTGTAATAGTAGCCCCTCCGCGGCAGTGGTACGAATGACTTAACACGTTACCGATACCAATCAGAAGGCACTCACTAAGGGAGCCTGTCACGATCGACCGTGACGAAGAGTGCAATGTCACATTTACCGGCGAGCCATTGAGTTTCCGAAGAGCACTAATATTGGCCCACTCGGAACAGTCGGTCGGATTCGCCAGAAGGCTCCCATTCATGAAATTGGTGACCTTCGGCTTTCTATTAGGGCATTTTAACTAATGGTATTCTCTGATGGAATCATGTTCCATCAGGAACTGCGAAACAACAAACGCAAAGTCGTATTTTTGGAATTCGAGATAAAATGAATCTCCATCTCCGTGGACACACAAAGTTAACCCAGAGTAGAGGATACTCCACCCAAACAACACCATTAGCTAATGGTAGGCCACGCCCACGGTGTGCGACACCGAGTATACTATCTTGGCTAGACCAAGAGGGACAGTTTTACAGTAAGTAAAACAATGGACTAACAGAACGAACAACGTGCGAAATATGGAGATACAGAAACCATCGTAATCACCATCAAGCCTATTGTCAACTTAAAAAGAAGTAGACCTAGCGAACACCAGCCCCGCCCCCCGCCCCCCGCCCCCCACCTTTCAACGAAGCGGCCGTTAGAATAGTAAGGAGCTCATTTCTACGCACCGGACTATTGCAAGCAACCTGGATGAGCTAAGATGTACCGCTATAGGTGGACGAAGGTTGAGACCAACTCGGTAAACGTTTGTCCGGTTTCTATAGACAAACACAGCGCCCATCATTGCAGCTCAAAAGGACAACACTGGATTAAGAGGAACTCAACATATGAACTCATGCCATTCATTCGACACAGTGTTCGAAAATTAATAATAATAATAGTGCTTTAAAAAACCCCAGAGTGAATAAGTTTAATAGCGTAAATTCAGTGCTTATTTAATTTAAAAATGCGTAAACAGTAAAAATACAGTGTACGGTGGTAAGAAGAATAATATTCATTTTGTTAGACCAAAGCAAGTGTATAAAATGTGTAATTATTAATTTAAAGTTTACTCCGTATTTTTAGGTTCCGCCTAGTTTTAGAGAACTGGTGTGATGCATATACACAAATTAATGTATATAAACAAAAAATAGCCTTTGTTCGCGATTAGTACCTGCAGCTCGGGCATAGAAACACTCAAATCGTAACGATTGCTTGGCATTACATAATTTAAACAAAGAATCTCAGGATTGCTGACACCTTTAAAACTTGTTTTGTAGTCAAGCATAAAACAATGGAATAAGAAGAAAGTAAATATAATGTTGTGGTGCGCGTGTACAAAGCTGTATGCATAAATAGAATAAGAAAATAATAAAGTGGCACGCACATTCACGCACACAAATATTTTTCGCATTAAAGAGCTGGAGCTCCCAATATAGCAATGCCCTCTGGCATTCGTATAAAATACTACATGTATCAATATTCCATTGCATCAATTTAAATATTACCATTACCTAATATAATTTTAACGTAATGTATGTACCCTGTGCATAAATATTAGCATACTTTCCTTTTTAAATTCAATGTAAAAATATCCATTTATTTTCCCATTTAATTTTCCCATGGACAAATTTATGGTAATGGTTTTCAATACCATAAAATGGTGCCCAGAATTTAATAATCTCCCGTCAATCAATAAATAACTTGAAACGTTAAAATAATTTTCGAACTCCGCGCGTCATTTGCATGCTATCCTCGTTAGCACAGCATTTTGATTCACGTGTTATCTTTAGCATCCTTCTTCCAATTGTCATAATTCATATCATTTTAATTTGATACTCTTCCCTATATACAACGAGTGGACAATTTCCTTTATTTCTCATAATTATTTTTCATTTCTTCACATTCCTGTGCTCGTAAATAATTTCCACACATAAACACACACACACACGTGCACACAACCACAGCTACTTCACTCACATCAACACATTCATTCAACCAGCACAAGTACACATAAAACATAGTCACTATGATGGAACAACCACAACAAATAAGGACATCTCTTAGCGGCCAACCCGATCATCATAACCAACCGACTGCCTTGAATCCCTATTTTACGCACAGTCGCATGCGTACCTCTCGCTTATCATCTACACATGTACACAAACTCGGTAGCGACTAGCATGGAACATCAGATGACCTCAGGCAACGGCCCAATCGAGCAAATAAGCGAAGCCCCTGCCCCAAATCCCCAACTCATCCAGAGGCACGCCCACGCCTACATCTCTCTTCCCGTGTACGATCCGGCAAACCCTATCGCATGGCTAGAGGCGTCAGCCCTCATCCTTAAGCCTTAGCATGTGACGGAAGAAGAGAAGATAGCTGCCGTCATCCAGCGCCTCCCCTTTTAGTATTTTTAAAGAATTCAGAGAGCTTTTATACTAGATGAGGGGCAAGCGGGCATTCTAGAACGCCTCAGGAGTGCATTTAATGCCAAGTTCGCCAGGTCCCAGGTTGACGACCTGAGAGAGCTCCTATCCATTCAGGAGATGGGAGATAGGAGCCCTTCGGAAATTCTAAAACATTTGAAGGCTCTTAGCAGGTTGGAAGGTGCACAAATCGAGCATCTTAACCCCCTCCTAACTGAGATCTTCATGAGGGGGGTCCCAGAGGGGATCAGTCCGTTAATTATTAACGAGGGAGATTCATCGATCGAGCAGCTCGCATCGGCCGCTGACAAGTTGTATAACAATCTTTATGTTCAATGGGGCAGCGGCCCGTTTAGTAACATTAACCCATCTAATAATTTATTTAATCCATCAATATCCCAGGTAAGGGGGAAGACGAGCTCATCTGACGACCGGGCCGAGCGTTTAGAGGTTCCATCATCTTTATCGAGGGACCTCGAGGCCTCAATACGGACGGTGGAGGCCGACATCCAGAGGTTAATGTTTCAACGGGGGTCACGGAGCGAGTACAGGCACGGAGTTGACAATCAGAGGCGCAGGCCCCGTTCAGGTTCACGGAAGAGAAACCAACGAGGGCATCTCAATGCGAGAGTCATCAAATTTCTCAATCTTCTTCCGTCTCTTCTCATCATCTTCCACACAATCAGGGCCTATGCTGGTACCATGAAAGATACGGTCACAACGCTGTACACTGTACACAGCCTTGTAACTACCGTTATGCTCCTTCACATACTGCGACAAGTAGTTTCCCGAAGCATAACGTTTCCTTTTCCTCTCAACCAACTCAGTGGTGCTGGTATCATAACAAATATTGTGCACAAGCCGTAAAATGTTTACAGTTTTGCACATATTTACAACCGGTAGCTCCACCTCCACCTAATCTCAACTCTCCACTCCGCGCACATCAAGCTTCATCTCAAAACTCCTCTAATCTTCACTTTTCATCACCAAACTCTCCAAATCTTCATTCCTCAAATTCTCCAGTTTTCTCACTACACCCAACTCAACCACTTTCTCCAAATCATTAAAATTCAATTTCCCAACCTTCAAATTCTCGCATTACTGTCACTTCAGCCTCTCAATCGCATCCTTTAAACTAACAACTCAAGGGATAAACGATAAACTGGTCAACATCTACTACCTACACCTCACTTCACTTATTCAGGTAGGTGCTCACTTTTGCATTTTGACCCACACTCAATCCTCACTTCATATCGTACCAATTCATTCAGCACTCATACAGTGCTATGGCAACACACCAGCAATTCATTCGGCACTCATACTGTGATGGCAACACGCCATCATTTCATTCAGCACTCATACAGTGCTATGTGAACACGCCATCAATCCATTCGGCACTCATACAGTGCTCTGGCAACACGCCATCAATTCACTCAGCACTCATAGTGCTATGGCAACACTCTATCATTTCATTCAGAACTCATAGATTGCTATGGCAACACGCCATCAATTAATTCGGCACTCATACAGTGCTATGGCAACACGCCATCATTTCATTTAGCACTCATACAGTGCTATAGCAACACGCCACCGACTCATCAGCATTCACACAGTGCTATGGCAACACGCCATCAATCCATTCAGCACTCACACAAACTATTGCAATATGCCATCACTTCCCCCCACACACAGCTATGACAACACGTCATCAATTCTCTCGCACTCACATAGTGCTATGGCAACACGCCATAAACCCGCGTATATAGAAAATGTTCACCTTTACCTTCTACTTCTTCTTCCACTATACCCCTCTATGGTATAGTAATACCCCCAAATAAACCCAATCCCATCCTTTCAACCACCCCTGCTACTCTAACACTAACTTTCATTTTGCTGCCTCCTCCTCTTTTGTTGCAGGAACCCTCGTCGGCAGAAGTGGTCAGCCAGGAGCAAATCTCTCCCCCACTGGTCACTCCGTCAGCGGAAGGAACCAACAAGCGGGTCACCTTTGCTCCATCAGCCTTCTCTCGTGCCAGTGACTCGCTCAACGCTAATGGCACTCCCACAGCGAATCCGTGTCCCCGCACTCGCAGCTAAACCAATGGCACTGTCGTCATACGCTCCGGTCGCGTCGTCAGAAGGCCTCGGCGTTACTCTGACAGCGAATCTTAAATAAAAGGGATGGGGGGGAATTTTCTTAGTGGGGGAGAGTTATAGCAATGCCTTCTGGCATTCCTAAAAGATATTACATGTATCAAAATTCCATTGCATCAATTTAAATATTACCATTACCTAATATTTCTAACGTAATGTACCCTGTGCATAATAAATAGTAGCATACTTTCCTTTTTAAATTCAATGTAAAAATATCCATTTATTTTCCCATTTAATTTCTACAATTTCTATTAAATCTTATGTAAAATCTCAACTTAGTATTGTTATAAATTATACTGGGGAACAATGTATTTGGTGAATTGAAAAAGTACATTTTCCTACCTAATTCGAGCATACTAAATTCAAATCTGAAATCACATTCTCTCTAAATGCTACATATCTTTCGTAATATCAATAACTAATATTATACAATAATTTTCATATTATCACGCCTATCATCATGCCCTGAAGTAATTTGGAATCATCCTTTTGCATTATTTATAGTAAAGCAGGTTTTTTTTGCAAAAACATTTTATTGCATATGAGAAGAAACTGGAATTACACATTAGGATTACAAATACTGTAATCAAATAGATGGTAATTTATTAATGACCATACATCAGGCTAGAGGACCTATTATTGATTTCAATCAGGCAAAAAATTGCATTTGTAACTCTTTCTCTTGTAAGTCTTCTTTGGTTGATCTCTTCTAATCGTCCAGCAGTAGTCCGCCATCACGTGTCTATCCCAGTGACCTTGGTAGCGCTCTTTCATCGGCTTCAAGTCCTGATGGAAGCGTTCCCCTTGTTCGTCGCTCAAGGCTCCCAGATTCTCTGCGAATTGGTCGAGGTGACTATTTAAGAAAATGCAGCTTCACACTCATGTTGCATCCCAGATCATGATATGCTAAAAGCATATTAGTAACCAGATCCTCGTAGTTATGCGTTTTTTTGTTTCCCAAGAAGTTACGAACAACGGCAGAAAATGAGAGCCAGGCTGCCTTCTCTTTTTCATTCATGGTGTTCACGAATCGAGAATCACTAAGAAGTCTTCGGATTTGGGGACCATCAAATACAACTGCTTTTATTTTTTCGTATGACAAATCAGGAAACGTCGATACTATGTACTGGAAACAATCATTGTCAGTGCTCAACGCCTTGATATACTGCTTCATCAACCCCAGTTAGAGATGAAGTGGAGGGAAAACGATCTTCTCTCAACCTACGTTTGGCTCATTAACAATGTTTGGCATTCCTGCTTCCAAAGTTTCCCGAACTGGCCAATCTTTTTGAAGCCAGTGTTTGTCACAGGCTTGACTGCCCCCTATACAAATATAGCATGGAAGCTTTGTATATCCCTTCTGCTTGCCCAGGAGGAAGTTGACCATCTTAAGGTCTACACATATGATCCAATTGTGTTCATGGTACTTAAGTAAATCCATGACCATTCTTATGTCATCGTGAGTTTCTCGCAGATAGACAGAGTGAACGAGAGGAACTGCACTAAACTCATTGCCATTATGCAAAAGGACACACTTGAGGCTACGCTTGGAACTATCCAAAAACAGTCTCCACTCAGGAGGGCTATAGGTGCCAAGTCCAAACTCAGCAAACAGACCAGGAACATCGTGGCAATATACAAATTGTTTGTCCTCAGAGAAGTATTTAACAAATGCCTCTTCCTTGTTCGGTAATATGATAACCGTACTGACCTGTCAAACATATGTCTTTCACTCAACCTGGAAGCTAAAAGTTCCTTAGTTTTCTTGGAGAGCTCCAAATTTCGCATCAAGTCATTCAAATCCTCTTGATGGAAACAGTGAGGAGCTAATGACTGTTCAGCATCTGATGTGAATCTACAGACTCTGAATCCATTCTGTGAACGTCCATATCAGGTACATCATTTTCATCCTCGGAGAAAGCATACCCACTGAAAATCGGAACTGGTAAAGACTCAGAATGAAGTACTGGCCGGATCGCCGAGGAAATGTTGGGGTATTCAATCTTGTACCGATTTTTCTTGTCAATCCCTTTAGTATTCACCAGAAAGAAATAACAGTCCGATACCTTATCCTTTGGCTCTCGCCACACCATGGGGATTCCAAAAGGAAGACCATTTCTCTTTCCTTTCGTGCACTCAGGAAGATGTTCGACACAACTATGGCAAACCGCATGTGAGGCCCACTTCTTATCTTGATCACCAAGAGGAACATCAAAATATGCCTTATAAGTGCGGATCACAAAGTTTGATATATTGCGCCTTTGAAGAACTAGCATGTAACAGCCACATATGTAGCAGAAGGTGTCTGGATCATTAACGCAATTTCCTCTGGAAAAAGCCATCACTCTAACATGAGACCTGAAAAAGGGAACAATAATGTCAATATTTTGCACAATATGTACTGTGAAGTATTTGCTTTCTACAAACACCCTCTCTGTCCGTCCGGAGGGCAGTTTTCGGGGAAACGAGAAAATAAAAATTACAGAATAACTATAGCATGTAGGTAAAAATAGATTATATATTTGAAATCCGCATGAACAAACGAATTAAAATTGGCAGATAAATCTAAGTCACCAGAAAATGTGATTAAAATTGTACTCCTGTAAATTATCACTCATCTTAAATAATCCTATTATTAATGTATCAATCAAAAATCTCAAATATGTTGTATTTGTATTTTCAATATATCTTTTGTAATAAATAATTTCCATCCAAAAATCGTAGCTAAGATACATTCTTTTAGGCAACACTTACTTTAGTCAAACACACAAACTAACGCTTTCAGCTCTTTCATATTGAACACAAATATTCCTCACTCGTTCTCGTCATTCTCAGCGTAAAGGTTAGTAATTATTCCTTCTCCATTTAATCCTTTAACTCCAAACAAATCATAATTAGCTTTATTCCTCTTCATCTCATTCCAGACCCCCATACACACTAGTTGCTACCTTGTACCACTACCTTGACCCCACTACTTTGATACCACTACCTTGATACCGTTACCTTGATACCATTACCTTGTTACCTTGATACCATTACCTTGTTAACTATTTACCATGTTACCTTCTTACCATTACCTATCTACCTTACACCAAGATTAGTCACGTGAAAATTCAGTATTAAACTCATGTTCATTTTGTATAATTAAATTCAAATTCAATCAATATAATTTCAAATATGTTCCATTCTTGTTAATCTATTATAATATATATTTTGTTCTATCCTCGTTGTATTTCATCCATTCCTTAACGATTTTGTGTTCAACCATTAAGCCTAACTTCGCCATAAGCTTAGCCGCTCGAGCCTTTTTAAAATTCAATAACTCTTCTCAAAAACTTATAGATATAGGTTTGGTGTGAAGTATCTATCTAGGTTCATACCACGATGGCCTTATATCTATACCACCTCCGAACGCTCCAATGACCCCTCATTTTTGTACTTCTAGGAGGCCGAGTGCCTAATTGTGAACTAGGTTAACAAATCACGCCAGTACAAGTAAATTCCGTATGGTGCCTGGATTCATATGTAGGCAAGAGCGATTTGTGATGCACTCACCTGTATCAGGACCAAAGTCCAATAGTACACTAAACTATGTAATATAATGTATATAAAAAAATTACCCCTCATTTCCAAAATATATAAAATATTGCAAGGCTCCGAGAGTAGAAAGGAACCGACATTCAAATTTACTAATGAACGTTTCTTGGGGAACATGTAAAACAAATAAAAAAATATATTCATTATATCTTGTTACACTCCATGTCATGGATGGGGGGGGGGAGCGCTTCTGTAGTGCCACTGTGCAAGGTGGAATAGGTTTGACAATGAGGCCTCACACATGAGCATCATGTGAATCCAGGTACGCTCACAACTATGCACATGCAAATAATTTAAAATATGTATAGCAGTTTTCATAAATAATAATAACTCTTTGTGTAAATATTATGTAACATCTCTGAAAAATAATATTGCATAGCTTTTGTAACAAAGAACCTATAACAATAGTTCATGTAATAATAATATATATTTTGCTTGTAAAGGCCTAAGGCGAAAAGAATGAATTCGAGACGTTCAGACGTTAGCAAACCTGTGCATGTACACACACACACACACATGTACAGTAAAACGGAGTAAAGCGATTCCCACAGTCACGCTAAAAAATCAGCTGTTTAAACAAGCTTGGTAGCAGGAGCAGAGCGGAAGACACGATAGTAGAGGGCATTATTTTCTATCGAGGGAGGAACGCGAAACGCAAAGTGTATTTTTGGAATTCGAGATAAAATTAATATCTATCTCCGTGGACACACAAAATAACACGGAGTGGAAGAGGATCCGCCCAAATAACATCATTGGCTGATGGTAGGCCACGCCCACGGTGTGCGACACCGCATATACCATCTAGGGTAGGCTGAAAGGAACAGTCTGAGAGTAATTCAATAAATAAGAGTCACGGGCATATTCGCGATTGCAGTCACAGGCACAGTCGCAGTCAGTTAAGATACCAACCCAAAACAAGAATAGGCTTAAATACACGACATGCCCGTTTCGCATTCATCGTAAGCCGAAGCAACCCGAGCTCAACGCTCTAATAAAAGAGTCCAAAATTCCGCCGTTTGGAAATTCCTTTTATATAGGTAATCCGTATCGATCCTCTTAACCAGCCTACCTAACCTCAAGCCAAAGGGAGTATTATTTTTCCTCGAACAATTCGAGTCAGCCTGAGGTCAGCGCCAGGTTGCTGTGTGGCCTTGTAACAAGGTCGTCACTGTTAAGCAAAATCGGGTCGGATTAGGACATGGATGGTTCACTGCTCAAACGGTGGAGAACCTTACACACGCATTCCCCTTAGAGAGCAACCCCCATAACTGGTGACGTACCCATATTCAATCGACCACAACCTAACGGTACCAACCTCACCTACCTAATACAACCACCAAGCACCTATACTATCTCCAAGGTGTAGAGTATCCCGACCGGGGAGTCATAAAGCCTTTGGCCGTCACTAGTGCCTGCATTGAAAAAAAATGAGAGCAGGCATGTCAGCACCCATCAGTGACAAACTTCGTGGCGACGAAGTGTTGCGGCAAGGTCCATGTGACGCCACCACCTCTTAGCCCTATAAGGGGATTAAAGCGGTTCGTTCGATCCTTAGGTGAAGGCCGGGAACTGAGACGGAACGTCATCTGTCTTGCCGTAACCCTGAGAAGGCAAATAGGAAGTCCGCCGCAAATGGAGAGTTGACCGGAGGTAATTACAAAATGGGGTAAGAGGGAAAGCCACAGCCACGTCAATAATTTAGAATAAATACCATCTCTGCTAAAAGATTCTTGGAGGCGCCCCTGAATAATCACATGGGGGAGGGAGGGGAAGGGGGTACCTCCGTCATAGAAGTGGAGCTGTCAGGGGGAAGCTCCTAATCAAATCCAAGATAGTTTGCTGGCCTCAATTTGATTTCATATTGGAAACCTACGCAGATTCCCGCCTAGTCTCTTGCTTGAAGATTTAAGTTATAGATGAATTTTAGTATAAAACTTTTGTATGATTTATATAAAGGTTTCAGGTAATCAATTGTATTCAATACTGTCTTCATGCCAAGCAGAATTTGTAGCATGAACTTGGTTGGTATCTTTCTCAAAGTGAATTAGAATTTATATTACTATTTGCGGAGAAGTGATATACAAGATTTAGAAGAACTTGTTTTCCCTCCTTTATTAGTAAATTAATACATTTCATGATATACGCTGATGATCTTGTCTTAACAGGGAAGACGAAGGAGGAAGTAGCGGACATGTTTAGGGAGTGGAAAAGAAACATGGATGAGAAAGGAACGAAAAAACGAAGATGATGGTGACGGGAAAGAAGGCAGAGAGATATGAAGTAGGAAGATATCCCTGCGGTGTATGCAGTCGGGGAGTAGGTGTAAATTCCATCCTGTGTGTGTCCTGCCAGAAATGGTGCCGCAAGAGATGTTCGAATCTTCGACGCTTAGTCGGAGTAAATAATTAATAGTGCCGAAAATAAATGTTGCAAAGCCCAAAGGGACTAACCCGCAACCAAATTCAAGGACGGGAAATTTGCATGAGTGTTCTCAATACAAATATAGACATTTGGAGAATATACAAACATATAGCTATGAAATTAAGATCAATAGAATGGAAGTACAGGAATTTAAAACCATCAAGGGGTGTAAAAGGATATAAAAAATGAACTATTGAGAACTCGACAAAGGATAAAAACAGACTATAGATGGATCAACAATAGATACAAGAACAGAGAATATAAAATCCTGAAACAATATATTACATTTTGGCTAATAGATTAGATTCTTCTAAAAAATAAAAAATTCTATTCACACTAAAAGAGACATGAGTCTCAGACAAGATGCCCCGCAGAACCTGTTGGGGGGCCATCTGCTCAGTAAGGAAAGGGAAGACCCTCCTCTCAAGATTTCTCAAAAGGGAACATTCGGCAAAGATGTGAAGGGTGGATAGCTGCACCCCACACAAGATGCACAAAGGTGGGGGCTACTCATTCATCAAGTGTCCATGAGTGAGGCGGCAATGGCCTATCACCAGTTGGCACAAAATAACCTCCAGTCTACGTGGTCTCATGCTACGTGGCCATGGGAGGACTGAAGGTTTTATGGAATGGAGCTTGGTGGGAGGAAGCTCATCCCACATCTGCCATAAGCCGACTACATATTCGGTGATGAGGGGATAGACATCACGAAGTGGGACTGGGGCTGATGGGGGTGTCCCCAATGATGCTGCCTCCTTGGCCGCAGCATCCACCCTTTCATTACCTGGGATGCCCACGTGATTGCGCACCCAGCAGAAAGAAATCTTATGAATAGGAGAAAGATAAAAAAGACACCGCTGGATCTTGGAAACCAGCGGATGGCTAGAACCAAAAGCACTAAGTGCCTCCAGAGAACTAAGGGAGTCAGAGAAAATCGTAAGACAACCAGATGGCATAGAAGCAATAACAAAGAGTGCAGCAAGAATGGTAACAAGTTCTGCTGTGAAAACAGAAGCTGCACTTAGTAGGCGAACCAATGCGGTCTGAGATGGGAGGATAGCAGCAGCTCCAACTCCGTCCGATGACTTGGACCCGTCGGTGATCACAAAAGTGCTAGACTGATGGTGAGAGGAGTGTTGATCATACATGGTTCTCAAGGCTACAGGCAAAAACTGACCCTTGGGCCTACCAGTAAGCCCCTTGGATACCACTGCAGGTGGTATGAGCCATGGGGGAATCTTTGGTATTGAAAACGGAATAACAGAAAACTTTCTAAGACGTCCTGTGTGCTCGGCCGTGCGCAGAGCAAAGGGGCGAGTCAGGGATGGAAATCTATCATATGAGGCCACTGTTCGCAAATTGAACGTGCACTCATATACTTGCGACCATGGTAATTGCTCAAGTCTAAAAAGATATTTGAGGTTAGACTTGAGCCTGTGAAAAGGAAGAGGAAGAGCCCCGTTCTCTGCATAGACGCTCCACACAGGGGAGGACTTGGAGGCTCCAGAAGCCATGTGCACACCCTGGTTACCCACATTATTTGATTTTTCAAGGATGGACGGCGAGGCAGAGGAGTACACCTGCGACCCATAGTCAGCTTTGACTGGACCAATGCTGAATACAGAAGCCACAGGATGCGTTGCTCACTTCCCCAAGAAATGTGTGACAGTAATTTAATTATGCCCATTCTCTTCAGACAAGACCTTTTCAAAGCGTCCAAATGAGGCCTCCAAGAAAGCCTCGAATCAAAGATCAAACCTAGAAATCTGAAATGGGACTCAAAGGTGACAGGGGCACCATAGAGTGACAAATGAGGAGGGTCCCATGTCACCGATCTATGATTGTAAAAGTGGACAGCCTTGGTCTTTATTGTGGAAAAGCGGAAGCCCTTGGAAGAAGCATTATCAGCTACGGTATTTATAACCCGCTGTAGCTTACGGATGACAAATGGAAGTCTAGGAGATGAACAGACAAGCGCTAGGTCATCCACATATAAAGTTGAGAAAATCTCAGATGGGAGATTTGCGATAATCCTATTGATGGCCACAGAAAAGCAGGTGACACTGAAGACACTTCCTTGTGGCACACCCTCAACTTGCTCTACGGGCTCTGATAAGGCATTTCCAATTTTTACACGTAGTATGCAGCACATGAGGAATTGCTCGACAAACCTGGGAAAAAAGACCCGCAAGCCTCAATCATGGAGTTGCTTAAGGATGCCACGCCTCCAAGTGGTATCATATGCTTTCTCAATATCAAAGAAAACAGCAACATAATGCTGCCTTTTTGAAAAAGCATCTCTTATATAAGACTCCATTTTAACAAGCAGGTCGATGGTTTTTTTTCTGAACCCTGATTGAGAGGGAGATATAAGATGGTTTGACAGTCTTCTGAGTGGGTGCCCGTTACTAGCGGGGTGCCTCAAGGTTCTGTCCTGGGACCACTACTATTCATCATCTACGTCAACGACATGGACGGTGACATGGTTGCCAAGATTTCCAAATTTGCCGACGATACCAAGCTTGGCATGAACGTTGCAAAGGATGGAAATACTGCCCACCTGCAGGAAGATCTTGGGAAGATTGGGGAGTGGTCGGACACGTGGCAAATGCCTTTTAACGTGAACAAATGCAAAGTGATGCATATCGGCCACATAAACCCTCAATCTCAGTATATCCTTAAGGGCACTGCTCTTGAATCGAGTGACACTGAGAAGGACTTGGGTGTAACTATCACTAGCGACCTCAAGTTCTCGAAACAGTGCATCGAGGCAGAGAAGAAAGCCCAAAGGATGTTAGGCTACATAAAGCGCCAGTTTGGATACCGTAACAAGGAGATAGTACTTTGTCTGTACAACTCCTCTCGTTCGGCCGCACCTGGAGTATGCCGTACAATTTTGGAGTCCTTCATTGCGAAAGGACATCGCGAGATTGGAACGCGTCCAAGCCAGGGCAACCAAGCTGATTCCCTCTATCCGACATGAAATTTAGGAGGATAGACTAAGGGAATTAGATCTGTTCTCGCTGGAAACCCGTAGACTGCGTTGTCAGCTCATCGAAGTTTTCAAAATACTTCGAGGGTTCGACAATGTTGACTACCGGGATATTTTCACACTGAGTGAGAACAGAACGCGCAATCACGGCTTCAAACTTGAACTGAAGCGTTACAACCACAATCTTTGTGGAAATTTTTTTACCTACAGTATCTGCGGTAAGTGGAACGCACTTCCAGTGGAAGTTGTCAAAAGTGAATCTGTTGACCAGTTCAAGTCAAGACTAGACAAGGTCTTGAAAAGTGGCCGTTTAGGGACGCAAAACAATTGAGCAGCCATGTGCCCGCTCGATTGCTAGTCCAAAGGTACCCTCCTTGACTGGACCGTAAGGCCTCCTAAGGACTACCTGTATATGGTGTTATTACAATGTGGAAGTGATCACTGCCTCGCAAATCAGGATCCACTGCCCAGTCAAAATCAGCTCTACAGCTTGGTGAACAAAGAGACAAGTGCACACATGTAAAGCTGTTCGTCTGGATGTGAAATGATGTGTGGCTGCCATCGTTAAGAAAGCAGACACCATTAATGCCTAGAAATCTCTTAATCATATTTCCTCTAGGGTTGTTATCATGGTCCCCCCAAAGGGTGTGTCGAGCATTAAAGTCGCCAATCAATAAAAAGGGAGAAGGGAGTTGAGAAATTAAATTAGCTATGAGTAACTTTGTAGCTAAAACAGCTGTATCTCTTTCCTCGCCAGGAGGAAGATACAACGAACAGACCGAATAATGGCGACTGGAAAACAGGCGGACAGCAACCGCCTGCAGGTCTGTGTTAAGAAAGAGCGGGTTGTGGAGAACCCTGTTGTTAACAAAAACAGCAGAACTATGAATTGGTTCTCCAGGGTTCTTATAATATCCCACAAACCCGAAATGTTAGGTACTCTGCAAGTACCCAAGCAAGTCTCCTGTAAAGCAATATAATCGGGATTGTAATCCTTAAGCAGTAGCTTGAACTCTTTCCATTTAGGGAAGAGACCTTGGAGGTTCCAATGAATAATTAGAAACATTGTTACATTTAAGCATAACGGTAGATTTCTTCCTACCCTTAGGGCTAGGAGATTTTGGATTTGAACTATCAGCGGAAGCAGTTCGTGTCATACTAGCCTTAGGCTTGGAATATGACAAAATAGGCATTGGAAACTTGAGTTTTGCCTTTGTTTTTTCTTTAACATGTGGCGCATCAGATTTTGATAAGTGGCCGTAAGAGAGAACTGTCTTCACTGGAGAAGTAGAGATGGAAGCAACTCCAGGGGTTAGTTCAGGTGTCGACGGAACAGACGATATTGATACAGCTGGTTGTATTAGTTGGGATGGTAGAGGCGATGGTCGTGGCGAGGACATCGGCAAAAGTTATGAATTTGATGCTGATAGAGAAGGATGTGGAGTCAGTTTTTGAGAGTCTTCCTCAGATGAAAGGGTAACCTCCACAGCAGCTGGCTCCTAGGAAGGAACAGAGGTTGGTTCCTTCTCATTAAGGGATCGAAGGAATTCCAAAGCAGTATCAACAAGGGAGGAGAGGGAAGTGATAACTGGCTTTGGAGCTGAAGAAGAGCTCGGTCCTTTAGGAGCAGGGTGAATGTCCAGAGGTGGAATGGATACCACCTGAAGACCAACATGATCAACATCCACATGTTCTGGAGCGGTAGCAAGGTGCTTAACCACTCTTGGAGAACCAGGAGAGGATGGAAGGTTCCTCTTCTTGTTGGTAACCTCAGAAGCACTATTAAGTGCTGACCAAGTGTGTTCATCACGAGGAGATGTACGTTTAGGACGGGGAGGACTTTTTATCTGGTCAGGCACAGGAAAACCAGTAGGAGGTCTCTGGCTTCTCCCTTTCTTTGGCCCGGTAGCACGCAGATTATCAGAAAAGCTCACATCAGGTTGGACATACATCTCCTTTACTCTTCTTCTGGCCTCTTTAAAACTGACCCTGTTGTTTCTAATGGCAATGACTTCTCGATCATAGAGAAAGAAAGTGCATTGCTGTGATATTGCAGGGTGTTCTCTACCACAGTTAGGGCAGCACGGCTATTGAGACAGGGCGTCCTGTGATAATTTGATACACAATTCACACACAACCTTGCCTGTTTACAAAACTTGCTTACATGGCTAAAGCGTTGATAAAGGAAGCATCGTCGTGGGTTTTCAACGTAAGACTTGACTGGGATGTTAAGATAGCCAGCCTTCACGTACTTGGGCGGTTCCAATCTGTTAAAGGTCAGGATTATGGTGGCGGTAGGTAACCTAGCACCATTTATAAACTGTAGGGTCTTAATTCGCTGATGCTTCTCGCTTGATTTCGCCTCGACTATCAATGCCCTATCACTACGTTGCCACATTTAGGCAGGTTCGCCATATTTCTCAACAAAATCCTCGTAGACGTCGAAGATGTCAGCCTTACTAAGAGGACTATCGTTCGCTTTCAAGGCTAAAAATTGGTCGTAATCCAACTCAAGGTCGACTTCTGACCCAAAAGGATCAAAGCGTCTAGCGTCAGGGTCCAAGGCACGATGACCAGAGACCCTGCGGTCTCTTGGGACTACCCATATAAGTATATATTTTATTTTGGGCTGGCCCTGGAGCCAAGGGCATGCACCAAATCGTCATTGTGAGTCCAAAGAGCGCCCATGCAGCCCAGACGGGGTAACCCGCCCCCCGGCTCCCACTATCGTTTTAAAAACAGCGGAGCCGCATAACGGAGATTCTCTGGACTGCGGTGCTAAGACCACCCAGAAACAAAATGACGACCCGTGCAACCAAACCTCCTTTAAGGCACGGTCCTACAGACGATGCTCCCGAGTGGGCGCATCCGTCGACCCGTACAGAGGCAAAGGTAGGACAAGAAGGAGAAGAGGCTAAGCTGTGGTCGGACGGGGCGCAAAGTCCTGTCAGCACGGCGGCCAGGAAGGCAGATCACCTCGCCGCTTACGGGGAAGAAAATTGGTACAGAAGACGAGATAGGGGTTAGTGGAAGAAGAAAAAGAATCATCAAGCTGGGGCCGAACGGGCGCTGAGTCCCGTCAGCACGGCGGCCAGGAAGGCAAATCACCGCGCCCCTTACGGGGTTAGTCAGAGTAAGGAACTTTAGTTGCCCGACTTATGCGGGAGAAGTGGCACCGCGTATGGCAGAGATTATTGAGATAGAAGGAAGTGTAGTACATGAGGTCAGTCAATTTTGCTATCTCGGAGATGCACTTGACAGTGAGGGAACTTTAGAGAGGGCCGTTAGGGCTAGAGTCTCAGCGGCTTGGAATAAGTGCCAAGAGATAGCAGGACTATTGGTAAATAAGAGCATACCATTAATACGAAGAAGTCGTGTCTATGAGGCATGCATAAGATCAGTGCTGCTGCATGGCGGAGAGACGTGGGCTCTGACGAGAACGCGAAGAACATCCTAAGAAGCTGTGCTAGAAAGATGCTGCGGTATATGGCCGGAGTAACATGGAGAGACGGTGTGAGTAGTTCAGAGGTGGCAAGAAGGTGTGGCCAGAGGGAGTTGGAGGCACCACTGAAGGGAAGAAGACTCAGATGTTTCGGACATGTGGAGAGAAGGGGCGAGGACGAAGCAATTGGAAGGATGAGAAATCTGGAGGTGCCTGGCCGACCTAAGAAAACTTGGAGAAAGAACATGGAAGAGGATTTGACAAAACATAATCTGAGGAGAGAGATGGCTGTGGGTAGAGGGGAATGGCGGTCAACCGTTGCACGTCTTACCTCGTAGAATCGAGACTGAAAAAGACGCTAAAAAGGATAACTAATATACTCGGGGGTTTTGTGTCGCCTTTCAATCACCATCTTATTGTTCGCTTGCCATACAGAGGGTTTTTTTATCTTTTACATTTCATTATTTTAAATTTACGTTACTTTATATTTCGAGTGCTTACCATTTGTGGAATTTTTTTTTATGAAATAACAACCTATCGGAGGGGAGGCTGCTATAACTCCATTTGAAATTTCAAGTTTAAATGATTTTTTTGTACACCTTCCCTTATGGTGAGTGATTTCAAAGCCGCGATTAGTTTATTCAGTATACGATCCTTAACAAACTTAAGTTTCGGGGAGGGGGGTGCTCAGCAAAATAAAGGTAATACCAGTACCAGGGTGTAGATTAAATTTAACGACTATTTATATTTACCTGTGTATTGTTTAACCTTTGTAAAGTTTCTTCCAGGAATCAGGTTGTCAATCCCTCCAGGGGTGATTTGATTTAAAGGAAGCTGCTTGATGCCTTCGTAATTCTATTAAAGCGTGCTCCAATACTCTCTTCTTGGAAGAGCTCTAGTCCTTATCATTTCGGAACTAAAATATTTGTATTTGCTTCGCAGTGAAGCCACTGCTATTTAATTTATATTTAGGTTAGTAGGTTCTTTGATAGTTTTCACTCCGTTTGGGAATTTTGAATTAAAGTGTGGCTAACTGATTTGGGGTTGGGCTGTTCTGTCGGTCTCCTCGTTGCGAGCTGAAGCATTTGCCTTTGAAATGACTTATACTTGCTTCGAATCGAAGACTTATAATTAATTTTCATTTAAGATTAAATATTACCTACCTTCTTAATTAAGCCTTTACTTATTGTAACCTTATAGCATTTGGTTTGCCTTTACTGGACTGAATTGTTCATTTAGTTTGCGCGTTTGTGGATAGTGAGCGTAAATAACGTGCTTGGCTTACGGTACTCGTATATCTTCGAAGGGATCAACTTTTACTATTCACTTCTCAAGGCGTAAATTCTAAGTGTTAACCATTCCAAGGGTGTATTTTGGCATTGGAACGGGATAATCCCTATGGGTCACTCGTCCTCAAGGGATTTCTGTGTAAGCGTGGCTTGTCACCCAACCTGATAGACATGGCGGTGCAGTGACAATGGATTGGTAGAATAAAAAAGGTTCGGGGATTATTTTCCCATTAGCAGCCTCGAGGCCGATCTGTTTGATTACAGCATCAGTACTCGTTTGAGACGCCGACAATATTTGTTTACAGAGAGAATTTCCTTAATACGACGTACTAATCTTAACAGGAAGGCCGCCAGAATCTGAAGATCCGTTGTGGGAGACCCAGAGACGGGACCTTTAGTTGGCCTGGCAGCCAACAAGGCAGTAAAGCCCAACCCACATCAGCACTACAGCCTTATGAACCCAAGAGCCGCCGCTGGCGTTAAAGGGTCTTATTTAAAGAGGCTCCAAAGTCTCCCTTCTGACACGGCATCAGGTAGATGGTCGGGTGCTTAAGCCTAGACGAAAGGTTGAAAAAAAAAGAATGCCGAGAGAACGAGAGGAACTACAACTTCCAAGAGTTCAGCTCATCCCAGTGACGGGGGTGAGGGAAATGAGGAAAGTTGGTACAAAAAGTAGATGTTAGCAGAAGGAGAAGAGTCAAAGCTGGGGGCCGAACGACGCTAAGTCCCGTCAGCAGGGTGGCTAGGAAAACATCGTCGCCGTGCCCATTAATGGGGCGGATGGTTACAATGATGAGCTGTTATTTTTAGTCATCAGCTGAACTAATAGAAAGGGTTTGGGCAGGGTTGGCAAATAAAAAAACCCGGGTTTTATTCCATCCAGGTTTTGGGGGGAACTTTTTCACGTGAAATTTGAAACCCCCCCTTTTTTTTCAGGAAATGAATGCTACTTATTATTTTATTCCAAATTCATGTTTATAATTTCAACAAATATGTATCAAATTAAGGTTATTTCTCTGATACTGACTCATAATTCATTGTCGTAGAATGGACTCCCGACGATATACCATATATGACTATTCGTTGCGGGAACTTCTTTAATTATCTTTAGAGTGCGTTAATGTCTGGCGGGCCGATATTATGTATTTTCGATATGCTTAAGAATTGGAACTGAGCTCAAAGATAATAATATTGCTATCATTAATAAAATAGAGTTTTATTAATAATAACTATCAACAAACACAAGACGGAAAATATTGACATAAACAGAGAATGGAAAGGGTCGTGGGGGCTCGGGCTAATCCGAGGATTAAAGGATTTAAAAAGGTAAAACAAATATAGAGTTAAAGAGATGGGATGGTTCGCTAAACCATTTAAAGAACAGGATAGAATTGACAAAAGGGTTCAATACTCAAAGGTAACGTTTGGCTTACGTAACTTTATACGAGTGGTGCAGTGGAAAGCGACGTGAAGGAATTTTCGGTCCGCTGGCGAGTTCCAGCCGAAGGGGGGGGGGATAAAAGGATCCTGACGTGGCGTCTTGGGAATGTGAACCATTCTCGACGAACGGCTTGAAGAACAATGGCTGTTCTATGTTGTTCTCTTCCGAACAAACCGGGGGGGGGGATGAGAACCGTCTCTTGTCTACGGGCTCAAGAACAATGGCTGTTCTAATGTTGTTCTCCTCTGAACAACGGGGGGAGGGTGAGAACCGATTCTTGGCGAAGGGCTCAAAAGAACAATGACTGTTCTAACGTTGTTCTCTTCCTGAACAACGAGGGAAGGGGTGAGAACCGTCTCTTGTTTACGGGCTCAAGAACAATGGCTGTTCTAAATGTTGTTCTCCTCTGAACAACAAGGGGGAATGGTGAGAACCGTTTATTGGCGAAGGGCTCAAAAGAACAATGGCTGTTCTACGTTGTTCTCTTCCTGAACAACGAGGGGGAAGCCTTAAGGACTTGGCGTCACGAAAGGCTCGAACCTTTGGCACTCAAGGGATATTGTCCTCCTTCTGGACAAGTGATGGTGAATCTCGAGGTCGAGGTCCCTTGGCGCACAAAGTGAGAGAGGGTCGTGGTGATGTTTCGCGACGAAAATCTGGATCTCCAATCTGATCTTAGTGGTAACGTTTCCATCTAAATAGTCGAGACACTTCCTTGGCGTGGGGGACAATGGAGTGGGAGCTTCGAGGATATGAACAGCCGAGCCTGGGAACAATGCCTTATCTGCCCATAAGCCTAACTCAGTCTGGCGAGGTCGGCATATGGGGGCGAACGATAACCTCCTTGTTTAAACATTGACATCCGGTGGCTGCGATAAGGCGCCAAGCTTCGAAGCGAAGATGCACGTGGGGGCATCGTGGTTTTAAATAATATGTGATAGGAGTTGAAATTAACGCAGCTTCAACCCGTTCTATCACATTCATCTCTCCTTCTACAGGTTATGGCTATCATGGGTACCCACAATTCTCGATCAGTGATTTGTTACCTTAATATAATTATTAAACTAATTAATTATTATTATTATAAAAATAGAGATAGCTATTCTTATTCTAATGCTTGTAGTGTTTTTTTTTTTTTTAAATCCAGAATAAAATCCGGGTTTTATTGGGCTTTTTCAAAATTTGGGCGATTTTGCCAACCATGGGTTTGGGATGGTAAAGTGAGGTTAGGAAGGGCGGGGAGATTGACGGAGCAAGAGGAAAGGTGGTAAGGGAGAGCTTGTGGTTGAAGGGCGTCTGATTGCGTCAACAAGGGCGGTAGTAGTGGTTAGTGAGTAATACATATTCGTTTTCTGTTTTAAAGCCAGTTTAATCATTTTTACCCCCAAACGATTTGAATATTAAAAAAGGTCAACAGATCTAAGTCGCGTGCTCTCAATTATTCTGACTTACGATCTTCAAAACGGTGAACAAGGTGGGCAATCCGACCGAGAAGTTTTCTTTTAATAATTCCCGGACTAACCTTGGGAGGGCCTTGACAATTATATCATTTGAAACAGAATGTAAAACAACATAAGGGTTTCAAGTTTCGTTAGAATCGGCGCAATAATTACGGTTAGTGGGAAAAACTCTTTTAAAAGTAAAATGGCTACCACCCGACCGACCTACGAACCGTCATAGTAACTTATAAGAGCCGTGTGGCCTCGACTCAAAACCGACAGCCCTGGTCATATTTGCAATCACATAGCAGCCCCAGCCGAGCTTCATCAAGGGCAACGGGGTGACCCCCCTAAATGCATTTCACATTCTCGTATTGAAATGACCCCAGGGAGGATGTGAACCAATCCAGCCAACAGGGCGAGACCCGTTTACAGCAACAGCCCCAAATGACTACGAACCCTCGTACTGACCAGGAAAGGAAGAAAACAATACAAGCAGTAGAGAGAGAGAGAAAAAATAAAAATAAAGAGGGGATGGAGAGGTTCGTGGTCATTTCGGGCTGTTGCTGTAAACAGCTCGATGGGTTGGCATCTTCCCTGTGGGGTTGCAAGCCTCCAAAATCCCCACCACATCAAAAATAATCGCGGATGAGGAAGAAAATTGATTTCTCAGGGTAGGGGGAGGTGGGGATATATGTAGTTTACTGTGAGATCCGAACCCTGGGTATCTACATGGTATGGCAGCCACCATGGAGACCAGAAACGGAACTCCTCCATCCGGCGACTAACCAACCAGACACGATGTTACTTACCTTCTCTAAACTCTGAAGCGGGTTTCCATTCTGTTAGGCCCAAAATAGTTGAGAAGCTTGTAAAGACAAAAATGTAAAATGGAAACGTCTACTAGTAATAGCCCTAGGTAGTCTCAATCTAGTTCCGAGACTGGGGATAAGAGGGAATTCCACTCCTACAGGTACCAGGTGTAAGCTTACACGGGCCAAACTTTGGGAAAAAGGATTTACATAAAATATATTATTTATGATGAATTTAATTATAAGTGATATCAAATTTGGTAATTAAATTATATACAAATTTTAAAAAAAGAAATCTTCTATGACGTAATTTACACAGGAGACACCAATGGAGAATTAAAATTTATTCTTTAAAGATTTGAATTTGCTATGGTTAAATCTTATACCATCAATCACTTGATCTGCATTTAGATTTTGGCCGTAGTAATCGACGAAAGCTCCATCAGCGTCCACTAAATAAATAATAATGGTGTGGTCCACCTGAAATCAAGATAAAATAAATTCTCTGTTGTTTACAAAATTTTGTTTTCTTTTAAACACCCATCTGGAAATTGCCACCAAGAGGATAAGTAGGCGTAATAAAATTTTAGCTTAATACTAGACTACATTTAAAACCACACACAAAAAAAGAATCAATGAATGCACTAAATAAAAGAAAAACTAAAGCGAACACAGAGCAACAAAAACAGGAAACAAAATGCAGGAAGGAAGCAAATCCGGCCTTCCAGCGTCGGATTTACCCTCCCTCCCCCCCCCCCAAAAAAAAAGAGCCCATCTGGCGAGTGCCTCCTAGGGCAAAGGTCGCCCTACTCACACCCCAGCCTAATGTTAGACTAGACTAAAAAAAACAATATATAAATAACAAAGATAAAAAAGGAACAAAGTCTAAGATAGGCTTAAAAAAGGAACAACAGCAACAAATAAACATAAACAAAACAAGATTAGTCAACAAGAAGAAGCGCGCTCTGGCGTCGGGGATAGGCCCGTCACCTGCAAAAAGTCGTATACTCTGCAAGTTTGGGTACACCAACCAATCATGAGAACAGGGAACAAGCGGTAGCGGGACTGGTAACGTGCGCGAAAATCACCCAGACTGGGACATTCTGGTAATAATGTGCCGAACAGTCTGGAGGGAAAATGTAGTCATCACAATAAGGAGCAGGCGAGCGCTCCATCAAATGGCGGTGCGTCCCGCAAGTGTGTCCAATTCGGAGAGGACACAAAGCAGCCTGAAGCCATCGCGGCATTAGGGGGTAAGGTCCATAGGAACAGTCGCGGCGGAATGGCACGCAACTCTAAGTTCCCTCGACCGTCTCCCATCTTCTTTGCCAAGCAGCCTGGAGAGCTGCCGTTAGTCTGGCCATGTACACGCTGGTCTGGTCGCCCAGTTCTCGCGGACTTTTTAACGCCCTCATTCCCCGTAATTTCTACATGTCCAGGAACACAGCAGAAGATAAACTCGACATCTACCCAGCTCGCCAAAACCATGGCGTCCCGGATATCGCGAACCAAAGGGTTACAATGCCACTTTATTCCCTGACCTTATGTGTGGGTGTCATGAAATTCAAGTTGTTAAGGTTACCAGTCGTCTGAACAACTTCTATATATTTAGTTTATATCGTAACCCTGACCTTGACGATAATATTTATGATTGTTGTCTAACTAAGATGGCTTTGATTCAGGAATCAGATAATAAATCTTGTTTTGTTTTGTTTTGTGGGAGATTTAAATGCACATCACCACCAGTGACTAAACTCTGTTTCACCAACCAACCGAAATGGTCATGCTGTCTATGACTTTTCCAATTTATCGGCATGTATTCAACTTGTCCTTAGCACAACTCATAACTCTTAGCAATTGTTTGGATTTACTAGTTTCTGATGTGCCAGATGTTGTTGACGTGAATATCTTACTACCAATTGGTCATTCAGATCATTCTGCTGTCAGTTTCAATTTAATGACCAATTTTAATGATCCTAAGTTTACTACATCAAGAAGAATTTATCTTGAGCCCCGTGCTAACTGGAATAATATAGTCAATGATTTGAATGATGTAGCATGGGGTGATGTCTTTAAATCGATTGATCCTGACATTGCATTAAATGATACTCTTGTACAAATTATATCGAGGAGAATCCCTTCAAAAATAATTAAAAAGAGGTCACAGGACAAAGTTTGGTTTGATGATGCTTGTCGAGATGGTTTTAATCGTAAGCAAGCTGCTTATCATCAGTGGTCTAGAAACAAAATACCTGATAATTGGCTGAATTATTTACAATTAAGAGCTGAAGCCCAAGGTATAATGATGCGACCCAAGCAGAATTCAATGAACATATCTAAGATAACTTAACTGGCATCACTCAACCACATAAATGGTGGTCCACTTTAAAATCTTTCGTTTAAGGAGAAGACTCATCTCTTCCACCTCTTCGTAATGAGAATGGTGTTCCTATATATATACCCCGAGAGAGAAAGCTGATCTTTTCTCATCTTTCTTTCAAAGGAAGCAATGTCACCGGGATCTTGAACTCCCTCCTCCTTGCTTTCCTACTCCCAATTTTGTCTAAGTTTGTCTTTAGATCATCAGAACTAAAAGGCTATATGTTAGACTTGGATGCTTATGGTGGTACGGATCCTACTGGCATATTTCCTTTATTTTTCAAGAACAATACTGTAATATTGGCCCCTAAACTGGCAATCCTATTTAAACATCATATTCGTGCCGGTAAATTATGCCTATCTCAATAACCCCTGTGTCGTAGAATAGGCTCTCGACGATATACCATATATAACTATTCGTTGAGGGAATTATTCTAATATTTTGAGTGCGTGGTAATCTGATTGACCGAGGTTAGTCCAAAAGGAAGGGGAAGGGGCCTGGAGAGGCTTATTTATCTTCAATATGCTTAAGAAGTGGGACGGGGCACAAGGATAAATAATATGGCTACCATTAATGAAATAGTTTTATTAATTAAACTATCAACAACACACAAAAAAAATGTTTACATAAACGGAGAATGAAAAGGGTCGTGGGAATATCTGACTAATCCGAGGATTAAGATTTGGAGAGATTTAAAAAGGTAAACAAATAAAAATTAAAGGGGGGAATGGTTCGCTAAACCATTTAAAGCACAGGGTAGCGTTGACAAAAGGTTAAATGATTAAAGGTAATGCTCAGCTTACGTAATTACAAAGTTGTTATGCAGAGGAAGACGATGCGAAGGAATCTTCGGTCCACTGGCGATTTCCAGCAGAAGGGTTCTTCGGGATGTTGTCCTTAACGAAGGGGAAGGACTGTCTTCGAAGAGTGAGAGCGAAGTGGGGCTCGGAAGTACGAGCGATCTTTGTGACAGCAAATCGGAGATGTTCTAGATGAACAATGGAGGTTATTGTTGAAACCAAGCGTTCTTTTAAAGAACGTTAAAAAGGGGGGAATTAAATTATCCTGACGTGATGTCTTGGGAACGAGCTTGAAGAACAATGGCTGTTCTAACGTTGTTCTCTTTCTGAACAACAGGAGGGGAGGGGGGGGGGTGAGAACCGTCTCTTGTCAAACGGGCTCAAAGAACAATGGCTGTTCTAACGTTGTTCTCTTTCTGAACAACAGGGGGGCCTTGTTGACTTGGCGTCTCGAAGGCACGAACCTTGGCACTCAAGGGATATTGTCCTCTTCTGGACAATAAGGGGTTTCTCGAGGTAGAGAGTTCCTAGGTGCACAAGGAAGACCGGATCGGCGTGATGACTCGCGAAGATAATCGGGATCTGATCTAATTGGGAAAAGCTATGGTATAAATACCCGGAGCCATCTCCATGGCGTAGGGGATAGTTGAGTGGGGGACTTCGGGAGAATGTCCCGGTGCGCCTGGGAAAATACCTTATCTGCCCATAAGCCTAACTCAATCTGGTGAGATCGACGTATGGAGGCGAAACGGGGGAGTGAACCTCCTTGATTAAACATATGCTATGGTGGGCGATAACGCGCTCTGCTTCCTCTCGCAGATGCACGTGGGTAGCATGTGTTTCTAACATGTGATAGCGGCTGAATTTAAGCGGCCTTAGACCGTTCTATCACACTTTGTTATATCCAAGATTTTAGAGAAATTATTGGCTAGATGTCCTAAGTTCATTATAAAAGAATCCTTACTACCTTCTACTCAATTTGGATTTAGAAAGGGTGTAGGGACCTGTGATGACTTGTTTGGTTGCTAGAGGGGTCTTCCTTCCCGTTAAGTGAAGACACGTATGCCAGCCAGGAAGAGCGGCGGGTGTGCTTCGAAACATACTAGAACCTAGACCTAGCTTGACGAAATTTACCGACAGTCAAATCGTTTGGGCAGCGCTTATAGAGCATGCAGGCTGACCACCACGGAAGCGGTCGGCGTGCAAAACGGCCAGACGTTCTATGAATAGTAGTTAGGCCCACGACGATGAAGTTGCCGGAGAACTAAACGGCCTCCTCTACCGACCTAAACTCCTCGATTGAGACGGAGAAATCAGCCATTTCCTGAAATGCGGACCACCGCGCCCGATCCAAGCACAACCAAGGCGGGCTCTCAGGCGGCAGCGGCCCAGAAAATGATATTTGAATGGGAAAGTAATCACTACCATGTAGGTCATCGACTATCTCCCACCCAAAATCAGGCCTGTGCATCCGGAGAGCACAGTGATGCGTAAACTCATCCACATTTAGGACACCTATCTCCAGCTCGTCAATCAGGTCGGCAAGGGATCGAGTAGTCTCCCCAGAGGGAGTGTCTACCGTTTAAATCCCGAAGTAAGAGAAAGGGAATCGGCAACCGTGCCAACAAGTGGCCGAAGTGGCTAGCGTCCAAGTTAGTTGACGCAGAAATAACAGTATATTTCCTATCCAAGTGCATCTGCAGAGCTGTGCCTGAAAAGAGGTATCTAAAGCAGAGAAGAACGGAGACATCATGATGGGTGTAAATGGCGCATCCTCCTGCCCAGCTCTACCCATCCCGTGGTGGTGGCGTCCGGGAGGGTGGGCAGGGGGCACATGGCCAGCATGATTTCTTGCAGAAAAATAGGTAAGGGAAAACGGGAGATGACGAGTCTGCGAGGCTTCTCCCAGTTGGCCTGGAGTCCACAGCAATTCCATTGAAGAAATATGCCCTGCAGTCCTAGCTCATATTAGATGTGGGAGCCCTCTTCAAAAGAAAAAACCGTCACAGGAATGGCCATACGCTTCCCAGAGGCAGAACTCCGGGTGCTGTTGGTCGGACAATGCGCTGTCACCTTCGAGGACTCATCAGCATGTTGCCCTTGGCCAACGTGCTGCCATCAGTGGAGCGAATAACGAGAAAGAGTTTGAAGCCAGCAGGCTCGAAAATGCTAGGTAATCTCTGAATGAGGGACTCGGACGTAATCGAGGCTCCGCTCTGCGCACTTGCAATTTTGGTCTTTCTCTGGGACTCTCCACCCGGGGGAGCACCGAGGCCTGACGTGCCGATCTTAGCTTGGTCCCTTACTGAAAAGGCAGCGGACCCGTCCGTCCCAGTGGCTTCCGCGGTGGGAGAGGAGCCCTTAGTCTCTCTTTTTCTTTTCTTTTTAGGAGAGGAAGATGGGAAATAAACCCGCTTCTCTCCGCCACCGGAAGGAGCCATTAGGCCAGATGGACTGGCCTCAGCAAGATCCTTCTCTGAAATGGACAAGGTCTTGGTTGTTAAAGCGGCACCAGACAGGGGAGGAGGTCCCTCCACTCCTTGTAAATCCTCGAGGGCCCGAGCCGTCTGAGGAGGTACTTGGCACCCAGCCTTGGTTTGACCCCATGGAAGATCATACTCTCTGGTGCTAGCTCACCTCAGGGAGGCCATAATGTGCCCCCCCCCCCCAAGATATCACAGATCCCATTTGAGGTACTTCTTGTCTCGTCTTTGGCCGGCGAACCAGCATCCGTCGGAGACGAGAAAGGGCATGTACAGTGACCCACTGTAAACTTGCTATGTATGCCAGCAGAACTTTAGAGGGCATGGGCAGACGGTCCCTGTCATTCCTTGCCTCCCTAAGGGGGTTGGCCCTATTGATCTGTTCCCACCGGGAGCGGTCAATTATGGGCCGACCGCATGCTTTCTTGGCAGTGCCCTCTGAAAGTAAAGGGGGGGGGGGACTGTCGCCCAAGGGTGCCTCCAGAGAAGGGGGTGACGGGAGACCCCTGCACCCATAGGCCTAGGAGAAGAGTAAGCCTCAGAGAAGTTTGGAGGGTCCCCTGAGAAAGCAGGGGAATGGGGGGGAGGGGCCTTTTCTGTTGTGGAGCTGCCCAAGAGTGGCTGCGCTGATGGTAAAATGTGAGTATTTGTTTGAAAACTCATCATTGGGCATGATGACCCACCACACGCAGTAGCCAGCTCTGCGAGGGGTGAATACGGGGCTGGCAAAGCCAGCCTCCGCCATTTGAGGCCACTCCTCCTGCCCTTCGGCATGGGGGCTCCACCTTGGGCTGGGGGTAAGGCAGGTTGTTTAAAACCCACCACCCAAACAGCTCAGGGGTGAGGGGGCATTGTCCCCTTCTCCCACTCCTGATCCGGGATGATTGGTTGAGAGGAAGCTGGTTGGTGAAATTAGAAGCAGAACAGAGAATGTTGTGGGAGAAGTTGTAGGGTAAAAAGACAGGGTGCCAGAAATAAGAGGCTAAGCAGGGTCCGGATGGGGCGCTGGCCAGGAGCAAATCGTCATGCTCCTTACGGGCTCCGAGCACTGGAGCATGTGAGCAACACGTCATTTAAATGTAGGCCAGCCGCCAGCCTCCTCTAAGATCTCTGACAGTCCATAAGCGTGAGCAAGAACTTGTCCAGAATACAAGGGACAAGCAGTAGCAATCCCACTCATCAAGGTACTGGGAAAGGTAATGTGTGCAAAGATCAGCCAGACTTGGACATTCAACAAGAATGAGTTGAACAATCTTTGGGACATTGCAGTCATTGAAGTGCAGGTGAGTGTACCCAATTTGAAGATGACAGAAAGCGCTCTGCAGCCATAGAGGCATTTTGGGGGTCCATCAGAACAGTTGCGGCACCATGGCATGCAGCTATAAGTTCCCCTCGACCGTCTCCTATCTTTGCCAAGCACCCCTAAGGACTGACCTGATTCCTGCCATGTAGTCAGTGTGAGGAAGAGCGAAACTCCGCTCTGGTCTCCAGCCCTCGCAGACTCTTTTCGAGCCCTCATTCCTGCAATACACACATGTCCAGCAGAAGATAATCTCAGCATCCAACCAGCTTGTGGTAACCATGCCATCAAAGCTACTTCAAAACAGAGGATGCGGATATTCTAATACACCGAGAGCACTCAGGGAGCTTTTTGAGTTAAGAAAGATCACGATCCGGTCTTCGAACCAGGCACGACATGTTATGTCCCTCACCAAACAGTGTATGCAAACAGCTGGACCATGAAGAAACACAGGTAGAGCCCTCTAAATTCAAATAGGGGGCATATGGCATGGAACTGACCCCTACTTCGGACTTGGAACAATCCGTGTACACTGGCACAAATCCAACGTGCTCCAAAAAGCTTGAACGCAATACTTCTGGGGGTGTGGAAGCCTTGGGAGCAGAGGCATAGCGAAAAGCAGTCAAAAGTGGTACACTCCGGGTTGGTGTCCTGGGCTGAACCAGAGGCGCCACCGGTCCAAGAGCTACACAAAGTTCTCGAAGGAGTTTCCTAGTCCTAATCGTGAATGGCTTAGGATATGACTAGTGTCTATCTATGGCAGTCACAGTTGAGATAGGCCGTGGGTGCAATGAGAGCCGTTGGTGATGAGGAACACATCATGCTCACTCATACAATGGTAGGGCAAGTGGCATCAACAAAGAGACTCTTAATAGGGGACATAGGGAAACCACTGATTACCAGATGGGGATGGTGTGGTGGATCGAGTCTGCCTTCCGCTATTCATACTCTGCTGTAAATGAGTAAAACTCGCATCAGAAGTTAAGCATTGAGCGAACAAAGAAATGATAAAAAACAAAGCGGTGGCCCTATCACCATCCCAAGTGCAGAATGATGAAGTGCACCACCTTAGTCTTTCTTGCTTGCCAAGGAGAACTGAAACCTGTGCACTTCAGCATAGTGAGAGATGCGGTTCAATGCCTGTTGGAGTTGACATCTGGGATGCACCAAGATATCATAAGGTCATCTACGTAGAGCATAGCAAAGACATACCCGACAATACTGCGGTGATACCGTTGATGCTCAGGCAAAAGAGAGCGACACTGAGAACACTGAGCCACAAAGCACCCTCACCCCAACCAGTACACGAAATCGACGATCTCGTAAGAATTCAGAGATAAAAATTGGAAGGCATCCCCTCACCCCCATCGTTTGGAGGTTCTCCATAACACTGTATGCCATGGGTTATCATAGGTCTTCTCCAGATAAAAAAAAAACTGTGGCATAGTGTTGTCTATGAAAAAGGCCTCACAGGCGGTATTTTCCAGTTGGACAGAGGATCGAACGTGGAGTGAGTACTTGCAGAAGAGATGTGGGCTCCGCTGTCTAGGGAAAAGCTTATCTAACGTTTACCAATTTCTCCATCAAGTTCTGCAAGTAAGAGAGAAATTGAGCGTAAAACGGCCGGGGTAGTGTGATCTCTCTTCAGTGTATGCAAAGCAATCACAGTAGCTATTCACCCAGAGTCTGTGTAAACCTGTCATTCAAGGGTTGTCTGCCTCTGGAGTCATGTTGGCAAGCTTCAGCGACATCACAATGTGCATTGAATGCTAAGGAGCATCATCTCGGCTAGTGAATGTGGAGAAGTGGTAGCAAATGACTCGTCCATGGATGAGGGGTCTTGCGAGAACTTGACTTGAATCTTTATGACTTGCTTTCACGAGTCTTCCCATTAAGTGAAGACCCGTATACCTACCAGGAAGAGCGGCATGCATGCTGCAAAAAAATACCCTAACCTAGCTCGACCAAATTCACTAGCCGTGAAATAGTTTGGGTGTCGCTTATAGTGCATGTACACATATCGCTTCTCTTCAAGGGCTGTATCACAATTGGCGGATCACCAAGGAAGTGGATACCCATGGCGATGAAGTTGCTGGAGAATTCAACAACTTCATCTACCAATCTAAACTCCTCAACTGGTACAGAGAAATTGGTCATTTGCTGAAATGAAGAAATGTGCGCCCACTCCAAGCACCAGCGAGATAGTTTCTCAGGTGGCAGCAGCCCATAAAATGATAGTTGAATGGTTAAAGTGGTCACTACCATGAAGGCCATCAAGCACCACACCCACCCCAAATCATGGTGTTTTAGGAAAGTACAGGGACAGAAAATGAAGTGGTTCTCAGGTAGTGATGCATAAACTCATCCACATTCAGAACACCCATCTCCCTTTCTACTCCCAAGGAGTAGAGGGAGGGAGAGCCTTGGCAACTGTATCAGGCCGCGAAGGAAGTCACCCGAAGTTGGCTGATGGTGGAATGTAGCAGAAATACACTACTTGAAAGGAGGTATTCAGAGCAAGTAGAAGAATGGAGACCATACCGGGTGAAAATTACGCGCCGTCCCATCCTGTGGTGGAGGGGTCGCCAAAACCTTATACCTACAGAGGAAGGGCAGGAAACATGCACACAGCCTGTTCTCCTGTAGAAAAATAGCTAAGGGCACGGGAGTACACAGCCATTTCATTAAATGAATATACTCTCCAGCCCTAGCTCGGAGGAGACGCAGGGGCACTCTTCAAAGTGAAGTCCCTTACCAGAAATCACAGATGGTTGTCCCACGACCACCAACAAGGAGGTTTGCCTCTTGGAATCTAACGACTCAATGGAGGTGCTTGCCGTTTCACCTTATGGTAAACGTTCATGTGGGGCATAAGAGCCCTTTGAGCCACCAAGGGAGAACCCACAGAGGTTTTGAATGAGCATGGAAACGACTCCTTGTAGGTCTGGATGGGTCAGGAGCAGAGGGTTCCTGCCTAACATTTGAGGCATAGGACATTCCATGTCCACAGTATGTGCCAGTACCAAATGCTTAAGCCTCCTGAAAAGAGAATTAGCCTGCAGTTTGAATGGCAAGGACCTCTTTCACCACCAGATACATGTGACATTGCTTCAAAGAAGCAGGGTGTGGCTCTGCAATTCACATAGAAAATACAGAATAAGGTCTTATCAGTTATGGTCTTAGAGCAATTTACACAGACTTGGGTAAAGCCAACTTTGCACTCAAACATAGGTGATTCATCTGGTTGTAGTAGTGGCAATAGTAGAACCTCCATGGCAGTGGAGTGAATGCCATGAAGCGGTAGCGATACCAACTGGCACACACAGACTCAGGGAGTTTATCACAATCAAATGTGACAAAAAGTATAGGGGTAGGTCTCAAGCCCCCATCCCACCTCCTTTTCTCATACGTTTGAACTTGACTGCTCCTTGGTCGGCCAACTCTTCAGTGTCTTCTAAAGAGTAGTACACACATTCCCTCACATAAAACACGCCTTTCATGAAATTCGTGGTAGATTGCATTGTTACTTAAATCGGTGAGCCATTGATTGTCCAACGGGGACCAATAATGGCCTACTCAGAGAAGGGTCTGTTGTATTTGCCAGAAGGCTCCCATCCAAGAAACAGGTGTCCTTCGGCTCTCTAGCAATCAGTCTAGCTAGTGTTACCATCTGATGGAACATGTTGCATTTGGCCAACCTGCTGCAGTTAGTGGAACAAATAACTAAAAAGTGTTTTAAGTATGCCAGCTCAAAAATGCCAGGTAGTCTCTTAATGATAGGCACTGACATCACCGAGGCTCCACTCTTTATATTCTTTTTGCAGGAGGAGGGTGGAGAATAAGCCTTTTCTCCATCCCTGGGAGGAGGCCCAAGGTGGGATGAGCTAGCTTCATCCATGTCCTTCGAAATGATAAAGTACATAGCTGACAGGGGCACCAACCTGCCTTTCCTTGTGATTCCACTTCACAAGGATTTTGCACAGGGGTAGACTTTGGTTCTTGATTGCTCCCACCCAGTCTTTATCTGCACCTTCGAAAGATCCTGCCATCTGGATTATTTCCCCCTCAGGAGTAGCCTCTAAGTGGTCATACCCACCCCAAGGTATCTAGGACCTTGACTGGGAACACTCTAGGCCTATGACCTATAGTCAATGTCATTGAAGACAGTAAACCAACCTCCATTGGAAAAAAAAGGGCGCAAGCGAGCGCTGCATCAAATAGCGATGTGTCACACGAGTGTGTCCAAATCGGAGACGACAGAACGCGACCTGAAGCCGTCGCGGAATTGGGGGATAGGTCCATGGGAACAGTCGCGGCCAAATGGCACGCAGCTTTAAGGTCCCTTCAACCGTCTCCCATCTTCTTTGCCAAGCAGTCCGAAGAGCTGCCCGTATTCCTGCCACGTAGTCTGTGTGAGGAAGAGCGAAACGCTGGTCCGGTCGCAGAGTCCTCGCGGACTCTTTGGCGCGCTCATTCACCGCAATTCCTACATGTCCAGGAACCCAGCAGAAGATAATCTCGACATCCGCCCAGCTCGCCAAAACCAATGGCGTCACGGATATCGCGAACCAGGGGATGCGTAGATTCCAATGCCCCGAGAGCACTCAGGGCGCTTTGTGAGTCGCTATAGATCACAATCCGGTCTCCGAACTCGGCACGTCGAGTAAACTCCCGTACCGAGTGGTGTATTGCAACCAGTTCGGCCGTGAAGACAGACGCAGCGCCTGGCAGAGCCCCGCTGACTACAAACAGAGGGGACACGGCGTGGAAGGCGACCCCCTCGTGGAACTTGGAGCCATCCGTATACACTGGCACGGTTCCAGCGTGACACGAGGTGTGCTCCAAAAAGGTCGAACGCAATACTCCTAGCGCCGTACAAGCTTTGGGAGCAGAGGCGTGGCGACAAATAGCCAAATGTGGTAACCTCCAGGGTGGCGTCCTGGGCAGAACCAGGGGCACCACCGGTCCGAGAGCTATATCTAGCTCTCGAAGGAGTTTCCTGGCCCTAAACCCAAAGGGCTTAGGGTATGACTGGCGTCTCTCGGCGGCATGGGCACTGTCGAGATCAGCTGCGGCTGCAGTGAGAACTGTTGGCGAATGAGGGAGGCGGCGGGCTCGCGCGTACAGGCGAGAGATGCACTGCACGCGGCGCAGAGCGAGTGGCATCTCTCCAGCATCGACCAACAGGCTCTCAATGGGGAAAGTGCGGAAGGCACCGGTCGCAAGACGAAGGCCGGTGTGGTGGATCGAATCCACCTTCCGCAATAAACGCTCGGCTGCAGATGCATAAAACTCGCATCTGTAGTCGAGCTTCGAACGAACAAAGGATCGATAAAAAAGTAGGGCAGTAGCCCTCTCGGCGCCCCAAGCGCTGAACGTCACGGAACGGAGAATATCCATGGCGCGGGTACAAGAGACCCTAAGGCTGCGAATATGAGCCTCCCAGGTGAGGCGTCGGTCGAATATAAGACCAAGGAAACGGTGCGATTCAACCGCATCCAGGCGCACCCCATTAAGAAACAAATCTGGGTCGGGATGAACCCGTGGATGGCGGCAGAAGTGCACCACCTTAGTCTTGGCCAAAGAAAACCGAAACCTGTGCGCTTAGGAATAGCGAGAGATGCGGTTCAATGCCTGTCGACGCTCCAGAGTTGGCATCTGGGCCGCGCCAAAGGAGATCGAAAGGTCGTCCACGTAGAGCGTAGCGAGAACATCTTCCGGCCGCACCAAGGTGATGCCGTTGATGCTCAGGGCAAAGAGTGTGACACTGAGGACACTTCCCTGCGGGACACCCTCTTCCTGCTCCTTTGGGGCGGAGAGGGCTCCCCCTACCGGTACGCAGAATCGAGGATCTCGCAAAAATTCAGATATAAACATTGGGAGGTGTCCCCTCGCCCCCATCGTGTGGAGAGTCTCCATGATATCGTATCGCCATGCGGTATCATAGGCCTTCTCCAGATCGAAAAAGACCGTGGCGTAGTGCTGTTTACGAAGGAAAGCCTCGCAGACGGGTTTTTCCAGTGGGAGCAGAGCATCCGACGTGGAGTGGAACTTCTGGAAGCCGCACTGTGCAGAAGACAGATGGCCTCCGCTGTCCAGGAAAAAGGCTAATCTAACATTTACCATTTTTCCATCAACTTGCACACGCAAAGGTTAGAGAGATTGGGCGGAAACCGGTCGGAGTAGAGTGATCTCTCCCCGGTTTGCGAAAGGCGAGCACAGTAGCGATTCGCCAGGAATCTGGGAGAAGACCCTCCACCCAGATCCTGTTGAACAAATCTAATAGAAAGGCCATGCTTCGCTCACCCAGGTGTCGAAGCATGGCGTACGGGACATAGTCCGGACCATGGGCGGTGTCCGCGCACGAAGAAAGATCGGAGCGCAACTCACTCAAAGTAAACCTGTCGTTGAAGGGTTCTCCGCCTCTCGAGGTAAAGTCCAGCCAGCGGCCTTCCGCGACATAACGACGTGCATTGAATGCTGGTAGAGCAGCATCCCGGCTAGAGAATGCGGAAAAATAGCGGTCGTGAAGGATTTCGCCACGGACGCGGGGTCCGAGATTGCGGTCCCATTCTCCTGGAGAACGGGAGGGGGGTCCTGCGAGAACTTGCCCCGAATCCTTTTGACTCGCTTCCACACCTCTGCTAAAGGGGTCTTCCCGTTAAGTGAAGACACGTATGCCCGCCAAGAAGAGCGGCGGGCGTGCTTCGAAATATACCGGAACTTAGCCCTAGCCTGACGAAATTCAGCGACAGTGAAATCAATCAGACGGCTCTTATAGCGCATGTAGGCATAACGCTTCTGTTTGAGGGCCGTATCACACTCGGCCGACCACAATGGGAGTGGTCGGCGTGCAAAACGGCCAGACGTTCTAGGAATAGTAGTCAGGCCCGCGGCGATGAGGTTGCCGGAGAACTCAACGGCCTCATCAACCGACCTAAACCCCTCGACTGAGATAGAGAATTCAGTCATTTCCTGAAATGCAGGCCACCGCACACGCCAAGCACCACCGAGGTGGGCTTTCATGCGGCAGTTGCCCTGAAAATGATATTTGAATGGGAAAGTGATCACTACCAATGGAGGTCATCGACCACCCCACAATCAAAATCAGGCTGTGCATCCAAATAGCAAAAAGATAGGTCAAGGCAAGAAAATGAAGCGGTTCTCGGACAGTGATGCGTAAACTCATCCATGTTTACGACACCCATCTCAAGCTCTTCGATCAGATTGGAAAGGACTTGTCCCGTGGGATTTATTGAGTAATCTCCCCAAGAGAGGATGCCTGCCGTTAAGATCTCCAAGCAATCCCCAAAGAGGATGCCTGCTGTTAAGATCTCCATGCAAGAGAAATGGCCTCGGTAACCGTGCCACGATGCGGCGGAAGTCCCCCGCGTCGAAGTCAGCTGACGGTGGAATGTACGCAGAAATGATAGTATACCTCCTATCCAGGTGCAGCTGCACAGCCACTGCCTGAAAGGAGGTATCTAAAGTGAAAGGAAGAACGGAGATAGCATGCCGGGTGTAAACCACGCATACCCCAGCTTGGCCATCCCGTGGAGGTGGGGTCGCAAGACCCGAATACCCCAAGAGGGTGGGCAGGGGGCATGCGCCTAGCATGGTCTCCTGCAGAAAAATAGCTAACGGGGAACGGGACGAGACGAGACGAGCCTCCGCAGCTCCTCCCAGTTGGCCTGGAGTCCACGGCAATTCCATTGAAGGAATATGCCCTCCAGGCCTAGCTCGGAGGAGACGCGGGGGCCCTCCTCGAACAGAAGACCCTCACGGGAATGGACATATGCTTCCCGGAGGCAGAACACCGGGCGCTGTTGGCCGGAAAAAGCGCTGATGGCGCTGTCGCCTTCGAGGACTTATTGGGGAAGGTTGGGCTCAACATGCTAGTCTTTTCCTCCCTCCGCCTCGAAACCTTAGGCGGGCGTTGCGGCTTCGGAGGCGATGGGGCACTCTTTTCAAGGAACCACCGCCTCTGAGCTACTCCCTCTACCACTAGGCGTGGGTGAAAGAGCCGAAGCTCCTTTGTTGCTGTCCTCCTTTCGGGGGACAGCTTTAGGAACCCCAGAAGATGGCCTTGCGACCAGCTTAAGGGGTGTTGCCTCCTGTGAGTCTAACGACTCGGTGGAGGTGCGTGGCCGTTTCGCTTTACGGGAAACGGTCACGCTGGGGAAAGAGGGGAGGGGAGCCCTGGTTTTAGCAGGGGCTGGGTATAAACCCTTTTTGCCGCCAGCTTTACCAGGGGAGCACCCCGGTTGAGTAGAGCCTACAGAAGGGCTCGGAAACAACCGTGCTCGTTGGCCTGGATGGGCCAGGAGCAGAGGGTGCCTTTCTAACTATTGAGGCATATGACTTCGCAGGAAGAGCCGGGCGCGCCAGGACCAAGTCCTTAGCCTCGCGGAATGAGAGTCGATCCTGGGCCTGAACGGCCAGGATTTCTTTCTCGAGGAGATATGCAACCACATTGCTTCAAGAAGCGGGGTGCGGCTCTCCGCAATTGACACACTTGGCCACACACGATTTAGACTTATCGTGTGCGGCCCTGGAGCAATTAACACAGACTTCAGGTGACCCCGACTTTGCACGTCTACAAGAACGATTCGTATGGCCGAAGCAGTGACAGTAATAGCACCGCCGCGGCAGTGGCACGAATGCCTTCACGCGGTAGCGGTACCAACCGGCACGCACCGACTCCGGGAGCTTGTCACAGTCGAACGTGACGAAGAGTGTAGGGGTTGGTCTCGAGGCCCATCCCTGTTTTCTAATCACACGTTAGACCTTGACCGCCCCATGGTCGGCCAGCTCTAAGGTGAAGTCCTCTATGGAGTAGTCAACGAGTTCCCTCGCATAAACTACTCCTTTCACAAAGTTCATGGTAGAGTGCGGCGTCACACTCACCGCGGTGCCATGAAGTGTCCGAAGAGCACTTATCTTGGCCGCCTCGGCAGGATTGGCCACATTCGCCAGAAGGCTCCCATCAGAGAAACGGGTCACCTTCATCTCTCTACCAATTGCACTAGCTAATCCTCTCCTCTGATGATTCAGGATGTCCTTGGCCAACATGCTGCCATCAGTGGAGCGAATAACGAGGAAGCGTTTGAAGCCATCAGGCTCGAAAACGCCAAGTAACCTCTGAATGAGGGGCCCCGATGTTATCAAGGCTCCGCCCTGTGCACTTTTGGTCTTAGTCATAGTCAGGGGCTCCGCACCCGGGGGGAGGGGGAGGGATGGAGAGGGGCCGGATGTGCCGATCTTGGCTTGGTCGCTTGCCAAAGTGGCAGCAGACCCATCCGTCCCTGCAGCCCCCGCGGATGGAGAGGAGCCCCGAGTCTTCTAAGTTCTTTTTTGTTTTGGAGAAGAGGATGGGGAATGAACACGCTTCTCACCGCCGCCGGTAGGAGCCCCCAGGCCAGATAGACCGGCCTCAGCCAGGTCTTTCTCTGAAATGGAGAAGGTCTTGGTGCTCGCAGGGGCACCGGTTGGAGGAGATCCCTCTCCTCCCTGTACCGTCTTGGAGACACCAGCCGTTTGAGGAGGACCTTGCATAGGGGTGGATTCTCCCCCATGGATATCAGAGGTCTCATTGCCAGCGTCACCAGTCATATGTGGGGAGGCACAGGCCTTGACCCCGGAAAAGTTCAATATTCTTGCCAGCAGGTCTTTTGAGGGAAGCGACTGAAGGGGCCTGGCTTCCCTCCCCCCCTAAGGGGTTTGCCCTACCAAGCCACTTCAATGATGGGCAGTTGGCAATGGGCTGCCTACTGGCTTTCTTGGCAGTCCCCTTAGAAAGAAAAGGAGGGACTGCCACTGGAAATAGGAAGGTGCCCGAAAGCACCTCCAGAGAAGGAGGTGAAGGGGTCCCCTACACCCATAGTCGTAGGAGAGGAGTAAGCTTCCTCTCCGGTTAGAGAAATATGGAGGGTTCCCTGAGCAAGCACAGGTAGGGGACCTCCATTTTTCTGTGGAGCTGCCCGAGGGGGGCTCGTCGATGGTGCAGGGGGAATTAAAGCAGGGTTTTTTTGACACATCATTGGGCATGGTGACCCTCTTTTTATTACGGGATGCAATAGCACATCACCTCTTGCAGTAGCCCGCTCTGCAAGGGGTGCTTACGGGCCTGGCGGCTCATCCCCGGGCATGGCGTAAAATCAAGATAGAAGGTTAAGTGAGAAGGAAAAGGGATGTGAGGAAGGTATTGGTAGAGATGAAGCAGGTTGTTAAAAAACCCCTATCCCAAACCGGAGCTCAGGGGTTAGGGAACGTTGTCCCCTCCCCCCTCAGCCCCGATCCGGGATGGTTGGCTGAGAAGAAGGTCAGCATCTACCCTATGAAATTAGAGGCTGACCAGAGAAAGTTGTTGGAGAGGTTGTATGAAAAGCGAGGAAACACAAGTGTTTTGAAGGAAGGAGAAGAGGTTAAGCTGGGGTCGGATGGGGTGCTGAGTCCACTCAGCGCAGAGGCCAGGATGGCAAATCACCGCGCCCCTTACGGGGAGCTGAGAGTGGAATGTAGGCAGAAATGATAGTATACCTCCTATCCAGGTGAAGCTGCACAGCCACTGCCTGAAAGGAGGTATCTAAAGTGAAACGAATAACGGAGATAGATATCATGCAGGGTGTAAACCGCGCATCTCCCAGCCCGGCCATCTCATGGTGGTGGGGTCGCAAAACCCTTATACACTGAGAGGGTAGGCAGGGGACACATGCCTAGCAAGGTCTCCTGCAGAAAAATAGCTAACGGGGAACAGGATGGGATGAGACAAGCCTCCGCAGCTCCTCCCAGTTTGCTCAGAGTCCACGGCAATTCCATTGAAGGAATATGCCCTCCAGGCCTAGCTCGGAGGAGATGCGGGGCTCTCTTCAAACAGAAGACCCTCACGGAAATGGCCGTATGCTTTCTGGAGGCAGAACCCCAGGCGCTGTTGGCCGAACAAAGCGCTGTCACCTTTGAGGACTTATTGTGGGAGGTTGGGCTCGCCATGCAAGTCTTTTCCTCCTTCCGCCTTAAAACCTTAGGCAAGCATTGTGGCTTCGGTGGCGGGAGGTCCTCTTTTTGAGGATCCACCGTCTCCGAGCCACTCAGCCCACCACAAGGCCGAAGCTCCTTTGATTCTGTTCTCCTTTCGGGGGACAGCTTTAGGAACCCCGGGAAGATGGCCTGGTGACCAACTTCAGGGGTGTAGCCTCCTGTGAGTTAACGACTCGGTGGAGGCACGTGGCCGTTTTGCCTTACCGGAAACGGTGACACTGGGGAAAGGGGGGGGGGCCTGGTTTTAGCCGGGGCTGGGTGTGAACCCTTTGTTGAGCAGAACCCACAGAATGGCTCCGAAACAACCGTGCTCATTGGCCTGGATGGGCCAGGAGCAGAGGGTGTCTTTCTAACTATCGAGGCATAAGACATCCCAGGCAGAACTGGGCGCCCCAGGGCCAAGTCCTTAGCCTCGTGGAATGAGAGTCAATCCTGGGCTTGAATGGCCAGGATTTCTTTCTCAAGGAGATATGCACCACATTTCTTCAAAGAAGTGGGTTGCGGCTCTCCACAATTGACACACTTGGCCACACACGATTTGGACTTATTGTGTGCAGCCTTGGAGCAATTTACACATACTTTGGGTGACCCCGACTTTGCACATCTACATGAGCAATTTGTATGGCTGAAGCGGTGACAGTAATAGCACCTCCGCAGCAGTGGCATGAATGCCTTCACGCAGTAGCGGTACCAACCGGCATGTACTGACTAAGGGAGCTTGTCACAGTCAAACATGATGAATTGTAGGGGTCGGTCTCAACGCCCCTCCCTGTTTTCTCATCACACATTCGACTTTGACCGCCCCATGGTCGGCCAGCACTAAGGTGAAGTCCTCTATGGAGTAGTCAACAAGATCCCTCACATAAACTACTCCTTTCACAAAGTTCATGGTAGAGTGTGGTGTCACACTCACCGGGGTGCCATGAAGTGTCCGAAGAGCACTTATCTTGGCCGCCTCGGTGGGATTGGCCACATTTGCCAGAAGGCTCCCATCAGAGAAACGGGTCACCTTCGTCTCTCTACCAATTGCACTAGCTAATCCTCTACTCTGATGGATCATGTTGCCCTTGGCCAACATACTGCCATCAGTGGAGCGAATAACGAGGAAGTGTTTAAGGCTAGCTGGATCAAAAATGCCAGGTAACCTCTGAATGAAGAGCCCCGATGTTATTGAGGCTCCGCCCTGTGCACTTTTGGTCTTAGTCATAGTCAGGGGCTCCGCACCTGGGGAGGCAGAGGAGCCAGATGTGCCGTCTTAGCTTGGTCGCTTACCAAAGTAGCAGCAGACCCATCCATCCCTGCGGATGGAGAGAAGCCTCAAGTCTTCTTAGTCTTTTTTAGGAGAGGAGGGTGGGGAATGAACCCGCTTCTCCCCTCCGTCGGCAGGACCCCCCAGGCCAGATGGACCGGCCTCAGCCAGGTCCTTCTCCAAGATGGAGAAGGTCCTGGCAATTGCTGGGGCACCAGTGGGAGGAGATCCCTCTCCTCCTTGTACTGCTTTGGAAACCCAGGCCATTTGAGGAAGACCTTGCATAGGGGCGGATTCGGGTTCAGTGCTTTGCGCCGAGCCCGGCTTCACTCCCATGGAAGGCCCTACCGTGTCTATCTCAGGGGGGTGCCTCCAGTTGGCCATCCCCCCCCACCACCCCCAGGACATTGCAGGTTCCGTTGGCAGCGTTGTCACAAGTCAGGTTTAGGGAGGGACAGGCCTTGACCCCGGCAAGGTTGAATATTCTTGCCAGCAGGTCTTTTGAGGGAAGCAACCGAAGGGGCCTGGCTTCCCTCTTCCCTCCTACCAAGCCGCTTCAATGGAGAACGGTCGGCTATGGGCTGCCTGCTGGCTTTCTTGGCAGTCCCCCTGGAAAGAAAATGGGGGACTTCCGCTGAAAAGAGGGAGGTGCCCAAAAGCACCTCCAGAGAAGGGGGTAAGGGGGAGTCCCCTACATCTGTAGGCGAAGGAGAGAAGTAAGCTTCCTCTCCGGTTAGAGAAATTTGGAGGGTCCGGGGGCAACCTCCATCTTTTCTGTGGAGATGCCCGAAGGCGGCTCTGTCGATAAACAAGGGGAAATGGGAAGAGTTTTGGTTTTGTTAGGTTTGCATTCATGGGCATGGTGACCCTATTTTTTCCACGGGAAGCAATCGCCCATCACCCCTTGCAGTAGCCCGCCCTGCAAGGGGTGCATACATGACCTGGCAGAGCCAGGTGCCACCATTTCAGACCACTCCTCCCGCCTGGTGGCCTGCACACAATGTAAAATTGCTAGAGCGTGAAGAGAGAAGGAAAGGGGATGTGAGGAAGGTATGGGTGGGGATGAAGCAGGTTGTTAAAAAACCACCACTCCAAACCGAATCTCATCGGTCAGGGAATATTGTTCCCTCCCCCCCCAGCCCTGATCCGGGATGTTTGGCTGAGAAGAAAGTCAGCATCTACCCTGTGAAATTAGAGGCTGACCAGAGGAAGTTGTGGGAGAGGTTGTATGAAAAGCGACGAAGTAGGGAAAAAATACAGGCTGTCTGAAAGAAGGGGATAAACTGGGGTCAGACGGGGTGCTGAGTCCCATCAGCATGGGGCCAGGATGGCAAATCGCAGCGCCCTTTACGGGGGTAATCCACATGATGTTATCAAAGACATCACTCCTCATAAATAGAACACCAATAGTGCTTGTGTCACAGTGGATACAGAACTACTTCCAACAACACACAGAAAAAATAAACAAAGCTAAAACGAACACATTCCAAGCATTCACACAAACTACATTCTGGCAATCCAAGGAATTCATCAAGCATGTTTACAAGTAATAATTTAATTTAAAAAGCTTTGGTGTAGCTATCCAGTCTCAATGGACTTTAACTGGTGCCATTTAAGACAAAAGAAGATTATGCATTCAATTCAGTTTGTACAACAAAAATTTAAATTAGAATAAAAACTGGTTTAGAATTAGAAAAGCAGCATTCAAGACAGCTAAGAAAACCAAAGGAGGAAGCACAAATGGACTCCTCAATGAAGGCAGATGGGGGTGAGGTATATTCAATAAAAAAAAAAGAAACATGATGTAGAGACTAGTGAGGGATGGGTAGTTAAGTAATATGTGGGTGATGATACAAATTTTATTACACTAAGGGCACTTTGGAATGACAAAGAGGCCCTCACTGGAGGAGCAATGTCAATGGGTGGGTCAGGTATAACTAATTAGGCAGTGACAAAGAGCCAACTTGAAGGGTTGAGACTTTGGTGTGCACAATAGCCAGAACTGTATACTTCTTAATATTTCATAATTTAAAATTGATACAGGTGCTCTACTCTGCCACAAATCCAAAACATTTAGAGACAATGGGAAAGTAGTCCATGCATGGTAGTCCCAAAGCTGTTGTTATATCAAGGGTGTCAAACAGAGGAACTTCATCAGGGTGTTCAATACGAGGAAGTCAAATGGGACTTGATGTCCAACAAAAGGCAACCTAACATCGGGTTGCATTTTTATGAGCTATGCATGAATTTTTAATACTAGTGGAGAAAGAGAAAAATGATGAGAATTTAAAATGCTTCTAGAGTCTGTAAAAATTACAACCATTAAGAGGGAAGGTAAGGGTTAGTCAAAAGGAAAATAAGGGAGGGTAAGGGTTAGTCAAAATGAAAAAGAGGGAGGGTACAGGTTAATCAAAAGAAAAATGAGGAAGGGTAAGGGTTAATCAAAAGGAAAAAGAGGGAGGGTAAGGGTTAATCAAAAGGAAAAAGAGGGAGGGTAAGGGTTAATCAAAAGGAAAAAGAGGCAGGGTAAGAGTTAATCAAAAGGAAAAAGAGGGAGGGTAACGGTTAGTCAAAAGCAAAAAGTGGGAGGGTAAGAGTTAGTCAAAAGGAAAAAGTGGGAGGGTAAGGGTTAATCAAAAGGAAAAAGAGGGAGGGTAAGGGTTAGTCAAAAGGAAAAAGTGGGAGGGTAAGGGTTAATCAAAAGGAAAAAGAGGGAGGGTAAGGGTTAATCAAAAGGAAAAAGAGGGAGGGTAAGGGTTAATCAAAAGGAAAAAGAGGGAGGGTAACGGTTAGTCAAAAGGAAAAAGTGGGAGGGTAAGAGTTAGTCAAAAGGAAAAAGCGGGAGGGTAAGGGTTAATCAAAAGGAAAAAGAGGGAGGGTAAGGGTTAGTCAAAAGGAAAAAGTGGGAGGGTAAGGGTTAATCAAAAGCAAAAAGAGGGAGGGTAAGGGTTAGTCAAAAGGAAAAAGAGGAGGGTAAGGGTTAGTCAAAAGGAAAAAGCGGGAGGGTAACGGTTAGTCAAAAGGAAAAAGAGGGAGGGTAAGGGTTAGTCAAAAGGAAAAAGCGGGAGGGTAACGGTTAGTCAGAAGGAAAAAGTGGGAGGGTAAGGGTTAGTCAAAAGGAAAATGAGGAAGGGTAAGGGTTAGTTAAAAGGAAAAAGAGGGAGGGTAAGGGTTAATCAAAATGAAAAAGAGCGAGGGTAAGGGTTAGTCAAAAGGAAAAAGAGGGAGGGTAAGGGTTAGTCAAAATGAAAAAGCGGGAGGGTAAGGGTTAATGAAAAGGAAAAAGAGGGAGGGTAAGGGTTAGTCAAAAGGAAAAAGCGGGAGGGTAGCGGTTAGTCAAAAGGAAAAAGAGGGAGGGTAAGGGTTAGTCAAAAGGAAAAAGAGGGAGGGTAAGGGTTAGTCAAAAGGAAAAAGAGGGAGGGTAATGGTTTGTGATAGAACGAGTTAATTTCAACTCCTATCCCATATTATTAAAAACCACGATGCTGCCCACGTGCATCTTCGATTCGAGGCTTGGAATCTTATCTCAGCTACCAGATGCCAATGTTTAAATAAGGAGGTTATCGTCCCCCCGTTCGCCCCCATACGCCGACCTCGCCAGATCGAGTTAGGCTTATGAACAGATAAGGCCTTTTTCTCCGGCCCGGCTGTGCGTTCCCTCCAAGCTTTCACTCCATTTTCCCCCCACGCCAAGGAGATGTCCTGGCTATTTATATGGAAACTTTACCACTAAGATCAGATTGGAGATCCAGATTTTCGTCGCGAAACATCACCACGACCCTCTCTCCCTTTGTGCGCCAAGGGACCTCGAGATTCACCATCACTTGTCCAGAAGGAGGACAATATTCCTTGAGTGCCAAAGGTTCGAGCCTTTCCGACGCCAAGTCCCAAGGCTTCCCCCCCTGTTGTTCAAGGAGAACAGCATTAGAACAGCCATTGTTCGTTTTGAGCCCTTCGCCAAGAAACGGTTCTCATCCCCCCCTGTTGTTCAAGGAGAACAGCATTAGAACAGCCATTGTTCGTTTTGAGCCCTTCGCCAAGAAACGGTTCTCATCCCCCCCTGTTGTTCAAGGAGAACAGCATTAGAACAGCCATTGTTCGTTTTGAGCCCTTCGCCAAGAAACGGTTCTCACCCCTCCTGTTGTTCAAGGAGAACAACATTAGAACAGCCATTGTTCTTGAGCCCGTAGACAAGAGACGGTTCTCATCCCCCCCCCTTTGTTCAGAAGAGAACAACCTAGAACAGCCATTGTTCGTTTTGAGCCCTTCGCCAAGAAACGGTTCTCACCCCCCCTGTTGTTCAAGGAGAACAACATTAGAACAGCCATTGTTCTTGAGCCCGTAGACAAGAGACGGTTCTCATCCCCCCCCCTTTGTTCAGAAGAGAACAACCTAGAACAGCCATTGTTCGTTTTGAGCCCTTCGCCAAGAAACGGTTCTCATCCCCCCCTGTTGTTCAAAGGAGAACAACATTAGAACAGCCATTGTTCTTGAGCCTGTAAACAAGAGACGGTTCTCACCCCCCCCCCGGTTGTTCAGAAGAGAACAACGTATAACAGCCATTGTTCTTCAATCCGTTCCTCGAGAAACGGTTTTCATTCCCAAGACGCCACGTCAGGATCCTTTTATCCCCCCCCCCCCTTCGGCTGGAACTCGCCAGCGGACCGAATATTCCTTCAAGTACCTTCCACTGCACCCTAATGAAAAGTTACGTAAGCCAAACGTCACCTTTTGAGTATTGATCCCTTTTGTCAATTCTATCCTGTGCTTTAAATGGTTTATCGAACCATCCCATCTCTTTAACTCTATATTTGTTTTACCTTTTTTAATCCCTTAAATCCTTGGATTAGCCCGAGTCTCCACGACCCTTTCCATTCTGTTTATGTCAATATTTTCCGTTTTTGTGTATTGTTGATAGTTATTATTAATAAAACTCTATTTTATTAATGATAGCAATATTATTATCCTTGAGCTCAGTTCCACTTCTTAAGCATATCGAAGATACATAATATCGGCCGCCAGACAGTAACGCACTCTAAAGATAATTAAGGAAGTTCCCTCAATGAATAGTGTTATATATAGTATCGTCGGGAGTCATTCTACGACATGGTTAGTCAAAAGGAAAAAGAGGGAGGATAAGGGTTAATAAAAAAAAAATTTCACCAGTGAATATACATGCCATCTGAGGTCGTGAAGTCCCTAAAGACTCATTAGAATAAACCGCTGCTGCACCTAACTAACAGAGAAACCAACTCCTACTACTACTATGAATTGAAAAAGTTCACATACATTCAAAACATGCCTAACATTCACACAACTTGGAAAAAAATATATAAATACACTAGAGTGCCAGACCTCTAAAAGAGCTCCATGATTGGTGGAACTTGTTGAGGCTGTCAGCCAAGGGCAACTTGGGCCATTTAAAACAAAAAAAAAACAGTCCAAATGCTTCTTACTATATAATCTTCATCTTCATCCTTTGGTCCAGCACTAAAGTAGACTCTGTAAGCTCGGCATGCCTCTGCAATTTTCTCTACAGAGCCAGTTAAGCCTAAAAGCTTGGGATGAAACTCTGATACATATTTTTTAATAGCTTCAATGGTGTCTCGTTCAGGATCCACAGTTATAAAGAGCGGTTGAATACCACCAGGTATTAAATTGTTAGCATCTGCAAAGATCATGAGCAAAATGCAATGGGTTTATTATCACCCAAATCATAATGAAAATTTAATGTATTTTTACACAAAAACTTTATGTACTTGTATATGGGGAAATATATATTAGAAATATATTCTTACCAATTTTATCAACTACTTCAGCCAACTTTTCCAGTTCATCTGGGCAAATGTCTGGACAATGGGTAAACCCAAAATATATGAGTAACCACTGCCCAAGGAAATCTTCACTTTTTCGTGGCTTTCCATTATGATCGATGAGGTCAAATGAACCACCTATCTTAGCTTTCCCCAAGATTCTTTTCCGTTGCTTTTCTTGTGCTGTAAATAAGATAAGGCTTAGAACATAAATTTGTAGTTATACCTGCCATCTCTCATTTCAAATGTGGATGAGATCCCCAACTGGAAGATGAAATACTGACTGTCAAAAATAGCATAAAGGTAAGTTTAAATTATTTCTCTGGTCAAAGGAAAAAAAACAACATTGAAACTAACCCAACTCTTTTTCTTTCTTTACATAGAGCATGAAGAGAAGCAGACTCCCTCCAATAACTGCAGTTACTCCCATAGATTTCCATGTAATTGGTCCAATGCCTTCCCCAGGTCTTCTTTTACGGGGTAGACTGCCAGGGGTACTTGAAAATGATGAAACATGAGTGCATGATATAGAATGAGAATTCAAGTTCTGGAAATAAAAGAGATAGAGAGGCTAAATATATAAAAAAGTTAATTTCTCTCTTTCAAAATCCCTTTTTTGAGGATAGAAAGTTGCAGAGATCTTGTATTGTGTTTATGATAGTGGCACCCTAATTGCTATATAGAAGCAGCCATAGCATCCCAATATAAAATAATTTACATATAAATGCTCAATTACATGAAAAGTACTTCAAAATTAACCACAATTGACATTTAACCTATCTAATTTAATTGAAATCAGACAAAACTTTAAAAAATAAATAAATCTTACATATAAAAGTTTAATGGGATATTTGAGCTTGATGAGTATCACATAATTCTTTAATATTGGTACGTATAGTTGACAAAGCAACTCTCTTTTCTTCATTCACTGTCTGCAATCTTTCTTTTTTTCATTGTTTTTATGTTGCCCAAATCAGAGAAAATAGTTTCAAAATACTTTCAAGTGTCATTTGATTTTTTATAAATGTTTGAAATATATATATTTTTAATTTAGACATGTAAAAAATTTCTTGGTTGTTTCTGCAGCACCTTTAGTCATCTCTCGCAGCACCGTAGTTGAAAACCACTGAATAAGCATATAGTACAAGAGAAAGATAAATTTTATGTGAATGATCAATGAGACAAGAGACGCTTTTTTTTTTCAAGGTAAGAGAAAGGGACATTGGAAGACACAAGGATGAGGAGAGCAAAAAAATATAAATGTGGCTGGGAATCAAGTCAGGTCTCTTGATTGCCACTAGGGATATCCCTCTCTCTCTCTCTCTTATATATATATATATATATATATATATATATATATATATATATATATATATAGTAGGGTTTTTCAAAGTCATAGGGTAAATTTTCAAGGTTTTTATATATATCCAAAGTCAAATTTGTGCAAAATTTTGTAATGATCAGAGCAGATTGAAAGGTCGCTCAAATTGCTCACTTTTTAAGCTCATGTAGAAAGATACCTCATCCATGACTCATCACCCAATTCTTTCTTCTGTTTTTGTTGCAGGTGAACTTTGATATGGCTAGATGTAATGTAACATCAGTTTGCCTCCTTGAACATTATGAGGAAGAGATTACTGCTTCCAGACTCCCATGCAATGGCTAAGTCCTTCGCACTTGTTGCTTCTTTTACCATCACCTCGACTTAAGGTGCACAAAATCTGAGAGTGTGAAGAAGATTGTAAAGCAGTTTTATCATTATAGACGAAGGCCCCAATCCTTAAAACAACATTGTTTTACACCTAAAAGAAACTTACAGACCTAGTTACGAAGTACAAAAGTCTCAAGAAGAATCGTCTGCTGGATTCAGAGAATCAGTGCATCATGGAACAAATGTTTTGTGATAAATTAGATGAACTCTTTGACATTGCTCACAAAGATGCACTGATTATGATGAAAAATGAAGATAAAGCTTTCTTGATGAGCCAACGAGAGGATCATTCCCAGTTGAGCATGACTGGAATTGATATGAATCATTCAGTCTCTAGAGAAGAAAAATAAAAGAGCTGGAGTAGAAGATGAACGCAAGAAGAAATCTGAGGTGGAAAAACAAACAAGAGTTGAAGTTGTCAGCTCATCGACACTAGCTGTTTCCAGTTTGTATTCAGTCATCTCTTTATGGATGGGAGAAATTGCATCATATTACATAAATCAGTAATTTTACTCCATCAGGTTTCCTTTCTTGGCCATTGGATACATTTTCCAGTGCTCTTCGACGATGTGTAGGAGGCCATTGCAGCTGGTCCTCCGACTTCATGCAAGGTTTCTTAGTGAAATCCTGCATCAGAGCGACCCCTCATTCCGTGGCACCATTGGTGACGAGGCCACCTACTTACCTTGTCCTGGCCTGGTATATGGGGTTTGTCCTCCACAGAGCAGGATCAATGTCAAGGAACCTTTTGTCGATTTCCAGGAATTTCTCAGTGTTTTTTGTGATGAAGGAGGCAATGGTCTTGTTGTCTAAGTCAACCTCTTCGACGCGAACCTTGGGTGGAGGTTCCTCTGATGCCTCCACACTTTGGAGGTTGGCAACAACATTTGGCTTCTCATCCAGGAACAGCTCATCATCAAAAAGTGCAAGACCAACTGTCACTTCTGACAGGTACCACATGTGATGTCCCAATGCTTTCAGCCCTGACTCTCCGATTGCCTTGTTCGTCTCTTCCGCAGGGCTTTGTAAAGGTCAAGGTCGTTTTCTTGGGGGCTTTTGCTGAACACGAAGCCGAGAACCACACTCAAATGTAGTAGCGTAAGATGAAGAAGCAGAACTTGCCCAGCTTTGGAAGAACTGCTGCCTTGATTGCACATGAAGTGGATGGCTGCTGTTTGTTGTATTCTGCAAACTGAGGCACAAAGATGCACATTTTCAGAGCATAAATTGCTCTTGCCACCCATCAAGCCTGATGGATTGCTCCTGGCTTGTGGAAAGAGATCTTCTTGCATCCATGAGGGATTCCACCAAGTAACACAATAGCTAGTTCTAGCAGTTCCCGTTAGTCATCACGTGGGTGATACTGTCAGAGATGGCCTTGGCAGAGTTTGAGGACATCATCCACCCAGTCCTCATTGAGCTCTTTGTTTGCTGTCCTGTACTGGTCTTGATCAACAAACTGCCAGAACTCTCAGATGGGGGTTGAGAAAACAGCTTCCAGCACATGATGGCTATAGGTCAGATGCAGCAAATCTCGACCAAGGATTTGCTGCAGTTGAATGCACATTCCACCCTTGGATCCTGTATTTGTCACCATTGTGTCGAAGCACAGAGCTTGAATTCGCTTGGAAATAACCCACTCAGATGTAACAGAATAGATGGTGTTTGCCCTAGGCTCCACTTTGCGATCAGTAATGGGAACTGTGAGGATCGGCAGTCGGTCTACAATGCCTTCGTTTGTGAGGGAGGGCATAAGTTTTCCATCCCAGTGAAGTGTGAGTGGTACATCAGGAGCAAAGTTTTCTTTCAGCTCTGCAGCCTTTTCCTGGCGATGACGTCTTCACTGCTGATTGATCATGCTTGCGCTCAACAACAATTCTCCAGCATTCGCTCCCAGCTATTCTGTGAATGGAAGCAGCATATGTGCAGCTTAACGGTCCCTTATGTTGGTTCGGTCCAGAGCAGCAGAAACTTGTGGGAGAGATGATTTTATTCTGCGATGGTGCATGGTGGGATTGTTTTGGTGGAGGAGTTACTATCACACCTTGCTCTTCAGACTCGAGTTCAACGGTGGACTGCCTTTCTGCCAACACTTGACTTTCCTTTGCAGTTTGACTTCTTTCATCATCCCCCCACTGATGTGTCCGTTTCTCTTTTTCCACTCAGGCCGGATCCACATCGTCCATCATCTCCTGCTTGCCCGGCTTCCTCTGAGCTTCAAATCACGTGGGTTACTGGGGTTGTCAGCGGACCTTGTGGAAGACATCTGTAAAAAGGAAAAACAAGTGAATAAACAGGAGAATAAGATGTAGATCTCTCCATAACATAAAACAATACTGAAACAACTTCTTGCACTGCAAAACTGTACAAGGTGGGACCATGCCTTTGTTGCATGGGCTGGTGCAATATGGACAAACTTCAAAGCGTCTCCGTGACATGAAGATGTCATGCTACAAGACTTAGATTTTGCTTGTAGTGTTTCCTCATCAATACGCATGAACTGCCAGGTTCTGCATTATAGTCAGAACACTTTAAATTTTTTTACTCATCCTAGTCTGCAGGTCTACCGATTCCCAAGAACATTTTCTTGAAACCCAAGCTCACGGTGGCTCTGGATTGTACTGGTGTATCTCACAGGAAGACTTGCACCAGCTGGGGACTCAGGCAAAGTCTATAGGCATTGACATTGAACAAATCACTTTGTATGTGAGTTCAATTTATCGGTACCAGAAGAAGCAGCTACCAGAATCAAGGCTGACATCACAAGTCTTCCCGCGATGCACCTCTCATGCTGCATTGAGATGGTAAGCTATTGCCTGACATAACTGTATCAAGCTCTGGTTTGGAGAAGGCTGACAGAATTGCAATTTTTGCCTCAGAAAGAGATGGTGTTGAGTTCCTTCTTGGTATTCCCAAAATTGGATCCAGTTTGGATACTGATCAAGCCAATTCATGTTGGTCTGTTATCAATGAGTGGGGCCTATCAAAGAATATCAAGGCTCTTTTATTCAAAATTAACCTCAAACACAGGTTTGCAACAAAGCACTTGTATCAAAATTCAAGAACAACTGCAAAGGGAGCTTGTTTAGTTGGCCTGTCAACATTATGTGGATGAAGTAATCCTTGCTGATATGTTCCGTTCCACCTATGAGCATCCCATTATTTGTACATTTTCAAGACCATTAGGAATAACTGGACAAAAGATACTTCAAGACAGCAAAGGATGATGGCGATATCTTGGCAAAATTTGTGGGTGATTAGTTACCCTGAAGTTAAGTGCAACAAGAGATGATTATCAGGAACTTACTTGGAGGTGCTCCACCAGATGGAGCTTTCTTTCATGCCCCAGGTGCTTTCCATCATGTAAGATGGATGGGGAAAGGTATAGTATCAAAATATTCCTCTTCCATGAAGTTTTCTTTGATGGAGGGTGAGCTCAAAGCAGTCCGAGATTTTTCCCCCCTTCATCGCCCTGTACTATAACCCATTTTAGAATGAGTCACCAATCGGTTCCTATGCTGCCAAGAATGATATAGATATGATGAATCTTATTCAAGAATGATTTCAAAATGAAGAACTTAACCAATGTTGCCTTCACAGCTTTCAAATGCCATCTTTGGTATATTTCAGAGTAGGTTGTGGGGACTTTCACTGTTCAGCAACCATATCTCAGCTGATGAAAAGCGGAAAATGGTGAATAATATGACTCATCCTGAGAAACCAAAAGGATTTAAGAGGGGCAATGGAAAAACTTTTTCGCCACAGCCGTCCCTCTCAGAATTAACAAAAAGGATATTTCCGGTGATTCTTTCAGAAGAACCTGAATTCTTGATGAAGGATCCCTCTTCTTAGGAAAAGGATTATTTGTATTATCACTTTGAAAAAGCAGCACATGAGCTGAATGTTGTGAATGACTGCTGAGCGAGCCATTTCTCTTATCCAGCAATTTAACACTGTTATTACCAAAGATGAAGCTCGGCAGCTGTTTCTTTTGAGAGTTGTGCAATGGCACTGAAAAGAGATTCCAGTGCCCCCCAAAATTGGCTTTTAAATGATCATGATTTATTGCTCTTGTTTAAAGAGATTTATTTCACTTGTTTCATTTTATTTGTTGAAGACAATTAAAAATATATTTTTAGTAATTTTTTTTATACTCTTTTGCATTTTTATAGAGAATTAAAAATAAATCAAACTTTTTTTGAGCAACACCTAAATATTAAGCTCTCACCTTAAAATTTTGTGTGAACATTGCATTATATGATACAAAAGGGGGCAATATACAGCTGAGATAAAATTCAAAAAAATTTTAAACACTAATAATGTACAGTATATAATAGTTTGGGTGTAATTTTGTATCTGCTACCATTTTCAGCTATGCAATGAAAAGATTGGACACTCAAATGGTTTATATATAGGAGATGGGAAAAAGATCACAGTGAAGACAAAGGGAAACAAAGGAAAGCATAGATTAAGGAACAGGTAAATTTGTGATGATTTTCAAACCAAATTTTGGGCTGAGAGAATTGTGAATAACTTTGTTAAATTTAAATGATCCCTCAATTATACATTTTTTGTAATAATTACACTATGTAACAAAATTTCATTATTTTCTTGTTCCTGGGTTAAAAATGTTATTTCCTATTTGTTTGTAACTTAAGTAAATGAAAAAAAAGACTTTTGATCCCAAAATTTTGCTTTCATCAGTAGGGCACTGAATTTATAAATTTTCCCATTTGGAAAATGATGATATGGTATTGTTAATTTTGAAAAAAAAACAAGAGAATATATAAAAGGCTGTATGTAGGCTTTAATTTTTTTAACGCATGGTAAAAAATAGTAAATATTAAAAAAAAGTATTAAAATGTAGAAAATAATATTTGTTTTAAGGAAACCTTCTGAAACATTCTAGCTTCAATGAGAAATTTCTAGAATTTAGTAGAATTTTATGAAGTTTCAAGAATGTTCCAGAACACACCTTAAAAACTCCAGAACCCTTTGGAATATTACTTCAGAAATATTTATTTAGGGATTCACAGATCTGTTATCATTTCAGCTCTAGCTACCATAATGAACACTTCGGAAGAGAAATGGCATCAAGATGCTGCAATCATTCTCCAGATGCATTCTGTTATATCTGCAGACAGTTTATCAAAACAAGAGCAAAAATGACAGCATCTATGAGAATGTGTGCAGCTTACAAGGCATACTTTGTCTTGCTAATTGGGGACCAAGATAACCCCTGGGCACCTCATTTTGCTTGTGAAAACTGCAAGAAAATGTTTTTTTTTTAAACAGAAATATTAAATATCATGTATTGAAGCTATTATGTTTGTAAGCTAAAAGAGAAATAAAGTATAAACTACAGTGTCAGAAATATGCCTGTTGAGAGGAATCCATACTATCCAAACCAAAGAGACCTCAATGACCTTGTCAGAGATCTTGACTTGTCAAAGTCAAATGCTGAGCTTTTGATTTCCAGGCTCAAAGAGTGGAATTTGCTGGGCTATGCTACTACTACTCTGATGTATCTAGTTTGATGCAATAGGAATTGCATGTAGACCAGATGAGTGTCCAAAGACCACTCAGTTTGGCACTCAGTGGTGGGTTAGCCACAATACTTAAAATAGATCACCCTTGACTCCCTCCTGAGAAAGGAAATGAGGCCCTGATGCTAATGGAATGTGTCTTTCAGACAACCTTGTCCAATCATTCATGTCAACTAAGAACTACTTGAAGCTGGCAGGCCCAAAGCCCCCTCATAATCTCCATCAGGAGGTCATGGGGTCCTACTTGGCTTGGCACTCATTTCCTCCCCCCCCCCCACACACACACACTTGAAGAGCCCTGAAACCAGATGTGTTAGCTTTGGACTAGTTTCCTGTCGAGTCTGCAGGGGCTTCATCTCTCTATAGGGACCCCCACCCTCCTGAAGAGACCCTAGTCTTCATATTCTTTACTTTTTTTATAATTGGGGAGGTTTGTGTGTGCATCCAGCTCCCTCCCCCAAAGGGAAGGGAGAGGCCAGATTAACCAGCAGTCTTGGCCTGATCCCCCTTTTAAAATGGAGAAAGAATTGGCCTTCTGTGGAGCTCTACCCTTCTCCCTCGGAGGAAATTCCCTGCCCAAGAGTAGATTTAGGTTCAGAGGTATATCCCACTGAGTTACCCCCACCCAAGAAGACTTTTCCTCCTGGCATGAGGATGGCTTGGCGTCTGCATTCCCCTCAGGAAAGGGTTCTTCTGATTGTCCACTCTTGAAGGCTCTTCAGGCATATCATTGGTTCAGGTCTTGGGGGCTGGAACTGCCACCAACAGGAAAAACAGGGGGAAGCAGTGTGCCAGCTTCAAAAACAATTAACAATGGGAGTCAAAAAGGTGAAGGGGCCATTCTGCTCTTGGGTCACACCAGAGCAAGCTATCCCTTGATGCTGACTGTATATTCTCTTCTTGGTGGTGGCCCCTGTTAAAAGAGGACAGGGGTGGCCACTTCCAGAGGTTTGAGAGTCAGTTTTGGGCAGCTCTCAGGCAGAGCTGGTGAGGAAGAAGCATCTTTACCATCTGAAAATGGCTGAATGAAATTTTTTTATATATATATAGCACATTTTGTGACTGTCACCAAGGCCATAAGACACTGTAATAACTTTTTAGTCTAATATATAAAAGCAAGCCAAGCAACCCCCCCCCCCCTACACATACAAAGCATGAATAAGGAAGGCACCCTACACCCACCCCTGAGCTGGAGCAAGAGCCCAACATCAAGGCTATTTGAAGGTAAGCCCCCTTCACTTGTCAAAAAGGTGCCTCAGGTTTCCTACCTACTTATCTCCTCTTATAACCAAGATACAGGAATTTAAAAGAGAAAAAAAACATACAGAAGAAAAATAATGACTTCCCAATGCCTCAGGAGGTATCCAGAACATTCTCAAAGTGTCCAAAAACAGCTGGAATATGATCATTTGCACATAATCAGCCTCGGTTGTGAGCTAGGATTGGCCTTGACAACTGAATCCACCATAGCAGCTTCTCCTTGTGCTTTAACTCATAAAGGATGGGGCCAGTGTATCCACCTCCTATGTGAAATAGAAAGAGTGAAGAAAGTCGGCAATGCAGAATATCCACACTTCAACTCCTCTAGCCATGAGGCTTTCAGCATTTGTGGCAGGTATGGACCTCACAATAAGTCCTGCCAGCCATCTTGGTTCTCATAAGAAGGAGGAAGTGCAAAGTTACAAGAACTTATCTGGATACTAAAAGAAAAACTTGTGAGGTATAGCATAGGGTGTAATAAAGAAGAATAAGGATAGATGGGTCCACTGAGGAGTAGGGTGGATGATCATCTATTATTTTCATATCCTGGTACTGGGAGGGCATCTATGTCCTCCAGGTTTAGGTTGCGGCAGGAGTTACCCTCCTCTCCCACTACACCATCCAGCCCCTTGCTAGTCATAAGTCAGTAGGGATAGATATGAAAGGAAAGTAGCACATGTAAACAAGGTGAAAAGAGAGGAAGATATAAGCTGCAGGTTTTTTAAAAATTTTATTTAATAGTTTTTACGCAGAGTCCTTATTTAGGCTCAGTGTGCTGAAAGAAAGAAGAGGATAAATTGGGGCCAGATGGGGTGCTGAGTCCCATCAGCACAGTGGCCAGGAAGGCAAATTGCTGTGCCCCTTATGGGATGCAGGGTGAAAGAGAATTGGTACAGAAGACGAAGTAGGGGTTAGCAGGAGAAAAGGAATGCCAAGCTGGGGCCAGGCAGGGCGCTGAGTCCCATCAGCACGGCGGCCAGGAGAGCAAATTGCCATGCCCCTTACAGGGTATAAGCTGCAGGTCATGTGAACAGTTGGGCAGGGATGGTGCACAACTACAGGCACTGTGGTAGGGAGCGTGTGCTGTCACTCGAAATACCAGATGCCCTTCCCTGTGTGGAAGGGCATCTGGGTCTTGATATATGGGTCTTGTTCCATGGGTCTTGATATATGGATGTTTAGATATACAAACCATTTGAATAACAAAAGTTTTTTTCGGAACAAAATGAAATTTGAATAAAGAAATGCAGCAATGAGTGGACAAATACCAGAATATGGAAGAATGGCCTACATGCAAATGTGTAGGCAGTGATGTGGCACAGAAGAAGCCTAGGAGTGTAAGTATTACCATATTGCATTTGTTCTATGCGCTAACTGTGAACTTAGCCTCTAAATTCTCATATTTTATATAATATTTTTCACAATATTTTTTTATTAAAAGCATAACCATGGATCAACTGGAGTGAGAAAATCAATAATTATAGAAATGAAAGAAATTATAAAAAAATATGGAGATGGTAGGAGTATCAGCAGACATTTTGCATCATATTCACAAAGAAATAACCAGTGTGTTGGTTGAGTGGGGGTATGGATAACTCCTACTTACATATATTCAATGACTTGAATAAAGAAATAGTTTGATTAATGAATGGGGCAATGGAAGAAAAATCGTTTGTTTTTTGAGACCTCGCTGTACATATTGCTAGTTTGTTCCTTTAAGTTGACAAGGCATATTCAAAGTCTGAGTATTTCCTATATTATCTATAAGATATAGGTTAATGCAATCAAAAGACTATGCTTGGGTTTAGCCTCTTAAACTAATTGCAGTAAATGGTTCAAAGATATCTTGGGATGTCCAATATGACGCTTTTTTTTTCAATTCATCTATCCTTGAAAATTATTGCTAACAAATATTAACATTTTTGTAATTTCATATTTTGGTTTTATCCATTCTGGGATAGTATTTTAATAATCACAGCTAAAACAACTAAGATAAAAAAAAATGTTTCCTAAAAAGATTATGTAATAAACATGACAAAAAATGTGCAAAGTCCATACTTTCCTATTTGTAAGGAAAATGAGATTCATTTTCATCAGTAGTTTAATAAAAACTTACCTTTACATTGAATTTGTTATGCACAGAGCTAGGAATTAATGCGGATCCATAACAAAGACTTTTCTTGCAATAAAAACAAAAGGAGGAAGTTGTATGAAACCTTTTTAAAGGAACAGAATTTGGAATAAACAAATGGGAGTGTGAAAGGTTTATATTAAATAAGGGTTTGTATAACTGGTAAATATGTCTTGTACATGGCATCATTAAAATCAATATTGAAATATTTCAACAAAACTTTATGTTGGCCTCAAAATAAGTTTCATGGAATGTTCAAAATCTTAAAAACCTGAAAATGAAAGGGCTTTCAGTAGATAATAAATGCTTAATATACTTAACATTTTTACAAGAACTGAAAGATGAGAAGATGGTACATGAAAAATTGTTGTATGGAATGTAAAATTGGCTACCTGTGAATACAAAATTCAATGTTTGATACAACATTGTTATGAAGGCAAGAACTCCAGGGTAATACACATTAAATGTTGTTGGCAAAGTATAGGAAAATTCTGCATAAGAACAAAGGAAGTATAGGAGAGAATATAAGGAGAGAGCGAAGTTTGTTTAGAGGATGTAAGGTCTATGTGCCTTGACACAGCTGGTTGAGAAAGCAAGGACATGGTGTCTAGCAATCTAGGTAAATAAAATTATAATAAAAGTCAATATTTGCACACACCACGCCGTACTGATGAATTTTCAGATGGTGGTTAAGTTGTGTATGGTTTCAATGCACCCTGTTGATGCAGCAGGTTAAGTATTGTTACTTTTTATATATGTTATGAGTTGTTTTTTTTGGGGGGGAAGTAAATTTTAAGAGCTCATCTGGTGACTGACTACTTGGGCATAAGTCGCCGTACTCACCACTGCTTAGTACTAGGCTACTTTAAAATAGCAATATGATAAAAAACAACAATAAAATAAAAAAGGTAGGGAAGAGGCAGGATGCAAAGCTTCAGCATTGGGAGAGTAGGGGTGGGGGTAGGTCCACCTTTCCCCAAAAGTATATAAGTCCACCAGTCAATGTGCACAAACTCATCCCAAGTACAAGGGACAGGCGTTAGCAACCCCGGCCATCCCGGTACCGGGACAGGTAACGTGGGCGAAGATCACCCAGACTTGGACATTCGACAAGAATGTGCCGAACAGTCTGGGGGGACGACGCAGTCGTCAAAATAGGGCGCAGGCGAGCGCTCCATCAAATAGCGATGCGTCACACGAGTGTGTCCGATTCGGAGACGCATGAAAGCGACCTGAAGCCGTCGCGGAATTGGGGAATAGGTCCATGGGAACAGTCACGGCGCAATAGCACGCAACTTTAAGTTTCCTTCGACCGTCTCCCATCTTCTTTGCCAAGCAGTCCGTATTCCTGCCATGTAGTCTGTGTGAGGAAGAGCGAAACGCTGGTCCGGTCGCAGAGTCCTCGCGAACTCTTTAGCGCCCTCATCGGCGTGTTCATTCCACGCAATTCCTACATGTCCAGGAACCCAGCAGAAGATAATCTCAACATCCGCCCGGCTCGCCATGACCGTGGCGTCACGGATGTCGCGAACCAGGGAATGCGGAGATTCCAATGCCCCGAGAGCACTCAGGGCGCTTTGTGAGTCGCTATAGATCACAATCCGTTCTCCGAACAGGGCACGTCGCGTAATCTCCCGTACCGAGTGGTGTATTGCAACCAGTTCGGCCGTGAAGACGGACACAGCGCCTGGCAGAGCCCCACAAGGCATGGAAGACGATCCCCTCTAGAGACTTGGAGCCATCCGTATACACTGGCACGGTTCCAGCGTGACACGAGGTGTGCTCCAAAAAGGTCGAACGCAATACTCCCGGCGCAGTATAAGCTTTGGGAGCAGAGGCGTAGCGACAAATAGCCAAATGTGGTACCCTCCAGGGTGGCGTCCTGGGCAGAACAAGGGGCGCCGCCGGCCCAAGAGCTATATCTAGCTCTCGAAGGAGTTTCCTGGCCCTAAACCCAAAGGGCTTAGGGTATGACTGGCGTCTCTCGGCGGCATAGGCACCATCGAGATCAGCTGCGGATGCAGTGAGAGCTGTTGGCGACTGAGGGAGGCGCCAGGCTCAAGCGTACAGGCGAGTGATGCACTGCACGCGGCGCAGAGCGAGTGGCATCTCCCCAGCATCGACCAACAGGCTCTCAATGGGGCAAGTGCGGAAGGCACCGGTCGCAAGGCGAAGGCCGGTGGGGTGGATGGAATCCACCTTCCGCAATAAACGCTCGGCTGCGGATGTTAAAACTCGCATCCGTAGTCGAGCTTCGAACGAACACAGGATCAATAAAAAAAGTAAGGCAGTAGCCCTATCAGCGCCCCAAGCGCTGAACGTCACGGAACGGAGAATATCCATGGCGCGGGTACAAGACCCCCTAAGGCTGCGAATATGAGCCTTCCAGGTGAGGCGTCGGTCGAATACAAGACCAAGGAAACGGTGCGATTCAACCACATCCAGGCGCACCCCATTAAGAAACAAATCTGGGTCGGGGTGGAGCCGTGGATGGCGGCAGAAGTGCACCACCTTAGTCTTGGCCAAAGAAAACCGAAACCTGTGCGCTTAGGCATAGCGAGAGACGCGGTTCAATGCCTGTTGGAGTCGACGCTCCAGAGTTGGCATCTGGGCCGCGCCAAAAGAGATCGAAAGGTCGTCCACGTAGAGTCTAGCGAGAACATCTACCGGCAGCACCGAGGTGATGCCGTTGATGCTCAGGGCAAAGAGTGTGACACTGAGGACACTTCCCTGCGGGACACCCTCTTTCTGCTCCTTTGGGCCAGGGAGGGCTCCCCCCACCTGTACGTGGAATCAACGATCTCGCCAAAATTCAGATATAAACATTGGAAGGCGTCCCCTCGCCCCCATCGTGTGGAGAGTCTCTATGATGCTGTATCGCCATGCAGTATCATAGGCCTTCTCCAGATCGAAAAAGACCGTGGCGTAGTGCTGTCTACGAAGCAAAGCCTCGCAGACAGCATTTTCCAGTCGGAGCAGAGCATCCGACGTAGAGTGGAACTTGCAGAAGCCATACTGTGCAGAAGACAGATGGCCTCCGCTGTCCAGGAAAAAGGCTAATCTAACATTTAACAATTTCTCCATCAACTTGCACACGCAAGAGGTTAGAGAGATTGGGCAGAAACCGGTTGGAGTAGAGTGATCTCTCCCCGGTTTGCGAAAGGCGAGCACAGTAGCGATTCACCAGGAATCTGGGAGAAGACCCCCCACCCAGATCCTGTTGAACAAATCTAACAGAAAGGTCATGCCTCGCTCACCCAGGTGTCGAAGCATGGTGTACGGGGCATCGTCCGTACCATGGGCGCTGTCCGCATACGAAGGGAGAGCGGAGCGCAACTCACTCACAGTAAACCTTTTGTTGAAGGGTTCTCTGCCTCTGGAGGTAAAGTCCAGCTGGCGGCCTTCCGCGACATCACAACGTGCATTGAATGCTGGCGAAGCAGCATCCCGGCTAGAGAATGCGGAAAAAGCGGTCGCGAAGGATTCCTCCACGGACGCGGGGTTCCGAGATTGCGGTCCCATTCTCCTGGAGAACGGGAGGGGGGGTCCTGCAAGAATTTGCCCTGAATCCTTTTGACTCACTTCCACACAAAGAGTGTAGGGGTGGGTCTCAAGGCCCCTCCCTATTTTCTCATCACACATTTGACCTTGACCGCCCCATGGTCGGCCAGCTGTAAGGTGATGTCCTCTATGGAGTAGTCAACGAGTTTCCTCGCATAAACTACTCCTTTTACAAGGTTCATGGTAGAGTGCAGCATCACACTCACAGGAGTGCCATCAAGTGTCTGAAGGGCACTAATCATGGTCGCCTCGGAAGGATTTGACACATTCGCCAAGAGGCTCCTGTCCGAGAAATGGGTCACCTTTGGCTCTCTACCAATCACACTAGCTCTCCTCTGATGGATCATGTTGCCCTTAGCCAACATGGTGCCATCAGTGGAGTGAATAACGAGGAAGCGTTTGAAGCCAGCAGGCTCGAAAATGCCAGGTAATCTCTGAATGAGAGGCCCCGATGTTATCGAGGCTCTGCCCTGCGCACTTTTAGTCATAATCAGGGGCTCTGCACCCAGGGGGAGGCAGAGGAGCCTAATGTGCCAATTATGGCTTGGTCGCTTACTGAAATGGCAGCAGACCCATCCGTTCCTGCAGCCCCCGCAGATGGAGAGGAGCCCCAAGTCCATTTAGCCTTTTTTTTTTTCTTCTTTTTAGGAGAGGGTGGGAAATGAACCCTCTTCTCCCCTCCGCCGGCAGGAGCCCTCAGGCCAGATGGACCAACCTCAGCAAGGTCCTTTTCCAAGATGGAGAAGATCCTGGCAGTCGTAGGGGCACCAGTCAGAGGAGGAGATCCCTCCCCTCCTTGTACTGTCTTGGAAACCCAGGCCATTTGAGGAGGACCTTGATAGGAGCAGACTCAAGTTTGGTGCTTGGTGCAGAGCCTGGATTTGCTCCCATAGAAGACCCTACCGTCTGAGGGTGGGTTGCCTCAAGGACCATGGCTATCTTGGGTGGGGCCTCCATTTGGCCATTCCCCCCCCCCCCCCCTGGGACATCACAGGTCCTATTGGCAGCAGTGTCTTTAGTCTCATCTTGGGAGGCACAGGCCATGACCCCCGCTACGTAGGTTTAGTATTCTAGCCAGCAGGTGTTTTGAGGGAAGCAACTGAATAGGCCTGGCTTCCCTACCGAGCTGCTTCAATGGGGAGTAGTTGGCTATGGGCTGCCTGCTGGCTTTCTTGGCAGTCCCCTTGGAAAGTAAAGGGGGGACTGCCGCTGAAAAGAGGGAGCTACAGACAAGAGGTCAGGGGTTAGGCAACATTGTCCCCTCCTCCATCAGCCCCAATCCAGGATAGTTGGCTGTAAAGAAGGTTGGCATCTACCCTATAAAAATATAGGCTGACCAGAAAAAGTTGTGGGAAGAAGTTGTAAGGGAAGTGAGGAAGTAGGGGAGAAATACAGGCTGTCTGAAAGGAGAAGAGGCTAAGTTGGGGCCAGACAGGGCACTGAATCCCATCAGCACGGCGGCCAGCAAGGCAAATTGTTGTGCCCCTTACGGGAACAATGTACGAAAGATAACAAGTGTTTGTCTGCAATGTGTTCATGAACACATCCAAAGCTTGCCAACCACCTCAAGTCACTACACACATGCAAAGTATATGCATCAAAAGTATTTAGAAACTGGTGCCACAATAAGAGATATACGTATTGGATAACTGAATGTCATGCGGGTGAAGAACTTGTCACTGAACATTTTTATATTGATGTTTTCACCAAAGAATATAACATTGCTTTTCAGAAGCCCCCCCCCCCCAAAAAAAAGACACCTGCTCGACATGTGACAAGATTAAAGCTAATATTGAGGCTAAGGTTGCTGCCAATGAAAATTGTGATAATTTGTAGGCAATGTTGGATGAGCATCAAGCAAAGGTGAGGTTGGTCCAAAATTTATTGTCAGCACAGGTCGACATAAACATTAGTGCTGGACTGTGTGTCAGAGTTGTCTGTATGGACCTCCAACAGATCCTTCCATGTCCGAGGTTGTCAATGGGGATGGCTTGTTATCTATGCAAGTTGTGGGTTTACAACTTTTGAATCTATGATGTGACAAAAGACAAGGGCACCATGTTTGTATGGGATGAGGTAAGGGGTAGCAGGGGATCAGATGAGGTGGGTAGCTGTATCATGAAGTGGCTGAAGTTGAGGCAGGATGAATTTGAAGTGCTTCGCATATTTTGTGATAATTGTGCGGGACAAAATAAAAAAAATCAATGTGATGTTGGCAGTCATGCAGTTAATCCACAAAAAGAAATTGTGTTTATGTTTACTGGACACAGCTACCTCCTGTGTGACAGGTCATTCGGTGTAATTGAAAAGAAATTATGGGGTGCAGATGTTGTGCAAGCAGCTAATCCTCCTTTTGAAGTTGTATCTATCCAGAGGGATGATGTCAAAAGTTTGTCAAGCTTTGTGACTAAAGGACAGACACCTGTGTCCTTTGCCAAAGCCTGCCAATTAGTTGTCTCCACTGGATACAAAGAGTGATACTTTATAAAGACGGATTATGACTTTGAAGACAGACAAAATAATGTGTATTGTTGCTGTCTAATGAAGGGTAACAGGCAGTATGCAGCTAAGTGTTTGATTTGTCTGAATTCCCTCTGGCTCTCAAATACTCACATGAACACCGCCTCAACCCAACAAAGATCAAGGACCTTGAGACACTTGCTGGATTTATGGGTCCCTTGTCAAAGCAGTGGATGCTTGATCTAACATGGCAACAAAAGGAGATGGTGAATGAAAATGTTCCTGTAGGCACAGCTGATGATGAGGACGTTCATACCCCTCACACAGACTTCCCCATTGATGAACTAGGCATGGATAATGGAATACTCTATTGGAATAATCTTCAAGAATCTTCACAACCCTCTGGTGGTGAGTGTTAACTACTATGATTTTTGTTTTGTTTTTTATTACTATTGTTTGTTTGTCTATTTTGTATTGTCTATAAACAAACAAAATTCTAAAAAAAAAAATTACAATGAATTCTTACGATTTTCTGTGATTATTTATCATTCATTATTCATCATTTTCTCATCTTATTACACATATTGTATTAATCATTAATCATAGTTTGTACAATAACATGCTATGTTTTGGTGATTATTCATCATTCTTTATTCATAATACCATTATTCATCATTTATCATCTTATTACGCATACTGTATTAATCATGGTTTTTACAATGTTACGTTTTTTGTGATTATTCATCATTCTTTATTCATCATACCATTATTCATAATTTTTTTATATTTCACATCTTATTATTACTCATTGCTTATACTCATTAATCATGCTTTTTACTTACAGGAAGCAAAAATTACATGAAAATAAAACAATTATGAGGGTTTTATTCATCATTATTCATCTTTTTTGGCATTTCACATCTTATTATTCATTGCTTATACTCATTAATCATGCTATTCAAGTACATAAAGCGAAAATTCCCCCCCAAAACACAATTTTGAGGTTTTTATTCATCTTATGCACCATAATTCATCATTTTCCAATGATGTCATACAGTTCATTATAACTCACAATAGAACTTAAAATGCATTTAGAACATTTGGGAGTTGAAAATTGCATTTTTTTGCTTTGAAAACTATGTAAATGACCATCACATTCACTTTATTCATCACCGTGAGTCATTTTTTATTCATTTAAAAAAATAATAAAATAATGGCATCTTGTTCCTATCAGCGTAAGCTTACCCCCCCCCCAACCCCCCCCCCTGATTCTTCTAGCTTTGAAATTAAGGGTGATATGGTTATTTACATGTTTCCAAACTTCAAATGTGATTTTTTCCTACTTCTGTTTTTGACACTTTCTATCCTTTTCTTGCAGAGCACCTCACATATACTTTACTTGCCAGCACCTAGCTCACTTCTGCAAGGTGGGCAACTCCGCAGGTCCCTAATAAAAGAGACGCGTATGTGCGTGACCATGTGAGATATTGGGCAGTTTAAGAGTAGGTGTTTGATGTTTGATAGGGGTTTGGTAGTATTTGGTGTCAGGGCAAGGTTTACTCTGTTTGTATTATTGGAGCGTAGTAGAGCGGCCTGACCTGATTTGAGATAGGACCCTTCGGTGTGTTCTATGTAACAATTTCTTTGATTGGTTTATTAGGGGAAGAGGCTTGTTTAAGCTGTTGTTTAGTGGTAGTGTGTTTAACTACCTTATGATGAAGGTAGTGTGGATGTGTTTGATTGGGCAAAGGCTTGGTGGTAGGGGAGGTAGGTTATTGTGGAGTTGTTGGAATTAATGTGCTGGGGCTTCTTTTTATGTCTGGGTAGTGGGGGTTTTGCTGTCGAGTGGTCATCAGGGTAGGAAGAAGGTCAATGCTCCGCTGAAGGGTTGGGCTCCAATCATGTGTAGATGTATTTTGATTGGTGGAATTTTTGTTACAACATGCAGGTGTGGGGTATGTTTGCTGGATGTGCATCCTCTGTTCTGTGTGGTTTGGAATTTGTTAATGTGAGATTTAACTGTGTTGGGTGACATGATAGTGCTGCATAGTTGAGGGTGGTAAGGATGAATGGTTTGTATGGAGTTGTGAGAGGCTCTTTCTCTTATCCAAATGTAATATTTGATAATGCTATGAGGGTGTTGATTTGCTTTGCAGCCTTGTTTGTAATGTTTGTTGTGTAGGTTTTGAATGGCATATGGATGTCCAGTGTGCGTCCTAAAAGGGTGTTTTTTTGTTTGTGGCAAGTGTTGTCCACTTAGCCTGAAAGTGGGGAGGGGGTAAATTTATTATCCACATTTGTCATTGTTGGGGAGGTTGGTGTTCAGGATTTGTGTGCAAGATGTAATTTTGGTTGAGGCTATTGATTGTATTTTGTGAGGTTGGTGAGGAGAGCGTGGTTGAGTGTGTTTTCCTGAAACCATGCTGTGTCTGAGACAAGTATATTTACACTAATTCTTTGGTGTAATAGTTTGTTTTGTTTTTAGTGTCAGAGTGAGATTGGGTAGTAAGAATAGGCTTATGCTGGGGAGTTTGTCTGATTTGAGTATGGGTATGATGTGGTCTACTTTCCAGGTTAAGGGTATTGTATTGGTAAGCCTGGAGTAGCTAAAGATTTGTGTGATGGCTGAGAGTGCTGTGTTCCCTAGGTGCTTGAGATGGATGTAGATATATTGTCTGAACCAGTTTCTTTAGAGTTTTTGACTGAGTTCATGGTTTATTAGACATTTTCTGTGGAAAAATTGGGTGTTTGGTCTTTAGATATGAGTGTGCTCTTGATATTTTTGTAGATGTCTGTTTTGTCTGTGCATTGGGAAGAGGGTATTAGTGATACAGAGTTTGGAGGAAATTTGGTATATAGTGACCATTGCAAAATTAATAATAATTCAAAACAAGACAAAAACCACAAGGGCCTATCAGTCAACATACCCAGCATAAACTGCATCAACAAGATGTATCTGAAATGCTTAAAAAGAAATCTCAATTATGGCACGTCAATGACAATCATTCAAGTACTCTTTAAAAAGGGATCACCATCATGGCTTGTCAAAAACTAATTTGTGCAGCTACTGCTTAAGTGCATCAGCATCATGGCTTGTCAAATAATAAAATCATGCAATCTACAAAATAATATAACATATATACAAATTGATCTTATAATAACTAATTTGTTCCAGTACAACTTAAAAACCATGATAACCTACCTTCCCTATATAGTCATCTAACTTGTGCTTGGACTAATTATTGTCTCCTGTGGTAAATCATGCCAGTAATCATTAAAGGGCTCATAATTAATTTGAATATTAGTAAGGCATCTGCCCCAAATGACATTCATTCTAGGTTACTTAAAGAAATTGTAGAAAGTATTACAGTAGCTCTTGAGAATATATACTAGACCACTGGAGTTTGGAGAAAAGTATCCCTGTAGCGATCAGAAACATTCTCAGCAAACTCTCTAATCAGTGGCATTTTTTCTTGTCTTTTTTTGGTGTAATATATTTAAGTTCAGGAGCATAATTAACAGTGAGTGTTATGAAAAAAGAGTCACTGAATTTTTAATTATACTTTAAATTAAATCGTTAAACAGCTCCTGTTTGTTTACATTTCAGAGTGGCCAAATTTTCTCCCTACTCTTGTTTACACTTGATTGCTTGATTAAAGGGGTTTGAAAAGTTTCCTCAGTATGGCTGTCTGTTTGGAAGAAGTGAGAATGCATTTGATGTAAGTAGTATGTATGTAGTTAGTGATTCTTGTGGTGTTGAAAGGAGAGCAAATGTGCCTGAATTCCCCTTGTGTTATGTGAGTAGTGTAAATGTGGCTTGGGTAGAGGAGGTGCATCAGTTGTGAGATAAATGTAGGTGATGTTAAATGAATTGGTGCATGAAGTGTACCATTGAAGAGTGTAGCTGGGACCATGAGGGAGGAATATAGGCCTAGACTAGAGACTGGAGAGAAAGAAGTGACATGTAAGTGAAGATGAATGGTGGGTAAATATGGATGGAATGGCTAGGTTAGGTGTGTGACTATTTTTTTTTTTTTTAAGGGGCTATCTGGCGACTGCCCACTTGGGCATAAGTCGCCGCAAACAAACAACCCAGTTCTAGGCTACTTTAAAGTAAAAATTTTAACAGAAACAACAATAAAAAGGGGATAACAATCAGGGAGCAAGCTCCGGCGTCGGGGGGAGGGCCCCCGGCGCAGGAGCCTGCGACCTACAAAAAAAACAAACAACAATAACATAAAAACAAGTTAAATACAAGGGAGAAGGCCGGCCTCCCCCCAAAAGAAAACAAGTCCACCAGTCATGGTGCACGTACTCGTCCCGAGTACAAGGGACAGGCGGTAGCGATCCCGCCCACCTTCCGCAATAAACGCTCAGCTGCGGATGCATAAAACTCGCATCTGTAGTTGAGCTTCGAACGAACAAAGGATCGATAAAAAAGTAGGACAGTAGCCGTATCAGCGCCCCAAGCGCTGAACGTCACGGAACGGAGAATGTCCATGGCGCGGGTACAACAGATAAGGCTGCGAATATGAGCCTCCCAGGTGAGGCGTCGGTCGAATACAAGACCGAGGAAACGGTGCGATTCAACCACATCCAGGCGCACCCCATTAAGAAACAAATCTGGGTCGGGGTGAAGCCATGGATGGCGGCAGAAGTGCACCACCTTAGTCTTGGCCAAAGAAAACCGAAACCTGTGCGCTTCGGCATAGCGAGAGACGCGGTTCAATGCCTGTTGGAGTCGACGCTCCAGAGTTGGCATCTGGGCCGCGCCAAAAGAGATCGAAAGGTCGTCCACGTAGAGCGTAGCGAGAACATCTTCCGGCAGCACCGAGGTGATGCCGTTGATGCTCAGGGCAAAGAGTGTGACACTGAGGACACTTCCCTGCGGGACACCCTCTTCCTGCTCCTTTGGGCCAGAGAGGGCTCCCCCCACCCGTACGCGGAATCGACGATCTCGCGAAAATTCAGATATAAAAATTGGGAGGCATCCAATCGCCCCCATCGTGTGGAGAGTCTCCATGATAACGTATCGCCATACGGTATCATAGGCCTTCTCCTGATCGAAAAAGATCATGGCGTAGTGCTGTCTACGAAGGAAAGCCTCGCAGACGGCATTTTCCAGTCGGAGCAGAGCATCCGACGTGGAGTGGAACTTGCGGAAGCCGCACTGTGCAGAAGACAGATGACCTCCGCTGTCCAGGAAAAAGGCTAATCTAACATTTACCAATTTCTCCGGCCTTCCACGACATCACGACGTGCATTGAATGCTGGCGGAGCAGCATCCCGGCTAGAGAATGCGGAAAAAGCGGTCGCTAAGGATTCCGCCATGGACGACGCGGGGTCCGAGATTGTGGTCCCATTCTCCTGGAGAACGGGAGGGGGGTCCTGCGAGAACTTGTCCCGAATCCTTTTGACCCGCTTCCACACTTCAGCTAAAGGGGTCTTCCCGTTAAGTGAAGACACGTATGCCCTCCAAGATGAGCGGCGGGCGTGCTTCGAAATATACCGGAACTTAGCCCTAGCCTGACGAAATTCAGCGACAGTGAAATCGTTCGGGCGGCGCCAATAGCGCATGTAGGCATAACGCTGCTGTTTGAGGGCCGTCTCACACTCGGCCGACCACCATGGGAGTGGTCGGCGTGCAAAACGGCCAGACGTCCTAGGAATAGTAGTCAGGCCCACGGCGATGAGGTTGCCGGAGAACTCAACGGCCTCATCTATCGACCTAAACTCCTCATCTATCGACCTAAACTCCTCGACTGAGATAGAAGATTCAGTCATTTCCTGAAATGCAGGCCACCGCGCCCGCGCCAAGCACCACCGAGGTGGGCTCTCAGGCGGCAGTTGCCCTGAAAATGATATTTGAATGGAAAATGATAGTATACCTCCTATCCAGGTGCAGCTGCACAGCCACTGCCTGAAAGGAGGTATCTAAAGAGAAAGGAAGAACGGAGACATCATGCCGGGTGTAAACCGCGCACCCCCCAGCCCGGCCATCCCGCGGTGGTGGGGTCGCAAGACCCTTATACCCCGGTATGTCGGGCAGGGGGCACGCGCCTAGCATGGTCACCTGCAAAAAGATAGCTAACGGGGAACGGGACGAGACGAGCCTCCGCGGCTCCTCCCAGTTGGCCCGGAGTCCACGGCAATTCCATTGAAGGAATATGCCCTCCAGGCCTAGCTCGGAGGAGATGCGGGGGGCTCTCCTCGAACTGAAGACCCTCACGGGAATGACCGTACGCTTGCCGGGGGCAGAACCTCGGGCGCTGTTGGCCGGACAAAGCGCTGTCGCCTTCGAGGACTAATTGGGGGAGGTTGGGCTCGCCAGGCGGGTCTTTTCCTCCCTCCGCCTCGAAACCTTAGGCGGGCGTTGCGGCTTCGGAGATGGGGGGGCCCTCTTTTCGAGGAACCACCGTCTCCGAGCCACTCGCTCCACCTCGGGGCGTGGGCGAAGGAGCCGAAGCTCCTTTGTTGCTGTCCTCCTTTCGGGGGACCATGTCTATCTCAGGGAACGCCTCCAGTTGGCCATCAGCCCCCAAGACATCGCAGGTCCCGTTGGCAGTATCGTCACTAGTGTTGTGTGGGGAGGCATGGGCCTTGACCCCTGGCAAGGTTCAATATTCTTGCCAGCAGGTCTTTTGAGGGAAGCGACCGAAGGGGCCTGGCTTCCCTCTCCCCCCTAAGGGGGTTTGCCCTACCGAGCTGCTTCGATGTGGAGCGGCTGGCTAAGGGCTGCCTGCTGGCTTTCTTGGCAGTCCCCTTGGAAAGAACAGAGGGGACTGCCGCTGGTAAAAGGGAGGTGCCCGAAAGCACCTCCAGAGAAGGGGGTGAGGGGGAGTCCCCTACACCCGTAAGCAAAGGAGAGGAGTAAGCCTCCTCTCCGGTTAGAGAGATATGGAGGGTCCCCTGAGCAAGCACAGGGGCGGGGAACCTCCATTTTTTCAGGGGAGCTGCCCGAGGGCGGCTCCGTTGGTGACATAGAGAGAATTAAGGGGAGATTTTTTTGTTTCTCATCATTGGGCATGGTGACCCTCTATATTTCACGGGATGCAATCGCTCATCACCTCTTGCAGTTGCCCGAATTGCAAGAGGTGCTTACAGGCCTGGCAGAGCCAGGCGCCGCCATTTGGGACTAACCCCTCCTCCCTGGTGGCCTGGCAGTCCATCGGCATGGCGGCTCCACCTTAGACACGGCGTAAAACAGATAGAATGTGAAGAGGAGAGGAAAAAGAATGTGAGGAAGGTATGGGTGGGGATGAAGCAGGTTGTTAAAAACTAACCATCCCAAACCGGAGCTCAGGGGTTAGGGAACATTGTCCCCTCCCCCCTCAGCCCCGATACGGGACGGTTGGCTTGAGAAGAAGGTCAGCAACTACCCTGTGAAATTAGAGGCTGACCAGAGAAAGTTGTGGGAGAGGTTGTATGAAAAGCGACGCGGTAGGGGAGAAATACAGGCTATCTGAAGGAAGGAAGAGAGGCTAAGCTGGGGCCGGACGGAGCGCTGGATCCCGTCAGCACGGCGGCCAGGATGGCAAATTGCTGTGCCCCTTACGGGAGGGTGTGACTAAGATGGACATGGAACCTGTTAGGTTGACTTAACAGATTTGATGCCCTGAGAGAAGAAGAGGTTGAAAAGGATTTGACTTGATGTGGTTGTGACACAAAGTGGAATAAGTAGTAGTTTGAATAAGAATAGGAGTGAGGGTAAAGCTAGGCCTTGAGGGACTAGGAGGATGACTGCAGTGTTTGTGATGGGTGACTCTCAGATTAGATATTTAGATAGGAAGTTGAGTGTGAGCAGATGGAAGGGACAAAGTTTGTTTGCTGGGTGCTGGTGTAAATGATGTGTCTAAGAGGTATAATAGTTTGGTATCTGGGCGTGAGAGGGATGCAGTTATGATAACATATGTGGGAGTAAATGATGTAAAGAAGGTGAGGGTCAAGTGAGTTACAACAGAGGTACAAAAGGTTATGTGAAAGGAGGAGTGAAAGGTGTTATTTTATGTGTGGTTCCAAGATTAGATGTGGGCATGGAATGGTTGTCTCGCACAATTGGACTGAATATATGAAAGGTAAGTGTGAGACAGGATTGGTGTTTGTAGATGTTTGGAATGGCTTTTATAGGAATAAAACATTGTATGCATTGGATAGACTCTATCTAAGCTGGGCTCTGGTTGGAGTGTTGTGGCAGGAGTTAGATAGCGTCATTAGGTCTTTACAAGATTACAGGGTGAGACACGGAAAGGAAAGAGATGCAAGAGATACTTTTAAAATTTAGGGGGGGGGGGAGCTTTTTTTTATAAACTATTTTTTACAGCACTATTTCTTATTATCATTGCAAAATAATACATTCTGTATAGCTGGTTTATTACAAAAAATTTGGCATACAATAAACATTTTCTCAATGTTTTCACTTTTGAAATTGATGCTTCTAATCCATCCACATGGGTAGTATAAATACTTGATGGTAGACATGTAGTATTTTCAAAATGCCAAGGGGGAGACATATGCTATAACATCTTTTCTTCTTTTAACCAACAGTGATCAATCCTTTTGATTTTCTTTGTAAAACATCAATTAATAAACACTAAAATCGAGTGCCTAAAATGTAATTTAAAATTTATAGTTTTTTTCTGTTGTGCTAAATTGTTTATTGACGCAATGGGCAAGAATGAAGTAAATTATTCATAAAATTTTGTTAGCAATTACTAGTAGATTATTAAAATAGCAAGGGGGGGCCCCCCATAATTGAAGGAGGGGTATGGGGGCAAAGCCCCCCTCATTACTGAAAAAAGTAACTTCCATTAACTCAAAACAATGGCGTGAAGCCAAAAAGTAGCTAGAAAAGAAAAATCAGGGTTGGCAAATAAAAAAAAAGCCCTAAAACCCCCAGGTTTTATTACCCTTTGGGGGGAGGGGGCTTTTTACAAGTAATTTTTTTTAAATTACATTTTTTTCCCAAGAAATTAACGCTACTTATTATTTTAGTCAAAATGCATATTTATGTTTATATTTTCAATAAATATGTATCAAATCAAGGTTATTTCTCTGATACTGATTCATAATTCATCTCTCCTTCTTGATCAGTGATCTGTTCTTACTATTATATAATTATTAAACTAATTACTAATTAATTATTAATATAAAAATAGAGATAGCTATTCTTTTTCAATGCTATTCTAATGCTTGTAACATTTGTTTTTTGAAAAACCTGAGATTAAAAAAACAACAAATATCTATCAAATTGAGATTATTTCTCTGATACTGACTCATAATTCATCTCTCCTTCTACAGGTTATGGCTATCATGGGTACGCACAATTCTCGATCGGTGATCTGTTTGTTCTTACCTTAATATAATTATTAATATTGTAAAAATAGAGATAGCTATTCTTTTTTTATGTTATTCTAATGCTTGTAGTGTTTATTTTTTTAAAAAAACATTTGAAAAAAACAACTAGGTTTTATTGGGCTTTTTCAAAATTCTTTTTTTGCCACCCACCCTGGGAAAAATAGCCCCCAAAAGCGTGTGCAAAAATTATCCACTGCTAAGCTTAACAAATGCCCATTTATTATGGGTTATATTCTCTGCCTAAACTCTTTGTCTGGTCTAATCATAGATCATAAAAGTTTTAGGGACCTATAATTTTTTTAGAGATAACATTTGTTTTTACGCAATTATGACTACTTTTCAGACAATCGTTTTTCATTCTAAAAATGATGCTCACTTATGTAATTTTCAACTACTGCAACCTAATAATAACGTAGTTATTCACTTTTCAAAAATATTTTTCTTTGGGAAATTTTAATCTTTCTGCACCATTTGCCCTATTCCCTTAAGTTTTGGCCTGACTAGTTAGTGAATAGCAGGCTTTGTTATATTTGCAGGTGATCTGTGCATGCATCTTTTGGCAATTAACCAATAGCATTCTTTGTTATATTTTAGAAAATTTGTGGATGTCAGTATTTTCTGTTCATATGGTATAATGGCATGGGGTGGCTGTGCTAGGTTGCAATACCAACTAATACAAGAAGTTTTTGATGCCAATTGTCAGGCATTAGAAATAGATAGGGCGAACAGTGTAATCCAGTGAGATATTACATGCCACAATATTTGTAGATTTAGATAGGATCAGAATTTATTTTACTGTGTTAAAATTGCAAAGAATTCAAAAGGGTGTAAAAGCCTATGCCCCTTATCCTTTAGTGCGTTTAAGGGCACGTGGCTTTCTAATGCCCGCATTCGACCAGTATTGGCCTGAATTTCAAGATAAATGAGGTGAGTTTTTTCAAATTTGTCTGATTTTATTAGGTTAGGTTGGTAATCGTTTACTTTAGAGGCGGATGATTCTTTTTTTTTTTAATTTTTAGTATTTTTCAGCTATCCCACTGATCAATCAGATTAGTATTCAAATACAAGTGTTTATTTTTTCCATCTTTCTTTTGTACTTTTAAGAAAAATATAGAGGGTTTTTATATTTTCTATGTTTTTTCTCAAATTGATTATTGATCTCTTCTAAATAATCTATGCCTAACACTATTTAATCTTTTATTTAATTTTCCTTTGTTTATTGTTCAATAAAATCACTTTTTTGTGGTAATGAATTGGAGATAAGATTCATTTTTACACAAATGCAATTTTATAATTTTCAGACAAACTTTTTTTTAATTCTAAAAATGATGCTCATCGATGTTATTTTTAGCTTCCAGAACTTAATACTAACATAGTTATTCACTTTTTGAAAATATATTTTTGCTAAATTTGAATTTTTCTGCATCATTTTTGCCCTTGTTCTTTCAACTTTTCACCCGACTGGTTTACCCAGACCTAGCTTTTTTAGATTTGGAGGCGATCTGCACATGCATCTTTTGGCGATATCCAACTAATACCAGGCTTTTTTAGATATGTGTCTTTTGTTGATTACACAGGGGATCAATTTTAATCACATTCTGGTGACTTAGATTTATCTGCCAATTTTAATTCATTTTTCATGCTGATTTCATATATATAATCCATTTTTACCTACATGCTTAAGTTATTCTGTAATTTCTATTTTCTCATTTCCCCGAAAACTGCCCTCCAGACGGACAGAGGGGTGCTTGTAGAAAGCAAATACTTCACAGTACATAGTAGTAAGATAGTAATGTGTTATTGTGTAAAATATTGACATTATCATTTCTTTTTTTCAGGCCTAATGTTAGAGTAATGGCTTCGTCAAGAGGAAATTGCATTAATGATCCAGACACCTTCTGCTAGTTCATCAAAGGCGCAATATATCAAACTTTGTGATCCGCACTTATAAGGCATATTTTGATGTTCCTCTTGGCGATCAAGATAAGAAGTGAGCCCCACATGCTGTTTGCCATAGTTGTGTCAAACATCTTCCTGAGTGCACAAAAGGAAAGAGAAATGGTCTTCCATCTGGAATCCCCATGGTGTGGCGAGAGCCAAAGGATAATGTATTGGACTGTTATTTCTGTCTGGTGAATACTAAAGGGATTGGCAAGGAAAATTGGCACAAGATCAACTACCCCAACATTCCTTCAGCGATCCAGCCAGTACCTCATTCTGAGTCTTTACCAGTTCCGATTTTCAGTGGATATGCTTCCTCCGAGGATGAAAATGATATACCTGATATGGACATCCACGGAATGGATTCAGAGTCTTCAGATTCATCATCAGATGCTCAACAGTCATTAGCTCCTCACTGTTTCAATCAAGAGAATTTGAATGACTTGATATGTGATTTGGCACTCTCCAAGAAAGCTGCAGAACTTTTAGCCTCCGGGTTGAGTGAAAGACATATGCTTGACAGGTTGGTGCGGGTATCATATTACTGAACAAGGGAGAATACATTTGTTAAGTATTTCTCTGAGGACAAACAATTTGTATACTGCCACAATGTTCCTGGTCTGTTTACTGAGTTGGGACTTGGCACCTATAGCCCTGCTGAGCGGAGACTGTTTTTGGATAGCTCCAAGCGTAGCCTCAAGTGTGTCCTTTTGCATAGTGGCAATGAGTTTGGTGCAGTTCCTCTCGGTCACTCTGTCCATCTAGGAGAAACTCACGATTACATAAGAATGGTCATGGATTTACTTAAGTAACATGAACACAATTAGATCATATGTGTAGACCTTAAGACGGTCAACTTCCTCCTTGGCCAGCAGAAGGAATATACAAAGTCTCCATGCTATATCTGTATGTGGGACAGTCGAGCCTGTGACAAACACTGGTCCCCAAAAGATTGGCCAGTTCGGGAAACTTTGGAAGCAGGAATGCCAAACATTGTTAATGAGCCAATCGTAAATCGAGAGAAGATCGTTTTCCCTCCACTTCATCTCAAACTGGGGTTGATGAAGCAGTATGTCAAGGCGTTGAGCACTAACAATGATTGTTTTCAGTACATAATATCGGTGTTTCCTGCTTTGTCATATGAAAAAATAAAAGCAGGAGTATTTGATGGTTCCCAAATCCGAAGACTTCTGAGTGATTCTAGATTCGTGAACACCATGAATGAAAAAGAGAAGGCAGTCTGGCTCTCATTTTCTGCCGTTGTTCATAACTTCTTGGGAAACAAAAAAGCGCATAACTACGAGGATCTGGTTACTAATATGCTTTTAGTATATCGTGATCTGGGATGCAACATTAGTGTGAAGCTGCATTTCCTAAATAGTCACCTCGACCGATTCCCAGAGAATCTGGGAGCTTTGAGGGATGAACAAGGGAAACGCTTCCATCAGGATTTGATGATGATGGAAGGGCGCTAACAAGGTCACTGAGATAGACACATGATGGCGGACTACTGCTGGATGATTAGAAGAGATCAGCCAGAGAAGACTTACAAAAGAAAGAGTTACAAACGCAAATTTTGCCCGATTGAAATCAAGAGGAGGTCCTCCAGCCTGATGTATGGTCATTAATAAATTAGCATCTATTTGATTACAGTATTTGTAATCCTAAAGTGTAATTCAAGTTTCTTCTCATATGCAATAAAATGTTTGTGCAAAAAAACCTGTTTTACTATAAATAACACAAAAGGATGATTCAAAATTAGTTCAGGGCATGATTATAGGCGTGATAAAGTGAAAATTATTGTATAATATTAGTTATTGATATTCTGAAAAATCTGTAGCATTTACTGAGAATCTTATTTCAGATTGGAATTCAGTATGCTCAAATTAGGTAGGAAAATATACTTTTGTCAATTTACCAAATACATTGTTCCCCAGTGTTATCTAATAGCAATTTTTTTTTAGATTGCCGTTTATTTCAGATAATTTGCGGCTTTCAATTTTTTAATAGTTTATATGGTATAATGGCATGCAGTGGCTATGCTATGTAGGGATTAAAGGATTCAAAAGGGCATAAAAACAGTGCAAATTTTCTGTTAAAGCATTTAAGGGCACGTGGCTTTCTAATGCCCACATTCAAAGAAGCATTCGCCTTTTATTTATAAACCGTTTTCTGTGTAAAGCTTTGATTCAAACTAGAGGCCCAACAACAATTAGCAATCGACTTTTGCATTCAAATCTGATGGTAGACTTTTTTGAATTAGGAATATTACAGGTTTTTTATTTAAGTTGTAAGGGTGCAACCCTCACCCACCCCCCATTTCAAAAGAACCTAGAAAAATGTCAATTTTTGGCAAAAATAGCCTAAAGTTGTCTTAAATTACCAGGTTAGGTCTGGTCTGGTTCTGGATCTTTTAAAAGATTTTGGTATGTTTTTCTTATGCATTTTATGTGTAGTTTTCAGATCTGAAACTAGTTTTCACTGTAAATACATATTTTTCCAATTATGGACCTTCGGTCGCTTATGGGAAAAGTATGCATTAACAGGGAAAACAAGTGTCAGATCTGAAAAGTATACATAAAACTGCATAGGAAAAATACGTTTTTCAATTACTGTGCACATTTGTGTTAAAACAAATCTTTGCCATGAATTGTATTCACTAAATGAAGGCTAAATCAAACTATTAAAAAGCCTTTTTTTTATTTTCCCTCCATTAGTTATTTTTTTTGCTTTTTTACAAACCATTTATTATTACAAAGCTTTGCTACATTATTGATTATCTGTTCATGTATACTTAGTTTATTACAAAAAATATGACATTCAATAAACACATTTTCTCAATCTTCTTACGTTTCAAATTGACGCTTTTTTCCATCCATGCTGTAGCGGGCAAAAAATCTATGCTCTAATCCCAATCATACCAACTCACTTCCTACACTAATTCGGAGGTGAGAAATCAAAGGAGAATGAAACGGATTGTATATACAGTCTTTTACTTACAAAAAATACAATAATATTTACACAATGAGATCTCGAGTATAGATATACGTACAAAAAAAAATCCAGACAATCCTATCACCAACCAATAATTTATATATAAACTAGTGAGAATAATTATTATACTAAAGAGGCCTAATAAACCACTGGTGGCAAAATTCAACCACAATACAATTGTACAAGGAGGCCTAATAACCACCAAAGTGCACATAAACAATCACTCCATATAAACGACTGACTACAATCAACACTTCCTGAAACAGCACTCCTTTGCATACACATTGCTCTCAATTCTTTCATAAAGTTCCGCACCCTCTCCATACCAATACTTTCAGGCTTCCTACATACTTCACTCATTACCTCCTTCCTTAAGTCATCCACACTATCAGGCACTCTCACATCTACTCCATCACTCTTCAAATCTTGCAAACCATTCCATATGCTCTCAAACAAGGAATCACCACCACCCTTACTCTCCTTTCCATTCATAATCCCTTTCAGCAAATATTCAGGATCACTCACTCAACACACATTTTCATAATTTGTAGCAGGATACCTTGACATCAAATCAGCCACTCCATTCCGTTCACCAGGCACGTATTCAATCACATAGTCAAAATCTCTTCCAAAGTCCTAGCAATCTTACTATCAGACCATTTCATACGTTGCAAATACACACGAGGTTGATGATCTGTTTTGATCACAAATCTCACACCATACAAAAATGGATGCAACATTTTCAAACAATACCTTATTGCAGCCAACTCTCGCTCCACAGTCGAATACTTTCGCTCTGTCGCATTCATAGCCTTGGATACATACCCAATTATTCGGCTGACATTCTCTCCATTCAAACGCTGCTCTTGCATCAGAAAACCTCTCATACAGTACCCACTCACATCTGTATACAACTCAAGCATCTTAGCATTCACACTATAGGTCAGGTATGCCAATTCAACATCTTCAGCCGCTGCCTCTTTCAGTCTCTCATACACTTCATTCATCTTATCATTCCACCTAACAATCGTACTACCTTTCTTGCCCATCCACTCAGTAAGAGGCTTACTCACACCCGAAAAATCATGTATAAACTTCCGCTGAAACTCAATCAAACCCAGAAACGACTTCAGTTGCTTCACAGTGATTGGTTTCAGAAACATTCGCACCTTCTCAACATACTTTGATGACTTTTGTAACCCATTCTCACTCACCATATATCCAAGAAATTCCACTTCTTTCGCATACCATTCACAATTCGCTACTTTCACATTCACACCAACACTCTCCAACATTCTCAATACATCATTCACCAATCTCATATGCTCCTCAAAACTCTCAGTCATAATCAAAATATCATCAATAAGCACAATCATATTCTTATTTGCAAACTTTCTCAACACAACATTCATCGCCCGCTGGAAGGCTCCGGGAGCATTAGCCAACCCAAAGCTGAGGTTCTGGAACTGATAATGCCTTTTCGTAGAGGAAAAGGCAGTCACTGGCCGGCTCTCCTCAGCAATGGACATCTGGTAATACCCCCGTACCAGATCCAGCTTTGAAAACCACTTCATCCCATGCATACTATACACACATCGGAAACCTTTCTTTCACAGTCCTTTCATTCACCTTTCGATAATCCACACACAGACACAATCTTCAATCCGGCTTATGTACAGTGGGCGCAAAGGAAATGTTAACATTAAGCATTTTGGGACAATTAAGCACAAAAATACATTTCAAGTTTGTTTTATTGGGTCCTTTTACTTACATTTTTTTACATTTAGTACTTTGTCATGTTCCCACGGGTCTTCAACACTTCCTGGATCCTCTTGGGCATGGATGTTGCAAGATTCTCAAAGTAGGAGCCGTCCATTGCCACCCACAGCTTAATGAGTGTCTCCTTCAGGGCGGGGATCGAAGTGGGTCGGGACTTAGCGACTTCATTTTTCATTTGGTTCCAGGCATTCTCTATGGGGTTTAAGTTGGGTGAGTTGCCTGGCCAGTCCAAAACTTTGATGTTCTGCTCATTAAGGAAGTCTTTGACAGCTTGTGCCTTGTGTGCAGGGGCGCCAATGTACATAAAAAAGTTGCAGCCATGGAAAGCGTAGAAATGGAGCAGATGTTCCTCCAAAATCTCAATCTAATTCTTTCCCTTCATGGTGACATTTTGGGGAGGAAATAGAGGCCACCCCTGCCCTTCTCCCCACTGAAGCATCCCCAAACCATGACGCCATCAGGGTGCTTCATGGTCTTCACGGTGTACATATCTGCTCACACCACTGGGCCGCTGCACCACTTTCGAGCCACCCCTGATGAGTCGAAAACTGCTCTCATTACTCCACATGACTTTCTTACACTGCTCTGGTGTCCAATCTTGATATTTCTTCGTCAAGGCTAGCCATTTTTTCTTCATACCCTCTGTCAGCAACGGTTTCTTGGTGGCACGGCAAACCTAGGTCTTTTTGTAGACGGTGCTGGATTGTACGAATACTGACATTGTGGAGCAAGTCAGGATGTTTCCCCTTCAATTCAGCCACTGTTATTGAAGAGTCCTGCTTCACCTCACATAGCAAAACCTTGTCAGTCCGAGCAGTTATCTTCTTCTTGCCCCAAGAGCCAGGTTTGCAAGGCGGTGAGGTGCCGGGAGTGAGTGTGGTGGCTGCTTTTTTGAGCTTAAAGAGTGACACACGGCTCATGTTCAGATCGGCAGCTACACGCTTTACTGGCACTTCCTGCTCCATTAGGGTTAGGGCATGGGTCTTCTCCTCCATTGTCAGCTTGCTATGCCCCATTGCGATGGTATGGTGGTGTCTGGTAGGGGGTCAAAGTCAGCAGAAAGGTGAAAAAGATGCAGTCTGTAGGGCAGCGTAACAGTACTCTAAATGTGGCCTAACATACAAGTTGTAGAGTTTAAGGATAACCTCTTTACTCTTGTAGCTAACATTCCTGTTAATGTATCCTAGCACCTTATTTGCTCTATTTTTTGCCTTAATACACTGCTTTGAAAACTTCAGTGACCTACCTACTACTACGCCTAAGTCCTTCTCATCCTCAACTGAATTAAGCCAATGTCCATCCATTTCATAGCTAAATTCCCTATTATCCCTTCCCATGTTAAGAACTTTGCATTTTTTAAGGTTAAAAGTCATCTGCCACTTCTGAGCCCAAGCTAACAACTTATTTAAGTCACTCTGCACTTTAAAGCTACCCTCAACTTCTTTGACTACAGCTGCCAATTTAGTGTCATCAGCAAAAATTGACACTTTGCTATTTACAGCCTCCCCAAGATCATTTATATAAACTATGAATAATAAAGGGCCTAGAACGGATCCCTGAGGTATGCCACTGATAACGTCCCTCCACTGTGACCTCACCCCGTTCAGCACAACTCTCTGTTTCCTGTCTTTCAGCCATTCAGTTATCCAATTCAAAACTCTACCACATATCCCATGCATTTTTAATTTGTGAACTAATCTCCTATGTGGAACCTTATCAAAAGCTTTGCTAAAATCTAAGTAAATTACATCAACATTCTCTCCCTTATCTAATTGTTTAGTAACATAATCCATAAAATCTAGTAAATTTGTTAAACACGATCTACCTCTTCTAAACCCATGCTGAGCATCATTTATTAACCTACCATACTCTAGATGGTCAGAAATCCCCTTCTTAACTATCTTCTCAAGAATTTTACAAATGATAGAAGTTAAGCTTACCGGCCTAAAGTTATTTGGGTCCTCTTTACTTCCCTTTTTAAAAATTGGCACTACATTCACTAATTTCCAATCATTAGGTATTTTTCCAAACTCTAGTGATCTAGTATATATCTTCTCAAGAGCTACTGTAATACTATCTACACCTTTGAGTTACCTAGAATGAATGTTGTCTAGGCCAGATGACTTACTAGTATTTAACTCCAATATAAGCTCTTTAATTATTTCCCTGTTCGCATTAACGGTATTCAACACTACTTCCCTTGACCTAGAATTATCATCAATTAATCTATCTTGATTCTCTTGTGTAAATACTGAATAAAAATGATCATTAAGAACATCTATTATTTCTTCATCAGATTCTTTCAAAACCCCTTCATATCTAATAGGCCCAATTTTATCACTGTTAGATTTGTTATTAATTCTATAATAGCTAGAGAATTTTCTTGGATTTTTATTATTATTTTGAGATAAATTAATTTCAACCGCCCTTTTGCTCTTCTTAATAATCTTATTTAGCTCATTTCTGGTCGTCCTATAATGATTTAAATTGTCAAAAGTACTTTCTCTCTGTAATCTATGGTATGCTATGGGGGCGATGCCATTTTAGAACAAACATTTGCTGAGAGGGACCTGGGAATAATTGCGACATCTGACTTGAAGCAAGAATCTGATGTGAATAAAACAGTAGCCAAGGCAAATCAAATGTTGGGGAAGATAAAAAAACACCTTCACATACATGGACTCTGACATGTTTCTGGCCCTATACCTTACCCTTGCTCGACTCCTCATGGAATTTGTTGTGCAGGCCTGGTCCCCACAAAACAGAGGGAGCAGTATCTTCAGATCAACCAGTGCCTAACACCCACATCTCTTAGATTTTGATGAAATTTGGTTTATAGGAAGTTTTGGGGCCCTAAACCCATTTCTGAAATTTTAAGGTCAATCCAACCAACAGCTCAGGAGATATGACCGTGGGCATTTTGAGGTCATTAACATTTGGTGACCTATAACTAGGGTAATAATGATCATAATTATATAAAAGTATAAATATTTAGAATCAGAAAAAGACGAGGAATCCAAATATCAGAGTTTTAGAACTCTAGGTTTAAAAATAAAAAAAATCATACATTTACAAAAATCTGAGGTCAAGATTTGACCTCTGGTTTATCAAAATTGAAAAGTTTTATAAATGAGAAAAATGAAGGCATATGCTTTGGCTATTTGAATCAGTTAAAAAAAGAAGTTTGTTTATGCTAGCAGTTTTCATGTAACTAAAGTTAAAAGTTTGCTGGTTTTAGTCCTCATATCAATCTAAGTACTTCTCAAGCGGATGTCAGCCAGGGCAAGCCTCAACATCCCACCATGATGCCCATTAACGGTCGTAACCTCCCTTAGTAAAGTGACAGCTTAAAAAGAATCCGGATGAGATTCAAACTACTAACCCAGCGATTGCTGGGCAAGCACGCTAACTAACACATAAGTGAGTGCTATATTTATAAGTTGTCCATCAATTCTACATATTTTTCATACTTAAGCTCCTAATTTGACCTATAGAAATTAAAATTACCTCTTTTTTTTTTAATATAAATAACAAAGGTACAACTCTTGGCTATTAGAAACAGCCCTAAAAAGGTTGTTTTTTTTTTGTATTTTTCATGTAATTAACTTATAAGTGAACACCATATTTAAAAATTGTTTGTCAAATCATTGAAATTTTATAGCTTTGATATCAATTTGATTTTGAACTCTAAAGAGTTCAATAAAAATTGCAAATCACTGCCAATAATATATAGGTAGTTAAAGTAGTGAAAAGGGAAGACAGAGCTCACATTTAGCAACAATCCTGTTGCAATATGTTGCTAGTTGTACAGAGTCAACACAGAGTCAGTCTTCGACTGACCTTCGAACAGGTAGCACGTGTTTCATAGAGCTCTCAGTCTGTTGATCTATTTTTCAGATTTTTCTATAGTTTGTTTGTTTTTTGTTTTTTTCTCACCACAATCAGCGAAAGCTAAGTTGCTCTTCTTTTTTTTCTTATTGCTACTTAAGTTCTTTCTTTGTTTGAATAAGTGATGGAGTTTGGGGATGAAAGTGAGCATGAGTGTCGGAATGTATGCATTGGTTGTGGTGTATTAGGTGAGGGGTATACATGTGTTGTATGTGGGCTGCGTGAATGCATTGTAGATTTAGAGGGGATGAGAAGGCAGGATTTAGACAGGATATGTAGGCTGGAGGGGTTAGTTGCTGAGCTCAGGAGGGAACTTAGTGTTAGGCCTAGATTTGGGAATAGGTTAGGTGGTGAGGTAGGCCAGCTAGATGTTTCAGGTGAAGGTAGAGGGCCGGTGGAGGAGGTAGGATATGATAGTTCTAGTGATAGTGAAGTTAGCCCCCTTAGATTAGTTAGAAATAGGCCTAGTGAGGATGGGGGACAGTGGAGAGTGGTTAGGAAACATGAAGCTAGGGAGCCTTCTCCTGTTCTTTGTGAGAATAGGGTTGCCTCTGTTGAGGTTGTTAGCCAGGGGAAGAATAGGTGTGTGAGTCAGAGGGACACAGAACCTATTAGCTTGACTAATAGATTCAGTGCCCTAAGAGAGGAAGTAACTGGAAGTGATATGACTGATGGGGGTGGGGGTGGAGTTCGAGTGACTGGTAGTTTGAATGAGAATAGGAGTGGGGATGGAGTTAGGTCTGTGGGGGTTAGGAATAGGAGTCTGACTGAAGTGCTTGTGATGGGTGATTCGCGAGTTAGATATTTAGATAGGAAGTTGAATGCAAGTAGATTGAATGGTTTGAGGGTGTGTTTGCCGGGTGCTGGAGTGAGAGATCTGTCTGATAGGTATGAGGAGCTGGTGTCTGGCTGTGCAAGGGATGCAGTTGTGATTTCACATGTAGGAGTGAATGATGTGAAGAAAGTGGGTGCATGTGAGTTACGTGAGAGGTACAAGAGGTTGATTGAAAAGGTAAAAGAAAGTAGAATGAAAGGTGTTGTGACAGGTGTGCTTCCAAGAATGGATGTTGGGGTAGAATGGATGTCTCGTGCAATTGGGCTGAATGATTATGTGAGGAGGATGTGTGAGATGGAAGGTGTCATGTTTGTGGATGTGTGGGATAGGTTTGTTGGAATCAAAGAAATGTATGCGATGGATGGACTGCATTTGAGTAGGAGGGGGGTAGATGTGTTGTGGGAGGAGTATGATTGTGTTATTAGGTCTTTGCAGGCGGGAAACTAGATACTAATAGTGGTCAGGGAATTATGAGAGAACATTATAGTACTGAAAGTAGAATGGACTTGGCAGATAACAGAAATAGGTTCCAAGGCGATAGAGGTGAGGTCATTCAAGTTTCAAGAGGTGTTTCAGGGATAGGGGGGTTAAATTGTTTCTATACAAATGCTCGTAGTCTTAGAAACAAGAAGGATGAGCTATTTAGTTATATTAGCAATGAGGATATAGATATATTATGCGTTACTGAATCATGGGTTAATGAAATAGAATTTAGTGACACTATAAGTGAATTTGATTTACAGGGCTATAATATGTACATTAGTCAAAGGACAGGTAGGATTGGTGGAGGAATAATTATCTATATAAAAAACAACATTGTTTCAAGTTTAAATACTTCAATAAAGCAGGATGGAGTTGAGTCACTTTGGATAGATATTAAGTTCAGTAAAAATAGAATGGTGCATTTGGGAGCTTTTTACAGGCCACCTGGGCAGACTGATGATATGGATGAACTAATGATAAGGGAAATAAGTAAGGGATGTGAAACAGATGCAGTTATTATTGGGGACTTCAACTTAAACTCTGTGGACTGGGAAAATATGATAGGTAGGGATAGAACAAGTGGCAGGTTCATAGAATGCTTTGAGGATAATTTTTTGAATCAATTTGTGAATAAGCCAACGAGGGGGGACAATATATTAGATTTAGTACTTTCTAACAGTGATCATTTAGTTCAAGAATTGACTGTTGGGGAAGCATTGGGAAATAGTGACCATCAGATAGTTCATTTTAACTTGGGAATTGAGAAGGGTAAAATAACTGAGAATGCTGAAAAAGTTCCAAACTTTCATAAGGGAGATTATGTAAAACTTCGAAGCTTGCTAAATTTGGTAGACTGGGATATAGAATTCAGAGGTAAAAATGCTTATGGGATGTGGGATACTTTCAAGCATATAATAAATGTAGTCCAAGAACAATGTATCCCAATGAAGGCCATTAGGAACAAAAGTAGGAAACCATTATGGTGGAATCAGGAGATAGCTAGAAAAATTTCAGAGAAGAAAAGGGCATACAAAAAATTACAGGTAGAAAATAATATTCAAAATTTAAGTGATTATAGAATGGCTAGGAATGAGTTAAATAAGATTATAAAGAAGAACAAAAGGGTGTCAGAAATTAAATTAGCTCAGGATAGCAACAAAGATCCTAGAAAGTTTTTTAGTTACTATAAAATTAATAACAAGTGTGGCAGAGTTAAAATAGGACCTATCAAATATGAAGGGTTTGTGAGAGAAACTGATGAGGAAATAGTTGAGGTACTAAATGGTCATTTTGCATCAGTATTTACAAAGGAGAAACTAAATAGTCCTATGTATAGTACTCATGGGTCAGGAAAAGAGGTGTTTACTAACATTAGTGTGGATCGGAGGATGATAAAAGGACTAATAGGTGATTTACATAAGAACATAAGAAAAGAAGGAGACTGCAAAAGACCATTCATGGCCTACACTTGGCAGCTCCTGTTCCAGTCAACACACAAAAGATTTCTTACCAGAGAAAAGTCATCAACATTGTCACCCTTTACACGAGTTCGTCAGATCTAATCTACAATATACATAAAATGCATCCAGAGGATTATGTCCATTCATGCAACCGCAAAATAATCTCCCCACTCCTTAGAAAAATATATACATATGTACATAAAAAAGTCAGTCCCATCTAGCAGCTTCATTCATATATTTATCTAATCTATTCTTAAAACTACCCAGAGAGGAGGCTTCTATCACATGTCTAGTGAGCCTATTCCATTCATCTACCACACGATTTGTAAACCAATTCCTCCCAATCTCCTTCCTAAACCTATACTTATCAAGCTTAAACCCATTGCTACGTGTCCTGTCATGTTCACTAAGTATAAGAACCTTACCCAGATCCCCTTTATTATATCCTTTTACCCATTTGAAGACTTCAATCAATTCCCCTCTGACTCTTCTCCTTTCCAATGTATGTAGATTTAGTTTTCTGAGCCTTTCACCATAAGGTAAGTTCCTTAGCCCACCAATCATCTTTGTCATCCTTCTCTGCACAGACTCAAGCAAATCAATATCCTTCCTATAATATGGTGACCAAAATTGTACTGCATAGTCTAGATGAGGCCTAACTAGCGCCAGATACAGTTTTAGAATGACTTCAGCACTCTTATTGCTTACACTCCTCCTAATGAATCCCAATATCCTATTAGCTTTATTCTTAGCATTTAGGCATTGCTTTCTAGGACGAAGGTCTGAACTTACCAAAATACCCAAGTCCCTCTCACAATCAGTCCTCCCTAAATTTCTCCCATTTAATTTATAACTATTCAGTGGATTATTTCTACCTATACTAAGTACACTACATTTGTCTATGTTAAACTTCATTTGCCATTTCTCAGCCCAATTGGACAGAATGGTCAATTCCTCCTGCATTACAACAGCATCAGAATCAGCCCTAATGGCCCTACCTAGCTTAGTATCATCAGCAAATTTACTCAGGTCACTACTTATACCTATGTCAAGATCATTAATATAAATTAAGAATAGCAAGGGACCCAAAACAGATCCTTGCGGAACTCCACTGCTAACACACCCCCACTCAGATTTAACTCCATCTATACTAACTCTTTGCTGTCTGTCACCAAGCCATGACTGAATCCACCTAAATATACTGCCATCGATCCCATGTGCTTTAACTTTGCTCAGAAGCCGTAAGTGTGGCACTCGATCAAAAGCCTTACTAAAGTCCAAGTATAAAATATGAAAGTTTTCATCATTATCTGCTGCTTCATACACCTTACTATAAAAAGACAGCAAATTAGTAAGGCAGGATTTACCCTTACTAAAGCCATGCTGTGATTCTTTTATCAACTTATGCTTATCCAAGTGATCCCTAATATTCCTTGCTATAATAGATTCCATCATTTTCCCTACCACTGATGTCAAACTTACTGGTCTGTAATTAGACATATTTGTTTTATCCCCTTTCTTAAATATAGGTATCACATTGGCTTTCTTCCATGTCACTGGCACAATGCCACTCTCCAATGATTTTCTAAAGATGCATGCTACCAAGGCCTCCGGCCCTGATAATATTCATTCTAGGATACTTAAAGAAGGGGTAGAAAGTATCTCAATAGCTCTGGACAAGTTATATACTAGGTCATTGGAATATGGAGAAATACCCGATGATTGGAAGAGAGCGAATGTAGTCCCCATTTTCAAGAAGGGTAGTAAAGAGGATCCAAATAATTTTAGACCGGTTAGCCTAACTCCTGTAGTCTGTAAAATTCTTGAGAAAATAGTTAAAAAAGGGATTTGCCAACATCTAGAGAGGGAGGGGTTAATCAGCGATGCTCAGCATGGGTTTAGATCAGGTAGATCATGTTTGACTAACTTACTAGACTTTCTGGAGTTTGTAACAGATCAAGTAGATAAGGGAGAGAATGTAGATATAATTTACTTAGATTTTAGTAAAGCATTTGATAAGGTACCATACAGGAGACTAGTTCATAAATTAAAAATGATTGGGATATGTGGGGGTGTTTCAAATTGGATAGCTGAGTGGCTGAAAGACAGGAAGCAAAGGGTAGTGCTAAATGATGTAAAGTCAGAGTGGAGGGATGTTATCAGTGGGGTTCCTCAGGGATCAGTTCTCGGTCCATTATTATTTGTCATCTATATAAACGATCTTGGGGAGGCAGTTAATAATAAAGTGTCAATTTTTGCGGATGATACCAAATTAGCAGCTGTAGTTAAAGATATTAATGATAATTTTAAAGTGCAGGGGGACTTAAATAAATTGTTATCCTGGGCACATAAGTGGCAAATGACTTTCAACCTTGATAAGTGCAAAGTTATTAACATGGGAAAAGATAATAGAGAATTTAACTATGAAATGGATGGGCATTGGCTGAGCTCAGTAGAGGATGAGAAAGATCTAGGAGTAGTAATAGATAAGTCATTAAGGTTTTCTAAGCAGTGTATTGAAGCAAGAAATAGGGCAAATAGAGTGCTGGGTTTTATTAAGAGAAATGTCAGTTACAAAAGTAAGGAGGTTATTCTTAAACTCTATAACTCTTATGTTAGGCCACATCTAGAGTACTGTATACAGGCATGGTCCCCACATTTTAGACACGATATTAACCTTCTTGAGTCAGTGCAACGGAGGGCAACAAAGATTATTCCTTCCCTGAGGCACCTTGAATATGAAGATAGACTGAGGGTATTAAATATGTTCTCGTTCGAAAGGAGGTGTGTGAGAGGGGATATGATTGAGCTCTTTAAAAATTTTTCCGGGATAGATAAATTGGATGTTAGCAAGTTTTTTGAGTTAGATGATGGAAATCGGACTAGAGGTCACCACTTGAAAATTAAAAAGCAAGGGTGTAGGTTGGATTTAAGAAAATATTTTTTCACCAATAGAGTGGTAGACTTCTGGAACAAATGGCCGCAGAGGGTAGTAGGTAGTCCAAATCTAAATGTATTTAAGAGTAGGTTGGATGAGTTTATGGGAAGGGAAGGTTGTGATGGTTCCTAAGTTTTGTATATATTAATATTGTTTGTATATATCTATAGCTGCATGATTTAGTTCTTGACAAGCCTTGATTGGTGATACCCTTGTTTCTGGATGCAATCCTCTGGATGTAGTTTTCCTGGGAGTTTGGGTGCCTTGAAAAAGAGGCCGCTTGACTCGGATGACCTATGATGAGCCCTTGTGGCTTTTGTCATCCGTTATATTATATTGTGGGGGACTTTGATTTTGTCTTCCCCTGGTGATGGTGCTTTTTGTGGGTGGGTTTTGACGGAGGCGGATGACCTTTGATAGGCCCTTGTGGCTTTTGTCATCCGTGTAATTATGGGTAAACATGTAGATTAGCGGCCCGGCTGAAAAAAAAATTGTGTGTAAATATTATCGTTCACTCGTGTCGGAATATTCATGCGCGTTTGAGTCCTTTTCGAATTAGTATTCTATAAACAATTAGGATTATATACTGGGGGGCTGTGCCCCCCAGACCCCCCCCAATTTAATGAAACTCAGGATCATCGTAGTGTAGTCCCCCTATTGTGTTTACCCCCACACGAACCGTCAACTTAAATGTACTCCAAAAACGTGAAACATTTTGGAACACGGACGAAATAGTACGTCCCATCGTTCGCGCCGATAATCTACATATTTACCTAAGCATTTTTACCTCTGAATTCTACATCCCAGTCTACCAAATTTAGCAAGCTTCGAAGTTTTACATAATCACCCTTATGAATATTTGGAACTTTTACAGCATTCTCGATTATTTTACCCTTCTCAATTCCCAAGTTAAAACAAACTATCTGATGGTCACTATTTCCCAATGCTTCCCCAACAGTCAATTCTTGAACTAAATGATCAGTAGCATGTTGCCATGGAGACAGCTTTCTAATCTCTCTTATATTTGTTTAATTGCGATAGCTATCCAGTTTATTCTGGATTCTGCTTTGATTACAATGTTTGCCTAAGATTGCCTTGACCAACTCTAACAGAGATAACTGTACTTCGTTTACTGCCGTGTGATATTCTCATCAAGGGCGCTAACTTTGCTTCTCCCCCCCCCCCCTCTTTCTCTCTCTCTCTGTTTGTGTGTACTTTCTGTGTGTGGCGACTGTCGCGTGTGTCCTATTTTGGACGTACACGCAAGTCGCTACAGACCTACCATCGTCAACTCCGGGGTTGAGGATGGTAGCTCTGGCGATGAGCGTCGTGGTCATTTTAGCGAAGAGCTAAAGGTGTGGCAAAGATGGAGAATAAATTTTTTTTTCCATTCTCTTCCAAAAACAAGGCTGACACTTAAAAACGTCAATCTAAAGATAGTTTTTTGGCTATCTGAGAGAACGCCTATTTTTAGTGTTACCTTCTCGTGTATGTGAGAAGGGCATCTTCCGAGGGCTTTGAGGAAGACTGTATTTGCCAAAAATAGCCTTTTAACCGCATAATTAATTGCGTTACTGCAATAATTTTTCTTAATTTATAAGGTGTGGCGAAGATGGAGAAGAAAAAAAATTTTCCATTCTCTTCGAAAAGCAAGGGTGACACTTAAAAACGCTAATCGAAAGACAGTTTTCGGCTATCTGAGAGAACGCCTATTCTAAGTGTCACCTTCTCGTGTATGTGAGAAGAGCTCCTTCCCAACCGTTATTTGCCTGATCATCGAGTCTTCACGAGGGTGCATAATAGGCTGCGAGACACTGTTAGTTCTCAGGTAAACAGAAGAGAAGTGGGTGGTCGTCGTGGGCGAGTTAGCGCTGAGAACGAAGAGCGGATACCACAACATTTTTATACAAACCCACGTACAAGCACTCGGGCCGCGGCAAATGCACTTGGAATGCGTTATCACTCAATAGTATGGCAAACACTCCATGATAACGGCCTCTACCCGTACCATTTCCAGAGAGTGCAAGAACTCCCTCCAGTTGACTTTAACCCTCGTGAACGGTTTGCACGTTGGTTAATGAATAAAACCATTGAAGATAATGAGTTTCCAAAGTATGTGCTCTTCACTGATGAAGCTACTTTTACGCGCGGTGGTGTGTTTAACACACACAACTTAAACATGTGGCAGAATGAAAACCCTCACGCTGTGCATCAAAGCCGCCACCAACACCGGTTCACTGTTAATGTGTGATCTGGTATTATTGGTACCAATTTGGTTATGCCCTATGTGCTTCCAGCGCATTTAACAGGAGATCACGATTCAGTATTTCTACAGGAGGTATTGCCTAACCTTCAGGGCAATGTGCCTTTGGGTATTCAACGTCAAATGTGGTCCCAACATGACGGCGCTCCAGCACATGGCTCAAGGAATGTGCGACAATATCTAGACCGTACTTTTCCCAAAAGATGGATAAGACGCTTTGGGCCAGTGCCATGACAGCGAGGTCTCCAGATATGACACCTTTGGACTTCTACCTGTGGGGCCACATGAAGAGTTTAATTTATGAAACCGCAGTAGAGACAGAGATAGATCTTGTTGGAAGGATAGTGGACGCTGCAGGACTCATTGCGGATAATCCACGAGTGTTTGATCGTGTTCGGGAAACGCTTCTGCGTAGGTACCGGACGTGTATTTACATACAGGAAGGACATTTCGAACACCTATTGTAATTCCAATTCCATAATAAAGTATGTACTCAAATGTGTTTCCCTCACCTACTACTCTGGGGACTGCCCCCACCAGAGTTAGTTATACCATATTTAACTTTACGATTCAATATCTCGAAAACGATCGATCTTTGGACATTTACTTATTCATGTAAAAGTCGTTTTTTAGGGGTTTTATACCTACTGTCAAAGTATGTACCATTAGTTTTCGAACCCCCAGTGTATATATATATATATATATATATATATATATATATATATATATATATATATATATATATATATATATATATATATATATATATATATATATATTGCCACGATGTTGCGCCATCCAGCTCTTGTTGACTTGAAATTGTACTGGCTGTTTTGTTTTGTCTTAAAATAATATGGTCAGCGCAGTGAAGCTTTCCCGCTGCCTTGCGTGATTACTGTAAAGGGTAGGAAGCCCATTAGGTAAAAGATTGCGGCCAATCTATTTTTCGTCATAACATGATAATTAGAGATTTGCCCACATTCAGCATTTGCGTTTTTTTTTTTAATAGAGATATTTATAACAAAGCGCCCACGAAATTCGAGGGCGGGCATAAACCGAAAAATAACCCCAACAGGTTACCTAACACGCTATAAACAAATAGAGGCCTAACGAGATTTGGCAATCACGCTTTTGAATTCAAAACTAGATGTAGGCTTTTTCGAATTAGGAATATTTTCTAGTTTGTTTTCATTTGCTGGGTATATGTGTGAGGAAGGGGGGGAGGGAAACCCCAATAATTAAGTGAGAGTTATGTGAGGAGAAGCCCCCCCATTTCTAAATTAAGTTAAAAATTATATATACGACAATATGTTCCGATTGAAATAGCCTAACCCCACCCTACGCACTTTTATTTATTTGCCCAAGAAATTATTGCCTAGATTAAAACACAATTTATATATATATATATATATATATATATATATATATATATATATATATATATATATATATATATATATATATATATATATATATATATCCAACTTCATTGCAGGAAAGAGAAAACGGAATAATTGAGGGAAAAGAAAACGGACGGCTGAGCTTTGAGGGTTTATTCTAAGCTTTCAAACTCAAGCTAGGGTCCTTCTTCAGATAAGTTATCAGAGCGAAGTCCAAACTAGGAATGCTTTAGGTTGGGAAGGGCACCTGTATTAGCAGCCGTGCTGCGCCTGGTAAAGTAGCACCAAGTGGCCATGTTAGCAACTTGTAAAGGTGTTAAGGGTAAGGTAAAGGAAAAGGGTTTATGGTCTCGATAAAATGACAATTTGGACAAAGTGAATAATTTGAGATTAATATGAGCAATTATGAGACTGAAATAAATAAATTAAAAATCTATTTTAAAACTCTGTTACTTGAGACTGTTGTAATAAATTAGTGAAGAAATCTTCCTTGTTATTTGAGACTGTTGTAGCAGCTTGGGATATCTATGTGGAGTATCACGCTTCAAGGAACTCCCAGCCTTTTTTTGTTGGTAGATCGTTCGAGAACCGTGGTTCCTTCCCAATTCATGTGGTGTCGTTGGTTTTTCTCGTGTGTGGCGATCGCCGAGAGAGGGTCATCCCTCCGGACGGCTCTCTGGTGTTCCTGTATCATCGTCTGTAGCAGTTTCTCGTTTGTCCTATGTACATTGTCGGGCACTCGTGACATTCAATCCCGTACACGACCCCGTCTTGCTCTCCTTTGCTCCGTTTGTCTTTCACTTTCGTTAGTTGTTAGCATATGATATCCGTTGGTTTGTGCGCTACATCGATGTTGTGTGGGCGTAGGAGTCTTGCCGTTTTTTTCTGATGTCCTTTGTAGCATGGTAGTGTAACCCCCTCAAGTTCTGCTATATAGTCGTCCTGGTCTCGTGGTCTTCGTGTTGACCTGACGAACCGGCCAGGATAGCTATTGGAAGAGAAGACTTCTTTGAGATGTAGCTCCTCTTGTTTTCGCAGCTGTGGGTTGCTGTAGTGTGTCCTGGCCCTGTTGTATAGAGTATTGACAGTACTTCTATTGTGTGTGAGGGAGTGAACACTGTCGAAATCCAGGACACGGTCTGTGTGAGTCTTCTTCCTGTACACCGTTGTCTGCAGAGTCCCATCGGTAGTCCGCATCTCCAAAACATCCAAGAACAGCAGTTTGGCGTCTTGTTCTATCTCAGCAGTAAACTGTATTTCAGGAAAATACTGTTGATGTGTGTGGAGAAATGGCTACATTAAGCCTCCTGGAGGAGTATAGGTACATTCAAGCCCCCCTCCCTTCATGAGGAGAAGCGTGGGAAAGGTAGCCGGCGAAAATGCTTACCATGTGTGATCTCCTCGCCGCTGTGGGCAGTTGGAGCTAACATATGTTTGAAGGCGACCACCTAAGGTCCTTAAACGACGCTCTAACGATCGCATGACCTACGAGACCCATAAACCCGTGGTTAGGAAAAAAAAACGGTGCGAGTCAGAAGGCACGCCAAGTAGCGGTGCGGTTACGAGCCTATAATTTGCGAGCTGACTTGGGCACCCCAGTGCCACCTCAGGAATTCTCGCTCTCCCCAGATGCTAACTCACCATTCGCTCCCCCGCCCTTTTGCATCTGTGGCCTGGTCACTTCCCCCTTTAGATGGGGCGGCAATCCGCCTATATATAAGCCCCGCAAAGAAAGACAAGAGGATTATCTGAAGTCGATACGCCAGAGTAGGATTAGGTCGTGAAGATCGATCCATCGGCTAGACAAGAAGATTTTTAGAAGCCGATTCGCCAGAAGAAAGATTAGTTCGTAAAGATCGATCCTTCAGCCATACAAGACTATTTCCGTGAGAAACGATAGGATCAGATTGAGAAAATCGATCTCCCCCTTTCAGGGCCGTATTAACCTAATTAGTCAAGTTTTATATCGGTGCCATACCGAAGAAGCCTTTTCCGTCTGCAAAGAAGCCCGACTGAAGAAAAGCAAAGCCGCTCACACTCGAGTGAATCTCACATCTCAAGCACCGAAAGAGTGAGAGGAGAAGAACCCTGCCCCAACGAGCTCCCGTTCTTTAATTACGTTGAAGAATCATCACCCGGCACAGGCGACAAGCAATCCCTCCTCGAAAATTCAAGCAGCGACGAAGCAACACTTCAAAGCGAGAGATAAGTCCTCCAGCGACATCCGGCAATCCCTAATACCTACCTGTAAGTTAACAATAACATTTATATCTCTATTACGATAGTAGAAGTTTAGTACGTCCCACGTTTTAAAGGAGAGTAGAAACCATTATTCTTGAACCTAGGTCATATGTGTTTGTAGATGACAGTACATCAATTTAATGTTTTAGGCTAAACAAATAGGGTCGTGATAAAAATACTAATTGGCAATTGGTTTGTTTATCTGAAGCCTACTTGTTTATATTTTGTCATTTGAGGCCAAATATAGAAATGTTTTTACTGTTGGTTTGTAATATTTAATTTAAAATACATGTTTATTTTTAGTAAATTCTGGTGTTTCCTCTTATCCTAATGTGTTTAAAAATAGCTCTTCCTTAAAGACTAAACCACTAAAATAGCACTCTTAGAACAAAGCCTACTTCATCATAGAAGTAACTCACGCCCCTTAAAGCATACCGCTACTAAAAGGGTGTCAAAGCGTAGAGTGATCAAAGCCAAGGGTCATTCTACCACAATGTGCCTATGAAAGTGTGCTATATTCTCTCTACGAAGGATGACAAACGTATCGTCGACGTACCTCAGCCACAACCTCGGAGTGAGCGGGCCGGTGAGTCCGCCAGGATGACAGAAATCGGAGAGCCAACTGGTGTACCTTTCTGTTGGTGGTAGGTGATGTTGTTGTACGTGAGGACCGTGGAATCGAGGCAGAAGTCAAGGAGGCGCAGGTAGTCGTCTTTGTTGAGTCTCTGGTCTTGAAAGAAATTCTGGTTTTCTTCCATGGCAATTGAGACAGTTTCTCTAGTGAGGTCCAAAGGTCTGGATGTGAACAGGAAAGTGACATCAAAGGATAGCAAGTATTTCTTCTTCGTTTAGAGTCATTCCATTTATCCTATTAAGGAAGTCAACCGCGTTGTTTAGTCTGTAGTAGAGGCTAGGGTCAGGGGTCTGAGCTCTTGCACTAGCCACTCAGCAAGGCCATACGTTGGCGCCTCTCTGAAGGAGACAATGGGTCTTAAGGATATGTCTTCTTTGTTGACTTTTGGAAGTCCATAGAAGCGTGGTGTGGTATTTTCGAGCCCTGTGGTTTGGCCTTCTGGTATTGTTCCTTCGTGAGCAGTTTCCTACGGTGGAGGTCATTGAGGTATCTGATGAGCTGTCCTCTTGTTCGGGATGTGGAATCAGCCGGAAGGGGTTAATACGTGTCTGCGTCGTTGAGTAAGGACATAGCTTTCTGATGGTAATCCTCTTTGTTCATCACCACCGTTGTCCTTCCTTTGTCAGCTGCGACAATTACAATCTATTTGTCCCTTCGGAGATTGCGAAGGGTGGTTTTCTCAGAATAGGTGAGAGGACTTACGGTTTGTGTCTGCAGGGAGCCAGTAATTCTCTCTCTAATTGTGTCCTTCGTCTCCTCGTTCGCATCACTATGCATCACAGCGGATTCAAAGGCTACTAGAAACTCAGGAGTCTGGGTTCTCTTGGTGTTGAAGTTCAAACCCTTCTGAAGAACTTGGTTCTCTTCGTCGTCGAGAGGTCTATGAGACAAGTTCACCACCCATCTTCATGCGTGGGAAGGCCTGCTTCAAGTTGGCGGAGTTTCTCATTGAGTTTGGTCCTTTTTTGTTGTCTGACCTCTCGTTCGGTGATGTTTAAGGCCACCTTGATTCTTTCAAGCCAGGTGTCTCCCAATACTTGTTCAATAGACGTTTTGAGGGCAGCAATTGACGTGTTGTATCTGATGATCCTGAGGTGCGCATCGGTAATCAGACACCTAAGCATCTGAGTTCCCATTCGTCATGCGGCGGTTTGAGCCCGAGTGTGTGCGTGACTGGCGCCTTGTAGTGGACACTTCTGGGAAGAACATCCCCTCGTAGACAGTTGTGTAGAAAATGAAGTTGTTCCGCGAACGTGCCCTTCCTGCACCAAACCTGCTCCAGCCTTCTCACTGTATTAAGTCCTAGTTTAGAATCCGCTCTGCTCACTTTTCTTAAGAAGGGCCCTAGCTTGGGTTTGAAAGCTCAGAATAAACCCTCGAAGCAAGGTCGTGCATTTTCTTTCCCTCAACATGTTTCCTGAGTTACAAATCTTCCGTGATATATATATATATATATATATATATATATATATATATATATATATATATATATATATATATATATATATATATATATATATATATATATATATATATACGCGAGATTACACGTGTAACCTGCTGGAGACCGGATGGTGATTTTATCAACTCACATAACACCACCGCACCCCACAATTCACATTATCCGTGACATCACGGCTGGCAAGAGCTTGGACGATGTCGAAATTACCTTCCGCTGGGCTCGTGTACCTACATGTAGGGATTGGGGGAACCTGGTAATCCTTCAAAGTGCCTGGAACGTCTGAGGGAAACCTAAAGTCGTAGCCTTCACGCTGCGACACTTCGTAGGTGTACATCGAATGCTTTAGCGGCTTTAGGGCGGTTTCTTTTGCCTTCAAATTTAGCACACTCACGGGACGCACCGCTTCTTAATGGATTTTTCCCCCTGCACCTTAATGTGAAGACTGTGTGATCCTGTAGACTGCCCTACACATTCTTATCATTCTTATCGAATGTCCAATTTGAAGGAACTTTGTGCACGCTACCTATCCCTGTATTGGAACGAGGGGGGCGCAGCCACTTACCCCCTTTACTAATTTTCTTCATTTTTTTTTGGTAATTACTTTCGTCTTTCGTTGTAGTTTATTTTTAAATATTTACCCATTTACTCTATTATTAGGCTAATAAATTACGAATGATTAATGAAGCGTTATTTGGGATATTATGCCCTTTTTGACAGTTGCTAAATGACTTCCTAAATGAATCAAAGAAGGCAGGTCGTGAAGACAGCACTCTTCAGCCGCAACAAAGTATTTGATTTGAAAAGAGCCTACGGAAGCCGCATCGTGCATTTAACATGTGGCCTTTGAGTCTAAAAAACTTAAAATTTATCATTTTCTTCATTAACTCGTACAGCCGGATGTCAAATAAATTAGGAGGAGATGAGCTAAGTTGGCAGATTCCTTACTCGCTTACGTAAAACAACCATGTTAGCCATTCTCCAAGAATCTAGAAATATATTCTTAGACCATATCCTGTGGAATAAATCGTGCAATAATGTCATTAAATAGTTCCACTCTTCTCAAGGCACAGTCAAGTCGGCGCTCTTCAGAGACCGAGTAAAGTGCTTGCAATGCTTAAGAACAGCATACCGACTAGAGAATGTAGAGAAAGCGGTATTGAAATATTCCGTCACGGATACGAGTCTGAGAGAGTAGTCCCGCTTTCCTACAAAATGGGAGAGGATGCCTAAGAGAACTTATCCAGAATCCTATTGACACGCTTCCACACCTCTGTAAGAGGTAGTGGCGATTCCTCCATGAATGCAAGACTTGAAGTCAGATGAGATTAGCCCAGCTGCTCTCAAGTTTCTATCTGAGTACAGAAAAAGTGTCTTGATTGCTTTTGTCAATAAGACTGTTTGTTGCGTACGCCAGCAATCCATCCGAGATCACACAGTTTTCAAAGATTGTATCTGTGTACAGGAAAATGTTTTTTATTGCTTAAGACAAAAGGATGTTTGTTGCGTCCATTCTTTCACTTTCCATTACGTCTAACATCTTCAATTTTTTTTAACTAAATACATGAGTTAAAATGTTGCAAAACATGCTAAAACATTAAAAACAATAACAATTTAATACATGTGTATAATATAGTTTTTATCATTTAATTTATTGATGTAATCCAGAAAGCATGCATTTTTCAAATGCATGCAGCCGCAGGTGAGATCTAGTAACCACATGAATGTTAGGCTGAGTGGCTGAGGCATCTTACATTTTTTTAGGAGTGAGGGCACTGAGGACCAGTTATACTTGTACAAGTCTAACAAGTGCCAATTGTTACCCGAGTTCATTGTTTACTATTTTTTTTTGCCCATAATGACAGACGATATATTCAATTAATTAAAAGTGAAAATGCCCAGTGTAAGTAATGGCAGACCGATGCCAAATTTTCAGTTAAATAACGAAAATAAAAGATTTACTCGAAAATTTAACACTAAGATATATGATGAAATTCCATGGTTATGTGGTCATAATTCCGATAAAAAGTTGTACTGTTGGTCTTGTTTGCTATTTTCAAATGAAAAATCTGTGTGGAATACTGTTGATCGTACATATGACGATTTAAATAATTTACACAACGCTATTTATCGTCATGAAAAGTGACGTTTTCATATCAACGCATTTGTCGATTTGAAAACTTGGGAACTAAAAAAAAAATTTATTTATTGCTTGACACAAAAATAAACTGCCATTTCTAGACATAACGAGGAAGTAAGAACAGAGAAATATTGAAACGCTTAATTAGGATTACATGCTTTTTAGGTATGCAAGAGTTAGCATTCGTGGTCACAATGAAGAAGTAAACGCTGATAATAGAGGTAACTATATTAAATTAGCGATTTGTATGCGAGAATTTGATGTAAAGTTTAAGAATCATTAAAAAAATGCGAGTGCTTTCGAAGGTACATCATCTGCTATTTAAAAAGACTTAATTCAATCTATTAGTTCAGTTTTGTTAAAAAAAATAAAGATGATCGTAACGAGTCAATGTACGTGGCAATTTTATTCGATGAAACTTCTGATATCAGCTGTTTTTCACAACTTTTTATTGTTGTACGGTATGTTGATAAACGTGGTGATATTTGTGAACGATTTATCAGATTTAATGATATAAGTATCGACAGAAGTGCTGCAGCAATTTTTGACTTAGCTATTAGACAACTGCAAGAACTGGGCTGTTTGAAAAACTTGCTGTTATGGCCAGCGACTGAATGGAGTTCAAGCTAAGATAAAAGAAGGTGTACCAGAGGCAGCCCTTTTTCAATGCTACGTTCATAAACTTAACCTTGTTTTATCCCAAGCTGTTGCCAAAGATTATAAGTGCAATATTTTTTCTCAATATTAGGAAGTTTATCATAATTTTTTAGTAGTTCAACTAAGCGAACAGCAATGCTTGACAAGGTTGTTGGAAAGCGTTGCCCTAAATTAGCTCCTATAATATGGAACTATTATTCTAGGCTAATTGCAACCGTTAAGTAAAATAAAGATGGTTTAACGGATCTTTTTAAATATATTCTTGAAAATACAAGAGAGTTTACGAAAAAACAAAAAAACAGCGCGCATATCTTGCTGGCAGGCATCGATACATTTGATTTCAATTTTTTATTAGAAGTATTTTCTGCGATTTTTCTTTTCTCCGAATATCTATTTGATGTGTTGCAAACAAAATCCTTGGATATTGTGTATATATTAATGACCGTTGAAAACATTAGAAAAACGAAAATTTTCAGATACGTAGAGCTTGGTAACAGGAAGGTGTGGTGAACTATCAAGCAAAAGAAAACACAATCTTACCCCAAAAGAGAAGTATAGTCAATTATATCATGCATATTTGATAAAATACTGATTCAAATGATAGAACGTTTCAGTTCAATAGAAATTTAGAATTTTTTGAATTTTTAGATTGCAAAAGGTTTGAGTTTTATGATGTTACCTTCCCAGTAAAAGCTTTTGAATCTTTGAAAAAAAAGCTACAATTCCTATTTTGAGTTTACTCTCCTCCGTTCGGACTTGTGTCTTATATTCGCCCAAATCTCTTGTCAAAAAGAATGTTACTAATTTCCTTAAATTTCTACTTGAAAACGAAATGGACAAATGTCTACAGGAAATATACAAGTTAACAAATTTGATTCTAACTATGCCAATAACAACAGCAACTCTTGAGCGATCATTTTCGGCTCTTAAAAGAATTAAAAGTTACTTAGGAAGTTCCCAAAGTGAAGACAGACTTTCTAATCTTGCTATTATTTCAATTGAAAAAAATGTTCTCAAAAACCTATTGATAATCAAGAAAACCTTTATACTCGTAATACAGTAATTGAAGAATTTTGTACGAGGGGTAGTCAATAAGTTTTGCAATTCGGATATAAGGAAACGAGATATGAAGAAAAGTGTTTTATTATTTTTCAATATAACTACCCTCGACTTTAATGCCACTTGTCCCTGAGGCTTCGAATTCCCAACAACCAGAAATCTCCCGACTGCTCTTCAATCCACTCCTGGACGGCAAGCTGGACATCTCCATCGTCCCCAAACCGGCGTCCACGCAGTGCAGCCTTGAGGTAGCGAATAAAAAGTAGTCGCTAGGGGCTAGATCTGGACTGTAGGGGGGATGGTTGAGCTCCTCGAATCCTCACTCGCGCAGGGTAGCTTGTGCAACTCTGACCTTGTGGACTTTGACGACGTTAAAGTCGATAATGGGGCGTGAGGTGTCTAGGGACCCAACGGGCAGAGACCTTGGTCAGTGTCAAATTGCCGTGGATGATGTTGATAACACTTCCATGTGATATTCCAAGCTATCGCTCGATTTCTTCGACCTTCACCCGGCGATTTTCGAGGATGATCCTCTTCACACGGGCCACATTGTCCTCGTTAGTCACGTCTGACGGGTGTCCTGGACGGGGGTCATCTTCAAGGGACTCACGACCATGGCGGAACTCCCTATTCCAGCGAGCAATGGTTGCATAGGAAGGGGTGGTGTCGATGTACACTGCAACCATGCGTTCATGGATCTCTTTTTCATTCTTGCCTTCCTTGGTCAAAAATTTGATCACTGCGCGGTGCTCAACATTCTGCATTGTTGAAAAATTTGTGGCTGACGATCTGCGATCAGCTACTACTTTTTAAATAGACGAGGCAGGAGCGTGCGGCTGCAGGTCCTGACTTGTCATAACTTGTCCTAACACTCCCACAAACAGCCATCCCCCCTTCCTCAGTTTGGTCCTACCTATTCACAAAACTTATTGACCACCCCTCGTAAGAAAACACGACGAGCAGAATTTCTATATAATATTCTTTCGCCATTATCTTAGATAAGTTTGAATTTTGTAACGATTTTCCAATATTTTAAAAAAATTTCTGAACTATTAATAATTTTTTTAGGTTTTACCTTTTTTTTTATTACTAAACATGGCATTAAACAATTTTTTTTCAAAAGCATGCCAAAATGTTTATGAAGCAATTTTAATTTACTAAATTCTATATGTAACAATTATGCAAAGTTTTTGTAGGAACGTTATATTTTCTGTGTATTTCATAAAATTGCATGCCTAAGAATAGTCCTTCCCATTGAGTGAAGACACGTATGTCCATGATAAAGATCGGCGGCGTGCGGAATATAGTCCACGTCCGATTAGATTAACAGAGAGCGAAATTGTTCAGAAAGCGCCTGAATAACTTTTAGGCATATCAATTTTATCTTCAGACCGCCTCACACTCGGCTAGCCACCAAGAAAGTAGACAGCTTGCAAAACGGCCAGACGTTAGAATAATGAAAAACAGGCCTGTGACGATGTGGCTCCCAGAAAAGAACTCACCGGTATCACCAACCGACGTAAACTCTTCGACTGAGATTGAAAATTTAGTCATTTCCTCGTATCCGTACTATAGCAATGCCTCTGGGCATTCCTATAATAAAAACCTCCTGGGAAACTTAAATATTATATACATCAATTATTATGTAAAATTCATATTCAATTATTTTACTTAACTTTGTCAATTTAATTTTTCCATTATTTTACTTAACTTTGTCAATTTAATTTTTCAATTATTTTACTTAACTTTTGTAAATTAAATCATTTTATGTACAACTTAATAATTAATTAATTTATTTATTTTACTTGTCAATTTATTTAACGTACTGTTTCAAACATCATCGCTTAAAATTTTACACAAACACATGCTTTCAGCTCGACCAAAAGCACACTATTCTTCTCCAGTCGACTCGCAACATTCTTCGTACAAGCCCCTAATTCACAGTCCATCATAGTCACTATATTATTCACCATATTATTTCACCATATTATTCCACCATATTATTTCATATTAATTTCACATACTTCAATTCTCTTCGCATTTTGTTACTGTAAATCATATGTTACAATATCTTACATTGCATACCTAATCTACTTATCTCATTGTACATTCGTTGATTCTATGAATATATTTATATTTGTTTAATTGTTTTTCTTAAAACCCAGTTCATTATTTCAAAATTTATTTCGCTGTCGTCTTAGGCCTAAAAACTATCAGCCGACAACTTCGATCAAACAAATTGATGGTTATGGTTTTCGAAACACTATTTAGGCTGATTTATTAACAGAAAATAAATCACATGAATAACCATATACTATAGTACCATCGTGATAGATAGAAGCCCAATTGATATGGTCTCTCGACCGGCAGTGCCCCACAAAAGATATTTGAGTAGGAAAGGGATTGCTACCATGGATATTATAGACCATCCCCAGTCCCTAATCATGATCTGAATCCGGAGAACACAGGGACAGTTCAAGATAGGAAAACATAGCGGTTCTAGTAGAGTGATGTGGGAATTCTTTCATATTAAGACATCAATTTCTAACCCTTCGACCAGTTCCGCAATTGTCTAGTCCATGGAATTGCCGGTGTAATTACCTAAGAGCACGCCTCTTCTATTCAGGTCTCCCAGAAGAAGAAATCACCTCGTCAACCTTATTAGGATGGTGCGGAACTCCATCTTATCGAAGACGACTAGCGGTAGAATATATATATATATATATATATATATATATATATATATATATATATATATATATATATATATATATATATATATATATATATATATATATATATGTATATATATATATATATATATATATATATATATATATATATATATATATATATATATATATATATATATATATATATATATATATATAGAGAGAGAGAGAGAGAGAGAGAGAGAGAGAGAGAGAGAGAGAAAGAGAGAGACAAAATAATACTTCCTATGTATGTGGAGCTGGACTTCTGCAACCTTAAAGAAGATATGGAGATCTGAAGAAAGAACGGAGACATCACATCTGGTATAAACTGCACATCCACCTTTCTGGCTACCATCCTGTGGTGGTGGGATTGAGAAAATCTTATACACCGGGAGGGTGGGTAACGGGAATGCACCCAATATGCTCTTTTGGAGACATACGGCTAAGGAGGGACAGGGAGGAAATGAGCTTCCTCAGTTCCTCTCAATTATTGTGGAGTCGACGGACATTCTCTCGAACAAAATTTTCCCGCAGGAAGGTGAGGGGGGAGGAGGTATCCTCTGAGGCCTGTTAAACTTGGTACCAGGAAGAGTTGCACGTCCTCCCAGGCTGAGTGTAAATTAGGGAAGTCCTGTCACTGGGTTGACCTGATGGTGCCTGGGAAAGTTGTTGGTGAGCTTCCCCTTATCTCTTGTATCTCCCTCTCACCGGTGCTTTTATATATTTTTTTACTCTAGGACTATCCTCCAAACTTTTGTCTACCAGCACCTGGTACTAAGGAGAAGTGCTCTCACGAGGACAAATTGACGAAGCCGGGGAAAGTTGTTCTTACGCTCCCTTCTCGTTCTCTCTCAGGAGCGACTATCCCTTCAATTCTCTGTCTAGGCTTAAAAACCTGACCTGCTACCACTGCCGTGTCAGAAGAGAAGCTTTCCAACCTCTATGAACAACGCTCTTTAACGTCACCAAGTCGCAAGAGACCATGCCTTGAGAGGAGCTGGGAGTCAGGGCGCAAATAATGGGAATATCGGTTTTGCCCCAATAACTATTTCCATGCCTGTAATGGGCTGACCACCTCCCAAAGAGTCTCGGGTCCCGTCTCAGGGTATGCTAAATAATATTTTAAAATTTTGGCCGTCCTGTAGAGGATCAGTAGGGCCTACTAAGGATATAAGCCCTGTTGCCCTACCTATCTGCCTGCCCAGTTTGGAGCTACGACCTTTTGGGAGGGAACAGCCACTGGGTAACTTTTGATCGGAGTGCGTCGCTGTCCTTCCTAGGTTGCGAACACCATCGTTACCACAGCCAGGTCCAAGATTTGCAAAGTTGAATTTTATGTCAATGTTTATTTTCTTTATATATTAATATATATATATATATATATATATATATATATATATATATATATATATATATATATATATATAATATATATATATATATATTTATATATATATAATATATATATTATATATATATATATATATATATATATATATATATATATATATATATATATATATATATATATATATATATATATATATATATATATATATATATATATATATATATAAGTTGAAGATGAATCCGAAAATGAGACAGGTAACATTTCTCATTTAATTATAGTGACGTTTCGGGTACATTACCCATCTTCTGGTTCTATAAAATAGATAGAGTTAAAACATAATAACTATGATCACAAGAAATTATTATTGTGATCAAAATAAAGGACTATTGAAGTTGATACAGTAAAATATGGGTGGGCTTGCCCTGCAAAACAATGAAACGAAAACTTTAATTAGGTTATGTAAGGAATTTTTTAAAATTATTGATTGCGTAAACACAAATGTTAACCCTTAGCGGAGAGCAAAAACGGAGAACTGATGGAGAAATTTTTTGTGTGACGTCATAAGATCGGTAGGTTATAAACTTTAAGAGATGTATGTGATGAGGAGAGGTAAGGCAGTAGAATCAGTATTGAGACTGGGGTTTAATTGCTTTATGATCAGTGATTCAAGAATACGGAGGGAGGTAGGATCCCTGGAATGTCCTAAAATTCCAAAGTTTAGGTGGGAAATATCAATCTTATTAATGAGAACGGAGCCAGTACGCGGGCTTATGCCTCGGTAGGAACAGACTCGAGCCTTCAGTGAGCGGACGGTGCTTCCAATATAGATCCCCTGGTGGCACCTGGGACACATAAATATATAAACAACCGAGCAGCTCATCTATGGTCTGTCCTTAATTCGAAAAAAAATTGTCCTAAATGAAAATTACTAAGGAAAACTGTTTTAAAGTTAGTGGGTGTAAAAATCTTTTCAGGAGATTATTGAGTTTACGGCGTAAGTGAGAATTAAGGGCACCAATATCTGGGAGGGAACAATAGCGACGATTCTTGGGAACACTGGCAATTGGTTAAGGTGTATAGTATACTTTGTGCCAAAACTGACGAATACACTTTTGGATAAGGGAAAGCTGAAACCCATTATTTTGGAAATAACATTTGAGGAATTCGAATTCTTTATGTACGAGAAAATAGTTAGATGATGTTGATAGCCACGATGGAGGGGAGTTTTAGTGTTGCTAATTTTCAATTTAATGTCACAGAAACTATAAAAATTCATACCGAGACCGGTAAAAGAAGATTTCCGATAGACCGAAGTGGTGAAGTTGGTTGAGGTGTGGGTTAGAAGGATATCTAGAAATGGGAGTTTGCCGTCTCTTTCTTTATCTTGTTTGAATTTTATGTTATTATGGCGTTCATTTATGTAATGCAAAAAAAGAAGGGATTATTGTTCAGATTTGAATACTAAAATCGTATCATCAACAAATCGACGGTAAAAGATCGGGTTGAAAGCAGGGGGAGACTCTCTCTCAAAGCAATTTCTTCAAAATTAGACATAAAGATGTCAGCAAGCAGAGGACCAATGGGGGAACCCATTCCTACACCATTAGTTTGCTGGTAGATGGAATTATTGAACAAAAAGTGATTGTCTTTAACTGTGAGTTCGAGAATAGACCGGAGTAATGAGGGGAGGGGGAGAATTTGTTGACAGTAGAATCGGGTTCAGGAAACGCCTTTTGAATGATGAGGTCTAGGGTTTCGTTGACAGGAATATTTTTAAAGAGAGAGACGACATCAAAACTGCAAATAAAGTAGGGACTTGGAAGATTAAAATTTCGGAATTCTTATACCCTGACAGGGTGGCCAGGGGGCACACGCCCAGAATTGTCTCCTACATAAAGATAACTAAGAGAAAACGGGAGGAGACGAGACTCTGGTATCAAGGAGTTGTCTTCCTCTCGGCTCCATTCGTGTCCCAAGCGATCGCAGATGTCGGAAGAACCTACTCTTGCCTTTCCTATTTTGTAAAGGCGCTCCCGAGAGAGCATAGGGAAAGGTGCCTTCCCGTGCTAGAGAGGCAGACGCTTGAGGGCGGCTCCGATAGGAAATAGGGTAAAGGTGCAGCCCCGTTCCATGGAAAAGTATGTGAAGGGAAAACCTCTACATAGAAAGTTGTTTGTTAACAAAAAAAAATCATAACCATATTCGGACATCGAAGTGGCTTTGACGGCGCTTGAGACAACCTTTCCCACTCAGGGGCGAAACGTTTCGCTGCGTGACGCGCGAAAGTAAAGAATAAAGAAACGAAGATTGACACAGTAGAATGGCAAAAGTGTGGATAGGGTGCAAGCACATTTAAAAATACCACCCCCAAGCGGAGATAAAGGGCAATTGAGGTGCCCCTCGCGCTTGATTAAGGACGAATGAATTGTAAGCTGGTTGGCGACTGGCCTGCAAAATTAGACGCCAGTCAAGAGAATTAGTTAAGCTTGTAAACAAAGTGTCGAAAAAAGAAAAATACGAACGACTAAAAAGAATATCGCCCAGGTAGTCTCAATTTAGTTTGAGCCGGCTTTTATAAGTGTCCATCTGGAGACTGCCAACAAGGGCACAAGTCGTCGTAATTAAAACGTCACTCAACCTTCGGCTACTTTAAAATTCGCAAAAAAGCAAACTAAATAAAGAAAATAAATAAGCAAACAAAATAAAAACAAACAAAAGACATAAGCAAGAAGAAGTAAGCACGCTCCGGCGTCGGTGGAAGCGCAGGATCATGCGACCAACACCAAAGAGAGACAACGCCGGTGCTGGTAAGGCGTAGCGCTCCTCCAGGTATGAGGTGTAACGGTCCACACCACATCCCCCTCCTTTGAAAGTTGTGGTTAAAGAGGCAGCTGCCGGTCGTCGAAGGCCTCCCAGGAGCCAATCCGCAATTTGCTCGGACGACTCCGGACATAAGATGAGAGGACAACGAGGTCAACAGACCTAAGTCGCGTGCTATCAATTATTCTGACTTACGACCTTCAAAACTTTAAACAAGTGAGGCAATCTGACCCATATTTAGTTTTCTTTTAATAATTCCCCGAGTAACTTTGGTAGGACCTTGGCAATTATTATATCATTCGAAAGAGAATGTAAAACAACATAAGGGTTTCAAATTTTGTTAGAATCAGCAGAATAGTTATGATGTTATTGCCAAAACAAAATAATTCCAGGGCTAACTTTGGGAGGACCTTGGCAATTATATCATTCGAAAGAGAATGTGAAACAACATAAGGGTTTCAAATTGTGTTAGATTCGGTCGAATAATTACGATGTCATTGGCCAAAGACCTATTGAAAGTAAAACGGTGACCATCCAACCGACCGACCGATCGACCGACCTACGGACCAACATAGTAACTTATTAGAGTCATGTGCAGGCTACTAAAAAGGAGAGGACGCAAGATCGTTTAAAAAGTAAACAGACAATAACAAATAAGCAAGAAAGTAGAAGGCAAATTCAGCAGAATGTTGAAGAAGAGAATACAGAGGTGGAAATGCAACCCAAATATAACCAGGAAACCATTTTAGAGGTGACTTCACACAACTTAGCTAAGGTTAAATTGGTTTTGTTTTGGTCTTGTCCGGATCTGACTTCACTGTGGTTGGCTCAAATGACCATTTTAAATCCAAGCCCCTTTCCCCCTCCTCCCAGACGACGACCAGCCTCTGATGCTTTCTGTTTTTTTTAGCCGTCATTCTAATCTATATGTGTATTTCATTATTCGATACGGCTACAGCCTTGCCGAGTGGAAATGGTGCTTAAGATTTTATGAAGTCAAGCCACATCTGGGGAGGTGGGGGTAACTTCGGATGGAGTCCCCATGCCGGTCGCTTTCACTGCGGCTGCCATACACACTCGTGGTTCGGATCCCCGGCAAAGCTGTGGTTCGGAGGTTGAGTCATCCTGGAATGAGTGGAAATCGGGGGTAGAAACCCGGTCGTTGAACTCGACGCTTAGGACGCAACTTGCTTCACTCCGAAAATATTTTAAAAGAGGAAAGGAAGGTGATACCCATTAACGCTGCTGATACCCATTAACGCTTCTAATACCTATGAACACTGCTGATGCCCATTAATGCTAATGATACCAATAATGATGAAGACACCCATTAACGCTATTGATATTCATTAACGCTTCTAATACCCATTAATGCTACTGATACCTATTAACGCTGCCGATACCTATCAACGCTGTTGATACCCATTAACGCTACTGATATCCATTAACGCTTTTGATATCCATTACTGCTGTTGATACCTATTAACGCTGTTGATACCTATCAACGATGATTATACCCATTAATGCTATTGATACCATTAATGATGGTGACATCCATTAACGCTCTTGATACTCAGTAATCCTTATGATCCCCATTAACGCTACTGATACTCATTAACACTGCTGATACCTATTAACTCTGATGATACCCATTAACTCTACTAACACGCATTAATGCTACTACTACCCATTGATGCTGTTGATACCTATTAACGCTGATGATACCCATTAACATTACTGATACCCATTAACGGTACTGACACCCATTAACAGATCTGATACCCATTAACGCTGAAGATACTCATTGACGGTACTGACACCCTATTAATGCTGTCCATAGCCATTAATACTACTGATACCCATTAACGCTGCTGATACATATTAACGCTGTTGATGCCCATTAACGTTACTGATACGTTTTAATGCTGCTAACTCCCATTAACGCTGCTGATACCCATTAACGCTGCTGATACCCATTAACGCTGCTGATATCCATTAACGCTGCTGATACATATTGAAGATGATCATACACTTCAACGCTAATGATACCTATTAATGCCGCTGGTACTCATTAATGATGATGATACCCATAAACGCTATTGATCCCATTAACACTGCTGATACCATTAACGGTACTGACACCCATTAATGCTGCTGACACCCATTAACGCTACTGATACCAATCAACCACCCTGATACCCAATAACGCGGACAGAGTGATGAACACGAGAAGGACCAGAATGGAACAAACAAGACCAAAATAAATGAATGGAACAAACAAGACCTAAATAGAATTGAGGAGAACGAGCGAAAAACTTCCACAATGAACATCAGGCGCCTTTCTAACCACAGGGAATAACCACCATCATTTTCATTCATTGTTTGTCAAAGCAGAAAGGAAAAGGACACTGATTCAGATTCCTTTCTCTCCTTATTCGTCTTTTGTGTCGGCGGAAAAAGATCAAAACGAGGATTCGGAATGTAGCGACTACACAATTTTCACACTATCGAATGCTAAAAAATATATGATGATTTTGCAAGGATATATTCTGTAATTTTAATGAAAATGCCATTGCATACTATGTGTGTATTTGAGAGTGTATGTGCGTACGTGCTTCCGAGAACGGCCGCCTTCACTGTCCAGGAAAAGGTTTACTGAAGGTCAAATTCGAATCTTCTTTTTTTAAACTTTCTCTTCGCTCAAATCGTTTTCATGTTACTTTCGCGCAAGTTTTGTTTTTCCATTGAATATTGAATTATTAAAGTATATCTGAAAGACATTTTCGAAAATTTACTCTATCTTGGAAATTAATGAATTATTAATTATTTTTAATTTAACTATAATTCAATAACAAGAGTGTTAAGAAATACAAAAAAGTTTTGTAATCTATAAGGTTTTAAGGACGATACGCTGTATGGTAATAAATAGGGAACTTTGAGTAATATAAGTGCGTGTTGAGATAAACTAGTTTCGTGGATCACAGGGGAAGGGATAAGAAAAATAATTGTCCAGTTTTCATTGGATTGAGTAGGGAACGCGAGAGAGCCAATTGTGCCCCGGTGCGAGGGTTGCGGGCGGAGGCTGCACTAAGCAGGTTTTGTGCTTCGGCGGCGGCGGCTACGAAGCATTTTGGTCGTGTAATTCGAATCGCAACGAGGCTGCTTTCCTTGTGGGACAGATAGCTTCAGGAGAGTTGGGTGTTCCCCAGGCCGCTGGCGCCCCCAAGAAGTCTCCTCTGTTGGATACTCGGTCTAGGTAGCTTGCACACATGTTGGATTTTGCTTTTAATTTTTTAAAAAAATATTTTTTTCATTCTCTCTCTCTCGCTCTCTCTCTCTCTCTCTCTCTCTCTCTATATATATATATATATATATATATATATATATATATGCAAATTTTGTTGAAGATCATTGTGTATTTTGCCTTAATTAATTTCCTTTGGCAACTTTCTCTTCTTATAACTATCTTTTTTATTCCATCTTGTAGATGGTGGATCACTTGTCCTGTATTGATCTCTCTTTTAAATGAATGTGTTTGGTAAAAATCAAACTGAATTGCTAAGCTTTCGATCTTATTCGATCATCTTGGGAGCGTTTTGAAATGTTTTTGCCTCCTTTACCGATGTAATGAGTGGAGTGAAGATCTGACAGAGTGAAAGAAAACTATTTTTAAGGAGTATTTATTCCGCCTTGGTTAAACGTGACGTTAGAGGAAATGGCGAGCTCTATTGATCTATAGCGTCCTAAGTAGTATCCTCCTTAAACTATTCGGGCACTATTTCTTCCCTTCATTTTCACTTTCTTTGTGAATCTTCCTCACTTAATTCGGCCGGATCTACTATCGCGTATGTTCACTTCTTAGAGTTAGGACAATCACAACAACCACCACCTACGGGATTTAGTGACTACTAAACCAATTGACCCGCAACTAATGTACTCGAATTGAACGTCGTCTTTATTGAGGCAGTTTGTGGACACAGTTCGGATGGTCATTTTTCGGTTCGTATTCCTAAGCTGTTTCCAAATCATCAGAGTTGTCTCAGTATCCTGAGGTCGGACCTTTTGTTGTTTTTTTAAAGCGCATTGTCCAACGTAGAGAAAGGCACATTAGGGTCCTCTATTCGAGACGGTTCGAAAGGATCTACCTCTCTTCTTCAGAGCAAAGTCTGGAAAACAGCTTTCATCACCCCTCCCCCCTCCCCAACTTCTATAAATCAACTTCTGCAGACTTTTTTTCTCTATGGTGCATTCAAGACTACGCTGTTACTTTGTTTTTACAGGTCAAAAATATGTTAAAGAATACTCTAAAACAACGATGGCTACACCGGGGTTTTGACACTCATGACCAAGTTATCTGCATCAGTGAAAAGATTTCCTTTAGTTTTCTTCTCTGCAAATTTCTCTCTCCACTCACTTCCTCTTTCCCTTTCGTGTACGTCTGTCGTCGAGTTAAAGCATTTCCGACTTCATTGCCTGTGAGAAATTTGAATTTAGGAATCACCATGACATGTTTTCGGAAATTCATAATTTCACAAATTAAAACACTAAAACTGAAGCCGTGGGCGAGTAATTCAGTTTTTTGGTAGACGACTTCGTCAGTCGGTTTCGGCATTGGTGCACAGATACCGTTTGCGCAAAACATCTATCGATTTTTCTAAACTATCTATATTTTCCGTTTTGTTCTTGTAAATGCTGTGAGTGAGAGTTTTACGCCTGGATACTTGTTAAATAATTCCATTGCTTAGGGCGACAGAGAGCGTATTTTTGAGAGGCGGCCAATAAGGAAACGTAACCTTTGTATTTCCTTTCACTGAACCAAAGCGCGCTGCCTCCGAAAGTGATCTGATCAAGTGAATGTTCACATATCGCGGGCGCCCTTGGATCTCAGTTTCGGAGTTAGTTCCTGAATTGCGCTCACATTATATAGTGTTTTCTTACTCTCTAGAAGTACGCTGTTTGAGTCCTTCCAACGTGCCATACAGGAGAGAAACCATTTTGGTAAGATTTACGGAGGCGATTTTGTGTTCTACCTGTTTGTTTCTTGTGTGTGTTCCACACTAATCGTTTCGATCTATCCATCAATTTATTTTTCCCGCAGTAATTTAGAACCCATCTGGTAAACTTGCGGCATTGTCCTTGGGAAGTAGAGGCAGTTTTTGTCTTTCCTTGTCAGTGAGAGTTTGTAATCGGTGCAAATTTGCGTGGGAAAGGCGATAGATTAAAATGATCAATGGAGTTTTTCAAAAGGAAATATTTACATATGTCAATACCTATGTCAAGTGAGTTTAAGATAATACCGAGCTGTTCGAATGCTTTGACCTATTACTATCACTATTACATTTATGCTTCACGTTATCTCACTTAATCACTTTGCTAAAGTTTATATTATTTTGGTCGCCCCGTTTTCTCGCGTTCCTTAATAATGAACCAATCGCGGGAAAACGCTCGAGAATGTCATTCTCACACATAGAAAGAAGTACGCTTAAAATAAAACTGCAATATTAGTAAAATGCCACATTAATACTGAGTTTGTTCGCTGATAAGAGTTTATTAGATGATATTGGCTGCAAGAAGATGGGTCCTTAAAGTACCTCAACGTCCGGATAGCTTCCTAATTATGTTTAGTGGTCATATTGAAAGTTGAGCTTTTGAATCAACAAAATTTTCGTAAGCGCCTGAATTCCTTGCCATTCAAATAGTTCCGCCCGGCCTTCTTTGTCTTAGGGCCACTGAAACCCTAAATCTCTAGGCCCTTTGTCTCTTTTCGACATCACTAAAGGTTTATTAGGTGTACCCGATTGCGTTTTCCCGTACCTTATTTATTTTTAAGGTACTTGCAACCCTTTGGGCCATGTGCACCGTTCCCGTACTTAATGTTTATGGTAGACTATTAAATTTGATAAATTACCCATTTTGTTTTTGTGTGAGCATTACTTAAGGGAGGGGTGAACTTTCCACAAAGGACAGACTTTTTCTTCGGAAGAGAGTAGCAATGCCCATTTGGAGATTACAAACATCATTATGTGTGAGAGAGAAAACTGTTTCTCTCAATTATTAAATGTTACATGATCCGTTTCGCTTTCGCTCTCGTACTCAAGGTCTTAATTGAATTTTGGAATTTTTAATACAGTTATAATCATGCCGGAACAAGTCGATGTATCGGCTTCTTTCTAAGCACGTGTAATGCAAATGGAATCGAAAGTGAAAGTAAGTCGCTGGCTGAGCGAATATTTACGTAACTTTGAGTCACCCTTTTATTGATTTAAAGGTTGATTTATTTTTTTCAGATTCTTTCGGTCAGGCTTCATCGGTAAATGGAGATGGGAAGTCTGAAAGGTAACTTATTTGTATTTGTTAGCATGAATCAATCTTATTTAGACTGAGATTCAAGAAAGCAGGAATAAAGGTTAATCTCTAATTTATTATTAGGAAAACCAATGAGTTCACGCACATTAAACAAAAACAAACAATCAAACGAGCATAAGACCCTGCCTATGACCCTATGGGTTCACCCAAATTAATGAGAAAATACACAAACAAACTAACGAACTTAGCCTCATTTCGTAATAAACGCTGCTCTCTTCGGTTAGAAAGATGATAATCAGGAATTAACTTGCTTGCCTCTGAGTGCGCGAACACAACCACAGCACGGAGCGTTGCCCTCTTAGGAGAAAGACCGCCCCCACCCCCTCTCCTATTTATGTCGCGCTAGGGTTTAGTTATATATTGAGATATTTAGTGATTGCATAAACAAAAATGTGGTATATTGTTGAAATTTCCTGAAACTTTCATTAAATATTCAGAAGTGATTTGCTATGAAAAAGGTTCAGTTTCTTTTTACTGCAAGATCAGCACCTGGTGAATTTGGGATTGCGCCTGATTGTCATTGTGATTTTTATGGGAATTTCATTATCCAATTGCGAGGTCTTGTCGACAAGCTAGGGACGGATAGCACGATTTACTAATTTAATATTAAGAATATTTCGCCAATTTAACGGTTTTATTTTGTAGTGAAGTTGGAATCACTCATTAGAGGTTGATGATAGGTTGAAGAAGACAAGAATTAAGAAAATAATAAGAAATCACTCATTAGAAGTTGATGGTAGGTTAAACAAGAGAAGAATGAAGATAAAATTAAAGAATCTGTTAGGTTAAACAAGACAGTTGGACACAGCCGCGAGGCCTACCGCCATTTGATGGAGCGCCCCCATGCACCTTATTGCGAGAGCTGCGTTGTCCCCCAGACTGTTCGGCACATTATTGTTGAATGTCCCAGTTTGGGTGGTCTTCGCGCACGTTACTCGTCCCAGTACCGGGACGAGCGGGTTCGCTACCGCTTCACCCTTGTACTCGGGACTGGTTCATGCACACAGACTTGCGGTCTATATGACTTTTTGGAGGAGGCTGGCCTCCTTCACTTTATGTGACTCTTTGTTTTAGGTCGCATGTTCCTGCGCCCGGGGAAGGCGGGCCTACCCCCGACGCCGGAGCGTGCTTCCTTCTTGTTGTCCTTTTGCTTATCTTTTTTTATTTCTTGTTGTTGATTATTTAGCTTGTTTCCTAGTCTTTGTTCTTGTTTTTTATCTTTGTTATTTTTATGTGTTTAATTGTTTCTTAATTTAACCTAGCATTAAGCTGTAATGATTACGGCGACTTTTGCCCTAGTAAGCAGTCGCCAGATTGGGGTCTTAAAACAAAATAAACAAGAAGAAGACAGTAATTAAGGAAATAATAAAGAATCACTCAATAGAGGTTGATAGTTGGTTAAACAGGACAAGAATTAAGAGAATAAATAATAAAGAATCTAGTCATCCCAACCGATCGCCCTATAACTGTAATCTCCCCTTTCGAGAAACTTCACCCGTTGAATGCGGGGGTTCCACGTTCAGTAGGTAGTACCCACTGTGTTGGTAGGTGTAGTTATGGTGCCCATGGATTGGGCCAGCATACACCACCTACCTACAAAGTGGGTACAACCTTGGATTTTTGAGTGCCGTCGTATTTTGTAAATTGAACGAGATGGATGCGGCGACAGTTAAAAATTCGTCCCTATTTGCAAAGACCATTTTCCGTTTACCCAAATCACATGACTATTAAAATTGATGGTATAATCACTCTTTTTGAAAAGGATAGTAGAAGGTGAAAAAGATGGTGAAAAATAGGGTGGGGTTGCCCTTGTTTTAGGGGCATCGCAGGCGTTCTTGTTTTTGTTTGGTGTCTTTTATGTTTCCGTTTGGTTTGTTGTTGTTTGTCGTGTGTCTCTGTGATCGTGTCTCTTTAGTGTTCTTCTTATTGTTTGTCTTTATCGTGTTGTGTACTGATTGTAGTCGCGATTTCGAGCATTCGAGCCTTTGTTAGTGCTCGATGTTGGTATTGCACTTCGCGTTTGTGTATTGATTACGTTGTTTGGCTTGTATTTTTTTGTATGATTGGTATTTGTATTATAGTTTTGTGTTTATGTGTACATGTGTTCTATGTTTTCCTCGGAGCAGTGTTTAGTGCTTGGGAAGCGTCGATTTCGGGCGACCTTCCCGCGCAATCTGGCCGGGATGTTGATCCTGCCGCCAGTTCTTCTTACTTCTGGGATGATATCATTGGCCATTGTAGACCAGACCTTTTTGGCCAGTTTTTGGGTAGCGATATTAATGGGCTCCAGCCTTTGTCTTTGGTGCAGTACCCTCTGCCGAATCTGCTCCCTTCTTCTAGTCTTGTTAATGCAGAGGGTTGCTGAGTTCTGCACTCGCTGGAGTCTCTTCATGGTGGTCTTGTTGGCCATTTGAGTCACTACTGCAGGGTAGATGAGCTTAGCTCGGATGAACATCAGGTGTAACATCCTGATGTTCGCCGAGCTAAGATCACGGAACCTATATAAGAACATAAGAAAAGAAGGAGACTGCAAAAGACCATTCATGGCCTACACTTGGCAGCTCCTGTTCCAGTCAATACACAAAAGATTTCTTACCAGAGAAAAGTCTGCCTCTCCTTGTAGTGACTCGAGTATCCGCGGTCGGAGATCTTTAGGCCCAGGATGGTGCCTTCGGCGGAGTAGCCGTATCTCCTCCCATCTATTATGATGGGCCACGTAGACTCTCGGCTCAACGGGAGAATCTTAAACTTCTCCCTGTTTGTCCGGATCTTCCATTTCCGTTCATATTGGTTGATGTTACGGATCTCTGCAATTGTGTTGTTTGCCTCGCTTTCCTGACCCTACTCGGGACGATACATGACTATTAATTATTAAGATACGCGGGCTTATTAATACACGCGGGGTTACTAAGACACGCGGGGTTATTAAGACACGTGGGCTTATTAATACACGTGGGGTTATTAAGACACGCGGGGTTATGTTGGCGCACTTGAAAAGTCGACGCTGAAAAGACCTCAATTTTGGAAAAGGAGGAAAAGTCGGAGGCAAGGGAGGCTCAAAACGCCATTTTTTGGAGCCTCATCATCCTTACGGGGAGAATTCTTTTACGAATTTTATACCGGCACTAAGAAGATTTGATGTCGTGCTAACCCCCCCCCCTCCCACTACGGAGTCGCGAAGCTGAAATGAACTGATCTGCCACTCATCTAGTCTCGCCACAACTATGTCGGTCCACTTTGATAGACATAATTGGGGACGTAAAGGAAAGCAGGTTTGAGGATTAGCCCACTGTGGAACTCTACGGAAGAGACCGCCCGGTTACGAGGCGATGCTGAAAGCTTTGGGGAAGAGTTCGCTCTAATCTCTAAGGGTAACTTCCGGCCAAGACCACAGGGGGACATACAACCGTCCCTGTGTAAGTTGGAAACAGCATCGATATCCAAACCCCAGATGGGGCGGCACCCCCGGGGGGTGGTAGTTGATTCTATCACCACCCATCATCAAGTCCGCCACTCATCACCCATCTGAGGGGCCTCGCCCGGGTCCACCTTCCATCATTCACCCCCCCCATTTGGCAGTTCAGTTCACGTAAGCTTAGTGATGAAGTAGCGGGAGTCACCAACTACCCCAATTAACAATCCAAGAAGAGAAGGAGCACCAATCTCAAGAAACACCAATCACCCACATCGAGAGCAAACGAAGACAAGCTATTAACTGGACTGAAGGGCCACTCTTGTGAAGAGATGGCCCAGGACCACACGACCAGGATTCCTCTGCGGGTTGTCGACGGACAACCCAAACCCAGCAGAGAATCCACTTTTGAGGCCGTGTATGGAGCACTGGGCATAGCTATGGTTAGGCTGCTGGATATCCCCTCAGGTTATATCGCCATTTGCGAGAGGGAAAAAGATATCGAGGAGATAACCAAAGAAAAGGCAGTAGAAGCGCTGCGAGCCATTGGACTACAGCCAGCAGTACCCCCCCAGATTCTGGCCCATAGGAGCGTGGTGTGTCGTCGAATCGACCCATGGATTGGGCAGCACACCGCGGAGGAGATCCGAGAGGAGATTGAGCTTCGGCAAGCCTGGGCCAAGGTTGCCGAGGTTATTAAGTTTCTTAATAGAAGGGACGGCGGTGAATACACGCATGTGTTCAAGGTGGTCTTCACGGAGACTACCATGGCACATAAGGCAAAGGAACAGGGACTACTAATGTTCAATGCCAAGATCAGCGGAGAACAGGTGGAAAAGGGGGAATACACCCCAGTACAGTTCTGCTTCAAGTGCTTCCAGATGGAGTCTCACCCCACCAAAGACTGTAAGGAGCCCCAAGAATCCTGTTCCAAATGCAGTCAGAAGGGCCACAATTGGCGCAACTGTGACAGTAACACGGTGAAGTGTATAAGCTGTGGGCAAGGTCATAGGACTATGGCCATGTCATGCCCCGCCAAAAAAGAAATTATGAGAAGAAAGCAGGAAGCCAAGAAGAACGAGGAGACGCGTAGAGCGAACACGTCCTACGCCCAGGCGGCTAAGGCGGCCATCTCCGAGGTGGACGCCAAGAAGACGTATCTGAAAATAGAAAACGAGGGCTCCACCAAAATCATGACATGCATTCTCCATGCACACGTCATGAACTTGGCCCGCCCGGGTACATTTGCAACAGTCCTAAACCAAATGTTGGCAAAGAACGGTATGGAACAAATGTGGTTCCCGGACAACCCACCCTCGGGGGACGTGCTGCATCTGCAGATGGCCCCGAAGGAACAGAATACTGCAACCACGACTCATACGGACACAACCAAGAAATCTAATAATAAAGCACGGAAAGTAGCAGTCGAGGCGACAACTCCTGCTCCCACCCATGGTAAACAAAAATCGGCAAAAAATATCAACTCAGACAATAGCAGTTCTTCGGAATCCTCAGATTCCTCAGACACTGATACACCCAAACCCCAGGATAAGAAAGAACAGAAGAAGAGAGTGAAGAAGATAAGGGCAAACTACATCAACCTTAGGATATACGCCTGTGAGCAATTCCCCTTCCCGGAGGAGATGGAAACCAGGAGCATATTCCAGGGCATAAGGTCTAAGATCTACAAATGGGAATATGACTCAGAAGTAGATCCCGAAACTGTGGAGGAGGCCCTGCTCGCGCAAAATGTGATTCTACATCACAGCACATGCGAGCAGATCTCAAACGCTGAGTTTAGGAAGAAGAGAAACGGGAGGAAAAAGAACATCACCCAGAAGCACTAAGTGACAAATAGATGGAGAGAGTAAGCAACAGAATGAGGATTCTGACACTCAACGTGAATGGATGGGAGGAGAAAGCCACGGCATATGGTAACATATTCCGTGTGCACGACCCTGACATCATTCTCATCACGGAGCACGGTATCGACACTACAGCTGGTCGCATTAAAATACCGGGCTACAGAGTGATCATGAAGAACCATTCCCAGGAAAGGTTTGATGGTGCTGCAATAGCTGTCAAGAGGAACATCTCCTTCAAACAACTGCCAGAACTCGATGAGTCCTTTGTGGCAATCGAGGTACACACCCTGGTCGGAGACCTCGTGATAGCTGCGGCATATCAACCCCCTCGACGAGCATATCTCCCGTTATGCAACTTCTACACACTGTTCGGGCACCGCAGAATGGCATTCTTAGGGGGAGACCTCAATGCCAGATGCCGTGCGGCAGGCTATGGTAACACCAACGATAGAGGCCGAAACTTGGAATTGATTATGGGAAGAAAGAACATTCAAAGGATAGGGCCGGATTTTCCGACCTATATCACTTCCCGGTCAGCAACTAAGCCTGACATAATCTTAACAAGTGAAGGCTTTCCTTTCAACTACCATAGTGAGCCAGGCCCGACAGTCCCTAGTGATCACATAGCGATTCTCACCACAATATCTCTCGCACCAATCCAGCTCCCAGCCCCTCTCCGGAAAAATTACGCCATGGCCAACTGGGATCGTTACAAGCAACGACTCAGTGACTATGCGCCAGCTGACCTCAGCACGGCGTCGTTAGAGGAGATCGACAGGGAGTTGGAGAGGATAACAACGTCCATACTAAACGCGGACCGCGAGAGCATACCCGTTACAGGGTATAAAACACCTCCTCAGCCCAGATGGACAGAGGAGATGAGAGATATCGCTCGCGTTCACAGGGAAGTGTTCGAAGAAGTACGACGGGAGGGTCCCAGCCGGGAAAGGAGCTTGCTGCTCCGACGCCTAAGCTCAGAGCTTAGAGAGGCTATCAACCTCCAACAGGGGGAAATATGGAACAACTTGATAGCCAAAGTCGACAGCGAACTTAGCCCGGCCAAGTTCTGGCGCCAAGTCAGGAACTTAAAGGGACTTACACCAAGACTCAAGACTCGGATAATGGAGAACGGAGACCACATTGAGAACCCGGTGGTTCTCGAGGATATGTTCAGGAACTTCTGGAAAAACGTTTTCAGGATTACACCCGAAGAAAACGTTGAGTTCGACCAGGAATTCGAAGGCCAACTGATTGAACAACTTAATCAGGAAACGCATCGCACACACCCACTACAGCAAGTCAACGAAGGCAGGGAGATGGCGGGTCACGGACGTCCCATAACATCAGAGGACGTCAAGGCCACTGTAAAAGCCTTTCGACAAAAGGCACCAGGCTGGACGGGTATTACCAGAAACAACTTGGTTAACGCCCCACAGCAGATCATTCAGGGAATCGTTAATATCTTCAACGCTTCCCTGAACACGGGCTACTTCCCGGAAGGTCTCAAGATTGCGAAGATGATCTTCATACCCAAGGGAGGTAAACCCCCTGATCAACTGGTAAACTACAGGCCAATCGCCCTGCTGGAGTTCATTGCAAAAGTCTACGAGAGACTCCTAGCTGACAGGCTTCAACAACAACTAGCCGAGCTGGGAGCCCACAACCCTCAGCAGCACGGGTTCCGCAAGGGACGAGGGACGGAAACAGCCCTCGCCCTTCTTGCGGAGAAACTCGCTTGCAGTAAAGCTGAGAGGCGGTACGTAGACGTGGTGCTGCGTGATGTTAAGAAGGCCTTCGATAAGGTTTGGCTGAGAGGATTACAACACAAGATCCTCAACCTCCAGCTTAACCCACTCCTGGAAAGGATCCTTTGTAATTACATCTCCGATAGGAGAGCCCAAATTTCAATCGAGGGCTGCAAAGGACCCGAATTCGAACTGGAAGCGGGAGTTCCACAAGGCAGCTGTCTCAGCCCTCTGCTGTACCTCGTGTACACAATAGACCTGCCTGCTCCAGTGAGGTACGATTCGATGTATCTGCAATACGCAGACGACATCACACAAATCGTCCTGAGTCCATTCAGGAACGCTGGAAGCCAGGCGAGGGCGACAGCTGTCGAAATAGAAAATATCAATAGATATGAAAGAAAGTGGAAAATAAAAACCAACCGCCAGAAGTTCACGATCGTTCCAATGAACCGCCGAAAAACTGATGACGTTGTCGTCAATAATGAACACTATCCGTACTCCAATGAGGGTAATGTCCTGGGCTTACGACTCTTTAAATCTGGATATAAGACCCACATAAATACCAGAGTCTCCCTAGCCAAACGAGAGCTGAAGAAACTTTACCGCTTCAGAGGCCTCAGCGTGCCTAACAGCAAGAAACTGTATATGGCCCTGGTACGCCCAGTCCTGGTGTACCCGGCCGTGATCACGCAGATGGCAAGCTGTACCTCTCTCAGAATGTTGCAGAGAGTGCAGAATAAAGCCACGCTGCTGATTACAGGCACGCGAAGGATCGACCGTATTCGGCAATCGACTCTTCACCAGAGAATCGGTCTAAAGCCGATCAATACGGAGATCCAAAGGCTAGGGAGAAAGACATGGGACAAGATAGATCTAACTATACTCCCGAATTTGAACCTAAACTTAACCATTCGTGCAAACCGGAGACGCGCTATAGGTAGAACTGCTTTGTTCCCAAGCAGTAGAACCTGCGCGAGAGAAGTGGTACTACCTATATTTACGTAGTACTAGTCCACTTCTCTTATATTATGTGACCCTAAGATACCAAGACTAAAAAGTTTGATGATTGGACAACCAAGTTGACAAATTTTAAGTAACATATTGAAAAAAGAGGCGTAGTGCCCACGTTAAAAATCCCCCCATCCCCCCCCCCAATGTAAATAAAAATAGTAAAAAATTAATAAAATAAAACTAAATTTAAATATAAAAGAGGCGAAGTGCCCAAAACTAATAATAATCAAAAGTCAAGAATAAAAAGAGGCGAAGTGCCCAACTCCCAATACCCAACTGTTAATAAAGTAACTAAAAGTCAACAAAATCCAAACTAAGAAAAGAGGCTAAATGCCCATATTAAGAGACTACAAAGCAACCAACACTGAGAATCATTCAGCAAGAAAGTCAACCTTGAAAGGCTTGAATGCTTCGAAGGCGAAAATACCTAAAAAGAAATACAAATATTATGACGGAGGAAACTGGCTGTCAATGACAGCCAGCTACTTTTTGACGGAGGAAATAAAAAATTTATTAAATACACAACATGAAGAATGCTAGTGATGCCCTAACACCAGGGCAAACTAGAAAACTTATTCACACCTTTATATACCTACCACACAATTTCACCACTTCAACCTAATTTGTAATTTGTAATTTTGGCGCACGGGAACTCGAAATTCGTGATATTGTGCGAGTATTGCCTTTGCTACGGCACTCCTGAAATAATAATAATAACTCTTTTGTAATGCGCTCTTCAAGGCCTGAAAGTGTATTTGGGCTCGACTTGTATTAATTATTGGGGTTTTATTCTTCTAATCTTTTTCTCTCTTTGGTTCCTTAGTTTAGCTATTATCTCTTTTATTTTTATTTTAACTTTGTTATCGAATAGTAAGGTGCTCTTTGTCCTCTATCGATACTAAATATTTTATAAACGAAAAATATAAGCAACAAATGCATTAATCATTATTATCATCATTTTTTTCCACATAAGTGGAGTTAGCGCACATCATCGCTCCAATAACTAACCTAACTTAACCCCGAGGTTGCACGGGGGAAATTTATTCTTTAAAATGCAGGGGTTAGATGTTTCATTTCGATTACCACAATGCTTTTTTCCTATGGCAATGTATGGGTTCTGTATAAATATGTGAGTCACCAGATAGGCGCGCAAAATATATATAAATATATAATGCCAAGATTCAAACTTTTATCTGACATCTGGTATCAACTAATAACCAAGATGGCGATTTAAATCAGTATCGACTCTAATTTCGTATTATCAACTTCTTTATTTAATACTTCATTAAATAAACAAAAAATAGCGACTATACATTTCAAGTCTAAATTTCACCCATGTAACACCGGGGTAGGTTAGTTATTGAGGCGATGATGTGCGCTAACTCCACTTTATGTGGAAAAAAATTATGATAATAATAATGATTAATGCATTTGTTGCTTATAGTTTCCGCTTATAAAATAATGGGTATCGACGTGAAAGGAATCCTTCGGAAATGCGCTGAATATCATTTTAAAATTTCCAATTTCAACTCTTTGGTTTCTTATAGTAAACAAACCAACAAAGTCAACAGACCTAGGTTTAGTGCTCTCAATTGTTCTGGCTTATGACCTTATGACCTTCAAAACTTTCAAAAACGCATTGAAAAGTAAAACGGTTACCTTCCGACCGATCGACCAACGCACTGACATAGTAACTTAGAGTCGGGTGAGCAAGCGACTAAAAACTTCCTATTTTATATATTCATATAGATTGAGGGCAAGGGTACCCATCCTTTCCCCACTCATTTATTCCCTTCATAGCAAGGTTAACCATTAAGGGCAAGGGCCCCCATCCTTTCCCCACTCATTTATCCCCTTCACAGCAAAGTTACCCATTAAAGGCAAGGATACCCATCATTTCCCCACTCATTTATCCCCTTCATAACAAGGTTACCCATTAAGGGCAAGGGTACCCATCTTTTCTCCATTCAGTTATCCTCTTCATAGCAAGGTTACCCATTAACGAGAAGGGTACCCATCTTTTCCCCCTTCAGTTAGCCCCTTCATAGCAAAAGGGGGTGTTGTGTGGGATGGTATTTCGTCCAATCAGGGTTTAGTTCCTAGAAGGGGACACAAAGAATGTCCCCTCCCAAGCCCTTTGTATGTAAACCTATTTGCAATCTCATCTACTTCTCACCTTGTCCGCCCCATTTCTTTTAAACATTCGATCACACAATCCATTATTCATGTGGTCTTCCAATCATTCCCACACCGTCAATCTTACTCATATTCTCTTCACAACTTTATTCTCATTCATTTGTCTTGTAGGCTTCAACCAACTCAGGAGATTCTCCATTACAACCTCATGTACTATACATCTTTTCTTATACTGCCACATATTACACATACTCTCCTCACGCTTATCTACGGTTTTCACCCGCGACACATCTCTCAAATTGTCTCTTCATACTGCGCTCTTTCTACACCATATTATCACTTCCATGCGTTATGTTGAGACTAATATTAATGCAAAATTCTTGCACACTCAAAACTAAAGCTACCATTCACCCATACTGATACTTTCATACCATTTGTAATCTTGTTTTCGTAGTTTGATTCATCTTTACTACTATCGTTCACAATAAACCCTGGACTTAAACTATGAACGTCCCTTACCCAATAATCTTCTCCAAACACTCTTACCTTTCTCGTGCATTTAGTTTCATCTTCATCCTGACACATGCGCTGTCAAACGCTTCGATTAACCTTTACAAAACACTCGAACTCTACACTGTAACTCCATTCCATAAGCATCCAAATACATAGAAAACAACACTCCATAAAACCTCACTCAGTAGCTACTTCGACATCATAAATCTTTGTAACAAGACCAGGTTATATCAAACCATCTGATCCTATCTTTGGTCCGAAAACAGTCGTTACTTACAACATAAAATCCTTTTGGATCGTCTGAAAGTTTATGAGGCCTATCATCATCATTAACATTTCAGACATCCTCCCCCCCCCCACACACAACTGTGGAAAGAAACCGTCTCTCATCTTTGTGAATTTTTGTCGGTCTTGTTCAATTTGTTTCCACTTTTTAGCATATTTTTGAAGATCATCTCTCCATCTTGTTTTTGGTCTTCTTATCAGTCCTCTTTTATCAAGTAGAGTCTAATCGGTCATTTTTCTGGTCACTCTATCGTATTCAAATCTTGCCACATGGCCTGCCCAGCTCCAAATCAGATTTGTTATAGCTTCCACAATATCTTGAAGTTTGGTTTATCCACGTATCCGAATGGCACCGATTTTGCGTCACGCTAAGTTATCTATGGGTGCTATACCACCATTTTAACGAGGACATTAAATAGAGACTTGATGGAAGATGACTAGAAAACTAGCCAATAATTACTCGTATCACTACATAAGAATTATATTAAACTTCAATCTGGATTTTATTAATTATTTATTAGGATTAGCACTTTAGGGATAAACGCGTAATTTTGAGTATTTTAGCACGGTAGTAGCAATGTGCTAAATTAGTCCGTCTATGTTCTGAAAAGGACGACGCGAGCGAGAGGGAAGAGCGGAACTTGGGGTGAAAAGTTCAAAGTGCGTTGTGGAGTCGAGAATCCTCGCGCGGGTAGAATACCGAGACTAGTTCCTCCTGCGTAGCTCTGCAGGCCTTGTTTTGCCTTTGCCCAGGTTAAGGGGATTCGTAGTCTTCCTCCACTGGGAGAAGAATTTCTGTGAGAATGGAAAATTAAAGCGGAAACTGAAAATAAGGAAGCTGCACTCAGATTGATTTCCATCTCCTGCGTTTCCGGCCGAACCGTGATCAAATCTTCTCTTTCCACGATCGGCTTTCCGAAGATAGCTCGAGCGATCTTCTCGATGGCAAAATGCACCAAACCTGAAGCTGTTTCCCACCCAATGTTTATTGTACGAATTTTAAGGTGCTAAGTTGGTATGTGCATTTTTACTTACCATGCGGGCATATGCACGCCTTGGGAACTATGGTCCCTCCCACATGTTTACTACCCATTCATAAAACTTAACATGAAGCGTCTCGATCATACGTTTTATTCAGAACTATAAAACGCGCATACACTTTACACCTATCCATTAATATCTAAACAATAAGTATTCCTTTTTACAATACACCCCACAACTTGTCTTCCTTCGTTGGAGTTCTTTGGTGGATACGTTTTTTTTAGCTCCACTCATATGCAGTATTTTTTATGGCTTCAGGTCTATGTTTTTTGACGACCATATCAAAACATTAATTTTGGAATCTTCAAACCATTTATAGATACCTTCAACTGGATCATTGTCCAGTTAATGGTAAAATCGCACACCTAACTGTAGTTTTCTTGCTGATGGTAAAAGGATTTCTTTCAAAATTGTCCAAAATTCTTCTTTGCTCATTGTTCCTGGAAAACTAGTTATTGGTATTTCCAGCCCCTTTGAATAAGCACTTGAAACGAGGTGGACATTGTCAGCCTGCAAGTGAATTCGAGTTCCTAGGTGTTCTCATTGTGTTAGTCTTTACAGGGAAAAAACATTGTTCGATCACCACTAAACTGTAGACGTGAAAAAGAATTGTGGAAATCGGGGGTAGAAACCCAGGGGTAGAAACAGGCAAAGTTCAAGGAAAATGGATATTCTATCCTCCAAGCTTTCTCATGATTCACCAAAAAAGTGAAGGTTTTGGTAGGAAATTAGTGAAACTGGATGACAAGAATTCATTTTATTGTAGATACAAAGCTAAACTAATGGTTATAAACTACACTAGCGATTTAGATAATGAGCTTCTTCCCGATTGTCATCAGAAAGTTCATTTTCCAGGAAGATGGAGCATCCAGGATTATTTAGAACTTAGTCCTAAGTTCGTCAAAAATGATGATAATTAACTTAATGAAAATATCAGTAGATATATCCACTAGATGAGGTTCAGAAGTGTATCTATTCATAGATTGTTGACAGTACGAGTATATCATTGGGGAGGTGGTCCACATTAATTGTTTGTTTAAGTAGCGCTTTTAAATTTGTTTCCCTGCACCCTATTTTTAGACGCATGTGATTATATTTTCCTTTGTCATAATACTACAGTTTGAAATAAATGAAACGCAGTAATCAAAGATCACACATGTGAAGTAATAAACAGTAGTTCACTTGTTTAAAATATGTTTGAATTGTTTAAGTTGTAATACTTTGAATTAGTAATGATGCCAGAAAACTGTTTTGCCAAATATTCTCCTTTCAATTCATTTATTTTCATATTTTCTTTTTATTCTCCTATTTTCTCTATTAAGTGTGATGTTTTGTATAAAAATGTTTTACGCCAAAGCATGCCCTTGAGAAAGCTCCCGCTTAGGTCTTTCTAACCTAACCATCATCCTTAATGAAACCCTCTTCATAGTTATGGACGCGCTAAAGGTTTATTTCCTAATCAGACACCTTTCAACAATGGCGTTATGTGCCATTAGTTCTTGACTCCCTTTAAATTAATTCCCTTTCGATTCCCCTGCCTGAAAGTAAGTCTGACCATTGTTTAATCGCAGATGTCTTGTAGAAACCATTTGCTCACAGACATATGGTCAACTGGTCACCCAATCTCTTTTGATTTTCTCAAGATCTCGGTAGCAAATGTTCTCTTCTTGAGAATTGCGGAGGAATTGGAATTTCGTTTATTCCTCTTATTTATTCATCCTTCTGTTTTTTCGTTTTCGTTAGCATAATCGCCAATATTCGCCCGTAAGATTTTGATTTTAGGGTAGACAGAACTTATTTCATTGAATAAATTTACAACCAAATTCCTGGATTTCGGTGTATTTATAGGCAGCGTAATTTGGACAGGAAAGTTGATCCTTTTTTTTAAAAAAAAGACACCTCGGGATTTCGTTCAAGTGCTCTGCCCGTCCATAGGAAACAGGATTAACTTTCCCGGTGAAATGTCATCACCCTGGACCAAGTTCAAGGTATTGGACTTTTTGTAATGACTTTCTTTGGCATTTCTGCTTTGATTTATTTTCTGATTCCCCCTAAAAATCCGCGCGACACATCTATTGGTGAATTGAACCCGCGATAGCGAGATCAATGTCAATAAAATCATTGTGGATACTTCTAAATTCTACCCAACACATAATCAACAAAGATGCCCTCTGCTGCCTGGGGGGGGGGGGTGATCTTGCCTTCTGGGTAGTTGCCCCTAAGCTGCCGAATGGTTGCCTCGTGGCATACGCCCCTCTCCTCACCCCGCGGTTTCAAGCTGGCTCTGAAAACCCACCTCTTCTGTCAGGCTTTTTGCTAGTCGATGGAGCTACAAGAAAAAGAATTACCTCAGGAGGCACTCATCAGATGATGAAACTTAGCTATTCTAAGTTCGTCTAGATTCAACTATCCCAATGCTACGCACTAAAAACTTGCTATCACAACATCATGTTCTAAAAAATATGTTATCGAGTCGACTCTTGAACTGGTCGACACTGCTACTGTTCACAACTACCACTGGTAGTCTATTCTACGTGTCAAAAATGTACGTGAAGAACTTAGCCACCAGAAACTCCATCTGGGAAACTCCACCTTCCACTCGAGACTTCGAGTCGCATTCCGGTTAAGGGTAAAGTACTTCGTGTTGTCGACATTTTCCAAACTTTGAAAATCTCTATGAGACGACTGCGCACTCTTCGAGTCTCGAACATAAAGAGACCGAGCTCTTGCAGTCTTTCCGGGTATGACTTCTTCTTTATTGATGGGATCAGTTTCGTTGCCCTTACTTGAACATTTTTCAAATGATCGAAGTCTTTTCGATAGTGAGGAGACCAGAACTGAACCGCGTACTTCAGGTGAGGCCGCACCAGTGAGTTGTACAAGGGAAGAACAACCCCATTGTTTGAAAAGCTGAATTGCCTCCTGATGTAACCCAGCAGGCGCTGAGCCCTCTTCTCCACCTGCAAGCACTGCTTCGAGAATTTGAGATGGCTGCTAATTAGCATACATAAGTTCTCGACATCAGTTGACTCAAGACGCATACTTTGTAGCTCGTAAAATGACTGGGAATTTGCATACTCGATGTGCATCACCTTGCACTTGTCTAAGTTGAAAGGCATCTTCAACTTGTTAGACCAGTCGCCGATAATTCGTAGGTCCTCCCTCAACCCCTCGATGTTTTGAAGAGTCGCTACGTTCGCTCCAAGTTTTGTGTCGTCGGCAAATTTCGCCAGGCGGCTCACCAGTCCTTCATCTATGTCGTCGATGTAGATGTAGGTAGTGAATAATAGAGGGCTCAACACAGAACCCTGAGGGACTCCGCTCGCTACTGACGACCACCAAGAGGCCTGGCCACCGATAGTAACCCCCTGTCTCCTGTCCGACAACCAACTTTCTGACTAGTTTGCGACCTTTTCTCTAATTCCCAAGGCGCGTACTTTCGCCATCAGTCGACGGTGGGGGACTTTATCTAAAGCTTTTTTAAAATCCAAATAAAGTATGTCCACCGCTTGACTTCTGTCAAACTCGCTCATCATCCCATGAAAGAATTCAAGCAACTTCGTGATGCACGAGCGCTTTCTTCAAAAACCGTGTTGTGTGTCCCTCAATAGGTTGTGAGACTCTAAAGATAATGATCCGTTATTCTATCCGCTATTGAAATGAGACTTATTAGTCGGTAGTTTCCAGTTGTGCCGCGGTCCCATTTTTTGAGGATTGGGGGACGTTGACCATACGCCAGTTCGTAGGGACTTCACCGCTATGGAGTGATGCGTTGAAGATGTCAGAAAGATGGGTGCCCACCTGATCTTTCACCTCACGCAGTACTCTTGGAGATTTGTACGCATTCAAATAACCGAGCCTCCTGACAACCTCTTCAGCAGTTGTAGTTATTTATTCTAGCGCTTCTAATCAAACATCTATCACTATCGGCGGTCTAGGCAGCTCTCCATCCCTTTCACTTGTAAACACCGACGAAAAGTAGTCATTGGGTACGTTGGTTATTTCCAGGTCCGAATCCTGGAGGACGCCGTACACGTCCCTCAGAAGTACGATGCGTTCGCGCACTTGCTTTCGGCTGTTCACGTACACAAAGAACTCCTTAGGGTTCTCTTTGGAGAGAGAGGCCACATGAATTTCTTCGTTCCTCTTAGCCGCACGCACTAGTTAGTGCCTTTACCCTTCTACAATGAGTCACGTAAGCTTCGTGATGCACTGCATTTCTACTTTTTTCCATATCTTGTGCGCTGTCTTTCTACCTTTAATAACGGTGGCGATTTCTTGAGTAAACCACCTAGGCTGGATGCTCGCTAGTCTGAAAGTCTCCGTGGGAACGAACTCAGCCTGACGCTCCATAGAAAGCTTCTTGAACTCGTTCTATTTGGAACGAGTTCATTCGTACCTTGCGTACAGGGGGTACGTACACCGAACCTGATCATGTTGTGGTCACTACCACCCAGGTACTCATCTACTGATATTTCAGAGACGAGGTCACCTTCAGGGGTAAATACTAGCTCCAGAACGTTACCCCCTCGGGTAGGTTCGCAGACTCACCGAGTCAAAAAGTTGCTGTCAGTAAAGTTTACAAGCCGAGACGCCTCTCCGTCGACCGTTCGCTTACTCCAGTCGCCTCGGCAGTTGAAGTCACCTATCAGCAGCGACGGGGGACCGTCTAAGTGATCGGACAGTCTTTGGTACAGGTCCATATCCCCCTCAACTGACGGATAGAGAGGCCGATAGGCCACTTCTGACCCTGTACATTGTATTGTGGACCTTGATGTCGACTCTAAACACCTCATGCCTCGGAACAGGTCTGCATTCAATGGGACAATGGGAGAGGGATGGTCCCGTACATACACAAGAACTTCGTCGCCTTCCCGGTCACTGCAATCCTTATGGAAGGTCCAGTAACCGGGTACTCCAAACTCGCCTATGAAGTCTCTGTTGTCTGCATGGGTCCACAACTCCGTAATGGCTACTATGGCAGGCTTCTCGGATGACATAAGTGCTATAAACTCGCAGAACTTGTTCATTATCGAGTGGGCATTTAAGAGAAATACTCTTGAGGGGCGTTTACTAGCCATACTGGCCCCTCCACTTGTTGGTTTCCAGATGGTTAATAGGGCGTCCTCTCCTCCGAAGCTGGATTCGGAGGCTGGCCATTACCCATCTCCGACCTCTCTCTCGTATCGACGGAAAGATTGTCTTCTGGGTGTTCGACCTCGGCTAACGACGGCGCTATTTTGGAAGAATCTCCCACTTGGGTTCCGGTCGGCCGTCCCCCTCGACCTAACCCCTTTACTCATTACAAGCTCACTCAGCACTCCTCTCCCACGGACAGACAGGTGGGTACCGTCATTGGTGAACAGTCCAGACCGGGCGTAGAACTCATCGAACAGGCTGACGAAACCTACACCCATCTTTGACAGGATATCGCCGAATCTCCAGTTGATGCTCAGAGCCTTTTAGTTGGCCACGGCACCTCTGGTGTGTCTCAGAATGATCCCAACGACGACTGCTCTGGTTGACTTCTCCTTCATCGAGGTTGCTAAGGACTTCACGTCCTCAATGATGCGCTCAGTGAAGCCTTCAGAATCTCTCCGTAGGAACAGGTCGTTTCCACTGGCTAGTGCGACTACCGCTGTATCATACCGACTAAGTCAGAGCTTGTTAGCTTCCTGCCTAATGGACGGGTGCCCTGCGAATGCTTCAGCCTTGAAGGGTGCCACATAAAACTTTTATTATTATTTCGAAATATAACTTCTCAAGTTTTCTTAGGGTCAGGGGAAATCAGCACCAGAAACATTACTTTCGTATAGCTCTTGCGAAAATTCCAAACTGCCACAATGCATCGATCAAATGAAATGCCTGCGGACATAATATATTTAAATCTTATTTTAAAGTCGAGTGACTAACAATGTCCAATTATCTATAATGAAGTCAAAGTAAGGGAGGAAGTAAATGAAATAAATTACATATCTTATTTGTGGAAATTTCCTTTAAATGGTCTCGCATCAGAACAGTGCAAATATTTGGTTGCTCGAGGTGTATTTGAAGACGGTTTTCATCTGAGTAAATAATTTATTGAGAACCTGGGGCCATTTGTATGTAGGTCATGTGCAGCAACGACTTATTGAACTTTATTTTAGTACTACAATTTCAATTTAACTTTGAGAGGGTCAAGAAGTGTCCATTGTTGTAATTGGGGTATAGGGTGCACTAAATCATCATTCTTTATTATTAGCTTTTCTTCACTGTCCATTTACATTTTCCTTTGGTGATATTCTGAGTGAATATTTGTGTCTTTGCTTGGACGAGATCCCCCTACCGGATAATGAAATACCCATAAAGATCAAAATGACGATCACTGTGGTCTCGAAGGCATCAGGGACCGCTCCTCGTTGGGAGGGGGGGGGGCATCAACAAGTGATCGAGTAACCCTGTGTTCCCCACGAGGGACACCCGTTTTGCGTTAGGGGTATATGGATACGAGTTCTCCCATAGGAAAAAATAGTACCCCAATTGCAGGGCTTCGAAAAAGAGGAGAGATTGGCTAGGTTGTGCTGTGAAGTGGTTTCTACTGGCACCGAAGTAGAGCGCAGGAACAACGGAGTGGTGTGAAATAGGAAGTTCGAAAGAGAGTTAAGATGGGAAAATTATTGACTCTCATTCAAACTCCCGAAAACCTGAATGTGTTTTTTAAAAATTTGAATAAAGGGGGAGGGGGTAGAAATTTGAAAAGGGTGTGCGACGAGAGAGTTTGGTACTGGGAAAGCAACTTGACGTTGCCAAATAAATAAGTTTCTGCCCTTCTTACCCCACCAATAAGAATTCATAGAACCCCCCGCCCCGAAATTCATCTTTGCGGCGAAAGCTGTGAATAACGAGGTGGGGGACTTTCAATAAGCCGGTTTGAAAGAGAAGCTTTTGTTAGAAAGCAGTGAATAAGGAAGGAAGAACGTGGCTTTTACTGTTGTGTGCTGATGTGAAGTCGTTTTGACTTGTAGAGAAAACAGCCCCCTCCAAATTGAGAAAAAGGGACCCAATTCCTAATTGGGGGAGCTTTGTAAACGTATCCCTAAATGCACTCAAACCCAGGCTATCACATCCCAAGGGAAGGAACCAGGTCCAGGGGCTACTAAACCATAGGGCAGCCCTCGAACAGAGTTTGAAAAAACAATGGATAGTTTGGGAATTATTTGACATGGACTGTTTGGTCTACATAGTTTGAATATTGTGATTTGTAAATATTGCATAGCACATTGACATGGACTCTATGGTCTATAAATTGTGTAAATAGGTGGGTGTTGTAAATATTTGACATCATCCTTTGGATGAAATAGTTCTGTATTTGGGATGGGTTTATTGACTCATAAAGGTCCACCTAGACAGGCTCCAGCGGCTTTTAGTGGTCCTTCCTCCTCTTATGTTCTTAAGCCAGGGATCGACAACGTGGGGTTAACCTCGAATTTAAAACTTGAAGGCACATGTTTTAAAATAGACATACATAATGGAGATAGACGAAAGGAGGGGAGGTCTAAAACATAGTAGTTCGATAGATAATTCTCACAGGTGGGAAATGGAAAGGGTAGCGGTGTTGTGTTCGGCTATTTGCGTAATGACGCGTAACTACTTATCCCCGCGGAGGTGGGCATAGCGTATCCGACAATGAGCTGCCAGTCCTTGTCCGCTCTCGCTGTGGTTAAACTCAAGTAGCTAAGCGGCAGAAATGCACCGTTTTATCCGCTAGGCGAACTAGGGCGCCTGGCAATTGCGAACGCTAGTTTTTATAACAAACTGGAATGTCAAATTGAAGGCGTCAGTTCATGTTGAAAAATTGGGGACTTAAGCTGTATATATGATAATGAAGTGAAATGAATTGGCGTAATCGAACAAGGATATGTTTATTCAGCGAGGAAAAACAGTAGGCGAAAAACAGAAGAATTACATATACAGTATATGATATTGGATCAAAAGAGACAGCAGGCATATATAATGAAACATGGCAGGGTTACAGAGAACTGACATTTCAACCTTTTTAATATTTATAACTGGTAGAGAACAAATTTGTACATAAAATGACCGAGCTCCAAATTAGGAACTCCCCCCCTTCCTTCCTTTGCTTGAGGATTCGAAATCAGTTTGAAAGAGAGAAACAACTTCCAGCTTCACTCTGGGTTGTTTTAATCTTTGAAACTAATTTCAATTAACGAAAGAGTATTTCTCATTCAATGGTTTTCCCTCAAAGAAAAGAGTAACAGTAGTATTTTTATGAGTATTTTCCAGTATTTTAGGTGAAGTTAGATCGCGACACTGTGAGAACTGATGGAAATGGTGGTAGGAATATTCAGACTTTCTTTTAAATTTTGATAACACAGACCTTGTATTTCGAAACGAAAAAATAAATTCTAATTTAAAAAGAACATAATGACAGAATCAATCTTTCACCAATAACAATATTGCCTGTGTCCTTTTGTTTTTGCAGGTCTTCAATTGACAGTCCTCTTGGTGGTATCTATCAAACTAGCGAGATGTATGCCCTTCCCTTTATTGAGCGAAGACCCAATTATAGACACGACTTTTATTGACGTTGGTGGCAATTTAACAACAATTATCCACGAAACCAAAGACTTGTCCGAATTCTTCAAATTATTGACTGAAATGAGAAATAAGAAATCCCTCTCTATCGTTGGAAAAGACAACAAATATATATATTTGTTGGTCTCCGATCGACAAATGACAGATGGGACGGAGGAGGTTGACTTCTTGTCCGAAGGTAACGAAGGTCCGAAGGTCAGAAAACGTCGAGGTATATTTGGCGCTCTTAACAACGCTATCCATTTCATGGGACCAACCATGATTAGAAACTTAGCAGTTCCGATTAGCCTTTTTAATTACCTTGGATACTTGCCCGTAAGATTACCAGGCGTACCTTATCATATAGATTCAGGATCACCTGATTTAAACCAATATGACCCAATAAATCGCTTCTTTCAATGAATATAATTTGTTAGTTGTTGGGATGAGCAGAAGTTAGATATTGCAATTTTAAATTGTGCTCAAAGCAAGTCGAGTTAAAAACATGCTATTCTGCACTCGAGGGGTGCTCAAAGCCGTGCTTATCATCCATTGTTCTTTGATGTGATGTGCAAGTTGAAAAGGTGATGTATTGCAGAATATATTACTATTATTTTATCGTGTACATAAATTTATGATTCACATTGTTTATAAAGAGCTGGCTGATACCGAAAATCTAGAATTTATTATTATTTATATTTTCAACAAGCATCAACTTGTTTCAAACCCATTGTATGCAAAACAAACGCTAAAAAATATATTGGTTGCCTTTTATTACTTACTGCAAGGATTCATTAGCTGTTTTAAAGAACTTTTCGGAGTCCGATCATTTTGTGATGTTTCTCAAGATAGGACTTTTGAATTCGTCTTCTGTTCCAGCGAACTTGCTCTTGGAGATATAGAATGTGGCTCTCGGTATTTAGAGATGACGGTTTGCTACTCGTGTTAAAATTATATTTTCAACATGTGGATTTCACCTTCCCTCATTCGTACTACCCTACTCTCGACTGTATACTCCCTTTGTCTGTCTGTCTATCTGACACGTGTCTGAAGTATTTCTTCGTCTTGTATCTGTACTGAGCAGTTATGACTTTGTTTTTCAATCTTTGAGCCGGTCAGCTGTTGGTTTTATGACTAAGGCTTTGCGCCTTTCAGCTAACCCTCCTCTTTTCTCATCGCAATCTTGGACCTTTTGAGTGGATGAGATTGAGGCCCTCTATTCACTCTATGGTATATGTGTGGAGGGGAGACGAATTTACATCTGTTGCACATTTTAAATTTAGAAAGTACACCAGAAGAAGACGAGGTGAGTGCCTGAACTAGCAGTACAACTCAATCGGAGAAAGTGAGTATTCATATTTCTTTTGTGGAAGTTATTCATTCAAATATTTCTATTTCTAACCTCGAAACGTCTTATTCTTTCCTCCTCGCTGTAACATTCTTAACTAACGAGGGCTTGAGGATAACCACTCATATTTTTAAGCTGACTGTATAGGTTTTATTTTTTTTGCAAACAACGCAATCGAATCTCTCTCTTTCTCTCCCCCACCTCTCTCTCTCTCTCTTATCGGTTTATCGGTTCACCCCTCACTTCTGGGAAGTATAATTAGAAACATTGGGAAGAATTAAATGATAATATTTTCGAGTGCAATCGCTTCAAAATTTCGGTTGGTTTGAAATATACTCTTAGTCTTATTTCCTCGGTTTCCTTTTCCTTTCTAATTTCATTCTGCTATTTTCAAAGTCGAAATGACCAGTAGTAATAACGTTTCGATCCCTGAGGAGGTCGAAAATCAAATTAGGAGCCTTTTTAGAAATGGGGCTGCAATTAAACTTAGGATTACTGTAATAATTAATAAAGTTAACACAGAAGCAAGGTCGAAATTCATCTCAAATGATCAGTTGAATATAAATTTGAACATGAGACCACCTTCTCTTCTGTTAATCAGTTGGATAACCAAATTATGGGAGTTTATCAGTCCTTTAATATAGATTAAGTCGATGAATCGTTAATGGATAACGAGCTGACATCTAAAATTGATTATGATATTGAAATTAAATCACATTAAGCGTCCGTAAGAGGGAGTCAAGTGTCACTTTCCTGAACTCATCCAAGAGCGTATCTCTTTCGGATCTCAATTTCTCAAGGAGGTCTTAAGAGGCCTTGGGAGACGATCCTTTGCAGAACCTCTGCAAACCACTTTTGCCTCACCTTTCGTTCCATGGAAGTTCAGACAAAGCTTAATTTTCACAAATTTTTGTCCCATTTCCAAACTTTGGTGGTTCCAAGAGGAATAGTTCAAATTCTAGAGAGATCACTTATCAAGCTTTGACCATCGTTAAAAATCTTGGCAATTCGAACGATAATTATAATGTTGCATTAAAATGATTAAAAAAAAGGAACTTTTAAATCGCAACGCTATCATCGACTCTTCTATAGAATTTTAAATTGTGGGTCAATTCAGGATTCGAACCTGCAGAAGCTCTCATTGTGGCTTAACGAAATCTTTACCAGCCTGTATGAACTTAAAAATTTGGATGTGAACTTCTTTGACGATGAAAGGGCGTGAAGTTAGCGCATTTACAATGTAATTTACATAGCAAATTTCCTACTGTATTTCAAAGGGAGAAAATAAAGCTATTTACAGAAACGAATTATTCTTCTCTCAGCGAAATATATGAAAATTATACTTCCACGATTCGTAGCTTGGAAGCTTACTTCCTAGCGTACGAACAAGGAAATGCCGATCCGAGAGAATTTTAAGTCCGATTCGAACCCTCCTATTTTCAAACTATTCCTAGTTATAATCGGTAAAATTAAAAAACCCCCACTTTTACAGACCCCTCATTTCGTATTAACTTTCAAAACTAATATTTCAAATCACCGATAAAGAGAGACTTCTAAATCAAACATTAAAATTACAAAGTCGAATTTTTCGACATAAGGAAAAGCTGACGATTCAAATACCTCTTCAAAGCTTCACTATTATAATTCAAATCTCTTTTCAAACGACGATTGCAGACCTCTAAATTCAGACTGAAAATAATGCGACAGAATTAATAATATATTAAATTGTCCCAAATACAATAGTCCTTCTGAAATGATGGCCAGGTACTAAGAATTGAACTTGTGCAGTCTCCTCTACCTCTCGCTATTTGTCGGTACTTTGCATTACCTCTCACTATCTCTTATCATACCAGTGCAAGATTTTCAAAGCTAGAGCTCAGATTTTAGCTCTTTGCTGGATAGTAGTAAAAAAGATGGTAAATTTTTACCATTTTTTTTACAGTCAATTCTGACATTCGGGAGGAACTCCGACCTGCAAAAGGTTGTAGATTTTTGCTAAAACTTGACACGAAATTATTGTTTCCTACTTTGACTGTATATTGAGAAATTGGGAGTAAGTTCAGACCTGTAAGGTGCCCATTTGATTTTTTCCCTCAAAGGTCCTACATCTCTGAATCCGTTTCCCTCACTTTGGGTGATAACTTGAGCGAACTTCCGTCGTAAACATGTAGAATCAAAACGTTCATCGGCACAAAGACCAAACGCATTGATGAGTTGGAGCCAGTCCTTTTCTTCGGTTCCAATCGAAGTTCGGCTAGGTGGTTCCTAGTCGAGTCAAACTTACTCCTTAATTTGATCGTAGACGGGGTGGAACGTGCTGTCCAGACATTAAAGGAAACTGTGTCCCTCTTACAGACAGAGATTTCTACCTTCTTTTCCTCTCGAAAGATAAAACTGAGGGGATAAGCTGCTTGCTTAGAGTAGATCCAATTCAATCGTAGAGGTTGGCTAATGCGGAATGCCTAAAGACAGCATATTTGGCGACCAAACTCGGCATAATAGCGCACCGAAGTGGCTGTATTATTCGTAATTCTCCGAAAAAAGTGGACACGAGGGACAATCCGGTGCTCCCTGCACTCCACTTCTTAAAACGGACACTAGTTTGTCTTTAAAATTTATTTTCAAATCACGCAAAAAACAGTTGGTATTAACTTTGCTTGCAAACTTTACTGGATTTCGATAATAAAATTGCATTCCTTTCCTGGCGAAAATGATTCTCTTGAGGACAAATCCAAACAAAGAGACCCCCCTCCCCGTTAGGGAACTTGATTTATTTTTGATGACTACCGTCTTATCAGAAGCCAAAAGACAGATACCTAAATTTAATTTTTAGGGTTATGATATCATTAATCTCCTATTGCTAGGAGAAACCCATATCTTAACCTGCTTAATAATTGAAAATTGTCACTTAAAATTCAAGCACTTGTAATTTATTCGACTCTAATATTAGAAGTCAAAACTTTTGGATGACCGACACCCGTTAAACTGACAAAAGAATCATTGCTATTGTTTTGTTTGTAACAAATTTAATTCTTTTACATTCCAATTCCTACAAATGACCAATTTCACAAATGCTCAGATTTACTTTGTCAGACCATTCCAGCATACTGGGGTAGACTTCACAGGGCATGTATTCGTCAATACTATAAATCACCAAGCATTTTATCTTTAAATGACTCAACGTGAGATTCGTGCACATTGAAATTATGCCGGGCATATCTACATCCAAGTTTGTCAAATCATTTCAAAGCTTTACAAACCATTATGGAATTGCTGACATAGTTTGTAATGATAACGTTAAAAGTTTTCTAAAAGGGGTAAAGTTCTCTCCAAAGCCATATTGTCTGATTAATTCTAAGCCTACGTGATTTCTAATAACTTCAGACACCTTACGATAACGAGCTACTCGGCAGTTCTTGGGACCGGTTGATCCAAGGGTTCAAATCTTGCCTGCATAAAACGATGAGCCGTTCAACTTTAAACTCTTTTTCGATGCTCATTTTAATCTCTTACATTCAAAACGCCATTAACGGGCATCTTCTCACTTATCGCTTTTCAGAAAATAATTTACTCCAACTTGCTTCTTATTCCTTCCTCAAAACATTCTAATTCTAATCTTAGCTTCAAAAGTTCGGAAAAGGCTGATCCTTTGTAGACTTATGACGTGATCTCCATAAGGACCTTAACAAATCTTTTCAGCTAACCCTCTTCGTATCATTTAGGTTTGAGGGAACATAGTAGAGATCTCTTTCAAACCGTCTGAACGAATTGCTTGAAGGTATGGGATGTCTTTTTTTATTCAAAACCATACGAAAACGCGGCCGATTTGGAAATTGGGGCGAGTTCTAGAGCTTGTTCCAGGGGACGATGACAAGGTTTAAATAGTTAAATTGCTGAGATGGGATGGGCAAATCCTTCAATATGTTATTAAACACCTATATCACTTCAAGATTCTTATTACTCTACTCTGGATCTAAAGAAACGAACCCACATCCTGCTATGACTTAGTTTTTCAATCTTTGAGCTTTATGCGGTTGGTTTTACGTCTGTGATTCTGCAACTTTCCTCTTTTCTCAGCGGTATTTTGGACTCTTTTAACCATCGGTTACAAATTTTAAATTCAAAACGTTCCTCTTCCACTTTCTGGTAAAGTCCTCTCGATGCCTCCGTTCGGTTTTGGTCTGTTTAATAGTCCGGGTTATATTTTTCATGGTGTTATGTACGCCTAAAGACGAGGTGAGTGCCTGAACTAACAGTATCAATCGAAGCGGAGAAACTAAGTATTCATATTTCTTTTGTCGAAGTTATTCATTCAAATATTCTTATTTCTAACTTCAAAACGTATTTTTAAGTTGTCTGGGTAGGTTTTATTTTTTTCCCAAACCAACCGCGGTCGACTCTCTCTCTCTCTCTCACCAATCGGTTGACCCCTCACGTCGTGGGGATAGAACTAAAACAAGTGACTTTGTCACCATCTTATAACCTTTCTCGGTTAAATAAATCTCCATACTTCTCATTTATGTCTTGCAACCGGGAGCATAAATCTTTAACAAAAGCCAGACGTTTGGCTCTGCGGTCTGGACCATGACGAGTGTTAAAACAACTTAAAAAAAAACCCGCCTTGGATGCAGTTATCTAGGCTGCTAGAGTACCACGTGGTATTCTAGCGGTCTGTCGGTTCGCATCTAGCCACTGCTCCGACTCTTCTTTCCTGCAAAACTGACTCTTATCCTTCTTACACTTTTCCCTTCTACGTCACTGATGGTCAAAAGTTCATACGTCCAGAAACAATTTTTTCGCGCCATACAATTCTCGTAGCCTCAGTCAATTCTTGTAAAAAATAACTTAATGCAAATATATTTAGTATTTTTACTTGATCTAATATAAAAAAACGATATGCACTATCGACCTCTAATGAGACTTGAGTCTACATATTGTTGTATGAATATATTTAATTTTAATTATTATTAGACGTTTGGCGCATGTGCCGTACGTTTACCATCAATTTCATACTCGTATGAGAGATATTAGTTGCGGTAAATGCGACTATAAAGTTAACATAATTAGTTTTAAGATGAAATAAATTAGTTTCTGTGGTAGAATTAATAATTATATTTTAAGAAGGAATTCTAAAATATATGTTTTATATATATATATATATATATATATATATATATATATATATATATATATATATATATATATATATATATATATAAGCTGAATTTTCTTTTGTAAATACTCCAGTATATTTTAATGAGAAGCTGGTCTTTTCTGTGTACATTTATATTTGTAATAAATTATTCAAAATTTTAATTCTGCGACCATTTTTTTTTCATGCCTAATGAAATAACAAAAACAGAGGACATAGAATATGTTTTTTCTTTTTTTTTTTAAGCGGCTCTCTGGCGACTGCCCACTTGGGCATAGAGGACATAGAAGGTTATATATATATATATATATATATATATATATATATATATATATATATATATATATATATATATATATATATATATAAAGAGGTTATCTAATCAAATCATACCTATTTTTCTTTTACGCGAATTGAAACATGTTTGCTCCTCTATATCGGGTGTTTTCTCGATATTAATTTTATCGATATCTCCACACTAATTCTCTGATTGTCTATCAATTGTATACGTCTATCAATTGCATACGTCTATTCCAGATTTGGTTAAGATACTTGCTTGAATGCAACGTAACCAATGAATAACCGTTGTAAAATATTTTTCTAATTTATTAATTATTACAATTAAACACAACCTGTAACAGAAAAGTAAAGGAGTCCTTATAATCAGGAAGTTTATTAAAAGAAGTGCAAAGAGAAACGGGTGAATGTAGAGGAAGTAAAAATATATGGAAAGTACAGGGTTTATCAAAAAAGGTCGATCATGACTGCTTGCTACATAACTGAACTCAGCTCAGATTCCTCCGTTTCCTTGAGTGAAGTTATATAGTTATTCTCGGTCAAGAATCCATAATCATAAATGGCATTCATAAAATAAGTTTAAAAATTGAGTTCGGTTGAATTTTACGGCATGTCATCAATTATTTGGGACTTAGCCTCAAATTACGGTATTAATCTTAAATACTTTGTGACCCGCTCAAACTGGCGGGCTATGATTGCTGGGTCATTGAGATTAAAGACATTGGTGCGCGTATATTATCTCTCCAACTGCATTCTAGGCTAAACGTGTACAGGTAAATCTGCCTCCTCTCAATAATAAATACATTTTAGACTTGTGCTTATCTCTCCTTCGTAATTTAAAACAGATATTATTTTATGATAATTTAGTATCATAGCACATACGAGTATACAAGATAACGGGACTTAACGCTCGCTTAATTAAAGGATGGTTGTTATTTACTAAAAGTTTATTAACGAAATCCTTCAACTAGAGCCCCACAGCAGAAAGTTTGAATGAAGAAGTTTGTAAAGAACGCGATAAAGCTGGAAGAAGTGAAAATGCGGAAAAAGCATAGAGCTCGAATAACATATAAAGGTTGGGTTGCAGAGGACTTGAAAGGCGCTGCAATTGATGACTATCGACTAAGTGGGAGCGCAACTCTCCTGAAAATGCAGCCAGATCTCTTGGTCGGTTGGAAAAATAATAGCCCCCACCCCCCCCCAATTTTTTACCCGGTACAAAAAGTATGCTAGATTTAAGTCTTGAAAAAACAAATGGGACACCTATAGAATAATGGTAGCTGTAGTTGTAAGGTGAGAAATAAGTCACCTACGTAATAAGTGTAGGTCTAGTAACAAGGCATCAATTGAGAAAGCTATGCAATAAGGGTGGCTGAAGCTAAACACAAAATAAAGGTAACAGCAGCGTAGAAATTTATGGTGTTATCAGACCGCAGATTTAACCCACTGAATACAATAATATGGCCTCACGGAACGCCTTCGCCGTACTATCAAGTGCCTAGCCGCAGATCAATCCCTTGAAAGTTGTCTTCTGGTACAACTTGTATTCAAGAATGGAACGGGCTCAGACTTGGCTCCCTGTAATATATTGCATCAATTTAAATGGTGGCGCCTTTTTTTAACCCAAGTCTCAAGGATGTTGATGGGGATCTGTCGACCCTGCAAGCTATATGTACTACCAGTTGGACCGCGAGAAGGGTAACTGGGGCTAACGTCTGCGGAAAATGTAGATGTTGAAGGCATCTTAACGATCGGTACACGACATTAGAAGATTGTTTGAAGATGAAGATGAGGAAAGTGAAAGTGATGGAGAGTCTGAGGTTGGTGAAACTAAAAATACTGGTTCAGTTGCTTTGGAAGATGAAGGCGATCTAGTTGTGGCTTTAAGGTCAGTTCACTGCCATCCGACCTCCGGTGTGGCTGCCGGAATACAAGTGGTGATGTGTATATTAAGGGGGGAGGGTGCAATGTTGGTGTGTCAATCTGGCGAGGTAGCCAGTTGGAATGTGAGAGCCAATCGTGAGTGTTGGTCTAATTTTTTTCGTCCTGCTTGCAAATTGTTCGATGTTCCTTAATTGTTGAGGTCTCCTACATTGTGCGTCTTTGATAAATTATGGTTGTAATTATTCGTCGTTTAGTACTCGTAAATCATTCGTTGTATGCAGCGTTGAACCCTGTAAGGTAAGGAACATGATAGTTTACTGGTTTTTTTCGTTTATCTATCGTACACACCAACTAATGGGGCAGTGAAGGTGGCAAGTTGGAATGTTCCTGGGACCAATTCTTTCTCCTGTTACGGAAAGGTACAAATTTCTTTGTGTGGTTAGTTGCGAAATTAAATTGTATATAATGAATGTTGTTTAGTTTCGGATATATTCCATGTCAATACTCAATTTTTTTCTCCATTTTTCAGTTCGAACTTTGTTTATTATGCTATTAGTGGGAACATCTATTAATGCTTATGCGGAAACAGCACTTGAATCTTGCGAGCGAACAAACGGTTGTATCCAGAAAAATTTGGATCATACCAACTCTGTAGAGACAAACAATAACGAAAAGCAGATGGTTATGAATGACTTTTCCCTTGAAGATACCTTTCTGAAGTCCACAACCTCGTTCAATATTCAAAAGGCTTTTTACCAGGGATTTTTTGAAGCATTAGAAGGAGAAAATGCCGAATGGAGTACACCACCGCTTTACGATGAACCCAAAAAGAAGCTTTTAAGTATGTTCATAGTTCCAATCATGTTACCAAATTTTCTTGGATTTTTTCCAATGGAAGTTCCTGGGTTACCTTATCACACAGAACTAGGAAGCCCAGACTCGCAAGAATATATACCTGTTAATGTGATGCAACTCTGATCTTCTTCTAATAAAAATCATTAAATGATGTTTTGTATTTTTTTCTATTTTAAACCTACTCTACGGAGGAGGAAGATGGGCTGAAAATGCAACAAAGGCGATGGAAAAGCCCTTTTTGAGTCTCGAGTTTAAAGCCATTTAGGGTCAGGTGTTTTTTTGGTGATCAAAACTAAAGTTTTAAAGTTAGTAGATTACCAAAGTGTCCAACAGGTAATACATATAAATACCTTTATTTCCTACATACAGAACATTGAAATATGCTTACCAGTTCAGATTTATGGTGTCATTTTTGAAAAAAAGTGTTTTGGTACGGATCGGGACCATGTAGGAAACGCTCCGTACGTCGCTGGTACCATTTTTTGTAATTTATTTGCAATGCCACAACTGAAGTTAAAGGATCTACTACTACTAAGTGATACAAAAATGTTATGAAAAGACATATAATATATAAAAAAAATGGTTAGAATTGTTATTTTACAACATTTTTGCATAGATATCAAAAATAATATAAAAAATAATAAATTCCTTAATTTTATACAACATTTTTGAGCAAATAATGTACAGCCTATGATATTACTTATCTTATTACAGCACTGTATATAGTTAAGTCTTGCATCTAATGTAAAATAATGTTAAATAATAACATAAATAACATCATTTAACACTATTAAAAATGTCAACTTTGCACTTTGATATCTTGTATTTTTATCCATTTTTTGGTCGCTTTTTCACATTTAAAACACAAAATGTTACGTAATCAATATACAATAGTTTCAAAACGCAATCTTCATTTGTACAATTTTCACGAATTTCCAAATTTTGTACGGATCGTTTACTACGCGCTATTTTATGTAAACTGTAAACACAGAAATCCCCAAGCTGGTCACCCTTATAGAATCACACTCATTTTCCTTCACAATGATCATATTCACAATGAAAACCATAATCACAGAATCACACAATTACATCAGACACGTAAAATATCAACAAACCTACCTAGCAAACAAAAATGGCGTCGGAGCTCCGCGGGAAGAAGAGGGAGATGTCATCACATCAGACCCGTTTTCAATGCCAAAAGTAAACTGCAATACTAGGAACTCACCGGCCCTCCCGAAAATAAGCATTCCTTACTTTTTATGGGGATACTCATTATCATCCTTTGAATTAGTTATAATTATCTAAGAGCCAGAAAAATGAGAGGAAAATGAGAGTTAAAGAGAGAAAAATCAAAGGGATCGAGACAAATGAGAGCCAGGTGAACACATTTAGCCCCTAGCATTTACTATAATTGAGATCAATTTTAGGGGGGCTGGTTGGGTTCAACGCCCTCCACAAGTAGTGGTGTATGACCAAGAGAGGGAAAGAATGAAGTGAACAGTCATATAACGAATAAAATTTAAATGGAATGAAAATAATAGTATATAAGACAAAAAGAATGAAAAGGAGTGTTTTTAGCAAACCTCAGCTACTCTAAATTTGGAGGTCCAGGAGCATTTGAAGCATTCAAGAAAAAATATATACAAATTATAGACTGTTGGGTACGAATTAAGATTCCTACAAGGTTAATGAAGTCTATGTCTGCTCCACCAACCCTCTATACTACTTATTGCTGAGTCAAGATGTATTTAGTCGGTCTATAAGACCGTGCGCTCCACCTTAGATTCCTAGATATGTAGCAAATCTCGAGAATAGCTTTCTTCCATTATCCAACATTATAATTTGTTATGCTGAGGAAATAAGATCGATCCCCAGCATACCACTAAAACCAACCGCCTTGTTATGTCATGACATAAGAAGACCACGGCAATAAGATCGATCCACACCATACCACTAAAACCAACCGCCTTGTTATACTGCGGCATAAGAAGAGGCGGCAGTAAGATCGAGTCCAAGCATACCACTAAAACCAACTGCCTTGCTATGTCACGACATAAGAAGACCGCGGCAATAAGATCGATCTCCAAAATACCACTAAAACTAACCGCCTTGTTATGCCGTAGCATAAGAAGAACGTGGCAATGTGGTTGAGCCCAAACATACCACTAAAACCAACCGCCTTGTTATGCCACGGCATAAGAAGACCGCAAAAATAAGATCTATTCCCACTATATAACTAAAACCAACCGACTTGTTATCCCGCGGCATAAGAAGAAGATCGCGACAATAAGATCGAGCCCAATCATACCACTAAAACCAACCGCCTTGCTATGTCACGACATAAGAAGACCGCGGCAATAAGATCGATCTCCAACATACCACCAAACTAATCGCCTGTTATGCCGTAGCATAAGAAGACCGCGGCAATAAGGTCGAGCCCAAACATACCCCTAAAACTAACCGCCTTATTATGTCCCGGCATAAGAAGACTGCGGCAATAAGATCGAGCCTAAGCATGCCATTCCAATAGACTGCTTTGTTATTATGTATCTTTTTATGCCGTGGTCTTGTTATATCACGGCATAAGAAATCCACGGCAACAAGCTCGATTCCCAGCATATCTTGTTATGCACTATCCCTTCTGCTGAGACTGTCACAAATACAGCATCTCTCGAGATTAGACTTATTTTTGCCGGTACATAAACTGAGTGGAAAAATCACAAATAATCTTTTAAGGGCCTAACCATCCTCGTAGACTCTACTTGCTTTAGATGGAGTCCATCTGGCACAAGCTGGCTGTGGGGTTGGCAGAAATTTCATCGAAAGTTGCTGAATTGTACCGCATCTTCCTCGTCGAGAACTTCTAAACAGTTATTAATTTAAGACGCTGTGCCAAGCAACCTTTTGCATCAACGCACTTATGGTGGTGTACTTGAAAGAATAACTTTACAGTTTTCGTTATTATTTTTTATCACTAGCGTTGTATAATGCGCAAGAAGCTCTTCCAACTTAGTAGAAAAATATTATCAGTGCCGAAATGGATAAGAAAACTTATTTTATTAGCTTGCTTTCAAAGTCTGAAATGGAGTTAAATCTTGGTCTTTATCACTGATAGCATTATCATCTTCTTTTAGGCAAGAGGTCAGCGAACAGGGATAAATTACCCTAAATGGGGTAAAAATGAAAATATCGGGAATGAAGGTTCATAAATAAAATTGCTCAAAAAATTGAAATCATTATGCAATAAGCGAGGCAAATTATGAAAGTTATATTCTTTCAAACAAATAATTTCAGTTTCTTAATAAAAATAAGATCCAATTTGTGGGGACTATTTCTTAAGTTGACAACAATGTATAACAAGCAAGGATTCCAGCGGTTGGCAACACCAATCACAAGTGTCAGCCTTGAATTTGAAGCCGGTTTAGTAACCGCAATTCCCATTGTCGGCACCACTGTCACTTACCTTTTGACCTAATTTTCTATCGATAATGTCTACTCACAGTAAATAGAAGAGCATTGTTTATGTTAGGAAAGTTTCCATTTTACTCTCTAGATGGCATTCAAATAAAAAAAATTGACATACCAGGAAGAGTTTCTCAATTATGGCTTCACAAAATATGTTGTCTGTTTGAAAGTAATGACCGTACTTTTTAAAGGAGTTAACTGAAAAAATACTTGGATAATTTGCACTCACATCTGTCTTCCAGCCGCGGAAATGTTTTCTAAATTGTGAAAGGTCTGTCAAAAGGCAAAGATTGGATAGTAAATTGAAAAGTACATACGATAAACTTTCACCATCAAGAGCTAGCTATAAAGTGGCCATGTTGATGGTTCGAAACAATAAACTAAAAACTATTGGTCACGAGCTGGTTAAAAAGGCAGTTGTGAAAATGACAGAGTTGATGTGTGGTCAGAAAGAAACTGTGCGACTAAATTCAGTTTCATTGCCTGAAAAAGATGCAAAGGAGATAATTTAAACTTTGCCCGAAAATGAGAGTGAACAAGTAATTTTTTCAATGTATTTTTTTAATTTTAGGAGCCCATCTGGCGACTGCCTACTTGGGCATAAGTCGCCGTACTCACAACAGCCTATTACTAGGCCAAATTAAAATATCTATGCAGAAGAAAGCGACAACAACAATAATAATAAAGAAAGTAAAAATGAAAAGGGCAGCAAGCACGCTCGGGCGTCGAAGGGAGGCCCCGGCCCAGGATCGTGCGACCTACAAAACAACAACAACAACAACAAAACAGTTAGATAAGGTGGAGGAGGCTACCCTCATCCAAAAAGTCCATAAGTCAGTGTGCAGGAACTCGTCCCGAGTACAAGGGACAAGCGGTACGACCCCGTTCATCCCAGTACCGGGACAGGTAACATGCGAGAAGATTACCCAGACTGGGACATTCGTTCGTCCCCATGGAAGGTCCTACCGTCTGGGCCTGGGTTGCCTCAGGGACTATGCACATCTCAGGGGATGGGGACTCCATGTGCCCCCCCCCCCCCACCATGATATCACAGGTCCCATCATCTTTGGTTGGGTAAGATAGTGGGACACGTAGGGTAACCCGCTCTAAGCTCAAAATTCGAGCTCGCAGGTATTTGGAAGGAAGAGGCCGACGGGCCCTGTCTTTTTTCCTGACCCTAAGGGGGTTGGCCCTATCGTACCGCTCCTACTGAGAACGGTCAATTATGGGCCGCCTGCCTTTCTTGGCAGTCCCCTTGGAAAGTAAAGGGGGGTACTGCCGCTGGAAAGAAGGTACTTCCAGTGAATGGGGTGAGGTGGAGTCCCCTATACCCGTAAGCAAAGGAGAGGAGTAAGCCTCCCCTCTGGTTAAAGAGTTTTGGAGGGTCTCCTGCGAGAGCACAGGGGGTGGGGGGGACCTCCATTTTTCAGTGGAGCTGCCCGAAGGCGGTTCCTTCGGTGAAGGGGAAAGGGGAAGAGTTTGATTTTTTTCGATTTTCCTCATCGGGCATCGGGACCCTATTCGTTATACGGGAAACATACGCTAATCACCCCCCGCAGTAGGTCGCTCTGCGAGAGGTGAACACCGGGCCGGCAGAACCAGCTGCCGCCATTTAGGAAAGGGCTGAAGCAGGTTGTTAAAAGCCCCCGCCAAACCGGAGCTCAAGGGTGAGCGGTCATTGTTCCCTTCCCCCCTAGCCCCAATCCTGGATGGATGGGTGAGGGGAAGCTGGTCGGCGTCTACCCTGTGAAATTAGAGGCCGACCAGAGAGAGTTTTGAGAGAGAGCAGTAGCAATTTTAGGGTGATGATGTCTATTAGTTACAAAAGTTCGGATGCAATTGAATAAGAAACATTGTTTTGTTCCTTATCGCGAGTTGATTTTTTTACGCACCTCTCTGGGGACTGCCTTCAAGTTCACAAGACGCCGTAATTAAAATTGCAGTCGAGTGCGAGGCGTCTCTAAAATTCCCAAACTAAACGTAACAAATAACGAGGTCAACAGAACTACGTTGTGTGCTCTCAATTATTTTGACTTATGACCTCCGAAACTTTCAAAAACTCATTGAAAAATAAAATGGTTACCATCAGACTGACCGATATAAGGACAGACATAGTAACATAGATTCGTGTGCACGCGACTAAAAAACAAAGTATAAAGAACAAAACAAGAAGCAAAAAAGAAAGAAGAAGGAAGCACGTTCCGGCATTAGGGAGGAGGAGACTCGCCTTTCCTAGGCGCAGGAACATGCGACCAACACCAAAGATAGTCAAATAAAATGGAGGAGGCCAGCCTCCTCCAAATGTTCGATAGGCCACAATCTGTGCGCACGAATCCGTCGCGAGTACAAGGGAGAAGCGGCAGCGAATCCGCTCGTCTCAGACTGGGACATTGAACAAGAATGTACCAAACAGTCCGGAGGACAACGCACTCCTCGCAATAAAGTGCGGGCTAGCGCTCCATTAAATGGCGGTGTGTCCCTGCGAGTGCCCCCAATTCGAAGACGACGGAGAGCGACCTGAAGCCGTCGCGGCATTGGGGAACATGTCCATGGGAAAAGTCACGGCGCAATAACACGGAACTTTAAGTTCCCATCGGCCGTCTCCCATCTTCTTTGCCAAGCAGTCCACAGAGCCTCCCTGATTCCTGCCATGTAGTCGGGTGAAGCAGAAAATAAGGCTGGCCTGATCGCCCAGTCCTCGCAAACTCTTTGGTGCCCCCATCGGCGGGTTGTTTCATGTAATTCCCACCTGTCCAGGAACACAGCGGAAGATAATCTCGACATCAACCCGACTCGCGGCAACCGTGGAATCACGGATACCGCGAATAAAGGGGTGTGGAGATTCAAATGCCCCGAGAACAATCAGGGCACTTTGTGAGTCACTATAAATCATAATCCGGTCTCCGAACCGGACACGGCGCATTATCTCCCGTACTGAGCGGTGTATTGCAACCAACTCGGCCGTTAAGACAGACGCAGCGCCCGGTAGAGCCCCTCTGAGTTCAAAGGGAAGGGATACAGCGTGAAAACCGACACCCTCCTGGGACTTGGAGCCATCCGTATATACTGACACAGATCTAGGGTGACACGAAGTATGCTCCAGAAAGGTCGAATGTAGTACTCCTGATACTTTGAAATGTTTAGGAGCAGAAGCTTGACGACAAATAGTCAAATGTGGTAGTATCCAAAGTGGCGTTCTGGGTAGAACTAGAGGCACAACCTGCCCGAGAGCTACACTGAGCTCTCGGAGTTTCCTAGCCCTAAACCTTAAGGACTTAGCTTATTATTGTTGTGTCTCAGCGGCATAGGCACCGTCAAGTTCGGTGGCGGTTGAGGTGAGAACTGTGGATCACTGAAGGAGGAACAACGCTCGCGCGTACAAGCATTGTATACAGCGCAGAGCGAGTGCCATATCCTCGACATCGACAAGTAGGCTTTCAAAGGGGGACCTGCAGAAGACACTGTTTACCAGGTGGAGACTAGTGTGGTGAATCGAGTTAACCTTCCGTAATACACGCTCTCGTGCTGATGCATAAAACTGATATCCGTTTTCAATTTTAGAACGAACAAAAGATCGGTAGAAAAGTACGGTTGTAGATCTATCAGTATCTGAAGTGCTGAACTTCACGGAACGAAGAATTTCCAAGAAACAGGTACAAGATTCACTATGGCTGAGAAAATGAGCCTGGAAGGTGAGGCGCCGATCGAAAACAAGACCATGGAAACGATGCGAATCGACCATTTCCAGATCAACCCAGCTTAAGAAAATGTCCGGGTCAGGGTAGAGCAGTGAATGGCGGTAGAAGTGCACCACTTTAATCCTGGCCAAGAAAAACAGAAGCCTGTGCACTTCGGCATAAAACGAGCTGCGGTTCAAAACATGTTGGAGTCGACGCTCCAGAGTTGGCATCTGGGCCGCACCAAAAGATATTGAAAGGTCGTCCAAGTAAAGCGTAGCGAGAACATCTTCACGTAGCACAGAAGTGATACAGTTAATTCTTTGAGTAAAGAATGTGACACTAAGGACACTTCCCTGAGGAACATCCTCTTTCTGTTCTATGAGTAGGAGAGGGCTCCGCCTACCCGTACTCGGAATCAACAATCTCACAGAAACTCAGAATAAAGATTGATGCGTTCCCTCGCCCCCATCGTGTGGAGATTCTCCATGATACCGTATCGCTATCCGATATTATTGGCCTTCTCCATATAAAAAAAAACCGTGGCGTTGTGCGGTCTTTGAAGGAAGGCCTCACAGACTGCATATTTCAGTCGGAGCAGAACGTCTGACGTGGAGTTGAACTTTCGGAAGCCGCACTATGAAGAAGACAGGTGGCCTCTGCTGTCCAGGTAAAAGGCTAATCTAACATGTACCAATTTTTCCATCAATTATTATAATTGGCAAAGTTCAGAAAATTTATAAAAACTTAACCATAGCTGCTTTATTTTAGATTTTGAACTTTAAGCTTAATAGCAAGTCACTTCCTGGTTGATGTTATATTTTTATTCACATTTTGGTTGCGCTCACTCATTGTCCAAGTTTTTCACCTGTCGATCTCCGACGTCTTTTGTTTTTGTCCGCTTCATATTACTTTGAAGGTCTCTAATATGACTGTGAGGATGCTGGATGTTCGAATGTCGATTGTTCCATTCAGTCGCAGACCCTCCACTTCCTCGTCGGTGCATACTCCCTCGAATATCCACTTTGATTTTCCGCTCTGTAGTCCCTCGATTAATTTTTCATAGTCGTCCTTTGGAGGTTTACACAAGTGGGAAGCAAAAACTTTAATAGCAATGTCTTCCCTGTCAACGAGATATCCTTTCTCAGGGAGTTCTTCCTTTTTTTCAGAGACAAAGGTACACTTTTAATAGGTGATTTTTGTCGTAGTCTTTTTATTGCTCACGGTGCTTTTACTATTAATGCGCTGTGGATTTCTATTTTACATGTTTGTCAGTAATGTCTTGCGGTGAAGATGAGAGTTCCGACCTTCTTCTTGAATTTGGGTTGGAGATTCAGTTCTTTCTGTCATCTTCTGTATTTTCTTCTTCTTCAGGTTCTTCATCGATTAAACTAATTCTCAGTATTTCTTCTGATGGTGGATTTGGGAGAAACCATAATTTCTTCTTAAAGCCATTTTTCTGCATAAGGTTATTGAACACCTCACTGATGGTTCCATGATTTGACAGATTTGCCACATGGGCAAAAATAATCATCGATATTACCTCCTTATTCTCCTTTGGCATTATTAGGTTGGGAGGATACATTAGTTGTTCCAAGGTGGTTGTTTTTGCTTCTGCTTCCACGTATGGATTTTTTCTTTGTTTCCTTTTCTTCTTTGATTTTTTCTTTCTTCATCCTTAGTGCTTCCTTACGAATGGGACATCTCATGGCGAAGGTGGTTTTGTGGTCTCCGCATTTCACTCACTTCGGCTTCTCACTCTTGCAATCTTTCTATCCATGTCCTGAATTTGAGCAGTTGGAACAAACCACAGCAGTTGCCTGGCACTTTCTTGTGGTGTAGCTCTCGCCGGTGTAATACCTAAAGCAGCATACGAGAGGAATAAATTATTCTGTTCTATTTGCTTAGCTGCTATCCGTAGGTAAAAACCTATTAACCTTCGGTTTTAGCTTTCTGGGCAATCTCAATGCTTGAAAATATAACCTTGACTATAGATTTTGCTTTAACAAATTTCCCTACCCATGCTATGTTTGCCCATTTCTGTTTTTTTTTCAGGTTCGGCCTTGATTCCCTCTCATGATTTGTCTGTGAGGGATGGAGGCAGCTATCCCGATTCTTTGAAGAGCTTTTATGGCATCTTCTGAGAATAATGCCTCCAATCGTATGGCAAATTGTTGTGAAGCCTGATGTGGTATCGATTGGGCGGATGAAAGCGATATTTTGGACACCGTATATAGTTTTCATAACTGCCGTCCTTCTTGGTTTTGTTCCCCCCTGGAGAGTGCGGAGGGAACACGATGAGTCTCATGGAGAATCATGATGCCCTCAGCCCCACCGAGATCATACTGCAAACTGTCTTTGTCTGGGTCTCTACGCCAGAGGTTATCTCAAGGCCGGACGCGCTGATCTTGGCCTGATCGCCTGCTGAAGTGGTAGCAAACCAATCTTTCTACGGAGCACGCGCAGAGGGAGAGGAACCCATAGTCCTCTTTGTTTTCTTTTTATGAGAGGAGGAGCGTGAGGGGAACCCGCTTCTCTCCACCCCCTGGAACGTGCGCAGAAGCAGGACGGACCAGCCTCAGCAAGATACTTCTCTAAGATGGATAAGTGCTTGGCTTGGCTGTCAAGGGGGCACCAGTCAAGGGACGAGATACCTCTTCCTCTTGTTAGTCTTCGGGTTCCCGAGACGCCTGATGAGAAGCTTGCACAGGGGCAGACTCAGATTCGGTGTTAGCACCGAGCCTGGATTCGCTCTAATAAAAGATCCTGCTATCTGGGGCTATGTCACCTCCGGCACCATGTTCAGCTACGGGGGTCCTTCATATGGCCATATATCCCAAGGGATCACATATCCCTATCGAGGGCTCTTCACTCTTGTCTTCGGCAGGCACGCAGGATCCTCCCCCTAAACTCAATATTCAGGATTACAGGACAGTAGGGGATACGCTCCAGCGCAGCCAACCGCTCTCCCTTTCGGTTTAAGGGGTTTGGCTTTATCATGCCGCTCCCACCTGGAGTGGTCGAGTTTAGGGCGCCAGCTCTCTCTCTTGTCACTCTCCTGTGAGGGGAAAGGCAGGAATACGGGTGGTACTAAGCTGGAGTCACCCAAAGGCGGCTCCAAAGAAGGGGTAAAGGGGACACCCCCTCGCCTCGCAAGAAAAGAGAGGGAAGATGCGCCGTCTCCGCTAGAAGAAGGTTGAACGGGGCCAAGAGAAAGCACAGAGAGAAAGCAGAGGCGGAGCTGCTTGAGGGTGGCATCAAAGCTGGCAAATAAAAAGACCCTATGCCACATATAAGGGGTGAGAGGGAATCCCCTCCACCTGTTGAAACTGTCTCTTGTTTTTCCTCGTTTTCCCTAATATCTAGGAAAGACGAGGACGCGCTGAGAGCGCGGCCTTGGGAAATTAAGATAAAGTCCCCTATGGATCAGAAAAGTGCAGACTTTGATCATTCACACAAACTCGCCTTACGGTTTCGAGCTAAGATAGACCTAGACAATCTGGCCCGTCATTCAGGGGAATTTGTCCTCGAGCTTTGACCATAAAGGATGGTGCCGACGTAGCCCACTTATATGTGTACTGAAAGAAGGTGAGCAGAGTCGACGACCCAGCACACCCTTTGCCTAATACTTGCCTCAGCCAACGGGCCCTCGGCCCTCGCAGTATGTAGGGACCTTACGGTCTGCACTGCAACTCGAATGATGACTCAGAGGAGGATGAAAGTGCGCCGAGGAGCTGAAACCTCTTTTGATAGAAGATCAAGTTTGGAAAGTAGTAAGTATTTATGCAATAAAGAGAAGTAGAGATACGCAAATTCAATAACGAGTGGAGTGGGTGATCACCTATTATTTTCATACCCTGACACTAGGTGATCCCAGGAAGCATATAGTTCACCAGGAAATCATGTCTAGCAGACCCAACTCTGTTCAAGTGAGAACAACTGCTCCTGATACAAAATGCGCGTAGACAAAAGATTTAGGGGATAGCCATGATAATAAATATTAATAATAAATAAATAATGATAAAGTACCGCTGAGAGGCAGCGAGGACGAAGCGCACCAACAATTTCCCGACGCCCATTCAGAGTGATCATGTCAACCCAGTGATTAGGCTTCCATAATTTGCATTCAGGGTGGGAAGATGTGCAGCTCCTCCAGGTAGCAAGTGTAACAGGCTACGCAAGGGTACCCCTTTGTGAGGTCTCGAGTTGAGAGCCCATGGCATTGGCGTATTCAACAAGGTTAATGAATACTTTAAATTAGCAAGTGTTAACTTAGAGTGGGAAAATTTCATTGCTCTGTTGGTGGAGCTCCAGCTATGCTATGTCATACCAGTTGCTTTTCGGATTAGGCCAGAGAGAATAATCACAAAATTGAAGTGACCCACTCTATAGTACATCGCTACGCAACTATTGCCACGGGAAATGTACTAAACATGCGGCTTTTTGTAAACTGTGTAAGGTTGGAAGGGCTGAATATTCATTGATTGATTGGTTGAATTTTGCCACCAGCTAAAACTTTTTATTTAGTTTGTGCATTTATTATGAGCGGTGAATTAGTGATGGATGGATGACGGATGGTCAAAGCTCTAAAATGGTTGAAGATTTACAATTATGATTCAGTAATTGTTAAAAAGAATATTTTAGAGAATATAAATTTAAAAAAAAACATGAGTATTTACAGATGTAGTGCAAAGCTCTGGATGATTCAGGGGATTGGATGAGTAATAATTTATGAATGGATGAATGAATGTGTGAAAGATGGTAGGGCCGAGTGAGTGAATGAGACTGAATAGATGAAATATGCCTGATGAAGTTGTTTTAAGATATTTACAAAATAATGCTTTGATGTATGAATGAGGTGGATGGGGATGAACGGGTGGAAGGTAATTAGTAGATGGATGAAGGATAAATTATATGGAATATATATTATAATTTATTTTAGACTATTCATTTTGATTTAAAATAGAATATATATTTGCAATAAAGTATTTTTGAATTATATATGTTCGAGGAGACCAGCCTCCTTCAAAAATATGATCGAATCCCGATCCACTCCACCAGCCTGGCCAAGCATGGAGAATAGAGAGTAGCAATATCTACCCCCGGTGCTTCACAAGATGGGCGTTGTGGAGATCTCCCAGGCTGGGTCACTCCGCCATCATATGGAACACCGTGAGGGGCACCAAACAATCATCCTAAAGAGGGGTGGAGCCCTCTTCATAAGGTGTCTATGAGTAAATTTGGTGTGGCCCACCCGGAGACGTGTAGCCACCACCTGCAGGTGGCGTGGCAGACCACTGCACTCCCATCTCTCCACGCTTTGGCGGATGGCAGGTCGGAGATCACATGCTGACTGTTGCCCGTCTTAATGTCTTAGCAAGGGCATACGCCGCCCCATTGCCAGGGATGCCCACGTGGGAAGGGACCCAGCAAAATTGCACGGTGCAACCTCAGTTCATCAGTAGATCGAGCCACTCTAAGAATGATAGAACCAGCAAGTGGTCGGGACTAAAACAATCTATCGCCTGAATGGCACTTAGAGTGTCTGAATAAATTATATAGGACACATCAGTCTTCAGGAAAATACGGCTGAGGGAAGTCAAGATTATAGTAAGTTCTGCAGTGAATATAGAGGCAGCTTTGGGAAGAGCGCCACCTTTCCTGGATGAGGGAAAGATAAGTCTAAAACCCACTCCCTCATCGGCCTCGGAGCCATCTGTGGAGACTGGTATAGATCCTTCATGCAACGACTGGTGGTCTTGAACCTAGAGGAGCTCAGCTGGTGGTGGTAATAATCCTTTTCTCCATGAAGGTCCCCTATAAAAGATGACCTCAGCTAGATCCAAGGGACCTAGTCTGGACTGCTCCTGTGGACTTATTTGCACAGTCAGGTCATTATGAGCGTCAAGCAGCACCCAGACTCGTGCACCAGGATGTGTTGACAGTGATTTTAGAAGTTTCATTGTCTTAAGGCAATCAACCTTCAGAGAACAGAGGTGAGGAGACCAGGTTAGTGTAGTGTCAAAGACCAACCCCTCAAACCAAGCCTCACCCCTATACAGGATCAGCTTCCATAAAGATACAGATCGGGGTCGGGATGTATGTCATGACTCCTGTAGAAATGTACTGCAATGGTCTTTTTCTGCAAGAAGCTGAAACCCCTAAGGTTAGCCCACTCACAGACTTTCTCTATGGCAAGCTGGACCCGTCTTTCGGTCGCTGACATCCGTGAGGCTCCAAATGATATTGACAGTTCGTCCACATATAAGGTGCTGATCACTCAATTTGGGACCACATCCACTATGTCAGTGATTGCAACATCAAAAAGGGTTACTCTGGGGACACTGCCTTGCTGGAATCCACCTTTGAGTCGATGGGAGGAGGAGAAGCCTCATCCAGCCCGAACCCGGACAATCCTATTGGTCATCAAATCCTCCTTTAACCAGTTCTCTGAAGTGTTAGGAGAATGCTGGGTCTCCAGGCACTGTCATAAGCTTTCTCCAGGTAAAACAAAACAGACTGTAATGTGATGCTGCTGCGATCTAAACGCCCTGCAGATTGACGACTCCAGTGTCAAGAAAGAGGCTGACGTAGAAGGAAGCTTGCGGAACCCAAACTGGCAGTTTACGAAGACCTATTCGCGTTTCAGGATCCACATCAGTAGGATATTTAACAAATTTTCAAGCAGCTTGCACATGCACGGTGTGAGTGAGATTGGAAGGAAGTTGGTAGGCTGCGTGTGATCATTTCTCGGCTTCCATTACTCTATGAGTCGTCGTATAGACGAAGGGGAAGTAGTGTCGCACTGGGCTACTGAAGCGAAAAGGGTGCCAAAGGCCTCTGCCACATCAACAGGTGCAGCCACGGTGTTTTTATTCAGAGACAGAATAGGACAAGGAGGAACGTTATCCCCTTCATTTTACGGACTCGTTGCCATATATGTGACATTGGTGTGGACGGCGTGATGGAGCTCGCCTAGGATTGCCAAGAGGAGCATCGAGCTGACTTCATCGTCCAGCAATAATGAGCTCTAGCTCCGTGGAAGGCAATCATACGGGCTTGCAAGTTAGGCTGATATCTGTAGCTCCTCTCAGCCAGCCTAGAGGCTCTTCTGGCATCTGCTTAGTCCTGGTTCCACCAGGAAACCGGACGTCGTGGGAAATTCTCGAGATGTGCGGGGGGATGCTTACTGATGCGGCAAAGTTGAGGAGGGATGTGATGTATTCCACGGCGGCATCGAAAGTGCCAAAGTCTTCTGCACAGCTGTCAAAGTTTCAGGATTCCACAAACTTTAGCCAATCTGCACGAGGAAGAAACCACTTTGGTAAACAAATAGTTGGAGTGGATACCACGGTCTTTAGAAATATAGGATAGTAGTCACTGGCACGTAAATCTTCGTCCAACATCCAAGTGAAATCCATTGCTATACCTGAGCTGAAAAGCGAGAGGTCTATGGCAATGGATGTGCCCGTTTGAGTATGGAAATAGGTGAGCTCATCAGTGTTGAGGACAAATAAGTAATGGCCATCAATAAAGGTAAGGAAGGAATCACTCCTATTGCAGATTGAATCCTTTCTACAACAAATGACAGCAATTGAAGGCTCCAGCAGTAACAATGCAGGAGGGAGCTGCCACATAAGGTTTGCTAGGTGATGGGGTACAATGTCGTCATTTTGGTGGTAGATAAATAGAGCAGACTGCGTAGTCTGAGACTAAGTGAACGCGTCCTTCCACAGCCTGCAGGGGGAGATTGGAATTTTATTTCTTGGAAGGGGACATCACGACAGTGGTATAAACAACCGCCACCGCGATATCCTCCACCACCGGGAGTAAAGGTTTGCATCTCCTCATATCCCGTGGGGCAGGGACAATTTCCCTGTCTCATCATGGCCCCTTGAAGTCAGATTGACAACTGCTAGGGAAGAGTCTGCCACCAGGGTGGCAAGTTCTTCTCAGTTTTCTCTTAGACCACGAATGTTCCACTACAGGATCGTGGCCATATTTATTTCGATCAAGGTTTAATTACAACTAGGCCTGTCTTTTTGGCCGATGTTCCTGTAGTAGAACTTAACTTTTTTTAACCTCCCCGTGAGGTGACGGGGAGGGGGGATTTTTTTTATCTTTTCTTCTCAACCGTTCTTTATAGGAGCATGATTTTTTTTGCGCAGCCCCAGTGGTCCCCTTTGTGGGAGGATCCACTGATGGCTACATGTCACCTGTCTGTGTCCTTATGGAATCGTAGGGGACTCTACTTCACTAGGGCACGACAAAACGTCATCCTCTTCATGGGGTGCGGAGCGGAGCTTCAGGTTGGAGCTGATGGCAGTGTTTATTTCCTGCTTCTCCATGACGCAGTTACTTGACATTTCGTTGGTGTCTTGGTCTTTGTCCGCTGCTGGGGGTTCTGGAGTTGTGGAGGCAGCACATACTGCCTCCGGCTCCTGAACCTCCACTGCCAATATGATTTTAGCCGGTCATGGCGCCTCCACCGAGTCCAAGAACTCTGAGGAGGAGTGACGTCTCTTCTGGTGTGAGAATTTGTAGACAGATCCCTTTTTGGCTTGTGCTCCAAAGCCTGGACTGAGTCGTCCACCGGCGGCGACTCAGTTCAGTTGGCATGTGTCGACTCGGCCTTGTTTTCTACGGCACCAAATCTGTTCCTATCTGCCACTGCAACAGATGCACTTTCTGGAGTCGGGACTGTGGCATACTGTTTTGGGAGAGCAGCTTTTGTTTATTTGGCAGGGAGGCTAGCCTCGGTGGAGTAGAAGGTCTTAAATCCTCCCTCCTTCCTCCGCCTAAAACTTCAGCTCTCTACTAGCGCTCCCCAGCCTGATTTTTTGTTAGTTGGCCAGATGTAGGATGTCCTGCTCCAATCTATAAGTTTTGCATTGCCGGGAGTTCACAGGATGATCTTCCCTGCAATAGAAGCAGTAGGTCTCCTTAGAATACATTCCACCGTGGCATGGTTATTTAGGGCAGAACAGTTGCGGCATTGTGGTGCATCTTTACAGTGCTTCCTCCCATGCCCATAGTTGAAAAGGTCATAGCTGTATATGCACCCCTTACTAAAGTTAAAGGTTTTGTGAGGTTTAATGGTTTCAAATATGCCATCGGATGGGCATGGGAGGTCGGAGATAATTTTTGCATCTTTGGCGTGTATGAGCACTTCCTTTCCCTACTTTTTTAGATGGCCTTCAGGGAAAAGTAATATTGCTCTCTCTCTCTCTCTCTCTCTCTCTCTCTCTCTCTCTCTCTCTATCTATCTATCTATCTATCTCTCTCTCTCTCCAGTCCAGATACTGGGCGGCTCGGTTGAAATTATTGCCCTTACCCTCTTTGTATTAGGTAACGAACCGGCATGTAGTGTGTACTTTTCGTGGCCTTGTTTCCTTCTCTGTCAGATGCTCTTCAAATATAATTGGAGAGTAGTCCTGCTCTGATTCTTCCAGATTACTTGATTTTACCAGTCTGACAGAAAAGTTCTTATCACATATGGATCAGGAAGCTGCATGTTCAAGGGCTATCTTAGCGTCCTCCTTTGTCCGAAAGACCACATATGTAACATCTGTTGGTGGTATCATTATTCTCGTAGATAATTATGATTCTCATTACGATACCAAACTTCTTCATGATAGTGTGTACTGCATTGTATGCGAGGCTTTGTAGAATATCAGTCATCATAAATGTGTCTCCTTTTGTGATGATGAAGAGGACCCAGCAGGTGTCCTGCTACCAACTTTCCCATTCTGGATTTCTGAAGCAGTGGAAGGTGCTCCAATTTGCTTCGCTTCAGCAGCACAACAGCCAGTAGATGATGGCTCAGGGGCCTGGCCCCAGAAGCCAAGAGCCATCGCTTACAGGGTCTTCGCACGGACTGAGCACTACCCGATGAGGACGGGATGCCTCGTCTCCAGGGAGACTACTCGTTTTAAAAAGCAGGCCACGTAATGCGAAGGTTTGTCAGCGCCGGAGCTGATCCCACCCCCACACACATCCTCAGCCCGCACACCCAAACATCCAGCACAGGACGACTCTAGAGAATGATCTTTCTGGCGCGGGGCGCTGTTCACCCGTACTAGAAGCATACGATGGAGCCATTTGGGCTGGTCCCTAGCGGTCGACCCGTATAATATGGGTAACTCTCTCCCCCAAGATGGGTGGAGTAGGGGACCCAGCTCCCCCTAGCATGGCTCATAAGTTTCGTGCCGACCTGTCCAGTATGGCTAGCCCTCTCCCACAATGTTGAATGGAGTAGGAAGCTTGGTCTCCCCCCTAGTATGGCTAGTCAGATCATGGGGACACGCAATCCCCCCACCACATAAAGGCGGCTCCCGTTAGGGGGGAGCTGAATATTCAGGCCCACCTTATCACACAGCAGTGAGGTGGCAATGCTTTGAATCGAGTTTGGGTACACAAAAGTGAAGTTGAAATTTTTATCGTTGATCCAAAGTACGTCTTTGCAGATAAGTTAAAAAAAAACCCCTCTTGGGTTTCCCAGTTCGCATATTTAGCTGGTATCTTGGGATTTGGAAATATATTGAAGAAAAAATTGCAAGGGAAAAACAATGTTATTATAGCCAGAGAACTGATTTCAGCGTTTGGATCCAAGCTTCTGCATTGGAAGCAGAAAGTATAACAAAACAAAATATCTGTCTTTCAAAGTTAGCTGTTTCTTTACCAAGGTATTTCTTCTGGTGACTTCAACGATGCATTTATAAGATATCTTACCAACCAAGTAAGCAGTTCTTCGACTACTTTCCAGATCTCAATTCACATATGACAGTCGGGTTATGAATCCCACAAAATGTAAAATATTGATGTGCAAGAAGACCCTGAATGATTGACAGACCGTAATGGAATTTAACCGGTCCGCACCGGTTCGTAAGAACCTGTTCTTGGAATTGTAATAAATAGAGAACCGGTTGGTAACTTAAATGAGTGGTTCCCAATCTTTTTTGAAGTTGGGAAAATAACTAAAATTAATAATTTCACTTGCTAGACTATAGCATGTAACAACCCAAAGATCAACCTTTGCACCTATATCGGACCAGCCAGAATGGTTTGCTGCTAGAGACTAATAGTGACAGAACCTGTTGTTAGTAAGAGCTGTAGTGAGAGAACCTGTCCTTAAAATTTTTGAATCCCACCAGTGCTAGCAGAGGGACTGCTTGAACTTCGCTCCAACAATGAAGTACAAATTGAATTTTAGATCAACGCAGGCCTATCCGTTTTGGGAATGTCATGAGCTTGCGAGGCTTTCAAAATTATATGTGGAGTTGCAATAGAAAAGGTGCTCCCATTTACAACTATGTATCTTTCCGAACAAGTATTTTTCGGTTAAATTTGGGATTATGCCCGCCCATGAATTTTGTGGGCACTTTGTTATAAATATCTTATATTTAAAAAAATATATATATAGCATTTTCACACCTTAATGTGGGAAAATTTCTAATTATAATATGACAAAAAAATAGATTAGCCGTAATCTTGGGAGGCTTATATGTCAGATGTCAGGCAACGCTGTGTAAAAACCACAACCCTAACGACATTTGGATGCACTCCTCCCCCCCCCCCAAAAAAAACAAAGCCCTTTTTTGGAATTTGCCTAAGAAAAAACATTGTCTACATTAAAAGACAACAATCGTTTATATATATATATATATATATATATATATATATATATATATATATATATATATATATATATATATATATCTATATCGTGGTATAGCCGACTCTATAATATAATATCTATTATTAGTATGAAGGGGGAGAACACAGGCTATTATTAGAGCGAACCGTCCAATGACTAAACGCTACGTTGATGCGCGGATTAGCAAGGTCAGGTTAAGGTGCGGGGTCAATACGCTTAACTAATCAGGTCGAGCTGGAGGTTGGCGAGATTTGAATAACGAGGCCGAGACTGACGTTCAGGTTAATTAGAGATAAACATAAGAAAATATAAATTTTATTTACAAATTAAAAATGATATAAAGGAAAATTAAAGGTTGGATAATGATATATTGTTAACGATTTGAAAGTCTAATTTCTATTAATTAGTTTCGAGCTACCTGCTCAGATCCAAATGGGCTCACGAGATTAGAGGAAGAAAAGGGGGGCTTAGGTATCGGAGAGCGACAACGACTTCAAGGAGGCTTGATGGGAAGTAGGGGCTCAGCCAAACGACCTTGTTGGCGTCTTCAAAAGATGGATCTTCGTCAGGAGAAGAGTGGGAAGGAAGGGTATGGTCGACACCTTGCTTCCGGAGGGCCTGTGAAGGTGTAAGTTCTAACTTTAGCTGGGGCTCGAGGGAGGGGGGGAGCTGGAATCCTTGGTGATTCTCGGGAGAGGTATGGCTACCTCATGGTAACTTTGACTGGGCTGGGTGTTTCGAGGACTCGAAGGAGTAATCCGGCGCAGCTGCTTCAGAAGACCGCGGGGTAGAGGCTTCCGTTTGACAGTGGATGCCTTACCGGGAAGAGTGTGTCCAGCCTTCGGTTGGTACTCACAAAAATACCCACTTGGGACGAGGGATGTCTTCTTGCGAGCGAGCCTTGTGCTTTACTACTGTTCCAAGTCGGCTAAAGGGTTTGAATATGGAGAGAATTTACGACCGTGTAGGGGATTGTGATAGAACAGTCTGAGGCCGCTTAAATTCTGCCGCTATCACATGGTTAGAAACATTGCTACCCACGTGCATCTGCGAGAGGAAGCAGGGTGCGTTATCGCCACCTGAGTCAATATTTAACCAAGGAGGTCATTCCCCCCCGTTTCGCCTCCATTCGTCGATCTCGCCAGATTGAGTTAGGCTTATGGGCAGATAAGGTATTTTCCAAGGCGCGACCGGGGCATTTCCCCGAGCCTCCCACTCAATTGTCCCCTACGCCAAGGAGACGGGTCCGGGTACTTATACAATAGCATTTCCCAATAAGAGCAGATCCAGATTATCTTCGAGAGACATCACGCCAATCCGGTCTCACCTTGTGCACCCCTGGGAGCTCTCTACATCGAGAACAACCTTATTGTCCAGAAGAGGACAATATCCCTTGAGTGCCAAGGTTCGTGCCTTCGAGACGCCAAGTCCACAAGGCCCCCCTGTTGTTCAGAAAGAGAACAACGTTAGAACAGCCATTGTTCTTTGAGCCCGTTGACAAGAGACGGTTCTCACCCCCTCACTCTGTTGTTCAGAAGAGAACAACGTTAGAACAGCTATTGTTCTTCAAGCCCTTTCGTCAAGAAACGGATCTCATTCCCAAGACATCACGTCAGGATAATTTAATTCCCCCCTTTTTAACGTTCTTCAAGAGAACGATTGGTTTCAACGATAACCTCCATTGTTCATCTAGAACATCCCCGATTTGCTGTCACAAAGATCGCTCGTATCTCCGAGTCCGACTTCGCTCTCACTCTTCGAAGGCAGTCCTTCCCTTCGCTAAGGCCACCCCCGAAGAACCCTTCTGCTGGAACTCGCCAGTGGACCGAAGATTCCTTCGCATCGCCTTCCTCTGCACAACAACTTTGTAATTACGTAAGCTGAGCATTACCTTTAATTATCTAACCTTTTCTCAACGCTACCCTGTGCCTTAAATGGCTTAGCGAACCATCGCCCCCTTTAATTTTTACTTGTTTACCTTTTTAAATCTCTCCAAATCTTAATCCTCGGATTAGTCAGATATTCCCACAACCCTTTCCATTCTCCGTTTATGTAAACATTTTCTTTTTTTTGTGTTGTTGATAGTTTAATTAATAAAACTGTATTTTATTAATGATAGCCATACTATTATCCTTGAGCTCAGTTCCACTTCTTAAGCACATTGAAGATAAATAACCTCGGTCAATCAGATTACCACGCACTCGAAATATTAGGATAATTCCCTCAACGAATAGTTATATATGGTATATCGTCGAGAGTCTATTCTACGACAGGGATGTTCTCCACACTCTACTTGGATCGTATGATCGGCGGGGGGACCCATCTGGGCTTGCTTCGCCTTGTGACTCCGGCCCTCACCCTGCAGAGAAGCTAAAACGAGTAACTAATTGCAATGGCAGCCAGACATTAACTCTTCTGGCATTCTCACATCAGGCTTGGTAGAGTGAGAGTGTGTTCCACAGTTGGTCCTGACCCCCAATCGCTAACTCAACCTTTTTAGTGATTTTGTAGGATTGTGGTGAAGGTTGTTTTTTCCTTTGTTGGTTGCATTTTTAATGTTCAGTCAATTGGAGGAGAGTCCAGTTTATTATGATTTCCTTTGGGGCTGTCAGTAGTGGTCTATTGTTGCAGTGTTGCCTGTCAATGATATCACCCGGCTGCTTATTTTAGGTTGTGAACTGATTGATGGCTGTCAAGTTGATTTTGCCCTTCATTGTTTTTGGTTTTGCTGTCTTTCATATTCTGTTCATTTTGCTAAGAAGATTCTGTGAAAAGAGGTGAGTGAAAAAAAAATCATTTATTTTTATTTAACTACAAGCTATCTATGCTTTAAAATGAGTGCGAAGATTTCAGCAGATATGATCAAACCATTCAATGGTGAAGGTGATGTTGTAGCGTGGTTGAAAAAAGTAAGACTAGTTGCAAAGTTGCAAAAAATATCTGATGTGGCTAGTTTTCTTCCACTGTACTTGAAAGCTAATGCATTTGCATAGTATTTGGAGATGGCTGAATATGAACTGAAGAATGTCGATTAAATTGAAAAAAGGCTTCTTTCTGCCTATATAGATGAAATGTTTGTGGTATATGGTAAATTGGTTCACAAACGGTGGTGTGGATAACAAATAGATACCTATACTAATGATATTTGGAAGCTAGCAGTGCTGGCTGGTTTTAAGTCAGCTGCGCTGGAGTATATTATTAAACTGACCTTTGTTAATGGACTGCTGGAACCTGTAGCCATTGAGCTACAACAAGTCAATGGTATTGCCGATATGTCTATGACTGAGATAATAGATAGATCTAGAATTGTAACTTCTAATACAAGTAGCACTAAAAACTTTGCCTCTGTTGTAAGGACCTTTCGTAATTCTGGTGTATCAAGCATGCCTGGTGATCAAGAATTTTCAGTTGAAAATAGTAAATTGGAAGGCAAATCAAATAACAAAGGGTTCAAAGGTAAATATGTTTCATTTGCGAGGGACCGCATATGGCTCGCTCTTGTACAGGTAAAAATATGGTAATTTGTTTCAGGTGCAGGAAACCCAGACATATTTCAACTTAATGCACTAGGCAGGGAAACGAGTAGAGGGTGACTTGCACCGGCAGTTGCCCTCCACATAGTGTAAAGGCGATGTCATCACATATGCCTTTAATTGATGTCAAGATTGGAGGCTGCACTGTCAAAACATTGGTGGATATGGGTTGCACAAGAACTGTTATTTGTAATAGGTTAGTTAATCATTGTTTCAGAGAAGAAAGTTTGTTTGCTTTTGATGAGCATGAAGTGAAGTGTAGGGGGTGTTGTGTCATTCAGGTGATAGTAAGTAATGGAGTTTATATAATATTAGGAATGGACATAATAAATCAAATGGGTGGTGTCCATGAATAGATTAGGTGACATTTGGCACACTGCATTGTGTTGCAAGGGTTGAAACTGTACAATCAGAATTAAAAAATTCAGAAGAGACCATCCTGGATAAGAATTTTAAAGCACATTTTGATGGCACCCATTGGAGGGTTGAGAGTTTTTTCATAAAAAAATGAAGAGCCTGTATTAAAAAATAAAACTTTTGTTACTCAGAGATTTACAAGGCAGAAAAGAGGAAGAGTTTGAAAAAGAAATAGACTGTTGGATTGCAGACGACATCTTAGTCCCATGGAGAGAAGAGGTGGAAAGAGGCATATTGCCCCTCATGGCAGTAGAACAGCCAACAGAGAACAAGATAAGACCCGTTATAGACTATAGAGGGTTAAATAAATACATTATGCACCATACGGGCGATGATGTCAGTGATGTGTGTAATGAAAGACAGAGAATGGCGACAGGTAGATGGAGAGTTTGCTCTTATAGATTTCAGGGCAGCATATTTTCAAATTGAGGTGGAGGAATAATTATCGAAATATCAGCTTGTGAAGTACAAGGGCGCAGTTTATTGTCTCACAAGACTTGGTTTTGGATTAAATTGTGCCCCACGAGTTATGTCCAAAATTTTGAAATGTGTTATCAAAATCTGAGATATTGAAAAGAGCTACCAGTTCCTATATTAATGATACACTGGTAAAGGTGTCAGATTTATCTACATTTGAGCACCAGGAGCATTTAAATAACTTTGGTATATTAGCAAACCACCCAAAAAGTTAGATGGTGCAACAGTCCTTGGATTGGGGGTAAATCTGGCTACACATGGGAACATGAACTTCCCCCGTGGAAATGAAGTACCAAATGTTCATGAAAACTGTACCAGAAGAGAATTGTTTTCCATATGCAGAAAATTAGTGGGTCAGCATCCAGTTTATAACTGGTTGAGAGTTGCTTGTAGTTTCATTAAAAGAAGTGCAGACGGTGTTAGTTGGGAGGAAAAAAATATTGGTGATAGAGCTCTAAATATGATTAAAGAGGTAATAGATAAGGTGAAGATGAAGGATCCAGTGAAAGGACAGTGGAATGTTCCAAAAGATGGAAAGCCGATGGTATGGTGCGATGCAAGCAGTATTGCAATTGGTGCATTACTTGAGGTAAACAGAGTTTGTGTTGAGGATGCTAAGGGGTTTAGGAAAAAGGATGATTATGAACATACTAATGTAGCAGAGCTGGATGCATTTTTGAAGAGTATAAACCTTGCTCTGAATGTTACATTTGCTACTGATTCAGAAACTGTCTACAATTGGCTGACTTGTATTATGAGTGAGGAAAATAAAATAAGGACTAAGGGGGCAGCATAGCTTCTTATAACAGGCAGACTAGGAACACTGAAAGCAATTGTGGAGGAATTTGGAGTGAAGTTAACTGTTGAGCTGGTATCCACGTCAAATAATAAAGCAGATATTTTAACCAGAGTGGCAATTAAATACTGATTACACAAATAGTGATATTTATCATCCCTGTGCTACTGGTCCTTGCATTAAAAAGCTCATGATATGCATCATTTTGGCATTGGACGATCATTCTACCTAGCTAAGAAAATTGATCCAAATGTCAAAGGAGAGGATGTACATAGGGTGGTGAGATCATGTAGAAGATGTCAAATGATTGATACAGCACCAGCAACTCACAAAGGAGGTGAAGTTTGTATAAGTGAAAATTGGAAAAGGTTAGCTATTGATGTAACTCATTTGAGGCACAATTCTTATTATCTATGGTTGATTGTGGTCCAGGACGGTTTCTGTTGTGGTGGAAACTAAAATTAGAAACTGATGAGCATATTGCAACTATTTTGAATGAAGTCTTTTTAGAAAGGACCGGTTGAAGAAATACTAATAGATAATGCTACCGCATTTAAATAAAAGGAATTTGAACAATTCTGTGGAAAGTGGATTATAATGAGATTTTAACGAGCAGCTTATAGGCCAGAGGCAAATGGTATAGTGGAGAACAATCATCGCACTATAAAATCCATTGCAAAGAAGGGGGATATTACACCTTAGGAGCCGGTCTTTTGGTACAATATGGCGCCACGAACGGGACAGGATAAAAGTACTGTTCCCCATAAATCAGTCTACAGGTATGAGAGTTGCACGGAACTGCAACTCTCCTGAGTTTGTGATTGGGAAGGAGGTTTGGGTAAAACCTCTAATGGCGCGATGTACTTCACTTTGAAGGAGAGGTGCAGTGACTGATATTATCTATAACAAAATTTCTGTAGATGGGGTGCCAAGACATATTCTTGATGTGACACCTTTATTGACGAAGTTCAGGTAGTTGATATGGATGAAGGGAGTGTTGCTGGATGGCAGAATCATGTTGATACCCCGAAGTACCCCTCAAGAGTAAGGCAGCCTCCAGTGTAGTCAAGGGATTACATTTTTGACTAGGTCGTAGTTGTATGATTATCATGTTTCTCTGTTCTTTATAGTTTAGTCGTTTCCTTTCATTATAATGGGTAATGTGAGAAGTTGTTGATATTTATATCATGGAGAAATGTAATGGCAGCCAGAGATCAACTGTTCTGGCATTGTCACATCATTGTTTTTGGTTTAGCTGTCTTTCATATTCTGTGCATTTTGCTGAGAAGGTCCTGCGAGAAGAGGTGAATAAAAAGGATTCATTTATTTATATTTAACTACACTAATAGTTGTGCCTATCAATAGTCTCGCCTTAGGTAGTCCGTTTGGAGCACCTCGACTCCCCCTCCCCCAAGAAAAAAAATCAGAAGGGTAAGTTCATGTGGTTCTACTTCTTGATGCTTATTCCTTGTATGCATTAACTCAATCCGAAGGCCCACCAATAACTGGATTTAGTTTTGTAGAAATATGTCAATATAAGTCGTCTGCTGGTACTACAGCAAGCCATCGCGTTGAACTGTCACAAAGGTCAGCTAGAAGAAAGTTTCAGGCGGAGGCATCCTAAAATCGTTTCTGCGGCGCCATCTTAATTTTTGCTCAGAAAGATGATTGGTTATGGCTTGGTGTGTGTGTGTGTGTGTGTGTTGCGGGGGGTAGAGTAAAGAGAAGAGAGAGAAAAAAAAACGAAGCAGCGTATCTAAGGGAAAATAAAAAAGTTTAAATGAGCGATTATTAAGCTACAATGGACTAGCAGGTTATACGAGTCACGTATCTGAAACAAGGAAAAAAAATATACTCGTATATGAATTTTAGAAGAAATATTATCAAAAAGTATATAAATTTCTGGTTTATAATTTAAGCGAGAAAGGAGAATATAACTAAAAAAATATTATCACAAAATTGTTTATATTGCAAATGAAAGATTTGAGGAATGAAAGAGAAATATATTTCTAGATAATAATTTCTCGAGAAAGAGAACAATCTAAATAAAAATACTATCGCAAAAAAATATGGTAATATTTTCATTAGCGACTCGAGTGGTTTTGTTGTTGTGTTTCGTTCCAAATTTAACGATGTCGTGTTTCACCTTTCGTTCATCCGCGTATGAATATGAGTTCAAATTTGAAGGCGCCATTTTTGCTGGAATGAACACCGTGGGAAATAATTTAGAAAAAACTAAAAATTAAAAAATCCTGGAAGAGGAAAAAGAATTAAAAAAATGTAAGGTCTGCTCTAAGTTATATTTATAGATTATTCGTATATGCGTTTGGTTACTGGAGAAGCCATTATCGAGCCGTGTTATGGGTTGCCATTATTACTCTTCCTCCCCCCGCTTACTACGCTGGGATTCACTCGCGGATCAGGAACATGTAGTACAACGAAAAGATTTTGGACCAAAGGATGAACCATTAAAGGATAACAACCCCCAATCCCCCGCCGCCCAATTCGTTAATGTAAAAAAAATAGCAAAAATATTCTAAGTGTTTATATTGCGAATGAAATATAATAGGATTGGAAAATAAAAAAAGTGAACAATAATATTGTAGATTTGATAGAAATTCACGCGCGTGAAACCGTATGAGAGAGTAATTTATTCAAATTTACTTGATTTTCAAACACATGGGCGTATTTTTTTTCGTACTTATTCCTACAAAATTTTAATCACACTTATATTTGTTCACTTTCACTATACTCCTAATAAAATTAAGCTTATTTAGAACGTATCAACTATACCAGGTATATTTGATTACATAAGATTCATGTGTTTTTAATAACGCACTTAATCAAGGCAAACCATATCGAATTTAACATTAATTGAACACGCTTAAGTAATTAAAATATACCCAGCCACAAAATAGAATATATTTGGTAAACTAAAGCGTACGCAAACTAGATATATCGCGAGTCTTTAGAGAGAGCTTCCACAACACGCCCCCTCTGCAAAGCGTCTACCGTCAATTTTAGCAAACAGGGAAGGAATAAGTATTTAAAAATCAAAAGAAATGGGGCACGGATGACTAAAAATTTGAGTAATGAAAATATTAAAGAGGGAAGTCAAATACAGATGGCCATTCTTATAAATGGTTCCAGGTTATGCCAACATAGAATCACATGTTTAATGGAAATATAGGAACTATGGATTAGATAGTATAAGTCACATGCGGAATACATCTCTTTCACAGAGAATACATATGAAAAAATACTATGTTTAATAAAATATACAATACATGAATGATCTCCTAACTCCCTTCAAGACAAAAGGAGTGCACATAATAAGTACATATAATCTGAAAGCCTGGCAACAACTAGAGGATCAAGCGTTTTCACTGTAGCATTTAGCACGATAAGTACCCCATAAGTCTGAAATAGTTCTGCCGACTAGAATTTTTTTTTTCATATTTTAAAAATATAATTTGTTTATCTACAACCTGATTTAAACATTTTTATGCGATTATGTGGCCTAGAAATCACTACAAGGACTTATTTAAAGAAAGGAAAATAATATACGAAAGGAGGTGATAACAATAAAAAATAGACTTGGGTAGAATTTAGTATTTGCAATAAACAAGGGTAAAATACTAAAGCATATAGTGTTAAATTTTGACAGACAGGGAAATATAACTAAACATATATTGAATGATTGCTCTAATTATATGTTTGTTACTAGGAATACGCGTGTAAATGTGTAGCATACGAGAAGTGCAGGCAAGCAGCTTGAAAACTTTGCTTGAATAAGTCTTTTCTGAGACTCAGGATGAGCGTGTGGATTCGCCGCTGGCCACATTGGTCCAGCGAGGCGGGAAGCTGTTCGCAACTAGCCTAAGATATTATTTTTTCTTTGCCCCTTTTTCTACTCCCCTCTATCTACAATGGTATCCAGACCCGGAAGAGGGAGCGTTAGCCCTTAGATAACATTTCCAAACGGGCTCTCTTCATTTCTTTAAAATACGCTCCGCTTCTAAGAGGGAAGTTGTTTAGCGTGCGAGAAGTGCAGACGAGCGGCTTAAATGCTTCGTTTAAATGAGTCTTTTTTGAGACTCAGGATGGCCGAGTAGATTCGCCACTGGCTAACAGTCGTCCAGTGACGCGGGAGGCTGTTCGCAACTCGCCTAAGATACTTTTATTCTTTTTTTTTCTTTGCCCCTTTTCCTACTTTCCTCTATCTACACATATCCGACTTATGGGAATGCAAAGGTAGGAAGTAAATTTTAAAGACAAATTCATATAAATACTCTTTGGCGCCTTCATCGGCACGCTAATTTCCCGAAATTCACACATCTTCAGGAACCTAGGAGAAGATAATCTCGACATTCATCCGGCTCGTGGCAATCATAGCGTCACAGATATCGGGAACCAGGGAGTGTGGAGATTCCAATGCCCTGAAAGCTTTATGAGTCGCTATAAAGCTCAATCCAGTCTTCGAACTTAGCAACATGCTTTATCTCTCAAACCGAGCGGTATAGTGCAACCAACTCGGCCTTAAGCACAGACGAGGTGCCGGGTAGAGCCCAGCTGACTTCAAACAGATGAGATACGGCGTGGAAACCGACCCCCTCATGGTACTTGGAGCCATCCGTATACACTGGTACGGATATAGCGTGACACGAGATGTACTCCATCAGGGCCGGTCACAATACTTCGAGCGCTGTGGAAGATTTGGGAGCAGAGGCGTGGTGTCAAATAGTCAAAGGTGGTACCATCCAGGGTGGCGTCCTTGGGAGAACCAGAGGAGCCACCGGACTGAGAGCTACACCGAACTCTCGACAGAATTTCCTATCCCTAAACCCAATGGGCTTAAGGTATGACGCGTCTCTCGGTGACATAAGCACCGTCGATATCGGCTGTGGAGGCAGTGAGAACCGCTGCTGACTGAGGGAGGCGCCGGGCTCACGCGTGCAGGTGCATAATGAGACTGTGCAGAGCAAGTAGCATATCCCTAAACATCGACAAGTAGGATCTCAATAGGGCGAAAAACGGAAGGCACCTGTAACCAGCCAGAGACCGGGGTGGTAGGTTAGGGGCACCTTCCGGAATACATTCTTGGCTGCGGATGCATAAAACTCGCATCAATAGTCAAGCTTCGAACAAACAAAGGATCGATAAAAAAGTAAGACAGTAGCCATATCAGTACCCCAGGTGACGAAAAATATCCATGACGTGGATAGAAGAGCCCTCAAGGCTGCGAATATGAGCCTCCCAGGTGAGGTGTTGGTCGAAAACAAGACCAAGGAATCGGTGCGAATCCACCAGTTCAAAGTGAACCCATTTTATGTACAAGCCATGGTCGGGGTGTAGACAAGGATGGCATCAGAAGTGCACCACCTTAATATTGGCCAAGGAAAACTGATACCTGTGCACTTTGGCATAGCGAGAGGTGCGATTCCATGCTTGTTCGAGTTAAAACTCCAAATTTATCATCTAGGCCGCACCAAAAGAGATCGAAATGTTGTCCGGCAGCACCGAAGTGATACCGTTGATGCTCAGAGCAAATAGTGTGGCACTGAGGACACTTCCCTGCAGAACACCCTCTTCCTCCTCAATGGGTCCAGAAAGGGCTACCCCCACCTGTACGGAATCGACGATCTCGATTAGGAGCCCCCCCCCTTATCGTGTGAAAAGTCTCCATGATACCGCATCGCCATGCGGTATTATAGACCTTCTCCATATCAAAATACACCGTGCGTGGCATAATGTTGTCGACGAAGGAAAGCCTCGCAGATGTCATTTTCTAGTCAGAGCAGAGCATCCAACGTGGAGTGGAACTTGCGAAAGCAGAACTGTATGGAAGACAGGTGGCCTCCACTGTCTAGGAAAGGATGTTTTAACATTTATCAATTTCTCCATCAGTTTGCGCACGTAGGAGGTTAGAGAGGTTGAGCGAAAACCTGCTAGTGGTAGAGGGATCTCTTCCCGGTTTGCGAAAATCGAGCACAAGAATGTTCGCCAGGATTCTGGGAGGATACCCTCTGTCCAGATCCTGTTGTATAAATATACCAAAAAGGCCATGCTCGCCCACCTAGGTTTCGAATCATCGCATACGGGAGATCTTTCGGACTAGGGGCGGTGTCAGTACAAGAAGCGAGAGCGGACGCAACTCACTCAATGTTAATGTGTCGTTGAAGGGTTCTCGACTCTGGAGGTAAAGTCCAGTCGGCGGGCTTCAGTGATATTACAACGTACATTAACCGATAGAGAAAGACTCCCCTATGAACGCGGGGTCCGAGATTGAGGTGCCATTCTCCTGGAGAACGGGGGGTGGGGGAGTCCTGAGAGAATCACCTGGTGAGTGGGAGGGAGCTCTTAGGCGGCAGAGGACAGAAAATCTTATTCGAATGGGAAAGTGATAACCATCATGGAGATGATCCACTAGCTACCTCCCATCCAACAAATTATTGCAATATGAAGTTTCGAGAGTAAAGGATAAACTTTCGTCCCAGAGGGTTACAGACGTTTATAGAGTTTCTAAGTCTGTTGGTCTGCTAAGGTTCCTACGAGTACGCTCATCGTTACCTTTGAGCGTCAGGATCTGCCCCAGTTTGTTCGTGCTGGTTATCTTCGTGTCCCGCTATGTCGAGTTCCCCAAACGTTGTTTTAATTGCCATTAGTTTGGCCATATGAGCAGCAATTGTAGGCAGGCTCGTCGCTGTGTGGTCTGTGCGTTGGCGTATCATGGTTCCTCTTGTGGGAATCATGAATGTTGCGACAATTGCGGAGGTTCCCACAGCACGGCTTCGCGTTCTTGTCCCGTATTCCTTTTTGAGGAGGAGGTCTTGGCTCTTCGGGACTCCCACAGGCTGTACTTCCCTGAGGCCCGTCGTAGGGTGCGGGGGGCAGCTCGCCCTCTCCGGCCGTCTCTTCTCTGACGTTCTCCGGGAGGCTGGGTCACGCCGTCCTCCTCCTGGTCGTCCCACTCCTTCTTTGTCTTCTCGCGATTCCTCTGTTGCTCCTTCTCCCCTGCCTTTGATCCCTCCTCGCGGTTCCTCTGTTGCGCCCTCTCCTTTGCCATTGTCTTTTCTCATGTTCTTCCCTCTGTCGCGCACCGTGAGACCGACCGAGCTGAGACACTGGAGGATATCCGACAGTTGCTCCAGGCGTCTGCCCCCGCTGTTCCTTTGCTCCAGCGCAAACGGAAGGGCTCCTCCTCATCCCGTTCGGAGTCTAAGCGCGCTGCCTCTGATGAGGCTGGTTTGACTCCTGAGTCAGTTGTTGGGGCGTCCTCAGTTTTGATGTCTTCTCCTCCCCGGCCTTCACTCACCTCCCCCGTTGGCATCACCGATCCCATTGTCCAGGAGGAAGTTCACCCGGTTCCGTCTCCCTTGCCTCATACCCCGGTCACTTCTTCCTTGCCCCTTACCTCTGTGCAGTCTTCTATGTTCCCTACCCCAGTTTCGTCTCCCTTGCCTCCTACTCCTGTTCCCTCTGACCCTGTTCCTTGCTCTCCACTTGATCCATTCCCTCCTTACCTTGTGACCCTGTTCTCTTCTGACCCTCTGTCTATGTTCTATCTTCTTCGCATCTTAGTTCTCGTCCGTCTCTGCTTGATCTCCCTTTCCCTCTGGACCATGAGCCCGTCACGATGGGGGTTTGTCAGGCTCTCAGCTGTCGCCTCCCGTTGTTCACGCTGCTAAGCCCGTGCCAGGTGCGTCCGCGGCTCATCGCAATTTGTCGTTTGCCCCTTCTGGGCCTTCTAGTAGTTGGGAACCTTCGACGGTTTCCGTCACTAGAATCTCGACGTTGGTGTCGAGACGACAGTAATGTCTGTCTTCCTACAGTGGAAATGTCAAGCGGTTATCCACAAGTGTGAGGCACTCCAGCTCTTGCTTTCGGCCCTTGGTGGTCTGTTTGCAAGAAAATAAGCTATCTAAATGGCTGACCGGAATCTTATCAAATGCGGTGAGTAAAATCTCTCATTCACATATTATCCACTCATCGGACCTTATTTCCAAAATTAAAAATCTTGACCTCAGTGGTAAAAAACTGTTAAGCTTTGACGTAAATAGTCTGTTTACAAAAGTCTCGGTTGATAAAGCACTTTACGTTTTATTGAAATTTCTTCCCAATTTAGATATTAACCCACCTTTATCGATCCCTAAAATTATTAAATTAGTGCGCTTATGTGTAACGAATAATGTATTTTCAACTGAAGATAAGTTTTTTCGCCCAAAATATGATCTATACAATCTATTTATGGAAAACTATGAAATGACCCTCCTTCCTAGGATCCATTCCCAACCTCTTATCTGGTTTCGATATGTAGCGACGCCTGTCGGCATGGCCCATAGACAACAACAATTTCAATGAATTTTTCAACAACCTGAATTCGTTCCACCCATCAATAAAATTCAAAGTAGAATGGTAAAAGAATAATTATCTACCGTTTTTAGACGTAAATATCCACCGTTTAAATAATTCTATTAAGTGCTCAGCCTATCGAAAGCCTACAAATTCAGATGCCTACATACATTTTATCTCACTACATGACAAATCCGTTAAGATATCCGTTATTTCTTCCCTCTTTCTCCGAACTTATAGAACGCGCGACCCAATCTTCCTGCAGGATGAAATAAACCACCTTATCTGCAATTTCATTGAACTAAAATATCCAATTCACCTCATAAATAGATGCCATTCCAAAGCACAAAAAAACTTCTATGCTACCTTCACACCACGAAGGGATGATTTTAAAAATGCATTAGTTTCCCATATGCTCCGCCTTAGCTCCTTTAAAATCATATGCGAACGGAAATAACATAAATATTACATTCAAATATTCCAATACCATTCGAAAATCTCTGACTAGACTGCGCCCAATTAATCTCGATTATGGAGTTTACAGTATACCATACTATAATTGCAAATTAACATACATTGGAGAGTCAGGCCACTTTAATAAGAGGATGAAAGAACATTTAGCTGATAGCAGAAGGTGTACGAATTCGTCACGTCTCTTTACGCACATGCAAACGCACGACCAAATAATTGATTTCAACGATGCAAAAATCATTTATAAATAAAACAATTATATTGAGAGGATAAGGTCGGAATCCATCATCATCAACAAAGTTGTTAATTTTAATTTATTTGAAGGGCAATAGAAATTTAACAAATATATAACGTATAGAGCCGCCAATCGTATCTATAAGCCTCCGGACGCAATGCGTTTTGGGGATTAGTGACTCTACAGATTGTTTCCGGTTCCATTTTATTTTGTTTAGCTTGTCATTTACGCCAGATTTACTAGAGTATATATTTTTTCCAGATTGTTTCCTACTGTTTCATTTTGTTTAGGATGTGTCTTACCTTATATATACTGTGTTCCTTGCCTAGCGTCGTTATTATTAGTTGAAAATGGCATGTTCCCGAAACTAGTCCGATAGTTATAAATATAATATTGATTCAAATATTGCGGTTTACCATTATCTTCCATATATATATATATATATATATATATATATATATATATATATATATATATATATATATATATATATATATATATATATATATATATATATAAAGGATGTTCCAGTAACTTGGACCGATTTAAATGTGAGTTAAGTTTAAGCGTCTATAATGATTTTTTTCCATTTTCTTTCAGATTTAACAACTTCAGTCTTTGGCAATTTTAACCATGGAAAGATTAACAATCGAACAACGTGTTAAAGTTATCGAAGCCTATTACGAAAATGGACGTTCAAACAGAAACGCATTTCGGGCCCTTATCGATTTTGGGGGTCAACATAATCGACCAACCGAGAGTGTAATTGGGAAAATTGTTCGTGTGACTTGACACCTTTAGATTTCTTCCTTTGGGGTCATCTCAAAAGTAGGGTCTATGCCAACAACAATTCAACAGCTGAAGGATGAGATAAGGCATATTGGTGAGATCGAGGAGAAACTTTGCAGAGACGTCATCAAAAATTCTGACCATCGAGTGGAGGTGTGCCGCCGAAGCCTTGGCGGACATTTAGGCGATATTATTTTTCACACATAATTGCCATGACTCAAATAACATGATCCAATAGTGAAATCAATAAATCTTCACAAATAACTCTGTTTTATTTAGTGCTAACTTCGATCCGTCTTAATGGTACACCCGTTATATCTAAATAACTAAAATTTTATATAATTTTTCTTAAATATCATATATTTGCAAAAAAAAGTTATCAAAAACAATTGACAACATTCACACGCACGACTAACGCCTCCAAATAAATATTCCGCATGTGAGACAAAAAAATTTCATTTGTTCCCTCGCCATCTCCAACTCGACTCTCATACATTTCCCCTTTTAACCATCGTGATTTCAATTACATTTACCCACCCTTCGTTATTTCAATTATTTTAATTACATTTCAATTAGTTAAAATTACATTTTAATTAGTTACCTTGATACCATTACCTAGTTACCATTACTTGGTTACTTATTACCATTACTTTGTTACCTATTACCATTACCTTGTTACATACCTACCATTACCCATCTACCTTACACTATGTTTAGTCACGACGAAAATCCAGTAATAAACTCATGTTCATTTTGTATAATTAAATTCAAATTCAACCAATATAATTTCAAATATGTTCCATTCTTGGTAATCTATAATAATATATATTTTGTTGTATCCCCGTTGTATTTTATCCATTCCTTAATGATTTCGTGTCCAACCATTAAGCCTAACTTCGCCATAAGCTTAGCCGCTTGAGCCTTTTTTACGATTCAATAACTCTCCTCAAAAACTTTTAGATATAGGTTGTTGTGAAGTATCTATCTAGGTTCATACCACGATGACCCTATATCTATAAATTGGTGCCCAGAATTTGTTTAATTATCTCCTGTACGTTCATCCATTCTTAATTATAAAATCAAATATAAATTTTTAGCCCAGCCACATGGTTTTATATTTTTCGAGTCAGTTACTAACGCGTTCATTTTCAGAGCGTCGACTCTCAACACGTGTTAGTTTCTAATCCCAAGTTTCCATTTACATCCTTAATTGAATTAATAATATCCTTATTAAATTAAATTTATTGTATCTATATAAATACTAATAATTTTTTCCCAATAATTTTTATTTTACGCTCATTCACGTGACTGAGTTTTACACACACACTTCATACTAGTTAAGATTTTCTGCATCACTCAAAATTTACCATTAAGTATCTTTTCGCTTTTTTATAAACATCTTGCTAGAAAGTGGTAGAATTGGGGCTTGGGACAAATTAAAAGAGGCTTTTAGGGAGGAGTTTGGGAGATCGCAAGTCGAACATCTAAGGATGCTATTAAATACTCAGGAGATGGGTGACCAGAGTCCCACGCGATTTTTGGAGCATCTAAAAGACATAATTCTCACTAAGGGAGCTCAGTTAGAATTTTTCGACTCCCTGATCACAGAAATATTTATGAATGGGATTCCTGAAAATATAAGGCTACTCATCCTGATGACATCACCCACTAATGTGGAGCAAACTGGGGAACTATTTCAATCTCTCAAGAGCCATGTTCAAATGTGTCCATTTCACAGGTTCGTTTACCGAGGGAGTCTTCAGACAACCGACCAGAACTCGACCGTAAGTCATCCTCCCCGGCACAGGATCTTGCTGGTATTGGAGAGGATAGAGAGCGATCTTCGTGCCCTAAAGGTGCGACAAGGGGTGCAACAAGAACACAGTCGTGATCAGGGTATAGGGGGAGGCCGACGCCGTTCTTCCTCTCGAAAAAGAAACCAACGAGAAAACTCCAGCTCAAGAGGTGAAACATGGCAGAATCATTTTCATTCTCGACCCAATTCCGCCTATCCTGACGATAATTCTCAGGCTCTCTGCTGGTATCATTCTAAACATGGTAACATTGCCGTACGTTGTGTACAGCATTGTAGCTTCTACTACGCATTTAATCCTCGTTCTTTACCTAATCCTTATTCAAAAAAATTTCACCCTCCAACAAATCATGCTGCTCAAGTTTCTTTTCCCAAACTTTCAAATTCGTGCTAGTACAATTGCAGTTTCAGTACAAAGGCAGAAAAATGCTTACACCCATGCACGTACCAGCATCATGTGCGTTTTTCAACTCCAACTTCTTCACATACCCTAATTTTACCAACCTCAAACGCGCAAAAGCAGCAAAGCTCTACGGGTTCTCCTACCCAAATTTCAAGCTCATCAGCACAGCATAATCCTTTAAACTAAAAACGCAAGGGATTCGTGGGTCTATCACCTCTGCAAGCTCAGTTTTTCCTCAGGTCGATCCTCCTTTTAGTATTTACGATCCACTTTCCGGTTTTTCCTTTTTGGTTGACACCGGTGCTCAATGAAGTGTCATTCCAACCTCTCCGAACGACAAAGCTTGCCTGTCTGACCTGAAAGCCGCTAACTCTTCGGATATAAGGACATATAGAAGGCGTAACCTCGAGCTCTCTCTCTTGGGTTACGTCGTGTTTTTCCATGGACCTTCATCGTCACCGAGGTCGACATTCCATTTTTGGGCCTCGATTTCTTTTCGGCTCACGACCTTTTGGTCGATTATCGCAATCGCAAGCTTGTCTGTTCGTCTTCCTACAACTGCCCCACACTTCCAACAACTCCTGCGGGAATTTCCTGGCCTTAGTCTGCCACCTTCAAAGGACAGGCCTAACAAGCACGATATGGTGGATATGATAGAGAAGACAGGAGGGCCTGTATTATCAAGCCCCCGTCGACTGGCCCCAGATAGACTTGCTCTAATGAAGTAGTTCAAGTTTATGGTGGAGGCCGGAATAGCTTTGCCATCTACCTCTCCCTGGGCTTCACCGCTTCACGTAGTGCCAAAGACTACGCCAGGTGAGTTCAGGGCTGTGGGTGATTACATGCGACTCAATGCTTGTACCATTCGAGATAGAAATCCTCTTCCTTACCTGTCTGATTTTAATTCTGCTCTTTTCGGTTGTTCAATCTTTTCTCGATTCGATTTGGTTCGTGCTTTCAACCAAATCCCAATTCACTCAGATGACTTCCCAAGACGGCTATCGCCACCCCATTCGGTTCCTTTGTCATGAAGCGAATGCCTTACGGTCTTTATAACTTTTTTTTTTTTGGAGCCCATCTGGCAACTGCCCACTAGGGCATAAGTCGCCGGAAACACGACAGCCTAGGACTAGGCTACTTTAAAATAAAAATATGAAAACATAACAATGATAAAAATGTGAAAAACTTAACAATTAGGAAGCAATCTCAGGCAAATGGGGGAGGTCCCCCTCACCCCGGTGCAGGAGCGTGCAACCTACAAAGAAAACAATAACAAAGCAAAAAAAAAAAAAAAAAAATAGAACCTCCTGAAATAAAGGGAAGAAGCCCGGCCTCCCCCAAAAGTCAATGTGCAAGAACTAATCCAGAGTAAAAGGGACAGGCGGTAGCGACCCCGCCCATACCGGTATCGGGAGAGGTATCGTGCGCGAAGATCACCCAGAGTGGGACATTCGACAAGAATGTGCCGAACAGTCTGGGGGACGACGCAGTCATCGCAATAGGGCGCAGGCGAGCGCTCCATCAGATAGCGATGCGTCACACGAGTGTGCCCGATTCGGAGACGACAGAAAGCGACCTGAAGCCACCGCGGCATTGGGGGATAGGTCCATGGGAACAGTCGCGGCGCAATGGCACGCAACTTTAAGTTCCCTTCGACCGTCTCCCATCTTCTTTGACAAGCAGTCCGAAGAGTTGCCCGTATTCCTGCCATGTAGTCGGTGTGAGGAAGAGCGAAACGCTGGTCCGGTCGCAGAGTCCTCGCGGACTCTTTGGCGCCCTCATTCCCCGCAATTCCTACATGTCCAGGAGCCCAGCAGAAGATAATCTCAACATCTGCCCGGCTCGCCAAAACCGTGGCGTCACGGATATCGCGAACCAGGGGATGCAGAGATTCCAATGCACCGAGAGCACTCAGGGAGCTTTATGAGTCGGTATAGATCACAATCCGGTCTCCGAACCGGGCACGTCGCGTAATCTCCCGTACCGAGTGGTGTATTGCCACCAGCTCGGCCGTGAAGACAGACGCAGCGCCTGGCAGAGCCCCGCGGACTTCAAACAGAGGGGATACGGCGTGGAAGCCGACCCCCTCTTGGGACTTGGAGCCATCCGTATACACTAGCACGGTTCCAGCGTGACACGATGTGTGCTCCAAAAAGGTCAAACGCAATACTCCCGGCACCGTACAAGCTTTGGGAGCAGAGGCGTGGCGACAAATAGCCAAATTTGAAACCCTCCAGGGTGGCGTCCTGGGCAGAACCAGGGGCGCCACCGGCCCGAGAGCTATATCTACCTCTCGAAGGAGTTTCCTTGCCCTAAACCCAAAGGGCTTAGGGTATGACTGGCGTCTCTCGGCGGCATAGGCACCGTCGAGATCAGCTGAGGATGCAGTGAGAGCTGTTGACGACTGAGGGAGACGCCGGGCTCACGTGTACAGGCGAGCGATGCACTGCACGCGGCGCAGAGCGAGTGGCATCTCCACAGCATCGACCGACAGGCTCTCAATGGGGGAAGTGCGGAAGGCACCGGTCGCAAGGCGAAGGCCGGTGTGGTGGATCGAATCCACCTTCCGCAATAAACGCTCGGCTGAAGATGCATGAAACTCGCATCCGTAGTCGAGCTTCGAGCGAACAAAGGATCGAGAAAAAAGTAGGGCAGTAGCCCTATCAGCGCCCCAAGCGCTGAACGTCACGGAGCGGAGAATGTCCATGGCGCGGGTACAAGAGACCCTAAGGCTGCGAATATGAGCCTCCCAGGTGAGGCGTCGGTCGAATACAAGACCAAGGAAACGGTGCGAATCAACCACAACCAGGCGAACCCCATTAAGAAACAAATCTGGGTCGGGTTGAAGCCGTGGATGGCGGCAGAAGTGCACCACCTTAGTCTTAGCCAAAGAAAACCAAAACCTGTGCGCTTCGGCATAGTGAAAGACGCGGTTCATGCCTGCTGGAGTCGATGCTCTAGAGTTGGCATCTGGGCCGCGCCAAAAAAGATCGAAAGGTCGTCCACGTAGAGCGTAGCGAGAACATCTTCCGGCAGCACCGGGATGATGACAGTGATGCTCAGGGCAAAGAGTGCGACACTGAGGACACTTCCCTGCGGGACACCCTCTTCCTGCTCCTTTGGGCCGGAGAGGCCCCCCCCCCCCGTACGCGGAATCGACGATCTTGAAAAAATTCAGGTATAAACATTGGGAGGCGTCCCCTCGCCCCCATCGTGTGGAGAGTCTCCATGATACCGTATCGCCATGCGGTATCATAGGCCTTCTCCAGATCGAAAAACACCGTGGTCAGAGCAGACCATCCGACGTGGAGTGGAACTTGCGGAAGCCGCCCTGTGCAGAAGACAGATGGCCTCCGCTGTCCAGGAAAAAGGCTAATCTAACATTTACCAGTTTCTCCATCAACTTGCACACGCAAGAGGTTAGAGAGATTTGGCGGAAACCGGTCGGAGTAGAGTGATCTCTCCCCGGTTTGCGAAAGGCGAGCACAGTAGCGATTCGCAAGGAATCTGGGAGAAGACCCTCCACCCCGATCCCGTTGAACAAATCTAACAGCAAGGCCATGCCTCGCTCACCCAGGTGTCGAATCATGGCATACGGGACATCGTCCGGACCATGGGCGGTGTCCGCGCACGAAGCGAGAGCGGAGCGCAACTCACTCACAGTAAACTTGTTGAAGGGTTCTCCGACTCTCGAGGTAAAGACCAGCGGGCTGCCTTCCGCGACATCACGACGTGCATTGAATGCTGGCGGAACAGCATCACGGCTAGAGAATGCGGAAAAAGCGGTCGCTAAGGATTCCGCCACGGACGCGGGGTCCGAGATTGCGGTCCCATTCTCATGGAGAACGGGAGGAGGGTCCTGCAAGAACTTGCCCCGAACCCTTTTGACTCGCTTCCACAACTCAGCTAAAGGGGTTTTCCCGTTAAGTGAAGACACGTATGCCTGCCAAGAAGAGCGGCGGGCGTGCTTCAAAATATACCGGAACCTAGCCCTAGCCCGACGAAATTCAGCGACAGTGAAATCGTTCGGGCGGCGCTTATAGCGCATGTAGGCATAACGCTTCTGTTTGAGGGCCGTCTCACACTCAGGCGACCACCATGGGAGTGGTCGGCGTGCAAAACGGCCAGACGTCCTAGGAATAGTAGTCAGGCCCACGGCGATGAGGTTGCCGGAGAAGAACTCAACGGCCTCATCTACCGACCTAAACTCCTCGACTGAGATAGAGAATTCAGTCATTTCCTGAAATGCAGGCCACCGCGCCCGCGCCCGCGCCAAGCACCACCGAGGTGGTCTCTCAGGCGGCAGTTGCCCTGAAAATGATATTTGAATGGGAAAGTGATCACTACCATGGAGGTCATCGACCACCCCCCAATCAAAATCAGGCTGTGCATCCGAAGAGCACAAAGATAGGTCAAGGCAAGAAAATGAAGCGGTTCTGGGACAGTGATGAGTAAACTCATCCACGTTTAGGACACCATCTCAAGCTCTTCCATCAGATCGGCAAGGACTTGTCCCCTGGGATTTATTGAGTAATCTCTCAAGAGAGGATGCCTGCCGTTCAGATCTCCAAGCAAGAGAAAGGGCCTTGGCAACCGTGCCACGACGCAGCGGAAGTCCCCCGCGTCGAAGTCAGCTGACGGTGGAATGTACGTAGAATTGATAGTATACCTCCTATCCAGGTGCAGCTGCACAGCCACTGCCTGAAAGGAGGTATCTAAAGAGAAAGGAAGAACGGAGACATCATGCCGGGTGTAAACCGCACACCCCCCAGCCCGGCCATCCCGTGGTGGTGGGGTCGCAAGACCATAATACCCCGGGAGGGCGGGCAGGGGGCACGCGCCTAGAATGGTTCCCTGCAAAAAGATAGCTTACGGAGAACGGGACGAGCCTCCGCAGCTCCTCACAGTTGGCCTGGAGTCCACGGCAATTCCATTGAAGGAATATGCCCTCCAGTCCTAGCTCGGAGGAGACGCGGGGGCCCTCCTCGAACAGAAGACCCTCACGGGAATAGCCGTACGCTTCCCGGAGGCTGTTGGCCGGAAAAAGCGCTGTCGCCTTCGATGACTTATCGGGGGATTTTTTATTTTATTTTTTTTTTAAGAGCTCATCTGGCGACTGCCTACTTGGGCATTAGTCACCGTATTAAAACTGGCCTAGTACTAGGCTACTTTAAAATAAAATTAGAGAGAAAAAAAAGAACACATCAAAAAGGGGGAAATGAAGCAATCTGGTGCGTCATGGAGAGGTCCCCCCGGTGCAGGAGCGTGAAACCGAAGGGAAAAAAAATAAATGCAAAAAAAAACAAACAAACAAACAGACCTTTTTTAAATAATAGGGAGAAGGCCGGCCTCCTCCAAGAAGTCAACAAGTCAATGTGCACGAATCTGTCACGAGTACAAGGGACAGGCGGTAGCGACCCCGCCCATCCCCCATGCCGGGACAGGTATCGTGCGCGAAGATCACCCAGACTGGGACATTCGACAAGAATGTGCCGAACAGTCTGGGGGACGACGCAGTCGTTGCAATAGGGCGCAGGCGAGCGCTCCATCAAATAGCGATGCGTCACACGAGTGTGTCCGATTCGGACACGACAGAAAGCAACCTGAAGCCACCGGGCATTGGGGGATAGGTCCATGGGAACAGTCGCGGCGCAATGGCACGCAACTTTAAGTTCCCTTCGACCGTCTCCCATCTTCTTTGACAAGCAGTCCGAAGAGCTGCCCGTATTCCTGCCATGTAGTCGGTGTGAGGAAGAGCGAAACGCTGGTCCGGTCGCAGAGTCCTCGCGGAATCTTTGGCGCCCTCATTCCCCGCAATTCCTACATGTCCAGGAACCCAGCAGAAGATAATCTCGACATCTGCCCGGATCGCCAAAACCGTGGCGTCACGGATATCGCGAACCAGGGGATGCGGAGATTCCAATGCCCCGAGAGCACTCAGGGCGCTTTGTGAGTCGCTATAGATCACAATCCGGTCTCCGAACAGCGCACGTCGCGTAATCTCCCGTCCTGAGTGGTTTATTGCCACCAGCTCGGCCGTGAAGACAGACGCAGCGCCTGGTAGAGCCCCGCTGACTTCAAACAGAGGGGATACGGCGTGGAAGCCGAAACCTCTTGGGACTTAGAGCCGTCCGTATACACTGGCACGGTTCCAGCGTGACACGATGTGTGCTCCAAAAAGGTCGAACGCAATACTCCCGGCGCAGTACAAGCTTTGGGAGCAGAAGCGTGGCGACAAATAGCCAAATTTGAAACCCTCCAGGGTGGCGTCGTGGGCAGAACCAGGGGCGCCACCGGCCCGAGAGTTATATCTACCTCTCGAAGGAGTTTCCTGGCCCTAAACCCAAAGGGCTTAGGGTATGACTGGTGTCTCTAGGCGGCAAAGGCACCATCGAGATCAGCTGCGGATGCAGTGAGAGCTGTTGGCGACTGAGGAAGACGCCGGGCTCGCGAATACAGGCGAGTGATGCACTGCACGCGGCGCAGAGCGAGTGGCATCTCCACAGCATCGACCAACAGGCTATCAATAGGGAAAGTGCGGAAGGCACCGGTCGCAAGGCGAAGGCCGGTGTGGTGGATCGAATCCACCTTCCGCAATAAGGGCTCGGCTGCGGATGTTAAAACTCGCATCCGTAGTCGAGCTTCGAGCGAACAAAGGATCGAGAAAAAAGTAGGGCAGTAGCCCTATCAGCGCCCCAAGCGCTGAACGTCACGGAACGGAGAATGTCCATGGCGCGGGTACAAGAGGCCCTAAGACCGCGAATATGAGCCTCCCAGGTGAGGCGTCGGTCAAATACAAGACCAAAGAAACGGTGTGATTCAACCACTTCCAGGCGTACCCCATTGAGAAACAACTCTTGGTCTGGGTGGATCCGTGGATAGTGGCAGAAGTACACCACCTTAGTTTTGGACAAGGAAAACCGAAACCTGTGCGCTTGGGCATAGCGAGAGACGCGGTTCAATGCATGTTGGAGTCGACGCTCTAGAGTTGGCATCTGGGCCGCGCCAAAAGAGATCGAAAGGTCGTCCACGTAGAGCGTAGCGAGAACATCTTCCGGCAGCACCGAGGTGATGCCGTTGATGCTCAGGGCAAAGAGTGTGACACTGAGGACACTTCCCTGCGGGACACCCTCTTCCTGCTCCTTTGGGTCGAAGAGGGCTCCCCCCACCCGTACGCGGAATCGACGATCTCGCAAAAATTCAGATATAAACATTGGGAGGCGTCCCCTCGACCCCATCGTATGGGAGTCTCCATGATACCGTATCGCCATGCGGTATCATAGACCTTCTCCAGATCGAAAAACACCGTGGCGTAGTGCTGTCTCCGAAGAAAAGCATCGCAGACGGCATTTTCCGGTCGGAGCAGAGCATTCGACGTGGAGTGGAACTTGCGGAAGCCGCACTGTGCGGAAGACAGATGGCCTCCGCTGTCCAGGAAAAAGGCTAATCTAACATTTACCAATTTCTCCATCAACTTGCACACGCAAGAGGTTAGAGAGATTGGGCGGAAACCGATCGGAGTAGAGTGATCTCTCCCCGGTTTGCGAAAGGCGAACACAGTAGCGATTCGCCAGGAGTCTGGGAGAAGACCTTCCACCCAGATCCTGTTGAACAAATCTAACAGAAAGGCCATACCTCGCTCACCCATGTGTCGAAGCATGGCGTACGGGACATCGCCCGGAACATGAGCGGTGTCCGCGCACGAAGCGAGAGCGGAACGCAACTCACTCACAGTAAACTTGTCGTTGAAGGGTTCTCCGCCTCTCGAGGTAAAGTCCAGCCGGCGGCCTTCCGTGACATCACGACGTGCATTGAATGCCGGCGGAGCAGCATCACGGCTAGAGAATGCGGAAAAAGCGGTCGCTAAGGATTCCGCCACGGACGCGGGGTCCGAGATTGCGGTCCCATTCTCATGGAGAACGGGAGGGGGGTCCTGCGAGAACTTGCCCCGAATCGTTTTGACTCACTTCCACACCTCAGCTAAAGGGGTCTTTCCCGATAAGTGAAGACACGTATGCCCGCCAAGAAGAGTGGCGGGCGTGCTTCGAAATATACCGGAACCTAGCCCGACGAAATTCAGCGACAGTGAAATCGTTCGGGCGGCGCTTATAGCGCATGTAGGCATAACGCTTCTGTTTGAGGGCCGTCTCACACTCGGCCAACAACCATGGGAGTGGTCGGCGTGCAAAACGGCCAGACGTCCTAGGAATATTAATCAGGCACACGGCGATGAGGTTGCCGGAGAAGAACTCAACGGACTCATCTACTCACCTAAACTCCTCGAATGAGATAGAGAATTCAGTCATTTCCTGAAATGCAGGCCACCGCGCCCGCGCCAAGCACCACCGAGGTGGTCTCTCAGGCGGCAGTTGCCCTGAAAATGATGTTTGAATGGGAAAGTGATCACTACCATGGAGGTCATCGACCACCCCACAATCAAAATCAGGCTGTGCATCCGAAGAGCACAAAGATAGGTCAAGGCAAGAAAATGAAGCGGTTCTGGGACAGTGATGCGTAAACTCATCCACGTTTAGGACACCCATCTCAAGCTCTTCGATCAGATCGGCAAGGACTTGTCCCCTGGGATTTATGGAGTAATCTCACCAGAGAGGATGCCTGCCGTTCAGATTTCCAAGCAAGAGATAGGGCCTCGGCAACCGTGCCACGACGTGGCCGAAGTCCCCTGCGTCGAAGTCAGCTGACGGTGGAATGTACGCAGAAATGATAGTATACCTCCTATCCAGGTGCAGCTGCACAGCCACTGCCTGAAAGGAGGTATCTAAAGAGAAAGGAAGAACGGAGACATCATGCCGGGTGTAAACCGCGCATCCCCCAGCCCGGCAATCTCGCGGTGGTGGGGTCGCAAGACCCTTATACCCCGGAAGGGCGGGCAGGGGGCACGCGCCTAGCATGGTCTCCTGCAAAATTATAGCTAACGGGGAACGGGACAAGCCTGCGCAGCTCCTCCCAGTTGGCCCGGAGTCCACGGCAATTCTATTGAAGGAATATGCCCTCCAGGCCTAGCTCGGAGGAGACGCGGGGGTCCTCCTCGAACTGAACACCCTCACGGGAATGACCGTACGCTTCCCGGGGGCAGAACCCCGGGCGCTGTCGCCTTCGATGACTTATTGGGCTTGCCATGCGAGTCTTTTCCTCCCTCCGCCTCGAAACCTTAGGCGGGCGTTGCGGCTTCGGTGGCCCTCTTTTCGAGGAACCACCGTCTCTGAGCCACTCGCTCCACCACTAGGCGCGGGCGAAGGAGCCGAAGCTCCTGTCGGGGGACAGCTTTAGGAACCCCGGAAGATGGCCTGGCGACAAACTTCAGGAGTTTTGCCTCCTGTGAGTCTAACGACTCGGTGGAGCCGCGTGGCCGTTTGGCCTTACGGGAAACGGTCACGCCGGGGCTGGTTATGAACCCTTTTTGCCGCCAGATTTACCAGGGGAGCGCCCGGGTTGAGTAGAGCCCGCAGAAGGGCTCCCAATGGGCGGGGAAACAACCGTGCTCGTTGGGCTGGATGGGCCAGGAGCAGAGGGTGCCTTTCTAACTATTGATGCATATGACGTCCCAGGCAGAGCCGGGCGCGCCAAGTCCTTAACCTCGCGGAATGAGAGTCGATCCTGGGCCTGAACGGCCAGGATTTCTTTCTCGAGGAGATATGCCCCACATTGCTTCGAAGAAGCGGGGTGCTGCTCTCCGCAATTGACACACATGATTTAGACTTATCGTGTGTGGCCTTGGAGCAATTTACACAGACTTCGGGTGACCCCGACTTTGCACGTCTACAAGATCGATTCGTATGGCCGAAGCGGTGACAGTAATAGCACCGCCGCGGCAATGGCACGAATGCCTTAACGCGGTAGCGGTACCAACCGGCACGCACCGACTCAGGGAGCTTGTCACAGTCGAACGTGACGAAGAGTGTAAGGGTGGGTCTCGAGGCCCCTCCCTGTTTTCTCATCGCACGTTCGACCTTGACCGCCCCCTGGTCGGCCAGCTCTAAGGTGATGTCCTCAATGGAGTAGTCAACGAGTTTCCTCGCATAAACTACTCCTTTCACAAAGTTCATGGTAGAGTGCTGCGTCACACTCACCGGGGTGCCATGAAGTGTCCGAAGAGCACTTATCTTGGCCGCTTCGGCGGGATTCGCCAGAAGGCTCCCGTCCGAGAAACGGGTCACCTTCGGCTCTCTACCAATTGCACTAGCTAATCCTCTCCTCTGATGGATCATGTTGCCGTTGGCCAATATGGTGTCATCAGTGGAGCGAATAACGAGAAAGCGTTTGAAGCCAGCGGGCTAGAAAACGCCAGGTAACCTCTGAATGAGGGGCCCTGATGTCATTGAGGCTCCGCAACTGGGGGGGCAGATGTGCCGATCTTAGCTTGGTCGCTTGTCAAAGTGGCAGCAGACCCATCCGTCCCCGTAGCCACCGCGGATGGAGAGGAGCCCCGAAGTCTTCTTAGTCCTTTTATTTTTTGGAAAGGAGGGCGGGGAATGAACCCGCTTCTCACCTCCGCTGGCAGAAGCTCCCATGCCAGATGGACCGGCCTCAGCCAGGTCCTTCTCCGAAATGGAGAAGTTCCTGCTAGTCGTAGGGAAATCTGTCGGAGGAGATCCCTCCCCTCCTTGTACTGCCTCAGAAACCCTAGCCGTTTGAGGTCCTTGCATAGGGGCGGATTCGGTGTTTGACTCCGAGCCCGGATTGCCCCCCATGGAAGGCCCTACGTCTGAGTTTCCTCAAGGACCATGTATATCACAGTAGGGGCCCTCCAGTTGGCCATCCCCTCCCAGGACATCGCAGGTCCCCTTGGCAGCGTTACCAGTCTTGTGTGGGGAGGCACAGGCCTTGACTCCGGCAAGGTTTAATATTCTTGCCAGCAGGTCTTTTGAGGGAAGCTACCGCAGGGGCCTGGCTTCCCTCTCCTCCCTAAGGGGGTTTGCCCTACCGAGCCATTCGATGGGAAGCGGTTGGCTATGGGCTGCCTGCTGGCTTTCTTGGCAGTCCCCTTGGAAAGCAGAGGGACTGCCGCTGGAAGCAGGGAAGTGCCCGAAAGCACCTCCAGAGAAGGGCGTGTCCCATACACTCGTAGGCGTAGGAGAGGAGTAGGCCTCTTCTCCGGTTAAAGAAATATGGAGGGTCCCCCTGTGTAAGCACAGGAGGGGGCCTCAATTTTTTTCTGTGTGGCTGCTCCGTTGATGAGCAAGGGGAATTGGGGAGATGTTTTTTTTTTTATTTTGTCATACATGGGCATGGTGACCCCTCTTTTTTCACGGGATGCAATCGCGCATCATCTCTCGCAGTAGCCCGCACTGCAAGAGGTGCTTACAGGCCTGGCAGAGCCAGGTGCCGCCATTTGGGACTACCCCTCACGCCTGGTGGCCTGGCAATCCATCGGCATCGCGGCTCCACCTTAGACACGGCGTAAGACTGATAGAGTGTGAAGTGAGAAGTAAAAGGGATGTGAGGAAGGTATGGGTGGGGATGAAGCAGGTTGTTAAAAAAGCCCCATCCCGAACCGGAGCTCAGGGGTTAGGGAACGTTGTCCCCTCCCGCCCCAGCCACGATCCGGGACGGTTGGCTTGAGAAAAAGGTCAGCATCTACCCTGTGAAATTAGAGGCTGACCAGAGAAAGTTGTGGGATAGGTTGTATGAAAAGCGAGGAAACACAAGTGTTTTGAAGGAAGAAGAGGCTAAGCTGGGGTCGGACGGGGTGCTGATTCCCGTCAGCACGACGGCAAGGATGTCAAATCGCCGCGCCCCTTACGGGGATTTGGGCTGTTAGCTCTACCAGGGGAGCACTTGGGGGGGTAGAACCTGCAGAAGGGTTACGAATGGGCGTTGAAACGCCCATGTACAGACGGCGCCTTTTGTAAGTCATAAGACCTCAAAGGCAGGGCACGGGCGTACCGACTCTGGAGCTGGGTCTCGAGACAAGTCTGTTTTTTTTCACCATACGTTCGACCCTGACCACCCCGTGGTCGGCCAGCTCTAGAGTTCCCCGCATAAGCCATTCCTTTCACAAGTTAACGGTAGAGCGTGGCGTCACACTCACCGGTGAACCTTTAAGCGTCCGAAGGGCACTAATCATAGCCACCTTAGAACGGGTCCGACGCATTCGCCATTCTGCTCTCTAATGATTAAACTATCTAATGCGCTCCTCTGATGGATCATGTTGCCTTTCGCCAACATACTGCCACCAGTGGAACGGATAACTAGAAAGCGCTTGAAGCCAGGGGGCTCAAAAAAGCTCAGCGGATGTCTTCGCACATTCTGCCTGCTCGTCCGTCCCAAGAGACTCGTTGTTTCAGTGAATGACGGCGGAGAATCTTCCCGGCAAGAGCATATCGAGAAAGCGGTCGCATAAGATTCCGGTACAGAAGCGGGGTGCTTTGAGAACTTTCCCGGGTTAAGCTCTATCCCACATGGACTTTTTGGGGTGTATTACAGATGTGTTTGCACCTGTACAGAGTCATCAAACCGAGAAGAAGTCGGCTAGTAAATCCATCTATTCCAAATGAGCAGCCAAAGAAAGACAATTTCCTCAATACGTCGTACTATCATTGGCGGGACGGTCAGGACCTGAAGAACTGTTGTAACAGCAAAGCCCGCCTCATAATCAGTACGGCCTTATTTATGCACTCGAAAACGGCCGCAGGGAGGTAGTCAGCCCATTACATGTAGAGTAAGAGTTATTGGGGCAAACCTGATCTTCACATTACTCGCGCCCCATGCCCACTCAAGTCGTCTTTTCCTTTGGTAGGCATTGATTATTTTTTGCCTCAACCCACCTGTGACCAGTTTAATGCCCGCCTATTGTTATAGGTTTCAGTTAAGGATGGAGGACGAACGCAGTGCCAAACCCAGTCTTTCGCGGAAGATTTTTTCCCACTCCCTCCCTAGGAGGATTTAATTTAGAAGTTAAAACGGGGACGGTGAGTAGTGATTTAAAGCAGACATTTTACGCGTTTATGGAAAGAAAGTCAATGTATGTATGAGTGAGCAAGGGAGGGTTAAATAACTATAAAAAGAGAGCAGGCAAAGGGTAATTTTTTTGTTCCCCTTTTCCCAGCTACTCGGCTTCCGCTGCCTCGTCCCAAAGTGCGGAGCTCAGGTTTTAGTAGCGCGTGGTGGGATTTGAGTTTGCGACCTTCCACACCTTGGTTCACTGCTCGAGAGAGAGAGCACGCCAACTGGGGTTGATGTGAGCCTCCCTACCCACCTTATTCTGCTCAAGTGCAAGTCTGCGTTAATTTGCCCCGGGGCAAATTAGAGACAAGTCAAGGTCTAACGAGGATAGAATTTAAAATAGGCATTTCATGCACAACGCGATTTTGGGGGTACCTAATAATTTACATGTACCTGTATTTATACTTTTGTAGATTCGTTTGTATTTGGGGAAGATAATTCATGTGCATATACTGTGTGGTTATTTAAAATGGGTGGTGGGGAAAGATATAATAAAATAAAGAAATATATGTGTCCAGGTCTCCTTAAATCTCCCAGGCGTCACCACGAGAGCAAGCAGACATTGGTTGCTGGGAGGATCCGCCAAGTTGCAAGCGTTGTTTATAGAGGTTCGAAAGCCTCTGTTCTGAGAGGGCATGAAGTAGCTGGTCAGGTCCTTAAAAGTAGGCAAAGTAGGAAATAGCTGTAGAAAAAAAAAATCTGAGACAGAATGAGGAAGGACATCAATTTTCCACAGCCCCGTCAGCTTTCAAGTTAAGCCAGTGAGTGGGCTTCGCTATTTTGCACTCAGGCTGGGACTTGCAGCTCCTTAATGTACTGAGTGTAACAGACTACCTCTCTGCGGTGATGGAGGGGAGGATAGTTGCTACACAAAGTAGATGTTAGCGGAAGAAGGAGAGGCTAAGCTGGGGCAAGACGGGGTGCTGAGTCCATCAGAACAGCGGCCATTATAGGAAACTGATTGGTGTTGAAGTCCTTAAATAAACACAGGTGGTTACACGTGGTTGTTTACCTATTATCAATAATTAATTGCTACATCCTTAATTCAAATAATGGCTATCAAGATAAATATAGAACAACAAAGATACAAAAGAATGTCTTCAAAAATATGTCTTTATTAAAGTAAAACTGTGCATTTCAAATTTTTGTATAGTCGATATTTACAATAACAACTTTGAAATTATATTCTGAATTAAAGGAGAAAAACCTTTATTTAACGTGTTATTTGAGTATTATTTATTACTAGTGCTAGACAGACTTAATGAATTTATATGAAATTTGGACAAACGGGGAATTTTCAAGCACAATTCAGTTGATACCCAGAACTAAACTTTTCCTATTATTACAGACCTTATACTTTAACATGAATTTGTAGATGCTTCTGGAGTCCATCTTTCCTTCTGGATGTAAAGTTGCAGGTATGACAGCGGAAAGGTTTAATGTCAGAATGGATGTCATAGTGACGTCTGTAATTAGCTTTTCTTTTAAAAGTCATTCCGCATAATTCACAAGCAAAAGGCCTCATGTCGGAATGAATAATAGAATGGTTATTAAGCGCATGTTTCTGCTTGAATTTTTTATGGCAAATTCGACATTCATAATTGGCTTTAATGTTGTGAATCTTCATGTGTTCTGATAAGGTATGTTTCGTCTTGCAACGAAGGCCACATTTCAAGCAGCGGAATGGTTTCATGTGAAAGTGAACAAGGAGATGCTTCTTTAAATGCACTGCCTCCTTAAACGTGGCTCTACACTCTGAGCAACTCAACCTTTCCTTTTGGCTAATGTCAATTTCAATTTCCCCACCTTCATCCCCATTTTTGTGATTTTGTAATTCATAAGGGAGATCTTTTCCGGGGCAGTTTTCATGATGCCTTTGTAAGGAATATTTATACTTGTAAGATTTATTGCAAAGTTCGCAAGTAAATCGTTTCTTTGGTGGGTGATAACGGGACATATGATATTGTAACAAGGACGAATTCTTGGTTGCAAACTTACATTTTGGACAATAATACTCTTTTAGTCGTGAATGAGCTTCAATATGAAGTCTAAGTGCATTTTCAGTTTTAATTACACGAAGGCAATGAGGACACTGATATTGTTTAGAATGTTTATCTCTTATGTGATACTTCAGTTTCCCTAAGGTAGGAAACTTCATGTCACAGATGGTACATGGGTGTCTAGATTCTTCAGAGCTGTGTGTGGCCAGATGATCCTTCAGTTCAAAGTTTGTTTCACACTCATACTTACAAATCGGGCATTCAGTTATAGACTCATGTGTGATTACATGTTTATTCAATGAAGTGACCGATGTGAAAACATAGTGGCAAACTGGACACAAATAAATTCGTTCTAATTTCACACTAGGATTCATATCAGATCCCACCTCAAATGCTTCACCTGATTCTTCAGTGGGAGGCTCAGTTTTAATTGTTGCAGGAATTCCTTCCTCATTAATCGTCTTAACTCTGTCTTCCTCTTCCATTTTTTTCTTTCTAAAATGGACATTGTAGATGTGGCGTGTCCTTTTCCCCCTGGAACTAAAGATGAAGTAGCAGTAAGGACAAATGAAGACTGAACTAGATGAGTTCTTATCCGGTTCTGTCTTTACAGTCACTTCAAAGTCATTCGAAGAGCTAAGTTCAGAATTCTGATGCACGAGACCTTTGCATCGTGAAAGATGAAGCTTCGTATTCCATTTTGAGGTCAATATTTTATTGCACAATGGACAAGTATTTCCATTGGGAGGTGTTTGAGAATGAACATCCTGTATATGACCAACAATTGTGGATTCCACTTCACTCGTAAATGGACACAATGTACATTTAAAATAGGGTTTTTTAAGATGCATATGAGAATGAATGATAAAATCATTCTTACCTCTACCATTGAAACCACAGTGGAAACATTTGAATGGCTCATCTTCCCTGTATTTCCGATAATGAATGATCAGATCGTTGATCGATGTACAGAAAAAATCGCACTGTTTACATTTGAAGATGCCACTAAGTCTTCTCTTATGAAGGCCACTGCTGATTTCATTTTTATGGCCAACTTTCAGTTGCAAGCTACGGATTCCACCCAGGTAGGATGATTCTTCTTCCCTGAAGCCTGCCCCTTCCTCAGGAACATTTATGTAACTGAGCTCCGATTCTGTAGCGGTGTCTTCATAGTTGTATTCACATTTAATCTACGGAAAATATTGGAAGAATGTCACTAATTTAGGAATGCATTTAGACCGAAACCTAAATTTTATAACTACCAATTATGGCATAATCTTAGCCATACTTCCCAATAGGTGGGCATCATTTTTTTCACTTATCATCTTATCCTAGATTTACAAAAAAAGAGCAAAGGACACCACAAAAAACAACAAAACAAAGCAAGACCAAGGAAGCACGGAGGCCCACCTTTGTATGCATCAATAGCATAATATATAATGCGAGGAGAATCCACAAAGTTCCTAAGAAATATGAATTAACACAAACCAGGCATCATATTTTAATTCTTGTCCCAGTACGATAAAGTCCTATGATTTAAGGACTTAAGCAAGAAACAAATCCATGTGGGTTCTAAATGGCAGCCTAAACAAACGGGAGCAAATTCATTCTAAAGGAGGGAGAAGGCCGCCATATGATAGAAATGTTTAAAAGATTCCTCCGCAGGAAGAAAACGAGGGTGGGACATGCGAGATATACTTGAAAGGGGTCGGGAAACAGGACGATCGGAGAATGGCAAAATGAGGACATTCCAATAGAAGATGGGCGACCGATTGGTCCCCACCACAAAACGGCACGGGTGGGTGGGGGGGGGGGGAATCGAGCACCCGTCAAAACAAGATGGCCATCGTTAGATCTGTGTTGCAAAGGGTCACCTCTAAGGACTGTAATCTTTGAAGATTGGAGGGTTAAGAATGAACATCCATCCCATTCATCCTGCCACAAATGAAAAGCATAATCCCTTATAGAGGGAAAGAAATCTCGAAAAGGCAATGCAAAGTTATCCAGGGCTCCAAATAGGCTGAACGGGCCAGCTGATCAACCCTCTGGTTACACAACACAAGACGCTAATATCACCGGAACCCAACAAAATAGAACCTGATAACGGGACGCATTCTGGACGAGCCAGTTGGAAATTTCTGCAACTAAAGGATGGGGAGCACTTAAAGAGTGAATCACTTGTAAAACACCCCTAGAGTCAATGAAAATAAATAAATCTTTAAAAGGCAAAAAGTGGATGTCTAAAAGCTAAAAGAATGACTAAAAGTTCAGCGGTAAAAATAGAAGCTGCCAGCGGCAAGGGGAGGGGAAAGAGTTAAGGTAAAGAACCAGTGGGTTGCTGCCCAATCCAAGTGGATTCTATATGGCAGCTAAGATGAAACGAGGCAAATCATCTATAAAAGGTGGAGGAGACCACTTTGTGACAAAAAATTAAAAAACGAAGGGTAAAAGATTCCTCCACCAATATGAATAGAAGGCGGGTGTGTTGAATAGTTAAAAGGGTCGGGAAACAGGACACTCGGAGAATGGCGAAATGGCTACAATCCAATAAAAGGTGGGCAACCGATTGGTCTCCACCGCAAAACTGACAGCAAGGGCTGATATGAACATCACCCGAAACAAGATGGCCGTGAGTAAGTCTCGTGTGGCCAATGCGAACTAGGCAAAGGTCCAGCTCCAACGACCGCATTCTATCACGGTTCGAGGGCCAATAGTGAATAGAATTTTTAATTTTGTATAGTTTGGATGATGAACAGTCATCCCATTCATTCTACCACATTTGAAAAATATATTTTCTTATTGAAGGATAGTCCTTAAAATGCAGAGCCGAGTTCTCAGGGGACACAGAATGTGCTGAGCGGACCAGCCGATCAGCCCTGTCGTTGCCCAGGGACCCAGCAAAAAATAATTCTATATATGGACACATTTTGGATCAGCCAGTTGCAAATTTCTGTGACTAAGGGGAGGGGCGGATTAAAAGATCTAATTGACACAATCACTAAAAGGTAAAATCTGGATGAGTCTAAAGGCTAAAAGGATTGCTGAAAGTTCAGCGGTAAAAATGGATGCTGCTGGCGGCAAAGATAGAGTTGGGAATTCTCCTCCTGGGTGGCTGCGGCACCCACGCCACCGTCCGACTTAGAGCCATCTGTGTATAGTGAGCAGCATTGTTTGTGTGAGATTGAATGCTCTAAGAACAGGCTCATAATGATTGATGCGAGGGTCTATGGAGGACTTCTCCAGGCTCCACATGTTGGTACATACTGTGGGGAGAGGAGCATGCCAACTAGGGGTCAGTAAGGATGGAAGGGTAAGGACCCTTGGAGCACCCAGGTTAGAGAGATGATCTCCTATGCGAAGGTTCAAGGGGCAGGGTAAAGATGGCAACTTATCAAATGCCGACGTTGATTCGGCAGCATACAGGCATCTGTAGACCTCTGATACAGGGGGCTAGATTTGAAGTCTATGGTAGGGCAAAGGGAGTACCCCACTCTCGCAGTAAAGGCTGTTGACAGGAGAAGTACAGAAAGCTCCACTAGAAAGGTGAACTCCAAGGTTTCGAATGAGGTTCAACATTTTAAGGGCTGAAGGGGAAGCTGATGAGTAAATTTGACAGCCATAATCCAATTTGGATTGGACGAGGGCTGTGTATAATGTCCACAATGTTTGTCGGTCGCTGCCCCACGAAGTGTGTGAGAGGACTTTCAAAATGTCTAGAGCCCGCAGACAGCCTGTTCGAAGTCGGCGTAGGTGTGGTAACCAGGATAACTTTGGATATAGAGTTACGCTAAGAAACCGAAACTCGGAGACAAACTCGCCTTGTAGGGAGATAGATGGCGGAACAAGAACCCCTCTGCCTCGGTGGAAATACATTGCTTTGGTTTTGTTCGTGGAAAAGCGGAATCCCTTAAGTTGTGCTCTTTTGGATACAGCATCGACCGTCAGTTGTAGCTGACGCGCTGCTGATGGAAGACGAGGTGAGGAACAGTATAGTGCTAAATCATCGAAAAACAGAGTTGCCGATACACCCTCTGGAAGAGACGAAATAATATCATTGATCGCAATTATAAAACACTGCCCTGAGGAACTCGCTCCTCTTGAAGGACCTTGAAGGATCAAGATGCTAAATTTTTTTGAATAAGTGAGGGTAAAAGGCCTCTCATCCCCCAGACGTATAGCTACTTCAAGATGCCGTATCTCCATGTGTTGTAGGCTTTCTCAATATCGAAAAATATGGCCAGGACTCTGCGCTTTAATTAGAAAGCTTTCCGGATCGATCCTTCGAAACGTACTAGTACGTCAAGGGTACTATGACCTTTGCGGAAGCCACATTGAAATGGAGAGAGAAGGTGATTGGTTTCTAGGAACCACTTTAGGCACTCCAATATCATTTTTTCCAGCAACTTACTCAAACAGCTGGTGAGAGCTATAGGGCGGTAGTGATATGCGTCCAACCCGTCCCTGCCCGGTTTGACAAAGGGAAGGATGATCCCAATGCGCCATGATGAGGGGTAAAAACCCTTCACCCATATAAGGTTGTACAAATCAAATAAGAAGAGAGTAGAGTGTGGATGTAGGTGCCGAATCATATCGAAATGGATCTCGTCAAGGCCAGGGGAAGTAGATCTGCAAAGGGACAAAGCGCTATGCAGCTCATGGATGCTGAAAAAAGCAATATATGGAAGGTTAAATTTTGTTGTGAAGTTGTGAGAATGAGACTCTTCCTTTTATTTCTAGGATAGAAAAGCCTTATCATAATGGCTGACACTGCAGAAATGGTCAGCAAAAGCATTGCTGACCGCCAGGCTGTAATTAACCAAGGAGCTGTGTAAGTGTAGTGTGGGGGTATGCGGATCAGCATAACAGTCCCTGATCTTATTAATCCTCTTCCAGCTCTTATCGGTTTGTGTCATAGAGGAAATTGATGAAACGTAACGGCGCCATGAATTTCGGCGAGCCTGACGAAGGGTTCTTTGGCGAAGCGCACAAACTCAGTTTCAGTCGACCTTGTTGCACAAAGTTGGGTTCAATCAGGCATGGGCTAACTTGTAATTTTTGACAGCTGTTGCACACGCCGAGGTCCACCAGGGCATGGCTGAGCCATCCGTGGCGGGTTGCCAAGGATGCACTTGTGAAGGACGCCTCTTGGAAACCTTCCCAATCTGCATGACCTAAGTCCCACTTAAGGGACATGGTTGTATGAAGGCTAACTTGAAGGGCCGACAAGACAATAGGGAAGTGGTCACTCCCATGGAGATCATCAAGAATTGTTCATCAAAATTCCGTGAAGCAATCCTGGGAACAAACAGACAGGTCAACACAGCTAAAAGAGTCTGTCTGGACATGATAAGAGGTAAAATCGCCAGTGTTTAAAACACAAAGAAAGTCAGATAATAAAAGGGACTAAAACACTGCTTTTGGCATTCTGAGTGATGTAGGTGAGGGGATAGACAGGGTGTGTGAATAGACAGCGGAAAGTAGACCAGTGGTGAAAAGAGAAAGAAGTGTGGTAGGGTGCAAAGTGATGCTAGAGCCTGGTGATCAGGCTTATCGCTTTCAAATTTTTATGTTTTATAGTTCCGTTGTTGTTTATTGTTTACTTATACATATATATATATATACATGTATATATAATATATATAATTTGGCGTTCAAGCCATTTGTCTTCATTGCTAATGTAATTGGTTATGATGTGCGCGTTAGCCGTTGTTTTTGTAAGTCGTTAATATAACTTACTGTTTTTGTATTAGTATCTTTGTTTCTTCGTAGTTTTGTCGTGTGTGTATTTCGTGTATAATGTTTCTTCCTGTTGTCTTCTTCGGTGATTTTCGTCTTCTTGTGTGTGTATCCTTCTTCGGTAGTTTGTCTTAGTTGGTTGAATTTGTCAATATCGGTGAGTTATTGTCAATTTCGGTTAATTTCATATTTTGTAATTTTGTCTTGATCGTGGTAAATCAGCTGATCTGGCGTAGAACGGTACTTCTGCTCCGACAGCTAAAATCCCAGCGGAGCTTGGAAATCTAGCGCGACATACTGCTCTTCTGTTTTGGTCAATCATTTGTACAATATCCTCGTCCAATACGCGATTGACCTTTTCCAGCATATTCCTTGTCCGTTCTTCGATGACAACGTTAATGGGGGTTAACCCCGCCTCCCGGGGCAGCTCTTCTTGGGTTCTTCTTTCAATTCTGCGTGTACCTGTAATTAGGTACACGCATTTATTCTGCACCATTTGTAGTCTCCTCTTCTGTGTCTTTGAGACACAGGAGAGGGCGGAAGCGGGGTATAGCAACATCGATCTCACTAGTGCAGTATAGATCTTCTTTTTGTTGCTTTGACGAAGATTTCTGAACCTGTACAGAGTCTTGACTGCAGCAGTAGGCCTTGGTGATACGTTCTTGGGCGTGCTTTGCGTACCCGGTTGAGGTGATCTTGATGCCGAGTACGTTGCATTCGTTGGTGTAGGGATATCGTCTATCCCCCACCCTGACGTCATCAAGTAGTCTCCTGCCTATGGGGACTACTTTGAATTTATCCTGGTTGGTACGGATTTTCCACCGGGCCTCGTAGGTGTTCAGGTTTTCGATTTCTGCTGCTGTCATGCGAGCTTGCATAAGCGCATTCCTCCATGGACAAGTGATTATCTGGGTGAAATCATCGGCGAATTGTAAGTTGAGGCAAGTGGGGCTTACAGGGACCGGGACATCCGCGGTGTAAATCAAGTAGAGAGTGGGAGACAGGCACCCCCCTTGCGCGGAAACTTTGGCCCGTCCGTGCACCCTAAACTGATGTACGCCGTTCTCTCCATGACATAGTCACAGAGTTCTCTCTAAGTTTTCACTTAGGCCCAGTCGTAAGATCTTGTACTGCATTCCCCTTTGCCACACCTTATCGAACGCTTTTGATACATCCCGACAAACAATGTCCACGTAACTCTTTTCCCGTTTTGCTTGGGCTAGCTTTTCCGTAATGACGTTAATCGCCATTTCCGTACTTCGCTTACTCCTAAACCCGAATTGGTGTGGGTTGTAGAGCGAGTTTTCTTCCAGGTGAGACACCAGTCTTTTGTTGAGGATCTTCTGGAAGAGCTTCCCACCAAATTCCAGTAGTGAAATTGGTCGGTAGCTCTCCTTCAACTTGGGGTTCTTTCCAAGCTTAGGCAAGAAAATCATTTTCGCCGTTTTATAAGCGTCTGGAAAGTACTTCGTATTGAGACAGGCGTTAAATATTCTTCTCATTCCTTTGATGACACAGGCTGGTGCCTTTTCAAAGTTAAGCTTTGTAAGCCCCGATTGTCCTGGGGCTTTTTGTTGGAATGAGCGAAGCGCGCCGAGTTCTTCTTCCGTAATCTCGGCGTCTCCGTCGCGCTGCCTATCCACCTGGTGATGAGGGTGCGTCTTTTCTATTTCTTCGTTAAGCTCCTCGATGATGTTGCTTTCGAACTCTAGGTCATAGTCTTCGTTTTCTTCTTCAGTTATACTGAAGATCTTTTCCCAATAACTTCGGAATATCTCTTCAACTTTTTCTTCCTCTTCTTCGATGTTTCCATTTTCTTTCTGTAGCTCGATCTTATGCTTCTTTCCAGTTGATCCTTTAAGAATTCGGATCTTCTTCCAAAATTCTTTGGGAGTTGCTTCGTGATCGAGGCTCTCGATCGCGTCCTCCCAACTTCTGTTTTGTTGTTCGAGGATCAACTGGTTCAATTCTTCTTTGATTTCTTTACTTCTTTGCATCGAGTGAACTGATGTGTTCATACATTATCTTCAGTTCACGGTATAGTTCCTTCATATATTCGGTCCACTCGTAGGTTGAGATGGTCCTATATGAGGAACGAGGGATACAAGCCCTATCTGCGTCGATGATTTGATTATTGAGGTCATCGAGTGCCTCGTCAATCTCCTCGAGGATTGCCTCGTCCAGGTTGGGCAGATCGTAGGCCTCGAGGTGTGCGTATCGTGCCCAGTCTGCTCGTCTGTAGTTCTTCCTGACTACTGCTGGGACTTGTATAGGGTTCCTATTGATAGTGAGTAGGATCCCTATATGATCACTACATGGCACCTGGACTGGTTCCATGTAGTAATTGAACGGCAGCTGACGATTCACCAGACAGATGTCTGGCTTTGTGGCATTTCGTTCTCTGACATAGGTGGGAAAGTCGGGGCCTATCCACTGGGCAATATTTCTGTCCAGCAACAGGACCAGGCTTCTCCCTATTCCGTTGAAGGTCCTGTAACCGGATTCTCGGCATCTGGCGTTTAGATCCCCCATTAGTATAGTGGGGGCTCTTCTGCCAAATAGGCCAGTGAGAGTGTGAATAGGCAACACATCTCTCCTTGGCAGTTGATATCCGGTTGCAATGACCAACTTTCCTAAGTCGAGCTCGACCTCAATTGCGAGGTAGATACATGGTGGGATGAAGATACCATGATTGAGAGGAGCTTCCAACAGGAGCAATAGAGTTGAAAGTGAGAAAAATGGGTACCGGCAGAAAGGGCCTTGTACCCAATTTATTCTCCTGAAGACAAATAACAGCGGGGTGGAGAGTCGTCAAAAGAATTTTGAGTTCTTCCCACTTTGTAAAATGGAAGATATTATGTGAAACAGTTAGATACCACTGTGGATATCTTTTTCTCTTTTGTGGCTGATATTGTTTCGAGGTTTGTCTCAAAGAGCTTGGGGGACGGAGAGCAGATTTTGAGGAGCCTGCTTTTGCAGGGGAAGAGATCCTAGACGGAGCAGTAACTGGGACTATTTTCGAGGGTTTTGGAAAACTGACCGAGGCCCTTGATTGTAATATGGGCTCACATCTTGGCGGAAAAGGAAGATCGAGAAGGGATTTTCGCCAGGTAGATCCGGATTCATGGGTCAAGGGGTTAGTCCAACTGCCACAATTGGTGATGTTGGAGTATTAATTGCTTCCATCGGATCATGAGTAGAAGGGTGAATGGAACAAACAGGCGATCTGAGCGAGGTGTGTGGAGCTGGGTATATATCTGCCATCGTTTGGATTAGGATGAGGCCGAAGTCCTAAGGGCATAGAATGTTCAGCAATAGGGAAAGAGTCCATTGAAGATTCTCGGGGTTCGTCCGAGTCATTTACACAGGCTGCCCGCTTATTGGTGGTCGATGACCCAGGTGAGGAATACTTCCTCTTACCACTGGGCTTTGGGTCTCGGGGCCGGGTGGATGAACCTTCACTGGTTGATGTTGAAGATTCTTTCAGATAGCGTCTGATGTCCTCAAGTGTCTCTCCCAGCTAGAGCTACTGGAGAGAGGGGGACTACATGGGTTATCTCGGTGTGAGAGCGATGCTTCGACTGTATATCGTAATGTTTCTGACGCTGCGAGTAGATATAGGATGAAGTGCTTCAGGCGTGTCGGAACTTGAGCGTGATGGTTGGTTTCGTCCAGCGTCACGTAAAACGTCAGAAGAGACGGCCGAGTGGTGAGGTTTGTGTTCGAGCACGCTGGCGGGCCTCTCTTATATCTAGACGTAGAGAGTCCTGCAAAGCGAGCACCTCCTTTTCATATAAAAATATATGGCAGAGTTTTGATACAGCACTGTGGGTACCTCCGTAGTTGGCACAGCAAGGCGTTTTGGTGCATTCAAGGCCATGGTAGTCAGAGCTACAATTCACGCAGGAGCGAGGGTGCCGACAGGCACAGCCAACATGTCCAAATTGATTGCAATTGAAGCAACGTCTGGGTAGTACGATGTAAGGACTTACGGGGACACGAAGGTACCCAGCTTTAAATACTGCGGCAGTTCTTGTCGTTCAAAAGTTAAAATCAGCGTGGCGGTTGGGACTTTAGTTGGAGCCTAATGTTTTAGTCACCCTGTGTACATGTGTGGCACATTGGGTACTAAGCTTGCTCTGAAGGCGGGTGGGGTCGTAGTCCCTTAGTTCATTTGAATGGACAACGGCCTTTGACAAAATTCAGACGCGGATGGGGCGAAACAGTTACTGGAATTTCAGCTATCGAAGATAGATTTCGCACAAGGTTGTGCTGTGAGTGGGATGACACCTCGACTACGACATCACCACTACCTCTTGACCACATCCGGCGGGGTTCACCACAGCAGGACTCAAAAGATTCATTGACGTCGAACACATCGACTTTTGCAAGTGGGGTGTCGGATGATGAACTCATGACAAGAAAGCGGGGATAATCTAAATCTGGGTCTACTTCGTTGGAATAGGGGTCCAACGAGCGAGGGAAGGCTGAAAGAGGAGCTAAGGAACGTTTGGCACAAGAACAATTACGAGAAGGGGTGGTTTTAGGTTTATGGCTAGCCATTGCAAAAAAAAAAACTTTGCATACTCTCTCAGGACTCCCCACCATAGAGGCCTACAAGAGCCCGGCACTACTGCAACTCTACAATCAGTTACATCGGGTATGTCCTCCTGGAGAATGCATATGGATCCACCACACCATCTTTATAAGCCTAAGAGGCTTCCCGAGTTCGCTTACGCACAGAGAAAAGGGGCCCCCGATGGGTTTCTCCTTGGGCATTTGGTAGACGAAGGCGGCAGAGATGCGCAGCCTCTTCCACCTTCATGAAAGAACAATTCGGAATCAATCCATAAAACGAGCAGAGGTCGGGTATCCATAAGGACCACTAGATAGGTGAAGAGGGGGAAATAAAGGGCAGAGGAAGAACATAATAGGGGAGAGGGGGAGAAAGAGGGGCATGTTAAGTCTTGTTGGCAGCACCATGCGCCCCTTAAGGGGCTCAGGGCTGACCCTCCTCGCCACGAGAAGGCCAGAGCCTCTCTGTGAACAACCCCTGAAGAAAAGATCCAAGAGAAGGAGGGGGGGAGGAGCATTAAATATATCACAGGATTAAACCACTAACGACAACAAGTCGTTACAAAATAAGCACTGCTACTCTGGACAATCGGTACAGGAACGGAATATAACCCCCCTCCCCGTCCCACGTCCTTTATAATTAGCTGTAGGTCTTGACAAAGAGAACCCAAGATGAAAAAATATTCCAAATACCTGTCACGTAAGTAATGAGGCAATATACGAATGGCGGTTGTCCTGGAAACGGAGAGAGCAAGAGAGACTACTAAATCGGGAGCTTGATTCAGTGCAACGACAGATGCTGGCAGGGGTCGGTCTATAGTTATGAGCATGTCCTCGCTGTATGAACTGATCGGCTCTACTTCTTCGAGGCAGGGGGTTCGTATTTATGCCCGTCACCATGAGCGCCTACGTGATGAAATTCAAAGCTGGCTTTCAGGTCATTGACTCGCGGTTTCCAGTCACTATGGCGTAAGCTAGGTAGTAAGTTATCGAATCACACTTCTCAGGAGTTACGACGTAAGTTACAAATGGGTCGTAAGCAACGAGGTGTGTTATCCTTGCAGTATGACTGGTCGTAAGACAGCGGTTAAAATGTTAAAATCAGCGTGGCGGTTGGGACTTTAGTTGGAGCCTATGTTTTAGTCACTCTATGTACGTGTGTGGCACGTACACTGACCCATAGCCGAGCTTCGAACAAACAAAGAATCAATTAAAAAGTAAGGCAGGAGCCCTATCAGTGCCCCATGCGCTGAACATCGGGGAATGAAGTATATCCATGGTGCGTGTACGAGACCCTAAAGCTGAGAATATGAGCCTCTCAGGTGAGTCATCGGTCAAATACAAGACCAAGTAAACGGTGCGAGTCCACCCCTTCCAGGCGTACCCCATTTAGAAACAAGTCTAGGTCAGGGTGGAGCCATGGATGGCGGCAGAAGTGCACCACCTTAGTCTTGGCCAAGGAAAACCGAAGCCTTGTGCGCTTCGGCATAGTGAGAGATGCGGTTCAATGCCTGGAGCTTCAACTCCTAGTCGACGCTCCAGAGTTGGCATCTCGGCCGCGCCAAAAGAGATTGAAAGGTCGTCCACGCAGTGTAGCGAGAACATCTTCCGGCAGCACCAAGGCGATGATGTTGATGCTCAGGGCAGAGTGTGACACTGAGGATACTTCCCTGCGGACACCATCTTCCTGCTCCCTTGGGCCGGAGAGGGCTCCCCCACCCGTACACGGAATCAACGATCTCGCAAAAATTTGGATAGAAAGATTGGGAGAAGTCTCCTCGCCCCCATCGCGGGAAGATTATCGATGATAGCGTATTGCCATGCGGTATCATAGGCCTTCTCCAGATCGAAAAACACTGGGGTCGTGCTGTCTAGAAAAGAAGGCCTCCCAGTCGGAGCAGAGCATCCGATGTGGAGTGGAATTTGCGGAACCTGCACTGTGCAGAAGACAGGTGGCCTCCGCTATCCAGAGAAAAAAGAGCTAATCTAACATTTACCAATTTCTCCAACTTGCGCACATGAGAGGTTAGAGATTGGAGGGCCAGGGGGGGGGAAAGGGGGGGGTAGAGTGATCCCTTCCCGGTTTGCGAAAAGCGAGTACAGTAGAGATTTGCCAGGAGTCTGGAGGATACCTTCTACCCAGATATCCTGTTGAACAAATCTAACAAAAAGGGCATGGCTCGCTCACCCAGGTGTCAAAACATGCTGTACGGGCCAGTGTACCTGCACAAAACTCACTAAATATAAACCTGTTGTTGAAGGCTTCTCTGCCTCTGTAACTAAAGTCCAGTCGGCAGCCTTCTGCAACATCACAACACGCATTGAATGCTGGTGGAGTAGCATCCAGCCTAGAGAATGCAGTCGCGGGTTCCGAGATGAAGGTCCCTTCTCCTAGATCTCATTTGAGTTATCTTCCAATGAAGTTAAGTTTCTGGCCAGTGAATCAAATTCCATCGTGGAATAGAGGGGGGCAATCAGCTATCCCCCCCACAATGTCAAAATACATGATTGCAGGGGGCATGGCCTGACTCACCCTGATTCACTTGCCCGATTAAGGGAATCGGCCCTATCAAGTCACTCCCACCAGCAGTAGTTGATTTTGGGCGGCCTGCCTACTCCCTTCAGTCTCCTGTGATGGAATAAAAGAGACTGCAATTGGTTGAGGATAAAGAGTTGTCCATAAACAACTCCACAGAAGGGGGTGAGGAGGAGGACCCCCCCCCCCTGCACCTGTAAGCCTAGAAGAGAAGTTTGACTAAAAAACAAACCAAACATTACAAATCTTTATTTTTGTAAGAATCAATTAAAGATTATTATTAATTTAAATCTAAGAAACAAAACTAATGGAGCCAAGTGGGAAGAGAGGAAGGCACACAGTCAAATTAGACTAGAAAAAATCCCATGGGCTAATTAGGACAAGGAAAAAAGAGCATACAATGTAGCCGAGATCAGTGGGATAATCACATTCATTGAAGAGAGGGCTAAGGATAAAAAAATGTACACAAGGAGAAAATAAGTGGAAAAATAAAAAATAAAAAGAGCTGCAGACAATGACAAGGTAGAAATTAATTTACTACCATGTTTTGTTTGTTCATACACTTACATTTTCGATGCTCGGCTCATCAGCTTGAGTTTTGTATAGAGAAACATGGACAATATTCGATTCCATTGCACATGTGCCCTGTAGATAAGAGAGATTTCATTTTAGTATACCCATCATGGAGATTGAAGATGAAGTAAGCTTAAGGGGGCCCATGATTTTTTGCTGCCCCCAAATTTAATAATTTTTTGTTTAAGTTTCATTAAACATGAGCCTAAATTACAGATCAACATCTTCAATCTTTACAAAGTTAGGACTTCAACTACCCACAATCAAGCCCCTAAAATCATGCACAACACATACCAATGCTGCTACATAAATTTCCTTTCAAATTATTGTTAATACCTTATGAAATTAATTAAAGTAATATATATATATATATATATTATCCACTAACTATAATTTAAGAAGGGGATTTTTTTGAGTATTTGAAAAATAATTTCATCTTAGTTTGATTATGACTTATGTTTTTATTAGTTATTTCTAAATAATATCAAAAACAAAATGGAGAAGTTCAGAAATAAATATAAGTATGAAATTTTGTAAATTTTTTAAAACCAAAGAATTAAAAAATTTATTTTTATATATCTTCTTCTATAACTATATTTTAGCAATGTGATATTTTGAAAGGGGAAAAGTTCAGTTTAGAGTTCCTTTTTAAAATTATTATAATTGGTGAAGTTCAGAAAATTTATATAAATTCAACCATGGCTGCTTTTTTTGACGAGTCTTGATGATGATACTTTTTGTTTTGGACACATTCCTGTGGATGGTTAAAATTGTATATTGTAGATGCAGATGACCTTCTATAGGTCCTTGGGGGTTTTGTCATCTGTGAAATTATGTTATGAAGTTAGTAATTAAAAAAAAGAGGTGCAGGTTGGATGCTATAAAGTATATTTTTGATAAACCTTATGAGTCTCCTTGTTTGCATAATATTTTGTCCATTTCCTAATATGTTTCACCCGTCTCATTAACTGTCATTTTACTATTGTTCCTGAGGGCAAGCATGGTGGGGAGCTATAGCAATCTATAGTATGGCTCGAATTATATATTGTAATCTGTCGAAGTATGGCCAAGTGTATGGGAATATGCGTACACAGGCTCTAAGGTAGGTCAAGCAAGGCGACAACTGTTTATTGTTCTAAGAGTGCGATTTGAATAGATAGCAGCAGCTTCGTGACCAAGGAATATATCAAACATGACAAAAATAATTTTAATACACACTAAATAAAAGGCACAACAATAAATATAGATATATTCAATAACTTTGGTTAGTGAATGGTTATAATGGGAGATTTAGGGTAGTGAGTGATTTAGTTCCTTTGAACCTTGAGAGTAAGGTGGGGCAAACTTGGGGAAGGTCTTGGTGACCTTGATTACTCACGGGTGGTAGCCATAAACCTAGAGGGGGTGGGGCTACTTTTTTTTAACTTGTGTTTTGTGAGATGCGGGCCTCTTGGCCTCAGGAGGTTACCGAATGAACTTTGAAGGGGAGGGGAGAGATAACTTCTCCACACTCGGTTTGAGCGAGCTAACGGGCCTCTTGTCCTTAAGGGGTCACCAGAAGAACTTTGAAGGACGGCTTCTCCAATCCTTGATCCAAAGGCTGATGTTGCCTCAGGAGACTCTTCTCCCTGACCCGAAGATACAGGTGTGATGTCCAGCTCTTATGTGGCTTGCGACCATCACTCACACTTCTTCGTTGAATTGCACTCCTTTTGGGGAAGTCTCGTTTAACCAAATCTGTCTGTAATCCTGGAGAGGGTACATATATACCCGGAGTTCTCCAAAACAGGGAAAGATTGAGACCTTCTCTAACCTTCATTATCAGCTGTGACAACCCGAGCGTCTCCTTGTGGTGAAGTGTCAAAGGCAGGGATCAGCGGGCCAGACAGGCAACCAGCAGCAGGAGCTATAAAAGCAGTTCACGGCGAATCCTACAAAGTAATCTTCCGACCCAAGGGGGGAAGGGAAGATTGAGATGACTGGGAGGTAGCCTCAATTTCAGCATCATGCTGTGGTGTAAATTTCGCAGAGACCTGGCGGCAAGTCCAAAAAGCGTGAGGTTGGAAGGGAGTAATGGCTCGATTTCTCTCCTGAAGTAATATCTTAAGAGGTTGGGAAATAATATTATTCTAATGGGATACCTCTACATAATCCACATAGGTAAGAGACTAATTCATAAATTAAAAATGCATGGGATATGTGGGAAAATTTTGAATTAGATAACTTAATGGATGAAAGACAGGAGGAGAGTGGTACTGAATGAGGCGAGGTCACAGTGGAGGGACATTATACTTACACTTAAGGATTATGGGATTTATTAGTAGGCTTGGGCTAATCGTATATCCTCATGTCTCTTGGGTACTTGTCTAGTCTGGACTTGAACCCATCTACGATATTTTTATCCATGATGTGCTGTAGCAACTCATTCCACTGATTTATCACCCTGGGGCTGAAAAATTGTGTCTTGTCAACTGTCTTCCCTGTCAATTTTGTAGTTCTACGTTGAATCTCCAAGTAATCTATATCCTTCCTGTAGTAAGGTGAACAAGCCTTAACTTTTTAAACTTTTTACAAAGTCTTGAGGCAAATTCTTCAGTGCTGTGCTGGTGCACCCGGATTTTGAGTCTCCTTTGATGAGGCTAATCTGGTCTGGTATTGAGTTTGAGGTGGCTCTGCAGACAGTTGTGTAGCCCCTCACCGGTGGTTCATCAGATAGGCTTTCAAAGAATGTCTAGCCTCCTTTTGAACTTGTCCACCGAGCAGCCGGGGGCTCTCCTCACCTCTATTGGGAGAGAGTTGAATATCTGGGGCCTACTGTGGCTCAGACTGGCTGCCAGTAGGGGCTTAATCTGAGCAGGTGCAGTTGTGGGAAAGGCACTCCTGGGCATATGTGACCTATACGGTCATTGGGTCTTGGTTTGAGGTTGTATGTGGGGTTAGGCCCCAGATTCTCCATAACCTTCCATCCACACATATATGGCACGGTACCTGTCTCTCCTCCTCTGCTGGTAGTATAGGCCTAGGATTTTCAACTGTTCCCAGTAGTTTAGGTGCCTTATACCCTCTATATTTCTGGTGAAGGCCCTCTGAACCGACTCTAGGTCTTGTATGTCTATCTTTTTCTGAGGCAACCACAGCTGACTGCAATAGTCTAGAATCGGCTGTACTAGGGACTTCCATAGGGTCAGCATGATGTCACGCTTCCTCGTGCTGAAGGCAGGGTTGGCAAAAAACCCGGGTTTTATTCTGGGTTTAAAAAAAACAAACAAATGCTACAAGCATTAGAATAACAACATAGAAAAAGAATAGCAGATCTCTATTTTTATATAATATTAATAATTACTTAGTTTAATAATTATATTATAATAAGAATAGATCATAGTAACAGATCACTGATCGAGAATTTGGGGTACCCATGTCCCATGATAGCCATAACCTGTAGAAGGAGAGATGAATTATGAGTCAGTATCAGAGAAATAACCTTATTTGATACATATTTGTTTAAATTATAAACATAAATATGAATTTTGAATAAAATAATGATAAGTAGCATTCATTTCTTGAAGAAAAAAAACCCCTGGGTTTTATTCTGGGATTTTTCAAAAAACAAATGCTACAAGCATTAGTAGAATAGGATAGAAAAAGAAAAGCTATCTCTATTTTTATAATAATAATTAATTAGTTTAATAACTATATTAAGGTAAGAACAGATCACTGTGAGAATTATGAGTATCCCATGATAGCCATAACCTGTAGAAGGAGAGATGAATTATTATAGGTCAGTATCAGAGAAATAAACTTAATTTGATACATGTTTGTTTAAATTATAAACAAATATGAATTTTGAATAAAATAATGATAAGTAGCATTCATTTCTTGACAAAAAAAGTAATTTTGAAAAAAAACAAAACCCAAACCAGTTTTATTCTGGGTTTCTTCAAAAAAGAAATACTACAAGCACTAGAATAACATAACTGATCGAGAATTGTGGATACCCATGATAGCCATAACCTGCAGAAGGAGAGATGAATTATGAGTCAGTATCAGAGAAATAACCTTAATTTGATACATATTTGTTGAAATTATAAACATAAATATGAATTTTGAATAAAATAATAAGTAGCATTCATTTCTTTAAAAAAAGTAATTTTGAAAAAGCCCTCTAAAACCTGGGGGTTTTTTTATTTGCCCACCCTGGCTGAAGGTGTGGAGGATCCCCCCTGCAATTTGTTTGGCTCTGCTGACTGGCCGAAGGTGGCATCATCACTGAGGAACACTCCAATGCATTTGCCGTGGTTTGGCTTCCTTCCGTATGCAGGCTAGTAGTGTCCTTAAGGTCCTGGTTTGGCTCACATCTTAGGAGCTTGAACTTGCCTTCATTGAGACATGTTGTTGTTTTTTGCCCATGTGTAGACCTTTTGGCGGTCTTGTTGTAGGAGGTGGATGTCAGTGATGTGGATGATTTGGTGGCTGAGGTTTGTGTTGTTGGCAAAGGATGAGACTACCGAAGATTGCACCTCATCATCAATGTCACCCATCAATGCCAGGAAGAGAAGGGGTCCCAGTATGGAGGAGCCTTATGGCACTCTGCTGAGGACAGGTGAGTGGTCTGATTTGTGTCCCTTGGTGACAACTGGATGTGAGGAAGCTGTGCAGCCACATACCCAGCTTGCCAGTTATTCCTAGCCCTCAGAGTTTGTGGAGGAGGATGATGTGGTCAACTTTATCAAAGGTTTTAGCAAAGTCTAGGAAGATGACATCCACATTTACCCCCTCCGCCATACTGTGTAGAAGCCAGTCATATTGGGCTAGCAGCTTTGAGACAGGACCTGCCTTTTCGGAAACCGTGTTGGTTGGTGTTGAGCCTGTTGTTGGTTTCCAGGAAATGGGTAATTTTGTTTTGGAAAATTTTCTCAAATATCTTGATGATGTGGGAGGTGAGGGCTACCGGACTGTAGTTTTTAGAAAGTTTGGCCCCTCCCTTATAAATTGGAGTGATGGTTGCTTCCTTGAGAGCTGGAGGAATCGTACCTGTGTTGAGCGAGTGGCGCTATAGTTTGTGGAGGGGGTATCACAACACATTCCTGCATTTTAGAAGGAGCATGGCTGGGTCCCCATTCAGGCCTGCTGCTGCATTCATTTTCAGTTCCTTTATGGCTTCAATTATGTTGTCGTACGAGAAGGTAAGGTTGCTGAGAGACAAAGGCTGTGCTGGACCTGGCATCTCGTCCGCTGATAAGAATGTTTCAGGATCACTGACTTTCATTGCAGCCCTTGGTGTGCTGAATACATCCTGGTACAGTAAACCCTTGATATAACGAACCAAATTTCCTGGCTGAACTCCATCCGGTTTAATGAACCAAAGTGCATTAAATCTGATGGTTGGTTCGGTCAGGCAAGCATTACACGCTGCGCCGCAGCACATCCACTCACTGGCTCACAGCTCAGTCTCCTACAGTGCAAGGTTCATATCAATACTATGTTGTGTAGCCCACTTAACTTTATTAGTAATTGCTTACGTATTTCATATCCATGCAATACAGTCTTTATATACATATTTACGTATACAAATTAACGAATGAACCATTGGATATAACAAACTTGGTTCATTATTTCCATCACTTTTAACAAACTTTCAGCTTTAATGAACGACCCTCCACCCAATATAGTTTGTTATATCGAGGGTTTACTGTATTGTCTCATTAGGAGCAGACATGTTTCCTTGGCATGGTCCACAGTTATGCCTTCTTCATTCTTCAGTGGATCTATTTGGATTTTGCTCTTTGCGTACCTCTTGCATTAGTTGAAGTATTTGGGGTTGCTCTTGATGTTAGATGCAGCCCACTGTTCTTCTTTCTGTCTCTGAAGGTCATGGGAGGCTTTGAGCTGCAGTTCAATGTTCTTGATCTTGGTTGCGAGGCTTTGTCTTACTTCTACGTTTCTTGTTGTAGTGAGAAGTTTATTGAGGTAGATCCTTTTTCTCATTAGGGTTCTCCTATTCCTGGGAATGTTGGATTTCTTCATGACCTTCCTTTTGTGGGAGATATGGTGGAGGCAAACTGACTAGATGGTGTAGATCAATTAGTTGTACATGTCATTCACTTCTTTGTCGTCCAACATAGTCCCAGTTGATTTGATCTAGGGACTTTTCCATCCATTCCCAGTCTGCATCTTTGCTGTAGAAGTTTAACCTACTGATGGGGTTTGGTGCTGGTGTTATAGTTTCCCATCTGTACATCTGGATTTGTGTAGGAAGTATTAATGGTGATCAGGCCATGGTCAGAAAAAATTGTTTTCTCTACCCTATATTCTAGCACCACACTTGGGTTGTTGGTGAAGAATAGGTCCAGTATGTTGTTGATCCTAGTTGGAGTTGTTATAACCTGAGACAGAAGGAATTTGTCAGAGATTTCTAGGAGGGCTTTGGCTTGGGCTTGATCCTCCCATGAGCTCCCCCTCATGTAACCTTCTGGCCACTTAATGAGGGGAAAGTTGAAGTCACCACAGATGATTGTGTCAGGTTGCTCATCCAGCAATTTTGTGATGCATTCCATCACTTTCTCAAAATTTCCAGGGAGAAACTGTGGTGGGTGGTAGCAATTTATCAGTGTTAAATTGCGTTTGGATATGTGGATTGGATAGGCAGCCAGTTCTCTCGTGTCTGGGACAAGGTCATTTCTTATGTAAGTGACAACACCCCCATGGCTTCTGGTTGCTCTATCCATTCTATGGGGAGTATAGTTATTTATTTCTATCTCTGCATCTCTCACCTCCTCTTTTAGGTGAGTCACTGTGAGGGCTATAAACATATGGTCCTCTACCTTGGCCATATCCACAATAAAAGGTATTTTAGACTTATTTGTCTTGGGGTAGAGGCCTTGGATGTTGCCCAGGAGAATATTTTCTAGTCTGCCGCTACTGGGTTTAGCCAGTGTCATAGGAGACTGGGAGTGCAGCTTGTGCTGGAACATTTGTGGAACTTATGGTTGGCGACCCAACACATATGTAGCTATGACCACCGCTTGTGCCTCCATAGCCCTCGTCAGTGTGTCTAGGGTTTCTTTCATCTCTGTCAGCATGCCTAAAAAATGTAGGGGTTTCTTTTGTCATTTGAAGCCAGCTGTTTTGAGATATTGTTTGGGCCCTCTGTCTCTGAGGGTTCGGGGCTGGCGGCTGTTGTCTTGTTTGGTCCTAGCCCTGAAACTTTTTGTGCCCTTGAAGTGTGCTTTCTTACACCCTGAGTCTAGGCATTCACTTTTGTTGATTGATCCCTTGCAGTGTGCAAGGTGAAGTCTGGGGCATCTGTCTCCCGATGTACATCCCTTCTCCTGGTCTTCCATGTGGTCTACGAACCTCCAGCATGGCATAGGGTGCCTGTATCTACAACCCCTCTCAAGGTGGTTACAGGGACATTTGCAGTTTTTGTTTCAGATGCATACCTCCGATATCGGTATTTCCAGGGTAGGGCTCTATGTTAGTGGAGTGCCAGTAGGCCTAGGCCTAGTTTGTTCCTCGCCTTTGGTCTGACTCACACTGTTGGTCTTGAGCCTGGGCCCTGGATTTAGGCTGGGTACAGTCCCAGCAGTCCTGGTTACCAGTGAGTTTTCAGGAGACCCTGAGGGACTGAGATTCAGGTCCAGAGGTTGGTTCCCCATTCCCAAATCGAGAGTTCTGTCCTTGGTGGTGGCTCTATGGGTGTCTTTCTATTGGGATGTTTGACTGGCAACAAAGACTGTTTGTATCACTGTTGGGAGGGCATTATTGTCTCCACTAAGACCAGCTGCTATGATTTGGTCATACAGTTTGATGTTCCCTAGGCTTGTACTTCTTTCAAGAAGCAGTTTTAAAATTTAGTCTGTTGTTTTACTGACCCCCCCCCCTTTTAGAGCTTCTTTGTGGTGGATAATCGCTGTTTCAGCCTCACACATCCATGGTGTGTCCTCCCAATATTTGTGCATATAGCATAATTTGCACATAAACTTTCTTTTCATTCTATAGAGGCACAATATATAGTATACTGGGTAAATATTTATATTGGCGGCTCGAACGATGGGACATACTATTTCGTCTGTGTTCCAAAATGTTTCACGTTTTTGGAGTACATTTAAGGGGACGGCTCATATGGGGGTAAACACAATGGGGGAACCACACTACGATGATCCTGATTTTCAATAAATTAGGGGGGGAAGATCGGGGGGCACAGACCCCCCCAGTATATAATCATAATTGTTTATAGAATAAGGTCCTAACATTTACAGAGGTGAATGATTTAACCAAATCATGTCAGCGCCTTTAATCGTTTTGCGAATTATAATGGGGTCTGATGTCAGAAATGACTCATTTGAATTTTTATTTTGTTTTTCACTTAATATCTTTTTATTATCCTCATTTGTAGTCATTTTATTTGTCAATATATTTTTCCCTATTTTACTATTTTTATTACCTTTTTGGTAACACTTCAGTTTCAGGGTGCACGGTAGGTGGCGCTGTTTATAGGCTACAATATGTCTTATGATGTCAGACAGTAGCATCAGATGTGAACAATTACGGAGTTATATATTTTTTGTATATGAGTATATACTGGGGGGCTATGCCCCCCAGACCCACCCCCCAATTGATTGAAACTCAGGATCATCGCAGAATGGTCCCCCCGCAGTGATATCTCCCCCATGAGCAGTCCCCTGAATTTACTGGTGGGGGGGGCCCCCCAACAGCTTTTTACTAGCAGAAAAACCTAACCTAATAACAAACAATACTTACTTTTATAGGTTTCTTTATTAGTTTATGCGCCTCTAGATAATCTAAATGTTTTTCATAATTATACAAAATAAAGCCGAATTTGAATAATGAAGAAGCACATGGAGAGAACGAAAACGCAATAACGAAACAAAAACATTTACAAAACGGGTCCTATTTATAAGCTACGACGCCAGTAAGAAGCTGTTATCATTCAGGGCAAACAAAAAATATGAAAAAACAATAAAAGATATCAAGAAACCTTACCTAACTTAGAAAAACTATAAATGAGCAGAGGCGCAGATATTTAGTAAATAATAGACTAAAAGTTACAAATCCCCAAAACAACAAAAAAATATAATGCTGTGATTGGTTACATCTAGTTACCGTCTGACGTCATAGGAAACTTATTGTAGCCTATTAACAGCGCCACCTACCATGCGCCCCGAATCTGAAGTATTACCACCTTTTTTTATACATTTAAATCTAATTAGCTAGATCGTTTAAAGGAACTATTTTTTTTAGCCGTTTGGGTGTAGTGCAGACGCCTTTTTACGCAGTTTGAAAATGGTATCCATTTGCAAAGTGTTTCTGTCGTCTATTTCCAAATTATTAACTCTATTTTCAAATCGAGATAAATTTTTAACCTTTTTGGATTTTCATAATTTAGTTAAAATTAAAAGCGATTGCGAGGTTTGTGGGTGGGCATTAGATGTAACCCCTCATTTTGAATTTAGATGTTCTAAAACTATTCTGCAAATTATTTACTTGTTTCTAGTCAACCAATTGACATTAGAAGTTCTGTCCCATGAAGTCAAGGTTACACCAAAAACTTTGATTGATTGGTGTAGTTTCTGCAGAGATGTCGCTATTCACTATTGTGAACAAAATAGGCTTTCCTCATCGCTATTTCAAAAGTATACTACCACAATAAAGTAAGTAAACAGCATTTTTCGTTTGTTTAGTTTCGGGCATTTTTTTAACAAAAAAAAAATTGTGTCGGCTATATTCCGAATAGGACTCAAACGTTCAGGGGTGAACGAAATATAAACACACAAAAATCCACTTTTTTGGCCGATCCGCTAATCTACATATTTACCATAGGCTGGAAGACCACTGCAGTAATAATGTACCAGTTTTTACAATCATTGCACTGAATTGTATGTTCTTGGTCCACTTTTATTTTACAGTAATAGCACCACAGTCTTGGTTCTGTTTTACTTTGTTATTGTTCGTGGACATGTTTGATAAAAGATTATTTTAAACAAAGTCTATATTAAAAATTTGTTTCAAATGGAGTGTACTGAATTGAGTGAGGTCAGAGTGGAGGAATGTTATTAGTGGTGTACCTCAGGGATCAGTTTTAGGCCCTTTATTATTTATAATCTATATAAATGATCTTGGGCAAGGTGTAAATAGCAAAGTGTCAATTTTGCTGATGACATTAAATTGGCAGCTGTAGTCAAAGAGGTTGAGGGTAGCTTTAAAGTGCAGGGTGACTTAAATAAGTTGTTAGCTTGGGCTCAGAAGTGGCAGATGACTTTTAACCTTAATAAATGCAAAGTTATTAACATGGGGAGAGATAATAGGCAATTTAGCTATGAGATGGATGGGTATTGGCTTAATTCAGTTGAAGATGAGAAGGACTTAGGAGTAGTAGTAGATAACATAACATAACTTCACGGATGACAAAAGCCACAAGGGCCTATCAAAGGTTATGATCATCCGTCAAAACCCACCCACAGAAAGCACCATCACCAGGGGAAGACAAAATCAAAGTCCCCCACAATATAATATAACAGATGACAAAAGCCACAAGGGCTCATCATAGGTCATCCGAGTCAAACGGCCTCTTTTCTAAGGCACCCAAACTCCAAGGAGTTTGCAAAGCAGTGTATTGAGGCAAAAAATAGAGCAAATAGGGTGCTAGGTTACATTAAAAGGAATGTTAGCAACAAGAATAAGGAGGTTATCCTTAAACTATATAACTCTTATGTCAGGCCACATTTAGAGTACTGTATACAAGCATGGTCACCACATTTTAGACATGATATAAACTTGTTAGAGTCAATACAAAGGAGGGTAACAAAAATAATACCATCATTTGAAAGAAGGTATGTGAGGGGAGATATGATTGTTTTTTAAAATCTTTTCTGGGATGGATAAATTGGACTTCAGCAAGTTATTTGAGTTAGAAGGTAGTAATAGGACTAGAGGTCACCAATTAAGATTAAAAAACAGAGGTGCAGACTGGATGTTAGAAAATATTTTTTCACTAACAGAGTGATGGATTATTGGAATAGTTTGCCACCTAAGACTGTAGACAGCCCAAACTTGAATGTTTTCAAGCATGATTGGATGATGATATGGGAATGGAGGGTTAACTTCTTACTTTTTGATATGGGGGCGTTTCTTGACTCAATCCTGTGGATGCAGTTTCTTTTAATTGTATATTTTGGGGGGACTTTGATTTTATTTTTGACACTCCTATGGAGGCTTTAAATTATATATTGTAGAGGCATGGTCTGACATAATCCTATGGATTGTTTAAATTGTATATTGGGTAATTCTGAAGATCCATACCCTGTGAACTTTCCCGCTCAAATTCCCATAATATTTATTCCACCTACCAACATGTTTTCACCCAACTGTGTGATTAACTTGTTTTATTACTTGTTCCTGAGGGCGAGCATAGAGAGCAGGGGGGTACGGGGGGGGGGGCTATGCTCCCCATATATCAACCCATAGTACGGTTCTTCAGGTTTACCGTATATTGTAGATGCATGATGACAAAATCCTATGGATGCATTATGTGGGTGGGATTTGATGGATACAGATAACCTTTGATAGGCCCTTGTGGCTTTTGTCATCTGTTAAATTAAGTTATGTTTGATATTAGACAAATTGTCAGTATTCAAACTTCAAGACTGAAGATATTCCTGTTCTCAGAGTGTTACGATATGGAGGACGAGAAAATATGAAATCTGTCAATTTCAGTGGCTTGCCTCAGAGATAGGCCCTAGCAGCTTTTGTCATCTGTAAAAATATGTTATGCAATGTTATGACCTCTGATAGGCCCATCAATTAAATTATTTAAAAAAATGTGCATGTGATCAGCTCCTAAACAGCACTAATCCCAGGCTTCATCACCTTATTTATGTACATCTATATTAAACATATCATAAACTAATAAACTTAATCATTTCCAACGTAGACGAAATAAAAGAAAATATTTTATTAATTGAACGAGAAAACTTTCGGGGAAGGTGGGAGTCCTTAGCATTCAATTGATAGTTGTCTTGGGTGAGGAAAAAGAGAAAAATACTTGCATTTTTATTTTAGAGTCGACCATAAATTAATAATAGTTCGGAGAAATTTGCAAATATAGCCTAGGTTAAAAATTTCCAACTTAACATACCAAAAAAAAGAGTAGGATGTAGTTTAACTTTTACTATAGTGTAGGCCTTCCAAAGTGGCGTATTGTGGGTGAAATTAATCACAAAGCGCCAACTTCCATCCTTCTCTTTACCCTTCTTTCGGGTTATGTGTATTCATCCTAAACTCTTCAGAAGAAAATTAAAGAACAATTAATTATTAGCAACTCCTGAAGTTATTAAGATGATTTAATTGACTATAATATATATAAATGAATTTTGTTTGGATACATTAAAATGTTTATGCAGCAGAATTAATTATATTTTCCCCGATTTCTATTTATAACATATCCGAGCGTTGGGATATTGAGAGCGATAGAGGGAAGAAAAAACCGCTAGATTTCACCTGGGACTATAAAATTACTCGAAAAAGATTGTACATATATATATATATATATATATATATATATATATATATATATATATATATATATATATATATATATATATATATTATACAGAGCTGGGCAGTATTTAAATACAGTAGTGTATTTAGAACAGTATTTATAAATATATTGGTTTTCATTTATTTAAATACTTTAATGAGTATTTATATACAATGTACTTAAATACATTAAAATCAATGTATTTATAAATACAGTTTTAAATACACAACTGTATTTAAACACTGCCCAGCGCGGTCTCTCTCTCTCTCTCTCTCTCTCTCTCTCTATATATATATATATATATATATATATATATATATATATATATATATATATATATATATATATATATATATATATATATATATATATCATTTCCTGTGGCACCCACGGGGATGCATATGGCCTCAATGAACTCACGCCACCACGCTCTATCTTGAACTAATGCGTCAAGATCTTCCCAAAGAAAGAATGTGGAGGGAGAAATTCATTTCATTACTTGATAACAAACAACGTTTCGGTGTAGAAAAAATAAATTTCGTGAATAAACTAACATTTAAAGTTAAAATTGACACTTCTAAATTATGGAATTAATGGAGGATTTAGACCGCTAAAATAGGGAGTAATGCAGATCTTGAAGGTTATTGCATTACAATTTATGATGGGAAAATTAATTAGGAAAATTGGCTATGTAAATTGCAGAAAACGGTAGATATTTTCTGAATGTGCATCTAGTGTTTTCTCACAATTTATTTACTGCAATGTTCACCTATACACTGGCGGTGGTAGCATGGCTTTCAAGAAATCCAGCCACTGGCTAGAATAAAGCCAGTTCTAGTGGCTGGTGCAATACGTTTGTATGCTTGGTCAAACAGTTCCCTACTGTCGTCTCTCACTTTTTTGCAGAGCTTCTACCTGAACGTAAACGACAGAATGTTGCCGCGTAATGAATATCATCTTTGTTGTTTCTATTCAAAACGTTTAAAAAAAAAATCGTTTCATAACGCTCCAAACGGAGGAACGCTTTAAAATTTTGGGCGGTGCGTTACTCTACCTTGCGTTCCTTTAAAAAACCTTGCGTTTCTAAAAAGGCGGTGCGTACGTACGCAAGAACGCAGGAACGCACTAAAGGAACTCACTTGCCCAGCTCTGATATATTATATATATATATATATATATATATATATATATATATATATACAAATATATATATATATATATATATATATATATATATATATATATATATATATATATATATATATATATAATTACTATAAATGCAAATTTGTATAAGGTTAATATTTGCACTTCTATTTGTTCTTAATTTGGAAAGTGTGATTTTATTGTGATCTAATTAGTATAATTAAGACTGTCTTTTATGTGCGATCTTATTTGGAGTTAGGAGACCGTGTTTTTTTTTTTTTTTGCCTACGAGTCAATTTATACTTTTAGAGATTCGCATTTGCAAATGTCAATAATGTATCTCTTTATCTCATTATGAATATCAGTGTAGTAATACTCAGAAACCCTGTTTTATGTTAAAACTATTACCAGTTTACATAGTTAACATCGGTAACTATGCTAATTTGGGATTTAGTTGGGATCTTGGCCTCGTAGTGTAATCTTGGACTTCAGTGATAATTCTGATGTCCTTATAAGTTCAAGTTAAGTCTCTTGAAGTGGTAAAGTTTAACATTATCGTCAAAAGCTGTGTAGTGCCATTCTTCTTTATGGAGAGGTACAGCGTGGTAAGCACTTTTCAGGTCCAAGAAACTGAAATATCTATACTTCGCAACATCATTGATTAGCTCATGTAAATTAGTATGAGGGTAAGCATATAAATGTGTAAATTTATTAATAGTTTCGGAATAGTCTATGACCAATCTGCGCTTACCGTTGTCATAAACAAGGACTATTTGTGCCCTCCAGGGAGAAAAGCTAGCCTACGCCATCATTGAATCTATACGTAGATGCATAGGTGGGCGCGATAACGAAAAATGTATAACGATAACCGATAAATCGATAACGATAACCTTATCGGCGATAACCAATAATCGATAACATCGCCCGATAAGGTAATAACCGATAAATCGATACATCTAAAATTATAATACAATATTGATTTTTGACTATATATAGCGTTATTTCATAATACAATAGTAAGAATATTTGAATACTGTTTCCTAGTTTCTTACCTGGTGAGGCTCTCCTTCATCTCCTCATAGGTTTTGAGGATCCTCCTCCCATCTCGGACCTACCTATTTCTACCTCCAAGGCACGCGCGGCTCGCCCCTGTGCTAAACTGGAACCAAAAACTCAAATGATCTATTATCGCTAATTTGGAACCTATCGTATCGGCGATACCGATAAATCGATAACGCGGAAAAAATATTGGATAACCGATAACCCGATATCGTTATCGCGATAACGCCCACCTATGCGTAGATGGAGTCATTACATTTCGGGTAAGCATTTTAAATTAGTAACGGACCAACGCCACGTCAGATTCATTTTTGATCAATCTCACAAAAGCAAAATAAAGAACGAGAAAATAATGAATATGGTAGAAGATCCATTTTTCATCTCATTATTTCTCGTTCTTTAGCTACAGACCTGGGAAATTTACTGCTGCTGAGAACGTCCTCTCTCATGGATTCTGTGGAAGTATATCACTCGGTAATCTTGGTGAATTCACAATCGTTATGCTACCCTGGCGTTACTCGTTTTCTCCATTTTGTATGGAGTCGTAACCTACCCTATTGTACGGATGATGTAGAGCGTGTAATCTCCTCATGCGATGTATGCAAAAGATTGAAACCTCAATATCATAAACCTCAATCTTCAACTCTTATCAGCGCAATGCATGACTTCGATCGACTAAGTGTAGACTTTAAAGGACCTTTACCCTCAAATAACGTTAACCGATATCTCCTGATTGTTGCCGATGAGTATTCGCGGTTCCTTTTGCTTTTCTACCCAAAGACACGATCGCCTAGACGGTTAAAAAAATGTTTCTCCATTCTCTTTTCTAAGAGAGATGAGGTTGAAAAACTTGTTCGTATGGCGGAATGTGACGACTCGAAAGGTACCTGGCCCCTCTCCATTGTTTAGCGGTAAGACGAGTTAAATATATATACTGTGGATGATCATCGCATCCTCGCCCTAAATGCCCAGTCAATAATGTACTGTATTTTAAATGCAAAAAACGAGGACATTTTTCAAAAGTTTGCCGTTCACGGCAATTGTTTACTGCTGAATCGACTTTAAGTGCCACTCTACCCCCTGTTAATACTATGAGCATAGGTGGGCGCAATAACGAAAAAAAAGTATCACGATAACCGATAAATCGATAACGATAACCTTATCGGCGACAACCGATAATCGATAACTGGCGATAAAGTTATGGCCCGATAAGGTGATAACCGATAAATTGATAAATCCAAAATTATAATACAATATTGATTATTGACTATATATGGTGTTATTTTATAATACAATAGTAAGAATATTTGAATACTGTTTCCTAGTTTCTTACCTGGTGAGGCTCTCCTTAATCTCCTCATAGGTTTTGAGGATCCTCCTACCATCTCGGACCTACCTATTTCTACCTCCAAGGCACGCGCGGTTCGCCCCTGTGCTAAACTGGAACAAAAAACTGAAATGATCTAATATCGCTAATTTGGAACCAAACGTATCGGCGATACCGATGAATCGATAACGCGGAAAAAATATTGGATAACCGATAACCCGATATCGTTATCACGATAGTTTATCGCCATAACGCCCATCTATGACCATGAGCAACTCTTTAATGTTAGTTACAATCAATGGTTAAGAATCAAAGGCGTTAATTGACACTGGAAGCTCTGAGAACTTTATTTCCCAAACTTTATGCGACAGACTACGGTTGCCAATCGCCATTTTCGATGGAGTCGTGTAAATGGCGTCGTTTAATTTGAAATCTCACGTTTCTAAATCTTGTGAAACTGATTTATGCATAAATGATCAATCCTATTATTCTATCCGTTTTCTAGTATTACCCCAACTATACACTGATATAGTTTTAGGACGTCCATTTCTCAAGATGCATTCCTCAGTAACATTGCAGTATGCCTTGACAATAAATCCTGTCAGGTAATTCAGGAATCCATCCTCCCAATATAGTTATGTTGTCACTAAATCTCGCAGGTATGGTCCATCGGATGGCAATTTCATACAAACGGAAATATCAAGACTCGTCGCTGAAGATTATTGAACTTATAAAAGGACATCAGAATTATCACTGAAGTCCATCATTACACTACGAGGCCAAGATCCCAACTAAATCCCAAATTAACATAGTTACCGATGTTAACTATGTAAGGTGGCAGTAGTTTTAACATATAGCAATTAATACCATTAAAATCTGTGTGTTCATAGAAGCATGACTATCTGGCAAAAGCTGCCTCACCCGAAACACTAGAATTAATATAGTGTAGACCTTATAAAGTGAAGCGTACTGTTGGCAATAACAGGCACAAAACGCCAACTTTTCTCTCTCTCTCTCTCTTTCTCTCTCTCTTTCTCTCTCTCTCTCTCTCTCTCTCTCTCTCTCTCTCTCTCTCTCTCTATATATATATATATATATATATATATATATATATATATATATATATATATATATGGTCTTTCAATAAGGTCGCTCGATTTTTAAGTTGTGTGTGATATATGCTCTCAATTTATTTTACATTTGAAAGTACATTTTATGGCATTAAGTGTGGAATATGACGTCGTTCAAATGTCCGCCGCGGCTTCGCTTGGTGGAACGTATTTGGGAGGCCCAATTTTCGATGACTTTGTCGCATAAATCTGGCTGAATTTGCTGGATGGTGTTCGTTATGTTCACTTTGAGGACATCAACTGTTTGCGGATTATTCGCATAGACCTGCGATTTAAGGAAGCCCCTAAGAAAGTAGTCTAATGGCGTTAAATCGCATGATCTCGGTGGCCAGTTGACGTCGACGCCGCGCGGGATGACCGTGCCCTGAAATCACTGGTGCAAAATGTCTATCGTGGCGTGCGCAGTGTGGCACGTAGCGCCGTCCTGTTGGAAACACATGTCGTCAGTATCCATATCATGCATATAATCCAGTTGAGGCCACAAGAAGTTGCTTATCATCAATCTGTAAGTCTCGCCGTTGAGAATATATACTGTAACGGTGAAATTTGGTCAAACGCTTTTTCGCCTTCCTTAACAAATAATAAATATAATATTGTGGTTGTAATTTGATGCTCACCGAATGTCATTACGATCGAGTTAACTCCTTTTAAGGTTCCCTTTTGTAACCACAGAATAATTAGTCCCATTTCCAGTTTACATTTTAATCCCGACTTTGGGCTTTTCGTGAAATAAAAAATGGGAACGGTTCTCAACTATCCTGTTACATCTTACAATGTTTCATTTGAGTTTCTTTTTACTTCGTTTCACATACATAAATTTATTTACATTGGCTGAGTGTACACATTACTACTTCATGGGTTTGTCTGTGCCCATATTGTGTGCACCACATCACTTCCACCTGAGAGAGATACTTAGTAACTTTAATATAGAATATATACATATCATATACTAATGAACATATTTACACATATATACAAGCATAGTTCGGGGTTGGCCAGTTCGACTAAGATAATATAGTTATACAGACGGATGTGCACTTTATATTTGAGTGCGTTAACAAACCATATTCCATACTTTTATTTATATATTTTTTACATCTTTATAATATAAAGAAATACAGAATAAAATGAATTTGGTTATTACCTCACATTGAGTCTATCGGTACGCAACATGCCTTTAAAATAATGATAGCACGAATTTCTTGCAAACTTTTGTAGCAGTCTATACCCCTACAAATGTAAATATATATTCCTTAATATATATATATATATATATATATATATATATATATATATATATATATATATATATATATATATATATATATATATATATATATATATATATATATATATATATATATATATATATTACACTGGTCTGCGTCAAAAATGTACCTTAGGTTTTCTATAGTGTTTCTTAATAAAATTGACCTCCTAAATCCGAATCTGTCATCCGTTTTTCTCTATCACCTCCAATTTTGCGATACAGGGGGTGATAATAATTTTATAGTTTATAAATCTCCTATATTAAATCAAATTTCAATAGTTTTGCACTGCTCTATTCGCAGTAAATTTTGTGTACATTTTAAATAATTATGCAAATAGGTTTATATTTTGCAGGTTAAAAATAGCTTAGCATTATAATAATAAGAATAATAATAATAGTGGTTGAGTTAAAAATGAACAGAAAATGTAAGAATAGCTCCGACAGATTTTGCTATGTTTGCGGCAAAGTGACTTTTCCCGAGCAGCAAAGTACAATCCCTCCTGTAATTAAATCTTTGTATCATGCATATTTTGGAGTAAGGCTAAGAGATCAAGATAAAAGTTTTGCACCACGTATCTGCTGCAAGGGATGCTACATAAGTTTAAGACGCTGGAGTCAGGGCGAACAGAAGTCCCTCTCTTTTGGTGTTCCCATGGTGTGGAGAGATGGCAAGGACCACACTACGGACTGCTATTTTTGCATGACAAATCTTAAAGGTGAGCATTGTATCAACTATTTAAGCTTTCTGTATTATACTGGCTCCTGAAAATGTCATTATTATGCAAAGACTTAGCATAAAATTAAAAACTAACATAGTTCACTTCAGCATGAACTTATCCTTTACTAAACATTTATGTACTATCTGCAACTCCAAATCAATTCCTTTATGTAATATGCAATTATATTTTCCACAGGTATAAATAAGAAGAATAAACATAGTGTGGCATATCCGGATGTTCCTTCTGCCATCAAACCCCTGCCCCATGGCCCAGGAATTCCTATACCTTCTCCCCCTGAACATATAGAGGTACATGAAGAGATTAATATGGAAGTTGACCAAGATTATGACACATCTGAGTCTTATCAGGTTTCCACACATGATATGGTCGCAAGACCATTCACTCAAGTTCAGTTAAATGACCTGACCAGGGATCTGGGGGTTTCAAAGGCAAATACACAACTTCTTGGCTCTCGACTTCGTGAAAGTAATCTTCTCGCTTAAGAAACAACATTTAGGAGGGTACAGAAATAGAGAACAAGAGTTTCGAAGCTATTTTTTACAGCATTCTTCCAGCTCTTTAGTATACTGCGCCAATATTAAAGGACTTGTTGAGGCCCTTGGAATTCCCTACAACCCATTAGAATGGAGACTGTTCATAGATTCCTCCAGTAGAAGTTTAAAAGCTGTGTTACTGAATATTGGTAACAAGATAGCTTCCGTTCCTATAAGCCATTCAATCCAACTTACTGAAAGTTATGAAAATATGAAAAAATTGCTGGATGCAATAAATTACTCTAGCTATAAGTGGAGGATATGTGGTGACTTAAAGGTAAGATCATTTTACACTTGGCATTTCTAAGCTTTTTGATATTGACATTTTCATTTTTAATTGTTAATACTTGTATACACCTTTTGGTCAACTTACATTTTACAAGAATGCAAATCTGGAAATCATGAGTCATTTTTGAGTTATATTTTTTGTTGAAGTGTGTCCCTATAGGTTAATGCATCCTATTGGGTTAATGGGGAACTTATCCCAATTGAGAAGGTATACAACACAACTCAATAAACTCAAAATAAGATGTACATATATCCAATTAGTTCCAATACGATGATTTAATGCATCGGCATACAGGATTTTTCAGTACATATTCATATTCTTATTGTTTTAAGAAATATTACTTTGAATTTGTTTTTAGAAATATTACACTGAATTTACATACCGTGCTAAATTCTTTTCAGGTAGTGTCTCTTACGCTTGGGACGCAAACAGGCTACACGAAGCATCCCTGTTTCCTATGTTTATGGGACAGTCGTGTAGATAGTATGCACTATGAGAAGAAGGTTTGGCCTCCACGAGAAGCCTTTAGAATTAGATCAAACAATGTGATAGCTGAACCTTTAGTGCCTCCTTAAAAAATACTCCTCCCTCCACTGCATATAAAGCTTGGCATAATGAAAAATTATGTCAAAACCCTTAATAAAGTAGGCCAAGCTTTTAAATTTCTTCTTCAAAAATTTCCACAAATCAGTGACGCTAAGCTCCATGAGGAAATTTTTGATGGACTTCAAATCAGGAACTTGATCAGCAATTTGATGCATCAATGAAGGACATAGAAAAAGATGCCTGGAAAACTTTCAAAGCTCTAGTTAACAATTTTCTAGGCAATAAAAGAAGCCTAGTAGAATATGTTATCTTGGTCAATCAGCTCTTAACAAGTCTCAAACATTTGGGACTCGAATGTCTATAAAGATACACTTTTTACAGTCCCATCTGGATTATTTTCCCGACAACTGCGGGGATTTCATTAAAGAACAGTGGCAAAGATTCCACCAGGACATAAAAACAATGGAATCCAGGTACCAGTGTAAATGGAACGGAAACATGCTTGCTGACTACTGGTGTTTGAAGCGTGATGCACCAGATGACAGGCACAAACGAAAATCGTCAAGGGCGTCTGTTCTTCGAAATTATAATTATTTTCTTTATTACGTTGCATTCTTTTATTTTTTGTTTATTAAAAGAATTATAGTTTACATACGTGTATTCCTGTTTATATGATATAACAGTAATAATGCATTATTAGATAGAGAAAGTTTTTTAAATTTTTTTTTTCAGAAAAAATGAGGTAATCTCAATGAAAAGGGTGTATGCTGTACTGAGAAAATCTGACCTGATTGAACAAATATACATTTATTTTTGAGCTCAGGAGGTTGGATTCATTAAGAAACCACAAAAAAATCCTGGGGAACATAAAAAAAAATTTCAAACGCAGGCCTGTGTTATGGATTTTTGAAAAAAAACATACTTTTTCTACAAAAGTGTCATGTAAAACAATTTTAGTCACTTATAGCTCATTTACTTTACTGCACCAGTGCAAAACAAGTATTTAATACTTATTTTAACTGGGTTTTATAGTCTTATATGGCAGTATCAGACAATACAGAGAGAAAATATATGGCAATACTGACACAATCACTGCATCGTCTTGTGAGAGCTTAGTAGTACTCTTGCATTTGCATGGGTTGGTGTGTGTTTGTTGTGTTTCCGACCTTTTATTTGGCTGTGATTACTTTAGTTCTGTGTATTTTTTCATTTATTTTTACAACCAACACCATTTTTTCAGCTTTCAGAATAGTTTAAGCAATTGAGTAGAGATAGGCAAAGTTAGTGATTTGAGTCCTCGAAAGGTTGGACAGATTAGTGTTTTATTGAAAAAAGGGACATTAAAACAGAAAGAAATAGCTAATAAACTTGGAGTTTCAACTCAAACGGTCAGTAATATTAAGAAGAAATTGGAATATGGCCACAGTTTGGAATCAAATAGAGTGAGAAAGTGTGGTATACACACGAAAACAACACCGAGGACGGACAGGAAAATAATTAAAATGGCAATAAACAACAGAAGAGCATCTTGCAGAATGATTACCAACGAACTGGCAGCAGAAGGCATTACCATTGCCCGAAGAACAGTAAACATGAGTTTATTGGAAGCTGGACTAAAAGCATATCGTCCCAAACAAAAGCAACGACTCACTGACAAAATGAAGCAGGCTCGTAAAGCCTGGGCACAGGCTCACGTTGATTGGACTTCTGAGCAATGGAAGCAGGTAAGAGTTGAACACACGGCATTTAGTTACACTATTACTCGATATTCTATTGCTTCAATTACTTTCTTTAGCTGTTCAACGCGTTATTTTGTGCTTCGTATTGTTGCAGGTTGTGTTTTCTGACGAGTCCACCATTGCTGTGCTTGACGACCTTGTGCAGAGTGTAAGAAAGCGAGCAGTTGAGCAATCTAAACCGGAATGTCAAAAGAAGACAGTGAAGTTCCATCAGAAGGTCATGGTATGGGGAGTGATTTCTGTGCATGGAACAAGCCGTTTGCAGATTGTTGACGGTACCATGAATCAGTTTAAGTACATAGAAGTACTAGAAAGAGTTTGCTACCTCAAACAAGGGAATGGTTTGCAGATAGACCTTGAATTTTTCACCAGGACTCTGCCCCGTGTCACATGGCGAGGTCAGTGAAGACCCGGTTTGAAGAAAAAGGTGTAAAAATGCTTTCATGGCCTGGAAATTCCCCAGATATGAACCCCATTGAGAGTTTGTGGTCTCTATTAAAAAAATGAAATACATGAAGTTCCCATTACGACCAAAACACAACTCAGACAACGTCTTATCCAAGTATGGTTTCATTCAGAAAAAAATAGGGAATTTTGCAGAACGTTGATCACTGGCATGCCCAGTCGTGTTAAAGCAAAAGGTGGACAAACTAAATATTAAAATAGTTGTTTAATATTGACGTGTAAGTTATTAGTGAATAAAATAGTTTTACATGAACTTTTGTTGTTTTACATGACACTTTTGTAAAAATAGTATGTTTTTTGGAAAATCCATAATAATTGTGCCAGTACTGTATATATATATATATATATATATATATATATATAAAAAATTTCAAGAAGGGTTGGTAATCCTGACTTAAATCGGGAGATTGCTTCACCCGCCCTCCCAAGCGTCTTAAAATTAATCCATGAGGTTCATTCGCTTTGCTGTCCCTCATCGGTGAAACAGGTCTGTAAATATTTGAATTGTAATTGTTTAGCTAAAAATTTCCCAAAAGTAACCCGAATTAATGCGTGATTTTTTTGTCTCATTTACAGACACATTCAACCCAGTTATAATATAATCTATAAATCAATTACCTTTTGCCAATCAATTTACCAATTCCCATTTAACAATTAATTTATCAAACCATTTAACACTTTACCCAATCTAATTATCAATCATCAATTGTTATACTCAATTTACCAATTACTATTTATAATTTATCAAACTATTTATCAAACTATTTACCAATTACTATTTATAATTTATCAAACCATTTATCAAACTATTTACCAATTACTATTTATAATTTATCAAACTATTTACCAATATTTACCAATCACTTATCATCCAATTACTTATAATCTATTTATCAATCTATTTAACAATTACTATTTACAAATTACTTATAATACAATCTATTTAACAATTATCCAATTACCAATTATAATCTAATTATCAACCATCAATTGCTTTACTCAATTATCCAATTTCCAATTATAATCCAATTATTAATCATTATTTGTTATACTCTAATTACCAAACCATATTTATCAATTGTAAATCAATTCCCGTTAACTCACTTAAATTTAATCTACGCGTAATTCTCAATACAATCATAAACTGTTACTGTATAAATTCACCCTGAAATAATCTAACTGTTTATTTAATAATATATATTTTTCTTAACTCTTTGTTTTTAATTTACGAATTCCCCCAACGTCGCCCAGATTTAGGCCTAAGGAATTCGTCTGCAAAATTTAGACTCGTGATCATTTAACAATTCATTCCCTTGAATAACAAAATATAGGTTTTTATGTTTATTGTGATCTGAGAGCTATCTAGGATATTGCTGCAATATTCATTTAAAACCTATACTTTATTCGCCTACTAAAACGCGAACACACATTTGTAGTATTATCATTATTTGTTTGAATGTTTACATTAGATTCTGTCTCAATGGTATGAAACACGGAATTTGGTGGACGATTAACGACGTCTACTTGTTGCGGGTTGCATATTGAGTTGTATTTCTGAACCACTGACTTGCATTTTTCAGGGATGTGTGAAAGGTCATTGATAATTATATAGTCTAACGGGGCCTCTGATTGTTTAATTTTTGAAGATAACTTGGTGCATTTGTCCATTCGAATGCCTTGACCACAGTCTACCAAATGATTGTAATGAGCGAGAAAATCTGCTCCTAGAATCGGTGATGTTATGTGCGTGACTACGAACATCCAACTGAAGGTATAGCGTAAACTGGGTATGACTATGTCTAGCATGACTTCACCGTGTACTTTGATCTTACCACCGTTTGCTGTAGCAATATTACACTCGACTTTCTCATTTCGCAATACTGTACGAGGTTGATGGGAATAATCGAGACGCTTGCGCCAGTGTCTATAAGGAATTCGCCTCTCTTTCCATTTAATTTAATGGCGACAGTGATTAGCATTGGCATACCGGTCGTCGCATTAATTTCAACACGCCTTACTAGTTTTCCGAGGGAATAGGAGATGAGGGTCTAGATGATGGTAGGTTTTCCATATTTTCTCCCCGTTTAGGTCATTTGTACCACGGCCTGCAATGTTTCGCCTCTGGACCAAAATCTAAATGGGCTCGGCATACTAAAGGTTTTTGATCGCTACGAAACGGTTTAAGTCCTAGCGGTATGCTATCATTACGCTTATTTGTAAATTTATTCGTGCCAGTGTACGCGCCACTGGGCATTGACGATTCGAATTATCTCACTGCCTATTGTAATCACTAGCACTATCCTCGCGAATAGAACAAATGTTATTGTTACTTACATGACCATATTGAAGTATATAAAACGGCATTAGTTCGTCCGCCAATTTTCCTATCTGCGTGAGTGTCAATTCTTTCTGCATCGCAATGATCGGAGCGATGATCAGAGGTAGAGATTGAATGAATTTATGTCTCACCAGATCCTCATCAACGCCGACTTGGAGTGCCGTCTTCATTAAATCTTCAAGTTTCACCGATGGTCGTTCGTGGAGTGGAGATGAAGCTATCAATTTCTCGAATAATTCGGGTTTAGTCCTTTCAAATAGGCTGATAACTTCAGGGAGACGATCGACCGTTTCCGCTGGTAATGCTGCAAGAGTATGGAAGAATTTGGTGTCTTCTCTGGTTATCTTTGCAATGTGGAATTGTGCTTCCACGATTCTGAACCAACCAGCTACCGCTGCGTCGTTGAAAATCGTAGGCTTGACTACGATGGAGTTTGCGGCTTCTTCTTGGAATATTTGTTAGTTTATTCTTGAATCCATCTTATATTATTTTTTCTTACTCGATTTTCGATCACTAATAAAGGGGCGCCAATTTATGGGAGGGTGGGGGTTGAAGAGGTTTTGGATGGTTTGTATTAATCATTTGGATGATGAAAGGATCACTTTGATATATTTATATTCCACCTCGTTTTGTGATCCTCTTTGATATTGCGCCCCCCATAAGATTGTTGCGAAAATGTTATCTCCTAATGCGGACTAAAAGGACTTGATTGGTATCACCCGAGCGATATGTAAAACTGCTCCTCGAAATGATTTCTTTCGAATGAATGAATCTCTCTCAAATGAATGATCTCGAATGAATATTTTTTCTCTCCTCCTCGATTTGCTCGTTTTATACTTGGAGACATTTACAAACACACATATATATATATATATATATATATATATATATATATATATATATATATATATATATATATATATATATATATATTTTTATAATAAATTCGTAAGGATAACTTGTTATTTTCTTTGATAGTGTTACTTTTTATGATATCTTGCACTATTCTTTCGTCTGTTTTGTAAGCATCCGTCATTTGGTTCTTGTAGTAGAGTAGTATTAGTTTTCCTTATTATCTTCCCTCTTTTACCTCAAACTTGGAGTTGAGAGCTTTCTTTTGTAATTTGTCGAATTCTCTGTTTGAGTAGCCATTATTGATTAGGATCTGTTTTGATCTTCGAAATGCTTCATCAAGTGCGGTCCACGTTGAGCTGTTCTTGATGGCTCTTCCTATGGATGAGCTCACTACCGATTTTTTTTATAGTTATCGGTGCACTCACTTTTAGAGACAAGGCATCGACCGAAGTCTGACCCTTTTCGATAGACGGTGGTGGTATATTTTTCGTCGCTGTTTTGTTTTACGTCTACGTCCAGGAAGGGAATACGGCAACTTACACTTAATTCGTATGTAAATTTGAGAACAGAATGGAATTTTAAGGTCCTTTTGAGTTGTAGTAATTGGTGTTCATCATTAATTGTGTGGTATATGTCGTCAAAGAATCTTGTGTAAATTTTGGGTAGGTTCGTCATTTTACTTAAGAGCCTTTCTTTTAGGTTTCCCATGTAGAAGTTCCGAACGTAGGGCCTAGTGGTGATCCCATCACTACTCTGTCAATTTGACTGTAAAGTTTGCTATCTGGGCTTCGAAATGGAGCTTCGGTTGTACATATTCTTAAAAGTTGTTTTAATATTTGTGGTTCCATTCGTGGTAGACGCAGCTAGGGGTTTTCGTAAATGCACTTTATAATTATTTCGATTGTTTCCTCTATTGGCACATTGGTGAAAAGGCTCTCGACATCAAGTGAGCCTGGGGTGCCTCCTGGTGGGGAACCTTGGAGAATATCAACAAATTAATTGGTCGACTTCACGAAAAATTTTGACGGGATGAATGGCGTAATGATGGAATTCAAGCGTTTGGCGAGTTTGTATGTCGGCGTTGGGACTTGAGAAATGATTGGTCGAAGGGCGTTGTTTTGCTTATGTGATTTGACATTTCTGTAGATGTATCCGGGGCTATATTCACCTTGAACTCTTTCCTATTAAAGGTGAATATAGCTCCGGATACATCTACGGAAATGTCAAATCACATAAGCAAAATAACCCTCTTCCACCAATCATTTCTCAAGTCCCAACGTCGACATACAAACTCGCCAAACGCTTGAATTCCATCATTACGCTATTCATCCCGTCAAGATTCCCCATAAAGTCGACTAACGAATTTAGAACCATTCTTCTGTTTAAGCTTTTTTCAATGATCTCTCCCAGAAAATTCAACAGCGAAATGGGTCTATAACTGGAGACCAGGTTTGATGGCTTACCTGGCTTCGGCAGGTAAACCATATTCGCCATTTTGAATTTTTCTGGGAAAGCTCCTATATTCAAGTATGCGTTGATATGTCGGTGATGCACCTTATTATGTTTCCAGGGGACCTCTCGTAATTGTATTTTGTAAGTCCTGTTATTCCAGGTGCCTTTTGTTTAAAAAAACTGATGTCACTTTTGAAGTCTACTATTATCGTCGCTCCCAGTCATGCGTGTTTGCTCGTACTGTTGTCCACTCCTTTTACTGGCGTCAGTATGTTTTCGTCCATTCGTATGTATTCGATCACTTTCTCTTCTGTCTCTCTGTCGTATCTTTCTCTATCCAGTTTTCGATGGTGTATATTCTTCTCCAAAGTTCCCTAAATTTCTCTTCTATTCGTTATTTCTCAGATATTCATTATTATTGTCTGTAATTTTTATTGGCTTCCTGGGTGGTGTGCCTTTAATCATATTAATCAACTTCCATTCCTCTATTGGATTCTTGATTGTTTCTCCCCTCTTTACGAACTCTTTCCACATTTCTTCCTGTTGTTCTTCTATTAGAAATATCATTTCTCTTTTAAGTTGTTTCAATTCTTTGCTTCTCTTTCGGTTTGTTCAGTTATCCCTTAATTCCTGATACTTTTCTTTTATTCTCTTAGCTTTCTTCTTCATCTCCTTTGTTCACTTTGGATGCTGGAGAGTCTTATATCTGGTCTTTGGTACGCAATATTGGTCGGTTTTCATCATGTTCATGATCAATGACTGTTATTTCGTCCAGTTCCTCGTGGTTTTACCGTTCAGTTCTGGTTGAGATTACACTTTCAGCATTGTTCTATATGTTGTCGAGTCCGCCATTTTGTATGATTTTTCTTGGTTTTATGGAGACCATTATTGGACTTTGGTTGATGGTCACATGAATTCCACTATGATCACTACAAGGGATGGGGACTGGTTTCATATACACATTGTATGAAAAGTTGTTGGTTGTCAATACAATGTCCGGTCGGGTCGATGCTCTCTCGGTGACGTATGCCGGGAAATCTGGTCCTACTCTTTTCAGTATGTTCCTGTCTATTAATAGTTCCAGATTGCGTCCAGATTGTTTTTTGTTCGGTAGCACGACTACTGAATCCGGGCATTCAGGTCCCTCAGTAGAATGGTTCGATTATTCTTATTGAATATCTCCATCACTGAGTGGACCGGAATGTACGAGCGTCGAGAGGGCTGGTAGGCTGCTGCAACCGTGAGTGGGGTTTACTCTATTTCCACTGTCACAGGGATGTAGGTCTCTTCTACTTCACGTTCTAGGGAGTACCAGATATTCTTCTTTATTGCGATATCTGTACCATCGTATCTTTCTCCAGTCGGGTTCTTTTTTTATTATGTCGTAGTTGTGATCTTCATCATTTCTTCATCTTTGAGTTCATGCTCAGAGATGCAGATTATGTCGGCATCCAGATTTCGAAAGATGTTGCCGTATTGGATTGGTTTGTTTTTCCATGCGTCCGTATTAACGAGCAATATTTTTAATTTGTTATTTGAGTACTTCATTATGATGATTTAGTTCTACCTTTGGATCCTTTCTATTTGCCATTTGCTAGTTTTTCAAGAGTCTTTTTCTTTATTAATTTAATGTCTTGGGGTAGAATCTGATGCGGTTTTCCTTTATTAGTTTTTCAATCGATTTGTCCACGTGTTCCGTCACATATGTCCATTAACATGTTTCTTTGTTTAGACCTTTCCTGATGTCGGCTGGCTTGGCCCGTTTAAGTAAGGGGTAAGCTTCGTGCAGGAAGATTTGAAGTTTGTTGTCCTTAGTCTCGTACAATCAGCCTTCGTTTTCGGTTTCTGTTTCTGTCAAAGAATTCGTATCTGTGTTTTCCTCTTTGTTTTGCGTTTTATTGGGCTTTTTGTGAGTCTTCCTTTTCTTTCTACTTTCGGTTTCTTTGTCGACATTTTCTGTTTCCTTTTCTTCTTCTACTGTTTTCTGGGTCTCTTCTGTTTCTTCTTTGTCCGCTAATGTGGCGTCCACTTCTAGCATGTCCTTCACGTGACTCTGTATATTAGAGCCGACGCTGGATTGGGCGGAAACCACATTTTTCTTATCCCTTTCTTTTCCAGGAGCAGGTTTAATGTGTCCGCTAATGTTACTAGTTGTGCAATATTGTGTACATGCGCAAATATAATGCACGCCAGGATATCTAGGCCGGTTCCTTCATTAACTTTTATTTTTTGTTCTTTTGTTTCCTTGATTTTTTTTACAGCAGCTTTTGCTACATTAGCATGTTTGGTGGGTCTTTATTTCTTTTTCTTGTTTCTCTTCTTGTTCTTTCCTGCTTTTCGGGCAGTTGATGGCCATTGTACAATGTGTACCTTAGCAATTTGAGCACTTTTTAGTCGTTTCCGTGCATTCGTCGAAGTTGTGGCCATTTTTCCCGCATTCATAACAAATCTTTTTGTCCTTATTTGATCAGTTTTTGGTCACGTGTTCCTCTAATGCATAGCACTGAAAACACGTCTGCACGTTGAGGAATTTCTATATTGATATGTTTGCCGGTGGAATTCTCATTCCGAATGCCAGAAAACCGTTTTCGTCACCTTATTGGTTATTTTTGCTGTTGCACACACTACTTTAAATACACGAGTGTGGTGTCCAAATTTGATCAGTTCTGTTATCTTCAAATATTGATTTATTTTCTCTAGTTCGATTTTGAGTTGGTTTTTGGAGTCTGACCCGATGTAGAGGTATATTTTCTACATACGAACGAACGGTTGGCCAACAGTTGTGGTGGTAGTTTTGGTGCTAGGCCGATATTGCTCAGCGATCTTATCCCATCCGGTGCTACCAGCCATTCTGCGTCTTCCTGTTTGTGACAAAGGGCTATATACCCATTCAGTACGTTGATCAATTTGGTTATGGCTATCTTAAATTCGGTAGTTAGGGTCCTAATCAGAATCCCTCTCTCAGGTTTGGGTCTACCGGGCTCGGTCATAAGGGGGAGTGTTCGATAGTCCATATTATTGTTTATTTCCTCGATGTGTGGGCCCTCTCGCATCGTAGGACATGTACATGCTAATTGTGTTGCCATGGATGGTGATGATGAGTGATTGGATAGACTCAGGTGAGCTTCTTTCGAGGGGTGAAATGTGATGGACTTTTTGTTGGCTAGCGCGGAATCAACCATTGCTAGCCGGGGATGCCACCGCCTCGATGGAATTAAAAACCACGGTTGCTTCCACCATACACTGAAACGGTTATGTGTCTTCAGTGGTCTTGAGTGGGCCCCTACTTGTCGAGTGGTTAGGCGCGCCCATTGTTTGGGCGCGCCTCTGGGACAGGTATCTAGGAGTGGGTTAATCCTCACACCGCCTCCTCCCGTGCCTCTAATTATACAATTGCTACGTCATTGTATAGTTGAGACGATGTTGTGATGACAGCATCAATTAGCCCGGGCATTAGGCCACGGGTGGGGTGGGTGTGATGTGGGAATTAAACTATCATGATGAGTATGATCAACCGTGACTAAAAGTACATATATTATCTCTCCTTTCAAGTATCTCCTTAAAGGAAGGATTTTTGGGTGTGGAAGGAGAAAGATGAATGAGAGAATAACTGAAAATGAAATTTGAGAATGAAAAAATGAAGCGAGATTTTAGAGTTGCAATGCAGCTCATTGTTTTCTTTCTCAAGCGAGTCTTCTTTCTTCAGATCCTCGTATATTATTTAAGCTCGAACTTTTCTTCTCGGAGATCAGTGTAGAGAATTTTATGGGTGGGCAAAAATTTAAATTCTTTTGAGCGTCTGCTTTACCAAGCTGAATGTGTTCAGCGTGTTAGCGATCCAAGCGGTAAATTCATAAAATTAGTTTTATGCCTTGAAAAAGAGGGAAAATAAAAGTATATAGTGAGAGTAGAGTGGATAGCGGGCGTTTGGGTAAAGTGGTGAAAGGGAGTTGAGAGTTAGCTTGGTTGCTGGGTGACCACTGACCAGCTATCTCCTGGGTGCTGCTTCTTCTCGTTTTTATTCTCTTCTTATTGGTTTGTTATGGGGAGGCTCGCGCGCCTTTATTATTCTTCGTGATTATCTTGCGTTCTATTTGATTCTGTGCAGTTGTTGTTAGTATCTTATTCTCTATCTGCAATTATTTTGTGATACTTGCGTTAGGGGAATATTGATGCAGGTTCCACTCCAATTGTTCGTCTTCCACTCTTAAAATTCCCCCTATTGTTCTCTCGATAGTCTATGGGAATTTCTAATTTCCTCTTTTCTTCTTCGTTGAGTAATACTTCTAATTTCTCCCATATCTTGGTTGCCTTTTTGTGTAATATTATGTTCACCGGTTGCAAGTCTATTTCCTGGTGAAGATCTCTCCGTCTTGTGTTGGTAATCAAGAAGATTCCGCTATTCTGCATTCTCTGTAGTTTGACGGTGTTGGTTTTCTGAAGCCGGTTAAGGGAAATAGTCGGATATAGGAAAGTCGATCGAGATAGAGCGTTATAAATCTTGATCTTATTATGTGTGCTTAGGTCTGTGAGCTGGTACATCTTTATTAGGTTGGCTTTGGCCTGGTTATCCTTTCTGCTAGATGTTTCTCATAACCATTGGTAATTATCTTTAGCACGAGGACTTTACCCTCTTTATGATATCTGTATCTCTCGTCATTTACAACCACTCTTGATGTTTTACGTCTTCTTATAGAGATAATAATAAACTTAGCATTCGTTTTAATTTTCCATTTTTTCTCGAAATTGTTGATGTTTGCAATTTAAGCCACCGTCTTCCTGCCTATTGTCGGAACTTGTCTGTACGGACTATTGGTGACGATCGTTATGTCATCCGCGATCTGAATGTATCTTGGACCTTCGAAGACTGGGTTTGGGAGGTCACTCGTGTGGATTTCGAAGTTAGGTGCCTGATGGTCTTCTACTGAGATGTATGCAGTGCGGTCCTTAATGTAATCACGCATATACTTGGTCAGGATTGAAGGGAGTCCCAACCTTTTTATTTTATATTTCGGTAATATTCGCCAGACTTTTTCGAACGCTTTTTGGACGGCTCTAAGCACCAGATCCGTGTAGTTCTTTTCCTGTTTAGCATTTGCACTGTTTCTACAAGTATGGCCAGTGCCGTCTCTGTGCTTCTATTTTTTTCTGTGGAATTCGATATTTTCTTCCTCGAGCTGTTGGTTTAGTCTCCTGCTGATAATTTTTTTCAAGGAATTTGGCTATCGTTTCCAGCAACGTTATGGGTCTGAAGTTTCCGGGGTGGTTTGGGAGCTTACCCGACTTAGGCAAGAATATTAATTTTCCTCTGTTCAGGGCATGGGGAACATAACCGACGCTTATTGTCGTGCTAAAAAGTTTGTTTATTTTGATAGGAAACACATCAGGCGCTCTTACCCGGTTCTCACGGGATATCTCGGGATACCAGAGGCTCTTTATCTGGTAGCGTTTGGAGTGATCACTAGCTCTTCAAGTGTTATTAACTCGACACCTTGATCATCCATTATTCTGGGGAAGGCAGAGTGATTTGGTGTTATCTTCTCTTTGTTCCTTTCTAAGTATTCTACAATCCTATTCTTTATATTAAGGAGGACCGAATCGCTCCATTGATTCTATTAGGTTTTTATATCGATTCTCCAGCTCAGCAATTTGTGCGGGATACGGCAATGTTCTGAACGCTGTTCTAGGTACATGTTTTCGATCTGATTCAATTAACGACTCCATTAAATTATCTTTGACTGCGTCTACTTCCTCCACCATAGCCTCGCTAAAGTCTTGCTGCTGGTAATTTGCCAGATCCTCGGCGTACCTATGCAAGCTGGAATTCTTGAAGTCTTTCCTGATGGGGCATTTTACCTGTATAGGATCCGCTGAGATCATTATTACCACCCTTTTGTGGTCACTGGTGGATGGAGGGCCTCTTTCTATTAGGTAATGATACCGGAATATAGGGGATGCCAGTACTATGTCCGATTTCGTAGCTCTTCTTAACCAGAAATAGGTTCGGAAGTCCGGACCATTTTGTGTGCTCTTATTAATCTATGGAAGATTGTTTCTCCGTCTTTTTTATTTCGTTGTCACAGGGGGACTTGGTTCTCCCACTTCTTTTTTTTTAAACTCCTCGTTCTTTATGGTAAATAAAATACAATTCTTTGGGGATTTTGATGCCTCCGATCATGATGATTTTAACTTTGCTATCTGTGTAGGGCCCCAATTGGCGTTACCAATTGGGGCGTTTCCAATTGGGAAAGGCCTATCTCCCGGAGCGTAAAATCTTAGGTTGAGTTCCCTTCTTCTCTGTCCTCTTTTTAAATCTGGTGAAATGTGACCTCATCACCCACACCCTCTCTTTCTACCATTTTCCTTTCTTGGGGGATTCTTTTGCTGCTCATGTTGGTTGATGGTATTTCTACTTCCGTCCTTTCTTCCGCATCGTGCGACTTCTTCTGTCTAAGCCTAGGGTTCCTTTGTGCACCTGGAATGGTATTTGTGCTCTGGCTTGGGGCCCCGGTTTCAGCTGAGGGTGTAGTGATCTCTAAAGCCGGCGTACTGTATTTTATATTTAGAATATCTGCTGATGGCAGGTTCTCCGGGAAATACATAGGTTCTAACCCATTGTTTCTCAACATTTTGTTAAGTTCGTTTGAGTAGGAGCTTAGGTTAGCTACTTTCCTCACGTTGGCGTGTAATATACACACCAGTATATTCAAAGATTTTGCCTATTTAAGCTCTATAATGTTCCTTGTAGACTGGAGCTGTTCTGCAGTAGCTTTTGCTAACTTAATGTAGGTTTGATTCTTCTTATCTTCTAACAACTTAGTCTTCTCTCTCCATTTCTTCCTGATGATCTTGTAGTGGTCGGACTACGCAGTGGGTAGGCTTGTAGTAATCGGACGACGCAATAGGTAGGCTTCTGCACTAAAATTGCTGGATTCAATAGGCCAAAAAGATACCTCCGCAGAGTGGATTCAAATTGGTCCTATTAAATCCAAGCATGACTTACTATTATATATAATATAAAGATTCAATATTGCATGGGAAATATGGTGGGATTTGTAAATGTACATTATACTTTTATATAAGCAAGCGAGCGTGAGACACAAGAAGTAGCAAAGGAAAATACTTGAACACCTGCTTTGATAAAGCTGCCCAAGTTGTGTCTCGAGATAGAATTATCATAGACGGATGTTTAATGAGGAGCCCGAGTAAACACAGCTGTTGACCAAAAGAGGTGGTGCAGCAACAATCGTACCAAATTACACAAATAAGATTTTAATCATATAAATGTACACATCGTGCACAGGGTGGAGAAATGCGACCCCGACGGAAGTAGGTCATCCTACGGTCATTTACAGGGCACGATCTCTGTATTTGGAGGGCATATATAAATAAGAAAATGAGAGAGTAAGAGAGATTTCGATTTCATTTCATTGATTAAGACATTCAATTGCAACGAATTTACTCGCGTTCACGCTCCCGTCGTTAATTAACTGAGTCTTGTCTTCCCTTAACTCGTAATTGCGTTGATAATATATCGACTACTAGTCTCCCTCTCTAGTACACTCCGTGTCGCGCCGCTTGCACTGTAATATTCCGTTATTAGAATAAAGTGTTTATTTACGCATGTCCATTTTTTACTAAAACCTTCGGTAAGGCCAGCCAAGTAGAAGACCACCATAAAATCATTATCTTTGTAGTCAGATAAACAATTCGCCGTAACGCCACCCTTCACCTATAAACTGGAATTCGTCGCGTCCTTATTAGGTAGTGGTTACGGAAACCTCTTTCATTCGCATACAACCTTGTCTTCTACAATACCATTTACCTAACATCCCATCACTGGCGACCTCCCATAATCTCTCTCTTTATCGGGCATGCCATCGCCACAGTAGGATGGCTCCCGCCACAGGTTATGAATTTCTTCTCCTGATTTCTGCCTTCTCTCCAAGTTTGAAAATTAAAACCGCATTCAGAACAACTCTTTTCATCTTTTTTTCGGGCATTCCTTGAGGTACACTTATCGAGAGTAAAACAGTTGAAGCAGGTCAGCACGCTGATGAAATCACTTTTAGTTGTGTCTTGAATTATCTTTAAATTAAATGCTAAAAGTCCGTTTTCTCTTACTTTTCGTGCCGTGTCATATTTGTCTCTCTAAAAATTACTTTAAATAAGTGAGTGTAGTCTTCATGGGTAGCTCTGTTAAATTTAACTACCTCTTTAACTTTTGCCCAAACCTGTTGTTGTTCAATTTCTTATTATATTTCGGTAGTTGAATGTACGCCGATCCATGGGTCGATTTGGCGTCAGTTTATTACATTTTGAGCCTCAATTTGGGAAGGGACTTTGGCCTCTCATCCTATTGTCTTTAGGTACGTCGTTGCCTTCTTACGTCTTTTTCCGTTTGGCAAATTGCGACGTCAGTCGTGTCGTAGTCCAATAACCTAATGAGGACGACTCCTAGTTCGCCGTAGATTATTCTAAATACTGTTGTCCTGTCGGGTTATTGCGCACCTTTCAAGGTGTGCAAGGAACCCTTTTCGATGATTCCATGGTGATTTATTCCCTCTTCTTCCTTTTCGATTTTTTTCATCGGAAGGTTTAAAGAGAGAAAAAGAAAGAGGTTGAGGAATAGAGATATAAAAGTGAGGTTCAAATCCAGTTATTGCTCTGGCTTATTCTGCTGACGTGTTGTTAAGCCCTATTAAACACTTAGCCCTATCATTTTAACCTCCAACTACACGGGTACGCAGTTCTCACGGGTCCAACCAATCCCTTGCTAACTTCGGCTTACACCGAGTTGGCCGCAAGGTTCAGAAATGGCTCCCGTCCGTATGGGTATCAATGGAGACTCAAGCTTCCCTAACTTACACACCCTAGAAGTGATGGGATAGCAAAGCAGAGGTATTGACAAGAAATCAAGTCGTGTCGCTTTTTTCTTTTTCTTGAGTCTTCTAGGTGAATTGGGTGGGTACGAGCTCTCTGAAAATGATCACTTCTTCAAAGATAACAATGTGACAAGTGTCATTTGGCATAGAATGATGAAAGTTTTAAAGGGGGGTTTTATTAGTTCAAGCTTGAACGTAAGGTAAAAAGAAACGGGGCTATCAGGAAGATGAATTTTTGAAACTACAATTCCAGCCCAAGGAAGAAGTGCCGGCAACGGCGTTCCCAGCAGAAGAAGAGAAAATTGAAAAGAGCACGATCCCTGAGGCCACGCCAGCACTTCAAAAGTCTACAAGCAGGGACCCCAGAATAGAGGCTAGAAGGCCCCGGGAGCAGAAGGAGAAAATAGCTTCCAGGAGGATTAAAGAAGCTGAGGGTAACCTCTAAAGCAATTCATCCTCTTCTCAAGAAGAGTACACCCAATCCCCCATGGCTCCCGAGAGATCAAGGAGCAAAATCAAGGGGAACGCTCCCCGTCAAACTATCAAGTTTGATGGAGAAGAAATCAAAATGCGCTTTTACAAAACGGATCAGAGTCCCTTCCCAGAAGATCCCAACATCGGGGAGATAGTCGAGGGAGTCAAATCAGGCCTATTGAAATGGTCTTACGACACGCCAATCCAGGATTTGCTAATAGATGAAGCGCTCATGGCAACAGTCCTAAAGCTATATCGGGACTCCTGCCTCACCCTAAGTGAAACAGAATTGAATAAGATCAAAAACGGAAAAAGAGACGCAGTAAAAAGTAAAAGAGGAAGACACACATACACATAAACGAATCTCACATGGAGAACACAAACAACACGTTAAAAATACTCACACTCAACGGCAACGGATGGGAAGGGAAATCCATTCCTTACGGAAACATATTCGGTACAGTGGATCCCGACAATAATCCTGATTTTTGTGCACGGTGTGAACACTGAAACAAACAGGATAAAGATTCCGAACTACACTGTCATCAACCAAAAACACGTAGGACCAATACAACAGCGCAACCATCGCGATCCGGATGAACATTAGATACAGGACTCTACCAAACCTAGAAAAATCATTCGTGGCTTTCGAAATCCCAACCCTGGTGTGAAACCTAACCGTGGGGACTGCCTATCAGTCTCTCCGTCGTAACTACCTGTCGATTACCAACTTTTACACCCTATTTGAGCGCGGGGGACTAGCATTGCTTGGCGGGGAGCTAAACGCCAGATGAAGAGCATCTGGTTAAGGTCTCACCAACCAAAGGGAAAGGAACCTGGAGCTGCTTCTCGAAAGAGACAGGCTCCATAGGGTTGGGCAAGATTTTCAGACCTTTCTATAACACCATTTGGCAACTAAACCGGACATAGTGTTAGCGAGAAAAAACTTCCCCTTCAACATCAGCAATGAGCCAGGACCTGTGGTACCAAGTGATCATATCCCGATCGTCACACCACTCTAGCCCCTCTCACTTTGGAAAAGTTATGGATCTATATAGAAAGATACTCAGCGAATACCAACCAGCTGACCTGGGAGACGCCAATCTCGAAGAAATAGATGAGGAGATAACAAAATCACTAATCTCCTCAAACAAGCCGATGAGAGATACGTCCCTAGGATCTCCTATAAAATGCTCTCACAACCTAGATTGACGGTCAAGATGAGAGAAATCGCCCAGGAACATAGAGAAATATATGAGGAAATTGGCAGGAAAGGCCCAAACCGTGAAAGGACAGCCAGAATGAGACAACTAAGCGAGGAGCTAAGAAACACAATCATCGAGAGACAAAGAGAGATCTGGAATGATATCATTGGTAGGATAGACAGGCAAAGCATCCTGTAAGTTTTTGGAACAACATCCGGAGACTTGAGGGATTCCCCACAAACTCAGAACGCAAATCAAAAACGGCCACGACATCATTGATGATCCAGAGTCTCTTGAGAGAAGATTAAGGACACACTGGCAGGAGGTTTTCGCGATATCCTTTGATGAAAACGACGACTTCAACCCGGACTTCAAAGACCAACTGCTCGATGACCTCAGCACAATGATATATAGAGCCCACCCACACCCGCAAGTATCTCAAGAAAGAGATATGGTTAACCATGGACGCCCCATCACCTTTGAAGTGTCTATGAACACCATAAGGTCCTTCGAACAGAGGGGACCAGGCTGGTCTGGGCTCACGAAAAACAACCTTGTGAATGCTTCACGGCAAATTATTCAGGGACTAGTGAACACCATGAATGATGCCCTGAATACAGGCTACTTCCTTAACGGGTACATGATGGCCAAAATCATCTTCATCCCGAAAGGAAAAAAGCCCCCAGATCATGTGGCTAACTATCACCCGATCTCTCTTCTGGAAATGCTCGGCAAGATCTTAGAAAAGATCATAGCCGCTAGGCTACAAGCTCAAATGAGCGAGTTAGGAGCGCACAACCCCCAACAATAAGGGTTCTGTACAAAAAGGGGCACTGAAACGGCCCTGGTGCTCCTAACAGAGAAAATAGCATATTGCTAAGCGAATGGTTACTATGTAGACATTGTGCTGAAGGACGTGCAGAAGGCCTTCAGCAAAGTCTGGCTGTAAGGACTTCAATACAAGATCTTGAACTTCTAGCTAGATCTGATCCTGAGGATCCTCTGTGACTTTGTTATGGACAGAAGGGCATGTCTCATGAATGAGTGAAGGTTACAGAGGATCCGAATTCAAACTTAAGGTGGGTGTTCCCCAGGGAAATTGCCTGAGCCCATTGCTCTACCTGGTCTTTACCATCGACCTTCCAACTCTGGTGCACAAGGACACGATGCATCTGCAAATCGCAAATGACATCACTCAAATCATACTGTGCATAGGCGACTCGCATGATAGCGGAAATCACTAACATCAACCAGTACGAGAGACGATGGAAGATCAAAACCAACAGGGACAAATTCAAGATAGTCCCATTGAGCCGCAAGTCGAGGTGGCACATCATCATATAAGGGAAGAGATACGGCTACTCCGCTAAAGGCACTATCCTGGGCTTAAAGATCTCCGACCACGGATACTCGAGACACTACACGGAGAGGGGGAACCTAGCAAAGGGAGAAACCTCCAAGCTATGCAGGTTCAGAGATCTTAGCTCGGTTTTGTACAGGTATCATTTCGAGGCCTATTTGCATTTCGTCACTCTGAGAAGTAGATTTCCAACATCATTTTTTTTTCTGGGTGTTATTCCCTTTTTGAATTTACACGTACTCCGTCGTCGAAAGAAGAAACAATTCATGGATATATTAGTTATATTATTTGAGACAGTCCTTTTTAAAGTAATGAAGATGCTAATTGCAGTAAGGACCCTGTACTACTTTCTTATAAGTAAATTTGATAATGTTAATCAAAACTTTTGTTTCTAACATCTCCCTGGCTGACTTTAACGATACATCTTGCTGAGAGCAAACTGGGTATCTCTGGCCCGAAACTTATTGTAAAAAGGATAAAAATTTTGAACCACAAAGGCACAGGAAAATTTATTGATTTAACATTAAAAAATGAGACCAACCGTTAAATCCCAACACAATTTGTATTGATTTAAATGTAATAAAACATGTAGACATTACTAAAATTTATTAAACCAAATAATAGCAACTACTGCAAAGCTCCAGGATATACAATATTTTTATGTCTTGACATCTCCATGTAGGTGAACCCTCATGTTTTTATTCAAGGACAGTCTTTGAACATGACTCTAAAGGTAATAATTCTTTAAGCAGGCATTGAGTTTATCAGCTGCTGTTCCTCTCTTAATCACTGGCAGAGTTTGTCTGAAGTCTGCTGACAAAAGAAGGGTCACTCCACACATGAGCTGGTTGTTTTGCCTAATGACCTGCAGTGTTTTATCCAAAGCTTCAAAAGCCTTTCGATGAACCATAGTGTATTCGTCGCAAACAATAACTGAAATTTTTGCAAAAAAATTGTCACAGTGGTTCCTCTCTTGATGCTGCAGATTGGATTTTTATTATCATTCAAATTCAATGGAAGCTTGAATGTGGAATGGGCTGTTCTGCCTCCTGATATAAGTGTGGCAGCAATGCCAGATGAGGCTACTGCAAGTGCAATCTTTCTCTTGGTTCTCACAACTGATAGAATCAAGTTTAAAACAAAAGTTTTTCCACTTCCTCCTTGAGCATCCAAGAAGAATATTTCACCCTTGGCGGAATTTACATTTCTTAGGATCATTTCATATGCTGTTTTTTTATCTTGATTTAAAAGTGGCTCATTGATCTGCACCTTGACAGCAAGTTCCTCAATATTGTAGCCCGTTTCTCTCAAGGTTTCTCTGTTCACTGAAAGTGAATATCTGTTTGGTTTCTGAATCCCAACTTGACTCAAATGCCTTTGAGTTAAGGATATAACTTTGTCTTCTATATCACAGAGTGCAATATTTGCAATTATTGGGTTAATTTCTTCCCCAGGTTGTTGTAACTTAAACTGATGGAGAATATCTCTCAGATAGATCTTCCTTATACTTTTCCCAGAGAGCCAATGGGTTAGATAACTCACAGGTGACAATCATCACGGTAAATAAGTCTCTCATTGTCTTTGGAGCCAATGTGGTAGCTCCCTCTTCCAAAGTTTTCTCCCAATGTTAATCCTTTTATGTTAGTCCAAGAGCAATGCATGGTTGCCTGTAGTTTCCATTTCATTTCCATTAACCGTTCTAAGCATTTTGAAGCCAGTTGGTCCTATCACCTGGTGAAATAATAATCTTAGAAAGAAAAATTCTGGATTTCTTGGATGAACAGTATATACCCTACCAATAATATCACTGCATCTGATTTCTGGAACTGTTGGATGTGGTTCTTCTTGCTTCCTCCTAGAAAATTTTCCTGCTTTGAAGGTAAAATATTTAAATACTTCAGGATATAGAAGTGTTTTGGCAAACTCGTCTTCTGTACAGAGGTTGAAAAATGCCATTAGGGTAGTGTTTTTTGGACTTTCAGCCAGCTCTCTTGCATTTTCCTCAGTGTAATAGACTCTCTGACCATTTTTTAAATGCACAACCAGGTGCTGAACTGAGGGACTTCTGTCATGAATAGGGAGAGAAAGTATTATCCAGACTGCCTCATTACTGGAAATATACAGGGTGGGGCAGAGAGGAGGGACGTTTTTGAAATGTCTATTACTCAGTCCCAGGTGGGCTGACAACACCAGCGGCACATTATTTGATTTTAATATTTCCATTTTGTCTAATGAGTCTTTGACTAGATACTATATACTAACTAGTAGGTAATTATTTAGTTGATTTTGTGAATTTTTCAAAAAATTTAGTGCTTTGAACTACTTACATTCACTTTACAAACTTCCAATGGACAACTTCGGGTGGTCTGAATAATCTTCCTTGGGATCATAAGTAAATGCTGCTCTATGTAGATCGGACAAAAATACACCTCTCACTTGTCTCATTTGTGCAGTGTTGGTTGTTCTTCTGGCTTGTCTTTGATAAGTGTCTTCAGAAGCCCTGATTCTTCTCACCCTTTCAGCATTAGCTTCTACCCTCTTTCTCCTGTCATCTGGAGTTCCAGAGGCCCCTCCTTCACGCGCTCTTTCAGCTCTTGCAGCTTTGGATACTCTTCTGGTTTGCGTTTGATTGGGATCTTCAGCAACTCTCTGAGACTCAGTACGATGGTCCTGTCGATAATAGCCAGTCTCAATGCCTATATCTTTTTCTCATACATTTGAGTGAGATAACATTTCATGCGATGGCAAGAAAAGATCATAGTGCAAGTTGTTCCGATATGCTAAAGTGATCATTTTATTTGCGTTTTCATCATTGATATTTATCAATGATAGGTTGCTTCCATTAAAAATTTGTACTATGGCCAGTTCAGGGTCACCAGAGTCTGTATCAAGAAAGAGTAAGAAACATTCTTTTTTCGATTCCAACAGCTCTGAAGCAAGAGCTCTGAGCGACAGATGATGTGCCTCAATATCAAGTCGCTGCAAATCGGTAGAAGGCTATGAAATAAACGATTGCCATTCTCAGGTGCGCGTTCATAAACCTAATCATACTGGTTGGCAAAAAGAATGAAATTATGCATAATGTCTGTGTGGGCAACTGCATTATTAATCATTTCCACATGGCTGAGAAGGTTTAATACAACCCGCAGACATCGAACTGATCCCTGAATCCAGTATAATCTTTTGGAAGGAACATCATCTAAGCCTTTGGAAGTGTGTTTCTTCTAAAATTTGGAAAGGTTTTTCAAAACTTCTTATGATTTTCTTGGGTATAAAGATTTCTTATCCTCTTGAATTTCAACTTATGTCAAAAATTTACTTCTCTAAGCCGACATTGGTCAATATTAGAGAAGCTTCTGAAAAAACAGCAATTGACTTTAAAGTAAACTCATTCATTAGAACAAAACTTGGGCAAACAACTGCTAGTTCTTTTAAAACTAAAAGAATTAAAAATGGTGAAGTTCAGACAATTTATTAAAATTGTGGCATGGAAATTATTAGAGCAAATTTAGATGGAGAACGAAACGAGAATCATAATAGTCCGTAGACCAGAGACCGAAAGTCTGGCAGCTAAGCACAAGCTCCTTCTGTAAGGAGGAGTGGCGAAGATGCTCCTTTTTTCCTAATGATAAAATTTCTTTCATGTTTATGACGTCATTAAAGACTTTCGGTTACAAATGCGTTACCTAATTTTTGTGGGCCCCGTGGGTCACACAGAGTTTTGTGGGCCCCATGGGTCACACAGAGTTTTGTGGGCTCAGATGAGTATATGTACTAATGGCCTTAAACCCCATCTGCATGCAAATTTTTTTTTTAAATCTGTGAAGCCGTTTTTGAGATGGGCACGCACACACATTCGCTTTTATTTATAAACAGGGTGGGGCGTAAGTTTTCATACATAGGAAAAATAAATTTTTTATTATGGACAACCATTTTTATTTATATAATATGCTCTACATGGTTGCCATTGTTTTGAAAACCCATTTTAATACGTTTTTCCCACTGTTGATGAACACGCATTAGCACAGTTGAAGTTATGCTTGTAATGGCTTTGGTGATAGGTTCCTTGAGATGATTTATGTCTCATATCTTTACTTGATACACCATGGCCTTCAAGTGACCCCAAAGATAGAAATCAAGGGAAGAGAGATCTGGGGATCTGGCAGGCCACTATACAGGACCACGCCGACCAATCCAAGCATCCGGAAACTGTTGATCCAAATACCGACCCACGTGAAGGCCATAATGCGGTGGAGGTCCATCTTCCTGGAAGTAAACTGGGTAGTTATCTTCCTCGTTTAGCAGGAATGGGAAAATCTTTCCTTGCAAGAAGTTAAGATATCTTTCGGCATTAAGATTTCCAATGACAAAAATTGGTCCAATAATTCTGTCACCCAATATCCCAGGCCCACACCATCACTTTACCGGCACCTTGTATCTTTGTCGGACTCAGCCAGTTAGGGTTAACATTACTCCAGTAGCATATGTTTTGCCGATTAACCTCTTCATTGACGTAAAAATTTGCTTTATCAGTAAACAAGAACTTAGTTGAAAGGTTTGCATCCTCGTTCACTTTGGTTAAAGCTCATTCACAGAATTCCATCCGTCTATCCGGATCGTCTTCACTCAAATGCTGTGCCATATGCAATTTGTATGGGTGCCATTTGTTTGCTTTCAAAATGCGCCTGATACTCGATCTGCTAACACCACTTTCTGCAAATAACCGTCGTGTACTTTTTCTAGGACTCCATGTAAGCGCTGTAAGTATCGTAGCTGTTGTGTCTTCATCGGTTGTTCTACGTCTTGAACCACTTCGCGGTTGATATGCAACATTTCCAGTTTTATGAAACTTGTTAATAAGTTTTGCCACATTGAAGTGTGTGATGTTCGTTCCATGTTTTCTGTTAAAGTTCCTTGCAACCATGCGACTGCTTCTCGACCCAGCCATCAGTATGATTTCAATTCGTTGCTCTTTCGTCAAACGCATATTCTAGGGTATCTGAAATATATATATATATATATATATATATATATATATATATATATATATATATATATATATATATATATATATATATAAAATTCCTATGTATTGAAACTTACTGCCGAGAAGACGAGATCACTTTCGGCCAAGGGATATACATGAGAAAGTGCCTAACTCCCAAACTGGGAAGAAAGGTCTGGTCTACACTGACGAATGCTGTAATTCCAGAACTACAGGAACCAGGTGGCAAATTCAACATACCTGCAAAGCTGCGGGAGAAAGTCTCTCACCGTAGTCAATTTCCAAGCACCAAGCTATGCTCTCATGAAAATATAACATCAATATATATGTCGTAGAATGGACTCTCGACGATATACCATATATAACTATTCGTTGAGGGAACTTCTTTAATTATCTTTAGAGTGCGTTGATGTCTGGCGGGCCAATATTATGTATCTTCGATATGCTTAAGAAGTGGAACTGAGCTCAAGGATAATAATATTGCTATCATTAATAAAATAGAGTTTTATTAATAATAACTATCAACAAACACAAAACGGAAAATATTGACATAACAGAGAATGGAAAGGGTCGTGGGGGCTCGGGCTAATCCGACGATTAGAGGATTTAAAAAGGTAAAACAAATATAGAGTTAAAGGGATGGGATGGTTTGCTAAACCATTTAAAGCACAGGATAGAATTGACAAAAGGGTTAAGTACTCAGAGGTGACGTTTGGCTTACGTAACTTTATACTAGTTGTGCAGTGGAAGGCGACGTGAAGGAATTTTCGGTCCGCTGGCGAGTTCCAGCCGAAGGGGGGGGGGATAAAAGGATCCTGACGTGGCGTCTTGGGAATGAAAACCGTTTCTCGAGGAACGGATTGAAGAACAATGGCTGTTCTACGTTGTTCTCTTCTGAACAACCGGAGGGGGGGGTGAGAACCGTCTCTTGTTTACAGGCTCAAGAACAATGGCTGTTCTAATGTTGTTCTCCTCTGATTAACAAGGGGGAAGGGTGAGAACCTTTTCTTGGCGAAGGGCTCAAAAGAACAATGGCTGTTCTAATGTTGTTCTCTTATAAACAACAGGGGGGGGGGGGGGTGAGAACCGTCTCTTGTCTACGGGCTCAAGAACAATGGCTGTTCTAGCGTTGTTTTTTCCCTGAACAACGAGGGGGAAGCCTTGAGGACTTGGCGTCACGAAAGGCTCGAACCTTTGGCACTTAAGGGGTATTGTCCTCCTTCTGGACAAGTGATGGTGAATCTCGAGGTCGAGGTCCCTTGACGCACAAAGGGAGAGAGGGTCGTGGTGATGTGTCGCGACGAAAATCTGGATCTCCAATCTGATCTTAGTGGTAAAGTTTCCATCTAAATAGTCGAGACACTTCCTTGGCGTGGGGGGCAATGGAGTGGGAGCTTCGAGGGAATGCACAGCCGAGCCTGGGAACAATGCCTTATCTGCCCATAAGCCTAACTCAATTTGGCGAGGTCGGCGTATGGGGGCGAACGGGGGGGACGATAATCTCCTTGTTTAAACATTGACATCCGGTGGGTGCGATAAGGCGCCAAGCTTCGAAGCGAAGATGCACGTGGGAGCATCGTGGTTTTAAATAATATGTGATAGGGGTTGAAACTAACGCTGCCTCAACCAGTTCTATCACACCCCTCCATTCCGGGGGAAGTTGTCACTTCGAAAAAAAAAAGAGAAGGGACAACGATAGAGCTCCGTTGTGGGGAACTCGTTTCAATGTACCAACCGTACCTTCCGGCACCTAACTCGTATTACCTCAATACATATGATTATTTTGATCTTTTGATTATAAGGGAAAATAACCTTTAATACAACTTAATAAAAAAAAGGCATGGGACAATGAAATGATATAAATATAGTACATATGGGACAAAATAATTTATACGTAAATTAATGGGTTCAAATATATATACATACAAAAAAAATAGACATTGAGCGTTACAAAATTCAGACATATACATTAACTAATTATATTACAAGAGAATCTTAATTCAAGTCGTACAAGACGGTATATACCTACATGGAGATACTAATCCTATGAATACACTTACTCTACGCTATTCGGTAATGCATTCCTACTGAGTGCGTCAGCGACCTGGTTATCGGAACCTTTTATATAATTTATTTTAAATTGATACTCTTGCAAGAGTAAACTCCAGCGCATGATGCGGCCGTTGGAGTGTCGCACCTTCCTAATATAGGCTAACGGACGGTGGTCGGTTCCTATCTGAAATTCTTTACCTATCAAGTACATCTTGAATTTGTCTATGACCCAGATAATTGATAGAGCTTCCTTTTTTATAGGGGCATATCTCTTTTTACGTGGTAATAATTGACGACTAGCATATGCAACTGGATGACTCGTGCCGTCATCCTCGTATTGAAGGAGTACACCTCCAATGCCCTCGTTGGACGCGTCGGTCTTAATCCCAAAGGATTTTTCCAGGTTGGGCAACTTTAAAATGGGGGCAGAAATGAGCTTACTCTTGAGCTGATTAAAATGGGAAATAGCGACCTCATTCCAACGTAAACGATCGGGTGAATTCTTTTTTAAAAGGGAGCTGAGGGGCGCCGAAATTGCAGCGAAATTCGGAACGAATCGCCGATAGTACGAAGCTGATCCTAGGAACGATCTTAATTGCTTCTTTGCAATCAGGAGGGGCATGTCGGCGATTGCCTTAATCTAATCCTCTTGGGGACCCAACTGGCTTTGTCCTATTTTGAAACCCAAATATTTGATGGTTTCGTGGGCAAAATGGCATTTGCTGGGGCCAATGGTGAGGCCATTTTCGCGCAGTCGCTCGAAGAGAGCTAATAGGGTGGTTAAATGGTGACTCCATTCAAATAGCTCTTGTAGCTGACTCTTTTGACGTGGTGTCAGCTGCGCGTCAATATCCAGGTCAGAGGGTTCCAAAAACTCGCCTGGTAGGGAAGGAGGAGGGTAATCGGCATCAGGTTGGGTCCACACTATCTGTATTACATTAAAGGACTCCGCGGGGTAATCTTCTTCAAGCGCCGATGTTTCGTCCAGTTCTACGAAGGTATCTCCATGGGCGCGTTGGGGGTTCTTTTTTTCTTGGGGTCCACGGACAGTCTCCGTGTCCTTGTCTTGGGCCTTATCGCCTAAGGGTGTTAGTAATTCACACTCCTTTTGTGCCGTCCTAAAGTCCTGGCTAGGGGTTTCCGAGAAATCGGACGGTATCGGGGTTCTGATGGGGACGGGCTCCTGGGCTTCTTTCTTAGCTCGGCCTCGAGGAAGGGCGGCCTGAGACACAGGGTCGGAACTTACTTGGGGGCTCTGTCCTATAAGCACGGAACAGAATTGTATGGGTGCTGAAATGACTTCAGCCCAGCCATCATAATATTGACACTGCAGGTAACATCTAACGACGGGGAATTGGTTCACCCGCCCAAGGTAGTCATGTACCACCGCAAATTTTTCGTGGTTAGGGTCCACTGGGGGGAGGAGTTCGTCGGACACGATGAAACACGTACATCCTGTGTCCCTGACGAGAGTCGATACTCGGCAGCCATTAACGCTGCCCTCCTCAAATTTCAAAGTTCCCGATGAACTTTTATCAAAAACAAAATTTACCTGGTGGCCTGACGGAGGGGGAGAAGTTTCTGCTTGGGTCTGCACCACCGGGGGAGCCGGGGTTGCATTAATCTGGTTAACTTGGTGGGCTGGTTCGCTTTTAAGCCTAGAATTTTCGGGGCAATTCCAGCTCATGTGGTTTTCTACACCACAGGTGAGGCATATTATTGGTCGCTTCGGGAAAAGAGATGGAGGAGAAATCTTAACGGGAGGTTTGGAGTCCCGTTGTTGGTTTTGGGGAAAGAAGTTTTGGGGTTTTACGGGGCTCGGAAACTTCGTCGGCTTTCCTGTGAAGGGGCGCGAATCCTTCCTTCTTTCCTTGTAGGGGGATTGGTGAGAAGTTCGATCCTCCTTTGGGTATAAATTATGGTTTGCGGCATAGACATCCGCTTCTTCGGTACATTCTTCAAAGGTCTGGCACCGACGATCCTTGACGAACGCGCGGATCTCCGTCGGGAGAGACGCCAAAAATTGATCTCGCAACATGAAGTCTGTTAAGGACTCGTAGTTCGGATCAACCTTTGAGGATTCTAACCAAAATTTAAAATTCCTCTGAAGAATGTATCTGAATTGACGGAACGTCTGTCCGGGTTTAATACGACCTCCTCAAAATTCTTGGCGGTAGAAATCGGGAGTCATATTATGAGCGGCCAATAACTCAGCTTTTAAGGTGCTGTAGTTAATTGTACACTCAGATGGTAAAGATATAAAAATTTCGTGCAATTTGCAATTTAACAGGGGAAGTAATCTGCATACACCTTCAGCCTCCAGATCCATGTTATTGATTTCGAGGATCTTTTCGAAGTGGGCTAAAAATGCTCCGAAATCCTCTCCATCCTTGAAATTGGGGAGCTTTAGTGAGAGATTGGGGGGGGGGGGGGGGCTTCGGAACGGGAACTGGCGGACTGTATCTCTGCTTTAACACGAGCTAATTCAATCTGATGGTGAAGCTCAGCTTGTCTTATCCGTTCCTCTCTTTCTCTTTCTTCTCGTTAGATTTCTCTTTCTCGTTCTTCTCGTTGGATTTCTCTTTTCCGTTCTTCTCGTTGTATTTCTCTTTCTTCCTCTTTTCTTTGCTCCTCTTGAACGTACTCAATTAGTTCTTTTGCGGAGAGTCCCAAGGATTCTCCTTGCGCTTTAAAGATTTCGAACTGAGTCATCTTTGCACTTGGGGGCGCACTAGTCAACCAACTAAAATTCCTTGCAACAAGAATTATGCCTCTATAGAATTAGCCTACCTAAATATGGGCACTCACCTATTCGTACTTGGTTTCTCGATCTAAATAACCACTGACTAAAAAAACAAAAACAAAAACACAAACAAATTATTATAACAGTTCCTTGAGCTACTCCAGCTTCTTAAGTTTCAAAAAAGGGGATAGCAATCGTTAAAACAAAAGGTAACTACTAATACTCTATTCTTATAACGAATAACACTATGCTTTACTCGACTGAGACCAGTGTTTGCAAAGATATAGCGTTAAACCCCACACCTTACACCAAATTTAAATAGTATATATATATATATATATATATATATATATATATATATATATATATATATATATATATATATATATATATATATATATATATATATATATATATATATATATATATATATATATATATATATATATATATATATATATATATATATATATATATATATATATATATGTCGTAGAATGGACTCTGGACGATATACCATATATAACTATTCGGTGAGGGAACTTCTTTAATTATCTTTAGAGTGCGTTGATGTCTGGCGGGCCGATATTATGTATCTTCGATATGCTTAAGAAGTGGAACTGAGCTCAAGGATAATAATATTGCTATCATTAATAAAATAGAGTTTTATTAATAATAACTATCAACAAACACAAAACGGAAAATATTGACATAACAGAGAATGGAAAGGGTCGTGGGGGCTCGGGCTAATCCGACGATTAGAGGATTTAAAAGGGTAAAACAAATATAGAGTTAAAGGGATGGGATGGTTCGCTAAACCATTTAAAGCACAGGGTAGAATTGACAAAAGGGTTAAGTACTCAAAGGTGACGTTTGGCTTACGTAACTTTATACTAGTTGTGCAGTGGAAGGCGACGTGAAGGAATTTTCGGTCCGCTGGCGAGTTCCAGCCGAAGGGGGGGGGGGAGATAAAAGGATCCTGAAGTGGCGTCTTGGGAATGAAAACCGTTTCTCGAGGAACGGATTGAAGAACAATGGCTGTTCTACGTTGTTCTCTTCTGAACAACATGGAGAGGGGGGGGGGGGGGGTGAGACGCGTCTCTTGTTTACGGGCTCAAAAACAATGGCTGTTCTAATTTTGTTCTCCTCTGATCAACAAGGGGGAAGGGTGAGAACCGTTTCTTGGCGAAGGGCTCAAAAGAACAATAGCTGTTCTAATGTTGTTCTCTTATAAACAACAGGGGGGAGGGGGGGTGAGAACCGTTTCTTGTCTACGGGCTCAAGAACAATGGCTGTTCTAACGTTGTTCTCTTTCTGAACAACGAGAGGGAAGCCTTGAGGACTTGGCGTCACGAAAGGCTCGAACCTTTGGCACTCAAGGGATATTGTCCTCCTTCCGGACAAGTGATGGCGAATCTCGAGGTCGAGGTCCCTTGGCGCACAAAGGAAGAGAGGATCGTGGTGATGTTTTGCGACGAAAATCTGGATCACCAATCTGATCTTAGTGGTAAAGTTTCCATCTAAATAGTCGAGACACTCCCTTGGCGTGGGGGACTATGGAGTGGGAGCTTCGAGGGAATGCACAGCCGAGCCTGGGAACAATGCCTTATCTGCCCATAAGCCTAACTCAATCTGGCGAGGTCGGCGTATGGGGGCGAACGGGGGGGGGGACGATAACCTCTTTGTTTAAACATTAACATCCGGTGACTGCGATAAGGCGCCAAGCTTCGAAGCGAAGATGCACGTGGGAGCATCGTGGTTTTAAATAATATGTGATAGGCGTTGAAACTAACGCTGCCTCAACCCGTTCTATCACAATATACATAGTTGAGACACTCAGAAACTAACACAGTAAACAGTACAACACAGAACAAACAAGAAAAAATAACATACTAAACAATAACACAAGGTAAATTGCTCAACAATTAGACCCAAAATAAGGACACCTAAAATATGATCACACAAATAATGAGCAGAACACGTTAACGGCACATGAAGATGCACAGACATAAGAAAGACAGTTAAACAATGCAATGGAAAGGGACGCCAAGAAGAATACCCCCTTCATTCGTTTCATGAATTCTTTCCCTCTCTCTGTCTCCTAAGAATAACTCCACGTGGAGTAATCTCTGAGCTCAAAGAGAAAAAAAGAGAAATAAGTTGAATATCCGTCAGCCGCCTCACAAGTGCAGTTAATTACATTGGGCGTGTTAAAGCTTTTACCTCACCGAGGAAGCGCTAATCTCCGTAGTCGGGAAACTACTAGCCGAAAGTTTACCGCACACATCGTAAAGGTCATTATGACTTGGGTCAGGCGATAAACGCTAATCCATCTGGCCGCCGGAAGTGGTCAGCCAGTCGTCTGAGTCTGCCAACGAGAAGAAACCCCCCAAATGTCCATCATATAAATACCCTGGGTTTTCGAATATCGACAGATTGAGTTTGAGAACCCATCGCCTTCGGTTCAGATCGTGTGTCTGTTTCCCTGAGGCCTTGGGATTCGCTTATACCATCTATGTTGGATATTACCAGGCAGATCCATCTCTTTTGTGAAAGCTTACTCTGTTCAGAGCAAGTCTCGAATTGTTTCGTCCTCGAAGGATTGGCCGAGATTCCTTTCGTCTCATCTGGCCCCCTCCCCTCTCAAGGATCTCCAGTTTTCCGTGTGAGATTTCGCGCCCAGCCGCGTCAGACTCTCGATTTTTGTGGGTTGCACTTCTCTGGAGTTGAGGTGCTATCGTCCGTCTGCAAGGAGGATGGTGAAACTCGTCTTCTGCCTCCCCCCATCCTTCATCCTCGGCACCATCAGGATATTGGGCCGATAATCTCTGCTCCCGTTCTATTGGCAACATCCCTTGGGTTCGGATAGGCGCTTGTCACGATCTGTGTTATGTCATCAGCCAGTTAGGTATTCTATGCAGTCATAATCGGCACGAGGGAGGTCATTCGTATAGATAACGTAAAGGGTAGGACTAAGGCAGCCCCATTGGGGGACTCCGGCACCCAGCCTGAATAGTTCCCTTCATAGTCATTAATAGTTATTTTAGCTTTCCGTTCGTCCAGATATTTATATATGATTCTGCTGAAATTGTCCTGCTGGCCGAGGCCAGCGACTTTCGACTTTAGGCCGGGGATCCAGACTTTATCAAAGGCAGATGCCACGTTTCTCAGAACCACGTCGATTCTATGGTTCCTTGCTTTAGCAAAGGCAATCCTCTCTGTGATGAGAGCCAGGGCCGTTTTCGTGCCTAATTTTCTTCAGAAACCATGCTGTTGCATGTTATATAAGTTGTTTGTCTCGAGATGGTTTCTTAATCTGTTATTTAACAGTTTTTCAAGAGTCTTGCCTATGAATTCGAAAAAGGATATCGGTCTATAGCTGTTTAGATCGGTTTTTGGTCCACCGGGTTTCGCAATGAATATCATATTTGCGGTCTTAAATGCTTTTGGGAAATATCCTGTATTGAGACAGGCGTTGAAAATATTAAGTATTTCCTTGTTGATGTTTGGTGGAGCCTTTTGTAGGTGCATTTTTGTGATACCTGAGATGCCTGGTGTTTTTTGTTTAAATGACTTCAAGGCTTGCTCGTATTCTTCTTGACTGAATGGTGCACCTTTTGAAAGATTCTGCCTTGAGACGTCAACATGAGGGTACGGCACCATCGTTTCTCGTCTTGCTCTAAGATTTTCGACAGCCTCTGCTTCGTAGTCTGTATCGAAATCTCTATTTTCACCTTGACCTATGTCAAATTTAATCTGCCAGTACAACCTAAAATGCCTTTCTATCTCTTTCTTATTTGTGATCTCCCTGCATTCCATTTTGATCTTTACTCTTTCCTTAGGAGGGGTTCCTTTAAGTCTCCTTATCTGGCTCCAAAGTTGCTGGGGTTTCCCTCAGTGTCTATCCTGATTATAATATTATTTTATGTTTTATTGTTCTTTTCAGTGATTAGTTGTTTTTTGAGGTTTCTCAGTCTATTCCGTTCGATGTTACGATGGTACGAGTTCCCAAATTGATTAATCTCCACGAAAAGATTTTCTAGGTTAGTCATCTCCTTTTGGATATTTGCATTCCATCTCGGAGCGGGAAGAGTTTTGTGTTGGGTCCACGGTATCGTTTGGCGATCTGCTTCTATTATCCCCTCCGTTATATATCGGACTCTTTCTTTAATCTCGCAGGTTGTATAGCTGTCAGTTATCTGGGATTGTCTGTCCTCCAGTTATCTTCTGTATTGGTCCCAGTCAGCCTTTCTGAGACATTTGCGTCGAGGGATCTCCACTTGTATTGGAGAGGTTGAGACAGTTGTCATCATGCTCTGATGATCCAATGGAATGTATGGTCCCGGTATTGTGACGTGGTTAAGGGCGAATGTGGGATTTGTTAGGAGTATATCGGGCGTTGTTGCAGATCTCTCTGTTAAGAACGTTGGAAAGTCTGGGCCCGATCTTTGCCATATATTCCTATCCATTAGTAGACTTAGCGTTCTGCTCGCCCCGTTGAACACTGTGCTGTACCCCCATTTCTCTGCATCTTGAATTGAGATCGCCGATCATGATGACTGATGAATTCCTGCGGAATAGGCGCAAAAATGATGTGGCAGGGAGATATGGGCGTCTTGGGGGTTTGTATCCGACAGCTACTATTAGGTCGTCGTAAGTCATTTTGATTTTCACAGCGAGATATGACTCTTCTAGGTCGTTCACTTCTTGGAAAGGTATTCCTGTCTTCATAACTAAGGCCACCCCGTCATATTTACCATTTGAGTAATTGGTCGTTATTACTTCGTAATTATAGATCTTGATATGGTCATTATTAGGGTTAATTCTATGTTCAGTAATTAGGACTATATCAGGATCGACTTTTCTTATAATCTCATTATAGATTTGTCGTTTGTTGTGCCAGCCGTTAACATTCATTGTAAATATTTTTAGCTTTTTTATGCAGCGGGCTGGAGATCTCACTTTGCCGGTTCTCTTTTTTTTGTACAAGTCTTGGGTGATGTTGATTCACAATTCTGTTCTGATTTCAATTTTTCCGGTAGTCGGTGCTTCGTAGACCTCTTTTTCTGTGCAATCTGCATCATAGTCCCATTTATACTTTCCGTCCATTACTCCTTTCATGATTTTCATTGAGTTTATGGGTTTGGGAAGTGGTTTGGTTGAGGTGCCAAAAGTCTCAAGTTGAGAGCCTAGCTTGAGCTGTGCATTATTGTAGCTGGTTCCATTTCGTCCTGTTCGTGGTTGTCGTCCATTCTGGTAGGTGCCTGAATCGATTCATCTGAGACTGGGGGAGATGCTACAGAAGAGCTATTATCAGGTTCTACAGTTGCTTTTTTTTTGTTTAACCTGGGATCCCTTGAGGTTGCTCTAGATCTGTTCTCCATTGTGATCATACTTTTAATCTGTGCCTGAAAGAGTTCGGCGGACAGGAGATTATCCGGGAACCACATTGGTTTCATCCCGTTGTTCACTAACATACGATTCCCTTCTGTTGCATAGGTCCCTGTGTTTATCATGTTCGCGAACTGCACATAGAGGATGACGATAATCAGGTCCGTTATCATTCCGGGTTCTAATTGTAGCAAGGTCTTCTCTTGGCTCGATGCTTTTGTCGCTTGGGTGTAATTGGTGTTGGCCTTTTTGTTTTTCTCTTCCATCAATTTTTTCCTTTTTTCCATAATGTGGGTCATTTTCGTCGGGCAGGTCATAGACAGGGTACGATGGGGGTTACCGCAACTCAGGCATTTCTTTTAGGCGCTACTGCATTCCTTCCAGGTGTGTTCTTCGCTTGCGCATTCAGAACATTTCTTGCCTTGGAATGTGCAATCTTTTGTTGCGTGCGATTCTAATGCGTAGCAGGTAAAACACACCTGTACGGGTATGAAGAATTCACATTCGATGCATGATGACGAGATTGTTGAGTTAAATAGTAAGATTCCTTGTTCCGTTGCTTTATGTGCCATTTCTGTAGTCTGGAATGTAACTTTAAAGACATGGGTGTGCTCTTCAATCTCTATTTTTAAATTTGTAGACTTCGTCTATTTTCGCCCAGCTTTGCATGTCTTAAATTTCTTGTTTAAGTTCATTGGCAGTATGGGAGCTTACATAGGGGTCGATCCGACGGCAGATGATAGATCTCTGAGCTGTTATTTGAGGGGGCGGATAAACACAATTTTCTCAAATTCCTGTCTTCCCTTTTGTGCTTAGCATGTTATCCACGTCCTTGTTTGTGTCATGAATGGTCAGATATCCGTTAGGTTGTTCCTTCACTCTGCATAGCGCAATTTCAAAGTTTGGCAAAGGCTGTCTCGAATATCTTTTCTCTTGGCGGTTTCCTTTGTCCCTCTTTGGTCACAAGTGGAACAAGTCTACTCGCCCCAGGGGCGTCCATGACCCCAAGGTCGAAGATCGGTCGACTTTCTCCTATAAGCCCTTATCTTGGGGGCGTGTGCCTAAAGTTAATCTTGGGTCCACCCTCGTCTGCTCTACCAATTCTGTTGTCTATCAGGGCCCACCCGCACCAACCAGTTCTGACCACTCCACCCCAGAACGGGGTCCCCCTCTTTGCGCCCTTTGCAGGGCTTCCTTCAGGGTTTCGGGCACGCACAGTCACTGGTGGTATCTAAAGGCTTAACTAGCAGTGAGGTTATTAGGCCCCCCGAATGTGCTGCTACAGGGTAGAGCTGGATCCAGGTTCCCGCGCGCGCGATGTTCTTTTCTTAATTCTGTGCATACAGCAAGACGCAATGAGAAAATCCGAAGATAGCTGAATCTTTTCCTCCTTTACCGTAGAGCAGGTGAGTACTCGAAGTTTCCAAGCAATCGTCGCATAAAGTAAAGTAAAGTAGAAAAGGTGTGGAAGGTGAGATAGAATAGCTCGCCAAGCCCCTTCCCCTCCTTCTCCGGTCATCCTAAGATGACCAGAGGGGGGGAGGAGGGCACTAGGCCCTCCCAGTCTCCCCTTTCCCTCCAGAATCCTGTTGGACTTCTAGATAGGAGAGAAGGAGACAGGGAAAAGGACAGGGAGATGAAGAGGAAAGGGAAAGGGGGATAGCAAAGTTTGAAGTAGTGTGGGCGATTAAAAGGAGACCAAGGTAGTCGGCGGACCTACAGCTTTACGTGGAATCCGAACCACAGTATGTACTATATCCTGTCTATTCATTCAATCTCTAGTGCCCCTGTCCCACGTATGCTGTGTTAAGCCCAGTGTGAAGGATAGAAGAAAATGTAGATGGAAAAGAAGGAAGTAGAAGATGAGCTGTTGAATGCAGAGTATACGTGGAAGTCACGCTAATCTCTGGCATTTAGAAATGTTATAGTTTAGAATTCAAATGAATAGAAATAGTTGCCTGAGTATCAGATTTATCCTATATGTTCGTTTTATGTCATGTTTTTAAATCTGTGTTATTGTTGCTGTGATGTGGCGCTCAAACCCTTGTTTTAGTTTTTTTCCTTCACTGGTATAAAGTTTTCTCCTTTCTATTTTATTATACCTGTTTCTTGTTTATCCTTTTATGTTTCTTTTTATTATTTCTAGCTTTTTCTAACTTTGTTTACTTACTTCTCTGTTTGTTCTCATCATGTGAACACTTCGTCTTCTTCGTTGATCTTTGAAGTATAGGTGGGGAAGTCTCTACGTGCTCTCCCTTCTTGTCTCTAGGTGATCATGGCCATTACTTCCTCTCCTATCTCGCATTGCTTCGCGATGCAAATCTTGCTGTCTTCTTCTGTCTATTCTTCTTTTGTTCGTGATTATAAAAACTGCCTTGCTCTGTATTCGTTGCAGTGCGATAACATTACTTTTCAAGATTTTATACAATGGTATCATCAGGTATACAATTGTTGACTGGATTAAGGCTTGATGAATTTTCTTTTTGTTTTTTTCTTTTAAGTGCTCTGAGCCTAAATAGTAGCCCGAGTCTCTTTCTTCTTTTTTCTACTCTTTCTCTCGCATGCTTGGTGTATCCTCTCTTCGTAATCGTTAATCCTAGCACTGTGGCTTCGTTTGTGTATTCGTATCTGTTTCCTTCGATCACAATGTTGCTGAGTCTCCTCCTGTGTATTAGTATGATTTTAAATTTATTCCTGTTGGTGCTGATCTTCCACTGTTTCTCATAAGCGTTGATCCGTCGTATTTCTTCTGCTCTCAGTCTTGCTTGCATATCAGGGTTCCTATAAGGGCAGACGACAATCTGTGTGATGTCATCTGCGAACTGTATATTTAGGCACCCATATGTTGCTGGCGCAGGAATGTTAGAGGTATATACAGAGTCTGATGTTGGACTCCATCATCCTCCTTGCGGAAGGCCATCCTACATCTGGGAATTTATCTCCATGGTAGTTTCCCATTTTGATAAATGTGTTTCGTTCGGTTATGTAATCGCAAATTAGTCTTTCCATCTTGCTCTCTAGGCGTAACTGCAATATCTTATATTGCATTCCTTTCGTCCTCACCTTGTCAAAAGCTTTGGACACATCCCTGCAGACTATATCAACGCTAGCCTTTTCTCTTTTTGCTTTAGCTATTTTTTCTGTTATGACCGCGAGTGCCATCTCCGTGCTTCTTTTCTTTCTGAAGCCAAATTGAAATTTATTTAGAAGGTCATTAGCTTCGAGGTGCTCATTTAGGCAAGTGTTGATAATTTTCTCGAACATCTTCCCAATGAAGTCGAGTAGAAATATAGGTCTGTAATTCTCCACTCGTGTAGTAGGCTTTCCAGCTTTGGGTATGAAAATCATCTTGGCTACTTTAAGTTTTTTTTCGGGAAGTAGCCGGTGTTAAGGCTGGCATTAAATACTGAAGTAATTCCCTGCAGTATTTTTCCAGTCGCTTGTTCGTAGTGCCTCTCAGTGAGCTCTGATCTACCTGGTGCCTTCTGCTTAAACTGAGCGATTGTGTTTTTTAATTCTTGGACGGTAATTCTTGCGTCGTTACCGTCCAAGGTGTCTCTTGCTGCATCTACATTTCTGTAAGGAATTATCCTGTCCGCTCCTAGTTCGAGTTGTCTTGTGATGTTTCGTTCAAAGTCCCTTTAGAAACCTTGATTGTCCTCTTCACTAATGTTAAAAATGTTCTTCCAGTGTTCTCTAAATAATTGTTCTATTGCGTCAATATCTTCTATCTTATTGCCTTGATTATCCTTCAGGATCATCTTGTTGTCTTCAGATTTTCGTTTCATTTGTTTTATTGTTTTCCAAAATTCTCTTGCGGGTGAGTCATCGTCAATCTTCTGGATTGTTTCATTCCAGTGCTGATTTTGTTTTTCTATTATTTCCGTATTAAGAATCCTCTTTATCCTCTTAATTGCGTTGAGTAGTTCCCTCGTTGGTTTGTTTCTCCTTATGTTATCTGAAATCTCCCTTAGTGGTCGATGGTTTCTTATCATCTCTGGAGACCTGGTAAAGGTCTTAATCGTCGAGTAGGTGTTTCTTGGGATGGCTTTTCTATCCGCATTTTTTATCAAATTCCTAATAGTTCCTAGTTCTTCGTCTATCTCTTCTTGCGATGCGCCGTCTAGTTCTTTCGGCTGATATGTGCTTAACTCTCTCCTGTATGTCTCCCAGTCTGCTCTATGAAAGGCTTTTGTTACCTTCCCTGGAATCTGGATTGGTCTTTGTTTAAGGGTGAGCAGAGTCGCTGTGTGGTCCGTACATGGGATATCTTCTGGCCTCACATAGTAATTATATGGAATATATTTATTGCCCAAGCAGATGTCTGGTTTAGTGGCTGCGTTTGCTCTCCCGTAGGTGGGGTAGTCCGGTCCAAGTCTTTGACAGATACCTCTAGCGAACAGAGTTCCGAGGTATCTGCCTATCCAGTTTCTTCGTCTATATTCGCTCTCTTGACAGTGTGCGTTCAGGTCACCCCAAAATAACATTGGTAACCTATTATTAAAAATTCTGATGAAGTTCTGAATAGGCAGTTGGTTTCTCCTTGGCGGTTGGTATCCCGTTGCTATAATGATGTTCGTCAATTCCATTTTGATCTCCACTGCGATGTAGGCTTCGTCCAATTCGTTGCAAGTTCTATATTAAATATCCTTTCTGATTGCTATAGCTGCCCCGTCTTGTAGTTCTCCCCTTGGGTTGGCGGCTACAACATAGTAATTGCAGATTTTGATATCGTCTTCTTGAAGATTTACGCCGTGTGCCGAAATTAGAATTATGTCCGGGTCTAGTTTTCTAAAAATGTTTCCATACATTATCCTTTTGCTTTTCAATCCGTTAACGTTAAAGTGTAGAATCTTAAGATCTGTTTTATCCATTGTAGTTTATAAAGTCCTGAAATCGATTACGTTTTTAAAGTCCTTTAACCGTTTCCGTTCGTTGATCGAATATCTGTTCTAGAGACTAAGTAAAAACTTATTTCCGACTTCCTGCTGGTTTACGGGAGCCCTTAGCTTTCGAGTGGTGACCCGTGTTTGTTAGATGTGAGCTTTGTGAGATTTGTCTACTTTGTGGATCTGGGCTCTTTCCCGTCTTTTATTTTCTGTTCTTCTGGGTTTTCCTTGTTATTTTTCTAGTCTCTTCTTCTTCCGATTCCGAGCTGGTGTCTTCTGTATCTGTTCCCGTTTCGCTGTTTTCTTCCTGAGCGTCTCCTTGGTTTTCAGTCTCTGCGTTATCTACTTTGAGAATGGCCTCTGAATTAATCTCTTGTGGCACGACGATAGGTTCTAGTCCATTGGCCTTCAACATGGAGTTGAGTGTTTTCGCATATGTTCCAGTATTAAGTGCATTCTGGACATGTGCATGAATCACGCAAGTATAGATCTTACCAAACATTCCCTTGGTGATGTTTGGTAGCGCTGGGGTGGTTGAGCATTGGCTTTTGTCTATGTTAGCGTAGGATGTGGTGTTTTCTGCATATTTCTTTGTTCATAGGTCTCTTTCCTTCTTCTTAATGATGTCTTTTCTATCTGGGCATGACATAGCCATGGTACGCTGGCTACTGCCGCAGTTTACATATTTTTTGTACGTGTTTCTGCAGTTGCGATAGTCGTGTCCCTCTTCGGCGCATTCGGAACATGTGACTGTTCCTCTCTTGGGGCAGTTGGCTGAAGTAAGTTTTTCCATGGCATAGCAATTAAAGCACCTTTTAATGTTGACAAATATGTCTCTGTATATTCTGCGGAGAAATACACATGCTAAAGTCCAATAATCCCATTTCTTGGGCTTTGCCGCCATTTCAGTTGTCTCGCATATAACTTTAAAGACATGGGTATAGTCTTTAAATTTTACAATTTCCTGTATCTTGATCCATTTCTGATTTTCCATTATTTCCCTTTTGATTTCTTCGCATTAGTGAGATTCCACCCATGCTTCTACTTTCCGGTATACGAAGCTCCGGTTTGCGGTGATCTGCATCGGTGTCTTCGCTTCCAGTTGGAGTTTTCCGAGGGTTACCGATTCACCCGGAGATAGTAGCTTTTCCACATCATTTCATTTTGGACAAATCGCGATGAATCCGGTGGGGACATCGATGCATTTTATCAAGGGTATGGAGAGGTCCTTGTAGATGGTCTGCACGACTTGCTGCGGAGTACATTTGGTTCCATTATTACCTTTCTGATTCCATCGAAGAGGCAGTCTTTTCAAATCCTGGTTCTAGTCTGCTCCACTATTGTGGGGCTCCTAGTGGCGACATCTGTAATTAAAAGTTATGCTCCTCAGATGGGAGAGCATTCTATCTGTCATAATTATACCTCTCCTACCTCCCGACTTTCGTGCTCTCCTTGGTCACCCTACCTATTTAGGCCTAGCCCTATAAGCGGTCCATAGAAGGTGTCGGGTTCGTGGTCGAGAATAGACCCCCCTTTTCTGACCCCCTACCGGGGTCTCCTGCAGGGGTTCACTATATCCTACTTTCAACTGTATCTAAGACCTTGCCAGGGACCAAGTTATGTAGAACTAGTTGAGAAACAAGTTGAAGTAAAAAAAAGAAAAAGGTGCCAATAGTCAGAGGAAAAAGCAGCCGCTCCGAGGGAAGCTACCTCACCCACAAGGAACGGGAGAAATCTCCAATAAGCCCTGCGAGCGCATATATTTCTTTCTGTGGTAGTCGTTCGTTGGCTGTTATAAGCGTTAATTAGGAAACAGGCGTTTAACTCAAATTAGCGTGAAAAAATTCACGTTTCCTCCTTTTCCAGTGAGAACTTTATAGAGTACGGGAAGTGCAGGTGAGCGGCTTAAAAGCTTCGTTTGAATGAGTCTTTTTTGAGACTGATGATGGCCGAGTAGATTCGCTGCTGGCCAACAGTGGTCCAGCGACGCGGCAAGCTGTTCGCAACTCGCCTATGCTATTATTTTTTCTTTTCCCCTTTTCCTACTTCCCTCTATCTACAGCTACCAAATTGTAGATAATGCGTGCAAAAAGCAGATTAGCACCTCCATCCGTTGTATAATTACATTACATTACATTCCATTAGGTTAAAGTGATGAAATTGTGTGGTAGGTATAAAAAGGTGTGAATAAGTTTCCTAGTTTGCCCTGGTGTTAGGGCATCACTAGCGTTCTTCTTATGTGATTCTTATTGTAAAATTCCACCGTCAATAAGTAGCTGGCTGTCTTTGACAGCCAGTTTCCTCCGTAATAATATATATTTGTTTCTATTTGTTTATCTTCTGTCATATCGTTGAAGCATTCAAGCCTTTCAAGGTTCTTTCATGCTGAATCTCAAGTTTTGAGTATTAAATTGTCTATTAACTTTGGGCACTTCGCCTCTTTTTAACGTTTATTAATTAATTATTGTAATTCATTTGTTTATCATTTATTGTTTATTTATAATTTATATGGTTATTCTTACTAGTGGGGATTGGGAGTTGGGCACTTCGCCTCTTTTTATTCTGAGTTGATAATTAATATTTATTTTATGGTTATTTGATTGGGCAGTTCGTCTCTTTTGTATTTAAAGTAGGTTTTAATTCTTAACCTTATGCTATGTTGAGTTGGGTGGGGGAGGGGAAGGGGGGGGGGGGAATCTATATTGTGGGCACTTCGCCTCTTTTTTCTACGTTATTTTTAACAATCATTGAACTGTTGGATTAGTTAAGTTTGACTAATTTGTAGAGTTCAGAAGTCTTAGTCATAGTGCACCGGAGTAGTGGACTACAACTACGTAAATATAGGTTGTACCTCTTCTCTTGCGCAGGCTCTACTACTAGGTAACAAAGCAGTTCTGCCTATAGCGCGTCTACGGTTTGCACGTATATTCATATTTAGGTTGATGTTCGGGAGTATTGCTTGGTCAATCTTGTCCCAAGTCTTTCTCCCTAGCCTTTGGATCTCCGTATTGATCGGCTTTAAACCAATTCTCTGGTGTAGAATCGTTTGCCGGATACGGTCGATCCTTCGCGTGCCAGTAATCAGCAGCGTTGCTTTATTCTGTACCCTCTGCATCATTCTGAGAGAGGTACAGCTTGCCATCTGCGTGATCACGGCCGGGTACACTAGGACTGAGTGTACCAAGGCCATGTACAGCTTTTTGATGTTTGGCACGCTGAGGCCTCGGAAACGGTAAAGTTTCCTCAGCTCTCGTTTGGCTAAGGAGACTCTGGTGTTTAAGTGCGTCTTGTATCCCGATTTGAAGAGTCGTAAACCCAGGACTTTACCCTCGTTGGAGTACGGATAGATCTCATTATTGACAATGACGTCGTCTACTTTCCGGTGGTTCATTGGAATGATAGTGAACTTCTGGCGGTTGGTCTTAATTTTCCACTTTCTCTCATATCTATTGATATTCTCAATTTCGACAGCTGTCGCCCTCGCCTGACTTCCAGAGTTCCTGAATGGACTGAGGACGATTTGGGTGATGTCGTCTGCGTATTGCAGATACATCGAGTCGTACCTCACTGGAGCAGGCAGGTCGATCGTGTACACGAGGTACAGCAGAGGGCTGAGACAGCTGCCTTGTGGAACTCCCGCCTCGGGGTTCGAATTCGGGTCCTTTGCAGCCCTTGATTTCAATTCGGGCTCTCATATCGGAGACATAGTTGCAAAGGATCCTTTCCAGGAGTGGGTTAAGTTGGAGGTTGAGGATCTTGTACTGCAATCCTCTCAGCCAAACCTTATCAAAGGCCTTCTTTACATCACGCAGCACCACGTCTACGTACCTCCTCTCAGCTTTACTGCAAGCGAGTTTCTTCGCAAGGAGGGCGAGGGCTGTTTCCGCTCCTCGTCCCTTGCGGAACCCCTGCGGCTGAGGGTTGTGGGCTCCCAGCTCGGCTAGTTGTTCTTGAAGCCTGTCAGCTAGGAGTCTCTCGTAGACTTTCGCAACGAACTACGGCAGGGCGATTGGCCTGTAATTTACCAGTTGATCAGGGGGTTTACCTCCCTTGGGTATGAAGATCACCTTAGCAATCTTGAAACCTTCCGGGAAGTAGCCCGTGTTCAGGGAAGCGTTGTAGATGTTAACGATTCCCTGAATGATCTGCTGTGGGGCGTTAACCAAGTTGCTTCTGGTGATACCCGTCCAGCCTGGTGCCTTTTGTCGAAAGGCTTTTACAGTGGCCATGACGTCTTCTGATGTTATGGGATGTCCATAGCCCTCCATCTTTCTGCCTTCGTTGACTTGATGTAGTGGGTGCGTGCGATGCCTTTCCTGATTTAGTTGTTCAATCAGTTGGCCTTCGAATTCCTGGTCAAACTCATTATTTTCCTCAGGGGTAATCCTGAAAACGTTTTTCCAGAAGTTCCTGAACATGTCCTTAAGAACCACCGGGTTCTCTATGTAGTTTCCGTTCTCCTTTATCCGAGCTTTTGGTCTTGGTGTAAGTCCCTTTAAGTTCTGGACTTGGCGCCAGAACTTCGCCGGGCTAAGTTCGCTGTCGACTTTGGCTATCAGGTTGTTCCAAATTTTCCCCTGTTAGAGGTTGATGGCCTCTCGAAGCTCTGAGCTTAGGCGTCGAAGCAGCAAGCTCCTTTCCCGGCTGGGACCCTCCCGTCGTACTTCTTCGTACACTTCCCTGTGAACACGAGCGATATCTCTCATCTCCTCTGTCCATCTGGGCTGAGGAGGTGTTTTATACCCTGTTACGGGTATGCTCTCGCAGGCCGCGTTTAGTATGGACGTTGTTATCCTCTCCAACTCCCTGTCAATCTCCTCTAACGACTCCGTGCTGAGGTCAGCTGGCGCATAGTCACTGAGTCGTTGCTTGTAACGATCCCAGTTGGCCAGGGCGTAATTTTTCCGGAGAGGGGCTGGGAGCTGGATTGGTGCGAGAGATACTGTTGTGAGAATCGCTATGTGATCACTAGGAACTGCTGGGCCTGGCTCACTATGGTAGTTGAAAGGGAAGCCTTCACTTGTTAGGATTATGTCAGGCTTGGTTGCTGATCTGGAAGTGATATAGGTCGGAAAATCCGGCCCTATTCTTTGAATGTTTTTTCTTCCCATAATCAATTCCAAGTTTCGGCCTCTATCGTTGGTGCTACCACAGCCCGCCGCACGGCATCTGGCATTGAGGCCTTCCCCTAAGAATGCCATTCTGCGGTGCCCGAACAGTGTGCAGAAGTTGCATAACGGGAGATATGCTCGTCGAGGGGGTTGATATGCTGCAGCTATCCCGAGGTCTCCTACCAGGGTGTGTACCTCGATTGCCACGAAGGACTCATCGAGTTCTGGAAGTTGTTTAAAGGAGATGTTCCTCTTGACAGCTATTGCAGAACCATCAAACCTTTCCTGGGAATGGTTCTTTATGACCACTCTGTAGCCCGGTATTTTAATGCGACCAGCTGTGGTGTCGATACCGTGCTCTGTGATGAGAAGGATTTCGGGGTCAAGCACACGGAATATGTTACCATATGCCATGGCTTTCTCCTCCCATCCATTCACGTTGAGTGTCAGAATCCTCATTCTGTTGCTTACTCTCTCCATCTTCTGTCACTTAGTGTTTCTGGGTGACGTTCTTTTTTCTCCCGTTCTTCTTCTTCCTAAACTCAGCGTTCGAGATTTGCTCGCATGTGCTGTGATGTAGAATCACATTTAGCGCGAGCAGGGCCTCCTCCACTGTTTCAGGGTCTACCTCGGAGTCATATTCCCATTTGTAGATCTTTGACCTTATACCCTGGAATATACTCCTGGTTTCCATCTCCTCCGGGAAGGGGAATTGTTCACAGGCGTATATTTTCAGGTTAATATAATTCGCCCGTATCTTCTTCACTCTCTTCTTCTGTTCCTTCTTTTCCTGGGGTTTGGGTGTATCCGTGTCTGAGGAATCTGATGATTCCGAAGAACTGCTATTGTCAGAGTTATTATCTGCCGCCGATTCTGTTTTGCTTTGGGTGGGAGCAGGAGTTGTTGCCTCGACTGCTACCTTACGTACTTTCTTGTTCGTTTTCTTGATAGTTTCAGTTTGTGCTGTAGTTGCTGTTTTCTGTTCCTTCGGGGTCATCTGCAGATGCAGCACGTCCCCTGAGGGGGGGTTGTCCGGGAACCACATTTGTTCCATCCCGTTCTTCGCCAACATTTGGTTTAGAACCGTTGCAAATGTGCCCGGGCGAGCCAAGTTCATGACGTGCGCATGAAGGATGCACGTCATTATTTTAGGGGAGCCCTCGTTTTCGATTTTGAGGTAAGTTTTCTTGGCGTCCACCTCAGAGATGGTCGCCTTAGCTGCCTGGGCGTAGGACGTGTTCGCTCTACGCGTCTCCTCGTTCCTCTTGGCTTCCTGCTTGTTTCTCATGATCTCTTTTTTGGCGGGGCATGACATGGCCATAGTCCTATGACCTTGCCCGCAGCTTATGCACTTCACTGTGTTGCTGTCACAGTTGCGCCAATTGTGGCCCTTCTGGCTGCATTTGGAACACGATTATTGCGGCTCCTTGCAGTCTTTGGTGGCGTGAGACTCAATCTTATAGCATTTAAAGCAGAACTGGACTGGAGTATACTCTCCCTTTTCCACCTGCTCGCCGCTGATCTTGGCATTGGACATCAGCAGTCCTTGTTCTTTAGCCTTATGTGCCACATGTGTATATTCTCCACCGTCCCTTCTGTTAATAAACTTAATAACTTCGGCTACCTTGGCCCAGGCTTGCCGAAGCTCTATTTCTGCACGGATCTCCTCTGCGGTATGCTGCCCAATCCATGGGTCGATTCGACGACATACCACGCTCCTGTGGGCCAGGATATGGGGGGGGGGTACTGCTGGCTGCAGTCCAATGCCTCGCAGTGCCTGCCTTTTCTTTGGTTATATCCTCTATATCCTTCTCGTTCTCACAAATAGCGATATAACCTGAGGAAATGTCCAGCAGCCTAACCATGGCAATGCCCAGTGTTCCGTACACGGCCTCAAAAGTGGACTCTCTGCTGGGCTTGGGGCGCCCGTCGACAACCCGCAGAGGAATCCTGGTCGTGTGGTCCTGGGCCATCTCTTCACAAGAGTGGCCCTTCAGTCCAGATTTTTGGTTGTCTCAGTCCGCTCTCGATGTGGGTGGTTGGTGTTTCCTCAGATTGGTGCACCTTCACATCTCGGTTTATTTGTTGCGGTAATTGGTGACTCCCTCTACTTCGTCGCTAAGCTTACGTGAACTGAACTGCCAAATGGGGGGGATGAATGATGGAGGGTGGACCCGGGCGAGGCCCCTCAAATGGGTGATGAGTGGCGGACTTGATGATGGGTGGTGATAGAATCAACTACCACCACCCGGGGTGCCGCCCCATCTGGGGTTTGGGTAAAGATGCTGTTTCCAACTTACACAGGGATGGTTGTGTGTCCCCCTGTGGTCTTGGCCGGAAGCTACCCTTAGAGATTAGAGCGAACTCTTCCCCAAAGCTTTCAGCATCGCCTCGTAACCGGGCGATCTCTTCCGTAGAGTTCCACAGTGGGCTAATCCTCAAACCTGCTTTCCTTTACGTCCCCAATTATGTCTATCAAAGTGGACCGACATAGTTGAAGTGAGACTAGATGAGTGGCAGATCAGTTCATTTCAGCTTCGCGACTCCGTAGAAGGAGGGGGAGGGGGAGGGGGGTTAGCACGACATCAAGTCGTCTTGGTGCCAGTGTAAATTTCTGTGGCGAATTCTCCCCGTAGGGTTGATGAGGCAAAAAAAAACTTGGCGTTTTGAGCCTCCCTTCCTCAACCTTTTCCTCCTTTATCAAAAGTGAGATCTCTTCAGCTTCGATTTTTGAAATGAAATAAATTAATTTCAGATATAAAAATACTTAAGTATTTGCCACCCTTCATTTAAGGAAAGATAGGTTGTTAAAAGTTATTTAATAATTCATGGAAGATATTTAATATGATTATGCATTTTTTTCTCGAGTAGATTTTATTTTTAAGGAGTAACTAAATGAGTTGAATTAAAGGAATAAAGACATTTCATACGCTAGATTAGGTTACTAAAATAAGGATAAATTTATATATAAGTATTCACTTTTGTATGAATAAAATAAATGCATGTGGAAGTGAAGTTATTGTATGCATAACATTCATTTATAACAAACGCAGACTTAATTAGAGAAAGAAATCTGTCTTGAGAACAAATTAGGATAGCGTCTGCACAACTTTGAACAGAGTTGTTTTCCTAGAATATGAAACTCCCCGCAATTGTGACAAATGACTTGCATGGAATTATTGGTTTAACTGATCCCTGCAGAGTTATGGCATCAAGTCATTTGGTTATTCGTTGACTCGAAGTAAGCATTTGGAGCTATTTTAAGTTTTAACGGTAAATAGTTGGATGTTTTCCCAAAGGTAGAATTCACAGAGAGCGAAGGAAATGGTGCTGCAATACCTATATTTTTGTACCGATTAATTAAACCACTCTAATGAGAAATCTTGTTTGGAGTTGACTTTCAAATATTGTGTAAAAAAGGAAAGCTGTGTAAATAAATATGTTTACATAGTCAGATAGTTAGCTGAAAGAATTATAAATGTAAAGTGATTACTGATTATGTTGTTTCAAGATAATAAACGAACTTGGATCAGGTTCGATTTGAGGTCTGCTAATTTAAAAAGTTATTTTATTTTATATTATGCCTGATCTAATCAAATTAAAATATTATTATTATATTGTATTTATGTTTGTTTACTATTATTATAATGTTAACAATGTAAGGTAATTACTTATTGAATGCAATATGAAATTCATGTGATATTCAGATTTAACGCAGTGAACAAGTGTTTCTTGTATTTGGCGTGAAAATTGCTTAAAGCATTATTATTATTATCCTTCAAGAAAGGAAAATATTTTCCACATCATCACCCTGTCAAAATAAACTACGAAGAACAAATTAAGCGGCGAGCTGAGGAAGAAATGTTAGGAGACGCGCAAAATAGCGCCACATCGTCGACAAATAAGGTAGCCGAAATTCCTTATGGGCAGGTTGAGACTAAGCTATTAATAGCTATAGCAAAACAGGTGACACTCAAGAAACTTTCATGGGGGATACCTTCTTCCTGTCCCTTCGTACCTGAATAGGTTTCTTTATTGCTGACTTTAAATTTACGGAAAAATAAAAAGCTGAATGAAAGTTGTCAACAAAAAAAATTCCCCAATATACAGTTGTAGGATTCCATGTCGCCATGATGTGTTATATATAAACTTTCTCATTTTCCAAAAAGATTGATAACATATGATATATCCTCATATAAGATTCAGGTATTGCAGCCTTAAAGCGTACCAGGAGGTTAGCTGTACTAAAGTGCTTACAAAAAACACATTGAAAAGGAGATAGCTGGTTATTAACTCATAAATACCAGCCCAGTCGGACGTTAACCATTTGGTCGAATATCATAGTTTGCTCAGAAAGCTTGCTTGTGAGGGAGATATGACGGTAGCTGTCTATATTCAAACTATTTTTGCCCGTTTTAAGGAACGGCAAAACCTCTCGCAACTACCAATAGGTCGGATAAAAACTCTTCCCCCAAGTAAGGATGAAAACATTCTGTGAAAATTAGTAAAAATAATTTTAAATGTGGATGGAGGCGACATAAAAAGTCGTAATGGATTTCGTCAAGGCTTAGGGACGTCTATGCATATTGAAAAAGGGCAGAATGCATTTCAGAAATCGTTAAAAGTTTATTATAAGGGAGGGTGAAGGTCGTGTTGAGATTTAATGGTTGATACTCATAAGAGGCTTTTGTTTAACTGGCGATGCTGCTTCACCCGTCAAAGAGGATAGTCAGAGTGTTGGCTACCACTGCATGGTCAGATATAACCGTTTCATTTAGACTGTAGGCCAGGGCAACATAACCTGTATATTTGCCTCAAAATCTGGTTTACCCACTTCTGATCTTAGCAGGTGAACTGGAGAAGGATATCGAGGATACATAGTAATTCCACGAGGTTCGACGAGTCTGTCGGAGTGTCTTCTGGCGGAATTATCGAGATATATTTCTTTCGGCTCAAGTACGTGGTGTAAGATTTCCTCGATACCTCGAATAAACCAACTTATAGGTTTGTTCTCTGCCGCAGAGTCTCTGCTATACCAAGGTAGAGCAGGACGTCTTCGGTCAGGAGACCATATAGGTATGATTTTTTTCGATGGAGTTACGGATAAGTTACGAGGGGCGGTCAATACGTTTTGCGAATCGGTAGGGCAAAACAGAGGAAGGGGGATGATGTTAGGACAAGTTATAACAAGTCAGGATCTGCAGACGCACACTCCTGCCTCGTCTATTTAAGAAGCAGTAGATGATCGCAGATCAGCAGTCACAAATTTTTTAACAATGGAGAAGGATAAGCACCTCGCAGTGATCAAATTTTATACCAAGGTAGGCAAGAATGCAAAAGAGATCCATGAACGCATGGTTGCAGTGTATACCGACACCGTCCCTTCCTATGCAACCATTGCTCGCTGGAATAGGAAGTTCCGCCATGGTCGTGAGTCCCTTGAAGATGATCCCCGTCCAGAACGCCTGTCAGACGTAACAAACGAGGACAATGTGGCCCGTGTGGAGAGGATGATCCTCGAAAATCGACGGGTGAAGGTCGAAGAAATCGAGCGAGAACTTGGAATATCACATGGAAGTGTTATCAAAATCATCCACGACAATTTGGCCATGACAAAGGGCTCTGCCCGTTGGGTCCCTAGAAACCTCACGCCCCATGATCGACTTCAACGTCGTCAATGTTCACAAGGCCAGAGTTGCACAAGCTGCCCTGCGCTAGTGCGGATTCGAGGAGCTCAACCATCTCCCCTACAGTCCAGATCTGGCCCATAGCGACTACTTTTTATTCCGCCAGCTCAAGGCTGCACTGCGTGGTCACCGGTTTGGGGACGATGAAGATGTCCAGATCGCCGTCCAGGAGTGGATTGAACAGCAGTCGGGAGATTTCTGGTTGTCGGGAATTCAAAGCCTCAGAGACAAGTGGCGCAAGTGCATTGAAGTCGAGGGTAGTCATATTGAAAAATAATAAAACACTTTTCCTCATATCTCGTTTCCTAATACCCGAATTGCAAAACTTAATGACCGCCCTTCGTACATATGCTATAAAATCTACTGCTGGCAACGCAATCAAAGGCGCTCAACAAGGCTGAGCCTACCAAAGAGCAGAGTCGGGGCAACGCAGAATTGTCGCCTCATTTTGATTTAAATGTTAGTGAGGTCGAAGAACTATGGGGAGTTAAGGTCATAATGGTCGAGTGCTCATGAATAGGAAGTACATAACTAGGTATGAAAGGTAGGTCCAAAATGTGTGATCTGCCTGGTGAGAGAGGTCTTTTTTGGTGGAAAACGGCCTCCGAGACAGTCTGTTAGCTTCCGATTCCAAAGAATCTAAGTTCTTTAGCTCGGTGGTAGCTCGAAAGTAAAAGAGAGGCCCCCTAAGCACTGAATGTATCTCAATGGACGTCTGAAGAAGAGAAGGCTCCACGCCATTCGGATAACTTAACGAGGTTAAACAACCGCCTCATGTAGGGATGTATTTGCTTTTAGGTCAGTTGTTGTTGATATTGACAAGTCAACATTCATGATTTTATGACCAGGTGCTGCCCCCTTGTTAGCAAGTAAGGATGTGGATGAGACATTTTTTTCTCTCGCTGGTGCTTGGCGATGCCGGACTCACTCAAGGTTTGGTTATTATTCGGACCGGAGGTCTTCATGAGCTAAGTCTGGATATTATTCTTGGTTTTTTATAGACTTTCAGCTTGGGTTGAAAGCGGAACACTCAATCTTCAGTCCCCATTTGGTAACGGCGAGCTCAATGAAATTAGCCTAGGTATCATTGAAGGTTTCTCCCTGACTCTTGCCTTGGTTTAAGGGCGGGAGGTTGATATTTACTTCCCTGGGACGACAAGTCAGATTGCTCTAAATGAGATCGAAATTCTTTTGAAGCCGTTCTAATGTCCCGTCGTTTGTGATACCTCAGTGGGGTTCGAGCAGGATCATGAAGAGTAGAATTAGGTGGTAGATAAAACCTAAGGTGATATATACGGCTATGTTCAGTATCGCGGAGGAGCTCCAAATAAAGCTGGCCGGATGGTGACTTTTTGCTTCGAACTTGACTGCGGGCCTCCCTGATGTCCAAGCAAAGTAAGACGAGCAGAGAAAGAATTTCTTTCTCAAACTGGTACACCGGGCAAATCTTTTCCACCACAATTGGCGCAACGGGAGGCTTTGTTACATATATATATATATATATATATATATATATATATATATATATATATATATATATATATATATATATATATATATATATATATACCTCGATAGTGGGCGGAAGCGCAATTAACGCATCTGCGTGCATTTCGACACGTATGACCAACATGTCCGAGCAGAAGTCAATTAAGGCAGCGCCTTGGTACCACGAAGTTTCGGTTTACTGGTATTCGTAGTTAACCGGCCGTAATAAATTGTGCAAGTTCCTGCCGCTCAAACGTCAACATTGATGTAAAGGTCTTTATATGGGTAGAGCCGGATAGCTCAGTTACCCTAAAATCATTGGTAACACGTTGACATACCAGCTTGTTTTGGAGTCAAGACAGGTCCTAATATTTCAGCTCGTTTGATCTTATCACACCTTTTACATAATTGGTCCTGGGATGGGGGTAGTATACATTGTAACTTCTGCAACAGAAGACATATTTCGAACAAGGTATTGTGCGCGGGAAGAGACCTCCACCACAATGTCTCATTTGCCACGATCCCACAGGCGACGTGGTTCACTGCAACGATATTCAAAACCATCGATCAAATACAAAATATCGAGTTTAGAAAGCAGAGTTAGAATTAAATTTCAGTACTAGGAAACGAGAGTAGTCGAGTTAGGATTTATTTAGTTTGTGTAGGGATGAAACAAACGAGTATAATTAGACTGGACTAGTCTAAAGCGCTTGTTGCAAAATCTCTTCTTTGAAGATGGAGATTACTCGAGAAGTAGCGTGGGGGAGAGGCGAGGATTGGAGGGAAGATTTACCCATAAACTAAGTAGAATTATCTTTACCAGGTGGGTTCACCCCCCCATCATAGTGCTCTACTTGGAGAGGTACTGTGCCGGCGAGGGAATAACTCATACCCCAGTGGCTCCAGTGGCCCCAGTGATATATCTGGCATATCTCAATAACTATAAGGGACCCAGGCGGCAGCACCAGACCAAGGGCGTCCCAGGATCTCCATTTGCCAAAATAAGTCCTTAAACTCATAGAGGACAAGTCCCCAGATGGATCAACAGATTGACTAGGCAGAGCCAACCGAGACTCTCGTTTGCCACCAAACCACCCTGTCAAAGAAGTGTGTTGCTACCTCAAGGTCGTAACTCAGGAGTGCAGCTCAATATCCAGAACGGGGATGGGGGGCACGGGTAATTACAGGGTCTCCACGTACGGTCAACATTCAGGAGGGCTTAGGGCCCCGGTGTGAACGGAACTTATGAACAACGAGGAAACTGCTAGACTAAATAAATGAAGCATAAATAAATAAAGTAATAAAGAAATTATAAATGATATATTAAGGGGGGAGGGAGGGGTGTGGCGAATAAAGGTCTAGTTGTCAGAAACACAAGAGTAAGAACTGATCCCCATCTCCACGAAAAGCAGGACCCCGTCCGCGCGGAGTCGCTCAAGTCCACGGGCGAGGAAGGAGGTGTTAGAGTAGGAAATGAAGGGAATGATAGTAAGCCAAGGTTCAAACTGGATTTCAGTCTCGCTTATCAAAGTTTTAAGAATGTTTGGGGGACCACGACAGTGTTCTGGCCTTTAGTTTATTGACTTCGTCCGAAAGGTTCTAAATCATGATTGAAATTTCCTCATGCTTGAGAAATCCAAGTGTTAACGCATGATAATGGAAGAAGTCCTTGAACAACAACATGATGGCACATGAGCAACGCCATGATTCAAACTTCATCGCACCGTTACCAAAAGTCAGTAATTTTTGAGGAATAAAACTAATTTTTATTTAACTACTGTTTAATGTATTTCTACTGAAATTAATAATCATGTTACAAGAAATTAAAATGATACTGATAACTTTTGCAGAAATGATAAAAAATACAGAGAAAAACTATGTAGTCATGAAAGCCACTATTACAATAGTTTGCAGGGATCTGCATATAGCTTATTGTACCAGATTAACTTATATTTCTTTGTCCATTTTTGGTTTATAGACGTGGTGATATATTTGAGGAAAATTCAGTGCAAAAAGTGCTGATGATAATTTTAGGATGTACTTATTTACAATTTAGTTCAATACTTCTAACCGTGCTTATAAGTATCGATTGTTTTAATACAGAAAATACAATAAAAAACTGATAGAAAAGCTATGTGCAATTGCGAGAATTAATTCATGAGCTCCCACGCCCTCAATTTTATGTTTTAGTCCCCCTCCCATCCTCTCTTTGGTGCAGTAAGAATAAAATAGCATAAATTTAAGTACCTTGAATTTTTTAGTTTTTAATCTAATTCAAAATTTCCTGTTCAAATTGCATTGAAAAGAATTTTAGTCGTAAACAACTAATAAACATTGGGAACAAATTCGTCTTAAAATATCATATGTTAGCGTTGATTTATTATTTAACATACGAGTAGTTATTTATAATCGTAAGATTTTCTAAAAAGATTTAACGAACTGTTTAGAAATGCTATAAATTGGGCATAGAAATTTAATGTCGTTGGTTCCCCATCACCAAGAAGTATGGACCTATTATCCGACCACCGTGAATGAACGTTGCGAGAGAGTCAGGGCCAAAAATATCGATCCTCAGAGCGCACTTTTCTCCGCAGAAAAGTTAGCAAATATTACAAGACTTTTTGCAGTAAAGTTGCATGTAAAAAGGGTTTTCAGTGCATTGGCCGTAACTTGCCCAATCACTACAGTACTTATTCGTATCTTCGCATTTATTTCCTGGAATAAAAGGAAGAAAATAAATTCGTAATTGTAAAAGAAGTTACCCAAGTATTATGTAATTACACCGGCATTATCATTGCTAATTTGAACAAATATTTTGGCCAAAAATAGTAATGAACTTTTGGGCAAATTTTGTTGCTATCTGCCCCTCTCAGCAACTCATCTCCCATCTATTGCAAAATTTAGGCAATGGTTTCTCTGTTTTGAATTTGTCTTCATTAGTAAGCGTAAAACGACCAATGTGCTTTATATGTTAACAAACTCTTAAAGCTACGGGTGCGGCTCAGGTTCTTTTTATTGTTACTATAAAATTCGACATTATTAGAATAGAACTTAACAAAACTCTACTCATTTCGATTTACTCTCTTAGCATGGGGGTCGTTTGGGGATCTGGAGAATACTCATACTTTCTTTGGTGCGTCTCAGAAAAGGTTAACAAAACCCTGATATGGGGAGCTGGTCTCGACCCGAAACCTTTTATCTAGCGATTGCATCAATGCATTGGCGTTGATGCGCGCCGAAGACAATTTTAGTGTGAGTAGTGGAAGTAAAGAGGATGATCATTTGCGAGTTGCAAAGGAATTAGCCCCGAATAGCCTTTCAGGCTTTGATGGCATTTGCCGCGCATTTCGCCACTACAATCGCATAAGTAAACTTAATATGGCTATCTTTGCCTGAGTGCAGCGATTAGAGGTGATGTTGATGAGTTTTTAGGGTTATGAAAGTTTCCATCTACTTCACCTCAAGTCCTGATTACCATTTTTATTTTTCGGCCTAATAAATGATCAGGCTTGACTTTGGTCTAGGGTGTCTCATCGAGTTTCAGAGTTGTGATGTGACTCTTCATTTCGTCTCCATTGCTTTGCGTTTTTAGGTCCAACGAGTATCACAATATAACTAAAAAATATCACTTACCACAACTATTGCACGATTTTTTGCAGTTTACCATCATCCAAGCCGCATTATTTGTACATTCTCCTTCTTTAGACCAATACGAGCAAAATTCATTGAAATCGTTGCAGGAAGCTGAAAAAAAATACGAAAGTACGATCTCGGGAGTTAACTAGTAATTTTATGATCATGGAAATTTGTTACCGTGTCAGATTGTGAAACGTGTTCTTCTTGTTCGCCATCGGTAAGCGCACTGGATGAGTGCTGTGGGGATCATAAAGATGAAAAAGTTACGGGAGCTGAAAAGAGGTATCATGAAAGGTTGTTACAGTGTCAGATTGTGATACCCTTTCTTCAGTTCGCCATCAGTAAGAACACTGAATGAGTGATGCAGGGACCATAAAGAGGATGAAGTTAAGAGAGATGAAAAGCTGAATCATAAAGATGGAACAAGTTTAGTTTCTGGGGAATCTGAGGGTATGCAACTCTCTCTAACCTTAACTAGTTCCTCATGGAAGGCAAGACCTTTTTGAAAAGTAAACTATTAAATGGGCCCCAAATCCGGTGGAATTGCCTTTTTCCAAGAAGAAAGATATAACCTAAATAAAATTGGCCTTCAGTGGATCTTTTGCTATTTGTTATCCTGAAGTTCTAATTGTGAATAAACTTGACCCAAGGCTAGTTTTTATTTGATCTCGTGTTTGTTATTTCATTGGAAATGCTGTGATCCTCTTTTAAAACTAAAGTGGATGAGGATGGTAGGAGACTAAGTGGGTAACTTGAGTGTAGATATACCAGAAAGACGAGACATGTAACTGAGAGGAAGAATAGGCTGTTCATTGAGACCGGATGACTTCGCTCTGTATCGTGTATATTTGCTTTCTGTTGGGAGATGAAGAGAGAAAATAAAAAAATCGAGACCTTTTGGGAAATCCGTGTTGCAGGATATAAATAATATTTTTTAAGTGTTTTTGCGACCGATTTGCATTCAGATAGGTCGCAGGGAATATAGGTTTGGTATGGAACAGAAAAAGGCAGTCCGACACTACTCATAATAGCGAGAACTCTGGGAGATGAGACTCAATAGCTGATGATATGTTTTGCACATGATGTAAGTTGTAAACCCTGTGGTGGTCATGGCTTATCCATAGGTATTCGAATATAAGAGCGAGGCCTCAGAATGTGCTGGAAGAACATCAAAAGTCAGTGGGACTGAGCCAATCGAGTTAGAAGTTATCAATATAACTATCATCACCTCATTGCCATGCATCTCAACGTGATTATGTATTAGACAGGGAGGTGTAACATTTGTAGCATGGATCTCTTTTCTAAACTTGAGGCGCAAAAGGGAATCGCCAGGTATGCGACTTTGACGGAAGACTGGCGACAGGGAAGCAGACGAGATGATCAGGGAGCTAAATAAGTCTAGGGCTTCATCACTTGTTACTAAATTATTCATTTAGCGCGAGCAGCCCAGCTGGCAGGAAATATCAAATTCTGCACTACCGTAACGAAATTTCTGTAGCAGGACAGATAATTAGGGCAGCTTACCGAAAGTGAGACTGATAAGTGGTCACTACCGAAGTCCTGCTGGGATACAGTAAAAAAGAATTGGAAAAGCACATCGTCAGGGAGTAGAGATAAAGATCGGATAATATCAAGAGAATGCGGAGATAGGTGAGTAAGTAAGATTTCGAATAAGAGAAAGACAGTTCATCCAAAAGGGATAGGAAAGAAGGCGCAAGGAATGTTGAGCAGCTGGCGCCATAGCGTTGTTGCTTCTCTACTCTTTCAGGGAGAATACTGAAATCCCTTCATTAAATTCCCCTTTCATGGTACCACCTGAGCAACTGGCCTGGAGGAAAGGGAGGTAAACAGAGGGAGATAAAGATCACTATAAAGTCGGATCAGAAGCATGTAATGCTCTCATAGAGTGGTCAGATTCCGCAGCATTTACACCGACAAACTTGAGTTCTCGAAGTGAAAGGAGGATTTGCACGCAATTCATTTTGCATTGGAAGCTTTCATCGAAGGGAGAGCGAAGAAGAAAGGAAAACCAGCTAATTGGAAGGACAATCAAGCACATTACGAGCTAATTGACCTCAGCCCTTTGTCTATTCATACTTTCTTACTCATTCATTCATTCTTCACTCACCTACAAGGGACTTAAAATAGAGAAATTTTACTCAGGTTGCCATAACTAATATTATGGCGGCCTAAACACGTCACTCTATCCTCTCCTGCCTCTTGGTGCTTAGCTGAGTGAACTGCCTTCGGAGCCTAGTTCAAACTATGCCCCTCCCTTGATAAAGCATACTTTTATGAGGTGGGGAAAACAGATTTGTGGAATATCCCACTGCTGAACTCATCGCAATAGGCTTCCAGGACAAGAAGCGAGCTGCTACTCTTGAGGAAGAGATTAGTTTATACTTAAGGGCCAGGCTAAAACTACAGAGGGACATACAACCGTCTCTGTGTACGCTGGATGCGGTTTCGATAAGAAAACCTCTAAAGGGGCGGCACTCCCGGGTGTTGGTAGTTGATTCGATCACCAGATATCATCACGTCCGCCATGAGTCATCACTCAGGAAAGCCTAGCAGGGTTCATCTACTCATCCATTCATCATCCTCATCCAGGCAGTTTCTCCATCTGGGTACAGATTTGTGTGCGTGTGTGTGGGGATGGGGGAGGGGGGCTATTATCATCATAAAGAAATAATCAAACTTATTTCTAAGACAAAAAATAGGTATATAAAAAGGACAAAAAGAGAAACTGGGTTCCACACGAGCAAACATGGACGACCGCGGAGGTGCGATGAGGGTTTTCATTCCTATTCTCGCAAGAAAGGAAATACCGAATAGAGAACAGATTCTGAAACCCATACATTTGGACATCGCCGTGATTCTGCTCAGGTTTAAAGAACAATATAACGGTTATGTCGCGCTCTGCGATACGTAATAGGACTTGAATCTGCTAATAAGTGAGGAAGCATGTAAGAAACTCGCAAAAGCCGCCTCGAACCCTCATCACCTCCAGATGTATCCACAAAAAGGTCACTCATCTGCAGGAGCCTCGATCATTGGGTGGAAGCGCACACGACTCAAGAAAATTAAGAACGAAATAGAGAAACGACAGAAGTGGACAACTCTGAAAGATAACAATAAAAAAACAAAAATAGAGAAGAACAAAGTCATTATTTCAAAATGATCTTCAGAGCTACCGAAATGGCAAAGAAAGCAACGGAACAAGGACTTCTATCGTTCTATACGAAGATCGCAGCATATCAGATATAACGCAAAACGTATGTCTCAGTCCAGGTGTGTTTCACACGCTACGCCCTGGACAAACCCACGACCAAGGAATGCACCTATAAAGACAAAGTTTGCTCTGAATGTGCAAACTAAGAGCACGGATGGGACGAGTACAGAAGTTTTCGAGCAAAATGTGCATCAAATGCGGAAATGAGCACATAACTCTTGCAATGTCATGTCTAATGAAAAAGCAGATAATCAGACAAAAGAAGGTGGAGATGAATGATGAAAAAGAAAAAAAAAAGAACACGACATACGCAGCAGGAACATCAGGAGAAATAACGAAGGCACCTGCGATAGAGAACACAATCATGAATATAGCAAGGAACATGCGACCAGACTTGATCTTTTGTATTATCTACGCTCACTCTGTCAATATCTGAAACCCTGGTTCATATGCAATAGAGCGAAATTTACAAAATAAATATCACACCCAGCCAGGAAGAGGGAAAACTCCAGATGGAAATTGACCAACAGGAAAGAAAAACCGACCAAGACACCAAAGAAGACAACCGATGGAGATGCTGAAATAATTATAGCTATATGGGAAATAACAAAAAAAACAAAACATGAAAAATAAAGACAAAGTAGCCACCAAACCAAACACGCAACAGCTCAACATAAAAATACACAGATCCGATACACCATCCATTCCCAAAGTCAACAAACAGAAAGAAATAGCCGATGAATTGGTAAAAGGAAAATCAAAATGAGAATACGATACAGAAGCTGACGAAACCGAAATACACAATGTATTGAAACGGGGAATGATCTTAACCATCCCCGAATCCTGCCGCAATTTATCGAGTGACAGTTCAAGAAAAAACGATCTGAACGCACTCGATCATCAGCCAGAACAGAAAAGGTAAAGACAGGAAAAGAACAAAGGTAAGAAGTAACAATGGAAATACCCAACTACAATATAATAAATCAAGCCATACCCAGACCATATACGACGGTAGAATGTTAGGCATTGTGAATAGAATAAACTACATAGAAATTAAACGCTTAGAAGAATCCTATACTGCCATTAAGATAAAGATTACTACAAGGGACCTAGTAGCAGCCAAATAATGTCGACCCCTAAGACGCCCGTATTTTCTCATTCTCAACTCAACTTCATTATAATCTTTCGCCGTCCAGCATCGTTATATAATGTGTGATGACCTTAACGCCAGGTATAGAGAAGTAGGTTACACATGCAACCCAGACAGAGCCGGAAAAACCCTCCAATAACTAATGCAAAGGAACCTGGTCCAAAGAGAAGGCCAAGGCTTCCCAAACAGTCTTCACAGATCATAAACTACCCATAATATTGTCCTGAAGAACCAGCACCTCAACATCATCACATCACAGAACTAGGACTTGTAACCTCATCTGACCACTTGAGCCTATTAACTGCAGTATCCATATCTCTCATCCAAATCAAGATTCCACAAAGAAAGGTCCTCGATAAGACATACTGGAACAAATATAAGAAATAGCTTAGTGCAATTAAAATATAATCCCTGAACGACCTATAAAAGGAAGACATTGAACACACATAAGACGAACAATCACCAAGATAACGGAGGCTGACAACCTCTACACACCAAAAATAGAATACAGAACACAATCTGAACCACGATGGGACGAAAAAAATCAAGCAATAAAAGAAGCATTTCATATACTAACGAGATAAATAATGAAATTGGGAAATAACATGGAAGTAAATCTAAGGTTAAGAAAAGTTAGAAGGCAAATAGGAAAGTCAAGTACCAGAGGGATAGCACTTTGATCTTGAATTCATATGCTGGTAGGGTATGAAGACGGGCTGATAATATGATTAGAAAAGTAAGGCTTTTCTCAGCAAAGGGCCGGGATGAAAGAGGAACATCTGTTAATACATATAATCTTCATTTGTTGCAAAACTGGGCCTACAAACTTAAAACTGTTGCAAGTGGGGAGTGGTAGGCATGGGTGACATAAAAAACCAATTTCGGTCTCAAAACATACCCAACCTCAAATATTCTGATTAACCTCTTATAATACAGTAGAACGTGTGAAATAGGCGTTCTTGGTTTGCTATCAATGGGTACTGGGTTAATCTAAGGACAAGAAACCTATTGATGGCAGAGGGGATGAGGGAGGTCATACCACAGATATTTCGTAGGCTCTCTATAAGATGTGCAGTGAGTATTGTAATGTTTGGCGGTCAGGAGAATAGAGAGATCGAGGGAGCGTCGATGAGAAAGGTTATTAATAGAGAACAAGGTGATGGTGCGGGTAGGAGAAATAGGGACAAGGATGTTAACTGTCCAAGGTTGCGACAGTATAAACCAGGAAAGATAGGAAAAGGTCGGTGAAAGGGGCTGTGCCATTACATCATTGCTATCTTTCGGTGCTCAAAAGGGTAGAGTTGAATTGCTTGAATCGGGCTTTGTGACGAAGCCAGGTTTGAATCTGGTTAATTTTCAGTTATTAAATTTATTATTGGTCTCATATTCCTGGGATGAATTTTGGCCATAATAAACTAATAAACACTAGTTATAATAAACATCTTTCTGAGGCTAGAGTTTTTGCATCATGGTGAACCCTTTGGCTACCAGAGATGGGCACCTGCGCAAATTAGTCCGCAAATCCGCAATTGCGGAATTTTAATTTCGGATTTTCGTTTGCGACAAAATGGTCGCAAATTTGCGGATTTGCGTTTGCGGTATAACTTCTGCAAACTTCCGCTAACCCATAAAAGCCAGCCCGGTGACTCCCCAACCACCATTGACTTCGCCTGTGGTAAAAACAAGGAACAACAAGGAAAGAAGGTACCCTAGGAGACCTTACGGTCCATTCAAGGAGGCTACCTTTGGACTAGCAATCGAGCGGGGCACATGGCTGCTCAATTGTTTTGCGTCCCTAAACGGCCACTTTTCAAGACCTTGTCTAGTCTTAACTTGAACTGGTCAACAGATTCACTATTGACAACTTCCACTGGAAGTGCGTTCCACATACCGCAGATACTGTAAGTGAAAAAATTGCCACACAGATTGCGGTTGTACCGCTTCAGTTCAAGTTTGAAGCCGTGATTGCGCGTTCTGTTCTCACTCAGTGTGAACATATCCCGGTAGTCAACATTGTCGAACCCTCGAAGTATTTTGAAAACTTCGATGAGCTGACCACGCAGTCTACGGGTTTCCAGCGAGAACAGATCTAATTCCCTTAGTCTATCCTCATAACTTTTATGTCGGATAGAGGGAATCAGCTTGGTTGCCATGGCTTGTACGCGTTCCAATCTCGCGATGTCGTTTCGCAATGAAGGACTCCAAAATTGTACGGCATACTCCAGGTGCGGTCGGACAAGTGAGTTGTACAGGCACAGTACAATCTCCTGGTTCCGATAACCAAACTGGCGCTTAATATAGCCTAGTATCCTTTGGGCCTTTTTCTCCGCGTCAATGCACTGTTTCGAGAACTTGAGGTCACTAGTGATTGTTACACCCAATTCCTTCTCAGTTTCCAGTGGATTCAATAGCAGTGCCCTTAAGGATATACTGAGATTGGGGGTTTCTGTGGCCGATATGCATCACTTTGCATTTCCCCACGTTAAAAGGCATTTGCTACGTGTCCGACCACTCCCCAATCTTCCCAAGATCTTTCTGCAGGCGGGCAGTATTTCCATCCTTTGCAACGTTCATACCAAGCTTGGTATCGTCGGCAAATTTAAAAATCTTGGCAACCATGTCACCGTCCATGTCGTTAACGTAGATGATGAATAGTAGTGGTTCCAGGACAGAACCTTGAGGCACCCTGCTAGTAACGGGCACCCACTCATAAGACTGTCCATTCACCACCACCCGTTGCCGTCTGCCACTTAGCCAGTTCTCGATCCAGCCGGCTACCTTTCCGTCTATGCCAAGCACTCGCACTTTCCGGAGAAGGCGGTGGTGTGGTACCTTATCAAAGGCTTTCTGAAAGTCTAGGTAGACCACATCCACCGCCCTGTCCCGATCGTGCTCACTGAAAACGAAGTGGAAGAATTCCACAAGGTTCGTCGTGCATGACCGTTGCCTTCGGAAGCCGTGCTGGGAATTCCTCAGTAGCAGCTTTGACTCTAAATACGACGTCACTTTGTCCACCATGACGCTTTCCATAAGTTTACCGACTATCGAAGTCAGACTGATAGGTCGGTAGTTTGATGGTTGATTACGGTCTCCTTTCCTGAAGATAGGAGTCACCTCTGCCTCAGGCCAGTCTCTAGGAACGCATTTGGTCCGGATTGACATGTTAAAGATAGCGCACAGATGTCGTGATACTTCATCGCACACTTCCTTCAACACCTTGGATAGAAACCCGTCCGGTCCAGGGGACTTATTCGTCTTTAGGTCAGCGATCTTTTTCCTTATTTCTCCTTCGGTGAAGTCCATTGCTCCAGCTTTTCCCCCGAGTAGGAATCCGTCGGCTGGGGAATGGGACCACACTATTCAGTAAACACTGAAGAGAAGTAGTCGTTGAGGAGGTTAGCATTTTCTGCATCTGAATGCTTTAATGTCCCCTCCTCATTCCTCAAAGGGCCAATCGTGTGACGGATTGGTTTACGGCTGTTCACATATCCAAAAAACTCCTTGGGATTCTCTTTACAGAGTCTCGCCACTCGGAGTTCCTCAGACCGCTTAGCCGCCCTTATGCTGGATTTCACTCTCCTGGCTAGCCTCCGGTATTCGTCAAAGTCACCCGAGATCTTCGATTGCCAGTACACATTTCTCTTCTCCCTAAGCAGTTGCCTGATTTCTCGATTAAACCACTTTGGTTGAACAGAGGACCGACGGGGGCATTTCAGAGGGATGAAACGCGATTGAAGACTTATGAATGTGGTTTTGAAACTGTTCCAAGAGTCTTCAACAGCCTCGCACTCTTCTAGCCTCGCGTCAGTCAGTCCCGTGCGTAGACCTGCAAAGTCTGCTCTTCTCAAATCAAGTTTCCTTGATTTACTAGTTGCAGGCTCTGCCTTGGGGACTTTGACTACAAATCTAATTAGTCGGTGGTCACTACCACCGAGCTCTTCGCCAACAGAGAGGTCCTCAACGATGTCATCCTCAGAGGTGAAAACCAAGTCGAGGATATTGTCTCCTCTTGTTGGCTCTCTCACCCATTGAGTCAGGAACTTGTTGTTCGTGAACTCCAGGAGTAGTGCGTTCTCGCCACAGGGTTCTCTGGTTTCCCAGTCAACTTGTGTGTTGAAATCACCCATGACGATAACACTCTGTCTTCGACAAGTTCTCGTAGTAGCTGGTACAGATCTCTGTCCTTTTCAACGAGTTGGGCAGGAGGTCTATAAAGCACCAGGGTCCTGTATTTGGCAGGACCTATCTCTAAGTCAACACCTAGTAGTTCATGGTCGGATACGATGTTGCAATCCGTCGAGTTGAGAGTATCCTTGACATGCAACATCACACCGCCACCCTCTCTGTCTGGCCTATCTTTCTGGAAGAGCTGGTAACCGGGAATCGTGAATTCCCCTTCAAAATCTCGGCTTGAGGTTTTAATCCACGTCTCCGTTATGGCTACCATCTCAGGTTCCTCTGTTGCTACGAGGCCACGGAGCTCAAGAAACCTATTCCTGATTGACCTCGCGTTGAACAGAAGAACTTTTAGGGAGTCCTACAGTGTAGGACTCCCTACGCTCTTCCGTTACCCGGCTTCTTTTGTGTGGCAGTACCCCTCTTTGCCACATTTAAGAACGTCGTTCCAGGAGTGACACGGGCATACTGTTTTATGTCCGCCTTCACTCTGGGTCGGACGCTCCTCTGCGTCCGCTCTACGACATCCTGGATTAAGTTACAGAGTACAGCCTTTCCCTTGAATGAAAGGTGCACTCCGTCCCTTTGGTAAAGGTCGTTTCGACCGTAAAAGGTGCGGTAAGGGTCCAGAAAGAAGACCCCTTCCGCCGTACAGAGGTCGGACAGGCGCTGGTTCAGGGTCACGTTCCTTGAGTGAGCTGTCCGGCTAGGACCTCTTCTTGGGAGCATCCCTACAACGACTCGTTTGCGAGTTCTCAATCCCCAGTCGTCCACGGCTTCCATGACTGTGTTGAGAATTTTCTCGCTGGGGCCTACTTTGCCTCCCCGCAGGTAGAGGTCATTCCCACTCACCATCAGGGCAACGAATGAATTCTCGGAGATCTGAGATTTCTCAGCCTCAACCCTGAAGTGGTGGTTACCCCGTCCTGGCTGGCAGCATACCTTCACACTAGTGCGAAGGCGGGCCGCTAGCAGGGGCTGCAAACCTTGTGCTTGGGAATCGCCCACAAGGGTAACCCTCGGACATTTCCGTGCAGAGGTTTGAGGCTTTCTTTGCGGAAGCGAACTCTCGGTTCCCTCTTTCTTCTCCATCTTATTTTTCTTGTTCTTATTTTTCTTATTCATGTTTTTTCCCCTATCTTTTTTTGTTACATACTCTTCTGTTTTCCTCTTTTCTTCCTCTGCTTCAACTTTCTCTTTTTTTAGGTTCTACCTTATCTTCTGTTTCAACTTTTTCTTCTTCCTGTTTCTTTCCCTTCCTTTTCTTTTTCTTTGAGGGTTTATCCGTAGCATGCGAACCTAGCTCTGGGGGTAATACTGCAGATATAGTGTTTACTACAGGGCTTGACGTTAAATCTGACATTCTGACCTCTAGCCTGCGAATCAGTCCGGCGTGTTCTAATTCGAGGCTGCTTATTTTCTCCTCCAACTTCCTGGATCTTTCCTCGGAAACCCTGCATGTTTCCTTTAGCTCCTTGATTTGGCCGTTTGAAATACAGTCGGTGCAGGAACTGGCCGGGTAGCATTTCGAAAAACACCCCTCCGGAAAGTCCACGCACCACTTATCTATGTGGCATATTGCGCACGTGTATTTTAGAGCTCCTGGTCCTTTCTTGCTGGTCATTTTGAACACTTTCTCTCTTTCAATACTTTGCGACCAATCAATGATAAAAAGGGGGGTTGGTGAGTTCTTCCCGCGTGAGTCGCTCCCGCATATTGATCGGAGTCGTTTCGGAGTCTTCCAGAAGGCACGCTCCATGTGCTGCTGTTCGTCCAACCGAGTCGTCAAGCCTCGGCGTGCCGTGGCTCCCAACCAAGCAGCACATACGGTCCATGAAGGGGCCATCGATTTCTAATCAGGTGAACAACAACGAAGCACGCCCCTTACTAAACTCCTACTAGTTCCCTTCACAAAGGCCAGGATCTGGGAGCAGCGTTCAATGGATATCCCGCCCCACCAAGAGACTCGACCCAAGGCTTTTTATTGGCCTGGCAACCAACCTGGGAACAAAGGGCCGTCACCTCGGACCAATGCTACCAGAGGCACCCGTAAACGGTCACTGGGAACGTTCAATAATTACGCGCCAGGGAAGGGGTTAATGGGGCACTACCCTCATCCCATTCATCGTACCCCAACGCCTAGGATACCTCTAGTCCTAGTCTCTCGCAACCAGTAAGCGTCGATTGGCGTTGTTTATAGAGGTTCCAAAGCCTCTCTTCTGACGCGTGAGGTAGCTGGCAGGTCCTTATATGTAGATAGAGGGAAAAAAGGGAAAGAGTGACATGATAGAAGTAGGCTTTTTTTGTTTTTTCTTTTTGTATAAGTGGGAGAGATAGGATGAAAGTAAAAAAAGGAGAATGATAGAGTAGCAAAAGGAATGACTGACGCACTTAGTCTGGAATCTCGTTTTCGACCAAATCGACAAGGGAAGCCCTACCAGGGGTACCCAGAAGAGGTACCCCCCGCTGACATAGCTCGAACAGTCAAAGGTACACACAAGCTCTCTTCCCGCGACAAGGGGGCGTCCCCTCTCCCTCTACTTTCTTTGAGAGAGAGAGAGAGAGAGAGAGAGAGAGAGAGAGAGAGAGAGAGAGAGAGAGAGAGAGAGAGAGAGAGAGAGAGAGAGAGAGAGAGAGATGCAGTGGCTGGTAATTTTGTACATGACGTGCGCGTCAGTCAGGAAGTTAGGCTTGCCAGTTACCATATAAGCATTCACTGCCACTCACTCAGTCTGAGTCAGTCCCGGCCCTCACAAAAGCTACGAGTGTTCTCACGTCTCAACTTCTCAGTGTTCTACTCCAACTTCCCAAACTGCGTGTACGTTAGTTCGTTAATTACTAACCATGCTGACGTACCTAAAGAAATCTAGCCATAATTCTAGTATAGATAATGGGTCTACAGAACCTTCAACAAGCCAAGCTGGTGATGCCCCATCCACCAGCCATGTCACCGTGGAAGAGCAAGTGGGCGATGACGATGTGAAAACGGAAGAATCGGAAGAGGATTTGAGCCAACCCTGGCCTCACTTGGAATCGTTTTGTTCCCAGGTAATTTCCAAGAAAGGAGTGATGGAGAAGGAGAAAGAAGTGTTCAAGGGCATCATAATTTGCAAAGTAAAGGTCGCCTACACCACATACAGCACCTTCACTTTGAAGAGTCATTTAGTTATTTTTTTACTTATTGCGGGGTTGTACAGGATAATGATAGTGAATTATAGTTATAATGATACAATGATAATGTTAATTATGTAACAATATGTGTACGTTGTTGTCATGACCACGACTGGGAGATGCTTGACTGGTGCATGAAAAATAGTGTCTGGGTTCCAGCAATTTCAAGAGCATAATTTCAAGGAGGCTTATAATATGTCATTTCCCGAAATGACAAAAATCAATCAAAAATAGAAATCATGAACTCGATCAACCCAGTAATAGAAGACCATTGGAAGCTAACCGTAACATTACCAATTTTATAACTTAACCAATTTTAACGTAAGACAAATGTTGCTTACTCTAAGTTCTAGAAAAAATGGTGTGATGTGTTGATCATAAACTCGCATATCACACCACATTGCCAGATACCGGTACTATACTTGTTCCGTGTACGTAATAGTAATATGTAATGATTATATGGTGATATATTATTAACAATAATAATAATAATAGATGAGAGAGAGGGGGGGGGGGAGGGTCAGTGTGTGGCTATCGTGACATCCGAGCCATGAGATTAGCATTGATAGTTCACCTCTTCGGTCCCCCTCACCCAACCCAACACACAGAAACACACGTGACAGATTGTCGGGAGATGAAAGGACGAAAATGTGTGGAAAAAACCGAAAGCAATGAAAGTGTGTTTGGGAGGTCTCTCTCTCTCTCTCTCTCTCTCTCTCTCTCTCTCTCTCTCTCTCTCTCTCTCTCTCTCTCTTTCTCTCTCTCCTGAGTGACAAATGATAATTTATGTTGTAATTTACCTATGGTCTTACCCCACACGAACCAGGCTCGCACTCGCCAGCATTATCCGAGGCGAGCTTCAAGCTCATGTTCGGGTCAATATCGGATTGTATATCTACGTGTGTGTGTGTGTCTCACGTGTGTGCACGTTTCAAACTTGAATCATATTCCAACCGTTTTCATGAAAATAACGCACATACAGGGTAATACTGTTATTAATCAATAATACCAATCATGATATGTAACCGATAATATTATTGTTGTAAATATTTTCTGAGTATTGTAAACATCACTTGATTTTCATTGTTGTTATGATTGTTAGTATCAATATCATTATTTATAATTAGTGTCTTTAACATTCCTGCATATTCTTGCATACACATGAGACCCCCAAACGGAAACTAGGCATTATCATTAACTACCCTATTATTAAACACTTGTATCAACAGATGCACCCAGACCGTCGCAACGACCTTGTTGCTGCCATTAGGGGGTGATCGAAGCGCGGCCGGTCTCTCTCTACCAGTAGTAGTGACACCAGCAAGGCTAAACGGATGTACCAGCCCAGTATTCAATTCTCCTTTTCTGAATCTGCGGCCTTCAGCAATAGCAAGGCACAAGAGCTTCTATACAGGTAAATAATAGTGACATAATAGGTATTAGCCCTATATAAAACTATTTAGTAATAATTAAAACTGCATTTCCCAAGAAACTTAATTTTCCTGATTAAAACTTGTGCTACCGTCAAACACATCTATAATTTGTGGGTCCTATTTTACTACTAGTAGTAAAAATGATAATTCAGTATTTTCTCACAAATTTAGTTTCATTTCTCATAAGCCAAAGACACTAATATATATTTTTTACTAAATTTATAAGACCAGATCAAGCCTCATTAACTAATGGCTTCAAAGTGGATAAACAAAATTTCTCATTATGGGGTCAGATTTGAATATAACATGTTTTTTTTCTGTCTAAAAAAATCTTTAATATATTTTAAGAACTACACAAAATAACCATAAAAAGATAGGAACTCTAGTATGAAGCCTATTGTTTAAATTATATTACATAACCCTACGTCAAATTGCTCTTGGTCAAAGTTTACCCAATAAATAATACTAGGGTTAATAGCTTAAAACTTTCTCCACAGGTGCATGATAGGGGACATGCTTCCTGCTAAGTTCATCGAGTCCCCGTACTTTCATGCCTTCACCAGCTGCCTCAACCGAAAATTCAAGGCCCCCCTCAAGACGAAACAACGTGAGGATCCTCACGAAAAAGTGCGAAACTTGTAAGGCAGAGCTGACCAGTATCTTTGAGAGTGTCCAGTATGTGGCCACCACAGCGGACTGCTGGACATCTCACAACCACTCCTTCCTTGGCATGACCGCCCATTGGATTAACCCTTCGACACTGGAGAGAAAAAAGGCCTGCCTTACCTGTATGGAGTTACCTGTGGCTCACAGTTATGATGTCCTTGCTAACATCATACAGGACGTCCATCAGAAATTTCTAATTGAGGCCAAGGTAAGAAATAGAATTTTATATTTAACTAATTTTTTTAGTTCCTATTGATTTATTTATATAAAAAAGGTACTGACCAAGGGCAACAAAATAAAGTTGTCTTTGACACTTCTCGCTTTGATTAAAGTCAAAGGGAGAACGAAAAATAGAAACAGGAAGTCTGAGTATTAAGTGAAAGTAAGATATTGGATAATTCGGGCAAAAAAAGGTTGCATAAAATAGGTATGAGAGAAAGTAGAAAACTTACAAGACAGCAATAACTAAGATTAGTATCACAAATTGCAAATTCATTACTGATTTTTTTATGACTGGCAGGTGACCAAGAAAACTACAGATAACGCCAACAATTTTGTGAAGGCCTTCAGTGTGTGTGGTGGTGGTGAGTCTGATGACTGGAGATGCCGCCGTTCAAAAGGACTTTAACGTGGGCGACCCCATGGCCATGGGCGAGGACGACGCCATAACACTAAGGAAAGGCAGGAGGTTCAGCCAGTTAATCTGGGCCAGCTAATTGAAGAGCATGCTCGGCATAGTCCTGAAGGGGACGTCTTACTTCCCTGCCACCATAGATGTGCCACCCACACGCTGAATTTGTTCGCCGCAGTTGATGTGGAGAAAGTCCCCTTCTGGTCATCGGGTACCCGTTCCTGCTTTTCGAAGGTAAGAGCCAAAACTATAGCTCTTTGGCACAATTAAAATAATAAGCCGACCACTGCAGCCACCATCCGGAGAGAGGTGGGCAGGAAGCTGAAGATACCCAATATCACACGTTGGAATTCTATCTATGACTCTATGGAAGTACTGGATGGTTCCTTAACACAAAGCTAGCCCAAATTAATATAATGTGCTTGGATAACAACATACCAAGCTTCAACCAAACAGATAAAGAGGTCATCACGGAATATCTGTGTGATGAAGTCTGTGGTGACTAGTTTGGACAAACTACAGTCGGAGAAAGAGGCCTAGATGGGGGTTCAGCTTCCCTCCCTATATGTTCTCAGGTCAAGGCTAGAGACCATGAAGACAAAAAACTTGAATTACGCCACGCCCTTGCTAAACTACCTCCTTAACAGCCCGGTTAATAAGGAGAAGAGACTCAAGGGTCTCAAAGGCAGGTTCTCTGCCCTTTTCAGTGAAATTGACTTGCTCATCGCGACTGCCTCTCACCCTTCTTTCAAGTTTCCTGTAGTCCGCCTCCTCTACCATAGCAAGGCTGATGCAGTAAAGACAAGGCTAATTGAAGAAGTTAAGGAGCGTTCTATTGCCATCGAAACCGGGACCAGTGCAGAAGAGAAGGACGAGGAGGATTACTTCTTCAAGGAGCTACAAATGAAAGTTGTTGGGTCAAGCAGCCATACCCACCTCTCCAACAAGCTAGTGAAGGAGTATGAGAGTTGGTGCTCTAAATCCCAAAAGACTACCAGTCTAGACATGAATATGTTCCCAAACTTCCGTCGCTCCACCAAAGGTTGATGAATTTTTAAAATACAATACTGCAATTCATAGCTCTGCAGCCGTGGAAAGACTATTTTCCCAGGGATCTGATATTCTTAAATCTAAGAGGGCCAGCCTAACATCGGAAAACTTTGAACAGTTAGTGTTTATAAAGTGCAATATGGATTTGCTGAAGCTACTAAGCCCATTGTCAGAAGACGAATGAATGACTTGTACGGGTCATAGCTTCTTTAATTTAAGTTATTAGTTTAATAACTTATTCATAAGGTAATGAATTGATAGAATTACTAGTTTTTTCTTTTTTCACTCTATTTTGTCTTATTTATTTTTCAGATTTTTTTCTTTAATAACCAAATCCCAATATTTCTCAACTTTCAGCTTGTGGCATCGGGGAGCACGTCTACGACATGAGCCTCTCATCATGGGAAACACTATTAAAATCATCTGCGCCAACAACGGGCAAGGGACTTCACCTGTAGAGGAATTACAACATAAAGCCTCCCGGAGGGCCAGGCAGACATATACATTAAAGCCCCCCCTCCCTGCGGAGAAAGCAAGAATATAGAGCCACATGAGGAGAGTCGTGGGAACGTTAGCCGGTGGCATAACAGTCAAAAGGCCTACCCTTTTAGATCTCCCCGCCGCATAAGTAGTTGGGAGCGATCTGCTGTGCCTAGGTGACCACCAAAGGCCATTGAGAAGCGCTCAAAGGATCTAATTACCTACGAGATCCGGAGGCCCTCGTTAAATCGCCAAAAAGCGTTGCCAGTCAAACGGAACGCCAAGGATAGTGACAGTTGGTGGTGTCTCAAATTAACAAGCCGACTTGGGCACCGCGGTACCACCCTTCTCACCCCTCGCTTCCCCCTTCTGCGGCTTCACCTCTCACTCTCCCCTCTTCGGCCTCGCCCTTTCCCCCTAAAATGGGGCAGTCGCCAGCCTATAAATAAGCCCCTGAAGGAAAGAGAAAAGATTATTATTCGAGAGAGACGATAAAGGATCAGTTCGAAAAGATCGATCCTTCACCCAGTGACTAATTAACATAGAAAAACGTCACGTTTTATATCGGTACCAGACCGAACTATCCTTTACAGACTGGATTACCATTCCTAGTGCTAAATCAGGAATTTTGGCAGCAAAAGAAGAAGGATTATTCAAGGAGAGACGATAAAGGATCAGTTCGAGAAGATCGATCCCTCGCCCAAATTTCGAAATAACTTAGAACGTTAAGTTTTGTATCGGTGCCAGCCCGAAGCATCCTGCAGATGCTTAGTAAGAAGCTTGGCAGAACCAACATTCCTAGTGCCATACAGGAATTTCGCAGGTAAGATAATAGAATAACCAGTCACCCTCGAGTGACTCTCAAATCTCGATCTTAATATCGAAGAGAGAAGAAGACTAGGATACAAAGAGGCTTCAAGAGCATCCAGAAGAGCACTCCTTGAGCCTGAGAATTCAACTTCTCCCTCTGCGTTTTTACGTAGAACCGAAGGATTAGACATCGAATTCCCCTACCTCCCTTCCATCTCGAGGAAAATCTACCATCGGCCGCTCCAACATCCCGAAGCACGAGAGAAGCCATCTATTGACATCCAGCATCCCTAATCCTTTCTTTCATGTAAGTTAGAATGACCATTTATATTCGCATTGCTTTAGTATGAGTTTATTACGGTACTCAAATTAACTGAAGTAGAAACAATTGTTAGTGAACCCCGTCATCTTTACCGTTAGACGAGTGAAGCTTAAATGGTTGTTTAATGCTAATCTAAAAGGGTCACTATAAAATAACTAATCGGCAATTGGTTTGTTTAGTTGGAGCCTACTTTTGATTTGGACAAGAATAGATTCTGTAATAGGCCCGGTTTCAAGTATGTTTATCCTCGTTAAACTTAGGTGAATATAAATATTTTTACTGTTTTTTTTGTAGTTAATTGATAAATTAAAAATATATATTTATTTTTTGGATAATTCTGGTGTTTCAATGGATCCTTTACATGTTTAATGGGCTCCCTCCTTAAAACGGATTAAACGCTGTGACACTCTCTCAACAATAAAGTAATTAAAAAGTCCACTCAGCCAATATTGAGGTATTGTTGTCTTTCGTAAATAATAGGATCAGACTGGCGCTCTCAAACAACAACAACAATACCACGACACCACCATCATACGCTTATACGACTACCGGAGCTTTAGCCCCCCCCCCAAAAAAAAAAACAAAAAAAAAACTGCGATTGCGGATTTGCGATTTTAAATCAATCTTAAAATTTGCAGATTTGCAATTGCGGATGTTATGAAATGAGTTTGCGGATTTTTGATAGCGGAAGTTCAAATTCGTTTGTGATGCCCACCACTGTTGGCTACACATCAAGAATTTCTTTAAGGCTTGGTGGATAAAGCAACACTGGTACGGTATTGACAACCTAGGCGTCTTTAAAAATTAAAAAATGAAAAGAAGGGAGTGGGAGTATAGAATGTAATTGGAGGGGGATCAAAAGTGTAAGCGCAATGAAAGTTGGGTCACCGAGGAGAACGAGCTTCACAGTGTGGAAACACTACCTAGTCCTATACCTTCAGAATAGAAATCAAGAGCTCGCCATTAACTAGCCTTGTAAAGTCAAAGGTTAGGGGCACGGGTGATTTATGCCAAAAACTATCTGTAGTGCATCTTAAAAACTGTTGCTTATTGCATCTGACAACAGCCAGAATCGTAGATGTACTCGTATGTTAGTGAAAACTTAATTTGAGCTGACTCTTTTCATGGTCTTACTTGATGGAGTCGGTGAAGGGCGAGGAGTCGTCTTCACATTGGTACCGTCTATCTTGTCGCCGTCACATTGGTACAACTTATTCAATTTTTTGACGTCGATCTGATGGAAGAAAATCGTAGCATCATTCACACACAACCAGTCAATACAATGCGGAGAAGCAAACTGAGTTCCGTTGGTGACTCATTTTGAGAAATTCAAAGTTGTTATGTAAAGGAAGGAAGGATCTTGGTTTGCCAGAGTTTTAGAAAAAAATGAACAAGATGGAATATATAGGTAGATAAACAAGTAATAAGGTTAGTTATAATCGGTTAGGTATGATTTTAGTTAACTGAATTCTTTCATCGAATTCGATAGAATTAAATGAATTCGGAGAGAGTGAATTTGTTTAGAATTTCAAGAGAAAAGAAAATCTGTTGTTTTTTTTAGGTTGACATGGTTAGTTAGCAAATAGTCAAGAGGAGGTTCGAATTTTTAGGGTGACATGGCTAGTTAGTCAAGGGGACGTTCGAATTTTCAGGGTGACATGACTAGTTAGTCAAGGGAAAGTTCTAATTTTCAGGGTGACATGGCTAGTTAGCAAATAATCATGAGAAGCTTCGATTTTTCAGGATGACTTGGCTAGTTAGCAAATAATCAAGGCGTGGTTCGAATTTTCAGGGTGACATGGCTAGTTAGTAGATAGTCAAAGTGTAGTTTGAATTTTCAATGTGAAATGGCTAGTTAGCAAATAGTTAAGGGTGATCAAATTCGAATTTTCAGGGTGACATGGCTGGTTAGGAAAGAGTCAAGGGGAGTTTTGATATTTCAGAGTGACATGGGTAGTTATCAACTAGTCAAGGGGAGGTTCGAATTTTCAGGGTGACATGGCTGGTTAGCACATAGTCAAGGGGTTTTTATTTTAAATCGTCGATTCACTTAAATTTGTTAGTCAACGAGAGCCATTTTCAGTTAAAGTGCAGGTTATGAAGTGGTAGTATGTGGTTATTATAGCAACAATCAGTGACAATAACTGCAAAGAAAAGATCATCGCCTGTAAATGCAGAGGGCGCGGGAGAGGGGGATTTAAGATCTTTAGCAACAAATTCCAATTTAGAAAGAAAAGATGCCAAGAGTAAGAAATTGAGAGGCCTCGAGTGGGATGTGGAAGGAAAATAGGAAGTTTGATACTAAAACACACACAAGGTTTATTAATCATCCTTTCTTCACAATACAAGAATACACACACATAATAATAAAAAAAAAGAAATAAGGGCTATAATTTATATTTTTTACGTCACCCGACTTGACTCTTTCCCCCTCCCGATTAAATTTCCAAAATTGAATTTCAATATACACCTATTTTCCTATTTAAAAATTAAAAGACAAATGAAAATAAAGAATTTTTAGCAAAAATAAATTTGATTCGAAAAGGAAACTGCAACAATTGAGTGGAACGAGGATAGAAAGATAGATAGATAGAGGAGAGAGAGGGGATAGAATAAAATAGAGAGAGAGGAGAGAAATGAGAAAGGAGAGATCGGAAAGAAATACAGGAGATATGAAAGATAGGAAAGAGAGAAGAGAGAGAAGAGAGGATAAATAGAAGAGAGAGGGGAGAGAAGGAAGAAAGATGAAAGAGGGGAGAGGTATTGAGAGAGAGAGAGAGAGAGAGAGAGAGAGAGAGGGGGAGATTGTATGAGTGAGTGAAAGATTGAATGAGGTATTGAGAGAGCGTGAAAAAGATTGAAAGAAAACTTGAGAGAGATATTGAAATAGATAGATTGAGAGAGATTGAAAAAAATAGCTCAAATATTGAGAGAGTGATAGAAAGATTAAGATAGAGATTGAGGGTGTAGGTTAAGGTGGAGGGAAGATGTTGCATGCTGTGAGAATTATATAGTCCCTCCTGTGGTAGTGGTCAATGCAACAGCTAAGAAGTGAGAGGTCGATTGTATCCTAACCTCACAAAGGGCACATCCTTGTGGGAGCGGGCCTACTCCAGGATTGCACCAAGGTGTGTTGGTTGTGTCATACAAACTTGGACATAACAAACAACCTTACACCTCTTTTACTCTCATCCAAAGGTTAAGAATTCCTGAGAGACATTTCCGTGCCCACAAACATTACTAAATGAAGAAAGTTCCCCCAACAGATGCTTGTATTTCTTCGTTGATTTACTCAAAGTTTAGTTTCAAAATAAAAATAAGAGCAATTTGTCATGGGGGACATAGTAAAAAATAGTAAAGGGAACATAGGAGGCAGGAAACAAGAGGCAGGAAATAATGACTCTTTAGATAACTGGTGCAAACTCGTGAGTACTATTGGTAAGTTCTATTAGTATGTTTCTTGATATTTTACTAATAAGGCAGAAGGAAGTGATATGAAATAGTCGGCCAGTGCATTAAATTAAAAATATTCTGCCATTAGAAGAAGAAATATTGCTTTTTATCCACAGAAAATCGGCCTATAGCAATTTCTTGCTCATTTACATTTTTATTTAAAAGGTTTTTGCTCTAATAGCCAAATTCCATATCTTCTTTTCACAAAAAAGAGAATTAAATAATTTTCAAATGTCGGGAGGAGAAGCGAAGTGAACGTAGATGGAGAAAGTGTAGCGTGCGAGAAGTTCAGGCGAGCGGCTTAAATGATTTGCTCGAATGAGTCTTGTTTGGGACTCAGAAGAGCCCAGTGGTTTAAGGCTCTCGCTGACGTTAGGCTGTCCAGCGACGCGGGAAGCGCGTTTGAAACTCGTTTTGCTACTTTTCTTTCTTTATTTTACTTTGTCCCTTTTCCTACTCTAAGCTATGTACATAGGGTGGGGTAGAGATAACCAGGCTTTGCGACTCCATGATGTAAAACTACTATATCTCTCCTCTACCTACTTTCGAAATGTCAACGCGTTGGCCTATTTCTGAGTTATCTCGAGTGATGATCGTCGGCAGGTTCTTGCCCTTGGAGAAGGTGTATGCTCCGTAGTGCATCACTGAGCCTGGAATGAAAAGGAAGTGTTACCACTACTTTGGAAGGTTACGCCAGTTTACAGCTGGTACCGTCGTCTGTTACGACTAGAGAAGGCACGATGCTCGACGGAGGAGGGGAGGACCAGTTGCTTGAAGGTGTGAATCAATTATGTCCAATTACACGGGGCAGAAGGCTGTAATGAGACAACGTCAAGGTGGTGGTTTTACTTTTACAATAACTATTCAGTTATCTTTATGTTGCCGCAGCGAGAAATGGACGATTGGGTGTGGTCGAATCGTTAAAAGGCAAATGCCTTTTAACGTGGGGAAATGCAAAGTAATGCAAATCGGCCACAGAAACCCCCAATCTCAGTATATCCTTAAGGGCACTGCTCTTGAATCGAGTGACACTGAGAAGGACTTGGGGGTAACTATCACTAGCGACCTCAAGTTCTCGAAATAGTGCATTGAGGCAGAGAAGAAAGCCCAAAGAATGTTAGGCTACATAAAGCGCCAATTTGGATACCGTAACAAGGAGATAGTACTTTGTCTGAACAACTCCCTGGTTCGGCCGCACCTGGAGTATGCCGTACAATTTTGGAGTCCTTCGTTTCGAAAGGATATCGCAAGGTTGGAACGCGTACAAGCCAGGGCAACCAAGCTGATTCCCTCTATCCGACATAAAAGTTCAGAGGATAGACTAAGGGAATTAAATCCGTTCTCGCTGGAAACCCGTAGACTGCGTGGTAAGCTCTTCGAAGTTTTCAAAATACTTCAAGGGTTCGACAATGTTGACTACCGGGATATTTTCACACTGAGTGAGAGCAGAACGCGCAATCACGGCTTCAAACTTGAACTGAAGCGTTACAACCACAATCTGTGTGGAAATTTTTTCACGTACAGTATCTGCGGTAAGTGGAACGCACTTTCAGTAGAAGTTGCCAATAGGGAATCTGTTGACCAGTTCAAGTCAAGACTAGACAAAGTCTTGAAAAGTGGCCGTTTAGGGACGCAAAACAATTGAGCAGCCATGTGCCTGCTCGATTGATAGTCCAAAGGTACCCTCTTTGAATGGACCGTAAGGTCTCCTAGGGTACTTACTTTCCTTGTTACTCCTTGTTACACTGTTGCCAAATCTCCACAGATCAGCTGCTCTCCTTCCTTTCCACCCCGTTTCCTTACCTTACTCTCAGTCTCTGTCTTTCTTTCTCTCTTGATTTTTATTAAAATTGGTGAATTTCCGAAATTATTTTAACTTTTGTTCCACATCACCATTGAGGTAAAAATCTAGGCGCGTTTTTTTGTATAAAGGTTTCCCTATTACACGTGGCATATCAGCGGGACAGTGCGATGTTGCCATTACCAGTGACCCTACCGGCTCGCTTCCGTTGACCTGCCCACACACGTGCTACAATCACTCCATGGAACATTCTCCTGCATCAATCTCGCCATATGGCCACCTCAACGGTGGTGTGGAAAAAAGTCAAAATAATTTCGGAAATACACCAATTTTGATAGAAATAGAGAGAGAGAACGAAAGGCAGATACAGAGAGTAAGGTGAAGAAACGGGGTGGAAAGGAAGGAGAGCAGCTGATCTTTGGAAATTTGGTAACAGTGGGGAGACACTTGTTCACGATTGGGCCACACTCAATCGTCCATTTCTCGCTGCGGCGACTTTAGGTTATGTTGCCCTGCTGCGTATGAGGATCGTAAAGATAATGGTTAGGAAAAGGGTTATGATCTAGTTACTGACAAGAAGACTTATCTAATAATGTTTGAGTTTTAAGATTTAATTAAATTTTATGAAACTATTTTTATATTTTCCAAGAATTCAAAAGTGTTTGGAATTGTAGTTTTCTTGCTAATTTTCTTACTAAAGTAATTTCATGGTTCTGGTTATGCGTCCACGGTTGCTACAACCAAGCCAATCACCCTAGCTACCGGCAACGAAGCTAATTACCCCAGTTTCCGCTTTTGCCTACAAATATCCTATATCGGAACGAGTTGCTTTTATTATGGAAGTTAAGATGGGGGAGGGGGAGGGGACCCTACTCACGAGTGCCCCATATCTGCTTCTCCCTAGGATACTATAGTTAGCTAGATTCAGCTTTCTTAGTTTTAAATATTTTCTAATAAAACTTGTACGCTCTCAGAGACTAACTTCAAAGAATCTTCTGTGCAATTTTTCATGGAAATTAAACGAGTAATTTTTTTAAAAAAAATGCAGATTTTGGTATTTTGTTCTCTAGTTTTGGGTGGGCTTCTTTTTCTCGGGTTTTTAGTCACTAGGAAGATTAAAGTGGATAATATTCTAATTGTTCTCTAACCATGGATTATAAAAACAAACGAAATTATTTATTCAATTGATGGAAGGAAATTTATTTTTGAATGACTTTTCCTGAGAAGGAAACAGCTGTGACGTCGAAAAGAGATATTGCATTTTATGAGTTTAGAAAAGAAGATATATAAAAATGGATAAAATCCGTTTCATTTCTATTTTCTTAATGGTGAATTTTTTAACCATTAGAGGAGGAGCGAATATTATATGAATAGTCGTCTCTCTTTTGATTTTAAGATTTCTTTCAGCAAATTTGGGTGGTATAGTGGTTAGCGTGCTTATCCGACCATCGCTGGGTCGACAGTTCGAATCTCCGTCCAGATTCTTTTTAAGCTGACACTATTTGATAAGGGAGATAAGGGCCGTGCCTGGGCACCACGGTGGGGTGTTCGGGCTTGCCTTGGCCGAGGTGCGCCTGATAAGCAGCAACACAGCAGCTTGATAAGATGACTGAAACCAGCGAACTTTAACTTTAGTCACCGTCTTTGGAGGTATCAAATTATTAGCTAGCCACTTGCTGAGGAAATATGAATACTATCGTTGTTGTCAGCTGCGCGTCGTAAAAGGCCACTAGGAACTAAGACCAGTGAATCTCCCTGAGGTCAACCCAATGTTAGACATGGGAAGGAGAAGAGAAAGTGCGTGAGATGAATTGAGAATCCTACGGTCCTTTTGTAAAAGCCTACACGAGATGCCCGTATGTGGAGCACGAAGAATACTCATATCGTCGTATAAGATGACTAAACTCGGATATGGGTACGCTCACCGCGGAGAGTTGCTCACTCGAAATCTTTTCTCCTAGGAGCTCAATGTTGTCCTTCTGAATAGTGATTTTTAATCCTCACCCTTTGAATCACTTTTTAAAGGTATTTAAGCGCAAAAATACTGTATAATTCTTATTCTCGAGGGGATTTTATTATAAGAATTGTGAAATTGGTCGCTCATAAGTAATTTACAAAATAACATAACTCAATAATTGAAAGCAAACGAGCGCTAAAACACCAAAGAAAAATATTTGCATTAATTTTCTCAATCGACTTTGATTATACATAATAATGGAAACTAAATTTTTGATAGTTCATTAACTGAAATTTTCGTAATAAGGTGTTATTACTTCTTTATTTTTCTATAAAACTTTGGGTGTATGTCTATGTAGTAATATATTCTTCTGAATACTTCCAAATTTCGTTACCCTACAATATACGTTTCATGAACTATAGCGGAAAAACTGTAGTATTAGGTAGAGGTATGAATAGTCTATAGAACAAGTATGCCTGAACTTCTAAATCCGTCATTCTGAACGGGGGCGATGAAATAGTGCTTCATTGACTGGCAAATGTTCACCACAATCCACGTTGTCCATTGTAATGCGAGATAGCATGTCAGAAAAGTATCTTAACGAGTGGTTGGAATATTCTTTGTTACATATTTTATTTCTCTATATAGCTAGGCTGGCAAAATCTCAACGTATTAATTCAGAGGTCAGTAGCTCATCCCACAACTATTTCTCATTGGCTTTGTATATGGTAGGAAGCGGCGTCTGCTATGACTCTTTAACTCGTTGGCCATGAAGCTTTACTAAATCTGGCAACTTTGCTTGTGGTATATGAACTACAGTTGTAGCAAATAATCGGGGCTCATTTTATTGATGAATATTGTTACGAGTAGTTAGTGCTGCAATTTAGAAATTTAATGGTTTTAATATTGATATAATAGATTTTATAAATTCCTTTTCAGTGTTGTGATACTTTTAGAAGGAAGGTACGGGCTTGGTAGAAAGCCCATATGATCAAAAGCAACTCATGTGCCGGATATGCACAAACTCATTTTCAAATAAAGTTATGATGAAGTTAAAAGGCTTAGAGAACACTTAAAAAGAAGACATCACGATAAAGTGAGCAAACAAATTGCTTATTTCAAGAATTTGGAGAAAATATTTAACCAACGAAATAACTTTTCATATTTATTTTTTTTAAAGTGCAAAAACAAGTTAAAATGGATTGATTACGTCTAATGAAATAGCGCAAATAATTGTATAAACTGGAAGTACTCATACTGTTGATGAAAATACTATACAGGCTTCGTTTGAAATTCGTATGGAAACTGTTGCATCAAGATTCAGGAAACGTATTTAAAGCATTACAGCTGAGCAATGATTCCATTTGGAAAGGAATTGGCGAAATGTCATCTGATGTAGAAAACAAGATTGATGACAAACTAAGAAATAAATATTCTCACTTCAAATTGACGAATTTAAAATAGATCATAACAGAGCAGTTCGTATGGCATAACGTTCGTTTTATACATGATGTCTGCGAACTTTAAGAAGAAATGTTGTTCGTAAAAATTCTCGAAACTGACACTACTGGATTATCTATTTTTGAGGCTGCAAAATCTTGGTTTGACGAAAACCAAATACCCTTGGAAAATTTGGTATCCTGTGCAACAAGTGGGGCTCCATCCATAGTTGGTAAGTATATGGGATTTATTACTCACTAAAAAAACGATTGCCCGTTTATTCTTACAGTGCATTCTAATCTCTACTGCTATCAATTCGTTGGCAAAAATATAGTCTAGATATTCATGAGTCACTGAGATGAGTTATTAAAACATTTAATCAAATTAAATCTTACTGTAAATATGACACTTTTCAAAAGTTTTGCATTGATCGCAAAGAGTAGCACATATGTAGACTTATTTTGCCTAAGGTAATCCGCTGGCTTTCAAAAGGCAACTGCTTGGCAAGATTTATATGTCTATTTGATGCAGTATTTAACTTCCTGGGAAATGAAGAGGAAAAGGGGGGAATTTGGCACAGGAAATAAAAAAACACAAAATTGGCATTTACTTTTTGGCATGACTTTTTCGAAAGTTTAATGGAGTTTCACTCCAATTTCAAAGTAATTTATGCACGTTACAAGATTGCAAGCGTGTTCCGAAAGCTTTAACTGAAAAATTAAGATTGTTTCAACTCAATATAAGGAAGAATTTCAATAGCATGCGTGAGTTAACATAAGTAATTGGGTATCTTTCGGATAAAACTAATAAAAAATACGCAGAATATTTATTGAAATTGAAAGAAGAATTAAGTATCCGATATTCAGATATATTTGCATTCAAAGTTCAGCCATGGATGAACCATCCTTTCGTTTGTGATATGGAATCCGTAGGTAAAAATATAGAAGAAAGGCCTATTGAACTAAAATGCAATGATAAATGCAAGTACAAACTTGAAAGTGGTGGAATAACTGAACTATGGCTGTTAAAAACAGCTAAACAGCTCTATCTGGACATGTGGTCTCCAATGCCCAAACTACTGTTATGTTTTTCGACATCGTACTTGGATGAATGTGGATTTTGTGCAGTCAATAATATCGTGACGAAAGAAAGGATCAGAAATGATATATGTCGGCGAGGAGGCATAAGGCTAAGCATTATCAATTTAACTCCAGATATTAAAAACCTGGCATCAAAGCACCATCCACAAGGATCACATTAGGATTAAATAAACAACCTAAGTAAATTATTCTTGTGATAATTGAATAATTTTAGAAAAAGATGACTTTCCAAAACAGTTTTGAGATTAATTTTGATTAAAATTCTTTGGCACTGGGGGAACTAGCGCTCATCCCAGTCCCTCTCGCTTGAAACCGCTCCTTTTAAAATATATATTCTTGTAAGTGGGTGTGGATATTGGGCAATTGCCTTAAAAATAGTGAAAAGGTGGTGCTAGTAGCAATAAAAAGATTGAGAAACCCTGTCCAAAATGAACATCAATTCTTTTAGATGATCATTCTATTTAGCATCACTTATAATCAGCATCAAGTGATCCCTTTGTTTTTGTTGCCCAAACTTCATATGAACACATCAAATCAAACCAATTTGTTTACTACTAGAGAAAATATTTTAAACTATGATTCACGGTTTATACTACTCGTAACCAATAACAATTTAGTAGCATCACTTTTAGTCAGTTAATTATAAAACCTCCTCTCATCAAAGTAAACCCCAAACAAAAAAAGAGGAAAAAAATATCCACGTACTTGTATCGTAAGGTTCACTTAAATTTTGTATGAAGTTCCAATTATATTTGTCAAAGTTGAACAGCATGCCGTCTCTAACATTCTGTTCAATGACAGTCACGAAATTATCGCGATCCGCTCGTGACTGCTCGTGCCAAAAGCCAGCAGTGTGCAGTAATTCATGGATGACAATCCCATAGTAGATACAACCCTGGGCAAGTGAGACTCTTTGCTGACCACCTATTCGACCAACGGCGCTTGAGCAACTGCAAAGTTAGAAACATACATTTTTATTCAACTTAGGTTGTATGGAAAATATTACTAGGATGTTGAAAAAACTAAACTTAGGAAATAAAACAATTAAAATACACACCTTTAATAGGCCAAGTAAAAAACCTTATGTAACGCAAAGGAATTATATAAGATAGTGGAGGCAAACAACAGCGAACTACTGCCTAGCTCTTAAGAGAATGTGGTAAGGGAAAATGAATTGAAGATTGACTCTTTCAGAATGTCCAGGTTGCGTAGGCGATATGGTACTATAATTGCAATTGCACGGAATCTCACTCACCCTGTTCCTTTCCAAATATAGATATAATCCTTTTGATTGGTTCGTGGAATAAAGCGGATACACGACTTCTTATGGAAAGTTCCCATGGCCTTGGCGATGGTACTTCGTTCACTGTTGTCTGCATGAAACAAAAGTGGGATCATGTCAAGAATGGAGAGTCTCACGTATGTAAATATCATGGAAAGGAAAAAATAATATATGTAATACTCATTTTATTGAATAGGTAAGGTTATATATGGCGCAGCCATCAACTGCTGGCAACCCTTTGATGACGAAACATGTCAACCTCATTCCTTCGAAGCTCTCCACTCAAGTCAGCTTCAGTCACTTGACTTGATCAATCAAGAAGAATTCCTACCTGACGTTAATAATAAATAAAATATTACATAATTGGAGTATGTTTATATAACCAATCGCTCCCGATAGATCACTTTAAGATCATTCACTCTAATATAGCCATTTTTACATCCAGCCCTAAAGTTTTGGCAATTGGACATCGCCGCTAAAAGCTTTGGGTAGGTTAGGTTAGATATTCTTAGCAACCTAACCAGAAGTCTCACTTTCCGACCTGTTGTTCATATTCAAATATTATCCCTCAAAAAAACAAAAACACGTAAATAAATACAATGACTAAGTAAAGTCTTGATTTGGCAGCAGCGGATTCAGTTCTAATGGGGGGCGTGTTCTTAAGACGATGGTAATTATTATTTTGCCATTTTAATGCAAACACATCTAGACTTTTTTTTTGTATGTGGACTAGTTTATTTTTTCACTATATCTTGTGGTTGGACATCCACAAATAGAAGGAGAACGAAGGTCTGGAACATTCAGTCGCTGTACCATTCTTCTTTCTAACATTGAGTCGATATACTACTCCTCTTTCATCTGGTTTGCTGCGGTTTAGAGCTCGTAGTCTTTCATCTTTCTTTTATCTTTATTTATGTTACGCTATTCCTTACAGGTTCTATGTAATGCTAGTTCCTTTTCGGCCCATATGGATACAACTAGCGATCACTGGCAACTCAATGATGGAGACACCGGGCAGTTTCTTGCCATCGGGTTTATTTAGTGGCACCGAGAAGAGGTGCTAGTCACGTGTTGTCATCACCTCGCCATCCGCGCAACTCACTCGCTCCACGGCCAACTCTGAAGCTCTCCTTTCACCTGAGCTGGAGCCACTTGACTCGAGTAATCACGAAAACCCCCTACCTGACTTTGTATAACAAAACGATCCAATAGACTTCGTGCTTTTTAGCTGGTTGCCTCCATTGATTTTTTAATAATAATTATAATAATAATATAATAAGTGATAAAATCAATATTTGATTCTATAATTGGTACTTTTTCCGCTCTCTCAGTAGCAAGTCTGTTCTTTCATCATCAATCCAACCGGCAGCGCAAAAAGGTCATTCGCTGACCTGCCTTGACTTGGCAGCATAAAGTCATGAGTCATGACGCACCATTTGCTATGGCACAGTCATGAAGCTGAACACTTAGTTTTAGACATTGACTTAGAAGTAATCCCCCACAATATTTGATTGACGGATGCGAATATTCGGCCCATCGGTAATATTTACTAAATGACATGTCAAAATTTTATCTGCTCCATCAATAGCACATGAGTAAGTTTAAAAAAAAATATATATTACCACTAGAATGAGCCTAAAATGTTTACTTTTTCAAGGGCATAGTCATATTGTTATTGAAAAATGACAGTAGATTTGGCATGGGCACTACCAGAATCTCTAACTTTTATTAAATTTATACCGTTTAAATAATAAATGCATTGTGTAACCTACCAAATCTGCTCGAAATGGTGTATGGAATAATACCACCCGACCATCTTTCATCTTTAGCTTTGATCGCATTTCTTGTCAGAGACAACCTCGACGATTGCTAATAAAGGAAAAGTCGATTTTAGATCGAAAACATTAAGCGTTACTACTAAACTTCATTGACCTGACAAAAATAAAAGTCAATTTTGAGACAATAATACTAATGGTATCCTTGATTATTTTGAGGAAAATTAAAATAATTAAGGGAGAATCATGAAGACAACGATTAGAGAAAGTAGGCAAGGAGAGAAACAAGAGTAAGGCAAGAAATGATCTGGAATCCAATGTAAATAAGCACAAATACGAAACAGAGAATAAAGAGGATCAAATATGAATAATAAACACACTGCAAAGACAATTGAGGAAACAACGCTTGACTTTTACACGAATGAGTCATTGATCTAATTTTTTGAAAATATAGACAATTTTGTTTTCCTGGTTACTCGTCTAAAACCTTCTGACACACTTAAGTAAACAAAGTTTTTCCTAACTAGGAATGGTTATATCTTCCTTACCTGATTCAGCGAATTAAGTGTTTCCATATTTGGAATTACAATATCTCCCTGGAACAGCCCTGCCATAGTGATCGGGTCTTTTCCTTCGATCGGTGGGGCATTCGCCAGTTCTGGAATAGAGAAGAGAGGGCGGAATAATTTTGAGTTGCGAGAACCAAATAGATTGTGTCAGCTAAAAGAATGGTGGTAGTCATATTTTGAGCATAAACGCGGTGTCGGGAGTGATACGTAGCATACCCTCACACACAAAGACTTATCTAGGTGTGTTGTCTGTTCTAGTCAGAGCACATGGTTACCGAAAAACAAAAGGTGCGTCGTGCTCTCATCTGGCTAGCAGACGACGTCTCTCATGGCTGGAGAAGTTCCAGTTCGTTTATGCCTTCTCGCTATCATAAGCGCTCACCACCAGAGGTCTTAATAGCAGCCTCGTTGTAATTTGCACCAGAAGTCACCACTTTGGTGAACTTTCGAAGTAACTGCATTTGGAGGTAAACCAACAACCAAATTTGGCATGAGGGTACTCTTCCAAATGGGATAAGCAAGAAACCGCCTGTACGAAGAAGCAGAGAAGAGAGTTCACTGTCAAAATACAAAAGCAAGCAACAAAACGACTCTCCTGGCCAGATTCCTATCGCGAAGGGAAGTATCAGCCCATTATCCTCATTTCCTATAAGTGGTGTCAAAAAGTCCCCACAAATTGGGGTCAGTAGTGAGTTTATCTTTCCCACAGTTGTTTATAAGAACGGAACCCAGATATTCGAATTGGTGTTTATTTAAAGGATTTGAATATCACCTTAAGACCGCACAGTTTTACCCTTATAAACCTCACTTTTACCCACATGTTCTAGAGCTCACAAATTCATACATACCCTTTCATTATGCCACTTCTCATTCAATAGCAAAACCACACAACAGTGGCGGCTCGTAGGTAAAATGACTGGGGGTGCTACATCAAATCTTTTTAGCATCGTTTTAATAGTGTGTAAAAGGATATAAACATATAAAAAGAAAATTTATAGATAAACTTGATAAAATCTTAAACATAACAAAATCAAACATTTTTTACTTACTAATAGCCTAGATTGTTACAGTTCAAGCTTGAACCATTAATTTAAAAACGAAATCGATACTTGTTTTAATTTGCGCGGAAAGATTAATTATTTTCTCCTTCATCTCTGGATGACTACTGAGGAATTTTTTCCCCATTGAAAGCGCTGCAAGTGCATTTAGTCTTTCATAAGTTCATAGTGCTCCTTAGAAAAGTTTTTATTCTTTTCAGTGTTGAAAAGCAGCGTTCTGCCACTAATGTAGTCATGGGAATTGTCAAGGAGATTTTTATCAATTTCGTAATTTCACTAAGAACATCATCTAGATTATTTTCCAAGATAAATTTCAGCAGCTCAATTAATTAATTAATAAAATAAGAGAAAAAATATGAATTTAATTCTACACTTTATCACATTCAAGAATATAAACACGTTTTGAGCACAACACCACGGAGTTAAAAACACACCACCTTCCACCAGCACACCATGGTCGGCACTGCGCGAGCCACAGTGCTCTCTCTCCCTAGCGCGCAGCTTCCTATCTTGAACACGTGAGCATGAGCACAACAGCCAAACAAAGAAGAATTAAAGAAAAAAGACTCATTATATTGAATGTTATCGATAATATCGAGTAGAAATAGGGGGTGCTGTAGTTCTGCAGTACCTATACACGAGCTGCCACTGTCACACACTTTTTACGCTTATTCCTGAACATCTGCCAGACTTATTTCCATTTTCGCAAGTGCCAAATACTAGAACCATACCAGGTTTCATCTTTGGCTATCTCAGCTTCACCCCACATATTTCTTTAGTTACCACATTCATCCAACCATTATATTAGGGCACTCCTAACAGCCAACCCCTATTTACACCTGCCTCCATGAAGGAAGTACGACCACCCTCCATTCACCTTATTCCCCACAAACCTTTCACTCATTTTCACTTTCACCTTAAGTAAGGCAAACATTAAATAAAAGCTCATGAAATGGCACGGGGCTCTGATGATGAGCGAAATGCTCGACGAGGCCAAAGAAAAGAGGAATCGGAACGCCTATCTTCTGTATTAGTTTAGAACTTTGGTATGACGGTCCTTGAGGTTTTTCATATTATTTATGTAAAGTGGCCTATCCTCCTAACCCTCAGTTTCCTCCAAGAGAGCCACTTTTCAATCCACTCCTCAAATTTCCTGTTAATAGCCAGCGCTAGCATATTGCTTAAAGCCTACCGTGGGGGTACTTTATCGAACACATTTTGGAAATTCAGATAAAGCACGTCTACTGCCCGAAGACACTTGACCTCTCCCTATTCCTGGTAGCGGTTGGTATCTCCAGCCCCAACCACTTGGGCTGTAGGATCGCGAATTTGACAGTCATTGCGGAGTTATACTCCATTTGTTGACCATTCCTTGCAGTTAAGCCAATTGGCAGCGTCCCCGTCACCGTTCGGGTGGGACCAAGTCCCTGAGTGTTGTTCTGAGCTAGGGAAAACCGGTCAACCTGAAGTCTAACTTTCTGCTGTCTATGTAGTTGTTACCACCAGCTTACATTCAGTGGCGGAGAGTGTACGCTGTAGGAAAGTCAACACTCTCTATTCGTCCTATGCGGTCACAAACTCTTTGGGTAATGTTAATTTTCGACCGGATAAGCAAGTTGTTAACTACAAGTGAACCTTTGTTGTTTACTTACGGATGTCGTTAGCTTGATTAAATTCGCTTGGATCAAGAGGCCTTCCGGGTTTGTCTGACATCGACTGTTTGGAGAGGAATTTTTTAAGTAATTTCTCTATCAGCTAAAGTTGGGGATATTAAGGCGCAAAGTCAATGGATATTCAAGGAAAATTGATCCTAATGAATAAGGGGAATAGAGGATATTGCGAGATGAAAGATATCTTCAATAGAAATTTTATTTAATGAATGTGGTTTTCATTCTATATTTTCTCTGTAGGATTAAATATTCTTTAAAGATTTCGGGAATAAATAATTGGTTCCGAGAATAGTGCCCAATTCATTTATTGTAAAAGTGAAACAAAAGTTCCCCTTAGATTGACTTTTAATTCATTGAGGAAACAGAAATTGGTCTTGCTAGCAAAAATATAAATGATACTCAGTAGGAAAAGCAAAAATCAGAAGTGAGAATAATAGTCTTAAGGCCATCCATCCACCCTGTATCCATACATTGAATAGAGTATAGGCAATCACTTTTCGGTGGAGAAGATTATATATATATGAATTTAACGTGGGATTGTACCATAGGAAAACTGATTGTCCTAATTGAAACAGCGTTTGGAAAATAAACGACATAGTTTAAATGCCCACAATGTTGACATGATAGATCAATATGGCACGGAACAACTATCCAAAACTACAGTGCGATCAAAGTGTCACTGTGCACTTATATTTTTATTAACAGAAACACTTTTTTAATATTGAAAAACAGGAGAATGTTATGAATAGGAATAAAGTTTATAAACAATGTTGAAAGTGACCCCCGTTAGCATAAATACAGGCTCGGATCCTTTTATTTTATTTCTAAAAACCACCATTAGTTGTCTGAAATAAAAAAAAATTAAAAGTATTCAGTGACTTTTTGATTACTCCGTATATTTGCCGGAGTGAACCTTCGGAGGTCTTCCTATAGCTCCACCTCAAGGTACTCGATGTTTACAGGGTAGTTATTGAGTTTATACTTTGCTATTTCAAATAATTTTTAAAGTAAGTATGAAGAAGTCATATTCGTTTTAAATAAAAAATGGAAATAGAGAAGTAAAGGTTAAAGTGGAAAGTGGCATAACAATGGGAATGCGAAAAAATGAAGTCTCCGAGGAAATTCGTGATTAGACATTGGGTGAAATGGTTGTGAAGTCGGCAAGGTAGCTTAGGAATCTCCATCTAATGAATGAGGTGATGGTGCAAACGCCTTCAGCACATATTTCATGGATTTTGTCCCTAATTTCTTTAGTAAATTGTACCCTTGAACGTCGTGATTAGTACACTTAAAATAAGATTACAGTGTAAATGATTGAGGCTGTTACCGGCTCATCTGTACCGACGAGGGAGACTGGGATGGAGTAGAATGGTTCGTGCATGGCATCACTACTGATGTCGTTAATACTGGGAATGGCCTCCGAGAAACGAAGTTCCACTGCCATTACGAATGGAGTCAAGCATACGAGGTGTGCAAGGAGGGTCCACTTCAGTGCCAACTCAAAACCCATCTCGTTGATTGATTCTGTTCAAGAGACAGAAAATATAAAGATATTAAAATTAACAAGTGATCCGCTTCAAACTTTGCCTATTCTGAGAATATTTGGATTTTTATAATGTTTGCTTGAACAGTTTTTAAACTAGGAGTAGGTATTGAACTTTTTCGTGCCAGGATTTTCTAATAATTTTGCGAAATGATAGGTAAAAGTTGTTTCTATTTTGCCGCTCGCAGTGAGCTTCAGTAAGGTTTCATAGTTTCCTTTGTTTGTGGTGGCTGTTTCTTTATTAACATCGTTGGAGCACTATGTGTTTTTAATGCATTCAAGTTCATTTCTATAAATTAATTTTCATAGGGGTTATGTTTATTCTGGTATCAATTAGGTGGTGGGAGGGCGGCGTACTCTTTCAACCATTAGTAAATCGTGTCACAAATATGTGGACTGTATCAAAACAACTTACTTTTAATGGGACGTAAAAAAGATGATTAAAAGTTATAATTAATTATTTTAAAATGCACATATATATAAAAATTCCTTTAATATATCTGAAAATCTTTTATGATCTCTTTGATGGAAACCATAAACCGAAAAGTTCCGTTTCATTGAACATGTTCATACCTATCTAGATGCAACCGGATTTTTGGCTTAGGTATCCAGTGCTCAAAAGTTTATGTATATTTTCTATATTTTATTCTGAAAAAATAGATATTTCTCTGCATGATTGTTAGTATGATACAACCACTTCCTTGGCGTGGGCAGGAAGCGTTTCCCAGGCATGCTCGATTCAATATCGAGGGGAAAATCCATTGGTCTTTTAACTGTGCTTCTCCATTCAGATTCACATTGTCCATAAACTTAGATCTACTCAGAAGTTCGGTATATTTCTATGTATACAACAAAAGATATGGTAGAATGATTCACTAGATTCCTCCTACCATTGGCTGCAACAATCCTTATTGATTATTCATGTACTGCTCATAAAATTCGTAGAATGATTCACTAGATTCCTCCTACAATTGGCTGCAACAATCCTTATTGATTATTCATGTACTGCTCATTAAATTCCATGTATTGATATTTAAAAATTGTATTAATAAATCATTTTGGTTAATATTTCTTTACAGAGAACCAAAGAACTCCTGATTCTTACCTTGGTTTCTTTTGATTTCAATTTACTCTAAGCACTTTTGTGTTTGATAACTCTAACGAGCGAATCTTTTGACGGTGTCTTTTAAAACACAAGCCATTGTGTAATTATTTTCTCGTATCATTCCTTTGGTGAGTAAGTATTAAATTGACAAATATAAATGCGAGAGAACCGATAAAAGAAGTAGTAACTCTTCGTTATTGATAGCAGTGATTTTCAATCTCCTTCAGTAGTGCGTCCCCTGAAGATAAATTACACAAAAACTCTCCAACTAGATAAAAAAAAGAAAACACGCCCACTGTACAAGTGTTTATATGTATACATTAGATAAGTAAATAATTAAGTTCGTGTCAATGCGATTAAGTAATGGCAATAGTAAGAATTACTGAATCCGCTTGAAAAGTCTCCTTGAGTTTCTCAAACCTCTTCAGGAGCCTCACCCAGATGACTCGACAACCACCCAATTCCCTGAAAAGAGACGTTTCAAGAAGCTTTTTGTATTAGTTGGCGTTTTGAACTTTAACAGAAAACGAGAATTGTGAATATTCTGGCTGATTAGGGAATTCTTACTATTGCCATTACCTAACCACATTGACATATTTTATTTATCTAAAATTTAGCGAGACGAAGAGCTGCGAGAACATTCACAATTCTCGTCTTCTGTTAAAGTTCAGAACACCAACTTCTATAAAAAGACTTTTTGAAATTTCTCTTGGATCTTTTAAAGATGAGGTATCCCAAAGTTTTTTTTTTACCCAAATATAACCTAACCTAACTAAATCTAGCCTAACCTAATCTAACTAACCTAATCTAGAATAGGTTAGTTTACGTCAAGTTAGGTAAGGTTCAAATAGGTTAGGCTATATTTGGGTCGAAAAACATTGGGATGCTTCATCTTTAACAGATCCTTTCTCTTTTAGGAGAAATGAAGGGTTGCCAAGTCGTATGGGTGGTGCTCCTAGATAAGGTTAAGGAACTCCAGGAGATTTCTAAAGTAGATTAAGGAACTCTTACTTTGCCTATATATATATATATATATATATATATATATATATATATATATATATATATATATATATATATATATATATATATATATATATTGGTTAGGGCTTCTCCTATGGAGCTTCAATTTAATTTGAAGGATGAACGAAAGGACGTATAAAGAGAGATTCATTTAATATTCTTAATAGATACCACGTTTCGGGTGAACATTCTACCCATCTTCGGGCACTGGAAAATACAATTCGTGGAGTAGACAAATAATTTAAGTTAGATTTTAACAGACAATCAAAATGATGGATTTATGGAATGTAGTTAATATTTATTAAGGGGGTGATAGCGAAAATTTACAGGTAATTGATATTTTTGGATTATTATGTTGTATTTTCCAGTAACCGAAGATGCGTGAAAAGTTCACCCGAAACGTTGTATCTATCAAGAAAATGAAATGAATTTCCCTTTATACGTCCTTTCGTTCATCCTTCAAATTATATATATATATATATATATATATATATATATATATATATATATATATATATAATTTAAAAAATATGACCACTTTAACAAGCAAACACGTGTTTAGAATAAATATGTGAACACACACGCAGAAATTGAATAAAAAATCGTTTTATATAAAAAAAGGTTAATAAATTAGATTTATACTAAGACAAATTCTATTAATTAAAAAGTTGTTTGATTTAAATAAACCTTCACTTAAATTCACATTGGTTTCCTATTCAACTTTCTTCCAGTAACATTTGACAAGAAAATAAATGATTTCCTCTCAATGGAATTACTTCACAGTACACGAAATCTAAGCCACCCATGCCAAGATATGGGTAATCCCTACCACTCCCTACAAAACTGGCTAAACTCTAAGAACCACACAGATTCTTCATGAAATCTCACCTCCCGGCAACCGAGGCATCTACACCCACGAGAAGCTTCTACTGAGGCTATTGGAATAACAGACTATCGAAGCTGCTGGGCTAAGAGAGTCTATCGAGGCTGCCGGGTTAAGAGTATCTATCGACGATGCCTGGCTAAGAGAGTCTATCGAGGATGCCGGGGTAATTAGTCTATCTAGGATGGCGTGTTAAGAGAATATCTCGAGGCTGCCAGGCTATGAAAGTCTATCGAAGCAGCCGGCGAAAGAGTCTATCAAGGCAGCCGGGCTAAGTGACTTATGATGCAAATGGTCGGAAATAAAATAAAACTAAAAAATGAGTAAGATTGGGACATCTCAGCCCCAGAGAACGGTTGAGGAAAATCTAAAGGACTTTAGAGTAAGGAACAGAAGAGAATCAGAAATAAGGACGGATATTTAAGTCACCTTCGATTTGCTCATAAAGTCGAATATTATTTTCCTCAGAATACTTTGATCGATACTAGAATTATGCCAAGCGAAGTTTGGAGATGGACAATAAATGAACTTTTCACAGACAAAGAAGAAAGATCAATAGTTTTGCAGAGATAATATGAGAGAGAGATAATATGAATGTGAGATAATATGAGATAGAGACAACGAGAGAGAGTTAATATGAGATAGGGGTAATAAGAGATAGAAAGAATATGAGCGATAATATGAGAGATAATATGTGAGAGATAATATGAAAGAGAGATAATAAGAGATAGAGATAATATAAATTAGAGCTAATATGAGAGAGATAATATATAAGAAAAGGTAATATGAAAGAGAGAATATGAGAGACGGATAATGTAAGAGATATATTATGAAATAGAGATAATGATAGATAATATGAAATAGAGATAATATGAGATAGAGCTAAGATGAGATAGAGATAATAAGAGATAGAGAAATACGAGAGATAATATTAGAGGAAGATAATATGAAGGAGATAATACGAGATAATAAGAGATAATATGAGAGATATAATATGATAAAGATAATATAAGAGATAATATGACAAAGATATTGAGGAAGATAATATTTGTTGAAGATAATATGAGAGAGCTAATGGGAGATAAACTGAGAGAAATAATAGGATAAAGAGATAACAGGAGAGATAATGAAGAGATAATATTAGGGGGAAATAATATGAGAGACAAAATAGATGATAAGAGAATGAGATAGAGATAACGAGAGAGTTAATATGAGTAGAGATAATATAAGAGAGAAAACATGAAATATAGATAATTAGGGAGATATAATATGATATAGATATAATATTAGAAGAAATAATATGAGATATAGATAATGAGATAGAAAGTCAATATGAGATAGAGATAATATGAGAGAGATATAATGTGAGACAGTTTATATGAGAAGGATAGTATAAAAGAGATAATACGATAGATAATATGAAATAGAGATAATATGAGAGATTTATAATGTGAGAGAGTTAATATGAGAAAGATAATATGAAAGAGATAATATAATTGATAATGTCGAGTAGAGATAATATTTAATAGGAAAAATAAGAGGGAAAATATTTGAGAGAGACACAATAAGAGAGAAAGATAATATGGGCTAGAAAATATAGGAAAGCGATAATACAAGAGAGATAAAACGAGAGAAATCATGAGAGAGATAATGTGCGAGAGATAATATCAGAGAAATAATATTGAATAGAGATAATGATAGAGAGAGAGCTAATACCAGAGAAAGAGCTAATATGAGAGAGAGAACTAATATGAGAGTCAAAAGGAGTTACAAGGATAGAAAGTACCCTAGGAGACCTTACGGTCCATTCAAGGAGGGTACCTTTGGACTAGCAATCGAGCGGGCACATGGCTGCTCAATTGTTTTGCGTCCCTGAATGGCCACTTTTCAAGACTTTGTCTAGTCTTGACTTAAACTGGTCAACAGATTCACTGTTGACAACTTTTACTGGAAGTGCGTTTCACTTATCACAGATACTGTAGGTGAAAAGATTTCCCCACAGATTGCGGTTGTAACGCTTCAGTTCAAGTTTGAAGCCGTGATTGCGCGTTCTGTTCTAACTCAGTGTGAAAATATCCCGTTAGTCAACATTGTCGAACCCTCGAAGTATTTTGAAAACTTCGATGAGCTGACCACGCAGTCTCCTGGTTTCCAGCGAGAACAGATCTAATTCCCTTAGTCTATCCTCATAACTTTTATGTCGGATAAAGGGAATCAGCTTGGTTGCCCTGGCTTGTACGCGTTCCAATCTCGCGATGTCCTTTCGCAATGAAGGACTCCAAAATTGTACGGTATACTCCAGGTGCGGTCGGACAAGTGAGTTGTACAAACACAGTACAATCTCCTTTATCCGATATCCAAACTGGCGTTTATATAATCTAGCATCCTTTGTGCCTTTTTCTCCGCCTCAATGCACTGTTTCGAGAACTTGAGGTCACTAGTGATTGTTACACCCAAGTCCTTCCCAGTGTCGGTGGATTCATAGCAGTGCCCTTAAGGATATACTGAGATTGGGAGTTTCTGTGGCCGATATGCATCACTTTTCATTTCCCCACGTTAAAAGGCATTTGCCACGTGTCAGACCACTCCCCAATCTTCCCAAGATCTTCCTGCAGGCGGGCAGTATTTCCATCCTTTGCAACGTTCATACCAATATGAGAGAGAGAGAGAGAGAGAGAGAGAGAGAGAGAGAGAGAGAGAGAGAGAGAGAGAGAGAGAGAGAGAGCGAGAGAGAGAGAGAGAGAGAGAGAGAGAAAGAGAGAGAGAGAGAGAGAGAGAGAGAGAGAGAGAGAGAGAGAGAGAGAGAGAGAGAGAGAGAGAGAGAGAGAGAGAGAGTGTCTGTGATTCAAGAAGTTACAAAAGAATGTATGCAACTTATAGTCCTAACCATTCTGATATATATTCATTTATATTCGAGAGTTTAAGAAAAGTGTGCAGTAAAGAAGAAAGCTTTCCTCACCCACCTCTCTTGTCCGCTAAAAGGGGTATGAAAATTTGAGAACATAACTAGTCTAGTTGAAATATAGATTAAAACTAGGCATTCTTATAGTAAATAGTTTCATACATTAACTATTTTGTTGGAGAAAAGATTACATGTACATAAACTTGTTCTAAATGTTTTAGGAGCAAGTTTCACTCCATTGCTACGTTTAGAATTTTTATTAATTTCTAACCAGATTGAATGGTTCACATTATCTCTTCCTCTCAAAATTTAAAACAAATTCAATTAATTGTCCTCTCATACGTTCAGTTTCTAAGCTGAATAGGTTTAACTTTTCTAACCACGTTTGATAATTGTGGTTTCTTAGAGATGGGATTAATTTTGTGGCCATGGCTTGAACTCTTTCAGATCTTTAAATTACTTTTCTCAAATATGGTGAGCAAACTTGTGCACAGTACTCTAGCTTGGGTTTTTTCAATGTGTTATATGTGTTTAAAATTATTGTCTCGTTTTTTTTAAACTGAATTTACTTTTTAATCTATGCTATTATTTTAAAAGCCTTCTTTTCCCCCTCTATACATTGTTGCTAAGATTTAAGATCTATTGGCACATGAATGTTGATGTCTTTTTCCTTTTCTGTAACCTTCATTGTTCTATCAAATAATTATATTCAGATGTGGGATTATTATTGCCAATGTGCATTATGTTGCAAATCCGTCTGCAAGGACCAATTAACCACCTGAATAATATCCTTTTGAAAATATTTGATATCATCTTCACTAATTATACCATTACCCAACTAACAGTCATCATCAAATTTTGAAATTTTGGAATCCAAACCTGTCTAAGTATATTGTTTGCGTAAATGATAAAATAGCAAGGACCCCAGGAGCGAACCCTTTGGGATGCCGCTAGTAACAGATGTGCAGTCGGACATTATTCCATTGATTACTACACTCTATTTTCCATTTTTTTTTGTTTGAATACACTTCTTAGAAAACATCAATGACCTATTTACTAGTACTCCCAGTCCTCATGCTGTACTGTATGAGCCAATGCCCATCCATTTCATAGCTAAATTTTCTATTATTCCTTCTCATTTTAATGACTATATTTTTAAGCTAAAATTCATGTGCTACTTTCGTGCACAACTTAACAACTTATTAAGTCACTCAGCACTATAAAATTACCCTAAACTTCTTTTATACAACTGCCAATTGTGTGTTATCAGACAAAATTGACACATTGCTATTCACACACTCCCAAAGATCATTTATATAGACTAGGAATAATACTGGGCCTAGAACCTATCCTTTAGGTACGACCTCACCCCATTCAGTACCACCCTCTGCTTCCTGTCTTTCAACCACTCAGCTATCCAATCTGCAATGTTGGTATTTAACACCTTTTTTCCCGACCTATAATTACCATAAATTAAACTGTTCGTATTCTCCCCTGCAAATAGCTAAGCAAAATGATCATTAGGTACCTCTATTGATTTTATAATACCTAAAGAATTTTCTTTGCTCTTTATTATTATTTTGAACTAAATTAATTTCTGCTGCTCTTATGCTTTTCTTAATTATCTTACTTAAGTCATTCCTAGTTATACTATAACGATTCAGATTTTTAGCAGTACCTTCTCCCTGTAACCCTTGTTATGCTTTTTACTTCCCAGAAATTATCTGAGTTATCTCATGATTCCACCACAATGGCTTAAAAATATTCCACATTTCGCAAGTATTTTTACAAAAAAAATTCTACACTCCGGTTAATCTGATTCACCAAGATTTTCCTAATACGCCCTAAGAAAATTTGTAGTTTTAGTATTGCTTGTTGATGTTCTACCTTTCCTGATTCCCAAGTTAGAATGAACTATCTGATCACTATTTCACAATTCTGCCCCGCCAGTAACACCTTGAACCAAATTATCATCATTTGAAAGTACTTAATCTAGTATATTGGTACACCTTGTTGGTATATTAACAAATTAACTCAAAAAAATATCTTCAAAACATTCTATAAACTTACAACTCCCTCTATCCATTTCGATAATATTTTTCCAGTCCACAGAATTTATATTAAATTCACCTAGAATAACGGTATCTGCTTCACATCCTTTATTTATTTCGCTGATTATTCCCTCATATATATCATGTCTTTCTAGGTCGTCTGTAAAAGGTTTCCAAGTGCAGTATACAATTTTTCTTGATCCTAACCACAGTGACTCAACTTCTTTCTGGTTATCGAATTATTTAGATTGGAAGCAATGGTATTTCTTATATATATCTCACCGCCGGTCCTTTACTATTGGCTAATGTACATAGCATAACCCTGTATATAAAATTCTGACAATGGTGGGCTGCTGACGACTGACGGAAACATTATTTGCCGAAGGTCGTTTTTGCTTTTCGGGTTAGTGACGGTTCGGGTGACGGCCGAAAATCGCTTCTGTCGGCGCTTATTCCGTCATTGTTTCAAAGTTTCCGTCATTCATCAGTCAGCCAGCGAAACAGGAGTCCGTCAGTGACGGACTGCCCACCACTGCTGAAATTCACCCACATTTTTATTAAATCTAATTTCACTAACCCATGATTCTGTTGCACATATTAAGTCTATATCTTACTCAATAACATACCTAAATAACTCACCTTTGCTATTTCTAAGACTAAGAGAATTGGTATAGAGACAATGCAGGCCTTCTATCCCTGAAGCACCTCATTTGGCCTAAATAGCTTCACCTCAATTACGTTTGCAATTATTCCCTATCCCTACCTCACCTTATCTACCTCCAGTGCAATTTTCTCCTCATATTTCCCTGACTACTATCAATAGTTAGTTTCCCGCTCGTAAAGACCTAAAAACACGATCATACACCTTCAACAACACATTTACTCCATCCCTACTTAAATGGTCTCCATCAATCACATATATTTCTTTCTTACCATAACACCTATGCCCCACATCCACAAACCAGACCTAATGAAGAAATGTTAGGGCTCATATTTGGAATTTTACTCTTAGTTTTGGAAAAGGTTTGGTGGCATCTGTTCCACGCGAAAAATAATAATAATAGAAGAATTTCTTAAGCAGTTTTCTGTGTAGTGAATTTCGAAGGTTTTACTTATAATGATAGTGATCATAGGAGGTAAAATAGAACAGGAAGAAATATGGCAAATAATTCTGTGGAAAAAAGTGTGTTTGTTATATTTGATTTATTAAAAGACCAGGCAATGGTTTCGCCACTCTCCCCTACGGGGAGAGCTTGCGCTTCGCTACTAAGATTAAATTTTAAATTCTAAAAAAAAGCAGCCATGGTTACATTTTTATAAATTTTCTGAACTTCGCCAATTATAATAATTTTAAAAAGGAACTCTAAACTAAATTTACCCCTTTTCAAAATATCACGTTGCTAAAATCTAGAATTATAAAAGATATAAAAAAATAAATTTTCTGAACTTCACCATTTGTAAGTTCTTTGGGTTTTAAAAAAAATCACAAATTTCGATACTTATATATATTTCTGAACTTCACCATTTTGTATTTTGATAATTATAAAAGAATTATTAGAAATAACTGAAAAAAACATAAGTCATAACAAATCTAAGATGAAATTATTATTCAAATACTCAAAAAAATCCCCTTCTTAGATTATAGAGTTAGTGATTTCGTGGAAATCGACAAAGGCAATTCTCGAGTAATAGTTTGAGAGGAGGAACGTCAATTAATATCGTGGTGTGAAAAGTCAAGGGAAATAAAAAACTGTGATGGTACTTAACCCGAGTAGAGTTCTTGGGGTGCTAGTTAGCAGCATGACCCGTAACTATCCTGAGCTCTTTTTTTTTTTTGCTCAGCAACGAAGGCAAATTTCCTTGTTAAGGTCACGCAAAATATCATGGCGACGTGACCCTTTGAAGGAACGGCGCCGGTGGATCTTTCAATCGATCGATGCCTGCGATCGGCTCCATTTTCAACTCCATTAGACGAGAAGCAACATGAGGGTCTGGAGAGCCACACCTCACAGCAACGCCGCTCAAATTGCTACATTTAAATACAGATGCTCTTTGAGGAACGACAGCTGAATTTTTGATTTGATACGGGTTATATAGAATTATGATGATAAACAAAAGGATTGAAACAGAGTGTTTATTGATAAAAAAATGTTTAGGATCGAGTACTCAGACGAGAGGTGCATGAGAGAGAAAGCTGTTTTGGAAAAGTATGCGACATTGATAAATGACATGTATGAAGGAATAACTATCTAAGTGAATATCAATAGGAGTATTACAGTGAAATTGAGTGAAATTTGGAGGGCTTCATTGTTCTGCTTTGAACCCATATAATTTTTACATTTTGATGAATGTGTTGTGATGGATATCAAGGAGCAGCTCCATAGAGTATGCTATTTGCGGGCGACATTGTGCTGATAGACGACACTAGAGAAGGAGTGAAAAGAGTTACTGGATGCTAGAGAGATGGAAATTGGAACGGAGAAAACTGAGTACATGTGGATCAGTGAGGAAGACTAAGTGAGCGAAGTAAGGCTTGGGAAAGATAAGCTGAAAAGAGCGAAGATATTTAAATATTTGGAATCACCTGTGATGGAAAGTAGAAAATTGAATATGGAAATAAACCATAGGATTCAATCAGCGGGGGATAACTGGAAGAAAATGTAGCTTTATGCGAGACTAAAAAGTAACGTACATAAAACTTGTTAGACCCGCGAGGACTTATGAGGTCTATGAAGAGGGCAATAAATTGTTTGTTTGTTTGAAAGGAAAAATGAACGTGGCTGAAATATGAATGTTCTGATAGATATGCGGAGTAACGAGGATGGGTAAAATTCGGAACGAAAAATTTTGACAAGCGATTGCTCGAGGATGGAACGTTAACAGAAGAATGATAAATATAGAGGTATTGGAAGGTAAAAAGGAGAGAAATGTCAAGGTTAAGTTGGAAGGATGGGGTAACAAAAGATCTGTGCGCAAACGATTAGCGGAAATAGTGGAAGCACTGATAAGAAATAACTTCCCGTGTGAAGATGGAGAAAAGCTTGCAGTAGAAGAAAATATATATGCTATTTGGCGTACTGAAAGATATAGAATGCCCTTTCCGGTGCCTTAGCTTAGATTTAGACAACCGAGCACGAGTGTCTAGGCTATATAAAGGTGTCTGTCTCACACCGATGCAATGAAACCCATTCGATTCAGAAAGGGTCACGTGAGTCGTGACAGAAAGAAGGAAATGTGTGATGGAGATACACTCGCTAATCTTTCTGTTATCATGTAACTTCTCAAGCTGTCGAATATTGGGCTTTGTTTACCAATGGAGACGTTGTTACCTCAAGTTAATTGACACTAAGACAGTAGGCAGTACAAACTTAAATGATGTTTTCATGCGCAAATTGGATGATTATATGGGGAGGAAGGGTTAACTTGGGGGGGGGGAGGGTATTTTGGACTCATTCCTGTGGATGCAGTTATTTATTATTGTATATTATGGGTGATTTGGATTTTGACGAGCCTTGATGGTGATAATTTTTGTTTTCGCGCATTCCTGTGGATGATTTAAATTGTATATTGTAGATGCATGATCTGACAATCCTATGGATGTAGTTTGTGGGAGAGTTTTGACAGATGCAGATGACCTTTGATAGTCCATCGTGGCTTTTATCATCCGTGAAATTATGTTTGAAATTCTGTTAAGGTTAGTATAGCAATAAGTATCCCTCTTTATACTACTTTGGGCCCGCCTGAGGGACGCTCCCCATCCACGCCAAGCAGGAGATTATATCCAGCAGACTAATTTAATATCCTTAAAAAGAACTGTATCAATTGGATATTTTAACCACTTTTACCATCGCACTACACAGGATGGTCAACTGGAATGTATCAGTGATGAGGCATTGAAGTTTACTTTACTATTTAAAGCATTATAAAACAAATAAATGGTCCGTATTGTTTCGCATGGGAAGCGAATGATGTTTAAATGAATGCCCATCAAACAAAGGCCATGGTTATTCATACCTTCACCCAAGATAATGATGATAACTGACTTTCGTGACTAAGAATATTTTATCATTGGATAAAAAAAAACGAGAAATAGGTCGGAAACAGAGTATTAATCATCATTTCTGATTAAATTTCCCAACGCCATCAAGCAAAGAATGACGAAGAAGTCTAGTACTCAGCCTCCATAACAATGCACCAAATTTACACTGTTGTACTTACAAAGAGAGGCTCTCTCGACCCTCCTACAGCTCCGTTACCTTTAACAGTCTCGGCTCAATGATTAACTTTCTACGGGGATTTATTTGCTCATTCCTAGAAGTGTTTAGTGCTAACATGCTAAGAGATTAATTATATGGAAGAATTATAAATGCCATTTTTCTTTTTCTTTTCCTAACCTATTTAGTCCAAGAACATTTGGACCTTCTTTTGTATATTTACGTTTTCATATATTTCTATAATGAACAAGAAACAAAATATTAATTATATATTGGATTAGAAGGATTCCGTATTAACCAAGACAATTATCAAACGATTTAATTTTCTATAAAAGGTTTAGTTTCTTCCAATTATAATCGTCCATAGGCCCAGAAGTGGAATTGGCGAGAAAACGAGTTTATTTTTATTTACCCAAAGACATAACGGAGGCTATAGAAGTCTCTCGTTCGATCCTACTAAGAGTATGAAACACATTTCTGGTCTCACTATTTGAGAAAGAACATAATTCTGTTTGAACTCCTTCAAACTTGCATCACCAAATTCATACCCAGCTTGAGAAACGCTACTCTTACGCACATTAATTGAACTTTCCCTACAAACGGTTGATTTTTTTTTTTTAATTTAGGATCCCATCTGTTGACTGCCTGCAAACGGTTGAATAGTGAACAGCGAAAGATGTTCTAACTCTGGATGACCATTGGAATATTTCAACATCTCTTGAACCGGGCTGACCTAGTGTGAACCCACGGGTCTTAAGTTCTTACAAACCTTCCTTGAACAAGCTTGGACGAAAAGGCGCAGACATCATCACACAGTTGTGCAAAGTCTTTCATAAAAGGCAATAGTTTCAAACCCTAATATTAAAGGAGTAGGAAAAACCTTGAAGAAATTGTAGAAAAAAATGTGTTAGATGTCATTCTTTGGGAAAAGGAGAATCGAACCTATATCCTAAAACTTTACCTGATATGCCGAGGAGCTAAGACGAGGGCTGTTTCTGCGTGCTGCGCTGAGATGCTGCCGCCACTTGTCGAAGCAGGAAACTGATCAGGACTTGAAGGTCTGTCTGGTTTTCTGGGAGGCATCTGCGAAGAATTCTTGGAGGTCACACTTATATAGTCTCAAGGTTGCACAATGAACCCTGAAGGGGAAGTTCACTAAACTCTCATCGGCAGGTGGTTCACTAATTCATGCGATCATTGTCATTGACCTTTTCGACTAATGGCAAACAAAGTCAAGCTCATGTGTTATATCTTCATATGTATGTGATGGAAATTCCTTAAAGATTCTTTTATATAAACTTTTAATGACTTAAGATTCTTTTATATAAACTTTTAATGACTTAAACTTCTAAATGAATTCGAAGCAAACTTTCATAATCTTGAGGCACATTTCAAAGTTTCTTTTTTCTTCCATTTTGGGTTGGGATGAGGAGAGGACAAAGTCTTGATTTTCATTTTTACTTTCTATGTGATGAAAAATCTTTTATTTAGGAGGCAGTAGAGGAAGTTTTAATCGATATTATACTAGATAACTAAACCAAATATTCTATATTATAAATTTTCACATACACATTCACTCACTGCCTCATACACACGCACACACTCACATTCTATCTCTCGCGCACACACTCACAAACTCTCTCTCACACACAATCTTACTCACACACACACTATCCCGACACACATCCTCTCTCTCACAGTCACACATTATCTCTCCCTCACAAACACAAGTTCACTCACACACATACACACTCTCTCACTCTCACACCTTTTACACGCACTCTTTCCCACACACAAACATTCTCATTCTCTCTCACACACACCCTTTCACACGCACTTTTCCATACACGTACACTCTCTCAAACACACCCACACACAAACATTCTCATTCTCTCTCACACACACCCTCTCCCTCTCTATCCCCTCCCTTCCCTCCCCTTATCTCTCTCCCTTTTTCCTCACGGATTTTAACGATAGGGTTCATCGAACTGGATTGTGTACTCGTTATTCAGCCCAGTTTTCGTATTCACATTAAGTCTCTTTACATTTAAAGCTAACCTAGTTTTGTAGCGCTAATAGTTTTTTCTGTCGCGCTAATAGTTTTTAACGCGATGCTAGTGTTTTTTTTTATGCACAACCTGTGTTTTGACTCTTTGAGCTTTTAGCCTGTTATTTGAGTTTTTGGTCTGTTTTTTTTTAGTTTTTGGCCTGCTGCTTTAGAGATTTTGCTCTGCTGCAGGTTATGGGAGTCAAACTCTCGACTATCTTTCTATCTACTTTTGAAGGAGAGATCTTAAAATGGAATACTTTTTTTGCGACGTGTACCATTACTAAGTGCACGAAGCGCGACGATATTTTTCTGCTCAGAAATTTGCCCATTTACGCGGTCAACTGAGGGGTGAGGCTAGAACTTTCCTCGGTGGGTTTCCTACTACGGATCCATTTGATAGTATAGCAGCTGAATGAAAGGATTTTGACGTGAATGATCACATGAGACAAGAATTCAGAGAACATTGGAATAACAAGATAAATGAGAGCAAAGGACAACACAGTGAAGGCAAGCCATATTGAGATCACAGAAATAACGATAAGGGAGATTAAAAAAAATATATCCTGGCCGGGAGTCGAATCCAGGTTTACCGATTGCTGGCCAGGCCAGTTGCTTTACCACTGAGCTGCGAGGCAAAATGAATCGAATCTTGCCAAAGCGTCACCTTATCAAATATAATATCTCCTGACTATAGAAGTTACTTCAAGGGATTTTTATACCATATCTTCTTAACCGCTCACAATTAGGAGGTGCACTATCTATCTCACATGCAAAGAAAGTTCTGCGGGTGGTAACAACCACCACAGGGCTTTTGCTAATGTTAATCTGTGAATTCAAAAACCTTTGGAAGGGAGAGAGAAAGATGCATAATCTGTTCATTGCAAACTATAAATCCATATAATATAAGAATGAAAGAAATTTTACGTAAATGAGTACATGAGACAAGAAACCGGAGTTTTTCTTTAAAGGTACAGGAAAAGAACATTGGATGAACAAGATCAAGGAGAGCAAATGATAACAGGTTAAAGGCAAACCATATATATATATATATATATATATATATATATATATATATATATATATATATATTTATATATATATATGTATATATATATATATATATATATATATATATATATATATATATATATATATATATATATATATATATATATATATATATATATATATATATATATATATATATATATATATATATATATATATATATATATATATATATATATATATATATCAGTGCGTACAATAAAAAACACTATTTTGGAGCAAAAAGTTGAATAAAACAGGACTAGTTTCGATATGTAGTTTCCCCGTTTTATTAAACTTTATGCTCCAAAACAGTGTTTTTCCGAGTTGTGTCACCAATTTTCATTTCCTTGGGCCTTTAAAAATACATCTATAAAAATATCACGCGTTATGTGATTTTTAATTTATAAAATAAGCCCATGCCCCCTCTTACTAAAACACTTGTCTTGTCTCTCACTGGATAAAAGCCTACACTTCGTTGTTCAAAAGGCTTCTTGAATCAACCTTTTTGGGGGTTGAGGATGGTAGCTCTGGCGATCACCGTCTTGGTCATATAAGCGATGAGCGCTTAATGATACAGATTCAAATCCAACTTCTTTATTTATTTTCATATAACGGTTAAAATAGTTTGTCCTTTCTTTCCGTTCTCTACGTCTCATATTTTTCTTCTTAAGCTTTGATTGGTTCACGTGATATTCTCCTAAGTGTTTTTCCGGGTTGTTTCACCAATTTTCATTTCCTTAGGCCTTTAAAAATACATCTCTAAAAAATCACGCGTCATGTGATTTTCAATATATATATATATATATATATATATATATATATATATATATATATATATATATATATATATATATATATATATAAAAGTGGTCCAAAAATATACGCAAAAAATTGAAATTAGTTGGAAATGTTCTCCACATTGCTAAAATTATGCTATAAGATGTTAAAAGAGCTGATGCAAAATATTGACTAAATTGGTGAATATTTAGAGGTCGCTATGTGCATATTTTTAAATTTCAGTCAAAATATTGGCACTTTTTAATAGTAGGCGTTTATTGGTGTTACTTATATACTATCATATATTTGTCATTGATAACTCATTCCTTATAAATTACAATAATTCGCAAAAAAATGAAGATATTGCATTATCTGAAAAGTGGAATGATATTCACATACTCGGCGTATGATGCAATAATAATTGTTGTTTCAGCTTGTTGATTTCTGAGCCCATTTGTAAAGTGACGACACAATAACACCCCCTCGTTTCAAATGGTGATGCAATCGCACCATTTCCTATATAAGTCAGCAAGGATTGATTAATTGTTCATTTGTAGTTTGAAGTTTAACAGTTGACGTAATACAAGTGAATACAAGTGCTGGTTTATGCAAGTATATATATATAATTATTTAGGTAAGTAATAAACTTTGTTTATTCAGTGCATAGATAATTTGCAATTTTTATCAATATCAGACTTACTTAAAGAATATTAGAATTATATGTTAACACACTTTATGTTCATATTTTAATTCACAATATATATATATATATATATATATATATATATATATATATATATATATATATATATATATATATTAATTAAGCATGACTGCCGTAATTTTTTACAAACACAGGAACCTATTTTTTTGTCAAATGAAAGCTTATTCTTTCATGAATATTGAATATTTAGATATTTTAGAGTATCAAAAAAATATCTTCTAAGTATAAATAAATGGAGGGGAACCGTGAGCTCACTCAGTTACAATAAATTTTTATTTCTGTTGTTTCAGATTATGGCTGGAAGTACTCGTTCATCTGCGGCAGTCTGGCTTTTAGGACATCCTACTAGTGAGCTTTCATATGCAAGACTACCAGCATGTGGTGATGTGCTTCGTGTTGTTCAGTACCACCATCAAGTAGAGTCAATGACTTTGACGCAAAGTTACAACCTCGCTTGCAAAAAAGTCATAAAAGTATGGGAAAGAGCCCGAATTCCAACACGGCGAATAAACCCTTGCGTTAGGAAACTCTCAAGGTTGTATGAAGAATACCTTTCTTTAAAGAAGAACCGCAAAACCGAACTGTACTCATATAGAATGAATGAGCGTAGTTTCGAATCTACTCTTTCCATACTTTTGACATAGCCTCAAAAAATGCTTTAAATATGGTAAAAAATGAAGAAGACCGCCAATTTCTGTTGATGCAGAGAGAGAACATTTTATCCTGTAGTATGTCGTGCCGTGATAAGATTACTTCAGCCAAGGAATCCCGCAAAAGATATCGACATGAGAAGGCTTTACAATACAGAGAAAAAGTATATACTTCTAAAAATCAAGCAGAAGCTGCTGCTCATGCAGATTTCGAGTCATCATCATCTGAAGGAGAAAGTTTAATTGCGGCAGACAAAGAGTTTTGTCCACCTTCTTTAACTAGAAAAAAGGATGCACAATGTAGTCCTTCAAATTCAAAAATATATCTTTACAACTTCAGGTGTGGCTGCTGTTCTTGATCGTGAAAATATTAAGGATAGAAAAGCAACAATGATTGCTGGATCAATAGCACAAGGCTTGGGTCAGGATATTGCAGCTATGCCACTTTCCAGGAGTTCTATACGACGTTCAAGAAAGCAAATAAGAGAGGCAACATACAATGAAGACAAAGCTTCGTTGTCTGTTGAAGGACCGATCCTTATTTACTGGAATGGAAAACTACTACCTGCTATTGATGGGGCAAAGGAAACAGTAGAACGAATTGCAATAATAGTTCCTATAAATGGAATGGAAAAACTTCTTCGTGTGCCAAAGATAACACGAGTAATATGAGAAGAACAGGTTATGGCATGCACTTCATCAATTAATGACTGGAATCTTCATGAGGAAGTTCAAGGCCTTGTATTTAACACAACTGCATAAAATACAGGCCTAAAAAAAAGAAGCCTGTACCATAATTGAGAAAATATTAGGAAGGGAGCTTGTTTGGATTGCGAGCCGTTATCATATTTTAGAAATTATGTTGTCACGTGCTTGCAATATTTTACTTGGGCCTACAAGTGGTCCAAAGAGGAGTCTTTTTGAACGTTTTAAAGAACAATGGTCGTCATTTAAAAAGGATTCTTTTTAGAGGCGGATAGCAGTTTATTCGTCAATCCAGTAATGCATAATCTTCGAGGAGAAATGGTACCATATTTTCAGGAAGCTTCGAAATCTCGTCAGTTGCGCGACGATTATGAAGAATTGCTGCGACTCAGTCTCATCTTTCTTGGGGGCATTGATAAGACAGAAGTTACATTAAAAGTCCCAGAAGCAACTAATCATGCACGCTGGATGGCTAAGGCTATATATGTACTGAAAATATACTTGTTTAAGCATCAACTGAAACTAACGGAACGTGAAAAGGCCAATATTACAGAGTGCTCTCTTTTTATTGCTTTGGTCTACTTGCGTTTTTGGAATGAAGCCTATTTGGGAATTAATGCTTCTTTAAATGACATTCTGCTTCTTAAAACTTTGCAAAAGTATTCAAATCAGACAATATCTAAAGAAGCAACCACAGCCCTTCACAGGCACCTTTGGTATCTTGGAGAACATCTTGTTGGTCTTGCATTTTTTGATCATAGAGTTAATGCTGAGACCAAACAGAAGATGGTATCCAATCTCCAACGTAATGAGAACACCAAAGTTGTTCGCCGATTGAATATTACAAAAAACATCGAGGATTTGGACTTGCATGAACTGGTAACTCAAAAAACTAAGCTAATCTTCAGTCTCCTAATGAAAGATGGATACAAGTTTGCAGAGGATACATTCCTGAAGACTAACCCAAGTTCTTGGGAAGAGAATACGTGCTTTCAAGAATTTCAATGTCGAGCGATTAACTTAATGGTTGTTAACGATCCATCAGAAAGAGGTATTGCACCTATCAAATCGTATAATGCATCTCTAACAAAAGATGAAGAACAGAAACAATTGCTTCTCAGACTTGCGGCAAAACATCACAAAAGTTTTCCCTCATGCTCAAAAGGATCAATGTTTAATCAGCAATTTTAGTTATAATTTGTGTCAAAAAGAAATAATTTGCCATTTTACTATTTTATTTTCACTTTAATATAAATATTTAAAAAAAAAATTGTCTTTCAACACCAAGATCTGTTTAAAAAAAACTAGTATTTGCAAAGACTATTCATTTCTATCCCCAAAATTAATTTACCAGCAGACTAATAAGTTAAGATCCATATAGCGACCAGTAAATATTGTACGATTTTGACCAAATTGAGTATATGACCTACTGTTCAATGTGGTAATACAATCAGGCATGGGAAGATAAAAAAACTAAATTTTTGGGGGGGAACCCTAATATATATATATATATATATATATATATATATATATATATATATATATATATATATATATATATATATATATATATATATATATATTAGTGTAGCAGTCTTTCTTGAGTCCAAATTTTGTTGAAGACCATGGTGTATTTGGCCTTAATTAATTTCCTTTGGCAACTTTCTCTTCTTCTAACTATCTTTTTTATTCCATCTTGTAGATGGTGGATCACTTGTCCTGTATTGATCTCTCTTTTAAATGAATGTGTTTGGTAAAAATCAAACTGAATTGCTAAGCTTTCGATCTTATTCGATCATCTTCGGAGAGTTTTGATATGTTCTTGCCTCCTTTACCGATGTAATGAGTGGAGTGAGGATCTGATAGAATGAAATAAAACGATTTTTAAGGGATATATATATATATATATATATATATATATATATATATATATATATATATATATATATATATATATATATATATATGAGGAATTAAACCAAATTCTCCCAAGACAATTTAATTCAGAACAGTTTCGGTGTATCTCACACCCTTTTTCAACTGACACTGCGTAGAAAATATAAGAGAAATGCATATAAGCATAACACAAGATCCCCTCTTTTTTTTTACCCCAATCCCCTACTTGTGGCTAATCTGGGGGTGGGTGCGGGGGTTAGGCCTAAACATATTGAAGGGCTGACATTTAACTATTTTGTTTATATGCTTTCTTATTACAGGATTAAAAGAAAATTGACCCCCGGATAGATTTAAATTAGGAACTGACGATATCAAGCTGGATTCTACGATTCTCCTCTTAACATAGTTAGCCGATTTAAATACCATTTTACTTCCATTGAAATCGATCGTATGATTCTTGTCTCTAACATGGCAAAATATTCCACTGCTTTCGCTGCCCACTCTAATATCTCTTTCGTGTTCGTACAATCTCTTGTCTAGATTTCTCCCCGTTTTTCCTATATAAACTTTATGGCAATCGTTGCATGGTATTGCATATACTCCTATGTTATGATGTTCTTTGGGTTTCCTGGCCATCATCAATTGGTTTAAGGATTTATTATATTTAAAGGCTAGATTAATACCTGCTTTTCAAAATATGTCCTTTAAACTATTTAATTTATTATTAAATGTCAAGGTTATACATTTGTTGAAGTCGTTAGTGCGGGAAGGCTTATTACCATAGCATGTTTTCCTAGCTGCAAAATGGGCAGACGATATGAACCAATCGGGGTAATACAAATTAGAAAAAATGGTCCTGATAATGACAATTTCTTCATCTAAATAGGAAGGATGACATATTTTGTATTACCCCGATTGGTTAATATCGTCTGACCATTTTGGGAGAAACACGTCTCCAATTTCTTATTTGACGTGAAACTGGATCTCACTCTCCTGGGGGAGATCTTGCATTTTTACCTTTAGGTCTTTCATGGCACCGAGTGGTGCAGCGCTGCGGTCACGCGTTTGACTCGCCGAGGCCTGGGCCGGATGTCTTTGCGGTAACCGCTTTGTGACTCCACCACGAGTGAACGGGGTAGAGGGGATGAAAGTGGCGATTCCCCTACAATTGAATACCATCTTAAGTGACACGACTAAATTTAAACTCTTGAAAAAAGATACAACAGAAGACTTAAAAATAGAAAATCAATCGACAAATAACTAAAACTAATGCACTCATCGGTGGACTTTACTTCCAAAAGATCATCAGTGATTACATACCAGGTTATCTGTATGGCGATGTAAAAATTCATAAGCCGCAAAACCCATTGAAGCCCATCATCTCTCAAGTCACGACTCCTACGTACTGTCTCAGCTAAAACCCTAAATGCATTACTAAAACCGTACATCCCTTCGAAATATAGCATAAAATCCACGGAGGAATTCCTCGACATACTCCACGCTACAAGACCGTCAGGACTAGTATCATCCCTTGACGTAGAAAGCCTGTTTACCAATGTACCTATCGCTCAGACCATCGACATCATTATACAAAACGTGTATCACCATCCTACAATGTCTCCTCCAAATCTTGACCAAAACACCTTAAGGCGCATGTTACGTTCATGCACATCAGAGGCGCCGTTCAGGACACCGGACGGTAATCTATACACGCAAGTGGATGAAGTGGCTATGGGGTCACCATTAGGGCCGATATTCGCCAACTATTACATGAGTCAAATTGAGGATAGATTATTGGACATCATGAAAAATAAGCCATACAAATATTGCCGATACGTAGATGACATCTACATCAACGTCCAAAACGAAAAACATCTTGTTAACATCAAGCAACATTTCGAGGAGAACTCCGTGCTAAAATTCACTTATGAATTGAACAGGGGCAATAAACTCCCTTTCTTGGATGCTGAGGTTCATAACATCAATGGCAACTACATCACTAAAGTACATAGGAAAAGAACAGACATAGGAAGATGCCTCAATGCAGAGTGAATGCCCTGAAAAGTACAAAATAAGCGTAATTGGCTCATACATACGCCGAGCTTATAAATGCTGCTCTACGTGGGAACTTACCCACCAAGAGATTGCACGAGTAAAGCAAATACTTGTGAATAATTGTTTCTCAAACAGCATGATTGACAAACAACTCCAATCATTTTTAACTAACTATTACAAACATGCGGATAAAACTGAAAGTAATCATGGAGAAGTCAACAACATCAAAGTGTATTACATAAACCAAATGTCCAAGGCCTATAAAATAGATGAAATAAACATCAAGGAGATTCTTAACCGTAACATCAAGGTTAAAAATCAAACGGATAAAATCCAACTCATCATTTATTATAAAACAACAAAAGCCAGCAATCTCCTGATGAAAAACAACAGCTGCCTAAACTCCTCGAATCTCAAGTCAACCAACATAGTTTACGAGTTCATCTGCCCCGATAAAGACTGTAAGCTTTATAAAAACTCTAAATATATTGGCATGACAACTACCACACTTTCGAGAAGGTTAACTATGCATTCACAAAGCGGAGGGCCAAAGAACCATATGGAGAGTGTACATAATATTTACCTAACGAGAGAAATGCTCGTTGATAACACCATTATTAAAAGAAAAGAGGTTAATAAAGCGAGGCACTTGACTTGGAAGAAATCATAGCCGGCAAAGGCGGAAAAGTCGAGGGAAAGACATGAAGAAATCCTCAACGAACTTTGCTGTTTTCCACAGGGACTACAGGAAAATTTTTGTACGGAGCCACGTATAGTCGATCCATGTCTGGCTAAGTCCCCCCACCCCCGGAGCAGGGGGTTGAAGGGAACTGAACTGCCATTCATCTAGTCTCGCCCCAACTATGTCGGTCCACTTTGATTGACATAATTGGAGACGTAAAGGAAAGCAGGTTTGAGGATTAGCTAACTCTGGAACTCTACGGAAGAGACCACTCGGTTACGAGGCGATGCTGAAAGCTTTGGAGAAAAATTTGCTTTAATCTTTAAGGGTAGTTTCCGGCCAAGAACACAAGGGGACATGCAACCCTCCCTGTTTAAGTTGGAAACAGCATCGATAACCAAACCTCAGACGGGGCGGCACCCCCGGGTGGTGGTAGTTGATTTTATCATCACGAATCATTAAGTCCACCACATTCACCTGTCATTCATCCAGCCCATCCCGCAATTCATGTTTCCTGAAGCTCTCTTGCAATGGGGAGGGGGGTTGCCCCCCATAGAGAACTCTACAAAAAGATTAAAATTTTACAATAGCCTGTTACAAGTGCTAAGAAGTAAAATCATCAAGAAGAGGACAAGAGGAAATTCAACCCAGGGGGTCATCTCACGAGGGAAAAAACAAAATCCAACGGAAACACTCAGATCCCGCTGTGCACCATCAATGGAAGCACCAGGCCCAGCCAAGAGAAGGTGTTCGAAGTACTCTTTGGGAAACTGAAGATCGCTATGCTCCGTCTGCCTGAGGTACCCACAGGATATATGGCGATCTGCGAGAAAGAAAAAAATGTGGAGGGTATAACGAAGGAAGAGGCAGTAGAGACACTGCGCGAAATAGGTCTCCAACTGGCAATCCCGCCGCAAATACAGATGCACAGGAGCTTCGTATGCAGCAGATTAAATTCTTGGATTGGATAACACTCCAAAGAACAAATAAAGGAGGAAATCACGAGAAATCAACCATGGGCCAAGGTTTCAGAAATTATTAAATTCTTGAACCAACAAGAAAAGACAGAGTACGCACACGTATTAAAGGTAATCTTTGCGGACACATCGATGACACAAAAGGGAAAAGAAAACGGACTCCTGTTATTCAATGCCAAAATCAGCGGAGAGCAGATAAAAAGGGTAGAATTTACTCCCATAAAATTCTGCTTTCGCTGTTACAAGATGGAGAGCCACGTGACTAAAGATTGCTCCGAACCACAGGAGATCTGCTCAAGGTGCAGTGAAGCGGGGCACCACTGGAAGAATTGTAGTAGTCCGAGGGAGAAGTGTGCCAACTGCGGTCAAGGACACCGCTCCATGGCTATGGCCTACCCTCTAAAAAAGAAACTGATTAAAAAGGAAGTTCAACAAAAGAAAGAAGAGCAGACCAGAAAACAAAATACGACATACGCCCAAGCAGCGAAAGCAATCCTCTCGGAGACGGAGGCAAAGAAAACATACCTAAGGTTAGAAAATGAAAATTCTACCAAAATACTGACATGCATCCTGTATTCACATGTTCGAAACCTTACAAACCCGGGAACCTTTACAAAGGAGCTCAATCAGATGCTCGCTAAAAACGGGATGAGCCAGATGTGGTTCCCTGATAATCCACCATCAGGGAAGGTGCTCCATTTGCAAATGGTCTCCAAGGAAATGAAAGGAAAAAGCCAGGAGTCAGAAAAAAAAATAATAAGGAGGTTAGGCGGCCAGATCCAAGAATCGAGGCCAAAAAAGAAAGAGAAGCGGCCGCTAAGGCACCCCGGCCAATTACACAATGTGTGGAAAGAGAAACTGAGTCCTCCGATACTACGGATACCTCGGACTCAAAGGGCTCCGTATATGAAGTAAACCTCCAAAAAGGGAAAAGAAAAAGTAATAAGAAAATCGACGCTGACAAAATAAACCTTAACATCTACGCCACGGAGCAGTTCCCCTTCCCGAAGGACTGGGACACGGATAAAATCTGTGTGGGGATAAAAAAGAAGTTTTACAAATGGGACTTCGACGCTCAATGTGACGAGGAAACAGTGGAGGAGGCATTGTTTAACCAAAGCATCGCCTTCCACCGAGAACCATTTGTGGAACTTTCTCCAGTAGAATACAAAAAGAAAAAGAACGGGAAACGCAAGTCGACAACCCGTAAACACTAAGACATCCACCTAAGCCAGAACAGAGAATGGAGAATCAGAACAACAGGTTAAAGATCTTGACCCTCAACGTGAATGGATGGGAAAGGGGGGGGGGGAAGCCACGGCATACGGAAGCATATTCCGTGTGCTTGATTCTGACATCATATTAATCACGGAGCATGTTATCGATACGACCAACAAGCAGTTAAAGATACCAGGCTACAGAGTGGTCACGAAAAACCATTCTCAGGAGAGGTATGATGGTGCTGCTGTTATCGTCAGAAGGAATCTCTCGTTCGGACACCTTCCGAATATGGGCGAGTCCTTCGTGGCGGTAGAGCTGAACACTCTAGTGGGCAAGCTCTTAATCGCGGCGGCATACCAACCACCCCGACGAAGGTACCTTCCTCTTACAAACTTTACACTATGTTTGGCTACCGGAGAATGGTATTTCTTGGGGACGACCTCAATGCTAGATTCCGAACGGCTGGCTATCGTAACACGGATGGAAAAGGCCATAACTTGGAAATGATTATGCGAATGAAAAACATCCAGCGGATAGGTCCGGATTTTCCGACCTATATCACCGCTCGGGCAGCAACAAAGCCCGACATAATCATGATAAGCGATGGCTTCCCCTTCAATTTACCGTAGTGAGCCAGGCCCAACAGTCCCCAGCGACCACATAGCAATCTTGACGATCATTTCTCTCGCGCAAATCCAGCTTCCAATCCTTCTTCACAAAAGCTACGCTTCGGCCAACTGGCAACGCTACAAACAAATCCTTGCTAGATTTGAACCAGCGGATCTAAACGGAGCAAGGTTGAAGAAGATCGACGAGGAGCTGGAGAAGATAACTGCCCTCATTATCGAGGCGGATCGCGAGAGTGTACCGATGAAGAGATACAAAACTCTCCCACAACTCAGATGGACCGAGGAAATGAGAGAGATCGCTAGAGTGCACAGGAAGGTGTATGAAGAAATTAGGAGAGAGGGTACAAATCAGGAAAAATGCTCGCTGCTACGACGTCTGAGTGAAGATCTAAAGCAGGCTATTAATGAGCAACAGGCTGAGATCTGGGATATCCTTGTTAAAAATGTAGACAGCGAGGTGAGACCTGATGTATTCTGGCAACTTGTGAACAAGTTAAAAGGTCTTACAAGTAGAGAAAAAGAAACGAAAATTGGTGACACAACCCGGGAAAACACTTAGGAGAATATCACGTGAACCAATCGGAGCTTAAGAAGAAAAATGGGAGACGTAGAGAACGGAAAGATAGGACAAACTATTTTAACCGTTATATGAAAATAAATAAAGAAGTTGGATTTGAACCTGTATCATTAAGAAGGGCGGTGACTACTTGGAAGACCCGGCGGTTTTGGAAGAGCGATTCCGCACATTCTGGAAAGATGTCTTCGCGATAACACTAGAAGAAAATGGGGAATTCGACCAGGAATTTGAGGGCCAACTGATTGAAGAACTTAATCAGATTGTGCATTGCACGCTCCCACATGCCTATATAGATGAAATGAGGGTTTTGGCAGACCATGGCCGACCAACTACAACTGAAGAGGTCATAGCAGTCATAAAAACCTTCAAACAAAAGGCACCAGGCTGGACGAGCAGATCATTCAAGGAATCACGAACATCTACAATGCTTCCCTAAATACGGGCTAATTCCCCAATGGTTTCAAGATGGCTAAAATCATCTTTATACCTAAAGGAAAGAATACCGATCAACTGGTGGACTACAGGCCAATATCCCTCCTGGAGATTATAGGCAAAGTCTACGAAAAGCTTCTAGCCAACAGGTTACCAGACAAACTGACCAAGCTGGAAGCTCACAACCCTCAGCAGCACGGGTTCCGCAAGAGAAGGGGGACTGACACAGCCCTTGCCCTTCTCAACGAAAAGCTTGCGCGCTGTAAAGCTGAGAGGAAATAAGTAGACGTGGTGATGCGAGATGTACAAAAGACTTTCGATAAGGTTTGGCTAAGAGGTCTTCAATATAAGATCTTAGGCCTCCAGCTGAATCCAATCCTGGAAGGGTCCTCTGTGACTACATCATGCACAGAAACGCCCAAATTTCGATCAAGGGCTACATAGGACCAGAGTTCGAACTTGAGGCAGGTGTTCCACAAGGTGGCTTTCTGAGTCCGCTGTTGTACCTTGTGTACACACTGGACTTATCTGATCCAGTAGGGAAGGACGTGATGTACCTGCAGTTTGCAGACGACATCACACAAATCATCTCCAGCTACTACAAACATCTGGATTTCAAGCAAGGCAGACAGCCATCGAAATCAATAACACCAGTCGATACGAACGAAAGTGGAAAATTAAGACCAACTGCCGAAAATTTCAGATCCTTCCAATAAACCGCCAAAAACGTGTTGATGTCTTAGTGGACGGTGAAGTATACCCGTACGGAAATGAAGGCGAAGTCATAGGTCGGCACTTAACATCTAAAAGATACAAAATGCCCATTAACAGCAGAATCTCCCTAGCAAAAATACAGCTCGGAAAACTGTATAGATTTAATAACATCGGTTCCAAAAATCTTAAAAAGCTATACACTGCTCTGGTACGTTCGACCTTAGTGTACCCGGCAGTGGTCATGCAGGCTGCGAGTTCCACCTCACTCAGACAAATTCAGAGAGTGCAGAACAAAGCAGCCCTGTTTATAGCTGGATCACAAAGGATGGACCATATTCAGCAAACAGAACTGCATACAAGAGCATGTCTGAATCCACTGAATATGGAACTCTAAAGGTTAGGGAGAAAGACCTGGGAGAAAATTGAAAATGAGATACTCCCGAACTTGAACCTCGACTTAGACATTCGAGAGCAGTTAGGGGACGCGCCACCAGACAAGCCCTATTCCCGAGCGGAAGAAACTGCTCCCGAGAAAACTAAATTGGAATATATACATGAACAAGAATAACAAAACCATCTAATTAAAATTGAAAAAAAAAGAGGCGAAGTGCCCACAACTTAAACAAACAAAATAAAAAGGAAATAACTTAAAACACCGGCAAAATAAGAATTATAAATTGTTACTTCAAAAAAAAAGAAAATTATATATAGCAATCAAGAAACTTGAAAGGTTTGAATGCCACGATGGAGGAAACCTAAAAATTTATTTATTTAATTAAAAAAAAAAAAAAAAAAAAAAAAAAAAAAAATATATATATATATATATATATATATATATATATATATATATATATATATATATATATATATATATATATATATATATATATATATATATATATATACATGGATATGTTAAAAAACAAAGAACTAAAAAAAAACTAACCTAAACTAACCAAAAATAACAAAATGGGAGGAAGAAAAGACAAGACAAAAGAAAAAACCCGAGAGATGGCCTCTACACCAGGGCAAACTCAAACTCTTTTTATCTTTATATACCTACCACACATTTTCTTTCTTATTGCATCATGTTCATGTTCTTCCCACTTTCTGCCAGATCTCACTCCACTCATTAAATCGGTAAACGAGGCAAGAAATTCCATAACGCTCTGAAGATGATCGAATAAGATCGAAAGTTTAGCATTTTAGTTTGGTTTTTACCAAACTCATTCATTTAAAAAAGAGATGGTTACTGGACAAATAATCCGCCATCTACAAGATGGAATAAAAAAGATAGTTATAAGAAGAGAAAGTTGCCAAAGGAAATTAATTCAGGCAAAATACACAATGGTCTTCAACAATATATATATATATATATATATATATATATATATATATATATATATATATATATATATATATATATATATATATATATATATATATATATATATATATATATATTGAGAAGATTATCACTCAATGAAGTCCAAACAACTTTGTTAGTGAGCCCTTTATTAACATGATAACGTTTCGAGGCTCATTTGTTCAGGTTGCTACATGTTTCAAGGAAAGGTGCAAGTAAGGGGTGGAAGTTGGTCGAGATAAGCACACATGACAAAAATGTTCTCATCTCTAATAGCACCGATAGTAGTATGCTAAAGGTCATACAGATGGCGCTGAAGTAGCATTAGTAGGTTATAAAGAGCACTTACTCCATATAAAGGATCAGTTCTTTCTCGTCAACTTACTGCCCAGTGGCTCTACAAAGAATGGTGCAGTTCGCAGTTAAATGAAAATCAACGGCGTAACTCTGGCATGAAAACGATTCTCACCAACAGGGACTGCCGTCGAGTTTCTCGCCTAGTAACTGCAGATCGTTTTCAAACCAAGAAAAATTGTTTTAAGAAGTCAATGAGGGGTCCTAGCAACTAATTTCGTACCACGAAATCTAGACCTAGTGGCGATTAATTTGAACCTGTAGATGTATCGCCGCATTCTGAATGTGTAGTGTTACCCTTTGCTCTACATCTTGGCGGAATAATGTGGTTATCAAAGCCAGAGACTCCGTCACACGTTATTAGGTTTGCTTAATTTATCTCTAAAAAAATGTGAAATCTATAAAGTAGGCAAGGAGAAGGGTAAGGATGGCTATGAGTTAGTACGTTGGACATTAAGACTGCGAATAATGAGCAAAGGGTTTTGGCTTGGTTATATGTATATTGTTGGTTCTCGTTGTCATATGACGAGGGTCCAATTAGTATGGAATTCTCTTAACAACATTATAACGATTTACACATGAATGTTATATATTATTTACATAGCAGAAGACTTGCTATCGAAGAAGTAAACTGTACTAGGGACGTTCATTTTTAAGATTGAAAATTATAAAGCATAAGAATCAAACCAGAATGAAACGGCGGCGTCTGAACTGGCTTGGAGATATTCGCCTGAAAAATTATATCTTGAATGCCATTTACTTTAAGTCAATTATAAATCAGTTATCGGCAAAGAAATCTCGTAAACATTTGTGTTGATTAGTTAAAATTCATAACTCACACTCTACCCCCTCCGTCTGTAGTACAAATATACTATATTATTTATACGTTGAAACGTTTGTGCATTTATATGTATGTAATATATTATTATTGAACTGTTTGTGGGGGACTCTGTCTCTCCCATCGAATCGCCCACGTGTAGCCAGGAAGCACATGGGTTCCATAACCACATGGCCGCACGAACACAGGACATTCCTCGAGCATCTCCGGATCTGTGTAGGTGTTTAGGTTCCAGCTAACCGCTCGGCTGAGGAAACAACCTATAACGGTGTTAAAGGGATGATTCTTTAACGGGGTTATCGTGTTACTACTTATAGGTGATTAAAGACCCAGTTATGCGGTTCGAGTTTCTTTAATGCAATGTAGCGCGTTTTGGCGCAATTGGCTACTGTGCGCTAACCTTAGGCTGACTCCATTTGGAGACTTTTATCTTCTCGTTTGATTTTGGCGTTGTAAGCTGGGTAAGAGGATCAGTTGATTTCCTGTAGGAAAAAGAAATCCCGGAAGGCGGATTCTTGGACTTTTTATTGGACAGATACACGGTAGGCCTAGCCTCAATTAATTCGTTTGGTGTATTTCGGGTACTTGAGGCTGGCCTACTAATGTCAGGGTTTACTTTTGGCCTCCGCTTCCTCTTTGTAAGCTGATAGTTGACCTTGTTACTGATCGCGGAACTCCTCTGTGCGTTATTTTGAATGTTATTTATCGTGTCGAGAAATGTAGGCGTGTCCCATTGTTGGCCAATAATCATACGGTTTGTACGGAGCTTACTTGAATGGAAATTTTATTCGTGTGTACAAAAGGATAGAGAGAAAATAAGCAGGGAGCTTTGATTCAGGCCTGTGCTAGATAATTTTATCTTGGGGAAGGGATAACTCATTTCTATAACATTTACTCTAGTACTTTTCATAACATATTTTATCATTCGATTCCATGCGTTGGCTATCTCACGCGAGAAGTAACTACCGCATGTAATACTGGTTAATATTTTTGTCTCTAACTTCCATCCATTTCCATGAATAGAATTTCCGCTTATAGAAAATAACTTCCTATTGGAGCGGTTGGAGAGTCACCAATTGAGTTGTTGATTATGCAAACACACTCACAATTAATATTTATTAACAATGACAGTTTGAAAATTATTCTTCTTGGTTGCTTTAAGTCAGAGGGCTTGGAACTTGCGCGGATGGAGACCTTCTTGGAGGTTAATATGAAGGCTGGCACTTTGCGTAGAGTCATGAGAGTTGTGTGAATGGCGATCTTTCTGCTGTCTTGGAGGTTAATGCAAAGGCTGGCCCTTGGCGTGGAGTTGTATGAATAGCGATCTTCCTGCCTTTCCCTTGCGTGCCAGAATATGTAGCCACGAAGTGTTGCCATCGGTTGCTGGCTGCGCAACTATAATCCAGGAGGAAATGATATTATTTTTTTTAAAAACAGTTGTTAGGTATTTACGTAGTCGTCATATTTCCAATATAGATAAGTGGATGTTTGTTAGTGGTGTTTCATAATTTGGGGTCCATAATGAGGGTATTAATTTAGTTATCTCTTCTGCACTTTACCCAACCTCCTGAAGAAAGGTAATCACACCTCTGCATAATATTCCAAATGTGCCCCCCTCCTCAAAGTGACTTATACAAAGAACCCCTGAAATGAGAGCGGAAACCAACGAGGGCATCTCCCGAAAAAAGTTAGTAAGTAGAGATCTTTAAAGAGAGTGGCCAAGATAAGAAGTGAAAATGTGTAGAAGATACATACATAGCTACAGAGCCTCCCCCAGGTATTGTGAGTGGGAGAGAACGCATATGCGGCCGTTGGGTAGGGAAGGCCCGCAATCCGCCAGATGTTAGTTGTAGCATGGAAACCATGCTACAGCTGACATCTGGAGGATAATAATAGAAAAGTAAGAGGGATGCAGTATAATCAAAAAGGAAGGGGGGCAGGCATGCTAAATACTAACATCCCCTCCCTTACAAAAACCAATAAGGTTGTGGTAATCCCCCCTCAGGGCCCCGATCAGGGTTGAGTGGACGAAAGCTTGTCGGCGACTAGCGCGGAAAAATAAGTACGAAGTTTGTAAAGAAATTGCCAAAACAAAAGGTAGAGGGTAGAGCTTTAGATGGAAAGCCCATGTAATTTCAATTTTGTTTCAGACTACCATAGGCAAAGAGGCTGATAGGGTGTGACGCTCCACCAGGTGGCTGGTGTAACATTCTGCACAGGATGCTCCTTCGTAGGGTTTGCCAGGACAGGACGATCTCTCGATTTCGAAATTGCGACTGTGGCTGGACCTCGTTTGGAAAAGATTAAGTCATTCATTGCAAGTAATCCTCGATCATTGTCGTTCTCCGATGTTATGAATTTATAATTTAGTTATGGCATTGTCCTTTTCTGATCTTTTTTACCATCTATGCATCACTATGCACTTCTCCATTTTGCTCTTATTTTCACATCCAATTGAAATTTATCCCTATCTTCAGAATTAGCAACGCTGGGTCTTATTTAGTTTAGTATCGGCTGTGAACTTAGTTCTGTGGTACTGAATTTCAACTGCAGTCCAATCCGATGCTGATCCATTGACAACTCTTCTTTGTTTTCGGTCGTTCAACCAATCTTCAATCCATTCGGATCCTTTTCCTGAAATTCCAAAAGCCTTCATCTTTGGCACCAATCTCGCATGGGAAGTGGGCGATGTAGAAGGCTTTTCTAAACCAAGTAAATTTATATATGTAATTTATGTGTTTATCATAGATAATAAACATTATAATACATCTAAAAAGAGATTGGTCAGGCACGCTCTGTGTTTCCTAAAGTTAGCGATTTATTTATTGATTTATCTTCTTCAAGGTTTTGTTGGACTATACTAACAGCAGTCATTGACTCAAGTATCTTCCTCCCAAAGAATTTAAGCCTCTCGGCCTATAATTATTCGAGGTTTTCTTCTCGCTTTTTTTAGTCTCGTGCAAACGACTATATAAGTTTCTATGTCGGTAGGTCGGTCAGTCGGTCGGATGTTAATCATTTTACTATTCAATGAGTTTTTTTGGCAATGACATCGTAACTATTCAGCTGATTCTAGCGAAATATGAAACCCTTATGTAATTTTGCATTTTATTTCGAGTGATATAATTACCAAGTCCTTTCAAGGTTAGTTCAAGAATTATTGAAAGTTTTGAAGGTCGTAGTCACTAGTCAGAATAATGTGAGCACGCGACTTAGAGCTGTTGCCATTGTTTTAATATTGATGTAAAATTTGTCATTCCCAAATTATTGGTGTAAAGAAATAGTTAAATATAGTTTTTAATGATGGACCTAACTCTTGCTTGATTTCTTTTAGAACACAGTACAATTTCCGCATGGCCTAATAACACGAACCTCTTTCATTTTAAATACTTGTGTAGCACATGTCTAACATACTGTTTCCCTCGTACTTGATTAGTGCTTCCGGCTTTTTTTCATTCATGTGTTTAATGGTGAATACATATTACAACATTTGAGAGAGAGAGAGAGAGAGAGAGAGAGAGAGAGAGAGAGAGAGAGAGAGAGAGAGAGAGAGTCAACAACTAGAAAGAATGCTTAATTATTGTCACTAATTAAGTCAAAGGAGGGCGCTACCCCAAGGGTATACTTAATAAGGAATAATGCCTACACAAAATATAAATATCATCAGTAATGATAAAGAATTCAATAGAAAACCTTACTAACCGTAACTGTTGCAATAGGGAAATAGGGAAAATGTTTTCTCTTCAAAATTTAATTCACACAAATTATATCCACTTAACCTAACAAATAAAAATCATCTTTCGAGAAGAGATTAAGAAAAATTCTAAGCATTTATTACATTGCCTTAGCGAGATGGCAACGTGTTCACCACCTACAAAGGGAAGGAAGAAACAAAACAGAACAACAAATTCTCCTTTCAAGTGAACGCTGAACAAGTGCGAATAAGCGCTCTCATTGAAGGAATTAAAAAAGGTTTTAAACTGGCGTTTGTAAAGTGTTGTATGCTGGAATGTGGAAAAAAATTCATGCAGTCTATTTTATATAGCTCGACGAATCCTCCAAATGTTAAAACTACACAGTTCAGCCATCGCATCGAATGCGAACATCATATTGTTTGGACTTAAACATTAACAAAGGCACTCACCGACACGGGGATAAAGTGACATGCAGGTGATGAAGAGAATAGTTCCCGACTTCATCTATAAATATATCGCTTTTGACAGATTCCCGCTGATTACATTTGCTAATTCAAAACGGTAGTCGCAATAATTCTGTGAATCTTCCTTCGCTGTGGATAAAGGAGGCGCCCGCATTACTTCTCAATGGTACCACTATTGTCATCAGGAGGAGACCCTTGAAACTTCCATACGACCTTCCAAGAGGTCAACAGTTGCTCGTATATATCATCAGACCCACCCTGCTTCTGACACACACACACATATACACACACATACATACATACATACATACTCAGACACGTTGGTTTTTATCACAAAACTTAGAGGAGATTTAAACCAAATAATGGTAAGTAATGCATGGTAAATTGCAGATATAAAATAAGCATGGCTATAAGTTGCACATTTTAGGTTGGATGAAAATGCAAGTTGCGTGCTAAAGAGGATTTTTATTAAGAAAAATATGGTGGTCAAAGTTATACGGACAGATAACACAACAGATGTAGATTAGAAGGTACAATGATATAAGTTACTCAACAAATAATTTTCGGTTGTTCCAATATATTAGTACTTGGTATATAGACCTTTACTATCAATTACGCGCTATCATCATCTGCCACAGGAGCGCACTAACCAAAGGCATTCTTCTGGTGATATTTTTCTCCATTCTTGATGTAATATTTGGCAAAGTTCTTTGAGGTTGCTTGAGTTTCTCTCCTTACTTCTCTTTCCTAGCGTCTTCCACAAAGTCTCAATCGGATTGAGGTTCGGGCTCTGAGCAGGCTAGTCCATGACACTTACTTCCTCCTGATCCAGAAAATACTTCACCAACTTTGCCGTGTGGCAATGGCTGGTTGGGCATAGGCGGCTCTCATATGGGGCACATAATGTGCCTGCAGAAGTTCTTTATACACCTGATCATTCGCTCTGCCCTGCGAGCGGACAAGTAGGCCTAACCCTCTGCGGAAGTGTACTTTGGGCCATTGGTCTTCTCTCTATAGAACGTGCTTAGTGGCGAAGGATAATCTAGCTTTCTTCTTCTTTGGGCTGATCAATGGCTTGACTGCTGGTGTGCGAGATTTTAAAGATCTTTCCATTAGACGGCGTGATACTGTCTTCCTGGAGACAAAAATACCCTTAGTTTCATTTACTTTTCGGGAAATCCTGACTACTGTTTTGTATCAGGCCTTTTCTAGGATACGGACGATGGGCTGGTCAACTGTATTTGAGGTTTTCCTTGGCCTACCAGTAGAAATTCCACTGATAAATGAGCCTATGATATCGTTACGGGATATAATATTATGTACGACATTTTGGGGGCGTTTAACCCTTTTAGTTATGACTCTGATGGAGAGATGATCCTCTTGACTTAACTTAAAAATTAGCTTCTGGATATAGGCAGCTGTAGTGCGTAGCCTAGACATGTTTGCTGCTCTGAACTTAACAAGGTAATGACTGAAAGTGATAAAAATTCATGTAAGTTACTAACCTAAATCCGTATTGTCTCAACATAGTATTAATAGAAATACGATGTTCGGATCCTTTTGACCACCATTTTTTGGAATTAAAAGTCTCTTTTGTACGTAACTTGTAGTTTCGTCCATCCTAAAATGGACAATGTACAACTTATAGCTATGGTTAGTTTATATCTGTAATTTATCATGGTTCCAGATCAGATGCTCTACCATTAAGATCTCCTTGATCGTTGTGTCTCCCAATATCTGTTTCTCTTCCTTTTTAAAAACTCGTTATATGATTCATGTACTTATTCACGTCAAATTTCTCTTTTTTCTTTAATTTCTCTCTCTCTCTCTCTCTCTCTCTATATATATATATATATATATATATATATATATATATATATATATATATTTATATATATATATATATATATATATATATATATATATATATATAAATATATATATATATATATATATATATATATATATATATATATATATATATATATATATATATATATATATATATATATATATATATATATATATATATATATATAATTGACGAAGTATATAAAAACTCGAACATACCTGCTCTTAAATAATTAGACCCCAACATATTGAAGAAACTTTTGAAGGCGGGCACAATGGAAGCACCCTTACCATTTCGCGCACCTAACGGAAAACTCTACAAACAAATTGACGGAGTTGCAATGGACTCACCACTCGGACCCACTTTTGCAAACTTCTACATGGGTCGCCTAGAAAAAGAAATATTGACGGAGAATCATCTCAAACCTTCAACCGACTACCGTTTCGTTGACGATATATATCTTGTAATTAAAGATGAAAATCAACTGAAAAGACTTAAAACAAGAATGGAAGAGCACTCTGTAATAAAATTTACGTATGAACTCAATTCAAACGGAAAATTACCATTCCTTGATATTGAAGTGACAGCAAGTGAAAATAAATTCACAACCCAGGTATATATGTACTAAACCAACGAATTCTGGGAATTGTCTCAATGGAGATGGCGAATGTCCAGAAAGATATAAAAAAGTGTCATAAGAACATACATTAGACGCGCATACAAATGCAGTTCGTCATGGGCATTGTTCCATAACTAAATTCAAAGAATAAAGCAAGTCCTCATCAATAATGGTTTCTCCAACACTATGGTGGACAAAGAAACAAATACATTCCTGATAAACTTACATGAAAATAACAATAATAAAAATGAAGACAATAAGAAACACCCAATAAATATCTTATATATAAACCAAATGAGTGAATCATATAAAATCGACGAAAGAACAATCAAGAATATTATACACTAAAATACAAAATGCACGAATCCAGAAGAAACGCTACAAGTCACAATATATTATAAAACCAAAAAAATAAGTAATCACCTCATTATCAACGACACTGGTACGAAAAAAGAATTGAAAACTTCCAATGTAATTTATGAAGTCACCTGTCCGCATGAAGATTGAAAGCTTCATAATTCAAATAAATACATTGTAATGACAACCACATCCCTATCTCGTAGACTCACCATGCATCTGCAAAAGGGCGCCATCAAGAACCACTACATGCAACATAGAATTCGACTAACACGATAAATTTTAGTACAAAACAGCATTATCAAAAGGAGAAGTGACCACACACGCCTTCATATCTTGGATGTATCCTAATCCAAGAAGAAAAACCGAAGATTAATACCCAATTGACCGCCACCCAGCGAACCTTAAAACTCTTTACGGATTAACGGTCAATAATGACCGAAATCCCATTCCCAAATGTACCTTTTCTAACTAGTTCCTGTCAACCACATTCCCCCTTCTTTTCATTATCTAAATTATCTTTAGTATATAAATGTAATGCCTTTAAATGTTTAACCAGTGTAAAATTAATTCGCTCCAAAGATGGTCAAACGTGACCGAAAGCTCAGCTAGTTAAAAATAAACCATGAATATCGGAACACTTATCTATAACCTTTCGCAAGACGAAAAAAGAATAATAAGGAAATTAGAAAAGCAAAGAAAGAAGCTAATCAAGGTTCAACTAGACCTGGTCCTGAATAAAACATGCATATATATATTTTTGAAGCCTGCAGCAATGGCAACATTATTAACTTTAACTTGTATTTTCTTTATCCTTCTAACAAGTTTTTTGACCGGGTCTGTGAGGCGAAAAAAAATACCCACAAAAGACATATTTTATTTCGAGACGTCTTTCGACCGTGGCAGGTCATCTTTACGGAATGAGCAGATGTGTTGATGAAATTTAGTTAGGAAAGTTTGACCCATAGAAAAACCTGTATTGAATTTTTATTGTGGCTACCTGTACTTGTATTATAACGCATTCAAGTTTTAATTTTCATACATAAGCTTGCAAACCATATTCCAATTATTTATTTTTTGTTTAGTTTTTCTCTGACTTTTTTTGTATATATGCTTGCATTAAGGTAATGTTACTATAAAAGAGATAAAAGATTGATAGTTTATTTATTTATTTTATTTTTTATTATATTTTGTATTCATTTATACACATTCATACTGGTGAATGTGTTGTTCTGTGTGTAGGGGTGACTTTAGATGAACAACGGTGTCAAGTGTTCCTCAGATCAAAGCTTGAAGCTGGAAAACTGCTTTCTTCTGGCGATTTTCTCTTTTTTCCGCTGGGATATACAGTCCCTGAACCGCCAGTTTGCCAATCTCTGGGTCACCAGGTGGATTGGTGTCAGAGTCACCTTGTTTGGGATCCGCTACAGACGCTTTCAGCTTGAAACGCTTAAAGTTTGACTCACCTCCGCGTGGTAGTTAAGATAGGCTTGAAAATATAAAGGATGAATTTTCCTGACGCTGTTCGAGCTCAAATTTCTGAATCGGTGAAGCATGGTGAGTTCCTTCTTCGCCAGAATTTTTCGCTGTGTGGAGTGGTGACTGTATTCGCTAGGGGTGACATTTCCTTTCTTACAATAAGGAAAGATATGGTGCTCTATCGGGGCAGGATCTTGAACTTCCGGCTGTTGGTGCGGATTTTCCACTTCTTTTCATATTCGTTGATATATAGGGGTCGGTGTATTAGTTAATTACCAATTTATGGGGGTACCTTACTTATATGAAGGTGAATTAAGTATCTGACTGCAAAGGTGATTTCTTCACCGTGTTCTTATTTTGGCTGGGCTTACCGAAAGTTTCCTGGTAAATCGAGGTAAAGAAGGACGTTGAAAAAATATACTTTATTCTAATATTGGCCTATTAACGGGGCGAGCGGCACGTCACGAAGATACTTTACAGGCGACTAGCAGGCTATATATATATACAACGCGAAGTATTAAATTCTGGAGCGACAAGACTTGATAAATTTAAAAGAAGGGACGCGAACGAGATACTCTTATTAACGACAGTAATCTAATAATCTTAATAATGCAATGATAATTCTAACTGAGCTGCACTGACTATACAGTATACATGCTTATTTTCTAGAGGGCGTAGACCAGAATCCTCCGTGGAATGAGCTTCAATTGTCGAGTTCATTGTTCTCCACCACTAAGGTGGAGTTACCGAAAGCTGTGTATGTCGAATTACTTATACATACCAAGTTTTATCATATAACAGGATACGCTTGTCGCAGCTTTGTGATACAATTCCTCTTAGTCAACGGGTTATTTACCCAGGTTCTTCGTAGACTTCCGTCTTTTGCTAAATCTATTCTAAGACGCAAATTGTTTGCTTATGCGTTTTCTTATTGGTACAAGTGTCTCTGACCTTTCGTACATTTGTGTGTTCCGTGCGCACTTCCAACGGCCGCTTGCCTTCTCTCTCTCTCTCTCTCTCTCTCTCTCTCTCTCTCTCTCTCTCTCTATATATATATATATATATATATATATATATATACATTAACAAATATATTCGAGTTAATTATTTTTTGTAATCAAATTCATAGATGCACATTAATCTATACATTCTCATTTCCTTATTCCAATTTTAGACATATTTTTTCATATGATGTTGAGTATGCTGGGATTTAATAAGAGCACTGCGCGTCCATTTTGTGGAGGTTTTTGCTGGGACAATTGAATCATGCAATTTGGTACCAGTAGCCTACCTATTACAACACCCGAGCACCACACTACTTCCCTGCCAGTAATAAAACCACCGCGCGTCCATTTTGTGGAGGTTTTCGCCGGGCCTATTGAATTCTGCAATTTGGTGCCAGTAGCCTACCTATTACATAACCCGAGCACCACAGTACTTTCCTGCCCGTAATGGACTACCTAAATGATCGGTGTGAACCTTGTCATGCACCTTAATTTTCCCGTCCTTAGCCGGTGAAATATTTATACTAGATTCGCGCAATTTACCCGATTTCACCATTATAGCCAGAGTTATCGATACACTCGCACCCATTTCGATTAAGAAATTACATTTATTATTACACACGTTAGCGGCGACGGTGAAAACAGACGGCACACCAGTGGCTGCTCTTGCAATGGCATGTCCACGTAGTTTGCTGCCAGAGCTGGCTAAGATAGCCTGGAGGATGGTTGCATCTAGACCCTCTCTTCTCTCATGGGCCACCTGCACTAGGATTTGCAGAATTTCGGGTTTTCCCCAAAGAATACATGTGAACGGCAAACTACAGGTCCGGTTTTTTTCGGAGGGGTAGATTTATACTAAATCGAATATGCTGATTCCGAATCTGCAATCAGAATTTTTCTAGCACGTAAGGTTGCTGAGTTACACACAGACTCTTTACTTACACATATGGGCAGTGTTGCTTCGGTTACCGTAGTGAGAAGATGTGTTGTGTGTATTTGGTTCTTGCGTTACACTCTTGCTTTATCAGGTTGTCAAATTTAGCCATTATAGTAGTGGTGTTGAAAAGGTATTTACATACAGTGATTAATTGCATTTTTCTTTCAGATTTACCTCTCAATTAATTTTGAATGAAATATGATTGTACAAAAGTATATAACAAGATATATACAAACTAAGTTGAAAACATGAATCGTCGAGGATGTATAAATAGCCCAGACAATTTTTGTTTCATCTGTGGAAGATATACTCCAAGCAACCAGCGGAAAATTTAGCTAAAAGAGTCAAAACTACATACAATTGTTATTTTGGTTGTAAAGATGGTGACCAAGACAAGCTCTGGGCACCTAAAAAATCTTGTACTGTGTGTTATACGGGACTCATACAGTGGTTAAATGGCAAACGGAAAGGTATGCCTTTTGCTGTAGCAATGGTGTGGCTTGAGATAACAAATCATGTTTTTGATTGCTACTTTTGTATGACAGATATTGCGGGATTCTCAAATAAGGACAAGTCAAAAATTGTATATCCAGATTGTAAGTCAGCTAAAAAACCAGTCTCCCATAATATGGAGATGCCAATACCAGTTCCTCCATCAGCTAGTGCAGTTAAAGAAGATAATTTATCGCCTGAAGAGAAGGATAACAATGACGATGAAATGTATGAGTCTGATTCTAAGAAAAAGCAGATCTAGTCGATAAATCAAGAAAGATTGAATGATTTGATGATGGATTTATCATTGTCAAAGGAGAACGCAGAACTGTTGGGCTACAGACTACAACAATAGAATCTTCTAGAGGATGGTGCAAAAATATCTACTTTCTGTAAACGCCACGAGGCCTCAGCTGCCTTCGATAAAGAAGAAGATGGTGCTTGTTTCTGTACTGATGTTAAGAGCCTCATGAATCAGTTAGGAAACGAGCATTTACCTGATGAATGGATACTATTCATCGATGCAAGCACTGCTTGCCTTAAAACCGTGTTGCTACAATGGTAACAAAAAACTTCAATTCCTGTCGCACTTATTGTTGGGATGATAAAGACATATGACTCAATGAGATTTATTTTGGAAAGTGTTTGACATGGCTATTTGGAATAGAGGGACGCAATCCCTAAAAGTCTCCCACTAACCATCTGAAATGGTTTTACAATTTTGTACTAATAACTAGTGCAAGTTTCATTTGCAAAATGAAGTTCATATCCTTCTGATACCTCTCTCCGTGGCAAGAACTCTACCATCTCCATCCTTAATCTCCTTATCCAGATTTTCCAACAATATTGGAAGTGTAGAGCGGACCGAAAACCCCTCTTCAATCTACATTACAAATTACTGCTTACCAAAATTGACTACGGTAGTAACATCTAGGTTGCGGGAAGCCTTAGTACTCCACACTCGGGGTATGTGGATAAGAATGCCCACACATCATATTCATACTCCATCTTCAGATCTCCGTCAGAGAATTGATACGTGATAGGGAGTTCAGAGATATAGTAACTACCCTTGAGTTTGCAGCATGGGATTCATTTGACCATGTATTGCAGAGCTACCTCGGTAATCATAGGGCTGAAAACTATGAAGAACTAGTGGACAACATGCTAAAAGCTTATTAACGAATGGGGGTGTCGGATGTCTCTTAAGATGCATTTCTTGCATTCTTATCTTGATTTATTTCCATCTAATATGGGTAATATTAGTGACGATCACGGGGAAAGGTTCCACCGAGATATCGCAATGATGGAAAGCAGGTATCAAGACCGCTTCAACGAAAACATGATAGGTGACTACTTCTGGTTGCTACAACGGGAGGATCCTATATCCACGTTCAAGCGCAAGACCAAGAGTCTCAAACATTTTTAAAGAAATTTATAGTTAGGTGAGTACTACCTCTTTTATATGTAATACATATCTTGTCTGGGTCTGCAAAATGACGTACATAATGCAAAATAGGGTGCTCCGATTCCAAACCTTTGCCCAGAAACATCTCATTTTTCTCTGTGAGGGTGGGGAACTTACATACTCGCATGCCGCCAGACAATCGTGGGAACGAAAGAAATTTGTCGTTTGAGTTGACCTTCGTGTTCTCTCTCCCCCTCACCATTCTCCAACAGGCGACAGGAAGTCTGACGAAATAAGGCCTATCTCACAGAGAAGCCTAAATTCTATTTGCCTTCTTTATGATACCATGGAGATTGTCCAGAAGTGAATTGGCGCAAATGGAATCTTTCTCTCGATTTCACACAGTCCGTGGTATAAATAACAACGCCGTTCATCCCTCTAAAGCAGTGTCCCAAACCTACTCGCGTAACCCTCACGTTGAACGAGAATCGTTGCCGTGACGTATCGACTGCCAACGCGCCGCCGAGTTAACTTTGTCGCTGTCTCAAAATGTTCCTGAGGCAAATCCCGCCCCGCAGAGTCTGTGACTAGAAGGATACGCTCTGTTGCTCAACGTAACTTGAGAAAGAAAAGTAACATCCAAATAGTTACCGGAAGTTACTATTTGTTAGTGTCACATCCAGTTAGGAGTGAACTAACCAGAACTGCAGTCAGCAGCCCCGAACCCGTCGTCTTATCCCCCTCTCCCCGAGAACTCGTGTTAATGCCACCCGAACCACCCCGTCTGGACCTTAGTAGTCGTCTCTCCAATCGATCACAATTAATGGTAATCTGAAACTCAGTGTCCCTCTATTCTTAAATTACCTATTTAATTAACAGTGATTGATACTCCCATTGAGTCATTATAAATCTAGACGCTTAACGTCAGTGTTAATATTTAATCCTTATTTACCTAAATGCCCGTTTAACTATTGCTACTACTTATTATTTTTGTGTAAAGTAAAGTTTATTTTTGTACGTGTGTTTATTTGTGGCTCCTCCTTTTTGACGTACCCTTGGCAAGACTTTAATTAAGAATCCCTTCGGCTAATTTATTCAACCTGTATTATGCACTCTTAGAATTTAACAATCACAAACCTCCCCCCAGTAACAAGTGGGACTTTTATAGTGTTACTCCCCGCCGTGGCACAACTCGCCTCTAACCAGCCTTCGCACGTTCAGTAGGAATTAAAGCCTACCTATATATATATATATATAAATATGATCGTAGATTGAGTCATAGGGTCAATACAATCGGCTTAAACAAAAGCGGTGTGTCCAGATCAAGGACTAGAATAATTATTGGACCAGACTATGAGCAATTCTACGACATTCTCAAACTCGTAATAATTATATCATTAATTGATCCAAGGTGACAAAGTAGGCCATATAGCCTAGTTGCATAACTCAGAAACCTTACGTGCTAGGACAAATCTGAGCACAGATTTGGAATCAGCGCACCAAAATTAGTTAGATACAATAACATTTACTCAAGTAGCTGAGACAAAGTTAAAATTTGTTGGCTGGTGTTATGCGCCCTGTAATCACTATTATTTTGCATATAATTGGGATGATTCCCATTTGGATATGCACCTTTGGGCACTGACGGCGCACTCCCCGAAGAATTATTTATATAATTATCACTCGCATCTTTATTTGTATAAGGCATATACGCGTTGGACATGGATCTGGCACAGCGACCTATCAACTCACTACTAGTATTTTTTTAAGGCACTGCGCACTACCAAATGTCATCAGTTCATCATCCAGTTTTCCTAATTGTGCCAGGCCGAGTTCTTTCTGAGTGGCAATTTTGGGCGCGATGTTAGCCGGTAGAGATTGAATGAATTTGTGCCTCACAAGCTCTTCACCAACTCCTACCTGCAGGGCAGTCCTTCGTAGTTCTTCTAAATTGGTCGAGGGTTGCCCTGTGAGCGTGGAAAATGTGATGAGCTTCTCAAAAAGCTCGGGTTTGGTCTTCTCGAAAAGCACAGTAACTTCCGCCCTCAAAAGAGGATAATTTTGGTCCGTTAAAATGGCCGCCTGGAAGACGATTGACGGTCTCAGGAGAAAGAGAGGCTATTACGTGGAAAATTTAGTCTCCTATTTTTTAATCCCGGAGATGTGAAATTAGGTCTTCATAATTTTGAACACACCTGAGACTGCTGTTTCATAAAAAATGGGCCGCTTGATGTTGATATCGTTCACGAAGTCTTCTTCATTTTGTCCTGCCTGACGATGGTTTGTTGCGTCCATTTCTTCCATACCTTCACTGTCCGGTCGAAACGAAGGTCACCAATTTCTAGGGGTAGGTGTATTGTTGTTAGTTATCAATTTTTGGGTGTACTCTATAAGACTTATATTAAGGTGAATTAAGTATCTGTCTGCAAAGATCATTTCTTTACTGTTTTCTTATTTTAGCTGAGCTTACCGAAGGTTTCAGCGAAAATCGAGGTAAAGAAGGATGTTGCAACGGGTGTATTTACCCAGGTGCTTCGTAGACTTCCGTCTTTTGATAAATCTATTTTGACAGGAGAATTGTTTGTTTATGCGTTATCTTATTGACCTTTCAGGCGTTTCAGCAGCCGCTTGCCTCCTATATATATATATATATATATATATATATATATATATATATATATTAACAAATATATTTACATTCTTTATTTTCTATATTAAAATTCATAGATGTAAATTAATCTATACATTCTCATTTCCTTATTCCAATTTTAGACATATTTTTCATGTGTGGAGTATGCTGAGATTTAATAAGACCACCGCGCATCCATTTTGTGGAGGTTTTCGCTGGGCCTATTGAATCCTGCAATTTGGTACCAGTAGCCTACCTATTATATAATCCGATCACCACAGATATTACGAATTTCGTTGGCAGTTTCGAATGTCTGAGCTCTGTGATTCCTGAATGTACCAGGGATCTACCTGTGTTATATCATCCGCAAACTGGAGATATAAGATGTCCTCCTTTATCAGACTTGGTAAATTTATCTTGCAGATTAGACAAAGCAGTTGGTTCAGACATTTGCCCTCATACTTCATATGTCTATGCTCCCATTTTCTCCACCATGCCGGTGAGCGCCATCTCCTTACTCAACAAGGATATCGGTCCGTAATTTTCCACCCGTATGTGTTTTTTCAGTTTTTAGCTCAAAGATCATTTTGGACACTTTCACTTCATCTGAGAAGTATCCTTTCTTAGGGCTTGCATTAAATACTCTCTATAGTGTTTTCTTGTGAGTGCAGATTTTCCAGAGGCTTTTTGTTTAAAACTTAAAATCATTTTTTTCTATTCATCTCTCATAATAACTGCGCCAATTCCTTCGTTGATATCTCTTATTCCTTCGACAAAGTTGTACGGGGGGAGAGGGTTCTATTTCTTAGTTTATTGCATCCTTCGGTCTTCAAATCTTTTTCCAATATTTGATAAATATTCTCTCCATTTCTGCTTTGTCTCCAACAAATGTGTCTCTTGCGTCTTTGATTTTCATTCTTCTTTCGGGGCTTATCTTTCATTTGTTAATCTTTTCCGGAATTCACTTGTCTTTGTTTTTGCATCGATTTGTTGTATGTTTTCGTCCCATTTTCCTCTTCTTTTTCCGTGAAAAGAGTTAGAAGTTCTCTAGTCCTATTTCTATGACCTGTTGTATTGTTCTATTTTTGTTTCATTTCTTCCTATCATTTATGTTGATTTGCGCATTTCTTTGTTTATACGTATCATTTATGATGTCTACTTAATTGATTGATCATTCTAAATGTCCTATTAGGTATTGAATCCTTCTCTTTTTTAATTGCTTACTCGAATTGTCTGTAATTTTTCGTCTATGTCTTGTAAAGTTTCTTCGTTAGCTGTTTAGGTATGTATTATCCGGGTATATCTTTGTAGTTCTCACAATTGCAAACTGATAGGCTTTCCATTCCCTTTTGGGGCTCTGTATTGGATGTTGGTTGATTTATAATAATGTGGCCGTCCCTTGGCTGCAAGTTATGTCCATTAATTCCATGCGGTAGTTTGAAGAGGTAAAATCACCACTTTATGGGTTGAAATGAAGCAGTCACCAATTTATAGAGGGTAAGTCACCAGATTAGTGTCACTAAATGATGGGTTATCAAATTCTGGTGAACGTGAATTATCGACCTGACTCCAAAGATAATTTCTTCACCGTATTCTTATTTTTGGCTGGGCTTACCGAAGGTTTAAGGTAATCGAAGTAAAGAAGGACGTTGCAAAATATATATTTTATTCGAATATTGGTCAATAACGGGGTACACCGCATATCATGAAGTTAATTTGCGGGCGACTAGCAGCATATATATATATATATATATATATATATATATATATATATATATATATATATATATATATATATATATATATATATATATATATATATATATGCATAATAAACATGAATTAAATTCCTATCGAAATACAAAAATTGTAAACTATAGCAATAAATTCGAAAGCAAGGCATGAAGAAATCGAGTAATAAGACAGAAAAAAAGAAGATTAAATAATCCCATGAGCAGCAAATATGAATAATAAACATGAATCAAGCATCAAGCGGAATACAAAATATTCACTATAAACCACAGCAAGAGAGAATTATAAGGGCAGGGCGAACAATCGAAAATAGGTTAGATCAGGGGGTATGTAATCGAAGCGGATATTAATAAATGGAGCGAAGCAAATAATTCAATTAAGTTAGTTGAAGTTGAAGTTGATGTAAGAAGTAGGAAAATGTGTAGTAGGTATATAAAGATAAAAAGAGAATGAGTTTTGCCCTGGTGTAGAGGGCTCCTCACAGGTTTGTCTTGTACTTGTTTCTTATTTTTCTTCCCTTTATTTGTTATTATTATTTCTATTTATCAATTTATATATATATATATATATATATATATATATATATATATTTTATTTATTTGTTGTTTTTTATTATTATTATTATTATTATTATTATTATTATTATTATTTAACTAACTTTAAGTAAATAAATATATTTAATATTTCCTCCATCGTGGCTTTCAAGCCTTTCAAGTTTCTTACTTGCTATATGTTTCTTATTGTATATTTCTATTTTATAGTTACTATATGTTTCGCCAGGGTTTAGGTTTAAATTTTCGGTTGTCTAGATTGGTTTTGTAATGGGCACTACGCCTCTTTCACTCTTCGCTATTATCTCTTCACTCTTTGGATTTTTTTTGTTCTTAAATCTTGCGGTTAGGTATATATACCAACTTGTTGGTCTCGGGAGCAGTTCCTTCCACTCGGTAAGAGGGATTTCCTTTTGACACGACCCCTAACTGCTCTCGGTATGTCTAGGTTGTGGTTAGTATTCGGGAGTAAATCTTCTCCAATTTTGTCCCAGGTCTTTCTCCCTAGCCTTTGGAGTTCTATATTCAGAGGGGTTAGTCCTGCTCTTGCTTGCAGGACTGTCTGCTGAATATAGTTCGTCCTTTTCGCTCCAGCTATAAGCAGGGCTGCTTTGTTCTGCACTCTCTGCATTTGTCTGAGAGAGGTGGAACTCGCAGCCTGCATGACCACTGCCGGGTACACTAATGTTGAGCGTACCGAGAGCAGTGTACAGCTTTTTTAGGTTCTTGGAGCTGAGGTTTTTAAACCTATACAGTTTGCCAAGCTGTATTTTGGATAGGGAGATTCTGTCACTAATGTGAACTTTATACCCTTTGTAGGTAAATTGTAGACCTAGGACTTTTCCTTTGTTACCATATGGGTAAACATCTCAATTTACTGTGACATCCACACGTTTTCGGCGGTTAATGGTAGGATTTGGAACTTTTGGCGGTTGGTCTTGATTTTCCACTTTCGTTCATATCGATTGATGTTGTCAACTTCGATGGCTGTCTGCCTTGCTTGATATCCGGCATGCTTGTAATAGCTGGGGACAATTTGCGTGATGTCATCTGCAAACTGCAGGTCCATCACCTCCTCCCCTACCGGATCAGGTAAGTCCAGTGTGTACAGAAGGTACAGCCGCGGACTCAGACAGCCACCTTGTGGAACACCCGCCTCAAGCTCAAACTCGGGTCCTCTGTAGCCCTCGATCGAAATTCGGGCTTTTCTGCGCATGATGTAATCGCAGAGGACCCTTTCCAGGTTAGGGTTCAGCTAGAGGCCTAAGATCTTGTGTTGTAAGCCTCTTAGCCAAACCTTATCGAAGGTTTTTTGCACATCTTGCATCACCACGTCTACGAATTTCTTCTCAGCTCTACATCGGGCATGCTTTTCGGTGAGAAGGGCAAGGGCTGTGTCCTTCCCCGTTCTCTTGCGGAACCCGTGTTGCTGAGGGCTGTGAACATTAAATGATACGAGTAGACTAAAGCACGAAAGTTTAAATAGTAAATAATCAATAATGGAGGGGTCAAAAGGACGACTAAAACATTAAATTACGGAAAAGTCAATAATAAACCAGATAGTTTAGATATTAATGGGACAAACTAAAGTAGAAATAAAAATTTCTCTGTACGAGTACTAACCCTATAACGGTGAAGCTGGGAGTAACAACTGATATTACGGACATAATTAGGCAAAAAGAAAACTATTAAGGGGGATGTGGTTGGTTTTACATTTGTCTATATAGTGAATAATTTAAGGGATGATGAATAATCATTGAGTTGCGGGTTTATTTGTTTGGTGTAAAGAGATTCGAGAATTTTTTAAACTTATAGAAGAGGAGGCAGAAGAGAGTATACTAAAGGAATCAGGGTCAAGCGGGTGGTTAAGTTTTAGTGAATGTTCTCGTATAGAGGAGTGTTCGGGTTTGGAGATGGGAATGTTGGTTCTGTATGATACTCCGATATGCTTAGCGATCCTACATCTTAATTGTAGACTTGTTTGGCCTACATAGCGACTTTGGCAGGTCGCACAAGTGAATTGATAAAGGATGGAGGAACGCAGGCATAATGGGAGTGATTCTTTGTACCGAAGGAAAGTATAGACAGCAAGATGATTAGAATTAATTAGGAGGAACTTGCATTGGAAAAGTATTTATTAAGAGTCGAGAGTAAAGCTTTGTTGAATTTTGTGTCAAGTGGAAGATAAGGCAGTTTAAAGAATAGTTTTTGTTTGGGGACAGTTGTTAGAGTGGTTTTGCGAGAGAACATTTTAAATAAGAAATTGGAAGTAAGTCTGTCAAAAAGGTGGTCTGGGAAAAAATTAAAATGAAAAAAGCTCTTAAGATATTCTCTTTCGGAATGAAAGTGAAACCAATTTGAACTGATTTTGTAAGCTTTGTGTATACTGTTTATGAATAGCAGAATTTTTGAAGTTAGTAGGAGTACAACTAAAGAAATGGGTGCCAAGTTTGGTGGTATTGGGTTTCCTGTAAACTGATGTGTTAAATTTAGAACCAACTTTTGAAACAGTGACATTCAGAAAAGAAATTTTATTGTATAATTCTGTCTCCATGGAAAATTTAATATTAGGGTGTTGTTGATTTGAATAATTTAAAAATAATGGGGCATGGTCTTTGTGTTTAAAAATAAGGAAGCAGTCATCGATAAATCTTTTAAACACTAACGGTTTATATTCAACGGGACAGTCCTTTAACCAGATTTTTTCGTAGTAGGATAAAAAAAAGCATTAGCGAAGCTGGGACCCAATGGAGAGCCTATGGCCATTCCATCGTGTTGAATGTACAAAATCTCATTAAAAAAGAACACTGCATTTTCAACGGACAATTTTAATAAGGTAGAAAAAAGAGACTTGGTTAGACCTAAAATGCTATCATTTGATTGAAAAAGGGTATCGGTTATGATTTTGCAAGTTTCCATGACAAGTACATTAGTAAATAGAGACTCTACATCGATTGAAGTCATAAACAAGTGGTTCAAATCTAATTGAGAAAGGTAGCTGACAAATTCGAATGAATCTTTCAAAGTGAATTCGTTGCGGGTTAGAGGTTCAATTATGGGGACTAGAAACTTGGCTAAGTTAAACCTAGGGGTGTTAATGGCAGATAATATTGGACCGAGAGGTAATCCTACCTTGTGAGTTTTTGGTAAACCATAGATAATACCAGGCGATGTACCCAAAGCAAACAGTTGGTTGTAAAAATCACAGAGAATATTTTTCTTTTTTAGAGAACGTAAAAAGTTGTTAATTTTGTCTTCAATTTGCAATATGTGTTTAAATGGATCTTTATCCAGTTTAAGAAATTTACAGGTGTCCGAAAGAATTTTTTGCATTTTAGAAATATAACACTGGTCTGCGTCAAAAATGTACCTTAGGTTTTCTATAGTGTTTCTTAATAAAATTGACCTCCTAAATCCGAATCTGTCATCCGTTTCCCTCTATCACCTCCAGTTTTTGCGATACAGGGGGTGATAATAATTTTATAGTTTATACATCTCCTATATTACATCAAATTTCAATAGTTTTTGCACTGCTCTATTCGCAGTAAATTTTGTGTACATTTTAAGTAATTATGCCAATAGGTTTATATTTTGCAGGTTAAAAATTGCTTAGCATTATAATAATAAGAATAATAATAATAGTGGTTGAGTTAAAAATAAACAGAAAATGTAAGAATAGCTCCGACAGATTTTGCTATGTTTGCAGCAAAGTGACTTTTCCCGAGCAGAAAAGTACAATCCCTCCTGTAATTAAATCTTTGTATCATGCATATTTTGGAGTAAGGCTAAGAGATCAAGATAAAAGTTTTGCACCACATATCTGCTGCAAGGGATGCTACATAAGTTTAAGACGCTGGAGTCAGGGCGAACGGAAGTCCCTCTCTTTTGGTGTTCCAATGGTGTGGAGAGATGGCAAGGACCACACTACGGACTGCTATTTTTGAATGACAAATCTTAAAGGTGAGCATTGTATCAAGTATTTAAGCTTTCTGTATTATACTGGCTCCTGAAAATGTCATTATTATGCAAAGACTTAGCATAAAATTAGAAACTAACATAGTTTACTTCAGCATGAACATATCCTTTACTAAACATTTATGTACTATCTGCAACTCCAAATCAATTCCTTTATGTAATATGCAATTATATTTTCCACAGGTATAAATAAGAAGAATAAACATAGTGTGGCATATCCGGATGTTCCTTCTGCCATCAAAACCCTGCTATATGGCCCAGGAATTCCTATACCTTCTCCCCCTGAACATATAGAGGTACATGAAGAGATTAATATGGAAGTTGACCAAGATTATGACACATCTGAGTCTTATCAGGTTTCCACACATGATATGGTCGTGAGTTCAGTTAAATGACCTGACCAGGGATCTGGGGGTTTCAAAGGCGAATACACAACTTCTTGGCTCTCGACTTCGTGAAAGTAATCTTCTCGCTTATGAAACAACATTTAGGGCGGTACAGAAATAGAGAACAAGAGTTTTGAAGCTATTTTTTACAGCATTCTTCCAGCTCTTTAGTATACTGCGCCAATATTAAAGGACTTGTTGAGGCCCTTGGAATTCCCTACAACCCATTAGAATGGAGACTGTTCATAGATTCCTCCAGTAGAAGTTTAAAAGCTGTGTTACTCAATATTGGTAACAAGATAGCTTCCGTTCCTATAGGCCATTCAATCCAACTTACTGAAAGTTATGAAAATATGAAAAAATTGCTGGATGCAATAAATTACTCTAGCTATAAGTGGAGGATATGTGGTGACTTAAAGGTAAGATCATTTTACACTTGGCATTTCTAAGCTTTTGGATATTGACATTTTCATTTTTAATTGTTAATACTTGTATACACCTTTTGGTCAACTTACATTTTACAAGAATGCAAATCTGGAAATCATGAGTCATTTTTGAGTTATATTTTTTGTTGAAGTGTGTCCCTATGGGTTAATGCATCCTATTGAGTTAATGGGGAACTTATCCTAATTGAGATGGTATACAACACAACTCAATAAACTCAAAATAAGATGTACATATATCCAATTAGTTCCAATACGATGATTTAATGCATCGGCATACAGGATTTTTCAGTACATATTCATATTCTTATTGTTTTAAGAAATATTACTTTGAATTTGATTTTAAAAATATTACACTGAATTTACATACAATGCTAAATTTTTTTCAGGTAGTGTCTCTAACGCTTGGGACGCAAACAGGCTACACGAAGCATCCCTGTTTCTTATGTTTATGGGACAGTCGTGCAGATAGTATGCACTATGAGAACAAGGTTTGGCTTCCACGAGAAGCATTTAGAATTAGATCAAACAATGTGATAGCTGAACCTTTAGTGCCTCCTCAAAAAAAACTCCTCCCTCCACTGCATATAAAGCTTGGCATAATGAAAAATTATGTCAAAACCCTTAATAAAGTAGGCCAAGCTTTTAAATTTCTTCTTCAAAAATTTCCACAAATCAGTGACGCTAAGCTCCATGGGGGAATTTTTGATGGACTTCAAATCAGAAACTTGATTAGCAATTTGATACATCAATGAAGGACATAGAAAAAGATGCCTGGAAAGCTTTCAAAGGTCTACTTATCAATTTTCTAGGCAATAAAAGAAGCCTAGAAGAATATGTTGCCCTGGTCAATCAGCTCTTAACAAGTCTCAAACATTTGGTAGCTCGAATGTCTATAAAGATACACTTTTTACAGTCCCATCTGGATTATTTTCCCGACAACTGCGGGGATTACAGTAAAGAACAGGGGCAAAGATTCCACCAGGACATAAAAACAATGGAATCCAGGTACCAGTGTAAATGGAACGGAAACATGCTTGCTGACTACTGTTGGTGTTTGAAGCGTGATGCACCAGATGACAGGCACAAACGAAAATCGTCAAGGGCGTCTGTTCTTCGAAATTATAATTATTTTCTTTATTATGTTGCATTCTTTTATTTTTTGTTTATTAAAAGAATTATAGTTTACATACGTGTATTCCTGTTTATATGATATAACAGTAATAATGCATTATTAGATAGAGAAAGTTTTTTTTTTTTTAAAAATTCAGAAAAAATGAGGTAATCTCAATGAAAATGGTGTATGCTGTGCTGAGAAAAGCTGATCTGATTGAACAAATATACATTCATTTTTGAGCTCAGGAGGTTGGATTCATTAAGAAACCACAAAGAAATCCTGGGGAACATAAATTTTTTTTTCAAACGCAGGCCTGTGTAATCAGACCGATTCAAAATGACCACACCTTTTTCTTTATCCGGTTTGGATATATATATATATATATATATATATATATATATATATATATATATATATATATATATATATATATATATATATATATATACATATATATATATATATATATATATATATATATATATATATATATATATATATATATTCAACGCGAAGTATTAAATTCTGGAGCGACAAGACTTGGTGAATATAAAAGGGGTTCCGTAAACGCTAATTCAGTATGACAATATTTAATAACAATTATAATGCATAATTCTTAATTTTTGTATTCTTCTCATTGCTCGCTAATATATACAGTTTCATTTTATTTTCCAGGGGGGCGTGGCTTAGACTTACCTGCGAGACAAATCTTTGTCATCGGGGCTCATTAGTTCCATCCCTGGGCGGAGTTATGAACGGCTGTGTATTACAATTTACTTACATCTTCTAAGTTTTATCTATATAACAGGTTACGCTTGTTGCAGCTTAGTGATACAATTCCCTTTTGTGACCCGGTGTATTTAACCAGGTGTTCCGTAGACTTCCATCTTTCGAAAAATCGATTCTGAGACGTGAAATGTTTATTTATGCCTTGTCTTATTGACACAAGTGATTCTGACCTTTCGCGCGTTCGTACATTGTTTGCCTCACGTTCCGGCGGTCGCTTGCCTTCTATATATATACATTAACAAATATATTACATTTTTTATTTTGTATTAAAATTCATAGATGCAATTAATCTATGTATTCTTAATTCCTTATTCCAATTTTAGACATTTATTTTATATGAGTGGAATATGCGGGGATTTAATAAGACCATCGCTCGTTCATTTTGTTTAGGTGTTTGCTGGGTCTATTGAATCATGCAATTTGGTGCCAGTAGCCTACCTATTACATCATCCGATCACTACAAGTTATGCCTTTTTTTGTCGCTGCTAGTTCTGTGATAAATGTTGGGAAGTTCGGTCTTATTCTTTGAAAAATTCTGCGTGTTAACATGGGTTAAAGGTGTTTTCCATTTGTATTCCTTCTTCAGTAATCAGAGTATTTGTAATGTGCGTATTGGGAAATTGTTTCTTCTTGGTGGTTGATATCCGGTTCCAATTATTACCTCGGCTAGTTTCCTCTTTTTTTCTTATCCCGTCTGGGTCTTTTCTTCTGAATATGTTTCAGTAAGTCGTCTGTTTTTGCTTCCATCTATTTGTGTTGAGTTGAAGTATTCATAGTTTACTCTTTTCCATGATTTAATCTTCACTTATGATAGGCATGGTTTGGCGGTATTTGTTAACTATTTTTGCGTTTGTTTACTTTCTTTCTTTTGTTTGTTACTCTCATCCTCTACTCTTCGATGCAGAGGGGGCTGGGGTTATTTCATCCGTTGTGTTTTTTCTCTCCTTATTTGGATTTTTCCTCTTCTTGATTTTTGCCATAGCATTCTTGTAGTTTCCTCGTTCTATTCTTCCGTACTTTCTTCGGTTTCACGTTCATCGCTTTCTGTTACTTCCTGTTGTTATTCATCTACTTGATTTAGCTCTTTAATCTTTTGTATCGTTTGAGATACTGTCTTCATCCAATTATCGGATATATTTACATTAAAAAATAGCGGAGGAGTCGACAGTAGGGAACTTCAATGGTTCAGACGGTTTTCTTTCAGGATATTATTGCGGTTGGTTGCGTACGATCCAGGATTGGGTATGTTTATTACATGTGAGTGTAGAATGCATGCAAGAATTTTTTCCGCTAAGCAATCTGTGTCTATATTTATTTGCGTTGATTGGGTCCTAGGTGCAAAGTTTGTGGCGTAGGCATAGGTTTTTGTTTTTCTTGTCTTCACTTTTACAATTATTTCTTTCTCTTTGCCTCTTATTATCGCATTTATTTTCAGGCATGTCATTGTCATTGTTTTGTGACTCCCTTAGAACCTTATACATTTCTTTGTCTGACTCTTGCTTCAAAGGTGTAGGTTGGATGTGAGAAATTCTTTTTTACCAAAAGAGTGGTAGATTACTGGAATAGTTTACCACAGGGAACAATAGGGACTCCAAATTTAAATGTTTTTAAGCGCAGGTTAGAAAGGTATATGAAGAGGGTAGGTCATCATGGTTTTTAAGTTGTAGTGGGGAAAATTACATATTGTAGTATCGATATTATTTTGTAGGTGATGTTCTGAACCGATTCTTGTGGATGCAGATTTTAGAGTGAGATGAAGATGATTTATTCATCAATCCTATATATTATATAGTTAATATTTTGAATTGCATCTGCATGATTAAGTTTTTAGACAAGCAATGGTGGTGATAATCTTTTAAGCAATGGTTTAGACACAATCTTGTGGATGCAATTTACGGGGCGGGTGTTGACTCAGATAAGGCGTAGCAAAAAGAAAGGGGATTTAATCGAAGGGTATCGAAAATCATGTGTTAGAGAACATAAAAATAATAAAGCTCGACACCACAGATTATGATATAAAGATCAAAATACGCATACGTAAATCCCGTCCATGCATTCATGTAAACTTAGGCACTTACATTTTCACTAGGATGGTTCTGAACAAGCAACCATGTACTTACATGACTAAAAGTTGGTTTGAAGGACTCTTAGAAAACATAATAGTATTGGATGAACTGTAAGATGTTAAAGCAGGTGTAATACTAAAATGTAAAATATAAACGCACGCATACACACATACATAAATCTATGGATTCTTACAATGAGCCAAATAAATGCACACCTCAACCACAGCCTCCAAGAATCCGGAAGAAAATACATAAGGACGCTAAGCATCGCCTCCTCACCATTTTTCATGAATGTGGATAAAGAAATAACCATAACCAAAAGGCACACTTAAACCACGACCACTTAACCAAATGCACAGTGGTGGTCCTAGCTAATATGGTGCCCTGGGAGAAACCCCCTTTCAGTACAATCCCTTCCTTCCCTCTACCTCGGAATGAGACTCAGCTTCCAAAATATTGAAGTAAAAAATTATAACTGAACATTTTAAAAAATATATACAAATCAAATTATTTATTGAGTGTATGGTTTTAACATTTAAAACTATACACATGTGCAACTGTGCATATATGTGCTGGGTGCTCGTTTTCACCGGCAATCCATGCTGCACTGGGCGGTTGTCCATATTACACATGCATAAATCCGCCTCTTCGCTAGCTGGAAACAATACATAACAACAATGAATTATAACAAAGTCTGCTGACCAAAACGTCGCGTGCTCTCACTTATTCTGATTTATGACCTTATGACCTACAAAACTTTCCATAATTAAAAGACTAACTTTAAGAGGACTCTGGAAGTTATATCATTTGAAAGCGAATGTAAAAAAAACATAAAGGTTTAAAATTTGGTTAGAATCGGCCTAATAGTTATGATGTTATTGCCAAAACAAAATAATTCATACCTAACCTAGGAAGGACCATGGAAGTTAGACTAGTCAAAATAGAATGTAAAACAACATAAGGGTTTTGAATTTCGTTAGAATAGGCCGATTAGTTACAATGCTATTACAAAATAAAAGCTAAACGGGAACTGACCGACGACCGACCGACTGATATAGTGAGATGTAGAGTCGCCCGTGATTAGACTCGTACGCGACCTAAAAGATATCTCATAGCCCCCTTTACAAACACGAAATAATAACCCTTTTCATCCAATCGTTTTCACTGAATAAAACATCTACATTCTCAATCATCTCGTCAAGTAAATACTCATGACATTCACTCACTGTAGTGAATAAAAATGAGTCAAAGCACACAAAAAATACTCCTAGAAACTATCACCAAACCGACATTTTTGATCTTAAAACTTTTCTTTGTGGAAATTATTTAAAAAATGATATTACATTATCTTATTTTTAACTTACAAGTGGTAATTTTTTGTTAAAAATGTCTCCGAAGAAACAGATTCCTGAAGCTCAATATGGATTCTTGCAGATTCTTAATGCTTAGCGGTCTTCATCTTTGCGCTCTTGGTGAAGACCATGAGTAATTAGCTCATATACTATTCTTGTCGAACATTCTAGTTTTCTCTAGAATTGTTTCAAAAACGTTATATAAATTTTCCGTGTGTCTGTTTACATATACAAATTCCCATGTAATCATTAAAACACAAAAGCTTTCCTTGTTGCCTATATTTTTGCACTCGCAAGATATTGAATCATATGAAACCAGCGTTTATTGACTGTAATCTTATGTTCTAAAGGATTTAAATATATCACAAAAGAAACAGAATATTCTTGCTAAAATATAAGAAAGAAAAACAGATTCAAACTTAAAGAATATCAAATGTGTTTGACGTTGCCTATACTTATGCACGCAACTCTTTCTCTCAAGATACGTTATTTCTGTCTGCCTTTCTCTAATTCCGTCCCAATTGTTAGCCTTAAATTCAGTAATAGATCGATTCTTTTGTGATTAACTAAATTATATTCTATGAGTACTTTGCATAATTTCAAAATTTGTAGAGGGTAAGAAAATGAATATCAATTTGCCAATTTCTATCACCAATAAAGAAAATGAAAACAAGTAAGCGAATTTCTATTCGATTGAAGGCGCATTAAAAAATATACTTGTATGAATAAAAGTAGGTTAAAAAAAATGGTAAAAGTATTTGTTGAGAGGAGAACCTATGGAGTTTTGTAAATCCTAAAGAGATTCCCTGAATTTGACGAGGAAACCTTTATATCACGATGAGAGTCAAACGAGGAGAAATAAGGTGCGGGCAGTGAGGACCAGAGAATGAAACAGACTTAGTGAAGACGTTATTCTTTAAATTTATGCTAAAAAGAGCGAACAATTTGGAGAAACAAAGGAAGGATTGACTTTACTTCTATCTGGCCTTGGTCAACTTTTGTATCAAAATTTCCTGGTTGTGCCCTTTTTCCTATCACAATCAGGTATCTTATCCGCTTTCTGCGCAAATGCGGGTAGGAGAGGTGGGAGGGGAGCCCTTTCATTTATGCTATGCTTGTTCTTATGCTGCATGTTAGCGTTTTCCCCAAATAGTACCGCCCCCATATGGTCAGCAGTGTTCTTTGAGGTACTACTATTCCTGGTGACTCTTTATGATCGCACTCTGAGAGTCAATAATTTTTGGGAGCATTGGCAAACCGAGAAAACCTCTTTCGAAGAGTTATCGACTGCTAACAATTTGTTAGACTTTGTCCTTATTTTATTGACAAATTGGGTAATAAAATCAAACATAACGGCGTGTAGAGAAAAGTGAATTTATGGACGTTGGCTAAAACAAACGAGTCAGATTTATAATAGGTTATAAATGCACCCGAGAGCTAATGGTTGTGTTTTGTTTTTCTGAGCAAATTTATATTTGGACAAAAGGAAATCTAAAAAGGAAGAAACTATGGCAAATTCTATGATAAATTGTATTATTTTATTCCACTTTTCATCTCTTTATCTCTTTCCAGAGCAGTTTTAATAAGGTAAGTTCTTTCTTTGCGGTAAGAGAGAAGGATAAACCTTTTCTTGGGTTAATCATTCCCACACTCGATTACGACCTACCTCTCCGCAAAGCTTGGTAGAAGTTATCTTCTATCATCTTCTAGCTAGTCTGTTATTATCAGGATAACTGGCCAGGCAACAAGATATCTGGCTCTTTTTCCGTAATTTCATTGCTTTGGGCCAAACTAACCTCTGTATTTTCTAACAAGAGGGAAAGTGCCTCCAATGATCTGAGGCGTTTTGTGATAAGATGATAAATGGTTATTGCATTGATGGTTTCCCATGGTTCAAATTGATAAATAATGCTCCTGCCACTAGATGGCGCCACCCAGCGCCAAATACGATGGAAGATTTGAAATCTTCAGGGTGAATAACCATATGTCCCATGGTCATATGTGTCATTTCATGGCTCTAAATGTGTATAATTAAACCTTACTCCGTTTGAAAAAAAGCGACTCCTAGACCTGGCGCTTCGCCGCAGGTAAAAACAGTCTATGTAATTTAATGTTTTTTTTCTATGAACCAGCTTTTAAACTCATAGTCTGAGGACAATGCCACACATCTAATGATCTAGAAAATATGTACATTGTTTGGTTTCAGTGAAGACGAACATAATGGAGTTTGTTTAAAATGAATGAATCAATGGCAAACTTCAGGCCCAAATAAACATGAATTTCAAATCAAACAACAAATTTTCACCATACGTGTTGCTGTGGCTGGTCTTATCTTCTGTACAATAGTTTCAATCATATTCTCTCTATCGTAAATACATACACAGGATCAATGGAATCTATCTCGCTTAGAGAAATTTATTCTGCTCAATTGTTAAGATCCATATATGACATTTTGGTGCCAAGATCGGGGATGATACAAGTTCTTGTCAGTGAAAATAGCAGTATTTTTTGTTCTGCTCTTTTCACTCTATCTATTAGATATTTTGGTATTTATTAGTCTTTAATTCTGCTATACCCCACGAATCCTTGCAATGATTGAAGTCTTCAATGAATTTCTCGAGGGCTACGTTTTATTCTGTTATACACTGCGAATATAGCATCTTAAATTAAAATTGGCTCTCATTACATATCGTTCTGAAACGAAGGTCGATGATAGATTTGTTCAGCAGAGGATGGATAGTAATATTCTCAATTACTTCTAGCAACACATGTGCAGAGAGATAACACACCTACTCTAATCTCTTTATTCAGCGATACACTTGATGCACTACGACGTCCTATAATTACTTAATGTTGCCTCCTTTCTCGTGCTGTCATGCTTGGCCCCTTGCCTCAATTCATGACGCTTACTAAGAACATTAGCCAGTACAAATTAGGTGGCTCAGTTCATTTACAGTTCATGTTTCTCCCTAACGTATGCCCAAATTATAGGAATTTTCAATCTTAGATAAACACGAAGTACAAGTCAACGAGTGGTTGATGCTAGAACAAATATTCTGCTTCTCTCTCTCTCTATAAATATACTACTACCAATGTATATCTATTCTTAAGAGATCGTCCGCAAAGAAACATGTTTGCGAATCCTTCCTTTTGCCTGCAAATTCATATTTGTATTATAATTACAGGATATTTGTCTCTGATTCTCAGCTTTAACTTTTCCAGCCTTATTTCGATTATGATTCTATTTGTTTTGACTTAATAATTGCATTATACTTTCTTTTTCCATCCAATTTCATCGAGGTTTATCACTCTTCCCGCCTTTTTTATACTTTATTTATTGAATCTCTCTGTAGCATAAATGTGCGGGAAATAGTTGGCCTTAACTCAATAAATGAATTAGTCCGTATTACTTCATCATAAGTTTTTGTTCATTATATTGGGTATTACTTTCTATGCTTTATCTATTTTTCGTCAACTCATTCTGCATTTAAGTAGATTATAAACTGCGATCCTCAGAAAACCAATCAAAGGTAGTGTAGGTTTCTAGCCTTCGACGCAATGGTCATGACATCAAATTCATAAGCAAAGTTAAGGACCAGTCAGTCGCATGTGGGCCTCTCAAGAAACCCGGCGAGTTTGGGGCCCTGCCTCTCCCCCGTGTATGTCTGTATGTCTTTCTTGGCTAAACTTGGGGCAGTCTGTATATCCGTCACCCAGGTTCGCTCCTTCTTCCCAGTGGTTTCAACTCTGAGAGCATTTCGACGTCAAGTTGAACGACACTGTGGCAGTCTGCATAGGCCGTCATTTAAGTTACCCCAACTTTATTTCCGTTCAGAAACCATTCAATTCAATGTAAGACATCTTTTTTCCTGTTTTAAATTATGGCGTTACCGTTTTAATTCTGATTTACGTCTCCTTGAAATCTTACATAATTTTAAATTAAAGCTTTCTCTTAATGAAAATATTTTAGTTATTTCTAGTTTTTAATAACCACTTGACCAAAGCCAAAATAGTTATAAAATATTTTCAAAATGATTCCAACTAATTTTATGGCCAGAAATCCCTCATTACATCACAATCCCACTTTTGAAGAATCCGTTCATGTTCAACGCTAACACAACTGAGATTATGTGGAAAGAAATCCAAATGGAAGAAATGTATCGTCTGCCAAGTGATGGTTCATTCAGTGTTCACCATCTTTTTCCTAAGCTCATCTTATTTTTGAGCTCTTATGTTCATTAATAAATTGTTGCTGAGAGACACGAAGCTAACTCAAACAGCTACGTCCATCTCTAATAATGTATTCACAAAGATATCAGGATTCATTGTATACCATTTGCTGAAGAAAGGCTGTAAAGAGAAATCTAAAGAAAGTGAAGACAGATAAAGTGATAATGTGTGGAACATATATAACAGCATAAACTCCTATGGCCATGGGACAGGGTGTTCACAATTCTCCAGATATCAACTGTAGCATGCTGGCCAATGCTACACGATACCCCCGAATGCGTGGTAGACAACGGAGTGGAGAGGACGTGTTCTTCCTCTAAGCTTTAGATATAGCAAGTGATTTACCTCTGCAACACTATTAACCCATTTACCAGCGAGAACCAATGAAAGGACCTCTCTTTACTTTACCCTCAGATATTTTACCTTTAGACTTCGTTAACAGGTATTGCAAATCTGGACCGTCAAGATTCCTTTACGAAGTTCTTCATTGAATCCATTTTTAAATTGTGATAACAATACATTATGAGAGGCAACATTCAAAAAGAGGCTTGTTAAGGCAGATGAATCACATAAAAGTCATGGTTGTTTCAGCTCTTACTTATAACTACAATGCTTGGTGGCTATAAAATATACCACAAAAAAAGAAAGCACATTTGCTTATGTAACTGTTTAAGTTATAGAGTCAGACATATTACCTTTAAAATTTTACAGATGTTTCACTAATTGTTCTTGTAGTTAATCGCAGAAAACAGCTTTATAATTCTCATTAATTGCATGAGAAGATCCATTGGAAGAGCTGGAAGTTCATTACCCTTGCCTCAACCCGTTGTCCTCAATCTTGAAGTACAAAGAAACCTTTTCATGTCTTTGGCCGGAAGTACAAGACCTACAAAGGTGTTCTATTAAAAATGTAACATCATAACGGTAGTAAAGCTTTTCCTCAATCTTGAAGTACAGAGAACCTTTTCATGTCTTTGGTCAGAAGGATGGGGAACGAACTCATTCTTGCCAGAACTTCCCTTACATGAGCAAAGATCTAAGTAGTTAACTTTTCTCTAGGGGTACGTCTGAATATCTGAAGAGGTATACAAATCCATCTGACCAATAACAGGGGAGGGTTTCTTGGTTTCCTAATTTTCTTGTAAGTTGGAATCCATGTGAACATGCTCTTCACTAGAATCTGATTCTGATGATATCCTTTGGTTCCTTTTTCAAAGTGATTAAAATCTCCTCAGGTACTACTATTAACAGTTATGGAGATGGGATCTCCTTGTGTCACGCTTTTTGGAAATTGACTCATGCCTTAGCAACAAAGCGAGGAAAATTGACTCCAATGTCAAGTTTTCGTATTAGTTTAACATAGGTGACAATCTAACACTGTCGTGGTATAACAATTATACTCCCATATATATATATATATATATATATATATATATATATATATATATATCCCCAAAAGTACAGTAGCTTACGTGTAACTAGAGGGATAAAACCACAGTAATAGGAATAGGACTAATTTTATATGCGAAACCAGGTTACGATGGAAACATCCGTCATCGTCAGTGGTTTTATCCTTAATATATATATATATATATATATATATATATATATATATATATATATATATATATATATATATACATATATATATATATATATATATATATATATATATATATATATATATATATATATATATATATATATATATATATATATACGAGTGCATGTGGAAAAATCAAAAAGTATCGCGTGGGCCGACCAGTGGGGAAGAGAGATAATGAGATTGAGGTGGAAAGTCGTCCCCTAGTGTGTGGGTAAGAAAAATGATGAAAATGAGAGTGAAAATTGGCTATAAAGGTCGAATGATGACCGAGAGCCGTTCAAGTTTATATAAAGAATACTACAAAAATAAAGTTTCATAACAAAAAAAAGAAATTTTAAATATATACAAAAGAGGTTTAAGTGAGATACGTGATTGTCGTGGTATAACCAGGTGTACGCGGTTATTACGCACACTAGCCTACTGGCTGACCAAAATTAAGACTCCACTTGGGGATGGTTCTAAGGGTGCTTTAAATACACAGTTGCTAGGCCAAGGAATTTTCGAACACAGCTACAAGAATATACTTTAATAGGACTAAAGATTACATATACATATAGGGCAAGTTGAATGGCAATGCAATTAAGTATTGACGGTTCACTGCTAAGATGATTAACACTATCAACTAAGTTTGAACCGAGGGATAATTAATTAGGAAATGATTTTTACAATTATGCAAGTTCTAAAGCAAAGGAGATCCTTGAGATTCGACGCGGTAAAGGTGGGAGAAGCGTGATGAAGTGGGAGTTAAATCCCTTTTACCTTGATGTGCGGCGAGTAGAACCAGGTAGGTAAGTTCGACCTTGAACTTGTGAGCGTTTCACGAGACGATCAATTCAACTTCGGGAAACTCAAGTTAAGGCCTCTTATCATTTAGAGGCAAACAGAGGGTGCTTCCCTGATGGCTTTTCCGATCCTTAAAATCTGAAGACGTAGTGAGAATGGTTAAAGCGCGCCTAACTATCTCCACGAACAACACTTAGTGACGACTAGCTATTCCTTGGCTCTTCGACAATCACTCAATTCTTCTCTGGACGAGAATGTAGTCGATTTCCTCTCGAATAACGAAGACGTTACGGCTAAAGTACTGGACGGCGGCTTCAGACACAATCTGCATGTGAACTTCGAAGTCTCGAATATATACTCCGAAATTATCTAGACGGGGAGAGGGATTCATCGCCAATAGACTTCCTTAATTACCTTGGGTCGCGAAAAGGGCCCATAGCGAGAAGTCGCGATGCCCTCTTGATGGTCTTTCCATTGTACTATTTTTTGCAGTATATAGGGCAGACGAATTTAGAGCTACCAACGGCGAGCTGGGGAAGTCAGGGGGGGGGGAGGGGAAATTCCTTCTCTCTCTCCTTATTCTTCAACAGTGATCAAATAAGTAACGGACACACTGAGGTGTCAGCAAAGGGGAAAATCCAAGGGATTAAAGCAGTATATTACCTAACTCGGATTGGAGTCTTAAAACGGGCTACACTAAGCATAAATACAAATAGTAACAATTGATTTGGGAAGACCGGATTATAACGAGATCCGCAGCGTCGGCGTCTTGCACGGCGTAAGCATCGAAGGGAAGGTAACTCAGGGAGGCGAGGATGCAACAAGGAAATATGTTTTATCTCAGAGTTCTCGTTGGGGGAAGGTATTGGTTCTAGCTCAGGATGCTGATGAAGAAGGACTGGTTTTACTCCAGGGTTCTCAATAAGGGAGTACTGGCGCGAATTAACGGAAAAACGACCGCTGCAAGGAGCTGCCAATTGACTTGGGCGAAGTCTACGGCGGAGAGATTCTAGCCGTCGGTACCCGAATAAACCACGGAGGATCCGACTCGAGAACGTAATGTGTATTTGTGCGCGGGCGAGCTGTACTGCCTATCCGGCGGAAAACCTGCGGTTATATAGGTAGTCGGCGAGGCGGTGAAATTGCCCCTGGCCACGGTGTGCTCTCCTGGGATTTGAAGTCGCCGGCTTTCGGCTACGATGGGACGGGGGGGGTCCGAGATAAGGAGCCGGTTGAATAGCCATTCAGGTTCTTTCTCGCATCGCAAGGGGGCGAGATGAAAACGCACAGGGTGCGGGAGATAGGCCTCGTAAGTTAAACACAGATGGTCTGATAAATCTGTGTTCGCACAATTCCTTCCTCGATTTTCACGTTCTTTGTTCTAGGGTTAGGGCCACGTGGCTTTTCTAAGGAGTAAAGGTCGACCTCCAGATCCTTTTAGGCTCTATTTCTCTACAAAACCATTAAACAGAAAAAATAAATAAATCAAATATAAGACAGAAACGAGAAAAATCACACGTTAAACCTTGATAAACAGCCGGGAAAAATCACCGCAAAAATCCTTAAAATAATGTATTTTCCCAGGAAAGAGATTTGAAACAATAAGCTCCCTGTAGCAGTGCAACTTATTTCCAGGAAAGATTACTTGTAATAGTTTTTTCCGTTAAAATTCAATTTTATTTGTGGCCTTTGACAAGGACTTCCAAACTCGAGTTTATAGCTCCTAAATGCTGCGAATTAAGGCCCCATTGCCAAGGTTAAGCAGCTTTCTGCAAGGCTTTGACTTATAACATGAAAAGAGAAGTCTTGTAAAGCGCTGTTCTGTGCGCTTAGAAATTTAACTAAAGGATAGTATGGACATACGGAAGGCGGTCAATAAGTTTTGTAATTTGGATATAAGGAAACGAGATATGAGGAAAAGTGTTTTATTATTTTTCAATATAACTACCCTCGACTTCAATGCACTTGCGCCACTTGTCCCTGAGGCTTCGAATTCCCGACAACGAGAAATCTCCCGACTGCTGTTCAATCCTCTCCTGGACGGCGAGCTGGACATCTTCATCGTCCCCAAACCGGCGTCCACGCAGTAAAGCCTTGAGCTGGCGGAATAAAAAGTAGTCGCTAGGGGCCAGATCTGGACTTTAGGGGAGATGGTTGAGCTCCGCGAATCTGCACTCACGCAGGGCAGCTTGTGCAACTCTGGCCATGTGGACTTTGATGACGTTGAAGTCGATCACGGGGCGTGGGTTTTCTAGGGACCCAACGGGCAGAGACCTTGGTGATGGCCAAATTGTCTTGGATGATGTTGATAACACTTCCATGTGATATTCCAAGTTCTCGCTCGGTTTCTTCGACCTTCACCCGTCGATTTTCGAGGATCATCCTCTCCATACGTACCACCTTGTTCTCGTTGGTCACGTCTGACGGGCGTCCCGGACGGGGGTCATCTTCAAGGGACTCACGATCATGGCGGAACTCCCTATTCCAGCGAGCAATGGTTGCATAGGAAGGGGCGGTGTTGGTGTACACTTCAACCATGCGTTCATGGATCTCTTTTGCATTCTTGCCTTCCTTGGTCAAAAATTTGATCAGTGCGCGGTGCTCAACCTTCTCTATTGTTGAAAAGTTTGTGACTGACGAGCTGCGATCAGCTACTGCTTCTTAAACAGACGAGGCAGGAGCGTGCGGCTGCAGGTCCTGACTTTTCATAACTTGTCCTAACACCCCCACAAACAGACATCCGCCTTCTTCTGATTTGCCCTACTGATTCGCAAAACTTATTGACCGCCCCTAGTACGTATTAAGGCTGGAAGTTTCCAAACCAAGTTTACCAGTTTTGTTTTGTTGAAGATGAAAGAGTCCATTATAAATCAATTTTAGATTTGAATAAAAGGTAACTTCATTTTGGACCGCAATATAACTGTCAAAACAATCTAACATTAAGGTGAATCGTTTATCGGACTAGAGTAAGACACTTTTCTTTTATGATTCTATCAAAAGTATTGCCACAATCCAGGATAATCCTTCGAGTCGCTACAGTTCTGGAATAAGCAAAGACTAAGATTACGTTTATCCATCACAGCTATTTAACTTGAGACCCTGCGTCTCATTCCAGACCTCACAGAGTTATGTTTATCTAATATGAAAATGCAATTCAATTTCACACATTTGCATGTTCTGATTAGGAGTTTGTAATAGCTTTAATCAAACTATGGGGGGCACATTCATTTTAGAAAAAGGCTGCCATTTTTGCAATTAACCCAAGGTAATAAAAAAAGATTCATTTTTCTTTCTCGTAACAAACTGCGACTAAATCGGATGGATCAATTGGCTATACAAACACTCCAATTATGCAATATATCATTTATTATTAACAATGTAACTCGTAACCTGCATAGTGTAATGGAAGTAAATCGTTATTAGTGTAATGGAAGTAAATCATTATTAGTGTAATGGAAGTAAATCGTTATTAGTGTAATGGAAGTAAATCGTTATTAGTGTAATGGAAGTAAATCGTTATTAGTGTAATGGAAGTAAATCGTTATTAGTGTAATGGAAGTAAATCGTTATTAGTGTAATGGAAGTAAATCGTTATTAGTGTAATGGAAGTAAATCGTTATTAGTGTAATGGAAGTAAATCGTTATTAGTGTAATGGAAGTAAATCGTTATTAGTGTAATGGAAGTAAATCGTTATTAGTGTAATGGAAGTAAATCGTTATTAGTGTAATGGAAGTAAATCGTTATTAGTGTAATGGAAGTAAATCGTTACAAGTGAAACGAAAGTAAGTCGTTACTAGTGTGACGGAAGTAAATCGCTAGTAGTGTAACGGAAGTAAATCGTTACTAGCGTAGCGTAAGTAAATCGTTGCTAGTGTAACGGAAATAAATCGTTACTATGTACATAGTGTAACGGAAGGAAATCGTTACTAGTGTAACGGAAGTAAAGCGTTACTAATGTAACAGAATGAAATCATTACTGGTGAAACGGAATTAAATCGTTGATAGTGCAACGGAAGTAAATAGTTACCAGTGTTGCGGAAGTAAAACGTCACTGGTGCAACGGAGTAAATCATTACAAGTGTAACGGAAGTAAATCCTTGCTACCGTAACGGAAGTAAATCGTTACTAGTTTAAAAGAAGTAAATAGTTACTCGTTTAACAAAAGTAAATCCTTACTAATGTTCCAGAATGAAATCGTTACTAGTGAAACGGAATTGAATCATTAGTAGTGTAACGGAACTAAGTAGTTAATAGCGTAACGGAAATAAATAGTTAGTAGTGTAACGGAGTAAATCGTTACTAGTGTAACAGAAGTAAATCCTTCCTAGTAAAACCGAATTAAATCGTTACTAGTGTAACGTAAGTAGTTACTAGCGTAACGGAAGTAAATAGTCAGTAGTGTAACTGACTAAATCGTTACTCGTGCAACAGAAGAAAATCGTTACTAGTGTAATGGGAGTAAATCGTTAGTAGTAATTAACAACTTAAATTATTTTGTTAGATTAACTATTAATTAATGAATTTCGATTTTAATCATTGTTATGTAATGGATTAAAATGATAATTAAATGATATTACAATGCCATTTGGCTTAAAATAGAATAAAAAATTAATTAATATTAAATTGTAATGTAAATTGTAACAATGTAAAGCAATAAATTATAATGGAATAAATATTATGCAAAATTTGTGAACACACGGTCCTAGTCAGAGGCTGAGCTTTATGTGGCCGAATAGAGGCAACCATGTGCCAGGTCATCTTCAAAGATCATGTTGCTAACAAAATTCCCTCTGTCCTTTTGTCGACCTCACTGCTGATGGGGCAGAACGGGTAGCTCTTCCTTGGGCCACGAAGGGTTCCGTGTTCGCTGGTTGGTAGCAAAACACAGTAGTATGCGCTCTTCTGTCTTTATATTCCTCCATCGAACTAGGAAAAGTACTAAGTGCTTATAGAATTCTCGAGCGATTGACATTCTGATCTTTGTGTGAATGTCTTTATCACTTCAAATGTCGCGGCATTTCTGTGCGCGGTGCTTTGCTCCACGCGGTTTGAGTCCGCCTCTAAGGAATAAACACCTCTTGTGGATTATGCTTCTTCCCCCACCCCTAACCCCCACCCTAATCCTCCCGCTCCATCGTTCTTTCTCTCTCATCCTCGAATCAATTTTTTCCTTTATCTTTATTTTCTTTCCCTTTTCAAAAATCGTCATTCCCTTTCCCCTTCTTCCTTTCTTTTTATCTCTTTCCTCGTTTCACTTTTCGTTCTTTAACTTTTCTCTCTATTTTCTTTGACTCCGTTTAAGCGCGACTTTTGGCTCCTTTGTGGAACCGATGGTAAGAAGAGAAAATGGAAAAAATGTACAAATGGATAATTCTAAAGAATGATCACTTTGTTCGATACAATTTTAGAGGAAGTACAACATTAGAAGATAGGCAAGGGAAGGGGGGGGGGCGCATTTTGATGAAACACTTGTATTTCTCAAGGAAATATTGAATTCAAAGTTTTCTGAACCATTGCCATTTCGCAATCCGTACTTCATTTTGACTTCAGCCCTGTTTGTTTATGTCTGTTCAATGTGCTGGAACTTATAGGGTAATAAGTACACACTGTAGCCCTCTAAGAAGAAGGACTTTCTAGAGGCAAACATTTATTTATTTCTGAAGTTGCATCTTGAGTATTTAGGACAATTATTGACCAACAACTTCAATACTTCAAGCCGTCCTGTCGATGAAACTTCTATTTAGTTCTGTTTAGTGTTGCATATATTTCTCCATTAGGGTTCATCTTCTGGTTCTGACTCGCCTATGGTATAAGTTTGATATATTATAAACTTTTAATGGAGAAAAAAACGTGTAAGAGGTGTCTATTGATGGAACTGATTAACAAAGGAGGTTCAATTTATTAGAACAGTTTCCGAATACCCTAATAGTGAATTCTAATATTTTAGGGTTGAATCTGAGGTAGGTCTATAAAATGGAAACTAATGTCACCCTTCTATTTTTGGACATACTTATACATAGAACTCCACATGGTTTTAAAGATGGAATTTATCGTAAACTAACGTGTTTATATTATTTTATTCATTATTATTCTAATTACGATTAAAGTATCAGGACAAGTGTTCTTCCGTGGCCTCCCGTCTTTCCCGCCGATTTTGACAATGAAATTGATTTTATGTATAATTTTGACATTAAAATGTGTTACTCATTAAATTTTGGGAATAATTACGCAAATTAAACCGATAGTTCATTTTAATTACTTTTCAGCATCCTCTCACCTTCTTTAAAAAAACTTATAAGCACTTTTCAGCCACGAAACCAGGTGTTATTAAATTTAATGCAAGGATTGCCGTGAGTGAGTTACATTGGACAGACAGGCAAATAACTCAGTGTACGGATTAAACCATCAATTCAATGTCCGCCGTTGCCGTGAGCAAAGTGATTTATTTATGCATATGACACTCCCTAGTTAAATTATAAATTCGGGGCAGTGCTAATTACCCTTACATGGCGGTATTTATGCATATAGCCACATTCTTGAATGTGTCTGTATACCATCGACCCAAATTTTACTTTGAATAGGGGATTATGTCGCCTCGATCCTTTTATTATTAACTTAATCAAATATCCACAATTAGTAATGATGTATCCATTCTTGCTCTCACCTCTTGGCGCGGTAGTGGCCTTGGTTAATGTAAACCACCGTGTATTTTATAACATTTATTGTACAATATTAATAGTTACACACTTGTGAAAATCAAAGTCACAGCTGGAGAGAGTGCCTTTCGTTTTTGCGCGAAAACTAAACGAGTAATGTCCGGTGCCAGTGAATGTATTAGTATATGATGATAGACTGTCCTCCACTGAGTGTTCAAATAGCCACTCGTTCTTATGTCAATGCGAGACTCATTTCACAATCAACTGAAGAAAATGAAGCCAGATTATAGTCCCTACTAGCATATGTACCCGGCGGGCGGCGTTGCCCGGGATAAAAAGTGCTGTCGCTAATAAATACAGATTCATATTGCTTGAAATTCTTATATTTTGGCACGTAAATATCTTCACTCATCATATAATATCATATAATATTATCATATAATATACTTAAAGTGAGTAAACGTTTCACCGCGCGCGTCCGGCAGTATACGCGCATGCATGAATGAGATGCAATTGTGGCCGTAAAAACAATCAAGGGTCTTATAGATAAAGATATAAGACTTGAAAGATGAGGATTATTACATTTATTTTTGCATTTATATATTACATTCTATATATAAATTATTTATTGTGCATTTATTTGGATGTGTGCAAACACTGAAATGTCTAACATGTGCCATAGTGAAATGAGAGAGTTTGTGACTCGCTTCCAACCAAAAGTATCTTTATAATAGAATTGGGCGGCTCTTTTTTTTTGGAACAGAAGGTAATTTTACTGGATTAAGAATGTGGATAAAGATGGTTCTAACAAAATTTGGATTGATTTAAACGCTGAATGAGTTTTGCTATCTAATTATGCCCGGATAAGGCCAATAACAGTGTTTTTTTTTTCATTTCCGGTGTCGTAGAATGGACTCTTGACGATATACCATATATAACTATTCGTTGAGGGAACTTATCTAATTATCTTTAGAGTGCGTGGATGTCTAGGCTGGCCGATATTATGTATCTTCGATATGCTTAAGAAGTGGAACTGAGCTCAAGGATAGTAATATTGCTATCATTAATAAAATAGAGTTTTATTAATAAAAACTATCAACAACACACAAAACGAAAAATATTGACATAAACAGAGAATGGAAAGGGTCGTGGGGAATCTAGCTAATGCAAGGATTAAGAGCGATTTAAAAAGGTAAAACAAATATAAAGTTAAAGGGATGGGATGGTTCGCTAAACCATTTAAAGCACAGGATAGAGTTGACAAAAGGGTTAAATACTCAAAGGTAACGTTTGGCTTACGTAATTATACTTGTTGTGCAGAGGAAGGCGACGTGAAGGAATTTTTGGTCCGCTGGTGAGTTCCAGCCGAAGGGGGGGAATTAAATGATCCTGACGTGGCGTCTTGGAAATGAGAACCGTTTCTTGACGAACGGCTTGAAGAACAATGGCTGTTCTACGTTGTTCTCTTCTGAACAACAGGGTGGCGGGGGTGAGAACCATCTCTTGTCTACGGGCTCGAGAACAATGGCTGTTCTAATGTTGTTCTCTTTTAAACAACAAGAGGGAAGGGTAAGAACCGATTCTCGGCGAACGGGCTCAAAAGAACAATGGCTGCTCTACGTTGTTCTCTTCTGAATAACAAGGCAGGGGGGGGGGGGGGGTGAGAACCGTTTCTTGTCAACGGGCTCAAAAGAAAAATGGCTGTTCTAACGTTGTTCTCTTTCTGAACAACAGGGGTGTGTGTGTGTGAACCGTTTCTTGTCAACGGGCTCAAAAGAACAAGGGCTGTTCTACGTTGTTATCTTCTGAACAACAGGGGAAGGGGGGGGGTGAGAACCGTTTCTTGTCAACGGGCTCAAAAGATCAATGGCTGTTCTAACGTTGTTCTCTTTCTGAACAACAGGGGTGTGTGTGTGAACCGTTTCTTGTCAACGGGCTCAAAGGAACAAGGGCTGTTCTACGTTGTTATCTTCTGAACAACAGGGGGGGGGGGGGTGAGAACCGTTTCTTGTCTACGACCTCGAAAGAACAATGGCTGTTCTGACGTTGTTCTCTTTCTGAACAACAGGGGAAGCCTCGTAGACTCGGCATCACGAAGGCTCGAACCTTGGCACTCAAGGGATATTGTCCTTCTTCTGGACAAGTGATGGTGAATCTCGAGGTCGAGGTCCCTTGGCGCACAAGGTGAGAGTGGGTCGTAGTGATGTTTCGCGACGAAAATCTGGATCTCCAATCTGCTCTTAGTGGTAAAGTTTCCATCTAAATAGTCGAGACATCTCCTTGGCGTGGGAGACAATGGAGTGGAAGCTTCGAGGGAATGCACAGCCAAACCTGAGAACAATGCCTTATCTGCCCATAAGCCTAACTCAATCTGGCGAGGTCGCGCATGGGGCGAACGGGGGAAGATAAACCTCCTTGTTTAAACATTGACTCAGGTGGCTGCGATAAGATTACGTTATATTCCTGAACCCATCTCTTGTTTCCAAGAAAATAACCGCAATTAAATTAGAAATTTGTAAAGAATGTGTTTATTTATTGTTTCCTGATAATCGTTCATTTATTGATTCCCGATAATCGTTTAAGAGAGAAGATAGAAATATCCAAAAGATAAAGAGAAATGTAAAAGGCACTTAATTACTAAAATTGAAAAATCGGTTATTGTTTATTATCTCTGAAGATAATTTTATTAGCTCCTCTCATAAGTAGTGCAGCATTTTATTCGTATAGAATTATTTTAAGGATATAAATCAATGAACTATTTCACTTTATATTTAAATAAGTATTTATTTATTAATTTAATAAATAATATTTATTCTACCAGTTTCAACCATTATCTCCATTTTTTAATCGACTTTTTAATACTGTTTGTAAAAATCGTTTGAATTTGATTTAAAAAAGTTCAAGGTTGTTTCGATCTCTTCTGTTGTTGATATTGTCATTCTGTTCAGGTGATTCCTAAACTCTCAAAAGATAATATTCTGATGAGGCTATTTTGGTTGCGTATGCAAGATGACTCATTAGCTTCCAATCAAACATGTTAAACTTTTGAAAGGTAGCTCTTGCCAAATCGGGTAGGCGTCTTCTCGATGAAGGAACACTCTTCTTCCTCGTGATGATTACTGGCCGTTTTTATTAATATATTTATATATATATAAATATATATATATATAAATATATATATATAAATATATATATATATATATATATATATATATATATATATATATATATATATATATATATATATATATATATATATATATATATATATATATATATATATATATATATATATGCCTTTGGGGCGAAGTTGGTTTAAGATTCGACCTAGCTGGTGTGTGAACCAGAAATAGTTAAGAATTCAGTGGCGATGGTTTACCTTTTAATTGCTGGGTCCATTCAAAACAAAATAATTAAGAGTGCAAGAAAAAAACGACAAAAAAATATACCATTACTAATAAATAAAATAAAGTTGAAATATATACAGTTACAGGATTTAAAGGACATGATCTTACATGCTAAATTAAATGTCGGCCCGGGATATAGGAGGAATAAATATGGAATTAGTGGTCGGGTTCAGGTCTGTGATTAAAAAGGGGATTTTAATCCGGGGCTCACAAAAAGGATGGGACGGCTTGGGTATACCGGATTATAGAATAATCTGTATGCATCAACGATTGCAACTGCTTACGTGTTCGTTGAAGGGAGGGCCGGTCGGGATACAATAACTGCGATGGGGAAGCTGGGTTACCTCACGGAGGGGAGGATGAGAGAGCACACGTAGTTTGGCCTTCGGAGATGGAATTCCTCGTCAGATACTCGCCGATTGACTATGACAGAGTTCACGGATGTCGATTTAGCCTTCGCCCTTGAATCCAAATCCAGGTGTCTCCGATCACGACGGGTGAAAGTATCCTTTGCTCGTATTCGGTGGTAGGCGGGATAATCTTGAAGTGCTGTGCGCTAAACCAAGTCGGGGGATTATATAGACACTCCGCTAGTGGCGGGGATTTCTTGGCGGGAACCTCCACGACTCGCGCGATATTGGGGAAAGGGAGCGACTCCTTCGGGGCTACCGAGATAAAGTTGGCATAGAATGTTCGAAGAGCTTCAATCTATGCCTGAGGGCAGGAAGTTAGCTGAAAGGCCATGCAAGACGAGGAAAATGTGTCCCTAAGTAAATGCCGCTTGGGTGCAATAAAACGTCGTGGGCCGCATTCTCAACGTAGATCAGCCTCGATTTCAACGCTCCACACGGTGATCTCGAGACCACGTGGGTACAGAAGGGCACGAGGTCGCCCTTCGACCTTATTGTTCTACATCCCATCCCATCCTGGAAGATGGCACTTTCGGAGTTGGGGGAGAAAAGTGACATCCCCTAAGACCGATGACTCGGGGGAAGCGGTCAAACGGGGAAGGGGGATAAGAAAAGATAATTACTGACCTGACTTCGACAGGTGTACAAGCTAATTCTAACCGACTGCATGCACATATCAACGCGAAAGGAAATTAGTTATTACATGTTTACACCGAGCATAAGAGAATTAACAGGGAACATAATTAAACAAAAAAAAGGGTATTTATACACGAAGCTATACAAAGTAACAAAAAAAAAAATGAAATGGATATTCGAAGATACATCATACACAAATGACAAGGACAATTACGATATTACATATATACATATAGTGGTGCTGGACCAGAATTCTAAATAATAATTTTATATATACAAGGGCGCTGTGCGTCCTAGACGTACGCACCCTCTCAAAAATCCCTACATACACAGATAAATAATTGTCCTTTAACTTATATCTCTCTAGCGGCTACATTATATACAAAATAGACAAAGGATCATTGAGTAATTACAATATAATTACGATTATGATTGCGGCGATACAATTTTCTGACCCTTTTATATACAATATCCGGTACTAAAATTCCTGCAATAATAGGCTCCATCTCATTACTCGGCCATTATGATGTTTAATGTTACGGAGGTATGCCAGCGGTCGGTGATCGGTCTCTATAACAAATTCTCGGCCTACCAGGTACAGTTTAAACTTTTTAACCCTCCAAATGATAGCTCAAGCTTCCTTTTCTATCACTGCATAATTCCTCTCACGTGGGAGTAATTTGCGGCTCATGTAGGGCACAGGGTGACTCTCACTGTCGTATCCGTACTGAAGAAGGACACAACCAATCTCCTCGTTGCTCGCATCCGTCCGAATCCCGAAGGACATACTGGGGTACAGCCACCTGAGGATGGGGGCAGATGTTAATTTACCCTTTAGCTGATGGAAATGAGCAGTAGCCTTCGAATTCCAGACGATGCGATCTAGGGACTTCTTCTTGAGCAGTTCACACATCGGGGCGGCCAAAGACGCGAAATTGGGGACGAACCTCCTGTCAAGGCATTGCAACATAAAGCCTTTCGGAGGGCGCCAGGCAGATATATACATTAAAGTCCCCCTCCATTTGTAGAGAAAGCCGGAGAAGTGAGCCCCATGAGGAGACTCGTGGGAACGGTAGCCGGCGAATAACAGTAACTGCCTACCCTGTTTGATCTCCCCGCCGCATAGGTAGTTGGAGCAACCTTCTGTGTTAAGGAAACCACCAAAGGCCCTTGAACGACGCTCAAAAGATCCAATTACCTACGAGATCCGTAGGCCCGTTGTTATATCACCAAAAAGCGGTGCCAGTCAAAAGGCACGCCAAAGAGGGTGGTGGTTGGTGGTCTGTCTAATTTACAAGCCGACTTGGGCACCTCAGTGCCAACCTCTTCACTCCTCGCTCTCCCAGATGCGACCTCACAACTCGCGCTTCCCTCGGCGGCCTCGCCCCTTCCCCCTTAGATGGGGCGGTGGTCCGTCTATAAATAATCCCCTAGAGGATAGAGAAAGGATTTATTATTCGGTGAGAACGACATAGGATCAGTTCGCGAAGATCGATCCTTCCGCCAGTCAAGATTATTCGGCGAGAACGATATAGGATCAGTTGGTGAAGATCGATCCTTCAGCCAGAGATTATTATTCGTCGAGAACGGCATAGGATCAGTTGGTGAAGATCGATCCTTCAGCCAGTCAAGATTATTCGGTGAGAACGACATAGGATCAGTTGATGAAGCTTGATCCTTCAGCTAGTCAAGATTATTCGGTGAGAACGACATAGGATCAATTGGTAAAGATCGATCCTTCAGTCAGTCAAGATTATTCGGTGATAACGACATAGGATCAGTTCATGAAGATCGATCCTTCAGCTAGTAAAGATTATTCGGTGAGAACGACATAGGATCAGTTCGCGAAGAACGATACTTCAGCCAGTCAATATTATTTGAGGAGAGTCGAGAAAGGATTAGTTTGAGAAGATCGATCATTCCTTCCCCCCCCCAGTGCCGAATTAACATAAATCGACAAGTTTTGTATCGGTGCCATACCGAAGAATCATTTCCAGACTTAGAAGAAGTCTGACGGCAGAAAAGAAAACCCGCTCACACTCGAGTGACTCTCACAGCTCAAGCTCCGTAAGAGTGAGAGGAGAAGCACCAAGCCCCAGCGAGATTCCATTTGTTAATTACGGTAGAAATCCCCTCGTATACCCCAAAACTCTTTGGGCACCCGGCATTAAAAAATAAGACACAAAGAGGCTTCAAGATTACCCAGAAGAGGACTCTTTGAGCGAGGAGCACCGTAACTCTCTCCGTCTTTTTAGCGTAACAGGAGGCAAAGTTGCAATAAGAAGTTGACATCGCCCACCCTCTCTTCCTCCATCCCACCTCATCGAAATTCTACCATCGGCAACGGAAACCCCCTTCGAAGCGCGAGAAAAGCTTTCCAGCGACATCAGGCAACCCCTGATCCCTTCTGTCATGTAAGTTAGAAAGAACATTTATATTCATAATGCGATAGTATGAGTTTATTACGTTTCACGAGTTAACGGAAGTAGAAACAATTGTGCGGGAACCCCTGTCATATTTACTAGTAGAAGAGAGTAATTTAATTTAATGTTTAATGCTAATCTAAAAGGGGCGCGATAAAATAACTAATCGACAATTGGTGTGTTTACGTGTAGCCTATTTGTTTATTTTTGTCTTAAAGAGATATTGTAATAGTCCTAAGTGCCAACCGATTTAGCCTCGGTTAGCTTAGTAGGAGGATATAAATGTGTTTACTGTTTGTTTGTCATAGTTAATTGTTAAATTTGCACTCTTCGACAAAAGTATAATTCAAAAAAGAAGTATATCACGACCAAAGGTATCCTTCGACACCTCCTATAAAATTAGGCAGACCCCATGAAAGAACGAAGCTGTTTCTTTGAACCCGGGAGGAGCATATCAACTATCGCCCGGACCTTGTCTCCTTGGGGCTTAAGCCTGGTCGTTTCCAATGTGGAAACCCAGATATTCAATGTAATTGTAGGCGAGTGGCACTTACCGGGGCCTATTGTAAGGCCGTGTTCTCGCAAACGGTTTAAGAGCGCCTGGATGGAGACCAAGTGTTGGTCCCAGTTAGAAGTGGCAACGTAAATGTTGTCAAAGTAAAAGATGACATCATCCAATCCGTCCAAAATTCTGCTCATTATCCGATTATAATTGCTGCACGCCGTCATTAACACAAAAGGAAGTTGACGGAACTGCATAAGGCCTTTGTCGGTGGGGAAGGCAATGAATTTCCTTATTTTCTTGTTCAGGGGGATCTGTAATACTCCTTACAGAGGTCGAGCTCGCTAATATATTTTGCCTTTTCGAACAAGTGAAGGTTTTGGTCGATTAATGGGATTGGTTCCGCATCGAAAACGGTCACGGAAATCTACGCGCATGAGGTAAGAGTTATCCAGTTTTCGCACCATAACTATTGGGAAAAAAATAATTTGACGTGGAGGGTTCAATGATTTCGAGGTTGAGCAGATTGTTAACCTCGGCGTCAAAGGCATTTTTCAGATGAATTGGGAGGGTGTAAGGTTTTGAGCGAACAGGTTCCTGGGTAGTGAGGGTTATATCATCCTCTAAATTAATAACACACCCAAGGGTGTGTTATTAATTTAGAACCTAATTAGAATAAGCTGCAGCTGGCTAACTTGATCGGGAGTTAGCCGCTTATTGATATCCAAGCTGGCGAGTGGTGAATTGGTGGCGCCGGGCAAGGCAGGTAGTTGGTAGTCCCTATCCTGTTCGACGCACAGGGCCTGTATAACGTTCAGGGCATGTGTCGTGTAGTCGGCCTCCAAAACTGTCTCTTCTTCGATGGTAACAATGTTGTTGATACACGCGCGGCGGTGATACTTTTCCAACATGTTAACATGGAACAGCTTCTTCCCTGTGGCGGTCTTAATTAAATAATACATAGGTTCTCGCGCTTCAAGAATTTGGAAGGAGAATTTCCATTGGCTCACAAGTTTGTTACTCTCCGTAGAAAGTATCAACAAAACTTCATCACCGGGCTTAAACTTCCTCTTCTTCAATTTGACATCGAAGTACGTTCGGTACTTTTCTAAATTAACGTCGGCATTTTGGTATGGAATCTCGACACACTTTTCTAATTTTCGTCGAAGATCCAAAACATACACATAGGAAAATTAGATTTCCCTACCTAACTTGGTGTTCTAGAATAACTCTTTGATGATGCTAATGGGAAATCGCACGTTACGTCCGTAGATTAATTCGAAGGGGGGCAAATCCGAGAGTACGGTGGGAAATCTCTCTGTATGCAAATAGTGCCACGGGCACGAAGCGATGCCACTCACGTGGCTGCTCAACCACAGCTTATCACAAGAGTCCAGGCAAAAAAAAGGATTCCCAGACGCCTGCTCCCCTTGATCCCCCTTAGATTCAGATTTTAGCGGCGTTATGAGGGTAGAATTCGCTCAAAGACAGAAGAAGTAACCAAATCTCCTTTCCTTGTGGAAAAAATCTCGGAGCCTCGAGCAGGATTCATGGCAAACAGTTTTGAGACTAATATATATTTTATTCTTTCATTCTATTAAAGATTTACGTGATTGGAATAATTGGTCTAATATTTAAATTATTGCAGGGCTATTAAAAATTCAGCATTTCAAAAATAGTAAGAAAAAAATTGCATTCCTTCGTTAAATCCAAAATTGCACTCAGGTCTTTTTCCTGTATGAGGCGAGTTTTAGTTCCTGGAGCTTTGCTATTCCATTAAAATGGTAAAATTATAAAAAAATATGGGTTAAATCGTAATATTCTTTTGTAAAAACAAATATTTAAATCTTTTTCAATTCCTGAAATGGTTCTTTCTAAAGAAAAGCTTGCAACTATTGTTTCTCTGCACCAAAGTCGGCTGAATGCGAATAGTTATTTGCTAAGGGGATTGCACCAATGCACACCATTGCTAGAATCATTAATGACATTAAAAGAGACTGGTTACACTCCTGTAAAAAGGATTCTGGACATCCAAGAGCTTCCAATGAACGCCAAGATCGCCTCTGGCAAGGTCTTAGCTCAGGGATCGGGTTGACTCAAGTGTCAACCTTGCTGACGATTGGAAAGAAGCAGGTGTGAACGCTTAAGCGCGACAGTGATGTGGAGAGTTTTAGATAAATCTCTCAAGTCAAGAAGGACTGAAAAGAAGCCTTACCTCTCCAAGAAGATCCCTACACATAGGTGCCACTTTTGTAGGATATAAATAAGAATGGACTATTGGAAACTAGGCTAAAGTGATATTATCTGAAAAAGGTCCCTTCCGCTTGTTTAGAACTTCTGAAAGATCCCTTGTTAAGAAGAGAAAAAGGGAGCTCATTACAAAGTTCTGTGGCGTGCCCATGGCGTAGCATCCAAACACACTCCATGTCTGGGTTTGCTTCTCTTCTATGGGAACTGGAGTACTAACAATTTTACCGAGGAACACTTCCATGATTTAAAATGATACCAAAACGTGGATCATCAACAACTTTCCCTAAAAGTTCAGGCCCGATTTGTTGATGATAGCTGTATTTTTCAGCATGATAGCGGACCTTGTCACAAAGCAAAAGCAAACTTTTAGACCTTGGCCCTGGAATTCGCCAGATTTGAAACCAATAGAGACTTTGTGGTCGATAATCAAACTGGCAGTTGATAAACAGAAGCCTTCCAATTGTGAGCAGTTCCGGTTGCTTAATGAACAAATAAAGGCAATATCAATAAAGATATCTCAAATTTGGTCAAAACGAATTGAAGCAGTCATGAAGATCAAGGGACATCATTATAGATGTTGTGTGCTCACATCAATTGACTGTACTCATTAATAAAATGGGTTTGGTGTCTATTTTTTTTGCATATTTCACTTTCAAATAATGATACAAACATACTAAAACAAACTGCAACGTTTGATTAGTTTTTTTAATTTTCCTATATAAATAAATATAGTAGTCTCATAACTTTTGGCCATGACTGTAGGGTATGCCAAGTGTGAAGTTAAGTGAAATAAAAATGACGCTTTGATAAATTCCAGGCTCATTATTTCCCAAAATAAGAAGCGAAAACTATCGAGAGTACGAGTTTAGAGAATATAAGAGTTTGCCGAGTTTAAAGTTAAGGGAAGTCAAATGTTCATAAGATACCTCAAGAGGATCCTACTTGTATCACTCGAGACTGCGTGGGTACGCAACTCTCCCAAATATGACAAACTTTCTGAATAAAAGCTGATCAATAACCATGTTGCAGCTAACATTTTGAGGATTGCGTGCTCCCCTCCCCAGCCCCCTGACCAAGTCCACCATCTAGCAGATGCCAGGAGGTAGGGCAAGTTCCGTAGAGTTGGGCTTCGACGTTACTCCGAGCGTCGAGTAGTTTCATCTTTAGACTAATCAGGCTCTCGAACTATCAGATATTTTCCCTTCCAGTTACTTAACCACTTCCAAATATGCCCTCGTTGGTTATCGCTTTCTAGTTTAGGTAAATCACCACTGTATTATACAATGGTTATACAATGAATTACAGTAATATATATATATATATATATATATATATATATATATATATATATATATATATATATATATATATATATATATATAGAGAGAGAGAGAGAGAGAGAGAGAGAGAGAGAGAAAGTATTGGTCAATACAGTTTATTTAGAAAAGTCTTAATAAATAGAAACAAACACGGTGAAGATCCAGAGATGGGGCAATATGAGACGTTAACTTTTACATATAGTAAAATAGAGAGAGAAAAAGATAAAAATAAATAGAAAAACGAAAGAGAAAGAGAGATTTTAAAGAATGACTATATTGTTTTTCTTTAATATAATAAAGAATTGCTAATTACTAATAACGTTGTATAATACGCAAATATTCTTTTTGAATATAATTAAAATAAAATTTCCTTAAACGTTGGAAAATTGGTTTCAACTCATTGAAAATGGTATTTTTTTCTGGTGTGCGCAAATATTAAATTTAAGCATTTAGACCAGGTACCTGGTCGATCAAAGGCTTCAGCACCTTGCTTAGAATACGGATATAGCCGTAGGTGTTCAGCCTCAGGCCCTCAGGAAAGAAGTGGGGTGGTATGACGCCACCTTCACTGCTGATGATTTCGAAGACCATGATTGTCATTGGAAATTTCCTCTGCGTGAATCTCGGCACGTACTTGGGTTCGACAGCAAAACGCCTCTTGGTCTGGTAGTTGATCTTGTGATTTTGGCCGAAATTCTTCTCCTCGGGAAATAATTATATAATGTCTGACTCCAATGGGTGTTTCAACTTGTTGATCAGCTTTTTGGTGCACTTACACGAAAATTCTCCCTTCTCTATCTTGTAAGAAAAATCGTGAATGTTCTCATGCACCAAGAACCTTATGAACGTTTCATATACACTTTTCTCCCTTGCAATGGCACGCATAAACTTTCTTGCATCATTGGCGATCTCCTGGATTTCACCAACGAATTCCGGCGTTATGATAGCCTTGCATCGTCGACCATGGGTTTCTTCTCTATTTTCGCAAATGTAGTTAAATCCTTTTTTTTCTGACCTTTTCAAATATCCTTTTGCTGACGTTAAGGAAGTCTGATTTCCCTTTGTTTGTCCTTCGAGCGCAGATTCTATGGAAGAGTCCATGCCTCTTTCACAAATTAAGGGGGCAGGGGGGGGGGGGAATGTTCCATACTCAATTATTCTGTGTTAAAATAAAGGGAAAATGATTATTGTTTTTAAGAAGAAAGAGAGCTTCAGCGAAGATAAAATATATACGTACAAGAAGCAGTTGAAAATTGCGAACTAATACCGTCCACAACCTGTACTTATTTATGTGGTTTAACTGTATGTGTGTTTTAGCTGTAGAGTCTGGTTAAGGATAATTTTGATTCGCACTTTTGGATATCTTAATCTATAATGCGTTAATGAGCTGTTACAATCGGGTAATTTGTCTAAATCGGTGGTTCTTATCACATTTCGGATTATTTCTTCATATGGTATGTATTGCACTTGTTCACGGAAATAATAGCGCTTCTTCTCGATCCTCAAATAAATTACAGAACTAGAGAATCTTATATGGTTTCTTACTGCTTGGTTGTTTTATAGCAATACTCTCTAGGTTCTTTATCCAATTCTTCCATCATTTTTCTTTCATTTTTTTTGCTGTTTCTTATGTCACTCTATTCAGGAGTTTCAACCACGCCGTCCTGTGCAGATCTTCCCGTTCCTTCCTTTCTCGTCTGCGTATACCTACATTTAAGTACAACCATTTATTTCCCACTTTATGCAATAGTTTCTTCTAGGTTTTAGAGGCAGAGAAGAGTATGGAGGCATAGCCCACAACGTGTCTCTTACTAGAGCCATATATAATTTCTTGTACTTTTTTTTAGGGTTCCCGATGATATAGAGAATTCTGACTGCTATTGAGGCACTTGCGATTTGATTAGAGACGTGCTTTCTGTACCCATTCGAAGTAGACAAAAATTTCGAGTACATGGCACTCCGTGGTGTAGGTGTAGTGCTTAACCATTACTCTGTCATCTACAAACAAGTTACTTCCAAGAGAAACTAACTTGAAAATGTCCTGGTTTGTTTTTATTTTCCAGTTAGCCTCATGGGAGTTGAATTTATCTCTGCAGCAGGCATGCGATTTGCATATGCGCGTTTTTATATGGAAACCAGGAATGGATTCGCCACTCCCCCCCTATGGGGGAAGCTTGCGCTTCGCTACTAAGATTAAAATTTAAATCTAAAAAAAAGCACCCATGGTCAAATTTTTATAAATTTTCTGAACTTCGCCAATTATAATAATTTTAAAAATGGGCTTTAAACTATTTCCCCCTTTCAAAAAATCACGTTGCTAAAATATAGTTATAGATAAAATAAAAAAGCAGCCTTACTTAAATTTTAATACATTTTCTGAACTTCACCAACTGTAATTCATTTTATTTAAAAACATTATAAAGCATTGGATAATCTTATTTATTTTTCTGAACTAAACTATTTTTTTTCAAACTATAAAGAAATTCTTAGAAATTACCTTGATAAAAATTTAAAACATACTTAAGTCATAACCAAACTAAGATGAAATTATTATTCAAATACTACCAAAAATTAGTGATGATGATAATGATGATGATGATGATTATGTGTTTGTTCTATTTCGTCCTCAAATTGAATGTAGAGGCTAGTGGATTGCCAGGTGCTTGGGCTTTTGTTGCATACACTAAATACAGGGCTGGATTCAGGCACCCACCTTGGGGGAGCCCTGCTCTCAGATCGAATTTTGGGCCGTCCAAATTCCCTATACAATGTACGCAGATGTACGCATGAGGCAGGGAAAAGTTTTCACATGTTACCAACAGAAAGACATTAAATTGTACACATTTTGCCACATGTTTCCAAAGTCTTTTCGGCCCATCTCATCATACAATGTTCACATACTCCCTTCACTTTTGGCTTAGGAATTCTTCTCCGTTATGACACCAATTGCCAGCTCCGTGCTGCTTCTCTGTCTAAAGCTAAATTGGTGGTAGTTGATTAGGTATTGTAAAAGATGAATAAATGACGAATATAAGAGAGCAGAGATTAGACAGTTACCTATCACCTATAAAGAACTTGTGCTAACATAAAACTAAAGTTACGAAATATGGTCGAAGAAGAATTAGGGACACGTGGTTTGTATTCTGAGCTAAATAGGTCAAATAATGCAAAGTTTCCATTATATTCTTCCATCTCCATAACGATGGACAAAGATAAACTTAGATCAGCTTCTTACCTTTAATTATTATTGCTGATTTCATCCTTATTTTACTCTTTTTCTTTTCTTTTTTCGTTTGCAGCCGATCTTCATCCTCCGGACCTGATTCTGTAGGAGAGAAGCGAGAAGAAGCGGGGTTACATCCCTGACCACCACTTTGAGGGTGGAGGAAGGAGATACGCGGCGATATTCCTATTCCTCTTACCACATCGATATGAGTGGTTAATGTATTCGGTAAAGGAGGCGAGGAGAAAGACCTAAAAAATTAGTTGAACAAGTTACACCGAAAGCAGAACAGTACAAATTTCTTTCTAAAACTCGAACTCATTGCGGTAGACTACAAAGTCGGATCCGCCTAGGGGATGTCAAAACTTAGAAACAAAAATACACTCTCCGACTCATCATCACCCACACCACTACCATGACCTATCGTATGGCCAAAGTTCTCCATTTTATTTTTATCCATTACGATACATCTGATTATAGACTACGGTCAACCGAGGACTTTCAAACATATTTGATCTCTCTAAACCCGCCGTTTTCATATTTTGAATTGATGCTGGATCCAGGTTTAGTAACGTTCCTGTTGATTAAACCATTGAATTCAATTGCTAAAAAGTCTACCACACCGTCAAAGTTACACCATTTCCCTTTTATGAAGAAATTTTTCACAAACTCATCCTAGCTTGCACCACTGAGGTTCCTTTTTATGACCTTGATGGCCGCATCTATGCGCTAGTGCTGATGGAGTAGCGATGGCAGATCCACTTGTGGTTCTATTCGACAATTTTTAATGGAGAACCGTGTAGGGTACCATTTTTTCAGAGCAATCCTTCCTAGATAACTACTCATCTTCGTGCGCTTCATTGATATTGTATTGATGAAAACGAATAACCCCGACTCTTTCCATACCTTCATCCAAACATCTTTCAATCTCCGTAATCAAAGCCCCTCTCAACAAAGACTTCTATATTTTCTAGCATTTCAACTGCTCGTCGAAATTTTCTACCCCCCAAAGTCTTATAACCATCCATAAAATAGAAACTGGACTTATACTACAACCTAAGACAGACAAAAATACTATAGACAAAGGAAAAATCGGGATTTTATCTTTAGAGCCAGCTGTCTGGCACCAACGGGCGCCCTCCATGAGACCAACTTATATGGAAATTTACTTGCAACGTCAGTGACTGTGAGCGCCATACTTCATTGTGCATTGGAATGACTTCCAGACCCCTACCAGGACAGATCAATCTTAGCTTAAGAAAGAATTCAGGCTCGTTTAAAGCTACCACCGTTCACGGTAAAGGAGGCAAAGTGCCGAGATATTACCTACTTGTCGTGAGAAGAAAGTTGTTATCGACCACTCTATAGTGCAACAGCTATAAATTAGGCAAGATGCCCAGTAGGTGCCTACTTACTTCAAGAAGAATGTTGTTAACGACTACTCTTTATTCCCTAAACTTTCATCAGCGCATACTCGAGGAGATATCAGTGAGGTGCATTCGCCAGATATAAACCTTAGCCAGCGAGGGTCCAAGTTTTAGCTGTGCCTTTTTCTTCTATTAGACTTGTGTTGAATGGAAGTGTCTGACTGATTGCAGATTCCTCTTGTTACGGTGACCCTACACTTGGGGATTCTTCCTGTCCATACCCTTCTCGTAACGAAGGTAGAATGGATTCTACCCTGACCATATTCACTGAACTCTTATCTGAGGATCGGCAGACTGATTGGAGATAGCAGTTGAATTCGGTCAACCTCTTGAGTTAAAAACGATATGATTCCATTTTTGCCATTGCTCCTGGATGGGAAAGCGGCTATAGGGGGGGGAGGTCTCATTTTATTATAACTTTACTTATTTATCATTTTATTTATTTATCTATCTTATTCTTCAAATTTGGAGATTTTATATATTCGAATCTTTTTTTTTATTAATTTTTGGTTGATGTGGCCCCTTGAAACATTGACTGCCATGTATCTGACTCCATATTCTAGTTGGCTGAGATTCCTTCTTCTTTAAGTTGGCTGGGTTAATTCTTGATCTTCTTTTTCTTGATGTATCTTCCTTTTAAAGACAATGTGATGATTCCTTCCAATTCTGATAACGTGATGACTTCTTGAGACGTTGAGAGGAGTTAGCCCTTAAGGTCGTTTTCTTTTCCGTTTTCCTTTGGATCGATCTCAGGTCTTTTTATACAGAGGCTAGCACTCTGCCGTCACGCTCCGGCGTAGTTCGTTCTGACTTGGTAATTTAATGGGCTATTTATATTCTCGCTTTTGAAGGAAGTTTTTTTCTCTTATACATCTTCGCACCCCTACACAGGTCCCTTTCTAGAACGCGGAGCGAATTTGAGGATTGGGGAGAGACTAGTATTGGATTTCTTAATCGAGGATTATTAGTAGCGCTCCCTCCCCGGCCTCCGAGTCTGCGGGATGAGTGGAGCTAATTTAGTTGGATTGAGGAGAGCGAACTAAGTTTTTGACGCTAATCAGTAATATCCTTCCCGGGTCTCCGGTTCCCAGCAGCACTTTTTCTTAAACTCTAGTAGGAGAGCAGGTGCAGTTGTAACGAAGATCAGAAGATTGTTCGGCCTTTGAGGGTCACCAGTTATGGGGGGGGGGGAGGGCTCTCTCTTATAACTTTATTTATTTATCAATATCATTCATCTTCTTGTGATTTTTATATTCGAATCTATGTATTATTTCTAGACTGAAGATGCCCCTTCAAACATTGAATGCCATGTATCTGACTCCATATTCTAGTTGGCTGAGATTCCTTCTTCTTTAAGTTGGCTGGGTTAATTCTTAATCTTCTTTTTCTTGATGTATCTTCCTTTTAACGACGATGTGATGATTCCTTCCAATCCTGATGACGTGATGATTTCTTGAGACGTTGAGATGAGTTAGCCTTTGAAGTCGTTTTCTTTCCGTTTTCCTTGACAGCGGTTTTCTCTTGAGTTGATTTCTTGAGTTGACCTTAAAGCGTTTTTCGTGGTCTCCGTCTTTTTCGAGAATTTTCTTCGTAAAAATTGTGGACTGTCTGGGATCGATCTCGGGTCTTTTTATCCAGAGGCTAGCACTCTGCCGTCACGCTACGGCGTAGTCTGTTCTGACTTGGTAATTTAATGGGCTATTTATATTCTCGCTTTGGAAGGAAGTTTTTTTCTCTTATACATCTTCGCACCCCTATATGGTTACGGAGTAGGAAGAGCACAAATAGAATTGAGGTAAGATGAACGGCACACTGGGACTGCCGTACCTTAGGGTCTAAATACAGGGGTTTTAGAGAGGAAATTACGCTGAAAACCCGAGTGTTCGAAGTAATAATGGTTGCCCGGAAAGAAGGGTCTTATCGATGTGGCATGAGGATACACTGCTATCGGCCACACGCCAAAAGATCTATAGTTCTTAACCTCAACAAACTTGAAGAACCCAATGAGAAAATAGGTGTACAACCTAAATCATCTTCTCTTCAGTCATCGCGAAAATGTCGGTAACCTGCAGCTAAATAAATCCAAGAGTTAGTGAAGTAGGCAGATAACCTCAAGGATGACATACCTCACTGACATCTTTAAAGTCATGTTTGAGGGAGCTCAAATGGCAACTTAGGCGAAAAAAATGAATCTCAGACTTTTTAGCATCGCTACCTCAATACATCAAATATCGCAGTAGAGGTGCTATCACAGGATGGTATGAGTCTTGTGGTGCAAATAAAAGGATCTCCCTCCTAGCTTATATCCACCTAAAGACGTGACTCTCTGCTCAGAGTGCTGGCAAATAGCCCACAATTGGATGCATTGCACCATGGAAGAAAATATCTGACTTAACTGTTTTGGGTCACACAGTACACTGAGAAAAAAACAAATAAAACGAAGAAAGGAGTGACGACGGTGCCTCAACAAAATACCTGAAATCAAAGGACTTATGCCTCTCTATTTCCCGATAAATCCACAACCTGGAAAAATTATTTTGGTAAAAAGTATTTAAAGTCAAATGACTGAACCTACACCCGTTACCAATAAACTGGAAGAGAAGCAAAACTCTAAAAGAGTCCCATAAAACGCTGAAAGAGACCAAAGTACCACTCGAGCACTGAAATTAAGTTCGAGGGGGAAAATATTAGAGAAACAAGCAACCGCTTATCTGACGTCAAGCTACATCGTACAAAAGAAAGCAAAATAAACGTCAAATATATCTATCTAACCATATCACTCTATAAAAACACAATACATCACAGACACAAATTTCCATCGAATTTGTTGTCAATGGATTCCGAAAAGGGTTGTTGAAGGGGTACTACATTTTTACCATCAGAGAGGAAGAAGTAAAAAAAATCTTACTCGAATAAAAATAGTCATTCTTTTCGACTGTTCTCTGAAGTACTACGAGCCAAGCCTCTACAAAAAGAGGCCTTATAGCCTTCCGTAGCATCAAACGACACCGTTTAATTCCCAAAATACTTCAAAAAATATCATAGGAGAAGAAAGGTTGGCGAAATAATAATAGCGTTTAAAACTAACTTACAGTTCAGGTAAGGAGGAAATATGAACGAATTATTTAAGTCCATAATTACCAGGAGCTATCTTTGAAACATAGACATCCGCACCGTATATAAACACCCTGGAGAAACTATTTGCTCATCCATAAAATGATGACCCTCCTTAGAAAACTCGGGTGGTCCTCTCCTTAGTCAACTTTAACACCAGAACAAGAGCAGCTAGCTACACCCACACAGACAGCAGACCTGCAGACCTGAACATGGACCTGCTACTGTTAGGGGTATTGTCTAAAGGATCGAGCCTAACTTTCCGACATTCTTCTACCCAGGGACTACAAACAAAACTGAGAGATAGTGCGTACACACCCAGACTTCCCCTTTCACTACTACATCCACTCCGGCCCTCTCACCGCGAGCGCCCATGTGTGCATGTGATCACACTTGCGGCAGCTCCTATTCCGATCGCAGCACTAACCAGGAAATGCTTTCAGTCTAAGGAATGGGAAGCATACAGAAGAGTAGCCAGAAATGGGCAACACCACCCCGGGGGAGATAAACCCCCTCTTGAATAGCATAATAAGGTGCAGACAGAAATACTTTTCCACCATTACGACATAAAATCCTCTTTTCCACCAGGCCCCCACAGCAGATAGTGATGCTTCACCCCGATACGCAAAGGCTTACGCTAATATGCTTAATGTTGGCAGTGCCAACCACATGGGTTTCAGGCAGGTCCAACACCTCAGACAACAACTAAATCTCAAGGTAATGCCGTTAACAAGAGAGCAATAACAGGCCTAAGAATTTTAAAAGATTGACATCGTTGACAACTCAAAAACCTTCTGGAACTCACTCAGGAGGTTGAAGTGGCAGTGAAGATGATGAGAAAAGTCCTTTTTCTGCAATACCGCAGAAAAAGGACGCTTTAGAAACGTAATGGAAAGAAGTTTTCAAAATTGCCAACGAGGAGGATGAGAAATTTAATTTAAGATTCAAAGATAAGTCCTAGAGTACATGGGTCTTTCACAACAGTGAAAGACCCTTAACAACTAAGCAAAATTTACTGCTGCAGCAGTAAATAGAAATTTGGGAAAATCAATTTTGAAACTTAAGCTAAAAGAACAAGAAATACTCTACAAATAATTCGCTAGTACCATATTGCTTTATTCAGTGATTCAAGTCAACACAGCTTCTAGGATTAAAATTTTAAAGTTGGAGAGAGTTCAAAGCGAAGCATTCACATAAATCATAAACTCGAAGTGGCATTAATTTAAAAACTTGAGAGCTTCGCGAGATGACATATAATTCCATTCATTATCTACTTGCAGTAGCGGAACCCAGATATGGGACAGTGTGGCAGAAAACATACAAACAAGAGCCTGACTAACTTCCGTATGAACCGAGACATTGAAAGCTAAGAAGCCAAAACAAAACCAGCATACGAATTATACGAAGAAATAATCGTTAACTGGGTAAACTTTATTCTTTTTGCCTATACTTCTCTTTTGAATCTTTATTTTTCCTTTACAGGCGCATTTCTCACTTCGAAGTTCAGTTCATTCCCACTCACCTTTTAACAGAAAGTGAACAGCGGAAGGGCTTGAAAGATGTCTTGCCTAATGAAAGAGTGCGATTCGCGGTCCTTTTCTCTCCCGTAGGCTTTCTGAAAAGAGCTTTGTAGAAAAAGTTAAAATGCTGCAGATTAAATCTAACATGGTACAAAGCAATCTTCGCTGTTGACTTCATATATATATATATATATATATATATATATATATATATATATATATATATATATATATATATATATATATAAATATATATATATATATATATATATATATATATATATATATATATATATATATATATATATATATATATATATATATACGAGGGGCGGTCAATAAGTTTTGAAATTCCGATATAAGTATACGAGATATGAAGAAAAGTGTTTTATTATTTTTCAATATAACTACCTTCGACTTCAATGCACTTGCGCCACTTGTCCCTGAGGCTTCGAATTCCCGACAACCAGAAATCTCCTGACTGCTGTTCAATCTACTCCTGGACGGCGAGCTGGACATCTTCATCGTCCCCAAACCGGCGTCCACGCAGTGCAGCCTTGAGCTGGCGGAATAAAGAGAGGTCGCTAGGGGCCAGATCTGGACTGTAGGGGGGTTGGTTGAGCCACTCGAATCCGCACTCGCGCTGGGCAGCTTGTGCAACTGACCTTGTGGACTTTGACGACGTTGAAGTCGATCATGGGGCGTGAGGTTTCTAGGGACCCAACGGGCAGAGAGGGACCTTGGTCATGGCCAAATTGTCGTGCAAATTCTGGGGCATAAGGGGGTTCTAATGGCATGGGGGGAGCAGTGTGCTTTAGCGCCTGGGCCCTCGTGATGCCGGGCTGTGCGACGGGGTTAGGGGAGAGCTGCGGGCTCTGGTGGACCAACACGGCTCAGAACTTAATGGGGGCTGCTATTGCTTTGGCCCAACCAGTAAAGTACTTAAATTTGAGATAGCAGCGGACCACGGGAAACCGATTTGCACGTCCCAAGTAGTAATGGACTACTGCGAATTTATCGTGGTCGGAGCCCACTGGAGTGAGCAACTTTTCTGAGACGAGGAAGCAAGTACAGCCGGTGTCTCTTACGAGAGTTACACTGTGCAACCATTAACAGTTTCATTTTCAAACTCAAGCAGACCGGGGGAGCTTTTGTTGAACAGGAAATTGACTTGCTGTCCCGGAGGACTGCTTGTTGGGAAGTTGCTGGCGTTTCAGGGAGAACAGGCGGATGAGAGAGAGAAGAGAGAGAGAGAGAGAGAGAGAGAGAGAGAGAGAGAGAGAGAGAGAGAGAGAGAGAGAGAGAGAGAGAGAGAGAGAGAGAGAGAGAGAGAGAGAGAGAAGCACTTATTTGGTTGATTTGCTGATTAGGAGCAGAACAGAATTGTGAGTTTTGGGGACAGTGGGTCCTAAATGGCCGGGAACACCGCAGGAAAAACACACTATGGGCTTCCGAGGGTAATCCGACACTGGGGGATTATTTATGAGGGGCTTAATATCCCTCAATTCTGGCGGGAGATGGTACTTGGCCTTAAAGGGACCAGGTACCTTCACAAACTTGGGCAAGTTCTTCGGGGGAAACTTGGAGATGTTACCTTTACTTTTGGGGGATGGGAATGAGACTTCTTGGAATCTTTCGGGTATAGGTGGTGGCTGGACGTGTGCACATCCGCCTCTTCTATGCATTCCTTGAAAGAAGACATGCGTCTATCCTTCACAAATACGCGGATTTTGGAAGGTAGTGCAACCATCAACTGATCTCGTAAGACGAAATCAAATAAGGACTCGTAGTCGTGGTTGACTTGGGCTGAGTCCAACCAGAACTGGAAAGTTCTCTGGAGGGTGAATGCAAATTGGCGATAGGTCTGGCCAGGAAGTATCCTCGCCTGGCGGTACTTTGACCTATATAAATCAAGATTCATATTCACAGCCGATACTAATTCCAACTTGAGGGTGGAGTAGGCAAGGGTGGCGTCGGCGAAGAGCGAAATAAAAAATTCTCAAAGGTGAGTATCGAGAAGGGGGAGTAGTCGAGCGAATCTATTTGCTTCAATGTCCCAGTGGTTCACTTCGAAAATTTTCTCTAAGTGAATTAAGTAGGCGCTGAAATCCTCCTCATCCTTAAACACTGACAACTTTACTGATGGGGTTTGGGGGTCATTCATTCCTCGAGCTATCGGAAAAGGTTTCCAAATGATTTCTGTTAAGCTCACGCTCATGCTAACGAATTATTTATCTTTCTTTCATTTCTCTATGCTCTCTTTCTATTTTCTCTTCAGCTTCGCTCTGCTCTTTTCTCTTTTTTATTCAGCTTTTCTTTTCTATCTTTTTTCTGACCTTTCATTTCTTTCTTCCTCTTGAATATAGGTAACTAAATCTTTGCATGACAACCCAAGGAGCTCTCCTTTCTGTCGAATACGTTCAAATAACATCTTGCTGGTGTAAATGCGCGTCCAAGGAAGTTACGGCGGAAAAGATTATGAGGTTCTTACGATCGTACCAGAATCCTAACGGAGATTTTAATTACACAATGATTGTACGCAATCAATAAAGAAAAGAAAATAATTAATAATACAGAAATTGATCCTTATATGACCAGTAATTAAATTCCTTGGAGGCTCCTAGCTTTAGGAGATACTGGGTTTCATGGGGTAACGCTTTGGGCGAGGCAAAGTCACTGTGCCTGGTAGCTTAACGGTAGAGCATTTGACCGGCACTTAGCAGAACCAGCAAACTTTTTTCCCCTGGCGTTATTTCTGTCTTCTCGGGAAAGAATTACCTTCATTGTGCCACCCTCTGCCTTCTTTGATTCTAGTGTTCTTCTAATGTCCTTTTCTCTTACCTCTAAAAACCTTCCCTCCTATTTCTTGTCTCATTGCTCATTTGCATAAAATTTCTCTTTCTCTTGTACTATATTGTCATATAGTCCGCAGTACAAGGCTTCTGCATCTTTCTTTCTGTCTTTAAAATTGTTTTGAAAGGCAGAAAATAAATATGGCGAAAGCTTTATGGTGGTTGTTACCACAGGCAGAACTTGTATTTACACTTTCTTTATATATATATATATATATATATATATATATATATATATATATATATATATATATATGTGGGGAACTCGTTTTCTTGTACCAACCGTACCTTCCTGCACCTAACTACTATTACCTCAATACATATGATTATTTTGATCTTTTGATTATAAGGGAAAATAACCTTTAATACAAACTTAATAAAAAAAAGGCATGGAACAATGAAATGATATAAAATTAGTACATATGGGACAAAATAATTTATACGTAATTTAATGGGTACAAATATATACATACAAAAAAAAAATAGACATTGAGCGTTACAAAATTCAGACTTATACATTAACTAATTATATTGCAAGAGAATCCAATTTAAGTCATACAAGACGGTATATACCTACATGGAGATACTAATTCTATGAATACAATTACTCTACGCTATTCGGTAACGCATTCCTACTGAGTGCGTCAGCGACCTGGTTATCGGAACCTTTTATATAATTTATTTTAAATTGATACTCTTGCAAGAGTAAACTCCAGCGCATGATTCGGCCGTTGGAGTGTCGCACATTCCTAATATAGGCTAACGGACGGTGGTCGGTTCCTATCTGAAATTCTTTTCCTATCAAGTTATCGCAGCCACCTGAGTCAATGTTTAAACAAGGAGGTTTATCTTCCCCCCGTTCGCCCCCATACGCCGACCTCGCCAGATTGAGTTAGGCTTATGGGCAGATAAGGCATTGTTCCCAGGCTCGGCTGTGCATTCCCTCGAAGCTCCCACTCCATTGTCCCCCACGCCAAGGGAGTGTCTCGACTATTTAGATCGAAACTTTACCACTAAGATCAGATTGGAGATCCAGATTTTCGTCGCGAAACATCACCACGGCCCTCTCTCACTTTGTGCGCCAAGGGACCTTGACCTCGAGATTCACCATTACTTGTCCAGAAGAAGGACAATATCCCTTGAGTGCCAAAGTTCGAGCCCGTTGACAAGAAACGGTTCTCACCCCTTCCCCTCTTGTTCAGAAGAGAACAACGTAGAACAGTCATTGTTCTTTTGAGCCCGTTCGCCAAGAAACGGTTCTCACCCTTCCCCCTTGTTGTTCAGAAGAGAACAACATTAGAACAGCCAGTGTTCTTGAGCCCGTAGACAAGAGACGGTTCTCATTTCCAAGACGCCACGTCAGGATCATTTTATTCCCCCCCTTCGGCTGGAACTCGCCAGCGGACCGAAAATTCCTTCGCGTCGACTTCCTCTGCACCACTAGTATAAACTTTCGTAAGCCAAACGTTACCTTTGAGTATTTAACCCTTTTGTCAATTCTATCATGTGCTTTAAATGGTTTAGCGAACCATCCCATCTCTTTAACTTTATATTTGTTTTACCTTTTTAAATCTTTTAATCCTCGGATTAGCCGAGCCCCCACGACCCTTTCCATTCTCTGTTTATGTCAATATTTTCCGTTTTGTGTATTGTTGATAGTTATTATTAATAAAACTCTATTTTATTAATGATAGCAATATTATTATCCTTGAGCTCAGTTCCACTTAAGCATATCGAAGATACATAATATCGGCCCGCCAGACATCCACGCACTCCAAAGATAATTAAAGAAGTTCCCTCAACGAATAGTTATATATGGTATATCGTCGAGAGTCCATTCTACGACAATATATATATATATATATATATATATATATATATATATATATATATATATCTATATATATATATATCTATATATATATATATATATATATATATATATATATATATATATATATATATATATATATATATATATATATATAAATAATTGTGTTTTTCCATTAGCCAACGATCATTCGAATGCTGCTGTGGCCCGATGAGAAGCCATACACTCCAAGTCAGAGGAATCTCGATCTTTGTCTCGGCTAGTTGATGACACGTTGAGTCTGACGACGACCGCAGATAGCTCCTTCCATGTACTTCATTGCACACATAGTCAATCCTAACACTGCCTTATCTCCTCCCGCCCTATTACCGCCTTCATCATATCACTCTTTCGTCCCTGCCTAGGAGTGTTTCATTCCAAACTCACCTGACGCGGTTAGGGTGGCCATTCCTTGGTCCACGAAAAATTCCTTACTAGGAGACTCATGTCACAGTACTATTTCTCCCTTACATTGTCCCTTCAAGAAGAGGTCCAGCTTCTTGTGGACTTTTGCTCTCTAGCTATTGTCATTCTAATCCTTATGTGAATTTCACTATCCGGTCGGAGGTTCTTTGGTTGCGTTATTAATGTTGTCCACTTGTGCGAAGAAAGAAATGCAAAGAATTGTGATTGGCAACGGTGGTGATGACGTGTGCGGATGCAATTTACTAACTGCGTCAGACTCGACGCCCCTCGATGAGTTCAAATCCGTGATGCCACGTCGTTGAGGGCGGATTGAATCTGAACTCCCAGGCCCTCCTATCTCCGTTTATTCCCCATATATAATTCCCGCATTTGCACCTTTTCCTTCTTTTAACGATCCCATCCTTTTGCTATATCGCCTTCGTCTCCGTCTTTCTACCTTAAACCAATCAAGGCCATTATCCGAATTCCAGTCGGCAGCGTATCTCCATTTATCGAGGCGGAAGCAACCCGTAGATCCGTTTGCGAATTTCCCCAAGATTTGAGCCAAGGTGGGCTATGCGATGAACCCGGATAAATGGTTGAAATGGCAGCTAAATCTCGAAAGACTGCAACTATTCACAATACATACTCACCCAAAAACTGACTCTCTCTACTCTCACACATACAGACACTTTATCTTGCTTCTACTGCAGAGGGAGAAAGAGAAGAGAGTTACTAAGAGCAACAAAGAATTCGACGTATTGATTCCAAGAAACATTTTAGCCATTCAATACTTCTTTGACTCTCTTTAGTTCTCATTCGTCAGGGGAGTCAAAAGAGAGACATCTCCAGATTACAAAATTGATTAAAAAACCTATGGCTTCATATAATTCTCATCGAGCCGATGTTACGGTTCAATGATGCTAAAAGAGAAATATTGTCAATATGAATTTATCTGAAATCTCGTTTCAAAACTGTGATTTGATGATTGTTTGCCTTTTAAATATTCTCTGGACCCATCAAATAACACGTCTAGAGCACCACGTTATGAACCCTGAAACAGAGGACCAGCTTCGATGTGGAACAAGGAGGCCAAAAGAGTTGTGTGCTGTGTCCCGATTACTAGAGTTCGAATAAGTCCATTTTGGCTGACTGTTCCAACTCAAGTTTTGAACTGGAAATTAACATCCGTTTGCTTGTTGCCCTCCACGTTCCACGTAGGAGTATTTGACAATGAGTGCTGCCCAGAGCTGCCCCGATAGCTTTCGATCTAGTCCCTCCCGTCACCCTCCCAAATTTTCTGATAGAGTCGTCCTCGTTGGTTTTCGCTATATATATATTAAAAAAAAACAGCTAAAATTTTAAAGGTATTTCAATTTAAAAAAAAAACAGAAAGACAGTTGGTCAATATCAAGGCGGCAGCTGCTAATGTCAGATAGCTAGGAATTAGAGTTTTCTTTTCTAGTTTAAGAGAATAACGTCCAATTTAAAGAAGATAAAGTATTAAGTGACACACTACCTGGTCAATTTCGGCCACCTAACAGGGTGTCAAGTTCTGCATGAACAAACAGCTTTGTTTCTTTCATCCATCTTTGTTCCGCAGATTTTTGTTGAATGTCCTAGTCTGGGTTGGGTGATCTTCACGCGCACTACCCGTCTCGGTATCGGGACGACCGGGATCGCTACCCGTTGTCCCTTGTACATGGGACGGGTTCGTGTACACAGACTTCCGGACTATCTGACTTTTTGGAGGAGATTGGCCTCCTCTATTTTATTTAACTTTGTTGTGGGTCACGTGTTCCTGGGCTGGAGGTAGGGGGGCATCCCACCGACGCCGGAGTGTGCTTCCTTCTCTTTTTTGCTTTGTGGCTTCTTTTGTTCTTTGGCTTGCTTCTTTGCCTCTGCTATTTGTTGTAATTTAGTTATTTGATTTTTGCATGTTTTATTTCTTTGTTTGTTTTTTAATCTCCCGTAGAATTAGGAGGCTGTAACCTGATTAACGTCCACTTATGCCCAGGTAGGCAAGTCGCCAGATGGGCTCTAGGAAAAAGAAAATCATCCAACTTTGTCATTTTTCTTTGTAGTCTGGCCCAACTTGTCCTATATTGTGGTCAATCCTGACGCCTAATTTTACCCTAGACTCAAAGCCGGTCATATCAAGCAGCTCTGTCTGTAGTCGTTGAACAAAATTTTGCCTCTACTCTAAATAAAGGGGATGACCTTAAATACCATCTCGATTGCAGCTATACTAAAAGTTCTTCGCAATAACAACTATAAGGGTTCGCTGGGATGCTTTAATGAGTGACAATATTGTACATAAACGATATTACTGACGATGTCATCATTCAAAACTCGAATCCCTCAATTGATGAAGATGTGTTTTCTTTGACCCCAAACTTCGAAATTAACCTTTCGCTTTCTAGTCATGTCAAATGCTAATCTTGATGGCGGTATTTCTATATAACTTTCATATTCTTCATCATAAAATTAAATCAATGATTTACATTGTTTTTTTTTCTAAATTACCACTGTTGTTACAAACTCGACCATACAAATTTCGACTGTGCACACAATTTTTACTATATGTTATTATTAGGTCCATTCTTCTCAAGGATTTTAAAAACAGCAAAAACTTATCTATACAGTGTCTCAGCCTAACTCCTCGTCCACCAGATCGAGAATTAATTAAACTAATACAAACGTGGCGATATCTTACTGCCCTTTACCATCTCTATATTATGATCCAAATAATTCATTTATCTCTTCATTACGTTTATGAAAGGATCCTAACACTGGATATTTCTTATCATTGTGAAATGAATTATTAATTTTTAAGACTTACCTATCATTAATACAGTGAAATAAGCTCCTCTGTTCCCCACCAGTATAGTTAACTTCTCTTCAACTCATCCGAGTAAACTCTAACTTCTTGACAGTGCGAGACATCAATAGAAGAGGAGGCGAAGGAATGGGATAAGTGAAGCATTTGATATACCAGGCGAGAAGTAGGATACAATGCTAAAAAAATACCTGTTTGCCAACCACGTTCTTTCAGTACTTTTATTATAGTAGGAGGGAATGATTCATCGCCGGACACAAACCCCTCGCCGACCCCCTCTACCACTCGGGAGAGGGGTCGGATAATAGCCGCCGGTAGACCTTTCATCAAATTCTGTCTCCCTCACAATTTGGGTCCAAGTGGAGCCAGGTGGGGACGGGTCTGCACGAGCCGATGAAGGTAGGGAGGAGTAGCAGGAGGAACACAAGTACAAATTATAGGGGCAAAGCGGACAATTTATACGTGAGAGTAGTATTATGGACATGTTTCTGTGAGAAAGGGTATGCTGCAGATTTTTCTGGTCTGAAAACTGATTGAGATATATGGGTTCGACGTTTGACCAAATAAATGGCGCTGTTATGTAAGTAAAATTGATTGGTGGAATTGAAATGCAAAGAAGGTACAAAGGAAGATAAACTAAAAAGTGAGCGGCTGATAATAAGCGGGAGAGGGAATACTTTGTGAGATGTTTGAGAGTATGAGAGAAAAAGGAAGTTCAAGCATATCTAAATACAGACTCTGTCCCTCCCACTATTACTTGCCTAAATTTGTCCCCAATTAACATACATATATCTCAATAATCATATTTACCTCCTAATATAATGATTCTGTCCTTTTTTAATGCAATCTGAAGACAGAATTATGTAAATTCCCAAGCAATTTTCTTTTTCCTAAACTGAACCCAATTTTCATAACTCCCGTCAGTTTTTTATGCTATTTGATCCTATACACTGTCGAATTAACTTAAAATCCTGAGTACCATAAATATCTAATTATTTATTAAATTTCTGTAAAGTAATATCCTGAAGAATAAAAGCAATTGTAATCCTATAACAGCATCTACCATAAATTTGCCCAAGAAAATCCAAAGATTCCTAATATTGGTGTACGATAATCTACAGGTATAAACTAAGTATCGGTGTCAGAGATCAGGAAGAGAGAGAGAGAGAGAGAGAGAGAGAGAGAGAGAGAGAGAGAGAGAGAGAGAGAGAGAGAGAGAGAGAGAGAGAGAGAGAGAGAGAGAGAGAGAGAGAGAGAGAGAGAGAGAGAGAGAGAGAGAGAGAGAGAGGAAAGAGAGTTAACAACAAGGAGTAACAACAAGGAAAGAAGGTACCCTAGGAGACCTTACGGTCCATTCAAAGAGGGTACCTTTGGACTAGCAATTAAGCGGGCACAAGGCTGCTCAATTGTTTTGCGTCCCTAAACGGCCACTTTTCAAGACTTTGTCTAGTCTTGACTTGAACTGGTCACCGATTCACTGTTGACAACTTCCACTGGAAGTGCGTTCCACATACCGCAGATACTGTAGGTGAAAAAATTTCCACACAGATTGCGGTTGTAACGCTTCAGTTCAAGTTTGAAGCCGTGATTGCGCGTTCTGTTCTCACTCAGTGTGAACATATCCCGGTAGTCAACATTGCCGAACCCTCGAAGTATTTTGAAAACTTCGATGAGCTGACCACGCAGTCTACGGGTTTCTAGCGAGAACAGATCTAATTCCCTTAGTCTATCCTCATAACTTTTATGTCGGATAGAGGGAATCAGCTTGGTTGCCCTGGCTTGTACGCGTTCCAATCTCGCGATGTCCTTTCGCAATGAAGGACTCCAAAATTTTACGGCATACTCCAGGTGCGGTCGGACAAGTGAGTTGTACAGGCACAGTGCAATCTCCTGGTTCCGATAACCAAACTGGCGCTTAATATAGCCTAGCATCCTTTGTGCCTTTTTCTCCGCCTCAATGCACTGTTTCGAGAACTTGAGGTCACTAGTGATTGTTACACCCAAGTCCTTCTCAGTGTCGGTGGATTCCATAGCAGTGCCCTTAAGGATATACTGAGATTGGGGGTTTCTGTGGCCGATATGCATCACTTTGCATTTCCCCACGTTAAAAGGCATTTGCCACGTGTCCGACCACTCCCCAATCTTCCCAAGATCTTCCTGCAGGCGGGCAGTATTTCCCTCCTTTGCAATGTTCATACCAAGCTTGGTATCGTCGGCAAATTTGGAAATCTTGGCAACCATGTCACCGTCCATGTCGTTGACGTAGATGATGAATAGTAGTAGTCCCAGGACAGAACTTTGAGGCACCCCGCTAGTAACGGGCACCCACTCAGAAGACTGTTCATTTACCACCACCCGTTGCCGTCTGCCACTTAGCCAGTTCTCGATCCAGCCGGCTACCTTTCCGTCTATGCCTAGCGCTCGCACTTTCCGGAGAAGGCGGCGGTGTGGTACCTTATCAAAGGCTTTCTGAAAGTCTAGGTAGACCACATCCACCGCCTTGTCCCGATCGTGCTCACTGAAAACGAAGTGGAAGAATTCCACAAGGTTCGTCAGGCATGACCGTTGCCTTCGGAAGCCGTGCTGGGAACTCCTCAGTAGCAGGTTTGACTCTAAATACGACGTCACTTTGTCCATTATGATGCTTTCCATGAGTTTACCGACTATCGAAGTCAGACTGATAGGTCGGTAGTTCGACCGTTGGTTACGGTCTCCTTTCTTGAAGATAGGAGTCACCTCCGCCTCACGCCAGTCTCTAGGAACGCATTTGGTCCGGATTGACATGTTAAAGATAGCGCACAGATGTCGTGATACTTCATCGCACACTTCTTTCAACACTTTAGGTAGAAACCCGTCCGGTCCAGGGGACTTATTCATCTTTAGGTCAGCGATCTTTTTCTTTATTTCTCCTTCGGTGAAGTCCATTGCCTCCAGCTTTTCCCCCGAGTAGGAATCCGTCGGCTGGGGAATGGGACCACACTCTTCAGTAAACACTGAAGAGAAGTAGTCGTTGAGGAGGTTAGCATTTTCTGCATCTGAATGCTTTAATGTCCCCTCCTCATTCCTCAAAGGGCCAATCGTTCGACGGATTGGTTTACGGCTGTTAACATATCCAAAAAACTCCTTGGGATTCTCTTTACAGAGTCTCGCCACTCGGAGTTCCTCAGACCGCTTAGCCGCCCTTATACTGGACTTCACTCTCCTGGCTAGCCTTCGGTATTCGTCAAAGTCACCCGAGATCTTCGATTGCCGGTACACATTTCTCTTCTCCCTAAGCAGTTGCCCGATTTCTCGATTAAACCACTTTGGTTGAACAGAGGACCGATGGGGGCATTTCAGAGGGATAAAACGCGATTGAAGACTTATGAATGTGGTTTTGAAACTGTTCCAAGAGTCTTCAACAGCATCGCACTCTTCTAGCCTCGCGTCAGTAAGTCTCGCGCGTAGACCTGCAAAGTCTGCTCTTCTCAAATCGAGTTTTCTTGATTTACTAGTTGCAGGGTCTGCCTTGGGGACTTTGACTACAAATCTAATTAGTCGGTGGTCACTGCCACCGAGCTCTACGCCAACAGAGAGGTCCTCAACGATGTCATCCTCAGAGGTGAAAACCAAGTCGAGGATATTGTCTCCTCTCGTCGGCTCTCTCACCCACTGAGTGAGGAACTCGTTGTTCGTGAACTCCAGGAGTAGTGCGTTCTCGCCACAGGGTTCTCTGGTTTCCCACTCAACTTGTTTGTTGAAATCACCCATGACGATACACACATTGTCTTCGACAAGTTCTCCTAGCAGCTAATACAGATCTCTGTCCTTTTCAACGAGTTGGGCAGGAGGTCTATAAAGCACCAGGGTCCTGTATTTGGCAGGACCTATCTCTAGGTCAACACCTAGTAGTTCATGGTCGGATATGATGTTGCAATCCATCGAGTTGAGAGTATCCTTGACATACAACATCACACCACCACCCTCTCTGTCTGGCCTATCTTTCTGGAAGAGCTGGTAACCGGGAATCGTGAATTCACCTTCAAAATCTCGGCTTGAGGTTTTTATCCACGACTCCGTTATGGCCACCATCTCAGGTTCCTCTGTTACTACGAGGCCACAGAGCTCAAGAAACTTATTCCTGATTGACCTCGCATTGAACAGAAGAACTTTGAGGGAGTCCCCTAGTGTAGGACTCCCTACGCTCTTCCGTTTCCCGGATTCTCTGTTTTCGTGGTCACACCCTTTTTGACGACCTCCGAGAAGGTCATTCCCGGAGTGACACGGGCATGCTGGCGCACGTCCGCTTTCGCTCTGTTTCGAACGCTCCTTTGGGTGCGTTCCACGACATCTTGAATTAAAAAGAGAGAGAGAGAGAGAGAGAGAGAGAGAGAGAGAGAGAGAGAGAGAGAGAGAGAGAGAGAGAGAGAGAGAGAGAGAAAGAGAGAAAGAGGGAGAGAGAGAGAGAGATAGAGAGAGAGAGAGAGAGAGAGAGAGAGAGAGAGAGAGAGAGAGAGAGAGAGAGAGAGAGTGTGTGTGTACTGGGAGCGTAGTCTATATGCAGCAGTGGCGGATCCAGGATCATAATCTGAGGGGGGGGCTAACCTGAATCCCTCAATCTGAGCAGTCTGAGAAAAGGGAATTGATGATTAATAATGGTTATCATAGACAGCATTGGTAATAAATAACAGCATCTCATAAAGGAGTGAGCACCAACTCTCTCAGATCCGAATTTTTATCCACACATCTGAAAATTATGAATTATATAAGATACATGCGATAGCAACGGTTTAAAAAACTTTTAATGTATATTCTATATTTTTACATAACTCTTTCTGAATAGCAGAATACAAGTATGGCTTACAAAAGAAATATAGACAGAATGGAACAGTATAGTGAAAACACTACACTTAACCACTAACAAAGAGAGGAACAGTGTAGTGAAAACATTACACTGAACCACTAACAAAGAGAGGAACAGTGTAGTGAAAACACTACAGTTAAACACCAACACAGATTCATTATGGCTAGATGTTAAGGAGGGAAAGAATAAACTTGTAATAGGATTATTATATTAAGCTCCAAATCTTAATAAGGGAAGTTAGTTTGTAGGGGGCGAATTGTGCATAGGTATGATGCTGGCACCCCTAAATTTCTGGATTCAATAGGACGGAAAGATAACTCTACAAATGGACGCGAATCGATCCTATTAAATCCATGCATGCCCTATTAAATGTATAGATCCAATTGTGTATTAGGAATAGACTGGGTTTTATAAATGTACATATGTAGCAAGAAGCCTGAGAGACAAAAGACGAGCAAAGAAATGGTAAGACACCTGCGTTTGATATAGCTGCTCAAGTTGTGTCTCGAGATAGAGTAATCAAAGACGGATATTTATTTAGGAAGAGCTCGAGTAAACACAGCTGCTAACTATAAGAGATGGCACAGAGAAAGTTGTATCAAAAGACAAATAAGGGTTTATCATGTAAGCGTACACACATTGTACAGAAACTTCCTAGCCCCGCCCAGAGGTTGGGGAAAGGACATGAAACAAGGGTAGGCTGTCTGACGGTAGCCGTACCATGTATAGTCCACGCCCTCTAAATTTTCAGTGCAAATATAAATAAAAAGAAAACAGTCAGTTATGAAGTAGTTAATCAGAAAGAATTAGAGAGAATAATAACGAATATGTCCGCGTTCACATTCCCGCTGAAACAGTCCAAATCTTGTCTCTCCTTTAAGTCTTACTCAGAGCGAATAATATATAGACTACTAGTCTCTCGCTTAATACGCTCCATCTCTCTCGCAAATTGCAATCATAAGATTCCATTGTTAGAATAAAGAATTTATTTTGCTAGTTCATCTTTGCCTTGAACCTTCGACAAGCCCAGCCAAGAAGAACATCGTTAAAAACAATTATCTTTGGAGTCAGATAAACAATACGCTGTAAATCCAGCCGTCACTTCAAATTAAAACTGGAACTAGTAGCTCCCTCAATAAGGTGGTGATTTACGGTGACATAATCTGGTGACGTACCCCATCCATAAACTGGTTAGCCTCCTATACATCAACTGCTCTTATTTAGTCATTAGGCGATCTCGACAGTGTCTCTCCTGATCCTGAAGACACAAGTGATTCGTGTGCGATAGTTTTCTGGTTCAGTGTCAAAAAACTCTTCTAAAGTTAAGCGCAATTACAGGAACGGTACTATCGATGGTTACACCCAAGACATTCTTTTGAAGATGCTGTAGCGTGCGAGAAGTTCAGGCGAGAATCTTAAATACTTTGTTTGAATGTCTTTTTCAGGGCTCAGGATGGCCGAGTGGCTTAAGACTCTCGCTAATGGCTGTCCAGCATTCGAAACACGTTTCGCTACTTTTCTTTCTTTATTTTCTTTGCCCCCCTCTCCTACTCTAAGCTATCAATAATGGTACCGCAGACCCGGGAGGCCGGGGACGGAGAACTTTAGTTGTCGAAATAACATTTTCTTGACGCCGTTTTCCTCAATCCTAAAAATACGCTCCGCTTCTAGGAGAGGGCCTGTGTACGCGCAAGAAGTTGAGGCGAGTGGCTTAAATGCTTTGTTTGAATGAGTGTTTTTTGGAACTCAGTCTGGCCGAGTGGTTTAAAGCTCTCGCTAACGGCTGCCAAGGAACGCAGGAAGCGCGTTCGAAACTAGTTTTGCTACTTTCCTTTCTTTATTTTTCTTTGTCCCCTTTCCAACTCTAAGCTATCTACAATGCGACCATTGAATGTTTGTTGCCACGCACCGGGATTATCGCGGTCGTATTTTTGGGGGCAAAAAATCATTTGACACTGGAACTTTGGCGTTGAATTCAGAAAAATACAACTCCGAAAAGGGTGTTAGCTTGTCGGTTACCACACACCATTGTTTTAAACCACTCCTCCTGAGTGCCGTATCCGTCTTCAAGTTTAAACTGCTTTCACTATACCAAGCAGTAAGAGCACTTGCGTTATAGGTCAGTTTCGGAGAGAGTTTTTTAATAATAGCGACTCAGAGCTCACTGAATACCATTGATGTATTGCAATCTTAGAATTGCCCGGTTAACATTATCAGTGACCTCAACGCTGTAGCCGTTCTGGTTGATGTTGAAAGTGTATTCTTCTGGGTTGCTAAGAACGAGCGTCCGCATGATGGGTCAATTTTGTGTGCAGAGACTGAGCTACCGGATCAGCGTTTTACCTTCCATTCACTTACTATATGGCAGTCATCAGGAAAGCTCTTACCTCATATCAAAGAAGATGGAAGAAGGAGCTACCATGAAATTTAAAATTGCGTGCAATTACGCTACGATTATAGTTGTGTACTTAATAATGATTTTCAATCTCAAACCATTTGCATTGCCTTTAAATCGGGCACACACGCCGGACACGGCGCAACTGATTGAAGACTCCCATGAACCCATGAAAGCGTTTGAGGTCTCACCGTAGAGTTTGCTCTGACTCCTAAATTTCTTACGGAGAATCCGTTTATAGGCTGGGTTCAAAAGGTAACTTGGTTATCACTGGGTTAAAGAAAGTACTCCAAAGGAAAATGTTTTTTTTATGCTTTATTCTTGGCTTAGGTCTACCTTAATTGGAGCAAGAGAGATAGTCGAGTCTTACGCGGTTTTGTTGTAAGTTTCCCTCTACGTTACATAATTGGGGCTAAGGACGGCTGGATTTATGGACAAGAAACGGACTTGTACAGCAATAATATTAGTGTGAATGCGAAATCAAGAGGGATGAAGGTATCTTACTAGTAATAGTGATGATACTTTCTCGGGAATTCTATGCTCGTCTTATTTATACGAACCTCCATTTTGCCAGTACTATCTGTTTCACACCTTCCGTTGCCCGCACTCTGATTGCGTATGATTTCGGTCCGATAGAGCAAAACCTTCCCTAAGCATTCTCCCCATAACTATCCTTGACCTCATCTGCGAGATCCCCTATGGAATCTTCCAATGGCTGGAGTTGATCGCCTTTCCCGACGTTGAAGATGCCATTATCTTTCTCGCAATACAGGAGACATTTACTAAAGAATAAAATGAGCTTGGGCAATGTCACTATTGCATAAGCAGTCGTAAAAGTGGCTAGAGGTACATATATTGATGACCATACATTCGATATTGGCGTACTCTGCATGTTCGTATATTTCGATAGATCAACCATCCACAATGCTCTCCAAATTGGCAATCATCAGCGAATCATCCTTCAAAAGCTTGATAACTTAATCATCATTTCAGCAGATCTGAATGTTGGGGCCGCGTATCCTATGTAAGAATTTTTCCAAGAAGCTGACAAGATATGAAAGATGAATTATATTATTTACATTGATTGTGAGTAATATCATACATCTACACACATACGTACACACATACGTACACCAATACACACACAATAGACAAAGAAGTTTGTGCATGAACTTTGTTTGCCTGTTAAAACATAATTTGTTTCTATTCGTTATCCAGGATTTTTATCTATCCTGCCCATTCGTATTTCTAAACCCTCAGCTCTCTTCATTTTTTATATATAAATAATGACACTTTTCCTGATCTGATTTCACCCCACTAGGAAAGCTTGAAGCCTCAATCCTTCTCTTAAAGGAATGATTTTATATATCATAGTTCTTGGGCTGCGTCTTTCCTTTGAAACCCTCAGAATTCGTATAACATCTTGATTCTATATACATTCTATTCTGCTAACTTCAAGTCTAGTGTGATATATACTTCTATGATAATTTTTGAGAGTCATTATGAGTGCATGGCAGGACAGGGATCTATAAATCATCAGGCTCTAGAAAATCTACTCTGACGATTCCAAAATAGTCGTTTATTCTCTGTAAGAACTCTTCTATGCGAAGTAGATTTATTAGACCGACAATCTTCTAGGACTTGCCAACAGGGAATGGGAATGTTTTCATCATAAAATGGTAAAGAAAACAGAAATATACGTAGTAAATGTTCACTCCATCAGCACCCACAGTATAACGAATCTCCTAGTCTGAGCACACCGTTGATAATATTTCTTGGTATTTGATTTATACCATATATGTAACCCACCTCGCTTCCTAGTCTCTATATATACTCATACTGGCATTCCTTAATCGAAATTATTTCAAACTCTGCTGCCATGAGTTGTTTGTTTTTCCCTGTGCGAAAAAATCTGTCTAACACACCCTGTGCATTGATGATATAAACACGTTTTAGCTGACAATCGTCTCTCTGAGATCTATGCCACACACATCAGTATAAAAGGAACACGTTGCTTTATCACACCTCTCTAGTATCACGAATCAGGCAGGGTAAAATAAAGGTCCTTGTCTCTTTAGAGGAACTTCGCCTCCAGGCTTTACATGACGAATTTTGAGATTTATGGCCAATTTCTCGTCAGTTATCTAACGCAGAGCTGTATAGAATTAAAGCTTAGGATAACTCCCATCAATTATTGGAATTGTCTTCTCTGGAATAAAACTATCTTTATAAACTTTATAACAGAGGGATACAATGGTTCTGCATGGCTTCAATGGGTTGATGTTGAATTTTTCGGTGAAAGATAAACAGAACATCTGGAAGCACTTTCTAAGTATGAGGGAATTTATCTTTATCATCGTTTCAATTTCGTAGTAGATAGCTATCTATTATTTTGTGATCTTCTTTTTTGAGGCATATATTCAACATACATGATATGATCTACAGGTCTCGTATTTCATATGACACACGTTACAATATATCTTTTCACAAATTATGTTTTATTATGTTCACAGTCATTTACAATTACCATTTTATCATATAGTTGGTATATTTTAATCTGTTCACAAATGTGAATCTCTTTATGCTTGCAACAAAATGACCAATTAATGAAATGTCTTTTATACTTCTCATATTCTATTCACTCATTTTCCACTTTCTGGTTGCTCAGACCAACAGATTGGCCGCAAAACGTAACTACAATCTTTCACATATGCGGCAATATTATTGTTGAAGCTATACCATGATTTACAGAATCCATACACCTTCTTCATGCCACTCTCATTCTTTCGATACGTCTCATGCAACTTTCTAATAGGAAAGGATACACCATTTTGCAGACCGTTATAGAGTGGAGGTGTTTTCCTTGAATGAGTTCGAGGGTTATAGGGGAGATTGAATCTTTATTCTGGGCCAATTGCATCAAAAGTGAGAATGCGATATTTCAGATCCTGTTCAACCTTAGAGAAAATGTGAACTGGGGTATCTGCTTCATAGTCTAATCCACAACAGCAGGCTAACGCTCTAGCTTCCTTTACCACACTTCCATATACACTAGTGGCCATAATATAAGAGTCAGTACGAATAAGTGTATTTAAATATTTATTATAGAAGTTTAATAATACGTTCAAAAAGTATATATTATAAATATATTTAGATATATCTAATATCTATAGTTTTTAAAAATTTTAAATGAATGGATCAAATATTTCGTAATTTATGAGGAAATAAACAAAATATCTTCCAAATTGCAGCGGCCAAAAGTTAAGGGTCACTTAGAAAAACAATGTAAAATGGAATAAGAACAAAAAAGAAACCCTTACTATAAATACATATTTTGTGAACATCCATTTACTAGCAATGGCCTCCCGACATCTGTTACTACAGGACTAAATTAATTTCTTGCAAAATGTTGGGGAAATATTGTTCCGTTCGTTTTTTAATAATTCAAAGCCTTCATCTTGGCTCTTTAGATTTCTCCTTAGCGCCCCATCTCCAATAATCTCCAAAGCGTTTTCTATAGGGTTGAGATCTGGACTTTGAGTTGGCCAGTCCATGAGATCAACCCCTTTATCACTCAAAACTCTTTGATTCTCTTCGCAGTGTGGCAGGGAGCGTTCTCCTGCACGAAGATATGAGTTTGAACTGACGAGGATCTGAGATGTTGAAGGGGATGCTGTCTAAGAATTTGCTTGTAGATTTCAGCATTGATAGTCCCTTGTAGGCAAATAAGTAGACCAGGACCAACAGCAGAGATCGCTCCCCATACCTTTGGGCTGCCTACTCCATATTTCACTGTATTTCTTACACATGCACGAGATAATTTTTAGCCACATCTTCGTAGGACGTACATCCCGCCATCAGGCCCAATCATTTTAAACTTTGATTCATCGCTAAAATGAACCTACGACCAATGTTCTTCTGTCCAAACGACATATTCGTGAGCGTAACGAAGACGGGATATTTGATTCTTCTTGGAGATCAGAGGTTTCTTTGTCGTGCCCTAGCATGAAGCCCAGAACCTCGTAAACTCCGGGAAACTGTTTTGCGCGATACATTAAAATCGGAGGTGGAGTTGAACTTGCGGGATATCTCAGCAGCACTCTTAAAAATATCCTTCAGTGACATTGTAACCATAATACGATCCTGTTTTGGTGACGTTTTATGCGGTTTAGCAGTTTTGGGTTTAGCATCTGTCGATCCTGATGACTTAACACGAGCTCAAACCCGTTACAAAACACTTCTAAACCTTCTTACAGTAGTTGGCATCACAGAATTTTACTTCCCCTCTTGGTGAAGGCACACAATCCTTTTTTTTTCCTCGCAGGACACCGGTTGTCTCTCACAAACCGTCATGTTGACAGTTGAATGTTCCAATAATGTATAATCATAAGAAGTAACTGTTAGCCCATCAACAGTCTCCTAAACACAAATCCCTCGGTTGGTAGTTCATTTTATCTAAGTCATCCTTAACCTTTGGCCGTTGCAATTTGGAAGATAGTTTGTTTATTTTCTCATAACTTACGAAATATTTATTCCATTCACTTGGAATTTTCAGGAAAGATATGTAGATATTAGATATATCTAAATATGTGTATAATATATAGTCTCATCGTTTTTCTAAACTTCTAAAATAAATATTTAAATACACTTGTTCTTACTGACCCTTATATTATGGCCCCTAGTGCATATCATTGGCCAGAAAGTCCTGACTGACTTAGGAAGCGGAAAGAAAACAACAATATTTTATGGAGCAACGCCAACATTCAATTACATTAGGTTAGGTCAGCATTACTCATTCAACTACCAGCCTCTGCACACTGCAGTTGTTTTTTGCCCCTGCGCAGTATATTTCTCTTTGTGTATGCCCCAACTGACAAATATGAGTTTGGAAGAAAGTGGAATTAGAGTTTTGATTCGCTAATGTTACAAGCAAAAATTCTCTACAGGAGTTGCTGTGAAGGAACTTTGCGATACTAAAGGAGAAAGCACAGTCAGTCAGGCGAATGTCTCGAAGTGGTAAAGATGTTTCAACTCCGGAAATTTTACCCTTGACGATCAATCACCTTTCAGCTGACCATCAACCTTTGACAGCGAGGCTTTCGTGGCAGCATTGAAAGTTGAACCTTCTGCAAGCAGCCGTGATCTTGCCAAAGTTCTTGGAGTATCATCCCACCAGATTGGATCCAAATAACATCACCAAAGCACAAAATGCCCGTAGATTAGAGATTTGCAGACAACTTCTCAATAACCTAATGGGCGACCGATTCTGGAGGCGAATTTTCACATCAGATGAGAAGTGGGTGTACTTGGTTAATCCCGATCTGGAGAGGAAATAGGTTCCACTAGGTGAACAACCTGCATCCTTTCAACAACGAAATCTGTTTGACAAGAAGGTCATGATCTTTCCCTTCTGGAACTTCCAAGGAGTACTGCATTTCTAGCTTGTTCCACATGGTTGCACCATCAACACTAAACTTTAATGCCAGCAGCTAGACCGCATGCCCGATAAACTAACGAAGGAGTATCCTCCTTTGAGACAATGCAAGGCCAAGTTGACTAAGGATAAGTTAAAACAGATGGACAAGGTTGAGATTCTTCCACATCCACTATTCAGTCCTGATTCTACTCCGAGTTACTATGGCCTATTCCGCTCAATGGTACACTTCCTCCATGACCAGCGATTCAACTCTTTTGATGGAGTGAAGGAAGCTTGTTTACAGTTTTATGATTCAAAGCCAGCTGAGGGGTATTTGTTACAGTTTCGGATGCTGGCTGATCGCTGGAAGAAAATCATAGAGAATGATGAAGTTTATTTTGAAGAATAAATGTTAGTGTTGCGCCATAAAACTTTGTTGTTTTCTTTTCGCTTTCTAAGTGAGTCAGGACTTTCTGGCCAACCATATATTTCGTCTATCTTTCTTCTCCAGGCTCATTTATGGCAAGGGTAGCGGTTACAAACGCACAACCACACTATCTTAGAAGAACTCTATAAACTTTATTCTGATTAAAACGTAGGTAAAAAGGAATATGTGAATGTCGTGTCTGAATTCTATACATTGCCCCTATAATATTACATGTGAAGAACGGCACTGAATTAGAGGATTGGAATACTTCTTCAATTCTTTCCTAGAGATAGTTACAAAGTGATGTCTTCCTTTTGATGAAATGTTATAAATATATATATTTTAATTTCTCTTTAGCATATTCAAACTCGAGGTTAAAATTAACGTGATACCCACCGTGGGCTTGCCTACAGAGATTCAAGATATATTTTCAAAGACACCATAATACTCTCTTTAGATTGGCTCTTCCTATATTAACAGGAACGCGGTACTTATTAGCAAGTAGATGACCTCGCCTACTTCATAAGTGAAGATTATTATTTATGAATGATTCATTAATGTTTGGATGATTTTGTCCTCGTTCGCAGGCTTCATCATATAAAGATAATAGGTCGAAAGTTAGGTCTATTTCAGATGACGAACTTAAGATTCGATCTGAAAAGAAATAGAGGCTTATAATACAAGACATAGATCAGGATGTGTTTATTATAAATATAAAAATCATGAATAGACGAAGTTTGAAAATATTCTTCTTCCTGTCTCGATGCATTGCGTGTGTTGTTAAATCCACTTCTTGTGTTAAAAAATAGTTTCTATACCGTATAATCCTATCTCGAGGCCGGACTTTTAGGAATATTGTAAATAGAATAATTTTGTTTTATTCTATTTGGTAAAAATAATATGATAAATTCAAAAAATGAGGCTATGTTCCTAAAAGGGATATATAAAGAAGCTGTTTTAGGAAAATATACTCGTATATGTATGTATTTACTATGTAATTTTAGTCCTAGTTGCATCAAAACTTTAATTTAATGTAAATTTATTACCAGAAGTAGTTGAAAACTTGTATTTACCAGAATTTTTCAAAAAATGAAGAAATGAACACATCTCAAGAGTTCATTTTCTCTCATTTGGAAGAAGAGGAGAAAATCAATTATTAAAGGAATAATGATCATTTTACTATGTGCATATGTGAACTAAGCCTGCAAATCATAAAATATAATGTACCAAAGAGCTCTCTTCATAAACCTAAATTAACTTGCTTCCACACATTATATTAGAAAAATACATCCATCAGAGTAAAAAAGAGAGCACTAATTAAACGTGCTGGGTCATTACTACGGATTTTATTTTTTCGTTTTTATCATCGATACCCACAAACCTTGTATGATGAAAACAAGGTCTGCTAACCGAAAATCTCATGATCCCACTTATTCTGATTTATGACCTTACGACCTTACGACCTTCAAACCTTTCAATAAATCCCAGAATAACCTTGGAAAGGCCTTGGCAATTCTATCATTTGAAAGCGAATGTAAAACAATATAAAGGTTTTAAATTTCGTTAGAATCGGCCGAATTGTTGCGATGTTAATGCCAAAACAAAATAATTCTCTGAATAACCTTGGGAAGACTTTGACAATTAAATCATTCGAAAGAGAATGTAAAACAACATAAGGGTTTCAAATTTTGTTGGAATCGGCAGAATAGTTATGATGTTATTGCCAAAACAAAATAATTCGCGGGCTAAAATTGGGAGGGCTTTGGCAATTGTATCATTCGAAAGAAGATGCAAAACAAGATAAGGCTGTCAAATTTCGTTAGAATGGGCCAAATAGTTACAAGTTATTATAAAAACAAATAAATAGCAGAACGGGGGCCGACCGACCGAGCGACGACCGACATAGTGGGATGTAGAGTCGCCCGCGACTAAAAATACTGTACATCCAAGGAACGTGAGAAAATTTCTTCATAATCTCAATATTACACATCTTGAGGAAGTTAAGATTTCTGCCTCTAATCTCAGCTTTGATCAGACAAAACTATTTTCACTTGAGAAATAACATAGTGATATTTAAATAATCCGGCACTGCTACCACACAGACATATAGTCCTTAAGCAAAGACATTTAATGGCTATATAAGACAATGCGAAGCATTTGCATACCCTTTATACATAAAAAATGCTGGAATTATAAAAAAAATGACATGAGGGGCAAGTAATATAAGTTTTCTAATTTTTAAGTGCTGTCAAATGTGATATAAAACATAAAGAAGATGAGGTATCTAACCCTCTGAATGATATAAAAAGTGATATCAGATCTGGAGAAAACGTGATGTATTATTTTTTGAAAGGAATGTAAGGTAGATGGCATGAGAAGTGTACGCCAATTTATCAAGCTTTTAAAAAATCTATAAAGATTTGAGTGGGGGAAAGACGATGCACTCAGTATAAATGGTAAGATGCTCCCCCAAACGAACATCATAGATCTTGTAAACGATATGGTTAAGTTATGAAATGGTCCTCCTATATTCTGGAAAGAAGTAAAAACAAAGCTGCTTTATTCTAATTTTACACACTCGAACATTCAGAACCGTCAATGTAGGGAAGAGTTAGATGCACTTAAAAATAACCCAACTAATGCATTAAAACAATCCGTGAAACTTGGAAGAAGGCGAATTACACTTCAAAACCAGAGAAGAGGGTTTAAATTGTTCTACTACCAATTTAAACTAGCTATCACGGAGAAACCTAAGACCTACCTTTTGTATGATTTATCAGGGCTATTCGAAAATCTTCAACGGCAACTGTTTATCATAGTGAGTGTGGGATGATGAAACCTAATACGCCGTTATCTCACAGAATTTTTTCTGGTCGCGACAGATCAACGCAACAAAATTTATTTGGGAGTGATTTAATACCGTCTTACCCCAGTTTGATATCGTCGTCCCGCTCCGAGGCTCAGCAGCCGTGTTCATCTTTTCCACTTTTGGGGTAGAAGGGAATCTCGCTTATTTACCTTTCGCCTCGTCGATGCTCCGAAATTATCAAGGTCCATGTTTGCTTAAGCCACGTCCGATATCCCTTAGGACGCCTTGCTGCGCACAGCCTTCTGACGACCACGGCTGTAGATTCTATTTAAAGTAATGTCTACAAAGTCTTAGCAGATAGAGAGAGCCCGAGCTCTTGCCGTCCAGATCCAAGTATCTGTGAAATCTCCTCTTAGGAAGGGAGGCGTGTGGAAGCATGAAACTCAATACGCCGTTTTCACACATAATTACTCTGGTCAAGACAAATCAACGCAGCTGTGTTTAACTTGGGGTGCTTTATCACCGTCTTTCCCTTAAGTTGATAACTCTGTCCCGCTTCCAGAGGGCAGACGTGTCCATCTTCTCCCTCTTGGGCTAGAAGGGAATCGCTCTCATTTCCCGTTCACCTCGTCGATGCCCAAGATTATCAAGGTTCATGTTTGCTTAGGGCCGCGTCTGATATCCCTTGGAAATCTCGCTTAATTCCCTTCGTCTCGTCAATGCCCAAGTTTATCAAGGTTCATGTTTGCTTAACACTAGAACGCCCAGAGGGGTAATTTTGACTATTTTACAAATTCAAAACCACTTCACAATGTAATTTTTTCCTTCCAACCTCCGTCGCTCTTTGACTTTTATTTATTTTAAAAGCCCATTTAATTCGTATATATTTTTAAAAGGTTCACATAATGTAATACGAATAATACACCTTTTTATATGCAACGCCCATGGGGTTATTTATGTTTTCTAATATATGATGGAATCAAATGTTAAAATTTATCTTCTTTGTTATCTTGTACAGGCATGTTTCAAGGCGATAGGGCATTAAGCACGAAGGGTGGATATAGACATAATTGTTGTCCAGCTCAGTTTTATTTCGGAATCCATGCATAGTAGAGGTTATGGATTTTGTGTCTGCTTAGTTTCAGTGTAGTTGGTAAAAAAAAAAATATCGTTCATCATAATGTTACGACGTTCTAAACTTTGTGACAGTGAACTTTTGTTTAAACTTACTGGGGTTAAAGATAATGAATCAGATGGAGGAGAATTGTGTCCTGATGACTCAAGCGATGAAGATATCATTCTCGAATCTTCAAGCATATCCGATAGTGAACAGAAATCTTCAATTGATTCATGTCACCCAAGCAACATTGAAGGTAAATACATGTTGATATGCATATATATGTCATGGTAATGAAAAGGACCGAGTGGTGGTGTACGTACATCGTATAGGTTTGTTACGTACTTCTTTAAGAGTGCTATATTATTAAAATGATTATTATTACGTTATTTTGAATCTTTGAGGGCTTCTAGTGCCATGCTCAGCGTTTTGAGGATTGAATTAAATACTTCTACGAAAATAGAACTTTAATTGCAACCTGAACAAAAAATAAATTCTAACAAACAAACTACACAGTTTGGAATTAAACAAGTTTTAGTGAGACTTACTAAATTACACAAGTGAATATACAGTAACGGTTGACCCAAAGCTCACTTTAATATTGAACGATAATTTACCTTGAAAAAATAGATAATGAAATTGATTTACCTTTTAATAAAACACACACGAGAATCTGGTTTGAGACTAACCTTGGCCTCAATTTTTTATGTAGCGACAAGAATGTTGTTTTCGGGCAGGCGCGGTTGATGTATTTGCTGCCACTCCCAGATGTTTGTCTAGCAGGGGATATTTTTAAAGCCACAGATGAATTCGGTGCGTGCGACGGAAAGCGTTAAACACGTTGTCTTGGTAAGATGCTTTCACCAACGGGACAGGAAAAGTCTACTTCTTCCAATATTCTGGTTAATCTGGGAATAATTTGCATTGACGAGCGATGAGCAAAAGAGGAAATCCTTTGATGAAGGTGAGTGCTTGAGTGAATTCACTTTGGGGTATTCCTCAATGGCAAGGACTATCTCTGGGTTTCGTTGTACACCAGGATAGGGGGTTTCTCTGACGAGTACTATTTAAACTTGTTTCTAAATACAAGTTAACTAAAAGTTCGGTGTGACCACCAGGAACTGGCTCAGCATGAGCTTCTTCTGTGTTCCTTTCGTAGGGTTGCCGGCCACTGAGCCGGACTTACTCGTCTCGATCGCAAACTCAATCTTTCTGAGACGAGATGCTTAATTTTTGGTGTGACCACCAGGAACTGGCTTAGAATGAGCTTCTTCTGTGCCCCTTTCATTGGTTGCCGGGCCTGTAGCCGGACTTCGTTGTCTTGATGACTAACTCGAACTTCCTCGTGCTTCCAAAGTTATCGGCATATATACTACACCCACCCCACGGGGGGGGGGGGGGAGGAGGATTATGAGGTTGGTGGGATTAAGTATTCTTCTTAAAGGTTATTCTCAATCGTCTTTCCCTTAACTCTAAAGATACATTCTGGCTTTTGGTCAACTCTCCTCTAATTTCGTCAATGAAGTGAAATTAAATACTCTCTCTTAGGGAAAATATTGCCGGTTTACCCAATGTTAGGTGGTCCGGACCCGAAATGTGATGATTAGTGCATTATGTGGTTGGGCGAAGGCCTTTCGAGTGATACTCGAGGCGAGGGGAGAGGGGGGGGGGTTAAGTAATAGGATTACGCCGCCAAAATGCCAGGACGTTGCGGTTACCTAACTGGGCCTCTGTTTTGAAGGTCATATATTGATTTCCCTACATTCGTCCCTTCGAAGAGGTTAATAGGGGGGGATGGGCTCCAGTAAAAAATAAAAACAAATAACTAAACATCATGACAAAAGCAAACTTACATGTCTTAGACTATAATACTGATTCTTATGGTTAGCTAGAGCCAACCATCCTATCAACTTAATTTTCTTTGAATTCGGACGCATACGCGCGCGCGTATAAAGGCCGGGGATCAACATAGGCCTCGCGAACCTACCGGGGTACGATTCAAAACACCCAATTTAACGTAAAAACAAACCCAAACCAAACCATTGATTAAACGCACAAAAAAGAACCTGGCTCTAAAGTGGTATCTAGCCAGCTATTTCCTTACATTTCGAAACTTTAAGAACTTAAATATATACACAAAACACGAACACCAAAAAATGAAGAATGGTTTTAAGATTAACGGGCGTTTTTAATTAACCCTCGTGGGGTTTCGACTCAGGTAATACAGCGGCTTTACCTTATCGGCACCTTTGATTTAATTAATATTGAAGTGGTGCTCGATGACCAATACTTTACAGCGCATGAGTATGCCGTTCGGGTTATTGTGTCTACCCAAGTATGTCACTAAATTGGTAATGGTATTCCAACCTAGTCGTACTACCTTTTTCATGGCAACTCGCCCTTATGGCTAGGGTGGTCTGTTGCAGGGTTGCATGAGTGATGAGAACGGGAGTCCCATCGTCATCCTTTATCAAGCTAAACTGGGAGATCAGGTTTGGATTCGATCTAATGGGGTCGGCGAAAAGTTTCACTACAGGATCGTTAATGGGCGTGGTTCTCACGGCGAATTGGGGTTTTAATTGTAACTCCGTGGACGTTTCGTTCTGAGGAAAGACTACTGAGGGTAGGGGATACTCATTATCTGCTTCTACCATCTGACTCTTTCTAGATGCACTTTCATTTGCGAGCAATCTTTCTTTTCTTCTCTCTCTTCTCTTTCCGCTTGTGTTAGTTCTCTTTCCATGTGATTCTTCTTTCTTCGTCTTCTGTTTTTATTTGTATTCTTCTTTCCTGGTTTTTTATTTTTATTTGTATTCTTCTTTCTTCTACTTCTCTCTCTGTATTCTTCTTTATTCTATTTTTAGGTCCATCAGTATTCTCCTTTCTTCGTTTTCTTTTTCCTTTTTAGCTGCCTTTCCCTCCAGGGGTGGGAGGGTCGGACCTACTTCCGGGGCCGTATCGAATGCTTGATAACTAAGCTCTTCGTCTCTGTGGTTCTCACGAGGAGAAAAAAGGGTCGGAGCCGTGGACCTCTTATTCGCGTGCATCCGGGTGACTACGAGCTGAGTCACCGGATTTGGGGAGAGCTGCGCGCTCTGGCCTATTAATACTGAGCAGAATCTAATAGGCGCTGCCACTACCTCGGTCCAGCCAGTAAAATACTTTGACTGAATGAGGCATCTGACGACGGGGAACTTGGTGGAGCTAACCAGGAAATCCTGAACATCTGGTGCTGGGGGCTGACAGGGGAAAGCAATTTATTTTACACCACGATACAGGTGCACCCCGTATCGCGTACAAGGTTGAGACTTGGCGACACTTTAAGGTCCCAGTCTCGAACTTTAGTCTTTCGGGAGAATTTTTGTTGAACACAAAGTTTACCTGTTGGTCAGGGGAATTCGATGTGGTCAAAGAAGGTGCGGGATTAGGAGGTTGTTCTTGGTTAAGCGTTGCCTCGAGTTTATGTACCTGCTGGCTAGAGGGAGACTTTAGCTTCGAATTTTGGCGACAATTATAACTAATGTGACCTGAGGTGCCACAACTAAAGCAGGTTATGGGGTTTCTGGGGTGTACGCAGTTCTTGACGAAGTTGGAGGGGTTATTTTGTGGGGTTTCTGGGGATGCCCCCCTTTCTTTGGAGAAAAGGGTTTCTGGGGATCTCCACCTTTCTTGGGAGACAAGGGCTGGTTCTTTATGACCTCTCAAGGGTATAACCTATGGTTGGAAGCATGCAGATCTGCTTCCTCCACACAGTCCTTGAATGACGCGGCTCGTCTTCCTTGACGAGGGTGCGTATCTCTGGGGGTAAGGAACACAACAATTGGTCTTTCAGAATGAATTCGACGAGAGAATCGAACTCATTCTCCACTTGGGCTGAATCCAGCCAGAATTGTAGATGCCTTCTGAGGATAAATCCAAATTGCCTATATGTTTGGCCTGGCTGAATTCTGGCCTGCCTAAACTCGATCCGATTCTCCTCGGGTTTTAGATTAACGGCGGCCAGTAGCTCGTGTTTGCACGTGGTGTATTCCACGGAAGCCTTGGAAGGTAATGAGATCAATACGTCACGAAGCCAAGTACTAAGTAGAGGCACTAATTTGGCGATCCTCTCTGTCTCTATGTCTCAGTTATTTAACTCGAATATCTTCTCGAAGTGTGTCAGGTACGAACACAGGTCTTCGTTTTCTTTATAAGCTGGGAGTTTCATCGCGGCTATCTGTGTAGCCCCAGCTCATGATCATATGAAATTGGCTTCCGCTAGATCCTTGCTCATTTCTCTTTCATGAGCGCATACTCGCTCTCTCTCTTCTGCTTCCCTTTATAATTCTTTTTTCTTCTGCTTTCCTTTCTGCTTGCGCCTTTTCTCTTTCTGCTTGCCTCTTTTTTCTTTCCGCTTCCCTTTCGACTTGCGCCTTTTCTTTTTCTGCTTCCCTTTCTCATTTTCTTTTTTCTGCTTCTGTTTCCGCTTGCGCCTTTTCTCTTTCCGCTTTCCTTTCCACCTTTTCTTCTTGTTCCTGGACGTAGGCAACTAGTTCCTTGCCTCTTAGTCCCAACGCTTGTGCTTGTTGGCGGAATCTGTCGAATGATTCCATTTTATCCCTGTTTGTTCGTCCCCAAAACTCACGATATGCTAAAGATACTTATGCAACCTCGAACAAGTAGCGCGCTGACTAACTCACTCTTTTCCCAACACTTTGCTAATTGGAATACCACTCCAACCAAAATTAATTAATATCATTAACGGGCTAATCACCGACAATTAACCACAAATTTATAGACAGACCTTTTTATGTTTACCTTTTCCTCGAACGCTAGGCACGCATTTACTATTCCTGAAGGGAAAACAAGATAAACATCTATACTGAGTACTTCCAATACCCATAAAACCTGACACCAAATATTTATGTCGTGGTATTGCAAGGACCGAGTGGTGGTGTACGTACGTATAGGTTTGTTACGTACTTTAAAAACTCCGTGATTAAGTTTTCTCTAAAGGTGCTATATTATTAAAATGATTATTATTACGTTATTTTGAATCTTTGAGGGTTTCTAGTGCGATGCTCAACGTTTCGAGGATTGAATTAAATACTTCTACGGAAATAGAACTTTAATTGCAACCTGAACAAAAAATGAATTCTAACAAACAAACTACACAGTTTGGAATTAAACAAGTTTTAGTGAGACTTACTAAATTAAACAAGTGAATATACAGCAATGGTTGACCCAATGCTCATTTTAATATTGAAAACTAATTGACATTAAAAAAAAAACAGATAATGGAATCGATTTACCTTTTAAAAAAAACACACGAGAATCTGGTTTGAGACTGACCTTGGCCTCATTTTTATGTAGCCTCAAGAATGTTGTTTTCGGGCAGGCACAGTGGACGTCTTTACTGCCACTCCCAGATGTTTGTCTGGCGGGGAATATTTTTAAAGCCACAGATGAATTCGGTGCATGCGACGAATGGCGTTAAGCACGTTATCTTGGTAAGATGCTTTCACTAACGGGACAGGGGAAGTCTGCTTCTTCCAACCTTCGGCTTAATCTGGACATAATTCACACTGACGAGCGATAAGCAAAAGAGGAAATCCTTTGACGAAGGGGAGTGCTTGAGGGAGTTCAATTTGGGGTATTCATCAATAGCGAAGACTATCTCCGGGTTTCGTTGTACACCAGGATAGGGGGTTTCTCTGACGAGAACTAGTTAAACTTGTTTCTCAATACAAGTTAACTTGAAGTTCGGTGTGACCACCAGGACCTGGCTCAGAATGAGCCTCTTCCGTGTTCCTTTCTTAGGGTTGCCGGTCACTTTGCTGGACTTCGTTGTCTCGATCGCAAACTCGATCTTCCTCGTTCTTCTAAAGTTATCGGCAGATATACTACACCACCCCACTTGGGAGGGGGGACGAGGACAGCGGAATTAAATCTACTCCTCTAATGGTTTTTCTCAGAGCGTCTTTTCCTTAGCTCTAAAGGCACCTTCTGTCTTTTGGTCAACTCTCCTCTAATTTCGTCAATGAAGTGAAATTAAATACCCTATCTTAGGGCAAATATTCCTGGTTTACCAAATGTTAGGTAGGCCGGACCTGAAATGTGATGAGTAGTGCATTATGTGGTTGGGCGAAGGCCTTTCGAGTCATACTCGAGGCTTGGGGAGAGAGGGGGGGGGATTAAGTAGTAGGATTACCCCGCAATGCCAGGACGTTGCGGTTACCTAACTGGGTCTCTGTTTTGAGGGCAGGATAACGATTTCCCTACAATATATATATATATATATATATATATATATATATATTAGGGTTATGACTTTTTGACTTTTTTTTCTCAAAAATTATTTCCTGTAGCACGAATGAATGAACTTTTGCCAATTAATGACAAAAATTACTTTTATTCCATTGAAATATTGATAAAGGTCACTCACAAACCACTTTGAAATGTAATATAGGCCATTTTAGCATTTTATATGTGTTAAAAATATTTATATTAAATATATAAGTCATCAAACAGACTTGTGCAATAATTTATGTACCATAGAATTGTATAAAATTTCCTAGAAAATCATCACGTCATCGCTTGGGCGATTTCTGTAGAGTTCCAGAATTTTCTTCAGCCATTTCGCGTGCGCTATATAAGCGAGATGTTTTAACGGCGTTGATATTATTATTGCCTTATTATAATTGTTGTGTATTCTCCAGCGTTTATTGTAAAGAGATCCTGGTATTATTTGGTAAGCTACATTTAACTCTCTCACTAATTATATAATATAATAGCATATAATATTTTATTAGTGTCTGCATTCTCTCTTATTTTTATAATTGTAATTTGCTTGTTTTTTAATAAAATTTATAAAAGCTCAATAACGTTTCTTTAATTTGTTACCTATTTAATATTTAGGTTTATTTTCTATTTCAGTTGCTGAGTACAAAACATGTCGTTCAAGAAGAGTTTTTTTTAACACGGAGAAGAACAAGAAAACCGGGACAAATAACTTAGTCCAGTTTCAAGCACCATCAAGAAGAGGCAACGTGGCAGTTTATGAAGTACCCTTAAGTGAACGCAGTCGCATGCCCTTGAAAATCCGCGTCGTTGGACGCTTCAAATTTCTTGAATCCCCTGTCAAAGAACGGAAAGAGAGGATCGGCCTAATTGTTGTGTAGCTAAAAGCCCTATGGAGCAAAACATTGAACTTCCCGCATCTATCTGATAAAGCTATTTGTGCAAAACTAGAAAACCTTCTGAAAGACTATGAGTACTGCAGGAAGAAACAAAACTTTAATTCTTTGAATGAACTGTTTGACATGACCAAGGTGAAAGGCAACTGGTTGTGCAAAGAAGATGAGAACCTCTATAAACAGCAAATTTTGACCAAAGGCCAGGTTGGTTATTCCACTGGTAACCTGATAGTGCCAAGACGATCCACCCATCCAAGCGAAAATAGTCAATGGAAGCAACTGTGTCCCCACTTTCCAGCTCAGCACCACCTGATTGTTCCGAAACTAGCACGAACTCATCCAATAAAAGCGAAGGCAGTTCTTGGGAGGATGAGAATCCAGCATCAACGAGGAAAAGGAAGCATAACCCAATAGGTTTAGCAAGACTCCTTGATACAAGCTTAAAGCTGTCGTTCCACAGAGCAGCAAAGGTATGTCGCCAGCTTTCTGGTGAGGGCATTGAAATCCCAACCCCATGTCAGCCAGCAATCCTAAAGGCTATCTACACGAGAGCTGCTCAGGTGAAGAAGCACTTGGTGAGCACGCTTCATCTGAAAAATTGGAGCTTACACTTTGACGGCAAACACATTTAGGACTTTGAATATCAAGTCGTGGTCCTCAAGAATGAAGCGAGAGAAATAAGGTTGGCTTCTCTCAAATTGAAGGATTGGAAAGCTGTAACAATTGCACAAGGGCTCCAGGGTGTGTTAGAGGAGTTCAACCTTTCGGGATCAATTGTTATACTTGTCGCCGACACAACAAGCGTGAATACCGGCAAAAAGACAGGCGTTGTTGTTCGACTGCAGCAAATCTTCGAAGATAAAAGTTACCCCAAACCCAAGTTCATCAGTTGCCAGCACCAAGGCCTGAATCGGATTCTCCGCGTTGTCATTTACGATGAGCTCCATGGGTCGACTAAATCGCCAAACATAGAGTACTTCTTTGTTGATGAGCAATTATGTTAAATTGAAAGCGGCCTTAAGCAACGGTAAAACTGAGATTAAGGAAAAAGGCGGCTGGAGAGACGACATGAAGTTTCTTTATCACCTCACGCGTGTCTTCCGTCAGTTCACTGAGATGAATGAGGTCCCCTTTGTAAAGTTTCAAAAGATCTCAAACATCAGCAATGCACGTTGGAACCCTCATGCCATTCTAGCCCTTCTTGCGTTCATTCTGATGCATGACACCCGCAGCAGGCTGCGTAAAATCTGTTCATTCATTTCTTATTCATGGGCTGACCATTGGTTCAGCTCTGAATGAATATCCAACAGGTCTCAAATGCTTGAAAACCGACTTGAAAACAGATGAATCTCTAATCAATATTGCCCGAAGCAACCAGTGCTGTGAGCGTGCGGTCAAAGTTATGCAAGACTTGCACGGGTCCTGCCGCAACAAGGACAACCTACGAGGGGCGGTCAATAAGTTTTGCGAATCGGTAGGGCAAAACAGAGGAAGGGGGATGGCTGTTTGTGGGGGTGTTAGGAAAAGTTATGACAAGTCAGGACCTGCAGCCGCACGCTCCTGCCTCGTCTATTTAAGAAGCAGTAGCTGATCGCAGATTGTCAGTCACAAATTTTTCAACAATGGAGAAGGTTGAGCACAGCGCAGTAATCAAATTTTTGACCAAGGAAGGCAAGAATGCAAAAGAGATCCATGAACGCATGGTTGCAGTGTACACTGACACCGCCCCTTCCTATGCAACCATTGCTCGCTGGAATAGGGAGTTCCACCATGGTCGTGAATCCCTTGAAGATGACCCCCGTCCAGGACGCCCGTCAAACGTGACCAACGAGGACAATGTGGCCCGTGTGGAGAGGATGATCCTCGAAAATCGACGGGTGAAGGTCGAAGAAATTGAGCGAGAACTTAGAATATCACATGGAAGTGTCATCAACATCATCCACGACAATTTGGCCATGACCAAGGTCTCTGCCCGTTGGGTCCCTAGAAACCTCATGCCCCATGATCGACTTCAACGTCGTCAAAGTCCACAAGGCCAGAGTTGCACAAGCTGCCCTGCGCGAGGGCGGATTCGAGGAGCTCAACCAGTCCAGATCTGGCCCCTAGCGACTACTTTTTATTCCGCCAGCTCAAGGCTGTACTGCGTGGACGCCGGTTTGGGGACGATGAAGATGTCCAGCTCGCCGTCCAGGAGTGGAGTGAACAGCAATCGGGAGATTTCTGGTTGTCGGGAATTCGAAGTCTCAGGGACAAGTGGCGCAAGTGCATTGAAGTCGAGGGTAGTCATATTGAAAAATAATAAAACACTTTTCCTCATATCTCGTTTCCTTATATCCGAATTGCAAAACTTATTGACCACCTCTCGCATCACTGAGATTCATCCTGTCCAATGACCTTATTGTAACTAATTTACATCCTTGTGTGTTTGATGACCCTATATAATGTTATATATATATGACTCATAAGCTTGTGTTCAATCTTGTATATGCTGCCAGTGACTTCAAAAACTGGACAAAAAAGCTGACAAATAAAATTTTTTTAATCATTTTGTGCGTGAGGTTTTTTTATCAAATCACCTTGAAAGTAAGATTTTATATAATCTTTAATTAAAGCTCATCAAATTATGACACAGGGATATGAGGTTGTAAAAAAAGTCATCACCCTAATATATATATATATATATATATATATATATATATATATATATATATATATATATATATATGTATTCTAATACTGGTAACTTAGAATCAGAAAATAATCAACAAATAGCTCGTGACGGAACCGTGTGGGAATGTGCCAGCTCCGATAATGTTACACAAGGTAGGCGTCCTAACCACAATGTACTGAAGTAAATAATAGGCCTAACACTACATCTCAAGAGGAACATCGATTGGGAATGTGTTGCATCGGCTTGGAAGCTCTTTATTAACGATTTTATGCTCCTTCACATAAAGAAATGTACCGAAACGGAAGCTAAACGAGTGCTTCAGGACAAAACATGGTCCCTCTCACTTTCTGAACTACATGCCTTTATTGCAATTTTATATGCACGCAGAGTTAACAGCTCACGAAATATTGATCTTCAATCTCTATGGTCTGAACCCTGGGCCTCGCATTTTGCCGACAAACCATGTCTCGTAATCGCTTCTGTGAAATTATGAGATTTCTTAGATTTGATTATAAGTCAACAAGATCGCAACGCTTGCAGGCGGATAAATTTGCCCTTTTTTCTAAAACTTGGAATAAATTCATTAAAAAATGCTCCATGATGAGCAACTTTTCACAAGCAAAGCTAGATACCCATTTACACAGTCAATGTCATCAAAGCCAGACAAATATGGGCCATAATTTTGGCTTGCTGTTGACAGTGAATCGAAGTACATGCTAAATGGCTTCCCTTATTTAGGCAAGGATGAATTTCGTCTCGAAAACATACGTGTTTCGGAGTCCGTCGTATTAAAACTCATGGAGCCATATCTAAATACTGGAAGAAATGTAACAACTCATAATTTATTTACATCCTTGAATTTAGCAAGGGCGCTTTAGAAAAAAGGTATTAGCCTTATTAGAGCAATGAACAGGGCGAGAAGATAAATTCCAGATTCAGTAAAGAACACCCGCCAGCCCCTAAATGACACATCAGTTCTAAAAAGCGGTGATATATCTCTTACAGTATATCGAGGCAAGAAAAACAAAAATGCCCTGTTAATGAGTAATATCCATACGAGTGTAAGAATTGAGAGCAATGAGAATAAAACAGCTGAAATAGTGTCTTATTACAATAAGACTAAATGTGGCGTAGACGTTCTAGATCAAATGGCGCCAAAATACTCAGTCAAGGCATCGTCAAGGCGGTGGCCAATCCACATTTTTTACAACGTTCTTGATATGGGATGTATCAATGCTGTAATCACGTATCGAGCTGTTAGTAGCCAAAGGATTTCACAGAAGAAGTTTATGCAAAAGCTGGCGGAAGAAATAAGGGAGGATTATGTAAAAAATAACCGATCTACAAAGCAGCTGTCAGATTATAGCGATGATTCTGATTCAGAGGAAGTAGAAAGAGCCGGTTATTGTTGCCGGAAGTGTCAAGTTCGTCAACAATGTAAGGAGAATAAGACTAAATTAAGGTGCAAAAAATGCAAAAAGATGGTGTGCGGGAAGTGTACAGCAAAAGTAAAGTATGTATGTACTCTTTGCAAATAAATATCATAATAAAACATGGTTTGCATGTTTAGATACGACAACTTATTTCATAGTAATTTTACGAAAAAATGGTTTTCAAATCTAAAAGTTGTTTTTTTATTTATGTTATTCTGAAAAAATATTTTTGGTGATAAAAATATATTTATTTCCTTTTGTTGAATCAAATAAACATATACTTAATTTAATTATTAATTATAATATGAAAAACTTGACAAAGGGTCATTTTGACCCCATTGGGTGTTTAAGGAAAAAAAATTCAGTGGGCGTTCTAGTGTTAAGCCGCCTCCGATATCCACTTTGGAGGCCATCTTGCGTGAAACCCCCTCTCGCCCATTGATGTGGCTCCTATTTAAGGTGATGTCTGCAAATCCTCAGCAGATAGAGAGAACTCGAGCTTCTTGCCGTCCAAACTTTAGTATCTGTCTCCCGTGAAGTGATCCCCTCGCCCTTGTGATCTCGTCAGCAGGTCGTCTTCGCGTAAACCGCCCTGATCAGAAGAAGATTACGGGAACCCGTTTATACCCCGGATGATTGTCCTGGGTTTCTCTCGCCTCACTACCTTGGTTGAGACTTACTGCCGTCTGCAGACGGATCTCAATTTCGTGATTACTTCTCCCTGAAGCCGAGGTAATCTCAACCCCTTCGGAGTCTCTCTGCACGCCTTTGCATCGAGACACCATCGACGAAGACCTGGCCATTGGTCTTTCACATCCCCAGTTCATCCTCTAGAGGTAGCCAGGATCCTTTCCTCGTAAGTCCCACCTCTAAGTTCCCAGTCCTAAGAAGAATTCCCCCATTTTGTGTAACGCCAATAGACTTGCTTAGTCTTTCCTTCAATCCAACTTAATGGATCACTTATGTATTTTTCACTGACCTAGTTTCCTTAAATTTTGCCGTCATAATATTCTTTGGCAGTACTAATTATTATTTAGATTTCCATATTTATCTGTGCCCTTGTTCTTATTAAAGTTAATTTTTGTAGAGGTGTTTATCTTTCGAATGACCCTTGAGACGAACCCGGCAAACGTGCCTCAACAGTGAATTATGTCATCATAAACTCACATTTAATGCTCAAAGATGATAGGAGATATGAATTGGAAATATATTTATGGAATTGATTCCACCCATACTAAAAAAAATAAATATTTTTTGGCTCTTTTCATTATTGAAAACACTGTAACCTTATCTGAGCTTCATATTTAGTGATGATATTTGTTATAGCATCATCTGATATTCACATGTGTAGGCATGTTCGTTGGATAATGGTATTATTCTACGATAGGATATATTCAAGCAGAATAGAAGCTAAATATTTTCAGTTATTTGAAAGTCACCAGAACTAAATCTGGCTACATATCGATGCATTTTGAAAACATCTAATTTAGAACGAAATATAATCATAAGTTATTTCTATGTGAAAGTGGGTTCTGGTTGGTATTCTGTACGTTAACCTTCTTAAAGAAGGCAGATTTTCCTATAGTTGAACGTATAGTAAAGGACTATAGAAACAAAGAGATCAGATGTTCTGTGCGTCCTAATCATAACACACAAACACCCACCGTACATTTTGTGATATATTGTAAAAAAGATGAGAGTTCCATCCTAACACGATTTAATTATGTTTTGAATGATGAGTATGAAATTGTTTCTTTATTATTAGTAGCAAATTTGATACAAAAACTAGACGAAGTCAAAAGTTTACAAAACTTTGTTGATGAATGTTATCTAGTATTTGGTTATGGTTTGTATAATATAAAATCACCTTTAATCGAAGATTTTCATTGTTTATTATAGATGTGGATACAGGGGTTTAAGCTACTCCCTAAGTCTCAAATTTAATTCTAGTAAGATAAAAAAAATGAGCAAAATGTATCAATTTAGATTTACGCCATTCGCCTTTTGTCCTTTTTTAAGTGTTTAGAGTCGTCTTCCACTCAATGAGTTCTATTCGGAATAAATCTATTGTTAGATTTTTCCTTCCTTATTTTTCTAAACTTGGTTAATTTCTTTGTGTAGTTTTAAGGAATATAACTAAAATATCTTCAACACTTCTCTGTCACGATGTGAGAGGCTTTCTGACTTTAAACTTACTGGTGTTCGTCCAATCTTAAATAAACAAAATCTTGACACAAAGAATCCCTTAAACTATGGTCCTATCTCTCAACTTCTGTTCTTATCCAAGGCTCTTGAGAGGATAGTAACTGACTGCATTACTGAACATATGTTCTCCTCTAGCATCGACAAAACTTTCCAGTCTAGCTTCAAGGCAGGTCACAGCTCCGTCGCGAAGCTGACCTAAGAGGCCTTCTATTGTAGTGCTTGTCGATCTTTTGGCATCATTTGACACCTTGATCACTCCGTTCTTCTCGACCGCCTTCGTGACTTCCTAGTTTTGTCTGGAACTGCTCTAAACTGGTTTCGCTTTTATTTGTCACCTCATACCCACTCTGTCCACATCGGGGATGAGGTCTCTCGGCGAGCTGCTGTTCTGCCTCGTCTAGGTTTATCCGTCCATTTCTCTGCCGATGACACGCAAATATTTCTCTCATCTTCATTAGACTAGTTCACCGTGACCTTCACCATCCTTTTATCCGCATGTGACTCATTTATTGAATAACTATCTGATAACTTCCTCAAACTCAACCATGACAAAAATGAGGTTTTGATGTGCACCTCAGCAGATGTCGCTCGCTGTTAAAATGTAGCCCCTTTCTCAATATAGGAGATTCCCTGATCGCGTTCTTTGACAACGTCAGAAACCTAGATGTTTCCATTGACAGTCAATTCGATTTTAAATTTAATGTTGCTAACTCTCTTCTCACCGGAGCACCCAACACTACAATTTACCCCTTTCAACTTCTCCAGAACTTTGCGGGTACAGTTCTCCTCTGTCGAGGACGGTCCTCTCGAGCCACACCCATGCTCCGTGAACTGCACTGGCTGCCAATTAAATTTTGAATTATTTTTAAAGTCCACCTTTTCACGTTTAGAATCATAAATACCATAGCTCCCCTTATCTCTTCCCTTCAATGCTTGTGTCCAGATAACAGAGAGCCCTTCGCTGGGTAAGTTCTTTCCTGCTTTGGGTTCCTCGCACTCTTCTATACTGTATGAGTGATCATTGCTTCTCTGTAGTTGCTCCTAGGCTGTGGAATGGTATCCCCTGTCATCATGCGCTCTTCTTCGTCGCGCAGTGTTTTCAAGTGTATTCTAAAAACCCCCTTTTTTACTCAGGCTTTTGCCCAGTGGATGGACGGGCGTTCTGCGGAGGCTTAATGGTCCTGAAGGGCGCCATATAAAACCCCTATTATTTTTATTATAATTTTCACTTCCACCGACTCAGCCTTCCATTAACTATATTAAATTATGCTGATATTTCCCGCTTAATAATGTGTCCACAGATCTCAATCCAATTGAGTATTATGTATCAGGAAGTGGCGATCATTTTTTAAATCCAGCTAATATTTACCTTTATATAAAAGCCGAGTTTTAAAATCAGATGGAGGTATATTTGAGGATGATGAAATTGCTTACCCCGAGATAATATTCTACATACGCTCTTTAACAGAGTGGAATTTTATTTAAATAAAGCGTGGATTTTGGATATCGGCAATAACGACCCTAACAAGGCGTATTTTGAATCATTATTAAACTTTAGAGAAGAAGAAAAATCTCAATTCTTTCGACTACCGGGTATTACTCGAATTCGGATCGTGTGAAAGAGAAGTATAACAATGTAAAAAGAGTTGATTAACATATACGGTAAAATACATGCTGATATCTTAACGCAACATGTTATTGTTGAATGAGATATCCCTTAAAATAAAATTAACCGTTCGTCTCATCCTTTTACCAGCCTTCGAACAAAATCCAAACTAGAAGCTAAATTCAAATAATGGACAGATTTCTATATGTAAGAAAAGTATCTTTGTCATCGTACACACAAATGGAAATTGAAAAAAGGTTTACTCACATACAGATTGAAAACTTCACGATTGTGAATGGAATAAACACAAAGTCAATTAAAAGTTAAAGTTAAAGTTTCTGTCCTATGGAGCAATGTTGCTTCTCCGGCGGACGTCAGTCAGGGAAAGCCCCAACTTCCCATCATTAATCACAGTCGCGGTGGTAATCTCCCTTGTAAATAGTTTTGGATCAGGTAAAGATAGTCCCTCCTAAGACAAAAAGGAGGGATTAACTCTACTTGGTTAATTGGGGGGAGGGATGACCTTTACTTGGTAAAATGGCAGGTATACGAGGTTATGACATCGTTATTTTAAAGCTACTGGAATAAGCTTAAACTAAGAATTAAACGCATGTGAGGATGTAAGAGAGAAATGCTAAACTCTTATCCACATGAATTGATGTGGCTTGAAAGACATAAATACAATGTTCTCCATGATCTTTGCGATACAATTGCCAGCCAATACTGTTTTAATTAAGTTATTAAAATTTAATATCTACAGTTCTACAAAGTTTACAATTTTTAATTGTTTTAAAATAAACTTTCTAAGAAATATGTTCCTAAGTAATTTTTTTATTTTATCCTTGGGAGGGATTAGCTTTACTAGTGTTACTTTGGGAGAGATGATCTTTACTTAGTAAAATGGGAGGGATTATCTTTACTTGACCATAGCTTCCGCTTAATTAAAAAGAATCCGGACGGAGATTCGAACTGCCGACACAGCGATTGCCGGGCAAGCGCTATAAGCACTATACTAGCTGGGAGACTAATAATAACCTTTTCATGGGAAATCTACAGAAATGTATGGTTATTGGAATGGTAAGCATAAGTTTTTATCTGGTAGTTATTACAATTCCTCCTTTGATTTCAAACATATTAATATAAGTAGAATCGCTATATAAATGAAATCGAAAGACTAATTGAATTGGATCTATCAGATGGGAGAGAACCCGATGCACTTTGGGTATTTATTCTACAGCCTCTATGCATCAATTGGACGTTTTAGAAATGAGGAAAGTATAGGAGTCACTAATGAAGAATTTCTTAAAAATATAAATATTTATTGCATGAATTTAAATTAAGCTCAAAATGCTACGCGTATTGGCGAGTGCTCTAATCTCATTCAACAAGGAACGCTTTCTCTAGGGTTGCAATTTATTTCCCCATTTATCAACAAGATAACACTAGTTATCTATGGTGAATATCCATCGATTATTAAAATAGATAAATTAAGCAATGTATTAGTCAATTTCTAAAATTATGGAATGTTCGGAAATAGAGAAATATTATCTCCAAATTTAAATAACAAAATCTATTTTTCACAGATGTTTTCCAAACAATAACAAAATTGCCTGCTGCCTATAAAATAAATTTAGATAATTGTAATAAACTTGGCTCACATTGAATTTCATTTTTTATAGAACCAAATGTAGTATTTTATTTTGATTTGATAGCATCTTTCTCTATTAAATAAATTAATTGTTATTATTACATTTAGATATCAGAACTACCTCAATAATATATGTATTTTGCATTGTATCTATTAAGATGAGTAATGGAAAAAGATACTGCGATTTTCTCAATCAATTCTATTACTATAATGTTGAAATGAATGACACTTTAGTTATCACTACAGCATATATATTTTTCAAATATGTTTTGTGCATTTCAGTCTAAAGTTTAATTTCAGGATTAGCTAATTAGTTAGTCTCAAAAGTCTCATTAGTCTCAAAAATGTTCTCTGGCTAGGGCTGATCCCAAATGGATAATGAAAACAACATAAATAACAGAATTCCAATGGTGGTAAAATGTATAAGACTTAATATACACTCAATGGTCAAATAGTTTACCAATTTGCTCATCGTTGAATGATTGATACAGATCTGCAATTTCACAAAACGATTCAATTTCATCGCTTAATAAAGGGAGTTCCTTTATTTTTGACAAAAACACTAAAAGAGACAGGTCTGTTGTCACGCTTTCTTGATATCATTTATATGTGTAAAATTATGATAGCCTATTTTATAGCTTAGAAATCACTCCTTTTTTTTATCTCAGTGGGAGACTGAGCGAGCAGGATTGGTCTTTAGATCAAATCATCACGTCGGTCAAGGAAAGTACCGCCAGGGAGCATTGGATATGGGTGCGTGATGTCAGGTGGTATCCATACACCTCATCGGCAGGTTGATAAGGAGGTCCCGGCCAGGAGTGTTGGGTATGGTGGAAGGACGCAACCTACGGATTGATGAAACAACATCGGCTCGTCGGTTCGCTGGCTGACCCATACTCTTGATGTTCTCTTCAGTAAACTTGGTTGAAAAATATTCTAGATATTATATGAAACTTCCCAATTCACTGTTATTTTTTTATATCATTTCTTATTTTTTCCATAATTATAAATCCTAGAATTGTTAAGATGTTTTTATTAATTTAATAAGCTACGTTTTTGTAGTTTTTCAGATTTCATTTTTTCATTTCCTTAGAAATTTGAATTTAGCTTCCCATTATATTTCAGCAGAAAATTAACCAGTTTTGGGCCGTAAATATGGGATTTACAAGCTAGCAATCTATTTTTAGGACTTGAGCTCTCTTTTATTTCTAAAAATTGAACAGAAGAGTTAGACTGACATTATTTAACATCTGGTTGTTTATTTTGCCCAAGAAATTATCCCAGGCATAAAGAATGTGACTCATAAATTCTAGGTTGTCCCCTCAAAATCTGCTCAACGATACATCACATCACACTCGGAAATTATGAAAAGTTTTTTCAAAACTCCTATTAAGGCGCGGATCAACGGGATTTTAAAAGTTTGTCAGATAAGAACTTATGGAAAATACAGTCGCATATATTCTAAGGAACAAAACTCGATACTATGAGAAGATAATTCACCACATGGTTCAAGCATTATAATGGGTCCTTGGAATATATCATTGGAAATTCATTTCTTGCCCTTCCATTTTTATTTCTTCTAAAGCTTGACCATGCGTAAGTGCCAGCAAGATATTTGTTTCTCTGAAATCATTTTAAATATGAAGCGTGGAAAATATCGTCAGAGAATTACATAACATAAACATAATTTCACGGATGCTAAAAGCCACAAGAGCCTTTCAAAGGTCATCCGCATCTGCGAAACCCACCCATATAATGCATCCATAGGATTGTGTCAACTCATGCATCTACAATATACAAATTGAAACATCCACAGGAATGTGCCAAAAACAAAAATCATCATCAAGACTCGTCAAAATCCAAATCAATCATAATATACAATAATAAAAACTATGTAAATTCACATAAATGAGTCCAGAATATCCCCCCTCCCCTCAAAAAAATAAAGTTAACCCTCCTTCCCCATATAATCATCTAAGCTGCGTTTGAAAACATTCAAGTTTGTACTGTCTACTGTCTCATGTGGCAAACCATTCCAGTAATTTACCTCTCTATTGGTGAAAAAATATTTTCTAACATCTAACCTGCACCTCTGTTTTTTAATTTTTAAGTAGAGACCCCTAGTCCTATTACTACCTTCCAACTCAAGTAACTTGCTAAAATCAAACTTATCCATCCCAGAACAGATTTTGAAAAGCTCAATCATATCTCCCTTCACACATCTTTTTTTTTTCAAATTAGAACATATTTAATACGCTCAGTCTATCTTCATAGTCAAGGTGTTTTAGGGAAGGTATCAATTTTGTTGCCCTCTTTTGAATTGACTGTAGTAGGTTGATATCATGTCAAAAATGTGGTAACTATGCTTGTATACATACTCTAAATATGGCCTTACATACGAGTTGTAGAGTTTAAGCTCTTTACTCTTGTAGCTAACATTCCTGTTAATGTATCCTAGCACCCTATTTGCTCTATTTTTGCCTTAATACACTGCTTCGAAAGTTATTTGGGTCCTCTTTATTTCTCTTTTCAAAAATCTGTACTACATTCACCAATTTCCAATCATTAGGTATTTCTCCAAACTCTAGTGATCTAGCATATATCTTTTCAAGAGCTACTGCAATACTGTCTACACCTTCTTTGAGTAACCAAGAATGAATGTTGTCTGGGCCAGATGACTTACTAGTATTTAACTCCAATATAAGACCTTTAATTATTTCCCTGTTCACATAAACAGTATTCAACACTACTTTGCTTGACCTAAAATTATCATCAATTAATCTATCTTGATTCTCTTGTGTAAATACTGAAGAAAAATGATCCTTAAGAACTTCTACTATTTCCTCATCAGATTCATTCAAAACCCCTTCATATCTAATAGGACTTATTTTATCTCTGTTAGATTTGTTATTGATTCTATAATAGCTAAAGAATTTTCTTTATATTTATTATTATTTTAAGCTAAATTAATTTCTGCCGTCCTTTTGCTCTTTTTAATCTCTGGTATGCCCTTTTCTTCTCAGAAATTGTCCTAGCTATCTCCTGATTCCACCACAACGGCTTCTTACATTACTTCCTAATAGCCTTCATTGGAATACACTGCTCTTTGACTATGTTTAATATAGTTTTAAAAGTGCCTAACATCTAATAAGTATTCTTTCCATTGAATTCTATATCACACCTAATATGATTTAGCAAGTATCGTAATTTATTGTAATCTCCCCTATAAAAATTTGGAATTTTCGTGGAGTTTGTTGATGTTCTACCTTTCACTATTCCCATGTTAAAACGAACTATCTGATGATCACTACTTCCCAATGTTTCCCCGACACTCACCTTGAAAGAACCAGATCAAATATATTGGCACCCCTTGTTTACTTATTAAAAAAATTGAGTCAAAAAATTATCCCAGTCCACAGAATTTACATTAAAGTCACCAAGAATAACTGTATCTACTTCAGATCCTTTACTTATTTCGCTGATCATTAATATAACTCACCAATACAATCAGTTTGTCCGGGTGGTCTGTAAAAGGCTCCCAAGTGTATTATCCTATTTTTACTGACCCTAATATCTATCTACAGTGACTCGACTTCTCCTTGCTTTATAGAATTATTTAGATTTGAAGCAATGCTATTTCTGATATAAATAATCAACCCACCACCAGTCCTATCTCTCCTTTGACTAATGTACATATCATAACCCTCTAGTTCAAATTCACTCACATTGTCATTAAATTTATTTTCATTAACCCATGATTCTATTACACACACACACACACACATATATATATATATATATATATATATATATATATATATATATATATATATATATATATATATATATATATATTTATCAATAATATAACTAAATAACTCATCCTTCTTATTTTTAAGACTACGAACATTGGTATAAAGACAACTCAGCCCTCTTATCCCTGAAACAACTCTTTTAGCCTGTATACCTTACGCTCTATCTCCTCTGCATCTCTTTCCTTTCCCTCCTCCACCTCTTGTATTTTCCTGACCACTATGAGTAACTAGTTTTTCACCTGCAAAGACCTAACGACATGCCCGACTTTAAAGGGAGAAAAGTTCTTATGGGAAAATGCTAGAGAATCATTGTTAAAATGTTCTGCTAGTTTGCGGCCAATCTTCCTCTAATATAATTTTTACGAAGCTACTCGTATCTTTTACAGCAACATTTTTATGCTGCACAAGCTTAAAATTTTATGTAAATTCAATTACTGCGGCGAGGTTAGGATGGATCGGAAGTGAAAAGCTATTGAATCAGTAAGAAAAGCAAGCTTACGTGAATGCATCTGAGCACCGAGTTGAGTCGATTAAGAAATGTTCGAGAAGATCTAGAAGAAAGTTAAGTTTGGGAGAGTGGGTCATGCTAAAGCTGTACTCGTGTATACTAGAAATGGAAGGAGAAAATGAAAGGCTGAATTATGGAAAGATGTGTATGTGCGCCAAAAAGGTAGTGGAAGGAGTATTTCTAGACGCTTGATAGTGCAGATAGACTTATTGAGATGCAGCTGAGGAAATACAATTGGTCAAAAAAGATTGATTAAACGATTTATAGTGAAAATCAGAAAGCAGCAAACAGAGTATTCGGGAGCTATGGTAATGAAGATTTAGATGGGAACGTGGAAATTCGTTTGGATTAATGTATAAAATAAAGAACGAAGGAAACAATAGATTTATGAATATCATGGCTAAGAATGGAAGAGTACCTGTAAGTGATCATTAGATTAAAAGTTGATGAAAATATGAAATTGATTCACATTGAGGGTACAAAGAAGATATCGTATACAGGTATGGAATCACCATGCATATAAGAATTTACTAAGTTGTAAACAGTTTTAAAAAATAGTTAGCTACAAAATGTGGGTGGTATACTAGCTAAATGCTAGGAAGTGGAGGTGAAGGTATAAATAAATAGATCTCGTGCTTGAGAAAGGGAAGAATCCTCTGATATCCCCTAAATAGTATTGAAGGGTGTACCCCGAGTCTACATACACGCACATAATCACATGCACATACAAACACGTACACACATACACAAGCATGCACACACTTGAACTTTTATAATGGACCCGACCTTCCCTTCTTATTGGTTTTTCACCAAAAGGTTCGCAGCCCACCTCCCACCCTAGGTCAGTGATTTGTTTTCGACACACACGTAGCCACGAGCATACACATACACATGACCTTTTCAATGGATCGAGGCCCCCTGCCCCCTTATCCTTATTGGTTTGTCGCCAAAATGTTCTCAGCCCCGTCCCTCCTCATCTAAGGGTCATCAGCTGCATGTAGATGACCGCAGAGCTAAATTTGCTTCCTTTTCCGTATACAAATAGGTTATATTTTCTAAATTCTAACTCGGCGTTAAAATATCTAGAAAAAAATCATAAAACTCTAATAACTGTATATTAGTGCTAGGAAAAGCAAAACATCTTTTAAACTATTCATTCCAAAGCACCAAAAAGCAGAACTATTATTAAAATTAAGAGAGAAAAAAAAGAGTAGAAATCTCGACGAAAAGGATGCATTTCTTCAATTGCAGTCGGGCTCATCAGGGTCTAACGCCAATTCGATTGAAAGTGAACGGTACCGTATGGCGTATACAAGTTTAGGCAAGCATAAATGTGATGATAAAATTGATTCTGCTGTTACATTAATTGTATGGGTGTAATTTCCTTTTCTTTTCTTCTAAAATAGTGGAAACATTGCTTCCCTTGCTTCCATTGACTGTCCGCCACTGTTGTAAACATTTACTGATTCCCTGCAACAAAACAGCTGGGTTAATCCGGTCAGGAAAACGGTATTTGATATGAAACGGATAAAATTATTAATTTGTATTTTTAATCCAACTTTTATTTTTGAAAAAAAATATCAGAAGTTTTTTTATATGATCTAGAATTTGAAAAAAACATATTTGTTAAGGAATCATGCTCTAATAAAAACATATTTTTATCTTGGGAGAACTTAAACTTTTTCTTGCAAATCTTGATGACGCAGGCTGATGACACTCCACGATCTGATAGATAGATATTCTCTTGAGTTTTCTTTACACGTAATGGTGACGTAGTCGTACAGATCCTCAAGGACAAATTCTTTCACAAGTTCGATAGTGCTCCCTCTCTTGTTGAGATAGCAATGGAATGCATCAAATGACACATTTTTCATATACTCAGCATCTGTGATGGTAGGTTAAAGTTTTCGACATTTATCGAATCCATCGTTGAATGCGAGATAACAAGCATCAACTGCATTCTGTAAACACTTCATCTGAAGAAAACTTTGATGAAACTCGTCTTCAAGTTGTAGAAAAGTATTGACTTCACACTCATTGTACAGTGCGTTTTTAAATCGTTTAGGAATGAAATCTTCATCCCTTTTCTAGTAAATAACGAAAAGTATACTTAGAATTAGACTGTTTGTATTTGCCCTCACTACACGCTTTAGCTGTTTTACACCGTAGTCCTTCACCAGTCGATCTACATAAGGGAAATTTTCCTGTTTTAACATGTGTATTGCTCCAAACACAAGCAGCCAAAACTCATCATCACTAAGGAATAGTTTATCGTTATAGCGAGTTCTTCCGTAGGTTTTTTCAAAGGTCACTCTATCATAGCCGGATATTGTTCTAGCAATCTTCAAAAGGCTGAATATATTAACTTTATATTCTTGTTTTTAACTTGCTTCACTTAGAATCGAGACATAGCTTCTTACGCGTGAGTATTCAAGTGAATCTGGAGAGCCACTGAGACAAATTCCGATAGGATAGGGTTTCTTCTACGCTGTTTGAATATTCATGTATTGTCTCGTATTATCATATTAGTAGAGTTGCCACTTAACTTTTTACAATCCTTTAATTAGTCCCTCTAGTTGCTATCTTTCATCGGTAAAATTGATTAATAATTCAGCCAGTTCCTTAGTTTTTGCCGTTGACGATAAAGAGGAGTACGACGTGTATTTGCGCGAACCACTGAGCTTGTTGTAAAGGAAGTTGATGTGTGAGTAATATTTTCTTTTTCCGACGTTGCGAGGTTTTTATGATAGATTTAGGAAATTTAGAAGATATTAATTTTACTCTTACTTCCTCCCAGAGGTGAGTGGTGATCTTTTCCACATTCTAGCTAAATCATTGAGTAGGTCGATAATGTTAGATTGTGGAAGTCTTTTACCATCGATGGTAATCACCCCATCATCACCCTAACTGAATCCCTGTGTATCTTTTAGTGTCTGAAAAATTAATCTACCTCTTTCACGAACACTAGGGTCTAGTGTTTTAAGTACTTTATTTCTATAACCGTTTATTTGATACTTGTCACTCTCATAAACTTTAACGGTAGATGTTTTCACAACTTTATTTTACTGTTTCAAATAGTGTTCCAACGTGTTCTGGTAAAGGATAACACGTTTATATGGTGGGAGGTGTGAATTATTTAATATATGCATGTATTGTCAACTCTCTCTCCACTTTATTGTGGTTGGGTTAAGTTTGAAGGGACAACTCTCTCTATTTCGAGACAAACAATATTTTTTTCATCTTAGAAGGTTGGAGAGGATAGATGCTAGAACAGAAACTAAGATTGGTATAAAATATCCTCCACGCTGATTTATTAGTTTTTTTTTCTTTAGACGTTTATGACCTGGCTTCTGAGCTAACATACGTGTCAACCGTTTGAATCGTGATATCTTTTGTTTCTGTGATGTTGTCATCGGAGCATTACATTTTATTAGATTAAGACACATTTCAGATACATATTTGACAAAATCACTATACATGCTTCCTATGATTGATTTTGTTCATCTTTTTAGAGAGAGTGGGTAACGTATGGAAAAGATACGCATATCTTTTTATTCTATGCCTCATTCTAAAATATATACGTTTTCGATTTCGTTCGGAAATATTCCTGTCCGTAAGTTAAATCGTACAGTGTTTCTCGGACTGAAGACGCAGAGTAAATAACCATAGGGTTTTGAGACTGCTTCTTTATATATCTTCATGAAGCTGTTCTGTTTCCCAGGCATTATTTGCCCAACGAATATATTTATCTGGGAGATATCTCTCCTCTGGTTAAATAAGACTAAATTGTGATAATTTTAGGTAACATCACATATATAAGAATTTTTCTAAAATATATTTTGGGCCGCTAGGAATATGGAGATATTCTTATGGTAGGAGGTCACTGTAAATATCTCTGATATATTTGCATCTATCATATGCATTAAGCTATCTAAAATAAGAGTGTATGGCTTCTTTCATCCAAAGATGACACATCATACACACCTTCGTGAAACATTAATTCATTTTTAAATACTTCATAGTCTTTCTACCATATAATGTAACGCCAGATGATTCTATCAACGCGTTGAGTAAACACCTTCTCTCTATTTCGGAGTATAGAAAGAGGAATTGGGTTTCCGTTAGACATTGGCTCAATGGTTGATGAAGTACATGGAGACACAACTTTAAATTTTTTCATAATTCCTTCACTCATACTTTCCTTTTCTATAATGAATGATGCAACTTTTTTCAGATAACTATATACAAAATATTTTCTCTCCGAATGAAAATTTTTGTCATACTTCCTTCACTCATGCTTTCCTTTTGTATAATGAATGAGGAAACTTCTTTTAGATAACTATATACAAAATCTTTTTCTCTCTCTTTTAGATCATCAAAAGATAAAATGATATTTACTTCCCCTGCAAAACGAAAGCGGATCTACTGAAACAAGCCAACCTCTTCCTCTTTACCCAACCACTCATTGAAGAAAGGTGTCGTCGCTGAAATTTTTCACACAGCTAATTCTGCTCCAACTAGTGTGTGCAATGAAGACGACGATGATGATGATAGGGATGATGGAGTTTTTCATCAAAAAATAATACCTGACGTTCTGAACATTACCTACGATAACATTACACTGAGCTCGGAAGAGGAAGATATAGAACTCGCAATTGAAGGTGAACGTTCAAACATAGAAGCTGGGTCATGTTAACCACCATTCCTTTTTCGGATGGAGAAATAAATGAACCGTATACATTATCGAACTTCGTACCCTCATACGCAAGAATATCCTTTACAGCAAAGAGAAAATCATTCTCGTGTAAAAAGTATACTATTAAGAGAAAACAGACATGGAAACCTTATCTCCATTTTATACCGTATAACATGGAGAAACCAAAAAAAGCTGGTCTTAGTGAATTGAAGGATTGTAAAAAGTTGAGGGACAACTCCACTGATATGCTAACACGCGACAATACATGAAAATTCAAACCGCGTCAAAGAAACCCTACCAATTTGCTCGAAAAAAGGTCATTGAACTAGGGTGAGTGACGCTGGGAACATTTTGCTGCCATCCAATACGGGAGCGAGAAGGTCGGTCTATTAAACGGTCATGTGTGCGTGTGTGCTTCTTGATGGGTGTATGTCGAAAAAAAATCACTAACCTAGTCGGGGGAGGGAGAGGGACGGGGATGGGAACATTTTGTCGACAAAACAATAAGGGGCTAAGGAAGGGGAGTCGGGTCCATTATAAAACCTCATGTGTGTGTGTATGCTTGTGTATATGTGTCCGTGTTTGTATGTCCGTGTAAGAGTGTATTACTTACGTATGTACAGGGTGACAGCCAAAAATGTCCCTTTTTTACTACTGTAATTTGCTAGCCATTAAAGCTTGAAAGTAGAAATAAGTATCATTACAAACAAATACGAGTATATTTGAAATTTTATGAGGTTGCTTTTCAACTTTCGAAATCCACTTATCATTTTGATTAGCAATATTTCTTATGGTATTCCGCAAAATTTTGACCCTAATGAATGCAATGATTTTTCGTAATTCATTCTTCAGTTCTGCGATATTTGATGGTGAAGCTCCAAATAGTCTTTCTTTTACAAAACTCAATAGAAAGTAGTCTAAAGGTGACAAATCAGGTGACGTGGCCGACCAGGGGAAATTTGTTCTATGCGACATTATTCGTTGAGGAAATCGGCTCTTCAACCATGTCATGGTAGTAGTACATGCAGTACGGGCTGTAGCGTCATCATGCTAAAACCATTCGTCTGGATATGTGCTATTGGCGAAAATGCTTTTGAGCATGTCATGATATCTGTCAGAATTAATTGACTGAGCTTGTCTTGTTTCATGACCCTCAAAGAAATAGGGCCCATAAATCTTATTTCCACTTAGTTTACACCATATTCTTACATTTAGGGAGGGCAAACGGTTTTGAAAGGTATTATTTTAGTGACCACTTCCGATAATTCTGGTTATTTGGCATAGTTTCAGGTAAACATGACATTCATCACATACTAATTGTTTATCATCGCACATTTCTTTAACCCTGAGGCAAAATGATTACCTTCGTTGCTTATCCTGCATTGAGATTTCTTGATGACATTAACTTTTGTATAGCTTTAAATTAAGATTTTTTTAAGAATAGTTCGCATAGTTTCTCCATTCAAATGTGTCTCAGCAGCCAATTTTCTCACTGACTTTGTTTTATCAACATCAATTTAAGTCATTACCTTGACAATATTCGTTCCCGTCCTCACTCTTTTCTTACGACCGGAATTTCCTTTACTTAAGTTATTAATTGTGCTGTGTACTCGTACATTCCACTTAGCGTAATTTCTCTGGATTTTTTTTTGGAGCTATGTCGAATCATTAATTCAACGACAAACATGCACTATTCGAGAGTGAATTGTGTCATTTTGGAGGGCCTAAAAGAGAACGGTTTAATACCTGCATAGATAGGCTATTCTAGGCGGAGATAGACTATCCCCTGCAAGCCTAGGCTACCCAAGCTATAAAATAAAATTTAAAATATTGTTCTTTGTAATGATACTTATTTCTATTTTCAACCTTTAATGGCTAAAAAATTACAGCATTATAAAAAGAGGACATTTTTGGTGTGACATTTTTGGCTGTCACCTGGTATAAGGGGAAAAAGGGAGAAAGCAAAATGCAGGAGTTACGTGTGAATAATTATGTCTTTTAAGCAAGGCTTGTGGGGAAATTAGAGTTAGCGTGTAAGATGGATATAAGATGGAATGATAAGGGATGAGCAAGGATTAAGGTCTTTGCGTTGGAACATCTGCTGAGGAATTGCGGTAGAGCAGGTGTATGATGTATTTATTGATCTGATGACGTTTAAGATCGGGTCGATACAAACTAGGTTCAAGAATTGTATGAAACAAGTGATAAACATTTCCCAAGTGTGAATATCTTCTATGTTGGAACTAAGACTCATGGTTGGAGATAGTTGTAGTGAGTCCTTTGATAGAGGCGCACCCTTGTGAGCAGTCGGCAGATGGACGCTATAAAGGAAGAGAATCGATAGAGGTTGTAGGGGCAGGGAGGGGGGGGGGGTTTAGTATATAATATCGCCGTGCATGTTTTATAGTTTTGTTAATATAACAAAGATAGAAGCGCAAATGGGAGTGGAGTGTAGTGTGAGGTTGAAGAAGACTGGCGAAGCGTAGGTGCTAGGTTGATGTATGTTGGTGACGTGGTTTTAGTTGCCCCAGAAAAGGAATTAGTCAAAACAGATTGAACCCCTTTGGTGTGGTATGTATAAGTAGGGGGGGCGGGTTAAGTAAAAGTAAAGGGAGTAAGGTGATGGTGATTGGTGGTTCGAAACTGCTCATTTAATTCACTCGTTTAATTTCCATCTAAATTCTACATAATATTCTATGAAATTTGCCTCCGATAAGTTTCCATGTTTCATTTAATAAAAATATGATAGAAATAATGCGTACTTGACGATAGGATGCATCCAAAACTAGAGAACAATGCGTATAAATACAGTCATGAGCGGAAAACAACATGATCACCTCAGAAAATCATAAAATATGTGTCGACATTAACTCGTCACGCCTTCTTGATAAATGGGTAATGCCACCAGGAACAGCTTACAATACCCGTCGACCGGTGCTGCCATTCATATATACATTACGAATTTTTTAGGTATAAACCAAATTATAAGTTACGATTCTCTAGTTTTTGACGCATCTTTTCTTCACATGGACATTATTTTACTTATAACCTTTTTGAAATGAAACTTGAACACAATCAAAGGAAAAGTTCAAAGAATATTGTGTGAAATTTTCATGAAAATTAAATGAGTATTTTTAAGAAAATTCAGATATAACTATTTTCGTTTTTAGTTTTAGACGTTACTATAGATTTTATGATGTACAGTGTGGTCCGAAAGTCTTGTCACCCCCTATAAATATTGTCTTAATTTTATATTTCAGATGACCGAAAGTCTCGTCACTCACTGTTAATATTGTTTTTATTTTATATTTCAGATGATCGAGTCTTCCCACCCCCTGGTGCCGCATTATTTTGTGCCACGCAAATGATAGTGTTCATACAGATCTCTTCGATGTGTGACATTGTGAATGGAAGTGAATACACTAAAACCAGTACATATGTTTGATATTATTATATTGTTCCTCTATTAAAAGTGAAAAAACTGAAACCAGTACATGTGTTTGATATTATTATATTGCTCCTTTATTGTTCTTATTACTTTTCGGTACAGGGTGACAAGACTTTCAGACCACCCTGTACCTTGGGAGAGAACCGTGCTCTACATAACGAAGGTAGATCGTGAATATAATTAGTGATAAGAATTGTCAGAATTTTATAAGATTTTGAAGTGTAGGAAAGTCTAAGGGACAATCACACCACAGTTTTGCGTGTGGAATGTGCTAGAAAGTGGAATGAGAGTGTTTGGTCCTAATCGTAATGCAGGAAGTGAGATTATGGTCTAAAGGAATAGGAACCCAAGAATGAGAAAAGTTAAAATGTACAATTTAAGAAGGATTTTGTGGTAAGAAGTACAATAGCTTTTGAAAATATGCGAATGAGGTTGCGACTGAGAGTGTTCTGGAGTGGTGCGGACATGTATGAAAATTTATACGAAAAGGTTTATAAAAAGAGGTTGTGTGCAAAGGAAGATATCGTGGATCTTGTAAAGATGAGGCATCCCAAGGTACTTTTGACCCTAATATAACCTAACCTAACCTAACATAATCTAAACTAACCTATCCAATTCTAGATTAGGTTGGTTAGGTTATATTAGGGTAAAAAAAACCGTTTGGATGCCTTAAATTTACAAGATCTGCTATCGTGAACCATGAATTGATCATTATTTGCATGTTTGAGAGAAATGCGACTTAGTGACGGGTCATGAAAATTGTGTATTATAGGTTTGCATAGAAAGAGTGTAATTGGGGTTTTCCCCCTGGGTATGGAAAAAAATGGTGAATTTTGTGCTTAATAGAGTCTAAAATGGTTGGAAGGCAGCGTCATTTATTTCAATTGTTGCTCACCGAAACTTTTTTGCGTTTAAGTGGTTAATGATGGCGATGGAGATGACCTTAAAATTAAGCAATTCAAATTTCGGGCTTTTCTGTTTTGGCCAACACAGAATCTGAAGGACATCTGGAAGCGAAGTATTCATCGGTTACTTTTGATGTCATATAAAATCTTAATTGAAACAGCCACAACCTTTTCATCGGTCACTTTTGATGTCACATATCCATCTTAATTGAAACAGCCACCGCCTTTTTATCGGTCACCTTTGATGTAAGATATCCATCTTAATTAAGAACAGGCACATCCTTTGTACCGGTCACTTTTGATGTCACATATCCATCATAATTGAACCAGCCGCCGCCTTTTCATCAGTTACTTGTGATGTCACATACAGCTTAATTGAAACAGCCGCGGTTTTTCATCGGTACCTTTGATGTCACATATCCATCTCAATTGAAACAGGTGCCGCCCTCATAAGTTTAATTTTCTCTGTTTGTTCTTTAACATCACGTGCTTTCCACTCAAACTTTATCACTTCGATTAGAACTGATTTGGTTTGATTTGGCGAAAGAGGTGAGATAAGTATAACGGTTATACTTATACTTATAGCGGCGAAAGTAGTAGATTTGAAAAGGGATGCATTGGTGCCTGAATGTTTGGTTAATCTTTGTTTTTTTCATAATCGGGAATAATTTGCGTGTATGGAAATGTTCGCTTTTTGTGCTTCGATGGGTTTTGTGTGTATTTTTATTTTTTATTTTTGTTGTTTATATCCTTTTGTTCTATTCATAATGTATTGTTTGTTTCAATATTATAAATTGTGTCTTTGGGGTTAGTTTTGCATGTTTTTAGTCACGTGCGAGTCTAGATGCGGGTGACTCTATATATCACTATATTGGTCGGTCGGTCCCAGTTTTGCTTTATTTGTTTTGTTTTCGTAATGACACTGTAACTATTATAATATAATAATAATAATAATAATAATAATGAATTTCTTATAATGCGCTCTTAAAGGCCGGAGGCCTTCACAGAGCGCACGTTCCGCTGTGGGCTAAAATCAGGTGGGTGAGTAGGTAATCCTGAACAGATCAGTTGTCAGGAGTCGCTTGAAAGTGGTAAGTGATGCAGCAGATCTAATTTCCGGCTGGAAGAGCATTCTAAAGCTTAGGGGCACAGACTGAGAAGGAGCGGTCGCCAATTGAGCAGAGGGACGAGCGAGGAGTGTTCAGGAGAGGAGCATGATATGACCGAAGGGCCCGAGGGGTGAAGCGTTGGAAAAGAGCAGCGGAAAGGTAGGTTGGGGCCTTTTGGTGAAGGACCTTGAAAATGAGAAGAAGAATCTTGAAATGAGAACGATATCTGACAGGTAACCCGTGTAGTTCCTGAAGCAGGGGCTTAGAAGGGAAGAAGCGAGTGCGACGGAGGAATAGTTGGGGAGCGTAGTTCTGGACTAGCTGAAGGGGACGTAGAGAGGAAGATGGTAGATTTACAAGAAGAGAGTTACAGTAATCAAGGCGGGAGGTAATGAAGTCTTCGATCGTCTCAAGACTTTGGCGATCGAAGTGAGAGTGAATGCGGGAGAAGTTACGGAGGAAACAAAGGAAAGATTTGCTAATATTGTGGATGTGAGGGTTGAAAGAGAGATGCTCATCAGACACAACGCCCAGATTTCTAACAGAGTCAGAGAAAGCAACATAGTTTCCGCCCAGAGGAAGGGATGGTAAGAGGGATTTAACTTTGTATACTAGAGCGGGGATAACAACCAAAAGAACTTCAGTTTTAGAGTGGTTAAGTTTGAGGAAGTTAGCCGATAGCCAGTCCGAGATAGGAGAATAGGCAGATAGGAGGTCACAGATTGAGTGGGCAATGGTTGAGAGGGAAAAGGAAATAAAGATTTGAGTGTCTTCGGCATAGAGATGGATGGATAGACCGAGATAAAGTAGGAGGGAGCTAAGAGGGAATAAGTAGATACGAAAGAGGAGAGGGCTAAGAACAGAGCCTTGAGGGACACCAAAGCGAATGGGAATGGGGTCAGAGGAGACATCGTTAATCACTAAAGATTGAGTGTGAGACGAAAGGTGAGAGCAGAACCAGTCGAGAGCAACGCCAGAAATGCCAAGGAAGGAGTGGAGGAGATGAAGCAAGACGGAATGGTCAATAGTATCAAAGGCAGAAGAGAATTCAAGTAGAATGAGGATGGAGGCACAACTCCAGTCAGCAGCTCTACGTAAGCAATCAGTAACATTGAGTAGAGCGGTTTAGGTAGTGCCCAGCTTTAAAACCTGATTGATAAGTCCCATCAATATTACAGGCAACGATGTGGGAATTAATGCACGAAACAACTACTCTCTCAAGGACCTCAGAGAGTAAGGGAAGTTGCGGGATTGGGCGATAGCTAGCTGGGTCAGAAGGGTTAAGCTTCGTATTTTTAAGGATCGGACGGATTTAGGCATATTTGAAGGAAGAAGGACAACACCAGTATCAAGGGAGGTATTGAACGGGTGGAGGAGCATTGGGAGTATGACGGGCAATATTTTGATTAATAGCTTGGGGAAGAACGAGCCACAAGAGGAGCCAGATTTTTGGGAGCGCAAGAGTAAGGCAGACAACTTGGAAGCGGTCACGGCAGGAAATACGTTGAGCGGCCGGGGTAGGGGATCAGGGAGAATATGAAAGACCTGGTCAGGCAGTCGTGGGAGGGAGGCACGAAGGTTGATAACCTTATCAGCGAAGAATTTCGAGAGGATAGTGAGGCTGATGGGGGGGTGGGGACTTGGTGAGGAGGTAAGAGAAGAGAGCAGGCGGAAAACGGCACGGGGGTCATTCTTATTGTCGGCTAGACATTTACGCGAATGAGCTTCACGAGCAGATTTCAGTTTAGCTAAGTAGAGAGATGTCGCAAGACGGTAAGTGAGCGAAAGAACAGTTGTATCTTGCCCCCAGGAGCGAGCTTTATGAAGAGCTCTTTCATGAGCACGTAAAGACTGTCTCGAGCGTAAGAGTTCCAGCGAGTACCATAGGGCGTGGCGACGGCGAGATGACGAAGGATTAATAATGGGGAAGTGGGCATTAAGGCAAGTTAGGAGGGATTGACCCAAGGATGAGAGGATTTGGTCAGGGGAGGCGAAGGCGTCGGGAGGGGGTAAATTAGAGGCAACATCATTAAGGAGGGATAGGATATCAATGGAGGATAGCCGTCGATAACGTTTTGGGATGAGAGGAGGCCGAGAGGGCAAAGAAGTGGGGGTTGAGAGGTTAAAGTTAATAAGGTAATGGTCAGAAATAGCATTAGACAAGATAGAAGTGGTCAAGTTGGAAATTTGACAGTCGAAAATTACAAAGTCTAAAATGTTACCATGGCAGTGTGTTGGGGAAGAAACGTGTTGAGTAAGGGAGAAGAGGTCAAGGATCTCAAGGAAGGCAGGTAGATTAGGGTTAGTGACTGGGAGGTTGAAGTCCCCATGATGAGAAGATGATTTGATGGGGAGAGACTAGCGAGAAGGTTACTAAATTCGTCAAGAAAAAGATCAAGGGAGGAGCTAGGGGGGGCGTAGAGCACAATAGTTGTTAAAGAGGGAACAGAATTTGAGACAGAGATAAGGGCCTCAAAAGAAAGAAGAGGGGGGGGGGGATGGAAGGGTATTCAGAGAGAGAGAGAGAGGGGCACTATGAATGAGAGCAACCCCTCCGCCACGTTTGTTCAGGGGTTATGAGGGTAGACGTAGCCACCAGGGGTCTCTAGCGACAAGCAGCTATCACTCTGATTAAGCCATGTTTCGCTGTTACCAAGAAGGGAGATCTGCGAATTAGTCAGGAGGTCGTGAATGAACTCCACTTTATTTGCGACGCTTCTAACATTGAGTAGAGACACATTATGAACTGAGAGTAGGGTGGTTGAAGGGGGTAGTGAGGGAGACGGGGGGAGGGGGAGGTCGGGGTAGATGGTTCAATGAAAAATAACTTTTTTAAGACCGAAGATAAACGGAATCCCCTTTTTATATCATGAGCTTGATTTTGAGCGATTCCTAGTGCTTTAATTCTAGAGCCAACCGAGGGAGATACCTTAAACCCTCTATTAAGAGAAAGAAGTGTGGCTTTGTCCATCATTGAGGGAGGAGAAATATAAGTAGGATAAAATAAAAAAATAAAATTAGGGAAGCAACAGCGAAAATATAAATGAGCAAGAATATGACGTGAAGAAAAAAAAGGGTCACCGATAAGCAAAAATTAAAAAAAAAACATCTACTAACAAAAAAAAACATACGAGAATGGCGAAGTACAAAGTACGTGCCAATGCAAATAGAAAGCAGCGCAAAAAAATGGGTGAGGGGGGGGGGGTGAGGAATTAGTCGGAATGAAACAAGTGACCGCGTGGGTCAGAAACAGAATAATCTAGAAGAAATTAGGCTGGGGGGGAAAAGTGAGGCAGGAAGAGAAAGGGAGAGAAAAGATAGATAAGAACAGAGAGGAGTCAAAAATAGGGATAAAGAAGTTAAAAGAGCACGGGAGAAAATAATATGAAGAAAAACACGGGCCAAAAGAAAAATACAAAGTAATAAAAACACTACCGAGAATAGCAAAGAACAAATTACGTAATAAGGAACATTAGAAAATAATGGAATTATAGACTGAAACTAAAACACGGTGGCAGTCAGAAAAAAATAAGTAAATAGTAAGGAAAGTAATGAAAATGGCCACAAGGAGAAGCAAAACAAACAAACAAAAGGATTACTCGCAAACGCGTAGCTAGCAGCAAACCATAATTCAGAAACTAATTATACAATCACACAGACAAGGCTATGGCAGCACCAAAAACGGTTAACAAATTCGGTAGATTCTAATGAAATTTAAAACCCTTATGTTGTTTTACATTCTTTTTCGAATAATATAATCACCAAGGTGTTCCCAAAGCTAGCCTGGAAATATTTTGTTTTGGCAATAACATCATAAATATTCGGCCGATTCTACCGAATGATATAATTGCCAATGTCCTCTCAAGTTTAGCCGGGGAATTATTTAGCAATAACATCATAACTATTCAACCGATTCTAACGAAATTTGAAACCCTTATATTTTTTTACATTCTATTCTCTTTCGAATGGTATAATTGTCAAAGTCCGCCCAAAGTTAGCCGGTGGATTATTTAGCGATAACATCATATAACTATTCGGCCAATTCTAACGAAATTTGAAACTTTTAAGTTGTTTTCCATTCTCGTTTGAATGATATAATTGCCAAAGACCTTTCAAATTTAGCCGGGGAATTATTTGGTTATAACATCATGACTATTCGTCCGATTCTAACGAAATTTAGAACCCTTATGTTGTTTTACATTCTCTTTCGATTGATCTAATTGTCACAGCCCCTTCAAGGTTAGTCCGAGAATGATTGGAAGTTTTGAAGTTTGTAAGGTTATAAATAAGAATAAGTGAGAGCACGCGACTTTTGGTCAGCAAACCTCCTTTGCTTCTATGCTTCTGTTAGGTTATGTTTGTTGGTGAATGCCACCTTTGTTTTGTTTGTTTCTTTTTTTGTTTAGTTTATTCGTTAGAGGGCGTAATATTTGCGTTTATTTGTTAGTTTGTTTGTATGATTGTGTAGATAATGATGTACAAACTATTGTATTCGTATATTATTTATTTTGTTTATGTGTACTTCCTTATTTTCCTTGTTGTATTCATTTTTCGCTACTTGGGTTTTAATCGGCATTTCTTTTTTTACATATTCGGTAGTTATATTAATCAGATTAGTGTCTCCTTTTGGAGTAGTTCACTCTCGGTGAATTACGTTCAGGTTTTTCTTTTTGGTCTCCTATGGAGTTTATTTGACAATTTATTTTTCTATTTTCTGAATTTTTATAGATAGAATTCTGTTTCGTTTCCATTTGCTATTTTGTACACGCAGCTAGGGAATCTTGCATGGCTTCGACATTCTCCTTTGCTTTTTTAGGACGGCTCCTAATTTTTCTTCTAGTTTACAAGCCCTTTTTTTAACCGATTTAGCGCTCTTTTTAGGACATTGATCTTTGAAAACACATCCCGGTAATTGTGGATATGAAAAACACAAATAAACAATGTTGACCTTGTTTCCGGTTATATTCATCAAGTAAAGAGGATATAGAGGCCAATAAACTGAATAGCGGATTACCCGCATTTACTGTAGAGGTTGGAAGTGGTCCATTTTTCATAATCTTATCGAAGTGAGTTATTGACCGTCCTTGGTAAATGGGGTCAATAATTCTATACGGGAGGTAAACTCACTGATAGAGTTCCATGGTAGTATAAATAAGGCCAAAAGGTGTCGTTTCGTGAGAGTGTCACTTTTGGGAGTGCAAATCAAGTTCGTTTTGAGCTACGGTGGAGAGGATCCTTTCGAAATATCCTCAATTTGAAAATTTAGTGGGCCTTCAGATGAAAATCTAGGGGCAAAAATGTAGGAAAAAGATCATTGTGAGGTACGTTCGAGCTTGAATTTATCTTTAAATTATTTTAGTCTCTGTTCATAATTTCATATAATGGCAAATATATCGTTATTAAAAGAAAAGGAAGAGTAATTTTGCATTGAACGTGAAAAATATGTATATAGAACTAGATATATAGAGAAGAAAATATACTAAACTTGATTAGCCCAAATATTGGTGATAGATACGATAGAGGCTAAATTGCGTGATTTGCAAATGAATCAACTCCACGGCGGCCAATCAATAAGATGATGATCGGGAATCCATCTGAGACGAGGTACGATCTGTTGAATGAAAATATGAGGGAATAATTATTTTGGTAGATAAAAGATTTAAAAGTGGGATAAAAAAAAGATTTTAGTAAATATTTACCCTAGTGATGAGGGCCTCGCTTTTATGTTGTATCTCCTTTATGATGTGTGTTTTGCCCACATCAGTTCTGCCGAGTGGGGCTTTTTAGAGGGCCGAGAACATCCATGGCCGGAATGATATGGCATCGCTCATCTTTAACATCATCTTTGCAATCATATTTTTCTATTTAGTTTCTTTTTAACTAGATTTTCGTGTTTCTGCCAAAAAATCATCGATACTATTTTTCTAGTTTAAAGGAACTGCCATCTATCCTGTTTTCATATGTCAAGAAACTACCAGTTCCTTCCGTTCAGAGTTATATTACCCAAGAACCCAATGGAGCTGGCAAGAGTAGCCCGGGAAACCATGCAGTAGTTATCTGGAAGTTTGCGTGCCTTCCTAACCCCACTGTCTGTAATCCGTCATGTTTTCAGGTATATATGCGTATATGTTGAAAACCCATCCATTTTTATGTTTTAAAGAATCGTTGGCAAGAAACTATTCGTATATGTAAAAAAACTCCCTTCTACATCTGTTCAGGTTTTTAGGTATTTGTTGAAAATCAAGACCCACCGTGTTTTCTAGAATATTTGTCAAAAGTTCATCGATCAAAAAATATTTTGTGCTTATTTTCAAGAAATCTTTAATTTAATTTGTTTACAGTTCTATTTGTTCAGAAATATCTATTCACCCTGTTTTAAAAAAAACCCATCACACTGTTATCGAAAATATTTTTATTCGGACAATCCATTGATACTATTGTCATGAAGTCCCTCATTCAATTCGCTCCCACTTCAAGTGTATTCGTCATTTCTCAATTTGTATTGTTGTATTCGCCTTTGAACGAGACGAGGATATGAGTGGGGGCCCTCCAGTGGAGGCCCTCTAGTGGGGCTGAATTTGATTGATATTGTATTGGCGTGAGTCAAGAGGGCGTCAGTTTCATGGGATTTGTGTCTCCCCCAGGATTGAGGATAAGGTTAATTATATGCTAGATAATTCCTTTAATCCTATTCTCGTCTTACATCTTTTCTTTGATTTCTTTTATCCTAAATTTTAATAATTCTTTGTGCCCAAACGGGGGAAATATAGATGCTTCTATTTTTTTAAAAAATCTACTAGCTTATTTTTGTTCTTATATTTTAGTACTTATTCTACTTTGTCATCTAATTTGTTTGTTGATGTTTATAATACGCCAATTGATTTGAAGATTTTTAGTTGACAAGGGTTGCTTTAGCAGTCTTTGTTTTTCTTATAGCCTCTTCATTACCTTCTGTTCTTTTTCTTTGTATCTGTCACTCCCTCCGCTCTCTGCTTGCTAAATAAAAATAACCTCTTTGGTTCCATTAATTTTCGTCCTGTTCAAATATAAGGAAATAATCGAGGAAGCCCTACAAGAGGTTCATAGAATCCCCAGATTTTGATTATCGAATTTTTGTAAAGATTTTGAGAATGATCTAAAATTTTGAATTGAGATTAAACTGTCATCAACACACTTTTATAAAAAAACTTATCCCCCATCATTCCAAACAGATCCCATAAACCCTAACAAATGCACCAAGACTGTAGGTTACAGCTTGTTTATACTCTCAGACTCATTCTTTTCTAACCTCTGAAAAGTCATCAGAAAGATCGATGCCATGCCAACAACCAGATTTCTTTTTAACTCATCGCGTTCGCTCATCTATTTTTTGACTTCCTCCCTGTTGCCCGTCGACCACAATCAAACTGATGCAGGTAAGATAATGCAATGCAAGAACTAATTTTTGTTTAACATTTTATTTAAACGGTGGTTCGTATAGTCTTTCATTTGAGAGTTGAAAAGAGTATTTTGAAATTCAGTTGATTTGATATTCACTTAAAAAATGATTATTATAAGTTGTTGAAAATCATTTCTTTTTTTCTCTTAAATATGTTTGTGATGGTCCTATTATAACTAAAGCAAATAAAATGAATATTACTCATAATAATTGTTAAATAATGCGTTCCATTGATTTTTTTACATATGATTTTAACTGTCTTGCTGCACGATGTTTTTTTCTTCGGCCTGTGGGATTAATTTATGAATTAAAATAAATCATGGATTCTGTTGTTATTCTACATTACATAAAAGTTAGACATTGTCCCACGCAAGGAGATGGATGGTATAACTGGGGTAATGAACCTGCTACTATGTGACGTGAAAGTGGGTCACGTCAATCCGACCCCAGTGCTCCGAGAGAAATTGTTGCTCTCTCTCGAGCCCTCGTTGGCACTTCTTTTAAATCTCCCATTCTCTTTTCCGCGCCTTTATAGACACAGAAAAGGGTGAAAAAGCGTGTTAAATGCTCTACAAGAATAATAATAATACGACACGAATTTAATAAGTGTGAGGGAAAAGAACGAAAATCGGAAACACTAAGAAAAATGACGAAGTTCTTTGCCTCCTTTATGAAAATGGCTGATCTACTAAACATTTAAAGGTAAAGAAAGATTTTATTTCCCTTATGTTAATTATTTTTTTTTGATTTATAAATGAAATATTCTGATATTAATTTATTATATCCATCCTTGTTTTTATTTTCTTAGAGTATCTCGATGATGCGCAGTGGAGTGATCGTTAATACGAATTCCATACACGGATTCCTGTTTCCTCGACTCGGCGTAATTGGCAGATGGATGTAGTTGTGCGATGTTTTGTTCCTTTGATGGTATTATATTTCCTAGTTATCTATAGACTATCATACAAAAAAGGTAAGCTGTTATTTATATATATGATACCTATCCTATCTACGCCATACAACTTGAATCTTATTTGTAGTGGAAGAGCGCAGAAAAGATATTTGATTTCGAAGGCTAGAAGACATTAGTGAATTTTAAACGAGGAAGTATGAAACGAAATTATTAGACAGGAAATTCAGGAGTTAAATTTATAGTTATATTTTATTTTTGAAATGAATTATTCTTTTGCGTTTAATATATTTAAAATTGTCCGAGAAATCATCAATTTCATTAAGCTTATATTTTGAAAAGGTGATTAAAATTTTAACTTATCGTATCATTAATTGAGGTACATACAAAATATATTACTTTTTGACAGGCAATATAGCTAAATAATTCTTAGGAATTTGCTATTTAGAAACTTAAATGTTTAAAAATTACTCTTTATCGCACCACCTTAACGAGAATTTATATATTTCCAACGATCTCAGGACTAAACAACTATACGGTGCATCCATGAAATAGCAAAATGGTTTCTATGGTCATTTTTTCATAGGCCTCTATTTTATAGTTTGCCTAGAAGGCTATTACTAGTTATTATAAATAATTGAAGTCATTTAATCTTAAGTGAACCATTTATCAACATTTATATCCTTCTTCCAATCTTTAATGACTCATATTAACCTTCCAATTATTAATTCTTGTGTAAGTGAATAGCGCCCCAGGCAACAATTCTTTCCTGTGGATCTCTCGCCCGTCTAGTTGATACGACGTTGGACTTCTAGCTTCTAGGTATCGAGTTAGATCCCAGACGAGAGCGGACACAAACGTCAGCGCACGTAAAAGTCTGACTACCGATGAGGGGATGCGTTGTGCTTACCCATGTGGAGGTACGTATATTTCACTCATATCATCACCAACACATATACCTATAGCCTATTACAACACCGCACTCTTCCTTCTCCAGTTTTCACATTGCCACACACACACATACACTTTTCGTCATGTTCCGTTGAATCATGCTGCTGGTTATTTTTATCCACATACTTTGTTTATCTCGAAATGCGAGAATTAAACGTTCAATTTTAAATTATTGAAGACGTTTTGATCAAATGCGTCAGAAAAGAGACTCGAAATTTTAGTATATTTCGAAAAATTCAGGGAAGAAATGGTTATCAGGAATATAACAAAGTTCATTGATTAAGATATTAATTTGTTGAAAGTAAAATTAAAGTTTAGAAATACAACCTCCATTTAAGAATTGTTTTTAATCAACATAACGACTGAAAAGACTTTCAACTTACACACACACACAAGATATTTCTACTACTGTTCGTCATCAGCCGTCACCAAACTGAGTCAGTCATTGACCGTTATGGTTTCCTCACGATCATGGCTCTATAGATGCACGTCACAACTCTATTTCTTTTCATGTTATCAACTCAATTGATAATCTGCATTTATTGCAGTTACTCATTCTTTCATTCGCTGAATGTACATATCTCAGTACAAAATTCAGCCACTTAATTACTTTTCTCTTTATTAAACATCGAGTTCATTTCACCTGGAAAGAGCATTTCAATGTCATCGTCACTAATCCTTCAATCGTACAGTGAATAACTGAGCGACGAAGTAGTCAAACCTATGAGACTGAATTTGTTCTCATTCCTCCAGAATATCCACAATATCCATTAATATGTTGGATCCTTTTGTGTGGTATGGAGTGGAAGGGCACGCAATCTGCCAAAAATCTTAGCTAAAATTTAGTTACCCATATTAGAGCCAACTCCTTCTTGCTGTAATTACAGGTTTTTTTTAAAAAAATTATATCACTTTAGATGCAAATATCTCAGAAAAAAAACATATGCTAATGAAACAGAAAAGATCTAATGGTTAGAAAATGGAGATTTATTTCTCAAAATTTGAGTGAGAAATTCAAAGGTACGAGGGGCGGTCAATAAGTTTTGCGAATCGGTAGGGCAAAACAGAGGAAGGGGGATGGTTGTTTGTGGGGGTGTTAGGAAAAGTTATGACAAGTCAGGACCTGCAGCCGCACGCTCCTGCCTCGTTTATTTAAGAAGCAGCAGCTGATCGCAGATCGTCAGTCACAAATCTTTGAACAATGGAGAAGGTTAAGCACCGCGCAGTGATCAAATCTTTGACCAAGGAAGGCAAGAATGCAAAAGAGATCCATGAACACATGGTTGCAGTGTACACCGACGCCGCCCCTTCCTATGCAACCATTGCTCGCTAGAAAAGGGAGTTCTGCCATTGTCGTGAATTCCTTGAAGATGATCCCCGTCCAAGACCTCCATCAGACGTGACCAACAAGGACAATGTGGCCCATGTGGAGAGGATGATCCTCGAAAATCGACGGGTGAAGGTCAAAGAAATCGAGCGAGAACTTAGAATATCCCATGGAAGTGTTATCAACATCATCCACGACAATTTGGCCATAACCAAGGTCTCTGCCCATTGGGTCCCTAGAAACCTCACGCCCCATGATCGACTTCAACGTCATCAAAATCCACAAGGCCAGAGTTGCATAAGCTGCCTTGCGCGAGTGCGGATTTGAGGAGCTCAACCAGTCCAGATTTGGCCCCCAGCGACTACTTTTTATTCCGCCATCTCAAGGCTGCACTGCGTGGACGCCGGTTTGGGGACGATGAAGATGTCCAGCTCGCCGTCCAGGAGTGGATTAAACAGCAGTCGGGAGATTTCTGGTTGTCAGGAATTCGAAGCCTCAGGGACAAGTGGCGCAAGTGCATTGAAGTCGATGGTAGTTATATTGAAAAATAATAAAACACTCTTCCTCATATCTCGTTTCCTTATATCCGAATTGCAAAACTTATTAAACACCCCTCATATATTGGGTTTTTATTAAGGATTTCACATATTTTCAATATGCGCACAGCCAAAAACACGGTACACGTCAGGGCAGTATTCCAGCTTCTGCCAAACACTCTGCAGCATGTCATTGCTAACAGCATCTAGTGATTCTCTGCTTGATTTCATCTTGGTTTTTAGGAAAAGGTGGGATATTGACCAGTCATTTCACACGGCCGCAGCGAAGAATATCGCAAGGTATCAGCTCAGGTGAAGGTGGATGCCATTTCAACGGAATATTGTTGTCATCATCAGCACGCCATTCCCTCTCCCTGGCAGATACTCATTGAGATAAACCCGTACAGTGAGCTTCCAGTAAGATATAGCTTCGTCTTGCTTAAAAATGAAGTCGTTTTGGATTTGCAGATAAACATCGCTGGTCACATTTTCTTCAAAGAAAAACGGCCTCTGCAAACGATTCTTAGAGATGGCTCAGAACACATTCGCGTTTGGTGAGTCCCTTTCGTGCTCAAGTGTGGCACTAGAGTTTTCTTCGACCCAAATACGACCATTATGCTAGTGGACTTTGCCATCGCATTATAATTATCTTAACGTGTGTTGTGTGTGTATGTGTCCGTCTGTGCATTTCTGTAAAATATTTTGACAACTGGAACATTTTTTTTTCTTGCACACCAATTTGGAATGTGTTGTAAAACCCCCCACCTTTTCTCTCGCACACTTTCTTAATTTTGTGAGCGAAGCAAACAAGTGCGGCAGGCCTAGCAACAAACGCTAGTAGGGCGGAATTTTGCTAGTTCGCATGAAAAGTGGTCTCATCACTGAAAAAAGACGTTCATTTAACTTATTTACATATTTCCCTTGCATATAAACACACATTTGTGTGAGTTTTCGCTTGTCATTTCTTTGAAGCTGAACGAGCTGCAGTTTATAGAGTTTCATGCGCAAGCGTTACCCCAGGACTCGCCAAAGTGTCATTGCAGGAATTGGGCTAGCCAGGATTGCTCTTCACATAGACGGACTTCTTTGCTCTTCTAAGAGTTTCGCGCGAACCCGCTCGACCATCTCTCCCGATGCTGGTGGTTATCCAGATCATTTTGCCCTGCAAAGACGGCCGATCTCTTTGAACTTTGTGTGCCATTTCCCAATATGCAAATGCTGTTGGAGCCTTTTTAGAGAATTCTCTTGCAACTACATGCTGCACGGTCGTATTCGAATGTGTACGAGCCGATATTAACACCTATAAAACGCCTTTTCTATTCCAGTTAATCGAATTGCTATATCTGAAAAGAGAAGCCAAAACATACTTAACAGAAAAATTATACGCGTTGCCATATAGGCTATTAAAATTTGAGGTCAATTGAAAAATAATTAGCAAAGTTATTAAATTGTGGATTGATATCATATTCTTAGAAATACCGATATTAATTCTTAGAAATCATTCCACTCCAACTCTCTTCAGGTAATGGTTGTCAAACTATGCTGTTGTCAAAATCATTTGAGTTGGTAGGAAATTCAAAGTTTTTCTGTAGATATAAAACCCAGATAATTATTAATATAATGCATCGTACTGTAAAATTGATTTTGCGGTCGAATTCAATGAAGAATACGTGTGAAAGGAGAATTATTTACTCTGTTAAGTTTCCCATCCACTGTCCAAATTTACTTCACAATTTACTTCGCAATTCTGAAGCTTTGCTATTCGATCAAAACGGTAAAACGATGAAAAATATGGGTTAAATTAATGATGTGTATTTATAATATATTTCGTAATATTTTTTTGTAAAAAAATATTTGTAATTTTTTCAATTATAGAAATGGTTCTTTCCAAAGAAAAGCGTGCAACCATTGTTGCTCCGCACCAGAGTTACCTGAAATGCAAGGAGATAGTTGCTAAGGGTATTGCCTCAAGGAGCACCATCTTTAGGACCATTATTTATTTTACAAAGAATGGTTACACTACTATGAAGAAGTCTCGTGGACGCCCAAGAGCTCAAACAGAAAGCCAGCGCATGGGTCGGATTGCGTCCAGTGCCAAGATTACTGACTATTGAAAAGAAGTAGGTGTCAAAAATTCACGAGGCACAGTGAAGCGAAAACATTTCGACAAATGTCTCGAGTCGATAATAGCTAATAAGAAGCCTCATCTCACCAAAGTAGAAGCTTTTGGATAGGCTTCACTTTTCTAGGAAATATAAAGAATGGACGGTTGAAGAGTGGGGTAAAGAGATCTTATTTAATGATAATCCCTTTCGCTTGTTGGAGCTTCTAGAACATCCCTCGTTATGGAAAGGAAATGCGAGCACTGCTACGAGTCCTGTCTCGTGCCGACGGAGAAGGAGTCTGACACTCTCCATATATGGGGCTGCTTTTTTTCTAAGGGAATTGGAGCACTAACAATTTTGCCCAAGAACACTAACATGAACTCAAAATGGTACCAAAAGGGGCTTCATCAGCACTTTTTCCCAACAATTAAGGACTAATTTAGGAATGATAACTGTATTTTTCAGCATAATGGCTCAACATGTCACAAAGTAAATTCAACGCCAATGTCCTTGGCTGATAATAACATTGAACTTTTGTGACCTTGACTAGGAAATTCGCTAGATTTGAACCGAATAGAGAATTTGTGGGTGGTAATCAAACTTGTGGTTGATAAAGAGAAGCCATCAAATTGTGAGCAGTTCCCGGTGTTTATTGAACAAAAAGGGAACAATATCAGTCAAGATATCATGACAAAATTTGATAGTATTTAATTCCAAATAAATTCCATTACGTGAAATATTTTTAATAAAATTGTAATAACATACGAAATCACATTTGAACTAATAAAAAATAAATTCAAACTATCCTAAAAATTGCATTCCTAAAATATTGCGTTAGGGATATGTACTGAAAACATTTTAAAAAAAAAGCCCGTTGCCAGAGCCGGATAGTTCATAGGCGACAGACTGAAGTTCTGCCTGAAAGTGCAAGTTCGTCCTGTAAGGAGGAGTGGCAAAACGGGGGCTTGCTTTCTTATAAGAAAAAATATTCTGGTCTCAAAATTTTGTGCTATGATGACCTTATCCTAGAAAAATAATAATGGGTGGAATTTTCGGCTCACTTTTGGATAATGGGACCAGAAAATGACATTTAGCTAGTTTTAAATAAAAATTGACCACAAATTGATGACAGAAAAATGAATGTTTAAAGAGGAATAATTACTTAAATGAATTATTCGGTTGGATTAACAAAAAATTCAATATTTTTTAAGGCTTTATTTCTATCGTGATTTAATTTTGAAAAATTCGAGTCAGAAGAATCAGGCGCATTAACATTTTTTAATACGAATATTTTTAAAGTCATGGTTTAATGATTGTGATTCATCGCATGTTTTAAAAATGATTTACTTTTGCTTAGAATTAAGAATTATATAATGAGGTTAACAATGGAATGTCAAATTGTGTAAAAATTATTAAGATAATTTTTGAAAATTGTGTATTCAATGCTGTTTATAATAGAGACTCCCTACAAATTATTTACTTCGTTTAGAAAGTGAAAAATGCATAGTTGATTTCAAAATAAAATATTGATGAATTTAAAAACAATAGATCTGTCGTGAAAAACGACATGGCTTTTATAGATCTTCCTGTAGATAAATGGAGTAAACACCTTTTATACATCTGCTAGAGATCCATTGTTCTTTCAATTAAAGTGGTGAATGATGTTGCAGTAGGAATCATTCAACTTACTACGGATTTCCATAAAAGCCTCACAAATGATGAGTAATGGCAGCAGTTTGCATTTTAACTGATTGAAATTCATCGACAAGAAATTACAGAACCAATAATTGTCTTTATTTACATATAAACTCGCTGGACAAAAAGGAATATTCAGTGGAGTGTTTTAAATACATTAAATTACAAGGGTTTTTCGTTAGCAGAGGACGAGGTAAATCGGTAATTTGCTACCTTTGAATTGTGTGACGAGATTCTTAAATTTAGCAAAGGTGGTACATTCAGTGCCTGTCTCGCACGCTCTATGTAAAATGGGGCGCAAAGAAGATGTTACTGAGTGGCAAAAAGAATTGATTACATTTGGGCGCGATTAAGACATCCCTTGAAGTATGTAGTGTAATTTTCAGGTGTATCTACGCCTACGGTAATCCAGATCTACTTGAAATAGCAAAATTACCTGTCTACAGGAAACTCCTGCCACGATTGCGGCCGAAAGAAGATACTGACGGACCGGGACATCCGGAGTGTTTCATGGTTTGTGCTAAAAAAATATTGATTGCATTTGGGTGCGATAAGGACATCCTTTGAAGGATGTAGCGTAATTTTAAGGGATTGCTGCAAGACGTCAACGCTGATCCTTTGGTACCCATTACTGAAAGAACAACTCTCCGTAAGGAACTGCATAGCATTAACATATAAAGAAGAGTGACATTCAAAAGGTCTATGCTTACTTCTGCTCACAGAGTTACGCGTCTATAGTGCAGTAATGACACAAACAGTGAATCGTGGAGGACTGGAAACGAGTTATCTGGTCAGTCGAATAACGTTTCTGCCTGCATGTGAATGTTGCCGACGTCGTGTTTATCGTAAACTTCATTAGGCCTTCAAGGAAGACTGTGTGCATGGCGTAGTTCAAGCTGTAGTAGGCTCTGTGATATACTGAGGATGTTTGAATTATGTGGAAATGTGTCTTTTCGATGAAATAAGAAACAATTTTGAACAATAAGTTTACCTCGAGATGGTCAGACGACTAGGTTTTGTCTTTTGTCCTTCATCTTAACGCAGAATTAACATTCAAATCCCTGTCCTTCACATTAAAATGTCCCGCGTTCATCTTAACCCAATTAAGGGATAATTTTTCGCCAGGTCTTAGACGGACCAACCTCCGGCCATCTGAACCAAACCAAGTGTACTTCAATTCATCGCTGAAGTGCACTTTGGGAAATTGGTCTTCTGTCCATAGAACGCACTTAGTGGCAAAGAATAATCTAATTTTCTTGTTATTTTGGTTGATCAATGGTTTGACTGCTGGTGTACGAGATTTTAAAGATCTTGCCGTCAGGAGGCGTGATACTGTCTTTCTAGAGACACTAATGATAATAGTTTGATTTGCTTTTCGGGAAATCCTGCCTACTCTCTTGTGCCAGACCTTTTCTACAGACGATCTCTTTGAGGTTGTTTTAATAAGTCTACCAGTAGAAATTTCACTGATACATGATCCTGTGGTATCGTTACGTGATATAATACATATTATGTACGACAAATTTGTTGCCTTGAAACCTTTCAGCTATTGTGCAAAGGAACAACCTCTTACCCCCACCCCCCAAAAAAAATATCGGAGACCACGTGCTATGGTATCGCGCCATGGACGACGTCACTTCCTGTTCGATCGAACATTCTCGAAGTTTCGACTTCTGAGCACGTTGGGAAGATATTTCCCAATCCTGTGGACTCGTCCCCTGCCCCCCCCCCCGGTGAAGAGGTGTGGAAAGAGCCACTCTGTCTCGACCGTTGCTTCTAAATGATGAATAGACTCCGCCTCCAGATTAAGATGTCTGGAGCTTGTGACTCTTTTCTATAAACTCCCCCTTTCCCTCCAGAATCGTGCATACAAATACTCGGGTTATTCTTTAGTTCGTCGAGTCCAGCCCGCACCTCAAGGCCGTCCTTATCATCTTGTCCCGTGATCGTTCGTCAGACAGCAAGACTCCTTCAGCCGTGATTCTATCCCAGTCAATTGGTAGCTTCTGTGAGCGGCAAGCCTTTGAATTTGCGCAACAATCTCCCTTCGTTTAACCCAACCGAATAAAATCTCCATCGATTACTTTTGTGGAATAAGGAGATTCCTCTTTCAGCGGAATTACGAGAATTTCTACATTCCCCGTCGAACGTCATCTTTGAAGATTGGCTATCTTCATCGGAAGGTTAGTTTGGACCGTGCCCCACTTGCATCATTCGTTATGCCCCACTTACCTCATCCGATCGTTCCCCACTCATCTCATCGCAGAAGGACCTTCCTCGAAGTGATCGACCCGTAAGTTTGAAACCCCCTCCATTATTAGTATTGTCAAGTTCTTTCTTTTGTCAACGTATTAACTAAAAGCAGCTGATGTTTCTGGTGAAGTGCAAGAGGAGATTCTTGAGTTGAAGTTCAACTTCACGGTTAAGGATGATTTCAAAGAACTAGATATTAAGAAGTTCTGGGTCAAGTACCTTTCTGTTTACCCTGCGATCTCACATCAGGTTTTGGGGATTCTATGTTCAGAACCACCTATCATTTTGAAGCTGCATTTTACACGCTTGGTCTTCTCAAGACCAAGTTTAAAACAGGATGAATGTTGAAGGAGACGCAAGACGTGCACATTAGAATTCAACCGCGCATTCAAGTGTTTGTAGCTAAAAGCAGTGTTAAGTATTTCACTAATTCAGACCCAATAAAATGATTACGAATACCTATTGCATTTTTACTTTCGGCGAAGCGCCAAGTCAATGCGTCGCCTTTTTTTTCCAAAGGAGTAAAGTTCAATTGTACCCATTTAGAGCCATGAAATGACCATATGACCATAGCACATAGGGTTATTCACCCTGGAGATTTCAACTCTGCCATGGGATTTGGCATTGGGTGGCGCCATCTAGTGGCAAAAGGATCATTTAGCCATTCGAAGGCATTTGTAAGTGATTTGAACCATGGGAAATCATAGATGCAAAAACCATTTATCATCCGATCACAAAACGCCGTAGATTACTGGGGAATTTCCCTCTTGTTCTTTAAAGTCTGGAAAAGAACGACGCGCCTGGGTATGGAAAACTTTAACACTCGACCACACAAGTGCATCTCGAAGGGAGGCCGCCACTTTCTAAACCAAAGAAAAACAAACTGTATCTCTTCAATTAAAACACTATTAATAATTAATAATTTTTTTTATAACACTTGCATTTTATTTTTGTTAACATATAAACATATGTGTTTTCTTCTTTCTGACCCTTAGGTACGTTTCTCCTCTGTAGTCAGAGTGGTAATGGTCTGATACTTCCGTACGTGAGCTGCTTAGAAATTCGTCCCGATGCGATTTGTTTATTATTACCATAAATAAAAGGTGGAGGTGCGAAATAATTTGGCATTTCTTTTTTACTTTTCTCTCTGCTATTCTGCCTTCCCCTCCCTCCCTTCGCTGATCGACAATTACGCTCTCGTAATTAACTAGTATAATTTTTACTCAGTTTCGAATGCTCTTTTCTTTTTATATTCTTTATTTTTGTTTTCATATTCATTGACTATATTTATGCCCTTTGATAGCCTGTGTCCGTCACTGCGCATGCGCACTCAGCAATTTTATAATTTGCTGATTTGAAAAAGGCAAGACTCGAAATAATAGGTCGGTTCGCGCAGATTTTGAATTTTTTTTTCTAACTCTTTTCTCTGGTCTCATTAAAAGGATGGAAGCCATAACAAAGCTTAATCCTTTCCTTATTGGGCTAAAGTTTCTCCTTTTTGAACCCTTTTCCCTATTTCTCTCCCGGAAGATTACCCCACCAGGCTCCAAATTTACAAAATTACTACCCTTTCCACTTGTGTTCTTACGTTAACGATTCTTCGCTTACCCTTCAATCGTTTATTATTACCCTCACCTTTACTTAGCTTTGTCAAACGTTATTTATAATATTAATTTTATTTCTGTTTAATTTAAAAGTATTTAGAGTTACGGAACGTTAAAGGTATATTCATAATTCTGCTGTTATCAAATCAGGAATGTCGTTTATATGTACCATTTAACTGTGAATCGTTTTAGAAAACTCTTGATATAAAGTTTGGGCTTTAGTGTTTGTCCAAATGGAATGCACCTTATTTTGGAGAAGTAATTGCGTCATTTTCTACATATATTTTGTATTTGGTATCCATTTTTTTAATATTTTGTTCTCCATTATAAAAAAGGCGCTTTGTCTGGTGGAAACCTAGGCCCTACTTCTACAAAAGATACATCGGCTCTCACTGTTAATTAGCTGGTTTTTAACTGTGGAATCAGATCTGGATTTTAGATGGTTAGAGCAGTCATGCTTTGTTCACGTCTTCCTGATTCCTAGTCCTCTAACACTCTGTTTTGAGTTGAGCCCATACCCCCTTATCATCAGCGTGGGGGCCTTTTAAGAATGGCGGCTTTAAACTCACTTCTCTATGTACTTTTTAGTACAGGATTTGATGGGTGTTAGTTCCTCCAGCTGCAGATCGGGGGCTTAAATTTTATTGTTTATTTCTTGTGTTACATTATCATTCTATATATCTCTTTCTCCTTTCAGCCACCTTCCATTTGTTTACCTAACTTGTTTTCTTTTGTTTCTTTTCAGCAAATTGGATCTGATTCTCTTTCTGAGGCGACTCATCTGAAGGTTATTGGTGCATTTCTCGGATATGAATTTATTCCACACAATTCGATTCCCATAAATTGGCCAATTTGATCTAATTTGGCCAAATTTATTATTTTATTTCCAGATTTTGTGGCGGTTTAACATTTTCCAACAATGAAGTCGATGATATTTTTTAGGACGAATAAAAAAGGCGAGTTTTTTTATATCATCAAATGTTAACACTCATGGACCACTATAATGACTTTATTCATGTGTATTTGTTGATGTATATATATATATATATATATATATATATATATATATATATATATATATATATATATATATATATATATATATATATATGAAAATGAAAAAATCCAAGTTCTTTCAAACTATATTTTCAATTTTGAATGTAATAGCCTAGGACTTCTCTTTTCATTTTCCTGTGAGTGAACTTTGTATATATGCGAATCTAATTCGGGGTGATGGCAGGTGTATCAAGGGGTAATTTCCCCGCTACAAGTGAAAAAGGAGCAGCGGCGCGCACTCCCTCCCCGACCGCCACATGAGAAATTCCTGCTCTCTCTCGAGTCATCTTCTGCTCCTCTTTGAAATCTCCCATTGCTTTTTCTGGGCTTGCTTAGACCCAAAATTGGGCAGAAGGGGGCATTAAACTTTCTTAACCCCATTTTCAACAGAATTTTAAGTTTATTGTGAATAATTTATAATATACATATATACACAAGGTCATTACAATGTTAAATGGTATTAAAAAAATTAACAGATTATGTAATACAGGGTGAAGCAAAATTCTTTATATCGTCATGAGACTTATTTCTTAATCTGTGATAAATTTTGTATCTATTTTTATTGTGATTGTGAAATATTTTGATAATCAATTTATTGCGTTTATAAATATTTAAATATATTTATTTGTCCTAAGATCAGGAAGGTATTGAGGATTCGAAAAATGAAGCTGCAAACCCTTTGCTGTCTATCTATCGAGAACGACAACCATCTGTCCTATAACTTCTGAACGCAAGTGAATGATGAATAGGAACCGAACCAGGTCCATTTGGCCCCTCAGATCTCGTCCTGAGTTCGAAGGGGAAGTTTCGTCCTCCTCGCCAGGTACTTATTTCTGGATGTTTCTAAAGCGATTTCTCTCTCATTCGGGGCTAAAGGACCGCCTTACTAGCACGGCCCTCACCTCATTAATGTTTCTCCTATGCGGATGTTTTACCTCGCTTCAAGCGCTTGTTAAATGTTTGGGAATATTTTATCTCTGCTTCAAAATTCTGTTTGCTGTATGCAGATATTTTGTTTTTGCTTCAAACATCTGTTTACAGAGTGCAAATAATTGGTTTCGGTTTCAAAATCTTGTACCTTGAACGCAAATGTTTTGCCTTCAATTAAAACTCCTGTTTATCTAGTGCGGGTGTCTTACCTTTGATTTAAACTCTTCTTTCCTGACTGCGGATATTTTGTCTTTGCTTCAAACTTCTGTTTTATATCGTGTATGTTTCGCCTTTGCCTTAAACTCCTGTATCCTATCTGCAGAAATTTTGCCTTTGGTTCAAACATCTGTTTTCAGTGTGTGAATATTTCTTTTACATCAAACTCATGTATCCTGCATGCTAATGTTTTGCCTTCGATTGAAAATTCTGTACACTGAGTTCGGATGTCTTCCCTTTGATTTAAACTCTTGTTTCCTGACTACGAATATTTTGTTTTTGCTTCAAACTCCTGTTTCTCTTGTGGGGATGCTTTGTCTTTGCCTAAAGCTCCTATTATATGTAAAGAAATGTGTTACTTTGCTTCAAACTACAGGTTCCTGTATAATAGTGCCTTGTTTTTGCTTTAAATCCATGTTTCTTGTATGCCAGATGCTTTGCCTTTGCTTCAAATTCTTGTTTCATGAATGAGAATGTTTTGTCTTTGCTTCAACCTCCGGTTTCATGAATGTGGATGCCTTGCCTTTGCTTCAAACTCTCACCTTTTGCCTTTGCTTCAAAATCCAGTTTTATTTATACAAAGGTTTTGTCTTTCATTCAAACTCTTGTTTCTTGTCTGCGGATATTTTGGCTTTTCTTTAAACTCCTCTGTTAATAGGAGGATCTTTCCCCGTTGTTGGATATTTTTGGCATAGATCATAGATATATCTACTTTATCAGACAAAGGTTCTATAATGCCTGGTAAAAAACACCGATATGCTTGTAACGAAAACCTAGGAACATAAAAAGAGGGTAAATTTATTTACGAGCTTTTTTTTTAACTAAAATAGGAGAGTTACTAAATTTGGAAGTCCTTGATCCTGTCTTCAAGTTCTGTATCTGAAGATGTTCCAAGTGGAATTTCTGGTAACGAGTATGCATAAATGGGCGTATAAGTTCACTAGTGTATTATTCTGAATTGATGATCCTTAGCAGGATAAAAGAGTAAAAACGTTGAGAAATAAAGAAACGGCAATTAAAAGTCTAATCTGAGATCGGTAGGTAGTTCAAATATATTCTCCTTGTAATTAGATCTTAATGCTCTCTTTTGTATATATGTCGCCGGATGATTTTATTAATATACGGCTCAATTCCTTCAAACTTGGAAACTTTCTCTCCTTCCATTTTGATATAGTATGTTTTGAATGGAGCAGGATAAATAATTAGTGAGGAATGGCCTCATAGGCTACCAAACAGAATAATTTGGTAATAACTTACCAGGAAACTTGTAAGAAATATTCAAAGATTGAGACGATAACAGGGTGATTAGAGGGTAATGACAGTGAGACCGTATATTTTGGTAGAAGAGAGGTAAATCCAAACAGTAGTCTACATTCCTTCAAAGTATCCTCTTACTGCCTCTATGCAGCGTTCCATCCTCCTTCGCCACTTGATGAAGCAGTCACGGTACTCAGAAGCTGATATACCTCGTAACACTGAATTGCCTGTTCATGCCAGGTCTTAGATGCGATGAGACTGCTTCACTGCAATCGCACCCGTGATCTTTGGAAACAACCAAAAACCACAGGTAGCAAGGTCAGGTGAGTAGGGTGGGTGGACAAGAAGTATGATCCCCTGCTGCTCCAGGAATTGCAGAGTCAGATGCGCTTTGTTGGGTGCAGCATTATCGTGAGGCAGCAAAATGCGCGATCGGTGGCGGGTTGGTGCGGACTTTGTCTGATGTTCCAGGACTTGAGGAAGGACTTGATAAGTGTAGTATATGGCTGTGATAGTATTCTGTTGAGGCACCACATCCACACACATTGGTTCTTAAGAATTGAAGAAGATGGTGAAAAGGCAGTTCCTGCTGCGAAATCCTTGCTTCAAAATCTGAGGACAAGGCTCTTAATCACTCAACCATACTATGTAGGATTGCTGCTTGTCTCTGACGGTTAAGAAAGAAATCCAACACTCATCTCCAGTAGCAACATCTGAGAACCGTTTCGGACCATTTAGTTCGAATTCAGCAAGACAAAGAAGAAATATCCGCACTCGTTCGCTCTTCTGGATGTTCAGGGACGATGTCATGTGCACTCCTATAACGGACACGTTGTTTTTTCTAGAGTTTTCACATAGTGAACTTGTAGAACCTGCAACCTTCTTTTGAGAAATCCACGTTTCCGGTTGGAGGGCGAAACCAAAAATGACACGATCGCACATCACAACGAGACAATGTAACCCAGCCAAGCAGCGACAAGTTCAAACACGTCACAATAGGCAAAATTCGATGTCCAGCGCTCCCCTTCCTCCCATCACTCATGATCTATCTGCACGATTCCGACTCTCATTACTTTCTCATCACTCCTGATAGTTTCGTAGGGAGAATAATTCAGTACTCAACTTTATCCATCCTTTCTCTTTCTAATCTAAAGGCTAAGGCAAGTAAAACATGCAAAGGTACCGAAAGCTCTTTTTCATCAAGAACTAAATCCTAAACTTCGTTTTTACATTGGGAATCTTGAAAGGTTTTTGACGATAGAAGTTTAATTAAGATCGATTTTTACTTTTTCTCCAGAATTGAGTTGTCTGTGAGATAAAATCTTCTCCGAGAAATTATCAAAAAGTCGCCAGAGGGAATAAAGAGGTCAGGGCAAAAAGAGGAAGTTTCTGGGTTTACACCAGCACCATCTGGAGGAGAAATCAAGGTGAGCAGAGATGGAACGTATGGATAAAATCTAAATTCAAGGAATATAATAAATATAAATAATTTATGGTGTTTTTTATAGAAAAATCAACAAAAGCTGATAAAGGAGAACCTGAGCGGCAAAGAGAAAAGCTCTGAGCAAAATGACAATTGATGGCCGATGCTGGAACTCGGACTCCTTGGAATGGGCCGGTATGGGTCACTTTGTTCAGGGGACACCAATAAGTTCAAAATACCCTCAGGTATAAAATTATTATGATACTGCTCCCTCCATAAAATTCGCCACTAATACAATAATAATGAAAATCATTTTACTAAGGATAATGAACTGTGCCCTTGTTTAGAGTTTGCGATCTAAGGGGTCATTTGTTGTCGCCGCCGACGAAATCTACCATTAGCGTCGATTCTGGGCCTTAGATTTTATGGGCAAAGGGGGATCTTGCCCCTTCACTCCCTAATGGCCTTTCCTCATCTCAGAGGCAAGATCTACACAAATGAAAGATAAAACATTTTAACTCTTATAAATCATAATATTTGTCTGATTTCGAATCCGTTCCAAGCTCGTGCTTCAATGGTTACCTTCTTCGTATGACGTTGCACCTGAAGGTTAATAAAATGTCCTTCCGGCCCCATTAATCAGGATAACTAAGTTGAGTTTCTAATTCTTTGTTATCCCTTATTTTTCTTACCATTATACTTTTTAGCCACTATTAATCTAAAAATGGGCTCGAGGGAGATGGGGCAGAAGGAGAGGTACTGATGGGATGAGTTTGCAAAAAGTCCTTTGATTCAAGTCATCAGATGTCAAATGGTCGTTTCGCCTGAACCGACTCAGACATCATCTGTTCAAATTTCAATGCTTAACAATGAGGAGGTCAAAAATGAGACTTTTTCCCTAAGGTAAGAGAGGCTACCCCTAAATAACACCGAGTCCAAACTGGTTGTATCCTTTTTACCAGTTTTATTGATTGCGAGGCGAATCTCTTAAAGGAGTCTGTATGATTTTTCTATCCTTCTAAATAAATTTTTTAGACATAACTGGCTTAAGGTGCTTACATTACATGTTGCGGTAGATTATTTGTCTCCTATCTTCAATGCAAAAGAAATTAACAGATTTCAATTATACAAATATACTGACCAAAATTGCATGTTAGAGACTCGAAAGATTGTATTATTTATTTTATTGAGAGAAATCGCCATAGGCCTCAACCTAGAGTTTAGGCGGTTCGCGACCTAATGCAGGCATTCTCGATGGTCCATTTGTTTAATTGGGTGAAAACTATGGTCACCCTGTACCTAAACTCTATCCTGGTGTTGCAGCTAGAACGGTTCGCGTATCTCTCTTAACAAGCCTAGCATATAATAGTACAGGAGGTTACAGTCATGGTATTTTGGAGTGATGTCGACAAGAAAATTGCCTGATAGCCAATACTGGGTAGTTCTGCTTGTGGTGCAGCCTGTAGGGGCCTGGGCCACACCTTCGGCCTCATGGATCCAAGGTAACACAAACTCCCCCAAGCATCTCATATGTGTATCCCTCTGGAAGATAAACCAGGGGCATAACGTTGCCATCGCAAAATACTACCCCCAAAAACATGACCTAAACAACAACTTAATTTTAATAATTCTTTGTAAATCTCTGGGGGACACATCAAGCAAGCCCCGTTGTTTTTGTTATTTCCTCACCTGGATTCAACTGAAATTCTTCACATCTGAGAATAACCAAAGCATGCCAGCATCGAGAGGATGCTTGAGTTTATTCGCAAGCTTCGCCGCACTTTCATTCTGCTTGCCCTTTATCTTCTAATGCCAAAAACTAGCCATTTCTTATCCTCTATGAGTAGTAGTGGTGGTCCTCATTACTATTTTTTAGATGAGAGACTCTCCTACTCTAAAGTCCCTGGGTATTGACCGCATTGATTTCCTGGGATGGTTGTAATTTTTGCACTAGAACGCTTAAACTGGGGGTTTTGAGCCGCTGTACTCACGTAATATCCTTCTGACTCATCTTAATCTTTGTTCCCTGATCTTCGGTGCCGTCTTTAGGTTACAAACATGCAATCGGAGATCATCGCATTGGAGCTGCCGGCACGAAACCAAAGTAGCAGAGATTACCTTTTCCAAATTTTCGATAAGTTAATTCAGCCATGATATTGCGTCCTTCACATACGAGGCAGAACTGAGTCTATTATAATATGGTGAAGATAGAACTTATGCCAAAAAACACGCAAGCAGGGAATTGAGAGTTGTTACCGTCAACGAATGACCTATGGCACCCTATACGCTCTTTTAGATATGGAAAGATAACTTTTTGCAAAGTCCTGCAATAAATTTTTGTCTAATTTCGAGAAAGGTCTACTAATTACTATTTTTAATTTCTTAAATTATTTAATTAATCGTGTATCTTTATTCAGATTACCTTATATTTATATATTTTGCAAGTCTTTTAGATTTGGAGACGTTCCTGGAACAGATGATCATAGGAAAGATAATATAATTGAAATGTTCTCTTATATAGATAAGAATTATAAATCTATTAATGTCTTAGTGCTTCGTTACTCGTATTTGACTAAATGATTCCGGGAAAAATAACCGTGTTTGTTATCGCCTGGGCGCTGTTTCTCTCTACATATTCATAATCTAATCTACCATAAATTTCATTCCATCGCAGGTTCATGGCAAAGAATATTTACTGGTAGCCAAGACCAAACGAAGATTTCCACGAACTGATAAAAACGTTCCCAATTTTTAAAGGCAAAAATACAGAAAATATGAATAATCTGCGATGCCGTTTTAATAAACATCAGATTTCTTCTTCGTACTGGTAAACCATATTACTTAATTAATTATAGAAATAGACGATTGTTTTTAATTTAAAGTTAAAAATAATAATCTCTTAGAAGGTTTAAAGATAAGATCTGTAAAGTACTTTCTATGCTTTAAGAAGAATACACATACAAACTTGGACACCACAGCAAGAATTAAAGAACAAAAATTCACTCTTTTAACAAACTCCGGTATAATAAAATTCTCAAAGATGCTCAACTACTGAATATGAAACTACAGGGTTCCACAAGGCCAGAAGTTGCATGGGGTGTAGGCGACAAAAGTAATTGTAAGTTTGATGGTAGTACTTATGTACAACGTGCCGCTCCTTTGTTTCGAATGAAGCGAGGGTAGACAAATTGACATGTCATTTATAGCTACAATCCCGAACTTACTGCTTCAAATAAACCATTTGTGAACATTTTAGTTCTAGCTTCAAATAAATTAGGTGTAGACATGTCAGGTGTTGCTGCCATCCACGACTCGTTGCTTCAATTGAACCAGATGTAGACATAGCAGTTCCCTCTATCGAAATGCGTTGTTTCTGAGCCAAACTGTGTCTCTGAGTTTCCTCCTCCTCTCTCTATTGATTATACTCTTTCCCTCCCTGCTTCCTCCCTGACCTAAACAAATAAAATTTAATTTCGTCGCGGAAAAACATTTTTTACTTTTTCGACACTACACAAGAGATCATCAGGAGCAAAGGACAAACTAGCCGCTAATTTTCTCAATTTATGATCTGCTTCTTATGAGGGAAGCTACCTAAGATTCACACCTTCTCAAGCGACGTGTTGCGAGACACTTTCAAGTTCATTTTCCGGCAACTTGACGGGAAATACCGTCTGCTGTTTCAAATCTGTTTTGAGAAGGACCTCTTTACTAGCAAGGCCCCCGACTCATTAATGTTTCCTGCATGCTTCTATTTCCTAATACATAATTGGGAATATTTTACATTTGCTTCATTTCTTATTACCTCTATCGGAATGGTTTGCATTTGCTACAAACTAATACATCCCCTATGAAAATGCATTTTCTTTGCTTTAAACTCCGGTTTCTGGTATGCAAATGTTTTGCCTTTGCTTTAAACTCATGTTTCCTGTATTGAAATATTTTGCCTTTGCTTCAAACTCATGTTTCCTGTATTCAGAGATCCGCCTTTGCTTCCAACTTCTGTTACCTTTATTGTATTTTTTGCCTACGTTTAGATCTCTTGTTTATTGTATGCCATTGTTTTGCCCTTGCTTCAATTTCCTCTTTCGTGCATGCTGATGTTTTGAATTTGCCTTGACTTCCTGTTCCTTGTTTTGGGATGTTTTACCTACGGCACAAACTCTTGTTTGCTGTGTGTAAATGATTTTCCTTCTTCAACCCCTTTTTTGTGAATGCAGATGTTTTGCCTTTACTTCGAATCTTGTTTCCGGGATTTAAAGGGTTTTTTTTTGCTTGTAACTCGTGATTTCTGTCTGCGAATGCCTTCTCTTTGCCTCAACTCCTGTTTTCCGTATGCGGATGTTTTGCCTTTACTTCAAATGCCTGCTTCCTGAATGCTAATGCCTGTAATTTGCATCAAACTCCTGTTTCATGTATGAGAATGTTTTCCCATTGTTTCAAATGACTCTTTTCTCTATGTAGATGTCTTTTCTCGTTTCAAACTCTTGTATACCGAAGTTTTGCTTTCGTTGTAAACTCCTGTTTTCGTTTAGCGGATGTTTTGCATTCGAATCAAACTTCTGTTTCATGAAGGGGAATATTTTGCTTTCGCTTCAAACTCTTGTTTCCTGAGTGATTCAAATTCCTGTTTATAGTATACACCTATTTTGCGTTTGCTTAAAAATCCTCTTTCCAGGGTGCGGATGTTTACACTATGCTATAAACTCCGTATCCTCTATGCCTATGTTTTGATTTCGCTTAAAACCTTTGTTTCCTAAATGCCTCAAAATCCTGTGTTCTGGTGTTTTGCCTTTGCTTTAAGCTCGTCTTTCATATATGGGGATTTTTTTGTCCTTGATTCAAACTCCCGTTTCCTTAATGCGGATGTTTCATCTTTACTTCACTCTTGTTTCCTGTTACGGATGTGTTGCCTTTGTTTAAAAGTCTTGTTTCCTGTATACGGATATTTTGCCTTTGCTTCAAAAGCCTGTTTATTATTTGCTGATGTTTTTTATTTAATTCAAACTACTGTTTACTGTTTACAGATGCTTTCCTTCAGCTTCAAACTCCGGTTTACTGTATGGGATGGTTTTGTGTTTGATTCAAACTTATGTTTCCTGTATGAGCTTTCTGCCTTTGACTTAAGCTCAAGTTTCCTGTATTCGAAAGTTTTGTCTTTGTTTCAAACTGGTTTTCCTGTATGCGGATATTTTTTCATTGGTTCAAACTTCTGTTTAGTTTATGCGGATATTTTGTCTTTGCTTCGAACTCCTGGTCTCTTCCTTCGTACATTTCAATCTACTATTAAACCACCTTCCATTTGCTGATCGACAATTATGCTCTAGTAATTAAATAGTATAATTTTTACTCATTTCGAATATTCATCTATTTTTATTTTGTCTAATTTTGATTTCATATTCATTATATGTTTCGGCGTTTTTAAAGTCGGGGTGGGTCACTGCGCACGCCCCATTTTTATAATTTGATGATTTGCAAATGGCGTGCGCATGACTCGTAAAAATAGGTTGTTTCGCGATATTTTGACATTATTTTTCTTACTCTTTTCTTTGGTCTGATTGAAAGGATTGGAGCCATAACAAAGCCCTAATTCGTCATATAAATTTGGGCTTTAGTTTTTGTCCCAATGGATTGCTGCTAATTCTGGAGAAATAGATGCGTCATTTAAACATGTATTTTTTATTCTGTAACCAATTGTTTTATATTTCTTTCTTCAATATAAAAAGTACGCTTTTAATGGTGGGAACTTTGGTCATACTTTTAAAAAACTTATAATTGGCTGTCACTGTCAATTATTTGATCGTTCCTTATCGAGCTTTAAGGTGATCTTTATCTGTGGAATCGCATCTGGATTTTAGATGTTTAGAGCAGTCATGCTTTGTTCCCATCTTCCTAATTCCTAGTCCTCTAACACTCTTTCTGTTTTAAGTTGAGCCCATACCCCTTTATCATCTGCGTGGGGCCTTTACTAAATGGCGGATGTAAACTCATTCCTCTATGTACTTTTTAGTACAGGATTTGATGGGTGTTAGTTGCTTTAGCTGCGGATCGGGTGCTTGAATTTTATTGTTTATTGCTTCTATTATATTATAATTTTATTTATCTCTTTCAACATTCATCCACATGCAATTTGTTTACCAAATTTGTTTTCTTTTATTCATTTTCATCAAATCGGATGTGATTCTCATTCTGGAGCGACTCAGCTGAAGGTTGTTGGTGCGTATCTCGGACATGAATTTATTCCACCCAATTCGATTCCAATAAATAGGCCAAATTTTTTTCAGATTTTGTGGTGATTTAATATTTTCCAAAACTGATTTCGATGTTTATTTTTTCAGATTACGATCAAAGTCTTGGCAAGTCTCAAAGAAAGCGTTGCACTTTTATACCTCCGTATTTTCGACAGAACTTTAAAGTTATTGAAAATAATATAATATATATATATATATATATATATATATATATATATATATATATATATATATATACACATACAAGAGCATTACAAGGTTAAATGATATTTAAAATTTGTAATACTGGGTGAGACAAAATTCTTCATAGCGTCTGAGACTTATTTCTTAATATGTGATATATTTTCTATTTATTTTATTGGGTTTGTTTAATATTCTGATAACAAATTTATTGCGTTTATAAATATTTAAATATATTTATTTGTCCTAAGATCAGGAAGGTATTGTGGATGCACAAAATAAAGCTGCAAACCCCTTGCTTTCTATCTATCGACAAGGTTCCGCTTTCTATCTATCGACAAGGACCCCGCGTTCTATCTATCGACAACCATTTTCCTCCGGAACCTCTAGTCTCTGTCAAAAAATGATAGATAGGAACCGAACTAGGTCCATTTGGCGCATCAAATCTCGTCCTGAATTCGAAGGTGAAGTTTCGTCCTCTCCGCCTGGTACTTATTTCTGGATGTTTCTAAGGCAAAATGTTTCAGGTATGCGGTTGTTTTGTCTTAGCTTCAAATTTGTGTTCCTGAATGCGGATGCTTTGCCTTTGCTTGAAACTCCTGTTTCCTGTCTGCAGAAATTGCGCCTTTGCCTCATACTCCTGCTTCTAGTGTGCGAATATTTTACCTTCGCTTCAAAATGCTGTTTCCTATTTGCGGAGGTTTTACTCTTGCTTTAAACCCCTCTTACCTTTATGGGTATGTTATTCCTTTGCTTCAAATTTTTGTTAGCTGTATTGGAATCTTTTGCATTGCCGTTAAATTCCTATTTCCTGTATGTGGATGTTTTGCCTTTTCTTCAAATTCTTGTTTCTTGCAGGCAGATATTTTCACTTTATCTACTTTATTTGTCTACTTTATCAGGCAAAGGTTCTAAAATGCCTGATTTATAACGCCAATATGCTAGTAACGACAGCCTGTGGACATACCAACAGGGTAAATTTACTAACGAACTTTTTTTCAAATATAGGAGAAGACATACTAAATAGATGGCGAGATGTGAAGTACACGAGTCTCTCTTCAACTTCTGTATGAGAAGATATCCCTTCTCTTATTTCTGGTAAAAGGTATTTATAAATCGGTATATGAGTTCTTTAATGAATTATTCGGAAATTAAGATCCTTAGTTGAATAGATGAGCGCAAAAATTAGCACAAAACAAAACGGCAATCTAAAGTCTAATCAGAGATCGGTTGAAAGTTCAAAGAAATTATCCCTCGAAATTAGATCTTGGAAGATATTATGTAAATCTGAATGTTCGGTTTTGTATACATGTCGTAAAAAGATTATTAATATACTGTTGAGTTGTTCCAAAGTAGGACACTTTTTCTCCCGACCCTTTCATATGGTATGTTTTGAAGTTAGAAGATACAAGAAGTTAGTGAGGAATAGTTTCATAGGTCAGCTAACGTATTAATAATGTGATAAATAAAATGAAAAAAGGTGTTTTGTACACCACTTCTTTACTTAACCTCTATTTTATCCCCTCTCCACAGGAAACTTGTAAGAAATATTCGAAAGGTAAGACGAGTGTTTCCTCTAAGAAAAAAATTTACTAATCAACTTTATCCTATCTAATCCGAAAGCTAAGGTAAGTAAAACTCCCAAAAGTGCTGAAAGCTTTTTTACATAAAGACCTAGATGCTAACTTTCGATATCAGTGGGCAAGTTTAGGGGGTTTTAAAGGTAGAATTTTAATTAAGATACACTTTTACTTTCCTTCCAGAAATTACTTCTCAGAGAGATAAAAGCCCCTTGAAGAAATTCTCGCCAGATGGAAGAAAGAGTCGAGGGCAAAGAGTGGAATTTTCTCGTAATTCAATGGTTACTTTCTTCGTACTACGTTGCAACAGAAGGTTAATAATTCACTGGTTTACAAAAGATTTTTTTGCTTTGAGGCAAGGATGTCAAAAGTCTTTTTTACTAATTTAGGTGTAGTGAATTCAAATTTATGAAGAGTTTTGCTTTATCACCTCTAGTATTTTTGCTTTCACATATCCCATTTTTATTATCTTGCTTACGAATTCATAATATAATGTGTTTATTTCATCTATTACAAAGATATATTAGAGAAAAGACGGCATAGATACAGAACATTAATGGAACTAAATTACTTAGATAATAAAATACACACAAATGATAGTACAGCGGACAGTTAGAAGTAAGTTTTTGAGAAGATCTTGTGTACTTTGCCTCCGGGATGTCACGCAAGATCATTTAGCAAAGTTGCCCATCATGTTGGGGTTCCACCTGCCTTGGTAGTTTCTCTCCATCTTAGAAATGTCTTGGTGAAACATTTCTCCATGCTCATTACTCACTTCCCTGAAGTTAAGAAAGAAGTTCAGGTGAGAGTGGATAAAGTGAATCTTGAATGACATAAGACTGTAATAACTTCTCGTTCCACTCTTCATAATCTACTACCCTTGTGTTACCAAGAAAGCCATGGTAGACTGACGTAAATGATTCCCATGCTCTCAGTTTCTTTAAGATAAGAAGCTCCTCAAGTTTATTATCCTTCAGCACCTCTCGGATTTGAAGTCCGACCAAGATGCCCTCCTTGAGCTTAGTAAAACTCAGACTTGGGAATAGAGTACACAATTGTTGGAAGGCAGCGCCATTTTTGTCCATTATCTTCACGAAATTCTTCATTAACCCAAGCTTGATATGAAGAGGAGAAAGAAGCACCTTGTTGATGTCCATCAGAGGATGTTCTTGGACACTATGTTCACCAGGCATGAAATTGCTTCTAGACCACCAGTTCTTCTGCTTATAGAGCTTAGACACAGATCGACTGTCTCGGAAACAGGAAAACCAACAGTACTTTGTAAAGCTGCTTGCATACCCATAAGGAGCCCAATGACCTTGAGGTTCTTGCAGAAACTCCACTGCTACTTGAAAGCTTCCAAAATGAGCTCTATATTGTCATACGAATTTGACTCCTTCAGATGCACTGAGTGGGCAAGGGGAATGCTAGGGTATATATTCTCATTGTGCAGGAGCACAGCCTTCAGAATTCGGTTGGAAGAGTGTATTAAAAGACGCCAATCTGAAGGATTGTGAGAGAACCCAAGGGAAATGAACAAGCCAGAGACAGTTTTGCAGTAGCTCAACTTGTTTTCAATCTTAAAGAATGAAGTAAAGTCCTTGTTCCGTGTCCTGTAACTGGTGATCCTTTCATCTTTCTTGACCAGGTTCCATTGCTTAAGCCGGGATGCAATGGAGCTCTGCCTTCTGCTTAGATAGATACAAATCACGGGCAAGATAATTCAGGTCTTCCTGCGTGACCCAGTAGGGCTCTTTTATACTTAGTCCTGAATGAACAAAGACATTGTCTTCAGGAGAGATCGAATTGGCAGAATATTCCCATGAAAGCATTTCTTCATCTGATAAAGGAAGAAGATCTTTATTTGCTGGGAGTGTAGGGACAGAAAGATCATCTGAGTGGGGAACCGTTCTCTTAGCTGAGGGAAGGTTGGGATATTTTAACTTTTTCTAGAAAAAGCATTGAAACCAGTTATATTTGTCATACCAAAATAGCAATCATCTGCATGGCTCTTTGGCTATCTCTAGACCATTGAGACAGCAAAGATGAAGGGTGTTTTCTTGCCATTAAACCATGCAGTTGTCCATTGTAACAGGGTTTACTATAGATGTGTTGGGCCCAGGATTTGTCCTAATCTCCAATTTTACAGTCAAAATAATGAAAGTAAGCAGTTTTCATGAGGGAAGTAATTGTTCGGCGCTGTGCAACTGTCGAGAAATCGACACACGCGTAACAGAATGAATTTGCCTTGTTGATGCATCGTCGATGTTTTGAAGTCCCTAAAGCCATTGCAGATATATGTATCAACTTACCAAAATCTAGAAAACAAAATAAAAATTAATCATATATAAGGTTATAAAATTCATATGGTTGCAAAATAATAATATAGACATGTGTCCAACATATAAAATAGTTGTGTAACATGATTGTCGAGCAGCCTTAACTTCACAATCTAAGAATAGGAATTTTTTTTTTAACTCTTTCACTACCAGAATATTTTTTATTCCAAATAATGTTATAAAAGGTTTTAAAACATTTGAGTTTAGTTAAAAGGGGGTTGAAATTTTCGGCAGCCCGTTTGCTTGAATTTAGCCATGTGGATATATTATATTGAGTAGGAAGCATAAATATAGTTAGTGAAAGATATATATTTTCAAATTTATGTATTTTTTAATATACCTGAGAACTATTTAAAGAATTATTTCTGAAAAAAATAAGAAAATAAATGCTATCCTATCAGCACGTGTTCACTTCACTGGTTATCAAAAACAACTGATGAGTAAGAGAGAGTTGCCAGATATTTAATAATATTCAAATACATTCAAACTACTAAACCAGTGGGATACAAATATACATTAATTTAAGCTGAATTCTGTCCACAGTTATTTTTTAAAAACTTCTGGGATGTATTGTCCCATTGGTAGCGTGAGGGTTTTAAAGACCACAATATCTAAAGTTTCGAATACATGTATACCTCAAAAACTATAGGAGATGAGTAAAAACTAGTTTGGTATCTTAAATCAGCACCTAAAATTAGTCTACAACAACTATTTTTGTGCTTGCCCTTACGCCACCAGTAGTCAGGGATGACTAAGTTCAGAGTTGGACGCAATGTCATCCTTTATCTTTCTCATCATTATTCTTTTAAGCCACAATTAATATAATAAATGTGCTGGGGGAAGAGTGTGCAACGGCAGAGGCACTGATGGGATGCCTTTGCAGGAAGTTCTTTGATCCAAATCCTCAGATGTCAAATGGTCGTGTCGCCTGATCCGGCTCCGATGTTTTCTCCTCAAATTCCACAACTTACATCGACGAGGTCGTAAATGAAACTTTTAAACAAAGGTAAGAAACGTTACCCCTAAAGGGGTTGCCTTCTTTTTAGCAATTTTTTTAATTGCGAGGCGAATCTCTTAAAATTGGGAGGGGGGGGGGGGAGTTTTTTTCCTTCCTTTTGATTTCATTACTTAGTGATAGCAAGAATAAGGTGCTTATATACAGGGTTTAGTGGGTAATGTGTTGCCTAACTGTAACGTAAGAGAAAATTCCACAGCTAATTTACATATTTTATTGACCAAAATTCCACATTGACGAGTTGAAAGATTGTAGAATTTATTTTCTTGAATTATATCACCCCAGCCCTCATACTCGGTCTTAAGCCAGTTTAGGCATTCTTGATGGTCACCTTGTTTATCTGTGTAAAAGATTGGTTAGGATGTACCTAAGCTCTATCCTGGTGGTGCAGGTGGACCTGTTGCGGTGCAGTTTGTCTTATTGGTCTCTCTCTCTCAACAAGATTGCAGTTTGTGGAGTTAGGAGGCAAGATGTTAGGAGTAATGTTGTCAAAGTAATTGTATGACACCCTAGACAAGGCAGTCCTGCTTGTGTGGCAGCGTGAAGAGTCCTGCTGCCATAATTACGGCCTCCTGGATCTAGGCCAACACAAACTCCCTTAAGAAATTGATTTATGTAGCCCTCCAGAAGATAAAATGGGTATAACGCTACCCTCGCTACTGACCACCCTAAATGCCATGAAATGGACCAAGAACTTGTTTTTTGTTCTTTTTACTTCAGGTATCTTTTAAGAGGGAGGGGGGGGGATACTGCAAGCCAACAGTTGTTTTTGCGAGTTTCCGACCTGGATCGGCTAGAAATTCTTCTCATCTTAGAATAACCAAAACATGCCAGGCTTGACGGTGTGCCTCAGTTTATTCAAAAGCTTCGCCAGGCGTTCATTTTGGTTGTCCTTCATCTTCTAAGACAGAAGATGGCTTTTCAGATCTTGTGTGAGTGGTAGCGGTTGTATTTATGCCTGATAAGATATTCTGCGACTCTCCTCTCCCTGGCTATGCACCTCATTGTCTTGCTGCGATCGTTGGCTCATATTGCCTCGATCTATGCACATTTTTGAGGTTTTTTCCTTCGCAATCAGAACGCTTAGAGTGAGGTTTTCGAGCCGCCGTCCTCTCTTAATTAGAGTTTGACTCACCCAATTCTTTGTTTCCTGATCCTCGGCCTGGATGTTCTTGCGATTACCGTCCCGTGTCTCCACTGAGAGAGAACGGGGGAGTAACGATTTCCCTACATTCATTAATGAACTAAAGTTTTCTCCTTTTTGTACACCCTCCACCATTTCTCTCCCGGAAGATTACTTCACGGCTAAGGCATAATTCAGCGATGTTAAACTAGGAAAGTCCTCTATATGCACAATTGAAGTGTGAAGAATTTTGATGGACTCCTGATATAAAGTTTGGGCTTTAGTGTGTGAAAGTCCGCTATATGCACATTCTAAGTTTCAATTGTTTTGATGGAGTCCTGATATTAAGTTTGGGCTTTAGTGTGTGAAAATCCGCTATATGAACCATTGAAGTGTGAATTGTTTTAATGGAATCCTGATATAAAGTTCAGGCTTTAGTGTTTGCCCAAGTGGAATGTTGCTAATTCTAAAGAAGTAATTTCGTCATTTTAAACCTATATTTTATATTATGTAATTAATTACTTTATATTTCTTACTTCAATATAAAAAGTGTGCCTTTGCTGGTGGGAATTCGATCCTACTTTTAAAGAGCTTATAATTGGCACTCGCTGTTAATTAGGTGCTCGTATATTATCGAGCTTTTACGTTGCGTTTTAACTGTGAAATCACATTTGGATTTTAGATGTTTAGAACAGTCATGCTATGTTCACATCTTGCAATAATTCCCCTCTGATTTCCACTGTTTTTTTCGAGTTTCCACATAGTGAACTTGCAGAACCTGCTACTATCTTTTGAGAAACCAAGTTTCCAGTTCGACGGCGAAACCAACAATGACACAATCGCACATCGCAACGAGACACTGTAACCCAGCCAAGCAGCGACAAGTTCAAACACGTCACAATAGGCAAAATTCGATGCCCAGTGCTCCCCTTCCTCCCTTCAGTCATGATCTCTCTGCTACGAGTCCGACTCTCATTACTTTCTCAGCACTCCTGATAGTTTCGTCAGGGAGAATAATTCAGTACTGAACTTTATCCATCTTTTCTCTTTCTAATCTAAAGGCTAAGGCAAGTAAAACATGCAAAGGTACCGAAAGCTCTTTTTCGTCAAGAACTGAATCCTAAACTTCGGTTTTTATTGCGAAGCTTTTGGGTTTTTGACGATAGAAGTTAAATGAAGAACGATTTTTACTTTTCTCCAGAATTGAGTTGTCTGAGAGATAAAAACCTCCTCCGAGAAATTTTCAAAAAGTCGCCAGAGGGAATAAAGAGGTCAGGGCAAAAAGAGGAAGTTTCTGGGTTTACACCAGCACCATCTGGAGGAGAAATCAAGGTGAGCAGAGATGGAACGTATAGATAAAATCTAAATTCAAGGAATAGAATAAATATGAATAATTTATGGTGTTTTTTAAAGAAAAATCAACAAGGCCTGATAAAGGAGAACCTGAGCGGCAAAGAGGAAAGCTCTGAGCAAAATGACAATTGATAGCGGATGCTGGAACTCGGACTCCTTGGAATGGGCCGGTATGGGTTACTTTGTTCAGCGGACACCAATAGGTTCAAAATACCCTCAGGTATAAAATTATTATGATACTGCTTCCTCCATAAAATTCGTTACTAATACAATAATAATGAAAATCATTTTACTAAGGATAATGAACTGTGCCCTTGTTTAGTGGTTGCGATCTTATGGGTGATTTGTGGTCGCCGCGGACGAAATCTATCACTAGGGTCGATTCTGGGCCTTAGATTTTACGGGCAAAGGGGGATCTTGCCCCTTCGCTCCCTAATGGCCCTTCCTCACCTCAGAAGCAAGATCTACACAAATGAGGTAAAACATTTTAACTCTTATAAATCATAATATTTGTCTGATTTCGAATCCGTTCCAAGCTCGTGCTTCAATGGTTACCTTCTTCGTATGACGTTGCACCTGAAGGTTAATAAAATGTCCTTCCGGCCCCATTAATCAGGATGACTAAGTTCAGTTTCTAATTCTTTGTTATCACTTATTTTTCTTACCATTATACTTTTTAGCCACTATTAATCTAAAAATGGGCTCGAGGGAGATGGGGCAGAAGGAGAGGTACTGATGGGATGACTTTGCAAAAAGTCCTTTGATTCAACTCATCAGATGTCAAATGGTCGTTTCGCCTGAACCGACTCAGACATCATCTGTTCAAATTTCAATGATTCACATTGAGGAGGTCAAAAAGCAGACTTTTCCGTAAGGTAAGAAAGGCTACCCCTAAATAACACCGAGTCCAAACTGGTTGTATCCTTTTTACCAGTTTTATTGATTGCGAGGCGAATCTCTTAAAGGGGTCTGTATGATTTTTCTATCCATTTGAATCAATTTTTTAGACATAGCTGGCTTAAGGGGCTTACATTACATGTTGCGGTGGATTATTTGTCTTCTATCTTCAACGCAAAAGTAATTAACAGATTTCAATTATACAAATATACTGACCAAAATTGCATGTTAGAGACTTGAAAGATTGTATTATTTATTTTATTGAGAGAAATTGCCATAGGCCTCAACCTAGTGTTTAGGCGGTTCGCGACCTAATGCAGGCATTCTCGATGGTCCATTTGTTTAATTGGGTGAAAACTATGGTCACCCTAATAGTACAGGTGGTTACAGTCTGGGTACTTAGGAGGCCAGATTTTTGGAGTGATTTGGACAAGGAAATTGCCTGATAGCCAATACTGGGTAGTTCTTCTTGTGTGACAGGGTGTAAGGGCCTGGGCGAAAACCTTCGGCCTCCTAGATACAGGGTAACACAAATTCCCCCAAGCATCTCATGTGTGTATCCCTCTGGGAAGATAAACCAGGGGCATAACGTTGCTATCGAAAATAACTACCCCAAACAACATGACCTAAAACCACAACTTGGTTTTCATGATTCTCGGTAAATATCTGGGGGACATAGCAAGCAAGCCCCGTTGCTTTTGTTATTTCCCACCTGGATTCAGCTGAAATTCTTCACATCTGAGAATAACCAAAGCATGCCAGCATCGAGAGGATGCTTGAGTTTATTTGCAAGCTTCGCCGCACGTTCATTCTGCTTGCCCTTCTTCTTCTAATGCAAAAAACTAGCTATTTCTCATCCTCTATGAGTAGTAGCGGTGCTCCTCACTACTATCTCTTAGAAGAGCGACTCTTCCACTCCAAAGTCCCTGGGTATTGACCTCATTAATGTGCTTTGATCGTTGTTAATTAATGACTGGATCTTTGCAACATTTGTGGAGTTCTTTTTGCCCCAGAACGCTTAATCTGAGGGTTTATAGCCGCCGTACTCACGCAATCACCTTCTGACTCATCTAAGTCTTTTTTCCTGATCCTCGGCGCCGTCCTTAGATTGACAAATATGCAATCGGAGATCATCGCATTTTCGCTCCCGGCACGAAACCCAAGTAGCACAGCTTACCTTTTCCAATTTTTCGATGAGTCTTTTCAGCCATGGTTTTGCCTTCTTCCCAGATGAGGCAGAACTCAGTCTATTATCGTATGGCGAAGAGAGAACCTACGTCAGACAACACGCAAGCGGGGAATTGAGAGTTGTTACTGCCAACAAATGACCTATGGCACCCTGTACGCTCTTATAGATGGAAAGATCCCTTTTTGCAAAGTCCTGCCATTAAAGTTTTGTCTAATTTCGAGAAAGGTCTACTAATTACTACTTTCATTTTCTTAAATTATTTAATTTAACGTATATCTTTATTCAGATCACCTCATATTTATATCTTTCGCCAGTTTTTTAAGATATTGTGAAATTCCTGGAACAGGGCATTCATAAGCAATATAATATAACTTTGAAATTCTCTATTATATAGATAAGAATTATACATCTATTAATGTCTTAATGAATCGTTACTCGTATTTGAGTAAATGATGAACGGAAAATTAACCGTGTTTGTTATCGCCTAGGCGCTGTTTCTCTGTAGATACTCATAATCTAGTCTACCATAAATCTCATTCCAACGCAGGTTCATAGCAAAGAATATTTACTGGTAGCAAGAGGCAACGACTATTTCCACAAACTGCGATTCCGTTTTAATAATCATCAAATTTTTTCATCTCACTGGTAAACTAATATTACTTTATTAATTATAGACATTGATGATTGTTTTTACTTTAAAGTAAAAAATAATAATCTCCTAGAAGGTTTGAAGAAAAGATCTGTAAAGTACTTACTATGCGTTAAGACGAATAAACATACAAACTTGGACACCAAAGCAAGAATTAATGAACAAAAATTCACTATTTTAACAAAGTCTGGTATAATAAAATTCTCACAGATGCTCAACTCCAGAATATGCAACTACAGAGTTCCACGAGGCCAGAAGTTGCATAGGGGTGTAGGCGACACCAGTAATTGTAAGTTTGATTGCGGCATTAATATTCATAGTGCCGATCATTTGCTTCGAATGAAGCAAGAGTAGACAGATAGACATGTCATTTATAGCTGCCATGCCGAGCTTGCTGTTTCAAATAAACCATTTTTGATAATTTCAGTTCTATCTGCCATCATCCGCTCGTTGCTTCAAATAAATGAGGTCTGGACATGTCAGGTCTTGTTGCCATCAACAAATCGTTGCTACAAATAACCCAGGTGAGGACATGGCAGTTCCTGCTATCGAAATATGTTGTTTCTGAGCCAAACTTTGTCTCTGAGTTTCATCCTCCTCTCTCTACTGCTTATATCCTCTCCCTCCCTGCTTCCTACACGACCCAAACAAATAAAATTTTATTTCGTCGCTGAAAAACATTTTTCCATTTTTCGACACTACACAGGAGATCATCAGGAGAAAATGACAAACTAGCGGCTAATTTTTTCAATTTATGATCGGCTTCTTATGAGAGAAACTACCTAAGAGTAATACCTTCTCAAGCGACGTGTGGCGAGACATTTTCAAGTTCATGTTTCCAGCAACTTGACGTGAAGTACCGTCTGGTGTTTCAAATTGGTTTTAAGCAGGGACCCTTTACGAGCAAGACCCCCAACTCATTAATGTTTCCGGCATGCGGATTTTTTGCCTTCGCTTCAGTTTATTGTTTCCTGATTTGGGGTCTTTTACCTTTGCTTCTATCTTCTAATACATAATTGGGAATATTTTGCATTTGCTTCATCTCCTATTACCTGTATCCGCATGGTTTGTCTTTGCCTCAACCTACTAAATCCTGTTTGAAAATGCATTTTCTTTCCTTTAATCTCCGGCTTCTGGTATGCGAATGTTTTGCCTTTGCTTCAAACTCCTTTGTCCTGTATTCAGAGATTTGGCCATTGCTCCAAACTCCTGTTCTTATATGCGGATATTTTGCCTTTGCTTCAAATACCTGTTACCTTTCTTGTATTTTTTTGCCTTTGCTTAAATATTTTGTATATTGTATGCGACTGGTTTGCATCTACTTCAATAGCCTGTTTCGTGCATGCAGATATTTGAACTTTGCTTTTACTTCCTGTTCCTTGTATTGGAATGCTTTACCTCCGCGACAAACTCTTATTTGTTGTGTGTGGCTCTTTTATCTTCTTCTGCCCCTGTTTTGTAAATGCAGATGTTTTGCCTTTACTAAAAATGCTATTTCCAGGATATAAAGGTTTTTTCTTTGCTTGTAACTCGTGTTTTCAGTCTGAGAATGCCTTGTCTTTGCTTCAACTCAGATTTCTTATATCCAGATCTTTCGTCTTTACGTAAAATGCCTGTTTCCTGAATGCTAATGCCATTAATTTGCATTAAACTCCTGTTTTATGTATGAGAATGTTTTCCATTGTTTCAAATTCCTCTTTTCTATATGTAGATGTTTTTCTTCGATTTAAACTCTTGTATGGCAAAGATATGCTTTCGTTGTAAACTCCTGTTTCCTGTTAACGGATATTTTGCATTCGAATCGAAATTCTGTTTCATTAATGCGAATGTTTTAACTTCGCTTCAAACTCCTGTTTCCTAAGTGATTTAAACTTCTGTTTCCAGTTTACACCTATTTCTTTGGGTTTGCGTGAGAATTCTCATTTACCCTATACTATAGACTCCGTATCCTTTATGCCTAAGTTTTGATTTTGCCTTAAACTTCTGTTTTCTGAAAGCTTCAAAATCCTGTGTTTTGGTGTTTTGCATTTGATTTAAGCTCCTCTTTTATATATGTGGATGTTTTTCTTTGATCCAAACTCCCGTTTCCTTAATGCGGATGTTTCACCTTTACTTCAAACTCTTGTTTCCTGTCTACGGATGTTTTGCCTTTGTTTCAAACTCTTGTCTTCTCTATGGGGATGTTCTGCCTTTGCTTCAAAAGCCTGTTTACTCTTTGCTGATGTTTTTTATTTCTTCAAACTACTGGTTCTTGTTTACAGATGCTTTACTTTAGCTTCAAACTCCTGTTTGCTGTATGGGATTGTTTTGTCTTTGATTCAAACTTATATTTCCTGTATGCATTTTCTGCATTTGACTTAAGCTCAAGTTTCCTGTATTGTTTTCTCTTTGCCTCACACTGCTTTTTCCAGTATGTATATATCTTTTCATTGGTTCAAACTTCTGTTTCGTTTATGTGGATGTTTTGTCTTTGCTTCGAACTCCTGGTCTCTTCATTCGTACATTTCAATCTACTATTCTACCACTTTCCATTTGTTGATCGATAATTACGCTCTAGTAATTAATTAGTATAATTTTTACTCAGTTTCCAATTATAATTTTGTCTAATTTTGTTTTCAAATTCATTATATGTTTCTGCGTTCTTAAAGTTGTGGTGCGTCACTGCGCATGCGCCATTTTTATATGTTGCTGATTTGCAAATGGCGTGCACATGACTCGTAAAAATAGGTTGGTTTGCGAAGACTTTGAAATTATTTTTCTTAATCTTTTCTTTGGTCTCATTGAAAGGATGGGAACCATAACAAAGCTTAATTTCTGATATAAAGTTTGGGCTTTAGTATTTTTCCCAATGGATTGCTGTAATTTTGGAGAACTAGCGGCGTCATTTTATACCTATATTTTTTATTTTGTAACCATTTGTTTTATATTTCTTTCTTCAATATAAAAAGTACGCTTTTAATGGTGAAAACTTTGATCATTCTTTTAAAAAACTTATAATCGGCAGTCATTGTTAATTATTTGATCGTTCCTTATCAAGCTTTAAGTTGATCTTTATCTGTGGAATCGCATCTGGATTTTAGATGTTTAGAGCAGTCATGCTTTGTTCCCATCTTCCTAATTCCTAGTCCTCTAACACTCTTTCTGTTTCGAGTTGAGCCCATACCCCTTTATCATCTGCGTGGGGCCTTTACTAAATACGGATATAAACTCATTCCTCTATGTACTTTTTAGTACAGGATTTGATGGGTGTTAGTTGCTTCAGCTGCGGATCGGGTGCTTGAATTTTATTGTTTATTACTTCTATTATATTATAAGTTATTTGTCTCTTTCCCCATTCATCCACCTGCAATTTGTTTACCAAATTTGTTTTCTTTTATTCATTTTCAGCAAATCGGATGTGATTCTCTTTCTGGGGCGACTCAGCTGAAGGTTGTTGGTGCGTATCTCGGACATGAATTTATTCCACCCAATTCGATTCCAATAAATCGGCCAAATTTTGTCCCGATTTTGTGGTGATTTAATATTTTCCAAAACTGATTTCGATGGTTTTTTTTTCAGATTACGATCAAAGTCTTTGCAAGTCTCAAAAAGAGCGTTAAACTTTCTTACCTCCGTATTTTCGACAGAACTTTGGGTAATTGAAAATAATTTATAACATACATATATATATATATATATATATATATATATATATATACAACGGCATTAAAAAGTTAAATGGTATTTAAAAATTTGACAGATTATGTAATACAAGGTGAGTCAAATTTCCTTATGACGTCTGAGACTTATTTCTTAATATATGATATATTTTTTTATATATTTTTATTGGGTTTGTAAAATATTCTGATAATAAATTTATTGCGTTAATAAATATTTAAATATATTTATTTGTCATAAGATCAGGAAGGTATTGTGGATTCGAAAAATGAAGCTGCAAACCCCTTGATGTCTAACTATCGACAAGTACCCCGCTTTCTATCGATCGACAAGGACCCCGCTGTCTATCTATCGACACACACATCCCTCCTGGAACTATTGTCGTCTGTCAGGGAATGATAGATAGGAACCGAACTAGGTCCATTTGGCGCCTCAAATCTCGTCCTGAATTCGAAGGTGAAGTTTGTCCTCTCCGCCTGTTACTTATTTCTGGATGTTTCTAAAGGGGATTTATCTTTCATTCGGAGCGAAAGGACCCCCGTACAAGCATGACCCTCACCTCATTAATGTTTCATGTATCCGGTTGTTTTGCCTTAGATTCAAACTTGTGTTCCTGAATGCGGATGCTTTTCCTTTGCTTGAAACTCCTGTTTACTGTTTGCAGAAATTGTGCCTTTGCTTCATACTCCTGCTTCTAGTGTGCGAATATTTTGCCTTGGCTTCAAAATGCTGTTTCCTATTTGCGGATGTTTTACTCTTGCTTTAAGCCCCTCTTACCTTTATGGGTATGTTATTCCTTTGCTTAAAATTCCTGTTAGCTGTGTGGAATCTTTTGCATTTGCCCTAAATTCCAATTTCCCGTATGCGGATGTTATGCCTTTTCTTCAACTTACTGTTTCTTGTATACAGATATTTTCACTTTTTTTTCAAAATCATCTGTTAAGATGAGGAACATCCTCCTTTGAATTCTCCAGCGTGAGATCATAGATTTGTCTACTTTATCAGGCAAAGGTTTCAAAATGGCTAGTTTATAACAACGAAATGATGGTAACGACAGCCTGCGGAAAAATCAATACAAGAAATTTACTAAGGAGCTTTTTTTCAAATATAGGAGAAGACACACTAAATAGGTGGCGAGATGTGAAGTACACGAGCCTCTCTTCATCTCCTGGTATGAGAAGATATCCATTCTCTTATTTTTGGTAAGAGGTATTTAAAAATCGGTATATGAGTTCGCTAATGAATTATTCGGAAATTAAGATCCTTAGTTGAATAGATGAGCGCAAAAATTAACACAAAACAAAACGGTAATCTAAAGTCTAATCAGAGATCGGTTGAAAGTTCAAAGAAATTATCCCTCGAAATTAGATCTTGGAAGATATTATGTAAATCTTAATGTTCGGTTGTGTATACATGTCGTAATAAGATTATTAATATACTGTTGAATTGTTCCAAAGTAGGACACTTTTTCTCCTGCCCCTTTCATATGGTATGCTTAAAAATGAAAAGATCCAAGAGGTTTGTGAGGAATAGTCTCATAGGTTACCCAACGAATTAATAAGGGATAAAAAAAGGTCTTTTGTACTACGCTACCTTTCTTAACCCTCTATTTAATTCCCTCTCCACAGGAGACATACTCGTAAGAAATATCCGAAAGTTGAGATGATTTTTTCCACTGAGAGAAAAATTTATTACTCAACTTCATCCTTTCTAATCCGAAAGCTAAAGTAAGTAAAACACCCAAAGGTGCTGAAAGCTCTTTTACATCAAGACCTAGATGCTAACCTTTAATTTCATTGGGAAAGTTTAGGGGTTTTGATGATAGAAGTTAAATTAAGATAGATTTTTACTTTCTCTCCAGAAATGACTTCTCAGAGAGATAAGAGCCCCTTAGAGGAATTCTCGCCAGATGGAAGAAAGAGTCGAGGGCAAAGAGAGGAATTTTCTCGTAATTTAGAGGCTACTTTCTTCGTAATACGTTCAAACAGAAGGTTAATAATTAACTGGTTTCTAAAATAACTTTTTGCTCTGAGGCAAGGATGTTAAAAGTCTTTTTTACTAATTTGGGTGTGGTGATTTCAAATTTATGAAGAGTTTTGCTTTATCACCTCTAGTATTTTTGCTTTCACATATCCCATTTTTATTATCTTGCTTACGAATTCATAATATAATGTGTTTATTTCATCTATTACAAAGATATATTAGAGAAAAGACGGCATAGATACAGAACATTAATGGAACTAAATTACTTAGATAATAAAATACACACAAATGATAGTACAGCGGACAGTTAGAAGTGAGTTTTTTAGACGATCTTTTGTACTTTGCCTCCGGGATTTCCTACAATATTATTCTGCAGGAGTCCCCTATCATGTTGTGGTTCCACCTGCCTTGGTAGTTTCTTGCCATCTTAGAAATGTCTTGGTGGAACATTTCTCCATGCTCATCACTCACTGCACCGAGGTTAGGAGAGAAGAAGTTCAGGTGAGAGTGAGTAAAGTTAATCTTGAGTGACATTCGGCATCCCATATCATCATAAGACTGTCACAACTTCTCGTTCCACTCTTGGTAATCTACTACCCTTGTGTTACCAAGGAAGCCATGGCAGACCGACGTAAATGCCCGTGCTCTCAGTTCCTTAAAGGTAAGAAGCTCCTCAAGTTTATTATCCTTTAGCACCTCTCGGATCTGAGGTCCGACCAAGATGCCCTCCTTGAGCTCAGCAAAACTCAAAGCTGGAAATAGAGTACACAATTGTTGGAAGGCAGCGCCATATTTTTCAATGGCATTTACTAAATTCCTTCTTAGCCCAAGCTTGATATGAAAAGCAGGAAGAAGCACCTTGTTTATGTCTACCTTAGGATATTCTTAGACACTGTGTTCACCAGGCATAAAAAGGCTCTTAGACTCCTAGTCCTTCTGCTTATAGAGCTTAGACACAGACCGACTGTCTCAGAAACAGGTAAACCAACAGTAATTTGTGAAGCCCACTTGCATACCCATAAGAGCCTAATGACCTTAAGGGCCCCGCAGAGACTCCACTGCTATTGGTTCTATTTGACATCTTCCAAAAAAAGCTCAATATTGTCATACGACTCCGACTCCTTCAGATGTACTGAGTGGGCAAGGGGAATGCTGGGGTATTTTTTCCCATTGTGCAGGACCACAGCCTTTAGAATTCGGTTGGAAGAGTGTATGAAAAGACGCCAATCTGAAAGATTGTGTGGGAGCTCAAGGAAAGTGAACAAGCCAGAGACAGTTTTGCAGTAGCTGAACTTGTTTTTCGTGTCAAAGAATGCAGTGAAGTTCTTGTTCTGTGACTTGAAACTGGTGATCTTTTCTTCTACCTTGTCCAGGTTCCACTGCTTAAGCCGGGATCCCAGGAGCTCTGCCTGCTGCTTAGATAGATACAAATCACGAGCAAGGTAATTCAGGTCTTTCTGCGTGACCCAATGAAGCTCTGTGATACTTGCTTCTGAATTAACAGAGACATTGTCTTCAGAAGAGATCGAATTGGCAGAATATTCCCCTAAAGATATTTCTTAATCTGATAAAGGAAGAAGATCTTTATTTGCTGGGAGTGTAGGGACAAGAAGATCATCTGAGTGGGGAACCGGTCTCTTAGCTGAGGAAAAGTTGGGATATTTTAACTTTTCCTAGAAGAAGCATTGAAACCAATTATATTTGTCAGATAAAAATAACAATCATTGCAATGCTTTTTGGCTATCTCTAGATCATCAGGACAGCCAAGATGAAGGCTGTTTTCTTGCCATTAAACCATGCAGTTGTCCATTGTAACAGGGTTTCCGACAGATATGTGGGGCCCAGGAAATTTTACTGATCTCCAATTTTACACTCAAAATAATAAAAGTAAGCAGTTCTAAAGAGGGGAGTAATTGTTCGGCGCTGTGCAACTGTCGAGAAATCCCCACACGCGTATCAGAATGAATTTGCTTGCTTGAGGCATCATCGATGATTTGAAGTGCCTGAAGCCATTGTAGATATATGTATCAACTTACCAAAATCTAGAAAACAAAATAAACATTAATCATATATAAGGTTATAAAATTCATATGGTTGCAAATTAATAATATTGACATGTGTCCAACATATAAATTGGTTGTGTAACATGATTATCGAGCAGCTCTAACTTCCAATCTAAGAATAGGACATTTAATTTTTTTAACCCTTTCAATACCAGTATATTTTTATTCCAAATAATGTTATAAAAGGTTTTAAAACATTAAACTTTAGTTAGTTTGCTTGAATTTAGCCATGTAGATATATTATATTGAGTAGAAAGCATAAATATAGTTAGTGAAAGATATATATTTTCTAATATACCTGAGAACTATTTAAACAATTAGTTCTCAAAAAATTAATAAAACAAATGCTATCCTTTCAGCACGTGTTCACTTCACTCGTTATCAAAAACAACTAAGGAGTAAGAGAGAGTTGCCAGATATTTAATAATATTCTAATACATTAGAACTACCATTGGGTTAAAATATACATTAATTTGAGCTGAATTCTGGCCACAGTTATTTTTTAAAAACTTCTGGGATGTATTGTCCCATTGGTAGCGTAATGGTTTTAAAGAACACAATTTCTAAAATTACTAATACATGTATATGCACCTTAAAAATGATAGGTAATGAGCATAGGTGGGCGTTATCGCGATAAATTATCCCAATAATTTATTGCGATAACGATATCGAGTTATCGGTTATCCGATATTTTTCCGCGTTATCGATTCATCGGTATCGCCGATACTTTTGGTTCCAAACTAGCGATATTCGATAATTTCAGTTTTTTATTCCAGTTTAGCACAGGAGCGAGTCACGCGTGGCTTGGAGGTAGAAATAGGTAGGTCCGAGCTGGAAGGAGGATCCTTAAAACTTATGAGGAGATGAAGGAGAGCCTCACCAGGTAAGAAACAGTATTCAAATATTCTTACTATTGTATTATAAAATAACGCTATATTTACTCAATAATCAATATTGTATTATAATTGTGGATTTATCGGTTATCACCTTATCGGGCGATAAATTTATCTCCAGTTATTGATTATTGGTTATCGCCGATAAGCTTATCTTTATCGATTTATCGGTTATCATGATGCATTTTTCGTTATCGCGCCCACCTATGATGATGAGTAAAAACTAGTTTCGTATCTTAAATCAGCATCCAAAATTAGGCTAGAACAACTACTTTTGTGCTTGCCCTTACGCCACCAGTAATCACGGATGACTAAGTTCAGAGTTGGATGCAATGTCATCCTTTATATTTCTCATCCTTATTCTTTTAAGCCACTATTAATATAATAAAAGTGCTGGCGGGAGAGTCGGCAACGGCAGAGAAAGTCCTTTGATCCAAACCCTCAGATGTCAAATGGTCGTGTCGCCTGATCCGGCTCCGACGTCTTCTCCTCAAATTGCACAACTTACATCGACGAGGTGGTAAATGAGCATTTAATTAAAAGTAAGAAACGTTACCCTTAAAGTGGTTGCCTTATTTTTAACAATTTTTTTTTATTGCGAGGTGAATCTCTTCAAAGTGTGGCAGGGGGTGGGGCTGTTTTTTTCCTTCCTTCTGATTTGATTACTTAGTGATAGCGAGAATAAGGTGCTTATATACAGGGTTCAGTGGGTAATGTGTTGCCTAACTGTAACGTAAGAGAAAATACCACAGCTAATTTATATATTTATACAGACCAAAATTCCACGTTAAAGACTTGAAAGATTGTAGAATTTATTTTCTTGAATTATATCACCCCAGCCCTCAAACTCGGTCTTAAGCCAGTTTAGGCATTCTCGATGGTTACCTTGTTTATCTGTGTAAAAGATTGGTCAGGATGTACCTAAGCTCTATCCTGGTGGTGCTGGTAGACCTATTGCGTTCGCTGCTGACCACCCTAAACACCATGAGATGGACCGGGAACTTGTTTTTTTGTTGTTTTTTTTACTCCATGTATGTTTTGAGGGAGGGGGAGGGAAAGAAGGATACTGTAAGCCAACAGTTGTTTTTGCGAGTTTCGGACTTGGATCTGCTAGAGTTTCTTCTCATTTTAGAATACCCAAAGCATGCCAGGCTTGACGGTGTGCCTCAGTTTATTCAAAAGCTTCGCCGCACGTTCAGTCTGGTTGTCCTTCATCTTCTAAGACAGAAGATGGCTTTTCAGATCTTGTGTGAGTGGTAGCGGTTGTCTTTATGCTTGAATAGAGATTTTGTGACTCTCTTCTCCCTTGATATGCACCTCCTTGACTTGCTGGGATAGTTGGAAAATAATGCCTTGATCCTTGCGAAATTTTCGCAGTGTTTTTCTTTCGCAATCAGAACGCTAAAGGTGAGGTTTTCGAGCCTCCGTCCACTCTTAATTAGAGTTTGACTCACCCAATGCTTTGTTTCCTGATCCCCGGCACCGTCCTTAGATTGACACCCAATCAACCGGAGATCTTTGCATTAGGGTAGGTCAAATAATTATTATTTTTATTTTCTTAAATTATTTAGTTTATTGAGTATCTTTATCCTGATTACCTGATATGTTTATCTTTCGCAAGTTTTTATGCTAAAGATAGATTTCTGGAACAGAGAGACATAGGCAACATAATGGAACTTTGAAATTCTCTATCATATCGATAATAAATATAAATATTTTAGTGCCCTTATTTTCCAGTGGGGATTCTCTTTGTTTATTGGGTTGATATCTGGGATACATATGGTGGCCATTGAGATCATATAGTTCCTAAATTCCTCCTACTCTTTCATAGTCATTTCTCTCGTTGTTTGTTTCGCCATTTATCTTTGATTTGCTGCTAACTCATTGTTGGAGAATGTTAATCTGTTTTAAAAATTAATTGTTTTCAACATTTTCAATTAGATTTGTATTTTATGTTCTGTTATATTACGAGTTGTTTTCTCTAAGTGCTCGTTGAGTTCTGCATCTCCTAAACTTTATCAACTTACTTCGTCCTTTTCGTAGCCTTACATACTTCTGTGTGAGATGAGCTTTTCCGATTGCTGTTTGCCTTTGTACATTGTACAATTCTCTGTTATATAAGGTCATACCATAAGTAATGGAACATTTTTTCATATATATTCTTATTTTATGGCGAGATATAATCGAGGGCAGATTTCTATTTATAAAAGCCTACTAAACTCATATCCCATTTACCTGTATTTATGTCTTCGACTAAACGAAGGTTCAGATTTCAACTTACATTAGACGCCATTTTCGGTGCTATTTTAATTTGTAATATCATTGTAATTTTCAAGTGTTTTAATTTAAAATATTGAATAATATAGAAGGACGAGAAGAGCGCAGTGGTAAATGCGGAGGTGAGAAATAATTGTGTCCTTCTTTCCTGCTTTTCACTGGGTTATTCATTAATGGACTAAATTTTTCTCCTTTGTGCACCCCCCCACCATTTATTTCCCGAAAGATTACGCCCAAGCTGAAAGAAATACACTATTACCGCCCTCTCCGCTTGTATTCTTACGCTAACGATTCTCCGCTTACCATTCCATCGTTTATTATCATTCTCTCCTATACTTAGCTTTGTCAATCGTTATCTATAATATTTAATTAATCTTACATTGATTAAAAAGTATTATTGCTTACGGACAGTCAAAGGTAAAGACATAATTCTGCGAATGTAAACCAGCAAAGTCCTCTATATGAACCATTGAAGTGAGATTTGTTTTGATGGACTCCTGATATAAAGTTCGGGCTTTGATGTTTGCCAAAGTGGAATGTTGATAATTCTGAAGAGGTAATTTCGTCATTTTAGACCTATATTTGATATTATGTAACCAATTATTTTATATTTCTTGCTTCAATATAAAAAGTGCGCCTTTGCTTCTGGGAATTCGATCCTACTTTTAAAAAGCTTATAATTGGCTCTCGCTGTTAATTAGGTGCTCGTATATTATCGAGCTTTTACGTTGCGCTTTAATTGTGAAATCACATTTGGATTTTAGATGTTTAGAACAGTCATGCTATGTTCACATCTTGCAATAATTCCCCTCTGAGTTCCGCTGTTTTTTTCGAGTTTCCACATAGTGAACTTGCAGAACCTGCTACTATCTTTTGAGAAACCAAGTTTCCAGTTCGACGGCGAAACCAACAATGACACAATCGCACATCGCAACGAGACACTGTAACCCAGCCAAGCAGCGACAAGTTCAAACACGTCACAATAGGCAAAATTCGATGCCCAGTGCTCCCCTTCCTCCCTTCAGTCATGATCTCTCTGCTACGAGTCCGACTCTCATTACTTTCTCAGCACTCCTGATAGTTTCGTCAGGGAGAATAATTCAGTACTGAACTTTATCCATCCTTTCTCTTTCTAATCTAAAGGCTAAGGCAAGTAAAACATGCAAAGGTACCGAAAGCTCTTTTTCGTCAAGAACTGAATCCTAAACTTCGGTTTTTATTGCGAAGCTTTTGGCTTTTTTGACGATACAAGTTAAATTGAGATCGATTTTTACTTTTCTCCAGAATTGAGTTGTCTGAGAGATAAAAACCTCCTCCGAGAAATTTTCAAAAAGTCGCCAGAGGGAATAAAGAGGTCAGAGCAAAATGAACAATTTTCTGGGTTTTCACCAGCACCATCTGGAGGAGAAATCAAGGTGAGCAGAGATGGAACGTATGGATAAAATCTAAATTCAAGGAATAGAATAAATATGAATAATTTATGGTGTTTTTTATAGAAAAATCAACAAGGCCTGATAAAGGAGAACCTGAGCGGCAAAGAGGAAAGCTCTGAGCAAAATGACAATTGATAGCGGATGCTGGAACTCGGACTCCTTGGAATGGGCCGGTATGGGTTACTTTGTTCAGCGGACACCAATAGGTTCAAAATACCCTCAGGTATAAAATTATTATGATACTGCTTCCTCCATAAAATTCGTTACTAATACAATAATAATGAAAATCATTTTACTAAGGATAATGAACTGTGCCCTTGTTTAGTGGTTGCGATCTTATGGGTGATTTGTGGTCGCCGCGGACGAAATCTATCACTAGGGTCGATTCTGGGCCTTAGATTTTACGGGCAAAGGGGGATCTTGCCCCTTCGCTCCCTAATGGCCCTTCCTCACCTCAGAAGCAAGATCTACACAAATGAGGTAAAACATTTTAACTCTTATAAATCATAATATTTGTCTGATTTCGAATCCGTTCCAAGCTCGTGCTTCAATGGTTACCTTCTTCGTATGACGTTGCACATGAAGGTTAATAAAATGTCCTTCCGGCCCCATTAATCAGGATGACTAAGTTCAGTTTCTAATTCTTTGTTATCACTTATTTTTCTTACCATTATACTTTTTAGCCACTATTAATCTAAAAATGGGCTCGAGGGAGATGGGGCAGAAGGAGAGGTACTGATGGGATGACTTTGCAAAAAGTCCTTTGATTCAACTCATCAGATGTCAAATGGTCGTTTCGCCTGAACCGACTCAGACATCATCTGTTCAAATTTCAATGATTCACATTGAGGAGGTCAAAAAGCAGACTTTTCCGTAAGGTAAGAAAGGCTACCCCTAAATAACACCGAGTCCAAACTGGTTGTATCCTTTTTACCAGTTTTATTGATTGCGAGGCGAATCTCTTAAAGGGGTCTGTATGATTTTTCTATCCATTTGAATCAATTTTTTAGACATAGCTGGCTTAAGGGGCTTACATTACATGTTGCGGTGGATTATTTGTCTTCTATCTTCAACGCAAAAGTAATTAACAGATTTCAATTATACAAATATACTGACCAAAATTGCATGTTAGAGACTTGAAAGATTGTATTATTTATTTTATTGAGAGAAATTGCCATAGGCCTCAACCTAGTGTTTAGGCGGTTCGCGACCTAATGCAGGCATTCTCGATGGTCCATTTGTTTAATTGGGTGAAAACTATGGTCACCCTAATAGTACAGGTGGTTACAGTCTGGGTACTTAGGAGGCCAGATTTTTGGAGTGATTTGGACAAGGAAATTGCCTGATAGCCAATACTGGGTAGTTCTTCTTGTGTGACAGGGTGTAAGGGCCTGGGCGAAAACCTTCGGCCTCCTAGATACAGGGTAACACAAATTCCCCCAAGCATCTCATGTGTGTATCCCTCTGGGAAGATAAACCAGGGGCATAACGTTGCTATCGAAAATAACTACCCCAAACAACATGACCTAAAACCACAACTTGGTTTTCATGATTCTCGGTAAATATCTGGGGGACATAGCAAGCAAGCCCCGTTGCTTTTGTTATTTCCCACCTGGATTCAGCTGAAATTCTTCACATCTGAGAATAACCAAAGCATGCCAGCATCGAGAGGATGCTTGAGTTTATTTGCAAGCTTCGCCGCACGTTCATTCTGCTTGCCCTTCTTCTTCTAATGCAAAAAACTAGCTATTTCTCATCCTCTATGAGTAGTAGCGGTGCTCCTCACTACTATCTCTTAGAAGAGCGACTCTTCCACTCCAAAGTCCCTGGGTATTGACCTCATTAATGTGCTTTGATCGTTGTTAATTAATGACTGGATCTTTGCAACATTTGTGGAGTTCTTTTTGCCCCAGAACGCTTAATCTGAGGGTTTATAGCCGCCGTACTCACGCAATCACCTTCTGACTCATCTAAGTCTTTTTTCCTGATCCTCGGCGCCGACCTTAGATTGACAAATATGCAATCGGAGATCATCGCATTTTCGCTCCCGGCACGAAACCCAAGTAGCACAGCTTACCTTTTCCAATTTTTCGATGAGTCTTTTCAGCCATGGTTTTGCCTTCTTCCCAGATGAGGCAGAACTCAGTCTATTATCGTATGGCGAAGAGAGAACCTACGTCAGACAACACGCAAGCGGGGAATTGAGAGTTGTTACTGCCAACAAATGACCTATGGCACCCTGTACGCTCTTATAGATGGAAAGATCCCTTTTTGCAAAGTCCTGCCATTAAAGTTTTGTCTAATTTCGAGAAAGGTCTACTAATTACTACTTTCATTTTCTTAAATTATTTAATTTAACGTATATCTTTATTCAGATCACCTCATATTTATATCTTTCGCCAGTTTTTTAAGATATTGTGAAATTCCTGGAACAGGGCATTCATAAGCAATATAATATAACTTTGAAATTCTCTATTATATAGATAAGAATTATACATCTATTAATGTCTTAATGAATCGTTACTCGTATTTGAGTAAATGATGAACGGAAAATTAACCGTGTTTGTTATCGCCTAGGCGCTGTTTCTCTGTAGATACTCATAATCTAGTCTACCATAAATCTCATTCCAACGCAGGTTCATAGCAAAGAATATTTACTGGTAGCAAGAGGCAACGACTATTTCCACAAACTACGATTCCGTTTTAATAATCATCAAATTTTTTCATCTCACTGGTAAACTAATATTACTTTATTAATTATAGACATTGATGATTGTTTTTACTTTAAAGTAAAAAATAATAATCTCCTAGAAGGTTTGAAGAAAAGATCTGTAAAGTACTTACTATGCGTTAAGACGAATAAACATACAAACTTGGACACCAAAGCAAGAATTAATGAACAAAAATTCACTATTTTAACAAAGTCTGGTATAATAAAATTCTCACAGATGCTCAACTCCAGAATATGCAACTACAGAGTTCCACGAGGCCAGAAGTTGCATAGGGGTGTAGGCGACACCAGTAATTGTAAGTTTGATTGCGGCATTAATATTCATAGTGCCGATCATTTGCTTCGAATGAAGCAAGAGTAGACAGATAGACATGTCATTTATAGCTGCCATGCCGAGCTTGCTGTTTCAAATAAACCATTTTTGATAATTTCAGTTCTATCTGCCATCATCCGCTCGTTGCTTCAAATAAATGAGGTCTGGACATGTCAGGTCTTGTTGCCATCAACAAATCGTTGCTACAAATAACCCAGGTGAGGACATGGCAGTTCCTGCTATCGAAATATGTTGTTTCTGAGCCAAACTTTGTCTCTGAGTTTCATCCTCCTCTCTCTACTGCTTATATCCTCTCCCTCCCTGCTTCCTACACGACCCAAACAAATAAAATTTTATTTCGTCGCTGAAAAACATTTTTCCATTTTTCGACACTACACAGGAGATCATCAGGAGAAAATGACAAACTAGCGGCTAATTTTTTCAATTTATGATCGGCTTCTTATGAGAGAAACTACCTAAGAGTAATACCTTCTCAAGCGACGTGTGGCGAGACATTTTCAAGTTCATGTTTCCAGCAACTTGACGTGAAGTACCGTCTGGTGTTTCAAATTGGTTTTAAGCAGGGACCCTTTACGAGCAAGACCCCCAACTCATTAATGTTTCCGGCATGCGGATTTTTTGCCTTCGCTTCAGTTTATTGTTTCCTGATTTGGGGTCTTTTACCTTTGCTTCTATCTTCTAATACATAATTGGGAATATTTTGCATTTGCTTCATCTCCTATTACCTGTATCCGCATGGTTTGTCTTTGCCTCAACCTACTAAATCCTGTTTGAAAATGCATTTTCTTTCCTTTAATCTCCGGCTTCTGGTATGCGAATGTTTTGCCTTTGCTTCAAACTCCTTTGTCCTGTATTCAGAGATTTGGCCATTGCTCCAAACTCCTGTTCTTATATGCGGATATTTTGCCTTTGCTTCAAATACCTGTTACCTTTCTTGTATTTTTTTGCCTTTGCTTAAATATTTTGTATATTGTATGCGACTGGTTTGCATCTACTTCAATAGCCTGTTTCGTGCATGCAGATATTTGAACTTTGCTTTTACTTCCTGTTCCTTGTATTGGAATGCTTTACCTCCGCGACAAACTCTTATTTGTTGTGTGTGGCTCTTTTATCTTCTTCTGCCCCTGTTTTGTAAATGCAGATGTTTTGCCTTTACTAAAAATGCTATTTCCAGGATATAAAGGTTTTTTCTTTGCTTGTAACTCGTGTTTTCAGTCTGAGAATGCCTTGTCTTTGCTTCAACTCAGATTTCTTATATCCAGATCTTTCGTCTTTACGTAAAATGCCTGTTTCCTGAATGCTAATGCCATTAATTTGCATTAAACTCCTGTTTTATGTATGAGAATGTTTTCCATTGTTTCAAATTCCTCTTTTCTATATGTAGATGTTTTTCTTCGATTTAAACTCTTGTATGGCAAAGATATGCTTTCGTTGTAAACTCCTGTTTCCTGTTAACGGATATTTTGCATTCGAATCGAAATTCTGTTTCATTAATGCGAATGTTTTAACTTCGCTTCAAACTCCTGTTTCCTAAGTGATTTAAACTTCTGTTTCCAGTTTACACCTATTTCTTTGGGTTTGCGTGAGAATTCTCATTTACCCTATACTATAGACTCCGTATCCTTTATGCCTAAGTTTTGATTTTGCCTTAAACTTCTGTTTTCTGAAAGCTTCAAAATCCTGTGTTTTGGTGTTTTGCATTTGATTTAAGCTCCTCTTTTATATATGTGGATGTTTTTCTTTGATCCAAACTCCCGTTTCCTTAATGCGGATGTTTCACCTTTACTTCAAACTCTTGTTTCCTGTCTACGGATGTTTTGCCTTTGTTTCAAACTCTTGTCTTCTCTATGGGGATGTTCTGCCTTTGCTTCAAAAGCCTGTTTACTCTTTGCTGATGTTTTTTATTTCTTCAAACTACTGGTTCTTGTTTACAGATGCTTTACTTTAGCTTCAAACTCCTGTTTGCTGTATGGGATTGTTTTGTCTTTGATTCAAACTTATATTTCCTGTATGCATTTTCTGCATTTGACTTAAGCTCAAGTTTCCTGTATTGTTTTCTCTTTGCCTCACACTGCTTTTTCCAGTATGTATATATCTTTTCATTGGTTCAAACTTCTGTTTCGTTTATGTGGATGTTTTGTCTTTGCTTCGAACTCCTGGTCTCTTCATTCGTACATTTCAATCTACTATTCTACCACTTTCCATTTGTTGATCGATAATTACGCTCTAGTAATTAATTAGTATAATTTTTACTCAGTTTCCAATTATAATTTTGTCTAATTTTGTTTTCAAATTCATTATATGTTTCTGCGTTCTTAAAGTTGTGGTGCGTCACTGCGCATGCGCCATTTTTATATGTTGCTGATTTGCAAATGGCGTGCACATGACTCGTAAAAATAGGTTGGTTTGCGAAGACTTTGAAATTATTTTTCTTAATCTTTTCTTTGGTCTCATTGAAAGGATGGGAACCATAACAAAGCTTAATTTCTGATATAAAGTTTGGGCTTTAGTATTTTTCCCAATGGATTGCTGTAATTTTGGAGAACTAGCGGCGTCATTTTATACCTATATTTTTTATTTTGTAACCATTTGTTTTATATTTCTTTCTTCAATATAAAAAGTACGCTTTTAATGGTGAAAACTTTGATCATTCTTTTAAAAAACTTATAATCGGCAGTCATTGTTAATTATTTGATCGTTCCTTATCAAGCTTTAAGTTGATCTTTATCTGTGGAATCGCATCTGGATTTTAGATGTTTAGAGCAGTCATGCTTTGTTCCCATCTTCCTAATTCCTAGTCCTCTAACACTCTTTCTGTTTCGAGTTGAGCCCATACCCCTTTATCATCTGCGTGGGGCCTTTACTAAATACGGATATAAACTCATTCCTCTATGTACTTTTTAGTACAGGATTTGATGGGTGTTAGTTGCTTCAGCTGCGGATCGGGTGCTTGAATTTTATTGTTTATTACTTCTATTATATTATAAGTTATTTGTCTCTTTCCCCATTCATCCACCTGCAATTTGTTTACCAAATTTGTTTTCTTTTATTCATTTTCAGCAAATCGGATGTGATTCTCTTTCTGGGGCGACTCAGCTGAAGGTTGTTGGTGCGTATCTCGGACATGAATTTATTCCACCCAATTCGATTCCAATAAATCGGCCAAATTTTGTCCCGATTTTGTGGTGATTTAATATTTTCCAAAACTGATTTCGATGGTTTTTTTTTCAGATTACGATCAAAGTCTTTGCAAGTCTCAAAAAGAGCGTTAAACTTTCTTACCTCCGTATTTTCGACAGAACTTTGGGTAATTGAAAATAATTTATAACATACATATATATATATATATATATATATATATATATATATATACAACGGCATTAAAAAGTTAAATGGTATTTAAAAATTTGACAGATTATGTAATACAAGGTGAGTCAAATTTCCTTATGACGTCTGAGACTTATTTCTTAATATATGATATATTTTTTTATATATTTTTATTGGGTTTGTAAAATATTCTGATAATAAATTTATTGCGTTAATAAATATTTAAATATATTTATTTGTCATAAGATCAGGAAGGTATTGTGGATTCGAAAAATGAAGCTGCAAACCCCTTGATGTCTAACTATCGACAAGTACCCCGCTTTCTATCGATCGACAAGGACCCCGCTGTCTATCTATCGACACACACATCCCTCCTGGAACTATTGTCGTCTGTCAGGGAATGATAGATAGGAACCGAACTAGGTCCATTTGGCGCCTCAAATCTCGTCCTGAATTCGAAGGTGAAGTTTGTCCTCTCCGCCTGTTACTTATTTCTGGATGTTTCTAAAGGGGATTTATCTTTCATTCGGGGCGAAAGGACCCCCGTACAAGCATGACCCTCACCTCATTAATGTTTCATGTATCTGGTTGTTTTGCCTTAGATTCAAACTTGTGTTCCTGAATGCGGATGCTTTTCCTTTGCTTGAAACTCCTGTTTACTGTTTGCAGAAATTGTGCCTTTGCTTCATACTCCTGCATCTAGTGTGCGAATATTTTGCCTTGGCTTCAAAATGCTGTTTCCTATTTGCGGATGTTTTACTCTTGCTTTAAACCCCTCTTACCTTTATGGGTATGTTATTCCTTTGCTTAAAATTCCTGTTAGCTGTGTGGAATCTTTTGCATTTGCCCTAAATTCCAATTTCCCGTATGCGGATGTTATGCCTTTTCTTCAACTTACTGTTTCTTGTATACAGATATTTTCACTTTTTTTTCAAAATCATCTGTTAAGATGAGGAACATCCTCCTTTGAATTCTCCAGCGTGAGATCATAGATTTGTCTACTTTATCAGGCAAAGGTTTCAAAATGGCTAGTTTATAACAACGAAATGATGGTAACGACAGCCTGCGGAAAAACCAATACAAGAAATTTACTAAGGAGCTTTTTTTCAAATAGAGGAGAAGACACACTAAATAGGTGGCGAGATGTGAAGTACACGAGCCTCTCTTCATCTCCTGGTATGAGAAGATATTCATTCTCTTATTTTTGGTAAGAGGTATTTAAAAATCGGTATATGAGTTCGCTAATGAATTATTCGGAAATTAAGATCCTTAGTTGAATAGATGAGCGCAAAAATTAGCACAAAACAAAACGGTAATCTAAAGTCTAATCAGAGATCGGTTGAAAGTTCAAAGAAATTATCCCTCGAAATTAGATCTTGGAAGATATTATGTAAATCTTAATGTTCGGTTGTGTATACATGTCGTAATAAGATTATTAATATACTGTTGAATTGTTCCAAAGTAGGACACTTTTTCTCCTGCCCCTTTCATATGGTATGCTTAAAAATGAAAAGATCCAAGAGGTTTGTGAGGAATAGTCTCATAGGTTACCCAACGAATTAATAAGGGATAAAAAAAGGTCTTTTGTACTACGCTACCTTTCTTAACCCTCTATTTAATTCCCTCTCCACAGGAGACATACTCGTAAGAAATATCCGAAAGTTGAGATGATTTTTTCCACTGAGAGAAAAATTTATTACTCAACTTCATCCTTTCTAATCCGAAAGCTAAAGTAAGTAAAACACCCAAAGGTGCTGAAAGCTCTTTTACATCAAGACCTAGATGCTAACCTTTAATTTCATTGGGAAAGTTTAGGGGTTTTGATGATAGAAGTTAAATTAAGATAGATTTTTACTCTCTCTCCAGAAATGACTTCTCAGAGAGATAAGAGCCCCTTAGAGGAATTCTCGCCAGAGGGAACAAAGAGTCGAGGGCAAAGAGAGGAATTTTCTCGTAATTTAGAGGCTACTTTCTTCGTAATACGTTCAAACAGAAGGTTAATAATTAACTGGTTTCTAAAATAACTTTTTGCTCTGAGGCAAGGATGTTAAAAGTCTTTTTTACTAATTTAGGTGTAGTGAATTCAAATTTATGAAGAGTTTTGCTTTATCACCTCTAGTATTTTTGCTTTCACATATCCCATTTTTATTATCTTGCTTACGAATTCATAATATAATGTGTTTATTTCATCTATTACAAAGATATATTAGAGAAAAGACGGCATAGATACAGAACATTAATGGAACTAAATTACTTAGATAATAAAATACACACAAATGATAGTACAGCGGACAGTTAGAAGTGAGTTTTTTAGACGATCTTTTGTACTTTGCCTCCGGGATTTCCTACAATATTATTCTGCAGGAGTCCCCTATCATGTTGTGGTTCCACCTGCCTTGGTAGTTTCTTGCCATCTTAGAAATGTCTTGGTGGAACATTTCTCCATGCTCATCACTCACTGCACCGAGGTTAGGAGAGAAGAAGTTCAGGTGAGAGTGAGTAAAGTTAATCTTGAGTGACATTCGGCATCCCATATCATCATAAGACTGTCACAACTTCTCGTTCCACTCTTGGTAATCTACTACCCTTGTGTTACCAAGGAAGCCATGGCAGACCGACGTAAATGCTTCCCGTGCTCTCAGTTCCTTAAAGGTAAGAAGCTCCTCAAGTTTATTATCCTTTAGCACCTCTCGGATCTGAGGTCCGACCAAGATGCCCCCCTTGAGCTTAGTAAAACTCAGACTTGGGAATAGAGTACACAATTGTTGGAAGGCAGCGCCATATTTTTCAATGGCATTTACTAAATTCCTTCTTAGCCCAAGCTTGATATGAAAAGCAGGAAGAAGCACCTTGTTTATGTCTACCTTAGGATATTCTTAGACACTGTGTTCACCAGGCATAAAAAGGCTCTTAGACTCCTAGTCCTTCTGCTTATAGAGCTTAGACACAGACCGACTGTCTCAGAAACAGGTAAACCAACAGTAATTTGTGAAGCCCACTTGCATACCCATAAGAGCCTAATGACCTTAAGGGCCCCGCAGAGACTCCACTGCTATTGGTTCTATTTGACATCTTCCAAAAAAAGCTCAATATTGTCATACGACTCCGACTCCTTCAGATGTACTGAGTGGGCAAGGGGAATGCTGGGGTATTTTTTCCCATTGTGCAGGACCACAGCCTTTAGAATTCGGTTGGAAGAGTGTATGAAAAGACGCCAATCTGAAAGATTGTGTGGGAGCTCAAGGAAAGTGAACAAGCCAGAGACAGTTTTGCAGTAGCTGAACTTGTTTTTCGTGTCAAAGAATGCAGTGAAGTTCTTGTTCTGTGACTTGAAACTGGTGATCTTTTCTTCTACCTTGTCCAGGTTCCACTGCTTAAGCCGGGATCCCAGGAGCTCTGCCTGCTGCTTAGATAGATACAAATCACGAGCAAGGTAATTCAGGTCTTTCTGCGTGACCCAATGAAGCTCTGTGATACTTGCTTCTGAATTAACAGAGACATTGTCTTCAGAAGAGATCGAATTGGCAGAATATTCCCCTAAAGATATTTCTTAATCTGATAAAGGAAGAAGATCTTTATTTGCTGGGAGTGTAGGGACAAGAAGATCATCTGAGTGGGGAACCGGTCTCTTAGCTGAGGAAAAGTTGGGATATTTTAACTTTTCCTAGAAGAAGCATTGAAACCAATTATATTTGTCAGATAAAAATAACAATCATTGCAATGCTTTTTGGCTATCTCTAGATCATCAGGACAGCCAAGATGAAGGCTGTTTTCTTGCCATTAAACCATGCAGTTGTCCATTGTAACAGGGTTTCCGACAGATATGTGGGGCCCAGGAAATTTTACTGATCTCCAATTTTACACTCAAAATAATAAAAGTAAGCAGTTCTAAAGAGGGGAGTAATTGTTCGGCGCTGTGCAACTGTCGAGAAATCCCCACACGCGTATCAGAATGAATTTGCTTGCTTGAGGCATCATCGATGATTTGAAGTGCCTGAAGCCATTGTAGATATATGTATCAACTTACCAAAATCTAGAAAACAAAATAAACATTAATCATATATAAGGTTATAAAATTCATATGGTTGCAAATTAATAATATTGACATGTGTCCAACATATAAATTGGTTGTGTAACATGATTATCGAGCAGCTCTAACTTCCAATCTAAGAATAGGACATTTAATTTTTTTAACCCTTTCAATACCAGTATATTTTTATTCCAAATAATGTTATAAAAGGTTTTAAAACATTAAACTTTAGTTAGTTTGCTTGAATTTAGCCATGTAGATATATTATATTGAGTAGAAAGCATAAATATAGTTAGTGAAAGATATATATTTTCTAATATACCTGAGAACTATTTAAACAATTAGTTCTCAAAAAATTAATAAAACAAATGCTATCCTTTCAGCACGTGTTCACTTCACTCGTTATCAAAAACAACTAAGGAGTAAGAGAGAGTTGCCAGATATTTAATAATATTCTAATACATTAGAACTACCATTGGGTTAAAATATACATTAATTTGAGCTGAATTCTGGCCACAGTTATTTTTTAAAAACTTCTGGGATGTATTGTCCCATTGGTAGCGTAATGGTTTTAAAGAACACAATTTCTAAAACTACTAATACATGTATAAGCACCTTAAAAATGATAGGTAATGAGCATAGGTGGGCGTTATCGCGATAAATTATCCCAATAATTTATTGCGATAACGATATCGAGTTATCGGTTATCCGATATTTTTCCGCGTTATCGATTCATCGGTATCGCCGATACTTTTGGTTCCAAACTAGCGATATTCGATAATTTCAGTTTTTTATTCCAGTTTAGCACAGGAGCGAGTCACGCGTGGCTTGGAGGTAGAAATAGGTAGGTCCGAGCTGGAAGGAGGATCCTTAAAACTTATGAGGAGATGAAGGAGAGCCTCACCAGGTAAGAAACAGTATTCAAATATTCTTACTATTGTATTATAAAATAACGCTATATTTACTCAATAATCAATATTGTATTATAATTGTGGATTTATCGGTTATCACCTTATCGGGCGATAAATTTATCTCCAGTTATTGATTATTGGTTATCGCCGATAAGCTTATCTTTATCGATTTATCGGTTATCATGATGCATTTTTCGTTATCGCGCCCACCTATGATGATGAGTAAAAACTAGTTTCGTATCTTAAATCAGCATCCAAAATTAGGCTAGAACAACTACTTTTGTGCTTGCCCTTACGCCACCAGTAATCACGGATGACTAAGTTCAGAGTTGGATGCAATGTCATCCTTTATATTTCTCATCCTTATTCTTTTAAGCCACTATTAATATAATAAAAGTGCTGGCGGGAGAGTCGGCAACGGCAGAGAAAGTCCTTTGATCCAAACCCTCAGATGTCAAATGGTCGTGTCGCCTGATCCGGCTCCGACGTCTTCTCCTCAAATTGCACAACTTACATCGACGAGGTGGTAAATGAGCATTTAATTAAAAGTAAGAAATGTTACCCTTAAAGTGGTTGCCTTATTTTTAACAATTTTTTTTTATTGCGAGGTGAATCTCTTCAAAGTGTGGCAGGGGGTGGGGCTGTTTTTTTCCTTCCTTCTGATTTGATTACTTAGTGATAGCGAGAATAAGGTGCTTATATACAGGGTTCAGTGGGTAATGTGTTGCCTAACTGTAACGTAAGAGAAAATACCACAGCTAATTTATATATTTATACAGGCCAAAATTCCACGTTAAAGACTTGAAAGATTGTAGAATTTATTTTCTTGAATTATATCACCCCAGCCCTCAAACTCGGTCTCAAGCCAGTTTAGGCATTCTCGATGGTTACCTTGTTTATCTGTGTAAAAGATTGGTCAGGATGTACCTAAGCTCTATCCTGGTGGTGCTGGTAGACCTATTGCGTTCGCTGCTGACCACCCTAAACACCATGAGATGGACCGGGAACTTGTTTTTTTGTTGTTTTTTTTACTCCATGTATGTTTTGAGGGAGGGGGAGGGAAAGAAGGATACTGTAAGCCAACAGTTGTTTTTGCGAGTTTCGGACTTGGATCTGCTAGAGTTTCTTCTCATTTTAGAATACCCAAAGCATGCCAGGCTTGACGGTGTGCCTCAGTTTATTCAAAAGCTTCGCCGCACGTTCAGTCTGGTTGTCCTTCATCTTCTAAGACAGAAGATGGCTTTTCAGATCTTGTGTGAGTGGTAGCGGTTGTCTTTATGCTTGAATAGAGATTTTGTGACTCTCTTCTCCCTTGATATGCACCTCCTTGACTTGCTGGGATAGTTGGAAAATAATGCCTTGATCCTTGCGAAATTTTCGCAGTGTTTTTCTTTCGCAATCAGAACGCTAAAGGTGAGGTTTTCGAGCCTCCGTCCACTCTTAATTAGAGTTTGACTCACCCAATGCTTTGTTTCCTGATCCCCGGCACCGTCCTTAGATTGACACCCAATCAACCGGAGATCTTTGCATTAGGGTAGGTCAAATAATTATTATTTTTATTTTCTTAAATTATTTAGTTTATTGAGTATCTTTATCCTGATTACCTGATATGTTTATCTTTCGCAAGTTTTTATGCTAAAGATAGATTTCTGGAACAGAGAGACATAGGCAACATAATGGAACTTTGAAATTCTCTATCATATCGATAATAAATATAAATATTTTAGTGCCCTTATTTTCCAGTGGGGATTCTCTTTGTTTATTGGGTTGATATCTGGGATACATATGGTGGCCATTGAGATCATATAGTTCCTAAATTCCTCCTACTCTTTCATAGTCATTTCTCTCGTTGTTTGTTTCGCCATTTATCTTTGATTTGCTGCTAACTCATTGTTGGAGAATGTTAATCTGTTTTAAAAATTAATTGTTTTCAACATTTTCAATTAGATTTGTATTTTATGTTCTGTTATATTACGAGTTGTTTTCTCTAAGTGCTCGTTGAGTTCTGCATCTCCTAAACTTTATCAACTTACTTCGTCCTTTTCGTAGCCTTACATACTTCTGTGTGAGATGAGCTTTTCCGATTGCTGTTTGCCTTTGTACATTGTACAATTCTCTGTTATATAAGGTCATACCATAAGTAATGGAACATTTTTTCATATATATTCTTATTTTATGGCGAGATATAATCGAGGGCAGATTTCTATTTATAAAAGCCTACTAAACTCATATCCCATTTACCTGTATTTATGTCTTCGACTAAACGAAGGTTCAGATTTCAACTTACATTAGACGCCATTTTCGGTGCTATTTTAATTTGTAATATCATTGTAATTTTCAAGTGTTTTAATTTAAAATATTGAATAATATAGAAGGACGAGAAGAGCGCAGTGGTAAATGCGGAGGTGAGAAATAATTGTGTCCTTCTTTCCTGCTTTTCACTGGGTTATTCATTAATGGACTAAATTTTTCTCCTTTGTGCACCCCCCCCCACCATTTATTTCCCGAAAGATTACGCCCAAGCTGAAAGAAATACACTATTACCGCCCTCTCCGCTTGTATTCTTACGCTAACGATTCTCCGCTTACCATTCCATCGTTTATTATCATTCTCTCCTATACTTAGCTTTGTCAATCGTTATCTATAATATTTAATTAATCTTACATTGATTAAAAAGTATTATTGCTTACGGACAGTCAAAGGTAAAGACATAATTCTGCGAATGTAAACCAGCAAAGTCCTCTATATGAACCATTGAAGTGAGATTTGTTTTGATGGACTCCTGATATAAAGTTCGGGCTTTGATGTTTGCCAAAGTGGAATGTTGATAATTCTGAAGAGGTAATTTCGTCATTTTAGACCTATATTTGATATTATGTAACCAATTATTTTATATTTCTTGCTTCAATATAAAAAGTGCGCCTTTGCTTCTGGGAATTCGATCCTACTTTTAAAAAGCTTATAATTGGCTCTCGCTGTTAATTAGGTGCTCGTATATTATCGAGCTTTTACGTTGCGCTTTAATTGTGAAATCACATTTGGATTTTAGATGTTTAGAACAGTCATGCTATGTTCACATCTTGCAATAATTCCCCTCTGAGTTCCGCTGTTTTTTTCGAGTTTCCACATAGTGAACTTGCAGAACCTGCTACTATCTTTTGAGAAACCAAGTTTCCGGTTCGACGGCGAAACCAACAATGACACAATCGCACATCGCAACGAGACACTGTAACCCAGCCAAGCAGCGACAAGTTCAAACACGTCACAATAGGCAAAATTCGATGCCCAGTGCTCCCCTTCCTCCCTTCAGTCATGATATCTCTGCTACGAGTCCGACTCTCATTACTTTCTCAGCACTCCTGATAGTTTCATCAGGGAGAATAATTCAGTACTGAACTTTATCCATCCTTTCTCTTTCTAATCTAAAGGCTAAGGCAAGTAAAACATGCAAAGGTACCGAAAGCTCTTTTTCGTCAAGAACTGAATCCTAAACTTCGGTTTTTATTGCGAAGCTTTTGGCTTTTTTGACGATACAAGTTAAATTGAGATCGATTTTTACTTTTCTCCAGAATTGAGTTGTCTGAGAGATAAAAACCCCATCCGAGAAGTTTTCAAAAAGTCGCCAGAGGAAATAAAGAGGTCAGAGCAAAATGAACAATTTTCTGGGTTTTCACCAGCACCATCTGGAGGAAAAATCAAGGTGAGCAGAGATGGAATTTATGGATATAAAACTAAATTCAAGGAATAGAATAATTATGAATAGTTTATGGTGTTTTTCATAGAAAAAATCAACAAAAGCTGATAAAGGAGAACCTGAGCGGCAAAGAGAAAAGCTCTGAGCAAAATGACAATTGATGGCAGATGCTGGAACTCGGAGCCCTTCGAGTGGGGCGGTATGAGTCACTTTGTTCAAGGGATGCCATCAAGTTCAAAATACCCCAGGTATAAAATTATTATGATATTGGTTCTTTCATAAAATTTGGCCCTAATAAAATAATAATTATAATCATTTTACTAAGGATAATAAACTGTGCCCTTGTTTAGTGGTTGCGATCTTATGGGTGATTTGTGGTCGCCGCGGACGAAATCTATTACTAGGGTCGATTCTGGGCCTTAGATTTTACGGACAAAGGGAGACCTTGCCCCTTCGCTCTTCTAATGGCCTTTCCTCGCCTCAGAGGCAAGATCTACACAAATGAGGTAAAACATTTTAACCCTTATAAATAATAATATTTCAATCTGATTTCGAATCAGTTTCAAGCTCGTACTTCAATGGTTACCTTCCTATTTCGTATGACGTCACACCTGAAGGTTAATAAAATGTCCTTCTGGCCACAGTAGTCAGTATAACTAAGTACAGTTTCTAATTCTTTGTTATCACTTATTTTTCTTACCATTATACTTTTTAGCCCGTATTAATCTAAAAATGGGCTCGAGAGGTACTGATGGGATGACCAGGCAAAAAGATCTCTGATATAAGTTGTAGAGGTATAAGAGTTTATTATATATATATATATATATATATATATATATATATATATATATATATATATATATATATATATATATATATATATGTATCTAGGAGATCCTCTTGGTGAGGAGAGCCAAGGAAATAATAACAAAAGACATCTGGGTTTAGCTTTGCCCCTGCGATGTTCTCCGGTAACATAGGAGAAAGGGCAAAGTGGTAAATTTTAGGAGACAGATTTCTGACCTCAGCTTAAAAGGCAGGCCCTTCGAGCGTGTACTTATAAACAATCGATTCAAAAGTGCAAACTGCCGATCTCGTATTACCCTCTCTCAAAGCTACAAGAGGCCAAGCCCGGGAGACCACCCTGGGGTCTCAACTTGCGAGTCCCCCCTTCACCTCCCCATTACCACGCGGGAGTAATTTAGGTATATAACAGGTTGACACGAGGAAACTAGGCTTTTTGGTCGTTCAAACAGAAGAGACAAGAAAGTCACCGGTTGACAGAAGATTTTTCGAGTTCGAGAAGAAAACAGAAAAATCACCGGTACAAAGTTATTGCAAGTTAAGGAGAACTTGCAGTCCTTGTATATCAGATTGTACCAAGGATTGTACCAAGATTATTGAGTATAAATCTACCCAGCTTGAGGACTCTAAATCTTACTCTATCTGAGTTGGATCAATCCCAACTAGATAGAAAACAAGAGAAGACAACTATTTCTTCTCGGCCGGAAGAAAACGAGGTCAAGGTCACCACGACCGCCTAGAAAGAGAAGGATTCAGCTTTCGCTTGAAGCCTCCTCCTTCAACTCAGCTCTTTAGTGACGTCACCCGTCAAATCGGCAGGCTAGTCGACGAACGCCATCAATTGAGCAACCAACCAACTACTCGAGCTACGCCTCTCAGGAACAAAATCTGCATAGATATATCATAACTGGAATCGGGTATTAATCTCCATTACCTTATGTAAGTAAAGAATAATCCTGTTGTTTATGTCCCTGTGCATAAAAATTAGTTTATTGGATGTCTGGCTAAAAACAATGATATTAACTTAAAATTGTTCCCCCCGTAAAATTCTATCTCGAATCGAGCCTCGAGAGCTCGCACAGTAATCCCATTTTCTTTTTATACGTGTATTAGATCGGTATTTTTTTAATGTTATTTAGTGAGAGGGTTTATGTTCATTAAAGTCTATTTTTTTAGTAAAAGCACTGTTTTAATTATCCTCGAACGAGTTGAAGTGGCAATATTTCATAAAGTCAAGGAAGAAATCATTTTATTCAGTCCCTAGAATAAAATAAAGTTTAGCACACTTAGAGAACTATCGTCAAACGATCACCGAGGCACGAAACAACTCCCTAATCAAAGTTTATTTAGTTTATTCAAAAAATAATAAAACAAATAAATATATATATAATCTCGGCTAACCCACAACATAAGTCATCAAAAGTCAAATGGTCGTTTCGCCTGAACTGACTCGGACATCTTCTCTTCAAATTTCAATGACTTACTTTGAGGAGGTCGAAAATGAGACTTTTCCCTAAGGTAAGAAAGGCTACCCCTAAATGACGCTGAGACCAAAGTGGTTGCCTCCTTTTTACCAGTTTTATTGATTGCGAGGAGAATCTCTTATAGGGGTCTGAATGATTTTTCCATCCTTTTGAATCAATTAATTAGAGATAGCGGGCTTAAGGTTCTTACAAAACATGTTGCGGTGGATTATTTTTCTCCTACCTTAAACGCAAAATAAATTAACAGATTTGAATTATACAAATATATTGACCAAAATTGCATGTAAAAGACTCGAAGGATTGTATTATTTATTTTATAGAAGGAAATCACTGCAGGCCTCAACTTAGATTTTTAGGCGGTTCGCAACCTAATGCAGGCATTCTCGATGGTCCCTTTGTTTAATTGGGTAAAAACTATGGTCACCCTGTACCTAAACACTATCATTGTGGTGCAGTGGAACGGTTCACGCATCTCTTTCAAGAAGCCCAGCGTCTAATAGTACAGGAGGTTTAAGTCTGGGTACTTAGGAGGCCAGATTTTTGGAGTGATGTGGACAACGAAATTGCCTGATAGCCAATACTAAGCAGTTCTCCTTGTGTGGCAGGGTGTAAGAGCCTGGGCCACACTTTCGGCCTCCTGAAATAAGGGGAACACAAATTCCATCAAGCATTTCATGTGTGTATCCCTCTGGGACGATAAACCAAGGGCAGAACGTTGCCATCGCAAATAACTACCCCAAACAACATGACCTAAAACAACAACTTGGTTTTCATAATTCTCGGTAAATCTCTGGGGGACTCATGAAGCAAGCCCCGTTGCTTTTGGTATTTTCTCACCTGGACCTATCTGAAATTCTTCACATCTGAGAATAACCAAAGTATGCCAGCATCGGCAAGATGCTTGAGTTCATTCGAAAGCCTCACCGCACGTTCATTTTGCTTGCCCTTCTTCTTCTAATGCAAAAAGTACCCATTTCTCATTCTCTACTCTATGAGTAGTAGCGGTGCTCCTCATTCCTATCTCATAGAGGAGAGACTCTGCCACTCAAAATTCCCAGAGTGTTAATCTCATTGATGTGCTTTGATCGTTGTTAATTAATGCCTGGATCTTTGCAACATTTGGGGAGTTCTTTTTGCCTACAAACACTTAATCTGGGGGTTTATAGCCGCCGTACTCACGTAATCTCCTTCTGACTCATCTAAGTCTTTTTTCCTGATCCTCGTCGCCGTCCTTAGATTGACAAACATGCAATCGGATTATCGCATTTTTGCTCCCGGCACGAAACCCAAGTAGCACAGCTTACCTTTTCCAAATTTTCGATGAGTCTATTCAGCCAAGGTTTTGCCTTCTTCACAGACGAGGCAGAACTCAGTCTATTATCGTATGGCGAAGAGAGAACCTACGCCACACAACACGCAAGCGGGGAATTGAGAGTTGTTACCGTTAACAAATGATCTATGGCACCCGGTACGCTCTTATAGTTGGAAAGATCACCTTTTGCAAAGTCCTGCCATTAAAGTTTTGTCTAATTTCGAGAAAGGTCTACTAATTACTACTTTTATTTTTTTAAATTATTTAATTTAACGTTTATCTTTATTTAGATCACCTGATATTTATATCATTCGCAAGTATTTTTAGATATTGAGAAATTCCTGGAACAGGGGATTCATAGGCAAGATAATGTAACTTTGAAATTCTCTATTATATAGATAAGAATTATAAATCTATTAATGTCTTAGTGAAGCGTTACTCGTATTTCAGTAAATGCTGCACCGAAAAATAAAAGTGTTTGTTATCGCCTGGGCGCTGTTTCTCTGTACATATTCATAATCTAGTCTACCATAAATCTCATTTCATCGCAGGTTCGTGGCAAAGAATATTTACTGGTAGCCAATAAGCAATGACGATTTCCACAAACTGATAAAAATGGTCTCACTCTTCGATGGCAAAAATACAAGAACATATGAATAATCTGTGATGCCGTTTTAATAAACATCAGATTTCTTCATCTCACTGGTAAACCAATATTACTTTATTAATTATAGAAATTGACGATTGTTTTTATTTTAAAGTAAAAAATAATAATCTCCTAGAAGGTTTGAAGAAAAGATCTGTAGAGTACTTACTATGCTTTAAGACGAATTAACATGCAAACTTGGACACCACAGCAAAAATTAATGAACAAAAATTTACTATTTTAACAGAGTCTGGTACAATGAAATTCTCACAGATGCTCACCTTAGAATATGCAACTACAGAGTTCCACGAGGCCAGAAGTTGCATGGGGTGGAGGCGACACCAGTAATTGTAAGTTTGATTGCGGCACTTATGTTCAACGTTCCGCTCATTTGCTTCGAATATCGCGAGAGTATACAGATAGACATGTCATTTATAGCTGCCATACCGACTTTGTTGCTTCAAATAAACCATGTGTGAACATTTCTGTTCTATCTGCCATCATCCGCTCGTTGCTTCAAATAAATGAGATATGGGCATGGCAGTTTTTGTTGCCATCAACAACTCGTTGCTTCAAATAAACCAGGTGTGGACATGGCAGTTCCTGCTATCGAAATGCATTTCTTCTGAGCCAATCTGTGTCTCTGAGTTTCCTCCACCTCTCTCTACTGCTTATATCCTCTCCCTCCCTGCTTCCTACACGACCCAAACAAATAAAATTTTATTTCGTCGCTGAAAAACGTTTTTCCATTTTTCGACACTACACAGGAGATCATCAGGAGAAAATGACAAACTAGCGGCTAATTTTTTCAATTTATGATCGGCTTCATATGAGAGAAACTACCTAAGAGTAATACCTTCTCAAGCGACGTGTGGCGAGACACTTTGAAGTTCATATTTCCAACAACTTGACGGTAAATACCGTCTGCTGTTTCAAATTGGTTTTAAGCAGGACCCCTTTACTAGCAAGGCCCCCAAGTCATTATTGTTTCCGGCATGCGGATTTTTTGCCTTTGCTTCAGTTTATTGTTTCCTGATTTGGGATCTTTTACCTTTGCTTCTATCTTCTAATACATAATTGGGAATATTTTGCATTTGCTTCATCTCCTATTACCTGTATCCGCATGGTTTGTCTTTGCCTTAACCTACTAAATCCTGTTTGAAAATGCATTTTCTTTCCTTTAATCTCCGGCTTCTGGTATGCGAATGTTTTGCCTTTGCTTTAAACTCCTGTGTCCTGTATTCAGAGATTTTGCCTTCATTCTAAACTCCTGTTCAAACACCTGTTACCTTTCTTGTATTTTTTTGCCTTTGCTTAAATCTTTTGTTTCTTGTATGCGACTCGCTTCCATCTACTTTAAATTCCTGTTTCGTGCATGCAGATATTTTGACTTTGCTGTAACCTCCTGTTTCCTGTATTGGAATGTTTTACCTTCGCAGCAAACTCTTGTTTGCTGTGTGTGGATGTTTTACCTTCTTGGACCCCTGTTTTGTAAATGCAGATGTTTTGACTTTACTACAAATGCTGTTTCCGGGATATAAAGTTTTTTTTCTTTGCTTGTAACTCGTGTTTTCAGTCTGCAAATGCCTCGTCTATGCTTCAACTCCTGTTTCATGAATTCAGATCTATCGCTTTCACTTCAAATGCCTGTTTTCTGAGTGCTAATGCCATTAACTTGCATCAAACTCCTGTTTCATGTATGAGAATGTTTTCCCATTGTTTCAAATTCCTCTTTTCTCTATGTAGATTTTTTTCTTCGCTTCAAACTCTTGTATGGCGAAGATTTGCTTTCGTTTAACTCCTGTTTCCAGTTTACACCTATTATTTTACCTTTGCTTGAAAATCTTCATTTACCCTATGCTACTCGTATACACTCAGTATCTTATATGCCTATGTTTTAATTTCACTTCAAACTTCTGTTTCCTGAAAGCTTCAAAATCCTGTGTTTTGGTGTTTTGCCTTTGCTTTAAGCTCCTTCTTCATGAATGGGGATGTTTTGTTTTTACTTCAAACTCTTGTTTCCTGTCTATGGATGTTTCACCTTTACTTCAAACTCTTGTTTCCTGTCTACGGATGTTTTGCCTTTGTTTCAAACTCTTGTCTTCTCTATGGGGATGTTCTGCCTTTGCTTCAAAAGCCTGTTTACTCTTTGCTGATGTTTTTTATTTCATTCGAACTACTGGTTCTTGTTTACAGATGCTTTGCTTTAGCTTCAAACTCCTGTTATCAGTATGGGATTGTTTTGTCTTTGATTCAAACTTATATTTCCTGTATGCATTTTCTGCCTTTGACTTAAGCTCAAGTTTCCTGTATTGTTTTCTCTTTGCCTCACACTGCTTTTTCCAGTATGTGGATATTTTTTCATTGGTTCAAACTTCTGTTTCGTTTATGTGGATGTTTTGTCTTTGCTTCGAACTCCTGGTCTCTTCATTCGTACATTTCAATCTACTATTCTACCACTTTCCATTTGTTGATCGATAATTACGCTCTAGTAATTAATTAGTATAATTTTTACTCAGTTTCCAATTATAATTTTGTCTAATTTTGTTTTCAAATTCATTATATGTTTCTGCGTTCTTAAAGTTGTGGTGCGTCACTGCGCATGCGCCATTTTTATATGTTGCTGATTTGCAAATGGCGTGCACATGACTCGTAAAAATAGGTTGGTTTGCGAAGACTTTGAAATTATTTTTCTTAATCTTTTCTCTGGTCTCATTGAAAGGATGGGAACCATAACAAAGCTTAATTTCTGATATAAAGTTTGGGCTTTAGTATTTTTCCCAATGGATTGCTGTAATTTTGGAGAACTAGCGGCGTCATTTTATACCTATATTTTTTATTTTGTAACCATTTGTTTTATATTTCTTTCTTCAATATAAAAAGTACGCTTTTAATGGTGAAAACTTTGATCATTCTTTTAAAAAACTTATAATCGGCAGTCATTGTTAATTATTTGATCGTTCCTTATCGAGCTTTAAGTTGATCTTTATCTGTGGAATCGCATCTTGATTTTAGATGTTTAGAGCAGTCATGCTCTGTTCCCATCTTCCTAATTCCTAGTCCTCTAACACTCTTTCTGTTTCGAGTTGAGCCCATACCCCTTTATCATCTGCGTGGGGCCTTTACTAAATACGGATATAAACTCATTCCTCTATGTACTTTTTAGTACAGGATTTGATGGGTGTTAGTTGCTTCAGCTGCGGATCGGGTGCTTGAATTTTATTGTTTATTACTTCTATTATATTATAAGTTATTTGTCTCTTTCCCCATTCATCCACCTGCAATTTGTTTACCAAATTTGTTTTCTTTTATTCATTTTCAGCAAATCGGATGTGATTCTCTTTCTGGGGCGACTCAGCTGAAGGTTGTTGGTGCGTATCTCGGACATGAATTTATTCCACCCAATTCGATTCCAATAAATCGGCCAAATTTTGTCCCGATTTTGTGGTGATTTAATATTTTCCAAAACTGATTTCGATGTTTTTTTTCTAGATTACGATCAAAGTCTTGGCAAGTATCAAAGAGAGCGTTAAACTTTTTTATTGAAAATAACGTCTGAGACTTATTTCTTAATATGTAAAATATTTTTTTATATATTTTTATTGGGTTTGTAAAATATTCTGATAATAAATTTATTGCGTTAATAAATATTTAAATATATTTATTTGTCCTAAGATCAGGAAGGTATTGTGGATTCGAAAAATGAAGCTGCAAACCCCTGCTGTCTATCTATCGACAAGGACTCCGCTTTCTATCTATCGACAAGGACCCCGCTGTATATCTGTCGACAACCACATTCCTCCTGGAACCCTTGAAATCTGTCAGGGAATGATAGATAGAAACCGAACTAGGTCCATTTGGCCCCTCAAATCTCGTCTTGAATTCGAAGGTAAAGTTTCGTCCTCTCCGACTGGTACTTATTTCTGGATGCTTCTAAAGGCGATTTATCTTTCATTTAGGGCTAAAGGAACCCCGTACAAGCACGACCCTCACCTCATTAATGTTTTATGTATCCGGTTGTTTTGCCTTAGATTGAAACTTGTGTTCCTGAATGCGGATGCTTTTCCTTTGCTTGAAACTCCTGTTTACTGTTTGCAGAAATTGTGCCTTTGCTTCATACTCCTGCTTCTAGTGTGCGAATATTTTGCCTTGGCTTCAAAATGCTGTTTCCTATTTGCGGATGTTTTACTCTTGCTTTAAACCCCTCTTACCTTTATGGGTATGTTGTTCCTTTGCTTAAAATTCCTGTTAGCTGTGTGGAATCTTTTGCATTTGCCCTAAATTCCAATTTCCCGTATGCGGATGTTATGCCTTTTCTTCAACTTACTGTTTCTTGTATACAGATATTTTCACTTTTTTAAAATCATCTGTTAAGATGAGGAACGTCCTCCTTTGAATTCTCCAGCGTGAGATCATAGATTTGTCTACTTTATCAGGCAAAGGCTCCAAAATGGCTAGTTTATAACAACGAAATGCTGGTAACGACAGCCTGCGGACAAACCAATAGGGTAAATTTACTAAAGAGCTTATTTTCAAATATAGGAGAAGACACACTAAATAAGTGGCGAGATGTGAAGTACACAAGCCTCTCTTCAACTTCTGTATGAGAAGATATCCCTTCTCTTATTTCTGGTAAGAGGTATTTATAAATCGGTATATGAGTTCGCTAATGAACTATTCGGAACTAAAGATCCTTAGTTGAATAGATGAGCGCAAAGGTTAGCACAAAACAAAACGGCAATCTAAAGTCTAATCAGAGATCGGTTGAAAGTTCAGAGAAATTCTCCCTGAAAATTAGATCTTGGAAGATATTATGTAAATCTGAATATCCTGTTTTGTATACATGTCGTGATAAGATTATTAATATACTGTTGAGTTGTTCCAAAGTAGGACACTTTTTCTCCTGCCCCTTTCATACGGTATGCTTTAAAATTAGAAGATCCAAGAAGTTAGTGAGGAATAGTCTCATAGGTCAACCAACGTATTAATAATGTGATAAATAAAATGAAAAAGTCTTTTGTACTCCACTACCTTTCTTAACCTCTATTTCATTCCCTCTCCACAAGAGACATACTCGTATAAATATCCGAAAGTTGAGATGATGGTTACAAACTGAGAGAAAATTTTACTAATCAACTTTATCCTATCTAATCTGAAAGCAAAGGTAAGTAAAACACCAAAAAGGGCTGAAAGCTCTTTTACACCACCAAGACCTGGATGCTAACCTTCGATTTCATTCGGAAGTTTAGGGGTTTTGACGATAGAAGTTAAATTAAGATAGAATTCATTTTCTCTCCAGAAATGACTTCTCAGAGAGATAAAAGCCCCTTGAAGAAATTCTCACCCGATGGAAGAAAGCGTTGAGGGCAAAGACATGAATTTTCTCGTACTTTAATGGTTACCTTCTTCGTACTACGTTGCACCTGAAGGTTAATAAAATGTCTCCCCGGTCCCAGTAATCAGGATGACTAAGTTCAGTTTCTAATTCTTTTTTATCACTTATTTTCCTCACCATTATCCTTTTTAGCCACTATTAATCTGAAAATGGGCTCGAAGGAGGATAGCGCAGGGGGAGAGGTACTGATGGGAAGCCCTTGCAATAAGTTCTCTGATATAAGTCTTCAGATGTCAAATGGTCGTTTCGCCTGAACTGACTAGGACATCTTCTCTTCAAATTCCAATGACTTACATTGAGCAGGTCAAAAATGAGCCTTTTCCCTAAGGTAAGTGATGCCGAAACCAAAGTGGTTGCCTTCTTTTAACAGTTTTATTGATTGCAAAGCGAATCTGTCAAAGGGATCTGTAGGTTCCCCTCTTTATTTCATCCCCTCTCCACAGGAAACCTATAAGAAATATTTAATGGTGAGACGAGTGTTTCTTCTGAGAGAAAAGTTTATTACTCAACTTCATCCTTTCTAATCCGAAAGCTAAAGTAAGTAAAACACCCAAAGGTGCTAAAAGCTCTTTTCCATCAAGACCTAGATGCTAACCTTCGATTTCATTAAGAAAGTTTAGGGGGTTTTGAAGATAGAAGTTAAATTAAGATAGATTTTTACTTTCTCTCCAGAAATGACTTCTCAGAAATAGAAAAGCCCCCTGGAGAAATTTTTGCCAGATGGAAGAAAGAGTTAAGGGCAAAGAAAGGAATATTCTCGTAATTTAATGGTTACTTTCTTCGTACTACGTTTCAACAGAAGGTTAATAATTGACTGGTTTACAAAAGATTTTTGCTCTGAGGCAAGGATGTTAAAAGTCTTTTTTACTAATTTGGGTGTGGTGAATTCAAAGTTATACAGTTTTTCTCTATCACCTCTAGGTTTTTTACTTTCACATACCCTATTTTAATTATACTGCACATAATTCAAAATATAATGTGTTTATTTAATCTGGTATAAAGTTATATTAATGGAAAAAGAGCTTAGATACAGAAAATTAATGGAAATAAATTACTTGGATAATATTATACACACAAATCATAGTAAAGCAGACAGATAGAAGTGAGTTTTTTTAGACGATCTTGTGTACTTTGCCTCCGAGATGTCACGCGAGACAATCCCGCAGAATTCACCCATCATGTTGGAGGGTCACCTGCCTTTGTAGTTTCTCTCCATCTTAGAAATGTCTAGGTGGAACCTTTCTCCATGCTCATCACTCACTGCCTCGAGGGGTTAGGAGGGAAGAAGTTCAGGTGGGAGTGGAAAAAGTGAATTTTCAGTGACATTCGGCATCCCAAATCTTCAAAAGACTATAACAACTTCTTGATACATTCTTGGTAATCTACTACCATTATGTTCCAAAGGAAGCCATGGTAGACTGACGCAAATGCTTCCCATGCTCTCAGTTGCTTTAAGGTAAGAAACTCCTCAAATTCATTATCCTTCAGCATATCTCGGATCAGAGATCAAACCAAGATGCCCTCCTTGAGCTTAGTAAAACTCAGAGATGGGTATAGAGTACACAAGTGTTGGAAGGCAGCGCCATTTTTGTCCATTGTCCTAACAAATTCCTTCATTAGCCCAATCTTGAAATGAAGATGAGGAAGAAGCACCTTGTTCATGCCCACCAGAGGATGTTCTTGGACACTGTGTTCACCAGGTACGAAATTGCTCCTAGACCCCCAGTCTTTCTGCTTATAGGTCTTGGACACAGCCTGAATGTCTCAGAAATAGAAAAAGCAACACTACTTTGTAAAGCCCGCTTGCATGCCTATAATGAACCCAATGCTCTTGAGGTCCCTGGAGAGACTCAACTGCTACTGGTTGTAATTGACAGCTTTCAAAAGGAGCTCCATATTGCTATACGATTCCTTTAGATGCACTGAGTGGGCAATGGGAATGCTGTGGTATTTATTTCCATTGTACAGGACCACAGCCTTCAGAATTCAGTTGGAAGAGTGTATAAAAAGACGCTAATCTAAACGATTGTGTGGGAACCCAAGGAAAATGAACAAGCTAGAGACAGTTTTGCAGTAGCTCAACTTGTTTTCCATCTCAAAGAATGAAGTGAATTCCTTGTTCCGTGTCCCGAAACTGGTGATCCTTTCATCTACCTTGACCAGGTTTCACTGTTTAAGCCGGGATGCCAGGAGCTCTGCCTTCTGCTTAAATAGATACAAATCACAGGCAAGATAATTCAGGTCTTCCTGCGTTACCCAGTAGGGCTCTTTGATACTTAGTCCTGAATGAAAAAAGACATTGTCTTCAGGAGAGATCGAATTGGCAGAATATTCCTCCTGAAAGCATTTCTTCATCTGATAAAGGAAGAAGATCTTTATTTGATGGAAGTGTAGGGACAGGAAGAATATCTGAGTAGGAAACTGTTCTTATAGCTGAGGGAAGGTCGGGATATTTTATCTATTTTCTAGAAGAAGCATTGAAACCAGTTGTATTTGTCATAAAAAAGTAACAATCGTCTGCATGGCTTTTTGGCTCGCTCCAGTCCATCGGGACAACAAAGATGAAGGCTGTTTTCTTGACATTAAACCATGCAGTTAGGCCATTGTAACAGGGTTTACACTAAATGTATTTAACCCATAATTTGTCCTGATCTCCAATTTTACCGTCAAAATAAAGAAAGTAAGCAGTTCTCAGGAGGGAAGTAACTGTTCGGCGTTGTGAAATCCCTACATGCGTAACAGCATGAATTTGCCTTGTTGATGCATCCTCGGTGATTTGAAGTGCCTGAAGCAATTATAGATATATGTATCAACTCACCAAAATCTAGAAAAAAACAAAAACATTAATCATATATAAGGTTACAAAATACATATGGTTGCAATTCCTAATATAGACATGTGTCCAACATATAAAATGGTTGTGTAACATGATTGTCGAGCAGTCCTAACTTCACAATCTAAGAATAGGACAATTAATTTTTCAATACCAGTATATTTTTATTCAAAAGAATATTATAAAAGGTTTTAAAACATTAAACTTTAGTTAGTTTGCTTGAATTTAGCCATGTAGATATATTATATTGAGTAGAAAGCATAAATATAGTTAGTGAAAGATATATATTTTCTAATATACCTGAGAACTATTTAAACAATTAGTTCTCAAAAAATTAATAAAACAAATGCTATCCTTTCAGCACGTGTTCACTTCACTCGTTATCAAAAACAACTAAGGAGTAAGAGAGAGTTGCCAGATATTTAATAATATTCTTATACATTAGAACTACCATTGGGTTAAAATATACATTAATTTGAGCTGAATTCTGGCCACAGTTATTTTTTAAAAACTTCTGGGATGTATTGTGTCATTGGTAGCGTAATGGTTTTAAAGACCACAATTTCTAAAACTACTAATACATGTATATGTACCTCAAAAATGATAGGTGATGAGCATAGGTGGGCGTTATCGCGATAAATTATCGCAATAATTTATTGCGATAATAATATCGGGTTATCGGTTATCCTATATTTTTTCGGCGTTATCGATTCATCGTTATCGCCGATACCTTTGGTTCCCCACATGCGATAATCGATATTTTCAGTTTTTTATTCCAGTTTAGCAAAGGGTCGAGCAGCGACTGGCTTGGGGGCAGAAATAAGTAGGTCCGAGCTGGGAGGAGGATCCTCAAAACTTATGAGTAGATGAAGGAGAGCCTCACCAGGTAAGAAACAGTATTCAAATATTCTTACTATTGTATTATAAAATAACGCTATATATACTCAATAATCGATATTGTATTATAATTGTGGATTTATCGGTTATCACCTTATCTGGCGATAAATTTATCGCCAGTTATCGATTATCGGTTATCGCCGATAAGCTTATATTTATCGATTTATCGGTTATCGTGATACATTTGTTCGTTATCGCGCCCACCTATGGTGATGAGTGAAAACTAGTTTCGTATCTTAAATCAGCACCCTAAATTAGGCTAGAATAACTATATTTGTGCCTGCTCTTACGTCACGAGTATTTCCGGATGACTAAGTTCAGAGTTGTATGCAATGTCATCCTTTATATTTCTCATCATTATTCTTTTAAGCCACTATTAATATAATAAAAGTGCTGGCGGGAGAGTCGGCAACGGCAGAGAAAGTCCTTTGATCCAAATCCTCAGATTTCAAATGGTCGTGTCGCCTGATCCGGCTCCGACGTCTTCTCCTCAAATTGCACAACTTACATCGACGAGGTCGTAAATAAGACTTTTAAACAAAGGTGAGAAATGTTACCCTTAAAGTGGTTGCCTTATTTTTAACAATTTTATTGATTGCGAGGCGAATTTATTAATTACTTAGTGATAGCAAGAATAAGGTGCTTATATACAGGGTTCAGTAGGTAATGTGTTGCCTAACTGTAACGTAAGAGAAAATGCCACAGATAATTTATATTGACCATAATTCCATGTTAAAGACTCGGAAGATTGTAGAATTTATTTTCTTGAATTATATCGCCCTAGCCCTCAAACTCGGTCTTAAGCCCTATTTATCTGGGTAAAAAATTTGGTTAGGATGTACCTAAGCTCTATCAAGGTGGTGCAGATGAACCTGTTGCGGTGCAGTTTGTCTTATGTCTTATTTGTCTTTCTCTTTCAACCAGATTGCTGTTGTGGAGTTAGGAGCAAGATGTTAGGAGTTGTTTTGTCAAAGTAATTGTATGACACCACAGCCTGGGCCATCTTGTTTGTGTCGCAGCGTGAATAGTCCTGCTGACATAATTACGGCCTCCTGGATCTAAGCCAACACAAACTCCCTTAAGCAATTGATGTATGTAGCCCTCCATTATATAAAAGGGGCATAACGTTACTCTCGCTACTGACCGCCCTAAAAACCATGAGATGAACCGGGAACTTTTTTTTTTTTTTACTCCAGGTATCTTTCGAGGGGGGGAGGGGGATTACTGCAAGCCAACAGTTGTTTTTGCGAGATTCGCACCTGAATCTGCTAGAAATTCTTTTCATCTTAGAATAACCAAAGCATGCCAGGCATGACGGTGTGCCTCAGTTTATTAAAAAGCTTCGCTGCACGTTCATTCTGATTGTCCTTCATCTTCTAAGACAGAAGCTGGCTTTTCTGATCTTGTGTGAGTAGTAGCGATTGTCTTTATGCCTGATAAGATATTCTGCAACTCTCTTCTCCCTCACTATGCACCTCATTGACTTGCTGGGATCATTGGCAAATAATGCCTTTATCTCTGCACGACATTTTAGTGGGTTTTTCTTTCGCAATCAGAACGCTTAGAGTGAGGTTTTCGAGCTGCCGTCCTCTCTCAATTCGAGTTTGACTCACCCATCTCTTTGTTTCGTGATCCTCGGCACCGTCCTCAGATTGACACCCAAGCAACCCGAGATCTTTGCATTGGGGTAGGTCAAATAATTATTATTTTTATTTTTTTAAATTATTTTGTTTATTAAGTATCTTTATTCTGACTACCTGATATTTTTATCTTTCGCAAGTTTTTCTGCTACTAAGAGATTTCTGGAACAGAGAGGCATAGACAAGATAATAGAACTTTGAAATTCTCTATTATATCGATAATAAATATAAATATTTTAGTGCCCTTATTTTCCAGTGGGGATTCTCTTTGTTTATTGTGTTGATACCTGGGATACATATGGTGGCCATTGAGATCATATAGTTCCTAAATTCTCCCTAATCTTTCAATAGTCAATTCTCTCTTTGTTTGTTTCGCTATTTATCTTTGATTTGCTGCTAACTCATTGTTGGATATTGTTAATCAGTTTTAGCAATTAATTGTTTTCAACATTTTTATTTAGATTTGTATTTTATGTTCTATTATATTCCGAATTGTTTTCTCTAAGTGCTCGTTGAGTTCTGCATCTCCTATACTTGATCAACTTACTTCGTCCTTTTCGTAGCCTTACATACTTTTGTGTGAGATGAGCTTTTCCGATTGCTGTTTGCCTTTGTACATTGTACAATACTTATCCATAAGTAATGGGGCATTTTTCCATGTTTATTCTTATTTAATGGCGATATATAATCGTAGGCAGATTTCTATTTATACTAGCCTCCCAAACTCAAAAAGCATTTACCTGTACTTATGTCTTCAACTAAACGAAGGCTCAGGTTTCAACTTACATTAGACGCCATTTTCTGTGCTATTTTACTTTGTATTATTATTTTCTGCAGAAGTCTAAATACCTCCATGCATTAGTAAATACATAAATACACCACCACAGCTGCGTGTCCCCCCCCCCCTATCATTCGAAATTCGCAGCCGATCATACAGGAAAATTTCTCCCTCAAAAGACACCTGCCAGCAGACGAAGGAAACGATAGCGTCGAAGTGTGAATGTTTGGCATGTCCTGGCGGCAGTCCTAAGGTCTTTTCGCGCGACGATAAGAATTTGATGAGAATCCGGTGCTCTCTCTCGATTTTAGCTCTTGAGGGGAATAAAAGAGGAAATTCTCCATGAAGTCGGGCATAAGATCTTGAACCTACGTTGTGTGCGGAGCTAGTCTCTCAAAGGAAACAGTTCGCCCTTTGCAAGGAAGAAACTTCGCGGAATTTGTTGTTGCCGTCACGGTACTTTTACTCGTAGGTGCTAAACTAATCGCAGACCCCCCATTCAGAGTCAGAGGTTACACAGGACCTCTCTCTGCGGATTACCCTAGACGCAGCTAGGTCATCATTTTCAGCTACCTACTCCAGGTGCCAATAATCGGAAGGGACTCTTCGAGGAGAAGAATTTAGATTTGAGTCACAGTTTGACTCACCTTCGCGATCCGGGCTAGAATCATTATATCAGGACACCGGTCTAGGATTGAACCCCACATTCGGTAACCTCGGATAACCGGGATAAGTGCAAACATCGTCAGAAGAAGAAGACATTCACCGTCATTCTCCAAATACTTACAAACTCAAAGGTATCGTTAAAGTAAATTATCCCCTTTCCTAACTTAACCAGTTTAATTATTAACTTGAATTTTCATCCCAAGCCTATAACCTCGAGTATTACAAGTGCTTAATTCCGTGATATTATTCAATTCATTCTGTCGAATGAAATTAAGACGCAAGCATCCTAGTAAGTAGATTTCAAGTGTAATTCCCACGACATTATATAGACTTACCAATTCAGTGCGAAGATTAATCCTATATATATATATATATATATATATATATATATATATATATATATATATATATATATATGCTATTTCATATTTATAATTAATGTATATAAAAGTTTATTTTTGTTACTGTGTGTTTTAACTATTTTGGACGATCCTTTGGCAATTGATAAGCAATCCACTCGGCTCAATTCTCGATATTACAGAAGTCCACCCATGACTGGCTTTTACTGAGTGAAAACACACGCAAGGGATCATTATCTTAATTTTGCTCAAAAGGGAAGCACCGGGGTTATTCTTATTCACCGGAAGTGGCTACGCGTAGTGTATTGGCTACACTTCACCCCACTTTACCTTGGTGCGGAATTAAATAGATGCCAAGGAAGTGAGACTGGGAAACCCACTCACTAACCCTAGACATTGTCATTTTAAAGTGTGTTAAATTAAAATATTGAATAATATAGAAGGGTGACAAGAGCGTATTCGTCAAGGCGGAGGTGAGAAATAATTGTGTCCTTCTTTCCTACTTTTTACTGGGTTATTCATTAATGGACTAAAGTTTTCTCCTTTGTGCACCCCCTCCACCCTTTCTCTTCCCGAATATTACCCGAAGGCTGAAATAAATACACTAATTTCCCTCTTTCAGCTTGTATTCTTACGCTAACGATTCTTCGCTTACCATTCCATCGTTTATTATCATTTTTTCCTATACGTAGCTTTGTCAATCGTTATCTAGAATATTTAATCAATCTTACATTGATTAAAAAGTATTATTAGTTACGGACAGTCAAAGGTAAAGACATAATTCTGCGATAGTAAACCAGCAAAGTCCTCTATATGAACCATTGAAGCAAGATTTGTTTTGATGGACCCCTGATATAAAGTTCGGGCTTTAGTGTTTGCCAAAGTGGAATGTTGATAATTCTGAAGAGGTAATTATGTCATTTTAAACCTATATTTCATATTATGGAACCAATTATTTTATATTTCTTGCTTAAATATAAAAAGTGCGCCTTTTCTGGTGGAAATTCGATCCTACTTTTAAAAAACTTATAATTGGCTCTCGCTGTTAATTAGGTGCTCGTATTTTATCGAGCTTTATGTTGCACTTTAACTGTGAAATCACATTTGGATTTTAGATGTTTAAAGCAGTCATGCTATGTTCACATCTTAGAATAATTCCCCTCAGATTTCCGTTGTTTTTTCAGAGTTTTCACATAGTAAACTTGTAGAAACTGCAACCTTTTTTGGAGAAATCCAAGTTTCCGGTTCGACGGCGAAACCAACAATGACACAATCGCACATCGCAATGAGACACTGTAACCCAGCCAACTATCAGCACTCCTGATAGTTTCGTCGGGGAGAATAATTCAGTACTCAACTTTATCCATCCTTTCTCTTTCTAATCTAAGGCTAATGCAAGTAAAACATGCAAAGGTACCGAAAGCTCTTTTTCATCAAGAACTGAATCCTAAACTTCGGTTTTTATGGCGAAGCTTTTGGCTTTTTTGACGATAGAAGTTAAATTGAGATCGATTTTTACTTTTCTCCAGAATTGAGTTGTATTAGAGATAAAAACCTCCCCTGAGAAATATTCCAAAAGTCGCCAGAGAGAATAAAGAGGTCAGGGCAAAAAGAGGAATTTTCTGGATTTTCACCAGCACTATCTGGAGGAAAAATCAAGGTGAGCAGAGATGGAATGTTTGAATAAAACTAAATTCAAGAAATACAATAAATATAAATAATTTATATAATAGTACAGGGGGTTACAGTTTGGGTATTTTGGAGTGATGTGGACAACGAAATTGCCTGATAGCCAATACTGAGTAGTTCTGCGTGTGTGGCAGGGTGTAGGGGCCTGGGCCACACCTTGAGCATACTAGATATAAGGTAACACAAACACCCACGAGCATCTGATATGTGTATCCCTCCGGTAAAATAAACCAGGGGCAGAACGTTGTCATCGCAAATAACTACTAAAAAAAACATGAACTTAAACAACAACTTGATTTTCATAATTCTCTGTAAATCTCTGGGGGACACATTAAGCAAGCCCCGTTGTTTTGTTATTTCCCCACCTGGAACTGTTCGAAATTCTTCACATCTGAGAATAACCAAAGCATGCCAGCATCGGGAGGATGCTTGAGTTTATTCGCAAGTTTCCGCGCACGGTCATACTGCTTGCACTTCATCTTCTCATGCAAAAACTACCTATTTTTCATCCTCTAGGAGTAGTAGCGGTGGTCCTTATTCTTATCTCTTTGACGAGAGACTCTGCCACTCCAAATTCCCTGGGTATTGACCTCATTGATGTGCTTGGATCGTTGATAATTACTGCCTGGATCTTTGCAACATTTGGAGAGTTCTTTTTGCACCAGAACGTTGAAACTGGAGCTTTAGAGCCGCCGTACTCACGTAATCACCTTCTGACTGATCGAAGTCTTTGTTTTCTGATCCTCGCCACCGTCCTTAGATTGACAGACATGTAATAGAAGATCATCGCATTGGAGCTCCCGGCACGAAGCCCAAGTAGCACAGCTTACCTTTTCCAAGTTTTCGATGAGTAATTTCAGCTCTGGTATTGCTTCCTTGACAGATGAGGCAGAACTCAGTCTATTTTCATATGACGAAGGGAGGAATAGAGAGTTGTTACCGGCAAAAAATAAACTATAGCACCTTGTACGCTCTTATAGATGGAAATATCACTTTTTTGCAAAGTGCTGCCAATAAAGTTCTGTCTAATTTCAAGAAAGGCTTACTAATTACAATTATATTTTCTTAAATTTTTAAATTTATCGTGTATCATTATTCAGATCACCTGATATTGATATCTTTCGCAAATTTTATTTAGATATTTAGACATTCCTGGAACATGGCAGACATAGGCAAGATAATATAACTTTGAAATTCTCTATTGTATAGATAAGAATTATAAATCTATTAATGTCTTAGTGAATCGTTACTCGGATTTGAGTAAATGATGCGCAACAAAATAACCGTGTTTGTTTTCGCCTGGGCGATGTTTCTCTGTACATACATACTCATAATCTAGTTTACCATAAATCCAATTCCATCGCAGGTTGATGGCAAAGAATATTTACTGGTAACCAAGACGCAACGACGATTTCCACGAACTGATAAATATGGTCTCATTCTTCGATGGCAAATATACAGAAAAGGTGAATAATCTGCGATGCCGTTTTAATAGACATCAGATTTCTTCATCTCACTGGTAAACCAATATTACTTTATTAATTATAGAAATTTACGATTGTTTTTGATTAAAAGTAAAAAATAATAATCTCCTAGAAGGTTCGAAGAAAATATCTGTAAAGTACTTACTATGCTTTAAGACGAATAAAAATACAAATCTGGACACCACAGCAAGAATTAAAGAGCACAAATTCACTATTTTAATAAACTCAGGTATAATAAAATTCTCATGGATGAACAATTCCAGAATATGCAACTACAGTGTTCCACAAGGCCAGAAGTTTGATGGCGGTACTTATGTTCAACGTACCGCTCGTTTGCTTTGAATGAAGCGAGGGTAGGCAAATAGACATGTCATTTATAGCTACCATCCCGAACTTGTTGCTTCAAATAAACCATGTGTAAACACTTCAGTTCTAGCTTCAAATAAATGAGGTGTGGACGTGTCAGGTGTTGCTACCATCCACAACTCGTTGCTTCAATTGAACCAGATGTGGACATAGCAGTTCCCTCTATCGAAATGCGTTGTTTCTGAGCCAAACTGTATCTCTGAGTGTCCTCCTCCTCTTTCTACTGCTTATACCCTCTCCCTCGCTGCTTCTTACCTGACCCAAACAAATAAAATTTGATTTTGTCGCGGAAAAACATTTTTGCTTTTTTCGACACTAGACAAGAGATCATCAGGAGCAAAGGCCAACATAGCCGCTATTTTTTTCAAATTTATCATCGGCATAATATGAGGGAAAGGACCTAAGAGTCATACCTCTCAAGCGACGTGTGGCTAGACACTTTCAAGTTCACGTTTCCGGCAACTTGACTTGAAATACCGTCTGCTGTTTCAAATCGGGTTTAAGAAGTCCCCCTTTACTAGCAAGGCTCCCAACTCTTTAATGTTTCCCGCATGCGGATGTTTTGCTTCCGCTTGTATCTATTGTTCCCTAATTTGGGATGTTTTCTTTTGGCTTCTATCTCCTAATACATAATTGGGAATATTTTACATTTGATTCATTTCCTATTACCTGTATCCGGATGGTTTGTCTTTGATTCAATCTACTAGATCCTATATGAAAATGCATTTTCTTTCCTTCAAGCTCCGGTTTCTGGTATGCGAATGCTTTGCCTTTGCTTCGACATCTGGTGTCTTGTATTCAGAGATTTTGCCTTTTCTTTAAACTCCTGTTCTTATATGAGGCTGTTTTGCCCTCGATTCAAACTCATGTTACCTTTATTGTATTTTTTTACCTTTGCTTCAATCCCTTGGTTCTTGTATATGAATGTTTTTCCTTTACTTCAATTTCCTGTTTCGTACATGCAGATGTTCTGGCTTTGCTTTACCCTCCTGCTTTCTGTATTTAAATGTTTTACCTCTGCGTCAACCCTTGTTTCCTGTGTGCGAATGTTTTCCCTTCTTAGACCCTTGTTTTGTGAATGCAGATGTTTTACCTTTACTTCAAATGCTGTTTCCATGATGTAAATATTTTTTCTTTGCTTGTAACTCATGTTTTCTGTCTGGGGAAGCCTTGTCTTTGCTTTAACTCCTATTTCCTTAATGCGGATGTTTCACCTTTACTTCAAACTCTTGTTTCCTGTCTATGGATGTTTTTGCCTTTGTTTCAAGTTCTTGTTTCCTGTAGGCAGATTTTTGCGTTTGCTTCAGTCTATTGTTTCCTAATTTACGATGTTTTCCAAGCGCTTCTATTTCCGATTACATAATTGTGAATATTTTCCATTTGTTTCATTTCCTATTACCTGTATGCTTGAAACTCCTGTTTCCTGTCTGCAAAAATTGTGCCTTTGTTTTTTACTCCTGCATCTAGTGTGCGAATATTTTACTTTGGCTTTAAAATGGTGTTTCCTATTTGCAGATGATTTATCCTTACTTTAAACCCCTCTTACCTTTATGGGTATGTTGTGCATTTGCTTCAAACTCCTGTTAGATGTCTTGGAATCTTTTGCCTTCGCCCTAAATTCTTATTTCCTGTTTGCCGATATTTTGCCTTTTCTTCAACCTACTGTTTCTTGTATGCAGATATTTTCCCTTTTCTTTCAAAATCATCTTTTAAGAATTCTCCAGCCTTAGATCATAGGTATGTCTACTTTATCAGGGAAAGGTTCCAAAATGCCTGGTTTATAACACCGAAATGCTGATAACAACAGCCTGTGGACAAACCGATAGGGTAAATTTACTAAAGAGCTTTTTTTCAAATATAGGAGAAGACACACTAAATAGGTGGCGAGATGTGAAGTACACGAGCCTCTCTTCAACTTCTGTATGAGAAGATATCCCTTCTCTTATTTCTGTTAAGAGGTATTTATAAATTGGTAAATGAGTTCGCTAATAAATTATTTGGAACTGAAGAGCCTTAGCTGAATAGAGTACGCAAATGTTAGCACAAAACAAAACGGCAATCTAAAGTCTAATCAGAGATCGTTTGAAAGTTCAAAGAGATTCTCCCTTGAAATTAGATCTTGGAAGATATTATGTAAATCTCAATGTTTGGTTGTGTATATATGTCGTAATAAAATTACGAGTATTAATATACTGTTGACTTGTTCCAAAGTAGGAAGTTTTTTCTCCTGCAACTTTCATATGGTATGTTTTAAAATTAGAAGATCCAAGAAGTTAGTGAGGAATAGTCTCATAGGTCAACCAACGTATTAATAATGTGATAAATGAAATGATAAAGGTGTTTTGTACTCCACTACCTTTCTTAACCTCTATTTCATTCACTCTCCACAGGAGACATACTCGTAAGAAATATCCGAAAGCTGAGATGAGTGTTTCCACTGAGAGAAAATTTTACTAATCAACTTTATCCTATCTAATCTGAAAGCAAAGGTAAGTAAAACACCCAAAAGGGCTGAAAGCTCTTTTACACCACCAAGATCTAGATGCTAACATTCGATTTCATTCGGAAAGTTTAGGGGTTTTGACGATAGAAGTTAAATTAAGATAGAATTCATTTTCTCTCCAGAAATAACTTCTCAGAGAGATAAAAGCCCCTTGGAGAAATTCTCGCCCGATGGAAGAAAGAGTTGAGGGCAAAGACATGAATTTTCTCGTACTTTAATGGTTACCTTTTTCGTACTACGTTGCACCTGAAGATTTATAAAATGTCTCCCCGGTCCCAGTAATCAGGATGACTAAGTTCAGTTTCTAATTCTTTTTTATCACTTATTTTCCTCACCATTATCCTTTTTAGCCACTATTAATCTGAAAATGGGCTCGAAGGAGGATGGGGCAGGGGGAGAGGTACTGATGGGATGCCTTTGCAATAAGTTCTCGGATATAAGTCTTCTGATGTCAAATGGTCGTTTCGCCTGAACTGACTAGGACATCTTCTCCTCAAATTCCATTGACTTACATTGGGCAGGTCAAAAATGAGCCTTTTCTCTAAGGTAAGAAAGGCTACCACTAAGTGATGCCGAGACCAAAGTGGTTGCCTCATTTTAGCAGTTTTATTGATTTCAAAGCGAATCTCTTAAAGGAATCTGTATGATCCCTTCTCTATTTCATCCCCTCTCCACAGGAAACCTATAAGAAATATTTAATGGTGAGACGAGTGTTTCTTCTGAGAGAAAAGTTTATTACTCAACTTCATCCTTTCTAATCCGAAAGCTAAAGTAAGTAAAACACCCAAAGGTGCTGAAAGCTCTTTTCCATCAAGACCTAGATGCTAACCTTCGATTTCATTAACAAAGTTTATGGGGTTTTAAAGATAGAAGTTCAATTAAGATAGATTTTTACTTTCTCTCCAGAAATGGCTTCTCAGAAATAGAAAAGCCCCTTGGAGAAATTTTTGCCAGATGGAAGAAAGAGTTGAGGGCAAAGAAAGGAATATTCTCGTAATTTAATGGTTACTTTCTTCGTACTACGTTTCAACAGAAGGTTAATAATTGACTGGTTTACAAAAGATTTTTTCTCTGAGGCAAGGATGTGAATAGGTGCTTGTTACTAATTTTGTTCTGGTGAATTCAAATTTATACAGTTTTTCTCTATCACCTCTAGGTTTTTTACTTTCACATACCCCATTTTAATTATACTGCATATAATTTAAAATATAATGTGTTGATTTCATCTGGTATAAAGTTATATTAGAGGAAAAAGAGCTTAGATACAGAACATTAATGGAAATAAATTACTTGGATAATATTATACACACAAATCATAGTAAAGCAGACAGATAGAAGTGAGTTTTTTTAGACGATCTTGTGTACTTTGCCTCCGAGATGTCACGCGAGACAATCCCGCAGAAGTCACCCATCATGTTGGAGGGTCACCTGCCTTTGTAGTTTCTCTCCATCTTAGAAATGTCTAGGTGGAACCTTTCTCCATGCTCATCACTCACTGCCTCGAGGGGTTAGGAGGGAAGAAGTTCAGGTGGGAGTGGAAAAAGTGAATTTTCAGTGACATTCGGCATCCCAAATCTTCAAAAGACTATAACAACTTCTTGATACATTCTTGGTAATCTACTACCATTATGTTCCAAAGGAAGCCATGGTAGACTGACGTAAATGCTTCCCATGCTCTCAGTTGCTTTAAGGTAAGAAACTCCTCAAATTCATTATCCTTCAGCATATCTCGGATCAGAGATCAAACCAAGATGCCCTCCTTGAGCTTAGTAAAACTCAGAGATGGGTATAGAGTACACAAGTGTTGGAAGGCAGCGCCATTTTTGTCCATTGTCCTCACAAAATACTTCATTAGCCCAATCTTGAAATGAAGATGAGGAAGAAGCACCTTGTTCATGCCCACCAGAGGATGTTCTTGGACACTGTGTTCACCAGGTACGAAATTGCTCCTAGACCCCCAGTCTTTCTGATTATAGGTCTTGGAAACAGCCTGAATGTCTCAGAAATAGAAAAAGCAACACTACTTTGTAAAGCCCGCTTGCATATCCATAATGAGCCCAATGCTCTTGAGGTCCCTGGAGAGACTCAACTGCTACTGGTTGTACTTGACAGCTTCCAAAAGGAGCTCCATATTGCTATACGATTCCTTTAGATGCACTGAGTGGGCAATGGGAATGCTGTGGTATTTATTTCCATTGTGCAGGACCACAGCCTTCAGAATTCGGTTGGAAGAGTGTATAAAAAGACGCTAATCTAAACGATTGTGTGGGAACCCAAGGGAATTGAACAAGCTAGAGACAGTTTTGCAGAAGCTCAACTTGTTTTCCATTTCGAAGAATGAAGTGAAGTCATTGTTCCGTGTCCTGAAACTGGTGATCCTTTCATCTACCTTGACCAGGTTCCACTGTTTAAGCCGGGATGCCAGGAGCTCTGCCTTCTGCTTAGATAGATACAAATCACAGGCAAGATAATTCAGGTCTTCATGCGTGACCCAGTTGGGCTCTTTGATACTTGGTCCTGAATCAACAGAGACATTGTCTTCATGAGAGATCGAATTGGCAGAATATTCCTCCTGAAAGCATTTCTTTATCTGATAAAGGAAGAAGATCTTTATTTGCTGGGAGTGTAGGGACAGGAATAATATCTGAGTGGGGATATTTTATCTATTTTCTAGAAGAAGCATTGAAACCAGTTGTATTTGTCATAAAAAAGTAACAATCGTCTGCATGGCTTTTTGGCTCGCTCCAGTCCATCGGGACAACAAAGATGAAGGCTGTTTTCTTGACATTAAACCATGCAGTTAGGCCATTGTAACAGGGCTTACAATAGATGTGTTTAACCCATAATTTGTCCTGATCTCCAATTTTACAGTCAAAATAAAGAAAGTAAGCAGTTCTCAGGAGGGAAGTAACTGTTCGGCGTTGTGAAATCCGTACATGCGTAACAGCATGAATTTGCCTTGTTGATGCATCCTCGGTGATTTAAAGTGCCTGAAGCCATTATAGATATATGTATCAACTCACCAAAATCTAGAAAAAAACAAAAACATTAATCATAAATAAGGTTACAAAATACATATGGTTGCAAAATCCTAATATAGACATGTGTCCAACATATAAAATGGTTGTGTAACATGATTGTCGAGCAGTCCTAACTTCATAATCTAAGAATAGGACAATTAATTTTTCAATACCACTATATTGTTATTTAAAAGAATGTTATAAAAGGTTTTAAAACATTAAACTTTAGTTAGTTTGCTTGAATTTAGCCATGTAGATATATTATATTGAGTAGAAAGCATAAATATAGTTAGTGAAAGATATATATTTTCTAATATACCTGAGAACTATTTAAACAATTAGTTCTCAAAAAATTAATAAAACAAATGCTTTCCTTTCAGCACGTGTTCACTTAACTCGTTATCAAAAACAACTAAGGAGTAAGAGAGAGTTGCCAGATATTCAATAATATTCTAATACATTAGAACTACCATTGGGTTAAAATATACATTAATTTGAGCTGAATTCTGTCCACAGTTATTTTTTTAAAACTTCTGGGATGCATTGTCCCATTGGTAGCGTGAGGGTTTTAAAGACCACAATTTCTAAAACTACTAATACATGTATATGTACCTCAAAAATGATAGGTGATGAGCATAGGTGGGCGTTATCGCGATAAATTATCGCAATAATTTATTGTGGAACCGAGATCGGGTTATCGGTTATCCTATATTTTTTCGGCGTTATCGATTCATCGTTATCGCCGATACCTATAGTTCCAAACATGCGATAATCGATATTTCCAGTTTTTTATTCCAGTTTAGCAAAGGGTCGAGCAGCGACTGGCTTGGGGCAGAAATAGGAAGGTCCGAGCTGGAAGGAGGATCCTCAAAACTTATGAGTAGATGAAGGAGAGCCTCACCAGGTAAGAAACAGTATTCAAATATTCTTACTATTGTATTATAAAATAACGCTATATTTACTCAATAATTAATATTGTATTTTTATTGTGGATTTATCGGTTATCACCTTATCGGGCGATAAATTTATCGCCAGTTATCGATTATCGGTTATCGCCGATAAGCTTATATTTTTCGATTTATCGGTTATCGTGATACATTTGTTCGTTATCGCGCCCACCTATAGGGATGAGTAAAAACTAGTTTCGTATCTTAAATCAGCACCCAAAATTAGGCTAGAACAACTATTTTTGTGCCTGCCCTTACGTCACGAGTAATCACCGATGACTAAGTTCAGAGTTGGATGCAATGTCATCCTTTATCTTTCTCATCATTATTCTTTTCAGCCACTATTAATATAATAAATGTGCTGGCGGGAGAGTCGGCAACGGCAGAAAAAGTCCTTTGATCCAAATCCTCAGATGTCAAATGGTCGTGTCACCTGATCCGGCTCCGATGTCTTTTCCTCAAATTCCACAACTTACATCGAAGAGGTCGTAAATGAGACTTTTAAACAAAGGTGAGAAACGTTACCCTTAAAGTGGTTGCCTTATTTTTAGCAATTTTATTGATTGCGAGGCGAATTTATTAATTACTTAGTTATAGCAAGAATAAGGTGCTTATATACAGGGTTCAGTAGGTAATGTGTTTTCTAACTGTGACGTAAGAGAAAATGCCACAGATAATTTATATTGACCAAAATTCCATGTTAAAAACTTGGAAGTTTGTAGAATTTATTTTCTTGAATTATATCGCCCCAGCCCTCAAACTCGGTCTTAAGCCCTGTTTATCTGGGTAAAAAATTTGGTTAGGATGTACCTAAGCTCTATCAAGGTGGTGCAGGTGGACCTGTTGCGGTGCAGTTTGTCTCTCTCTTTCAACCAGATTGCAGTTGTGGAGTTAGGAGCAAGATGTTAGGAGTGATTTTGTCAAAGTAATTGTATGACACCACAGCCTGGGCCATCTTGTTTGTGTCGCAGCGTGAATAGTCCTGCTGCCATAATTACGGCCTCCTGGATCTAGGCCAACAAAAACTCCCTTAAGCAATTAATGTATGTAGCCCTCCATTATATAAAAGGGGCATTACGTTACCTTTGCTACTGACCGCCCTAAAAACCATGAGATCAACCGGGAACTTTTTTTTTTTTTACTTCATGTATCATTTGAGAGGGGGAGGGGGATTACTGCAAGCCAACAGTTGTTTTTGCGAGTTTTGAACCTGAATCTGCTAGAAATTATTCTCATCTCAGAATAACCAAAGCATGCGAGGCTTGACGGTGTGCCTTAGTTTATTAAAAAGCTTTGCCGCACGTTCATTCTGATTGTCCTTCATCTTCTAAGACAAAAGCTGGCTTTTCTGATCTTGTGTGAGTAGTAGCGATTGTCTTTATGCCTGATAAGATATTCTGCGACTCCCTTCTCCCTCTCTATGCACCTCATTGACTTGCTGGGATCATTGGCAAATAATGCCTTTATCTCTGCACGACATTTTGGTGGGTTTTTCTTTCGCAATCAGAACGCTTACAGTGAGGTTTTCGAGCTGCCGTCCTCTCTCAATTAGAGTTTGACTCACTCAACTCTTTGTTTCGTGATCCTCGGCACTGTCCTTAGATTGACACCCAAGCAACCCGAGATCTTCGCATTGGGGTAGGTCAAATAATTATTATTTTTATTTTCTTAAATTATTTCGATAATTGAGTATCTTTATTCTGACTACCTGATATTTTTATCTTTCGCAAGTTTTTCTGCTACTGAGAGATTTCTGGAACAGAGAGACATAGACAAGATAATAGAACTTTGAAATTCTCTATTATATCGATAAGAAATATAAATATTTTAATGCCCTTATTTTCCGGTAGGGATTCTCTTTGTTTATTGTGTTGATACCTGGGATACATATGGTGGCCATTGAGATCATATAGTTCCTAAATTCTCCCTACTCTTTCAATAGTCAATTCTCTCTTTGTTTGTTTCGCTATTTATTTTTGATTTGCTGCTAACTCATTGTTGGATATTGTTAATCAGTTTTAGCAATTAATTGTTTTCAACATTTTTTAATAAGATTTGTATTTTATGTTCTGTTATATTCCGAGTTGTTTTCTCTAAGTGATCGTTGAGTTCTGCATCTCCTAAACTTGATCAACTTACTTCGTCCTTTTCGTAGCCTTACATAATTTTGTGTGAGATGAGCTTCTCCGATTGCTGTTTGCCTTTGTACATTGTACAATACTTATCCATAAGTAATGAGGCATTTTTCCATGTTTATTCTTATTTAATGGCGAAATATAATCGTAGGCAGATTTCTATTTATACTAGACTCCCAAACTCAAATAGCATTTACCTGTATTTCTGTCTTCAACTAAACGAAGGCTCAGGTTTCAACTTACATTAGACGTCATTTTCTGTGCTATTTCACTTTGTATTATTATTTTCTGTAGAAGTCTTAGTACCTCCATGCATTAGTACATTCATAGATACACCGACACAGCTGCGTGTCCCCCCCCGCTATCATTCCAAATTTGAAGCCGGTCACACAGGAAAATTTCCCCCTTAAAAGACACCTGCCAGCAGACGAAGGCCCGAGTTTCTTCGCGCCGTCATAAACCTGCGACTTGAGACGAGGAAAGCTCGGATGGCGTCGAAGTGTGAATGTTTGGCATGTCCTGGCGGCAGACCTAAGGTCTTTTCGCGGGACGATAAGAATTTTATGAGAATCCGGTGCTCTCTCGATTTTAGCTCTTGAGGGAAATAAAAGAGGAAATTCTCCCAAAATCGGGCATAACATCTTGAACCTACGTTGTGTGTGGAGCTAGTCTCACAAAGGAAACAGTTCGCCCTTTGCAAGGAAGAAACTTTGGGGAATTTGTTGTTGGGTCAGGGTACTTGTACTCGTAGGTGCTAAACTAATCGCAGACCCCCCATTCAGAGTCAGAGGTTACACAGGACCTCCCTCTGCGGATAACCCTAGACGCAGCTAGGTCATCATTTTTGGCTACCTACTCCAGGTGCCAATAATCGGAAGGGACATCTTGAGGAAAAGAATTCCGATTTGAGTCACAGTTTGACTCGCCTTCGCGATCCACCTAGGATTATTATATCAGGACACCGGTCTAGGATTACACCCCACATTCGGGACCCTCGGATGACCGGGCTAAGTGCGAACATCGTCAGAAGAAGAAGACATTCACCGTCATTCTCCAAATACTTACAAACTCAAAGGTATCGTTAAAGTAAATTATCCCCTTCCCTAACTTAACCACTTTAATCATTAACTAGAATTTCCATCCCGAGCTCATAACCTCGAGTATTACAAGTGCTTAATTCCGTGATATTATTCAATTCATTCTGTCGGATGCAATTAAGACGCAAGCATCCTAGTAAGTAGATTTCAAGTGTAATTCCCACGACATTATATAGACTTACCAATTGCTGTGCGGAGATTATTCCTATTTATATATTTATATATATATATATATATATATATATATATATATATATATATATATATATATATATATATATATGCTATATGCTATTTCATATTTATAATTTATGTATATAAAATTTATTTTTGTATCTATGTGTTTTAACTATTTTGGACGATCCTTTGGCAATTGATAAGCAATCCACTCGGCTCAATAATCGATATTACAGAAGTCCACCCATGACTGGCTTTTACTGAGTGAAAACACACGCAGGGGATCACTATCTTAATTATGCTCAAAAGGGAAGCACTGGGGTTATTCTTATTCACCGGAAGTGGCTACAGTAAGTGTATTGGCTACACGTCACCCCACTTTACCTTGTTGTGGAATTAAATAGATGCCAAGGAAGTGAGACTGGGATTACCGACTCACTAACCCTTGACATTGTCATTTTAAAGTGTGTTAAATTAAAATATTGAATAATATAGAAGGGTGACAAGAGCGCATTCGTCAAGGAGGAGGTGAGAAATAATTGTGTACTTCTTTCCTACTTTTCACTGGGTTATTCATTAATGGACTAAAGTTTTCTCCTTTGTGCACCCCCTTCAGAATTGAGTTGTCTGAGAGATAAAAACCTCTTCCGAGAAATATTCCAAAAGTCGCCAGAGAGAATAAAGAGGTCAGGGTAAAAGAGGAATTTTCTGGGTTTTCACCAGCACTATCTGGAGGAAAAATCAAGGTAAGCAGAGATGGAATGTATGAATAAAACTAAATTCAAGAAATACAATAAATATAAATAATTTATATAATAGTACAGGAGGTTACAGTTTGGGTATTTTGGAGTGATGTGGACAACGAAATTGCCTGATAGCCAATACTGGGTAGTTCTGCTTGTGTAGCAGGGTGTAGGGGCCTGGGCCACACCTTTAGCATCCTAGATCTAGGGTAACACAAACACCCACGAGCACCTGATATGTGTATCCCTCCGGTAAAAAAAACCAAGGGCAGAACGTTGCCATCGCAAATAACTACTAAAAACAACATGAACTTGAACAACAACTTGGTTTTCATAATTCTCTGTAAATCTCTGGGGGACACATTAAGCAAGCCCCGTTGTTTTGTTATTTCCCCACCTGGAACTGTTCGAAATTCTTCACATCTGAGAATAACCAAAGCATGCCAGCATCGGGAGGATGCTTGAGTTTATTCGCAAGTTTCCTCGCACGGTCATACTGCTTGCGCTTCATCTTCTTATGCAAAAACTAACCATTTTTCATCCTCTAGGAGTAGTAGCGGTGGTCCTTATTCTTATCTCTTTGACGAGAGACTCTGCCACTCTAAATTTCCTGGGTATTGACCTCATTGATGTGCTTGGATCGTTGTTAATTAATGCCTCGATCTTTGCAACATTTGGAGAGTTATTTTTGCACCAGAACGTTTAAACTGGGGCTTCAGAGCCACCGTACTCACGTAATCACCTTCTGACTGATCGAAGTCTTTGTTTTCTGATCCTCGCCACCGTCCTTAGATTGACAGACATATAATAGAAGATCATCGCATTGGAGCTCCCGGCACGAAATCCAAGTAGCACAGCTTACCTTTTCCAAGTTTTCGATGAGTAATTTCAGCTCTGGTATTGCTTCCTTGACAGATGAGGCAGAACTCAGTCTATTTTCATATGACGAAGGGAGGAATAGAGAGTTGTTACCGGCAAAAAATAAACTATAGCACCTTGTACGCTCTTATAGATGGAAATATCACTTTTTTGCAAAGTGCTGCCAATAAAGTTCTGTCTAATTTCAAGAAAGGCTTACTAATTACAATTATATTTTCTTAAATTTTTAAATTTATCGTGTATCATTATTCAGATCACCTGATATTGATATCTTTCGCAAATTTTATTTAGATATTTAGACATTCCTGGAACATGGCAGACATAGGCAAGATAATATAACTTTGAAATTCTCTATTGTATAGATAAGAATTATAAATCTATTAATGTCTTAGTGAATCGTTACTCGGATTTGAGTAAATGATGCGCAACAAAATAACCGTGTTTGTTTTCGCCTGGGCGATGTTTCTCTGTACATACATACTCATAATCTAGTTTACCATAAATCCAATTCCATCGCAGGTTGATGGCAAAGAATATTTACTGGTAACCAAGACGCAACGACGATTTCCACGAACTGATAAATATGGTCTCATTCTTCGATGGCAAATATACAGAAAAGGTGAATAATCTGCGATGCCGTTTTAATAGACATCAGATTTCTTCATCTCACTGGTAAACCAATATTACTTTATTAATTATAGAAATTTACGATTGTTTTTAATTAAAAGTAAAAAATAATAATCTCCTAGAAGGGTTGAAGAAAATATCTGTAAAGTACTTACTATGCTTTAAGACGAATAAAAATACAAATCTGGACACCACAGCAAGAATTAAAGAGCACAAATTCACTATTTTAATAAACTCAGGTATAATAAAATTCTCATGGATGAACAATTCCAGAATATGCAACTACAGTGTTCCACAAGGCCAGAAGTTTGATGGCGGTACTTATGTTCAACGTACCGCTCGTTTGCTTTGAATGAAGCGAGGGTAGGCAAATAGACATGTCATTTATAGCTACCATCCCGAACTTGTTGCTTCAAATAAACCATGTGTAAACACTTCAGTTCTAGCTTCAAATAAATGAGGTGTGGACGTGTCAGGTGTTGCTACCATCCACAACTCGTTGCTTCAATTGAACCAGATGTGGACATAGCAGTTCCCTCTATCGAAATGCATTGTTTCTGAGCCAAACTGTATCTCTGAGTGTCTTCCTCCTCTTTCTACTGCTTATACCCTCTCCCTCGCTGCTTCTTACCTGACCCAAACAAATAAAATTTGATTTTGTCGCGGAAAAACATTTTTGCTTTTTTCGACACTAGACAAGAGATCATCAGGAGCAAAGGCCAACATAGCCGCTATTTTTTTCAAATTTATCATCGGCATAATATGAGGGAAAGGACCTAAGAGTCATACCTCTCAAGCGACGTGTGGCTAGACACTTTCAAGTTCACGTTTCCGGCAACTTGACTTGAAATACCGTCTGCTGTTTCAAATCGGGTTTAAGAAGTCCCCCTTTACTAGCAAGGCTCCCAACTCATTAATGTTTCCCGCATGCGGATGTTTTGCTTCCGCTTGTATCTATTGTTCCCTAATTTGGGATGTTTTCTTTTGGCTTCTATCTCCTAATACATAATTGGGAATATTTTACATTTGATTCATTTCCTATTACCTGTATCCGGATGGTTTGTCTTTGATTCAATCTACTAGATCCTATATGAAAATGCATTTTCTTTCCTTCAAGCTCCGGTTTCTGGTATGCGAATGCTTTGCCTTTGCTTCGACATCTGGTGTCTTGTATTCAGAGATTTTGCCTTTTCTTTAAACTCCTGTTCTTATATGAGGCTGTTTTGCCCTCGATTCAAACTCATGTTACCTTTATTGTATTTTTTTACCTTTGCTTCAATCCCTTGGTTCTTGTATATGAATGTTTTTCCTTTACTTCAATTTCCTGTTTCGTACATGCAGATGTTCTGGCTTTGCTTTACCCTCCTGCTTTCTGTATTTAAATGTTTTACCTCTGCGTCAACCCTTGTTTCCTGTGTGCGAATGTTTTCCCTTCTTAGACCCTTGTTTTGTGAATGCAGATGTTTTACCTTTACTTCAAATGCTGTTTCCATGATGTAAATATTTTTTCTTTGCTTGTAACTCATGTTTTCTGTCTGGGAATGCCTTGTCTTTGCTTTAACTCCTATTTCCTTAATGCGGATGTTTCACCTTTACTTCAAACTCTTGTTTCCTGTCTATGGATGTTTTTGCCTTTGTTTCAAGTTCTTGTTTCCTGTAGGCAGATTTTTGCGTTTGCTTCAGTCTATTGTTTCCTAATTTACGATGTTTTCCAAGCGCTTCTATTTCCGATTACATAATTGTGAATATTTTCCATTTGTTTCATTTCCTATTACCTGTATGCTTGAAACTCCTGTTTCCTGTCTGCAAAAATTGTGCCTTTGTTTTTTACTCCTGCATCTAGTGTGCGAATATTTTACTTTGGCTTTAAAATGGTGTTTCCTATTTGCAGATGATTTATCCTTACTTTAAACCCCTCTTACCTTTATGGGTATGTTGTGCATTTGCTTCAAACTCCTGTTAGATGTCTTGGAATCTTTTGCCTTCGCCCTAAATTCTTATTTCCTGTTTGCCGATATTTTGCCTTTTCTTCAACCTACTGTTTCTTGTATGCAGATATTTTCCCTTTTCTTTCAAAATCATCTTTTAAGAATTCTCCAGCCTTAGATCATAGGTATGTCTACTTTATCAGGGAAAGGTTCCAAAATGCCTGGTTTATAACACCGAAATGCTGATAACAACAGCCTGTGGACAAACCGATAGGGTAAATTTACTAAGGAGCTTTTTTTCAAATATAGGAGAAGACACACTAAATAGGTGGCGAGATGTGAAGTACACGAGCCTCTCTTCAACTTCTGTATGAGAAGATATCCCTTCTCTTATTTCTGTTAAGAGGTATTTATAAATTGGTAAATGAGTTCGCTAATAAATTATTTGGAACTGAAGAGCCTTAGCTGAATAGAGTACGCAAATGTTAGCACAAAACAAAACGGCAATCTAAAGTCTAATCAGAGATCGTTTGAAAGTTCAAAGAGATTCTCCCTTGAAATTAGATCTTGGAAGATATTATGTAAATCTCAATGTTTGGTTGTGTATATATGTCGTAATAAAATTACGAGTATTAATATACTGTTGACTTGTTCCAAAGTAGGACATTTTTTCTCCTGCAACTTTCATATGGTATGTTTTAAAATTAGAAGATCCAAGAAGTTAGTGAGGAATAGTCTCATAGGTCAACCAACGTATTAATAATGTGATAAATGAAATGATAAAGGTGTTTTGTACTCCACTACCTTTCTTAACCTCTATTTCATTCACTCTCCACAGGAGACATACTCGTAAGAAATATCCGAAAGCTGAGATGAGTGTTTCCACTGAGAGAAAATTTTACTAATCAACTTTATCCTATCTAATCTGAAAGCAAAGGTAAGTAAAACACCCAAAAGGGCTGAAAGCTCTTTTACACCACCAAGATCTAGATGCTAACATTCGATTTCATTCGGAAAGTTTAGGGGTTTTGACGATAGAAGTTAAATTAAGATAGAATTCATTTTCTCTCCAGAAATAACTTCTCAGAAAGATAAAAGCCCCTTGGAGAAATTCTCGCCCGATGGAAGAAAGAGTTGAGGGCAAAGACATGAATTTTCTCGTACTTTAATGGTTACCTTTTTCGTACTACGTTGCACCTGAAGGTTTATAAAATGTCTCCCCGGTCCCAGTAATCAGGATGACTAAGTTCAGTTTCTAATTCTTTTTTATCACTTATTTTCCTCACCATTATCCTTTTTAGCCACTATTAATCTGAAAATGGGCTCGAAGGAGGATGGGGCAGGGGGAGAGGTACTGATGGGATGCCTTTGCAATAAGTTCTCGGATATAAGTCTTCTGATGTCAAATGGTCGTTTCGCCTGAACTGACTAGGACATCTTCTCCTCAAATTCCATTGACTTACATTGGGCAGGTCAAAAATGAGCCTTTTCTCTAAGGTAAGAAAGGCTACCACTAAGTGATGCCGAGACCAAAGTGGTTGCCTCATTTTAGCAGTTTTATTGATTTCAAAGCGAATCTCTTAAAGGAATCTGTATGATCCCTTCTCTATTTCATCCCCTCTCCACAGGAAACCTATAAGAAATATTTAATGGTGAGACGAGTGTTTCTTCTGAGAGAAAAGTTTATTACTCAACTTCATCCTTTCTAATCCGAAAGCTAAAGTAAGTAAAACACCCAAAGGTGCTGAAAGCTCTTTTCCATCAAGACCTAGATGCTAACCTTCGATTTCATTAACAAAGTTTATGGGGTTTTAAAGATAGAAGTTCAATTAAGATAGATTTTTACTTTCTCTCCAGAAATGACTTCTCAGAAATAGAAAAGCCCCTTGGAGAAATTTTTGCCAGATGGAAGAAAGAGTTGAGGGCAAAGAAAGGAATATTCTCGTAATTTAATGGTTACTTTCTTCGTACTACGTTTCAACAGAAGGTTAATAATTGACTGGTTTACAAAAGATTTTTTCTCTGAGGCAAGGATGTGAATAGGTGCTTGTTACTAATTTTGTTCTGGTGAATTCAAATTTATACAGTTTTTCTCTATCACCTCTAGGTTTTTTACTTTCACATACCCCATTTTAATTATACTGCATATAATTTAAAATATAATGTGTTGATTTCATCTGGTATAAAGTTATATTAGAGGAAAAAGAGCTTAGATACAGAACATTAATGGAAATAAATTACTTGGATAATATTATACACACAAATCATAGTAAAGCAGACAGATAGAAGTGAGTTTTTTTAGACGATCTTGTGTACTTTGCCTCCGAGATGTCACGCGAGACAATCCCGCAGAAGTCACCCATCATGTTGGAGGGTCACCTGCCTTTGTAGTTTCTCTCCATCTTAGAAATGTCTAGGTGGAACCTTTCTCCATGCTCATCACTCACTGCCTCGAGGGGTTAGGAGGGAAGAAGTTCAGGTGGGAGTGGAAAAAGTGAATTTTCAGTGACATTCGGCATCCCAAATCTTCAAAAGACTATAACAACTTCTTGATACATTCTTGGTAATCTACTACCATTATGTTCCAAAGGAAGCCATGGTAGACTGACGTAAATGCTTCCCATGCTCTCAGTTGCTTTAAGGTAAGAAACTCCTCAAATTCATTATCCTTCAGCATATCTCGGATCAGAGATCAAACCAAGATGCCCTCCTTGAGCTTAGTAAAACTCAGAGATGGGTATAGAGTACACAAGTGTTGGAAGGCAGCGCCATTTTTGTCCATTGTCCTCACAAAATACTTCATTAGCCCAATCTTGAAATGAAGATGAGGAAGAAGCACCTTGTTCATGCCCACCAGAGGATGTTCTTGGACACTGTGTTCACCAGGTACGAAATTGCTCCTAGACCCCCAGTCTTTCTGATTATAGGTCTTGGAAACAGCCTGAATGTCTCAGAAATAGAAAAAGCAACACTACTTTGTAAAGCCCGCTTGCATATCCATAATGAGCCCAATGCTCTTGAGGTCCCTGGAGAGACTCAACTGCTACTGGTTGTACTTGACAGCTTCCAAAAGGAGCTCCATATTGCTATACGATTCCTTTAGATGCACTGAGTGGGCAATGGGAATGCTGTGGTATTTATTTCCATTGTGCAGGACCACAGCCTTCAGAATTCGGTTGGAAGAGTGTATAAAAAGACGCTAATCTAAACGATTGTGTGGGAACCCAAGGGAATTGAACAAGCTAGAGACAGTTTTGCAGAAGCTCAACTTGTTTTCCATTTCGAAGAATGAAGTGAAGTCATTGTTCCGTGTCCTGAAACTGGTGATCCTTTCATCTACCTTGACCAGGTTCCACTGTTTAAGCCGGGATGCCAGGAGCTCTGCCTTCTGCTTAGGTAGATACAAATCACAGGCAAGATAATTCAGGTCTTCATGCGTGACCCAGTTGGGCTCTTTGATACTTGGTCCTGAATCAACAGAGACATTGTCTTCATGAGAGATCGAATTGGCAGAATATTCCTCCTGAAAGCATTTCTTTATCTGATAAAGGAAGAAGATCTTTATTTGCTGGGAGTGTAGGGACAGGAATAATATCTGAGTGGGGATATTTTATCTATTTTCTAGAAGAAGCATTGAAACCAGTTGTATTTGTCATAAAAAAGTAACAATCGTCTGCATGGCTTTTTGGCTCGCTCCAGTCCATCGGGACAACAAAGATGAAGGCTGTTTTCTTGACATTAAACCATGCAGTTAGGCCATTGTAACAGGGCTTACAATAGATGTGTTTAACCCATAATTTGTCCTGATCTCCAATTTTACAGTCAAAATAAAGAAAGTAAGCAGTTCTCAGGAGGGAAGTAACTGTTCGGCGTTGTGAAATCCGTACATGCGTAACAGCATGAATTTGCCTTGTTGATGCATCCTCGGTGATTTAAAGTGCCTGAAGCCATTATAGATATATGTATCAACTCACCAAAATCTAGAAAAAAACAAAAACATTAATCATAAATAAGGTTACAAAATACATATGGTTGCAAAATCCTAATATAGACATGTGTCCAACATATAAAATGGTTGTGTAACATGATTGTCGAGCAGTCCTAACTTCATAATCTAAGAATAGGACAATTAATTTTTCAATACCACTATATTGTTATTTAAAAGAATGTTATAAAAGGTTTTAAAACATTAAACTTTAGTTAGTTTGCTTGAATTTAGCCATGTAGATATATTATATTGAGTAGAAAGCATAAATATAGTTAGTGAAAGATATATATTTTCTAATATACCTGAGAACTATTTAAACAATTAGTTCTCAAAAAATTAATAAAACAAATGCTTTCCTTTCAGCACGTGTTCACTTAACTCGTTATCAAAAACAACTAAGGAGTAAGAGAGAGTTGCCAGATATTCAATAATATTCTAATACATTAGAACTACCATTGGGTTAAAATATACATTAATTTGAGCTGAATTCTGTCCACAGTTATTTTTTTAAAACTTCTGGGATGCATTGTCCCATTGGTAGCGTGAGGGTTTTAAAGACCACAATTTCTAAAACTACTAATACATGTATATGTACCTCAAAAATGATAGGTGATGAGCATAGGTGGGCGTTATCGCGATAAATTATCGCAATAATTTATTGTGGAACCGAGATCGGGTTATCGGTTATCCTATATTTTTTCGGCGTTATCGATTCATCGTTATCGCCGATACCTATAGTTCCAAACATGCGATAATCGATATTTCCAGTTTTTTATTCCAGTTTAGCAAAGGGTCGAGCAGCGACTGGCTTGGGGCAGAAATAGGAAGGTCCGAGCTGGAAGGAGGATCCTCAAAACTTATGAGTAGATGAAGGAGAGCCTCACCAGGTAAGAAACAGTATTCAAATATTCTTACTATTGTATTATAAAATAACGCTATATTTACTCAATAATTAATATTGTATTTTTATTGTGGATTTATCGGTTATCACCTTATCGGGCGATAAATTTATCGCCAGTTATCGATTATCGGTTATCGCCGATAAGCTTATATTTTTCGATTTATCGGTTATCGTGATACATTTGTTCGTTATCGCGCCCACCTATAGGGATGAGTAAAAACTAGTTTCGTATCTTAAATCAGCACCCAAAATTAGGCTAGAACAACTATTTTTGTGCCTGCCCTTACGTCACGAGTAATCACCGATGACTAAGTTCAGAGTTGGATGCAATGTCATCCTTTATCTTTCTCATCATTATTCTTTTCAGCCACTATTAATATAATAAATGTGCTGGTGGGAGAGTCGGCAACGGCAGAAAAAGTCCTTTGATCCAAATCCTCAGATGTCAAATGGTCGTGTCACCTGATCCGGCTCCGATGTCTTTTCCTCAAATTCCACAACTTACATCGAAGAGGTCGTAAATGAGACTTTTAAACAAAGGTGAGAAACGTTACCCTTAAAGTGGTTGCCTTATTTTTAGCAATTTTATTGATTGCGAGGCGAATTTATTAATTACTTAGTGATAGCAAGAATAAGGTGCTTATATACAGGGTTCAGTAGGTAATGTGTTTTCTAACTGTGACGTAAGAGAAAATGCCACAGATAATTTATATTGACCAAAATTCCATGTTAAAAACTTGGAAGATTGTAGAATTTATTTTCTTGAATTATATCGCCCCAGCCCTCAAACTCGGTCTTAAGCCCTGTTTATCTGGGTAAAAAATTTGGTTAGGATGTACCTAAGCTCTATCAAGGTGGTGCAGGTGGACCTGTTGCGGTGCAGTTTGTCTCTCTCTTTCAACCAGATTGCAGTTGTGGAGTTAGGAGCAAGATGTTAGGAGTGATTTTGTCAAAGTAATTGTATGACACCACAGCCTGGGCCATCTTGTTTGTGTCGCAGCGTGAATAGTCCTGCTGCCATAATTACGGCCTCCTGGATCTAGGCCAACAAAAACTCCCTTAAGCAATTAATGTATGTAGCCCTCCATTATATAAAAGGGGCATTACGTTACCTTTGCTACTGACCGCCCTAAAAACCATGAGATCAACCGGGAACTTTTTTTTTTTTTACTTCATGTATCATTTGAGAGGGGGAGGGGGATTACTGCAAGCCAACAGTTGTTTTTGCGAGTTTTGAACCTGAATCTGCTAGAAATTATTCTCATCTCAGAATAACCAAAGCATGCGAGGCTTGACGGTGTGCCTTAGTTTATTAAAAAGCTTTGCCGCACGTTCATTCTGATTGTCCTTCATCTTCTAAGACAAAAGCTGGCTTTTCTGATCTTGTGTGAGTAGTAGCGATTGTCTTTATGCCTGATAAGATATTCTGCGACTCCCTTCTCCCTCTCTATGCACCTCATTGACTTGCTGGAATCATTGGCAAATAATGCCTTTATCTCTGCACGACATTTTGGTGGGTTTTTCTTTCGCAATCAGAACGCTTACAGTGAGGTTTTCGAGCTGCCGTCCTCTCTCAATTAGAGTTTGACTCACTCAACTCTTTGTTTCGTGATCCTCGGCACTGTCCTTAGATTGACACCCAAGCAACCCGAGATCTTCGCATTGGGGTAGGTCAAATAATTATTATTTTTATTTTCTTAAATTATTTCGATAATTGAGTATCTTTATTCTGACTACCTGATATTTTTATCTTTCGCAAGTTTTTCTGCTACTGAGAGATTTCTGGAACAGAGAGACATAGACAAGATAATAGAACTTTGAAATTCTCTATTATATCGATAAGAAATATAAATATTTTAATGCCCTTATTTTCCGGTAGGGATTCTCTTTGTTTATTGTGTTGATACCTGGGATACATATGGTGGCCATTGAGATCATATAGTTCCTAAATTCTCCCTACTCTTTCAATAGTCAATTCTCTCTTTGTTTGTTTCGCTATTTATTTTTGATTTGCTGCTAACTCATTGTTGGATATTGTTAATCAGTTTTAGCAATTAATTGTTTTCAACATTTTTTAATAAGATTTGTATTTTATGTTCTGTTATATTCCGAGTTGTTTTCTCTAAGTGATCGTTGAGTTCTGCATCTCCTAAACTTGATCAACTTACTTCGTCCTTTTCGTAGCCTTACATAATTTTGTGTGAGATGAGCTTCTCCGATTGCTGTTTGCCTTTGTACATTGTACAATACTTATCCATAAGTAATGAGGCATTTTTCCATGTTTATTCTTATTTAATGGCGAAATATAATCGTAGGCAGATTTCTATTTATACTAGACTCCCAAACTCAAATAGCATTTACCTGTATTTCTGTCTTCAACTAAACGAAGGCTCAGGTTTCAACTTACATTAGACGTCATTTTCTGTGCTATTTCACTTTGTATTATTATTTTCTGTAGAAGTCTTAGTACCTCCATGCATTAGTACATTCATAGATACACCGACAAAGCTGCGTGTCCCCCCCCGCTATCATTCCAAATTTGAAGCCGGTCACACAGGAAAATTTCCCCCTTAAAAGACACCTGCCAGCAGACGAAGGCCCGAGTTTCTTCGCGCCGTCATAAACCTTCGACTTGAGACGAGGAAAGCTCGGATGGCGTCGAAGTGTGAATGTTTGGCATGTCCTGGCGGCAGACCTAGGGTCTTTTCGCGGGACGATAAGAATTTTATGAGAATCCGGTGCTCTCTCTCGATTTTAGCTCTTGAGGGAAATAAAAGAGGAAATTCTCCCTAAATCGGGCATAACATCTTGAACCTACGTTGTGTGTGGAGCTAGTCTCACAAAGGAAACAGTTCGCCCTTTGCAAGGAAGAAACTTTGGGGAATTTGTTGTTGGGTCAGGGTACTTGTACTCGTAGGTGCTAAACTAATCGCAGACCCCCCATTCAGAGTCAGAGGTTACACAGGACCTCCCTCTGCGGATAACCCTAGACGCAGCTAGGTCATCATTTTTGGCTACCTACTCCAGGTGCCAATAATCGGAAGGGACATCTTGAGGAAAAGAATTCCGATTTGAGTCACAGTTTGACTCGCCTTCGCGATCCACCTAGGATTATTATATCAGGACACCGGTCTAGGATTACACCCCACATTCGGTAACCTCGGATGACCGGGCTAAGTGCGAACATCGTCAGAAGAAGAAGACATTCACCGTCATTCTCCAAATACTTACAAACTCAAAGGTATCGTTAAAGTAAATTATCCCCTTCCCTAACTTAACCACTTTAATCATTAACTAGAATTTCCATCCCGAGCTCATAACCTCGAGTATTACAAGTGCTTAATTCCGTGATATTATTCAATTCATTCTGTCGGATGCAATTAAGACGCAAGCATCCTAGTAAGTAGATTTCAAGTGTAATTCCCACGACATTATATAGACTTACCAATTGCTGTGCGGAGATTATTCCTATTTATATATTTATATATATATATATATATATATATATATATATATATATATATATATATATATGCTATATGCTATTTCATATTTATAATTTATGTATATAAAATTTATTTTTGTATCTATGTGTTTTAACTATTTTGGACGATCCTTTGGCAATTGATAAGCAATCCACTCGGCTCAATAATCGATATTACAGAAGTCCACCCATGACTGGCTTTTACTGAGTGAAAACACACGCAGGGGATCACTATCTTAATTATGCTCAAAAGGGAAGCACTGGGGTTATTCTTATTCACCGGAAGTGGCTACAGTAAGTGTATTGGCTACACGTCACCCCACTTTACCTTGTTGTGGAATTAAATAGATGCCAAGGAAGTGAGACTGGGATTACCGACTCACTAACCCTTGACATTGTCATTTTAAAGTGTGTTAAATTAAAATATTGAATAATATAGAAGGGTGACAAGAGCGCATTCGTCAAGGAGGAGGTGAGAAATAATTGTGTACTTCTTTCCTACTTTTCACTGGGTTATTCATTAATGGACTAAAGTTTTCTCCTTTGTGCACCCCCTTCAGAATTGAGTTGTCTGAGAGATAAAAACCTCTTCCGAGAAATATTCCAAAAGTCGCCAGAGAGAATAAAGAGGTCAGGGTAAAAGAGGAATTTTCTGGGTTTTCACCAGCACTATCTGGAGGAAAAATCAAGGTAAGCAGAGATGGAATGTATGAATAAAACTAAATTCAAGAAATACAATAAATATAAATAATTTATATAATAGTACAGGAGGTTACAGTTTGGGTATTTTGGAGTGATGTGGACAACGAAATTGCCTGATAGCCAATACTGGGTAGTTCTGCTTGTGTAGCAGGGTGTAGGGGCCTGGGCCACACCTTTAGCATCCTAGATCTAGGGTAACACAAACACCCACGAGCACCTGATATGTGTATCCCTCCGGTAAAAAAAACCAAGGGCAGAACGTTGCCATCGCAAATAACTACTAAAAACAACATGAACTTGAACAACAACTTGGTTTTCATAATTCTCTGTAAATCTCTGGGGGACACATTAAGCAAGCCCCGTTGTTTTGTTATTTCCCCACCTGGAACTGTTCGAAATTCTTCACATCTGAGAATAACCAAAGCATGCCAGCATCGGGAGGATGCTTGAGTTTATTCGCAAGTTTCCTCGCACGGTCATACTGCTTGCGCTTCATCTTCTTATGCAAAAACTAACCATTTTTCATCCTCTAGGAGTAGTAGCGGTGGTCCTTATTCTTATCTCTTTGACGAGAGACTCTGCCACTCTAAATTTCCTGGGTATTGACCTCATTGATGTGCTTGGATCGTTGTTAATTAATGCCTCGATCTTTGCAACATTTGGAGAGTTATTTTTGCACCAGAACGTTTAAACTGGGGCTTCAGAGCCACCGTACTCACGTAATCACCTTCTGACTGATCGAAGTCTTTGTTTTCTGATCCTCGCCACCGTCCTTAGATTGACAGACATATAATAGAAGATCATCGCATTGGAGCTCCCGGCACGAAATCCAAGTAGCACAGCTTACCTTTTCCAAGTTTTCGATGAGTAATTTCAGCTCTGGTATTGCTTCCTTGACAGATGAGGCAGAACTCAGTCTATTTTCATATGACGAAGGGAGGAATAGAGAGTTGTTACAGGCAAAAAATAAACTATAGCACCTTGTACGCTCTTATAGATGGAAATATCACTTTTTTGCAAAATGCTGCCAATAAAGTTCTGTCTAATTTCAAGAAAGGTCTACTAATTACAATTATATTTTCTTAAATTTTTTAATTCATCGTGTATCATTATTCAGATCACTTGATATTGATATCTTTCGCAAATTTTATTTAGATATTGAGACATTCCTGGAACAAGGCAGACATAGGCAAGATAATATAACTTTGAAATTCTCTATTGTATAGATAAGAATTATAAATCTATTAATGTCTTAGTGAATCGTTACTTGGATTTGAGTAAATGATGCGCAACAAAATAACCGTGTTTGTTTTCGCCTGGGCGATGTTTCTCTGTACATACATACTCATAATCTAGTTTACCATAAATCCAATTCCATCGCAGGTTGATGGCAAAGAATATTTACTGGTAACCAAGACGCAACAACGATTTCCACGAACTGATAAATATGGTCTCATTCTTCGATGGCAAATATACAGAAAAGGTGAATAATCTGCGATGCCGTTTCAATAGACATCAGAATTCTTCATCTCACTGGTAAACCAATATTACTTTATCAATTATAGAAATTTACAATTGTTTTTAATTAAAAGTAAAAAATAATAATCTCCTAGAAGGTTCGAAGAAAATATCTGTAAAGTACTTACAATGCTTTAAGACGAATAAACATACAAACCTGGACACCACAGCAAGAATTAAAGAGCACAAATTCACTATTTTAATAAACTCAGGTATAATAAAATTCTCATGGATAAACAATTCCAGAATATGCAACTACAGTGTTCCACAAGGCCAGAAGTTTGATGGCGGTACTTATGTTCAACGTACCGCTCGTTTGCTTTGAATGAAGCGAGGGTAGACAAATAGACATGTCATTTATAGCTACCATCCCGAACTTGTTGCTTCAAATAAACCATGTGTAAACACTTCAGTTCTAGCTTCAAATAAATGAGGTGTGGACGTGTCAGGTGTTGCTACCATCCACAACTCGTTGCTTCAATTGAACCAGATGTGGACATAGCAGTTCCCTCTATCGAAATGCGTTGTTTCTGAGCCAAACTGTGTCTTTTGAGTGTCCCCCTCCTCTCTCTACTGCTTATACCCTCTCCCCCCCTGCTTCCTACCTGACCCAAACAAATAAAATTTGATTTTGTCGCGGAAAAACATTTTTGCTTTTTTCGACACTAGACAAGAGATCATCAGGAGCAAAGGCCAACATAGCCGCTATTTTTTTCAAATTTATCATCGGCATAATATGAGGGAAAGGACCTAAGAGTCATACCTCTCAAGCGACGTGTGGCTAGACACTTTCAAGTTCACGTTTCCGGCAACTTGACTTGAAATACCGTCTGCTGTTTCAAATCGGGTTTAAGAAGTCCCCCTTTACTAGCAAGGCTCCCAACTCATTAATGTTTCCCGCATGCGGATGTTTTGCTTCCGCTTGTATCTATTGTTCCCTAATTTGGGATGTTTTCTTTTGGCTTCTATCTCCTAATACATAATTGGGAATATTTTACATTTGATTCATTTCCTATTACCTGTATCCGGATGGTTTGTCTTTGATTCAATCTACTAGATCCTATATGAAAATGCATTTTCTTTCCTTCAAGCTCCGGTTTCTGGTATGCGAATGCTTTGCCTTTGCTTCGACATCTGGTGTCTTGTATTCAGAGATTTTGCCTTTTCTTTAAACTCCTGTTCTTATATGAGGCTGTTTTGCCCTCGATTCAAACTCATGTTACCTTTATTGTATTTTTTTACCTTTGCTTCAATCCCTTGGTTCTTGTATATGAATGTTTTTCCTTTACTTCAATTTCCTGTTTCGTACATGCAGATGTTCTGGCTTTGCTTTACCCTCCTGCTTTCTGTATTTAAATGTTTTACCTCTGCGTCAACCCTTGTTTCCTGTGTGCGAATGTTTTCCCTTCTTAGACCCTTGTTTTGTGAATGCAGATGTTTTACCTTTACTTCAAATGCTGTTTCCATGATGTAAATATTTTTCTTTGCTTGTAACTCATGTTTTCTGTCTGGGAATGCCTTGTCTTTGCTTCAACTCCTATTTCCTTAATGCGGATGTTTCACCTTTACTTCAAACTCTTGTTTCCTGTCTATGGATGTTTTTGCCTTTGTTTCAAGTTCTTGTTTCCTGTAGGCAGATTTTTGCGTTTGCTTCAGTCTATTGTTTCCTAATTTACGATGTTTTCCAAGCGCTTCTATTTCCGATTACATAATTGTGAATATTTTCCATTTGTTTCATTTCCTATTACCTGTATGCTTGAAACTCCTGTTTCCTGTCTGCAAAAATTGTGCCTTTGTTTTTTACTCCTGCATCTAGTGTTCGAATATTTTACTTTGGCTTTAAAATGCTGTTTCCTATTTGCGGATGATTTATCCTTACTTTAAACCCCTCTTACCTTTATGGGTATGTTGTGCATTTGCTTCAAACTCCTGTTAGATGTCTTGGAATCTTTTGCCTTCGCCCTAAATTCTTATTTCCTGTTTGCCGATATTTTGCCTTTTCTTCAACCTACTGTTTCTTGTATGCAGATATTTTCCCTTTTCTTTCAAAATCATCTTTGAAGAATTCTCCAGCCTTAGATCATAGGTATGTCTACTTTATCAGGGAAAGGTTCCAAAATGCCTGGTTTATAACACCGAAATGCTGATAACAACAGCCTGTGGACAAACCGATAGGGTAAATTTACTAAAGAGCTTTTTTTTCGAATATAGGAGAAGACATACTAAATAGGTGGCGAGATGTAAAGTACACGAGCCTCTCTTCAACTTCTGTATCAGAAGATATCCCTTCTCTTATTTCTGTTAAGAGGTATTTATAAATCGGTATATGAGTTCGCTAATGAATTATTCGGAACTAAAGATCCTTAGCTAAATAGATTAGCGCAAAGGTTAGCACAAAACAAAACGGCAATCTAAAGTCTAATCAGAGATCGTTTGAAAGTTCAAAGAGATTCTCCCTCGAAATTGGATCTTGGAAGATATTATGTAAATCTCAATGTTCGGTTGTGTATATATGTCGTAATAAGATTACAAGTATTAATATACTGTTGACTTGTTCCAAAGTAGGAGATTTTTGCTCTTGCAACTTTCATATGGTATGTTTTAAAATTAGAAGATCCAAGAAGTTAGTGAGGAATAGTCTCATAGGTCAACCAACGTATTAATAATGTGATAAATTAAATGATAAAGGTGTTTTGGACTCCACTACCTTTCTTACCCGTTTATTTCATTCACTCTCCACAGGAGACATACTCGTAAGAAATATCCGAAAGCTGAGATGAGTGTTTCCACTGAGAGAAAATTTTACTAATCAACTTTATCCTATCTAATCTGAAAGCAAAGGTAAGTAAAACACCCAAAAGGGCTGAAAGCTCTTTTACACCACCAAGATCTAGATGCTAACATTCGATTTCATTCGGAAAGTTTAGGGGTTTTGACGATAGAAGTTAAATTAAGATAGAATTCATTTTCTCTCCAGAAATAACTTCTCAGAGAGATAAAAGCCCCTTGGAGAAATTCTCGCCCGATGGAAGAAAGAGTTGAGGGCAAAGACATGAATTTTCTCGTACTTTAATGGTTACCTTTTTCGTACTACGTTGCACCTGAAGGTTTATAAAATGTCTCCCCGGTCCCAGTAATCAAGATGACTAAGTTCAGTTTCTAATTCTTTTTTATCACTTATTTTCCTCACCATTATCCTTTTTAGCCACTATTAATCTGAAAATGGGCTCGAAGGAGGATGGGGCAGGGGGAGAGGTACTGATGGGAAGCCCTTGCAATAAGTTCTCTGATATAAGTCTTCAGATGTCAAATGGTCGTTTCGCCTGAACTGACTAGGACATCTTCTCTTCAAATTCCAATGACTTACATTGAGCAGGTCAAAAATGAGCCTTTTCCCTAAGGTAAGAAAGGCTACCCCTAAGTGATGCCGAAACCAAAGTGGTTGCCTTCTTTTAACAGTTTTATAGATTGCAAAGCGAATCTCTTAAATAGATCTGTATGATCCCCTCTCTATTTCATCTCCTCTCCACAGGAAACCTATAAGAAATATTCAAAAGTTGAGACGAGTGTTTCCTCTGAGAGAAAAGTTTATTACTCAACTTCATCCTTTCTAATCCGAAAGCTAAAGTAAGTAAAACACCCAAAGGTGCTAAAAGCTCTTTTCCATCAAGACCTAGATGCTAACCTTCGATTTCATTAAGAAAGTTTAGAGGGTTTTGAAGATAGAAGTTAAATTAAGATAGATTTTTACTTTCTCTCCAGAAATGACTTCTCAGAAATAGAAAAGCCCCTTGGAGAAATTTTTGCCAGATGGAAGAAAGAGTTGAGGGCAGAGAAAAGAATATTCTCGTAATTTAATGGTTACTTTCTTCGTACTACGTTTCAACAGAAGGTTAATAATTGACTGGTTTACAAAAGATTTTTGCTCTGAGGCAAGAATGTGAATTGGTGTTTGTTACTAATTTTGTTCTGTTGAATTCAAATTTATACAGTTTTTCTCTATCACCTCTGGGTTTTTTACTTTCACATACCCCATTTTAATTATACTGCATATAAATTAAAAATATAATGTGTTTATTTCATCTGGTATGAAGGTATTTTAGAGGAAAAAAAGCATAGATACAGAACATTAATGGAAATAAATTACTTGGATAATATTATACACACAAATCATAGTACAGGAGACAGATAGAAGTGAGTTTTTTAGACGATCTTGTGTAGTTTGCCTCCGGGATGTCACGTAAGACAATCCCGCAGAAGTCACCCATCATGTTAGAGTGTCACCTGCCTTTGTAGTTACTCTCCATCTTAGAAATGTCTAGGTGGAACCTTTCTCCATGCTAATCACTTACTGCCTCAAGGGGTTAGAAGGGAAGAAGTTGAAGTGGGAGTGGATAAAGTGAATTTTCAGTGACATTCGGCATCCCATATCTTCATAAGACTGTAACAACTTTTCGATACATTCTTGGTAATCTACTACCCTTATGTTCCAAAGGAAGCCATGGTAGACTGACGTAAATGCTTCCCATGCTCTCAGTTGCTTTAAGGTAAGAAACTCCTCAAATTCATTATCCTTCAGCATATCTCGGATCAGAGATCAAACCAAGATGCCCTCCTTGAGCTTAGTAGAACTCAGAGATGGGTATAGAGTACACAAGTGTTGGAAGGCAGCGCCATTTTTGTCCATTGTCCTTACAAAATTCTCTATTAGCCTAATCTTCAAATGAAGATGAGGAAGAAGCACCTTGTTCATGCCCACCAGAGGATGTTCTTGGACACTGTGTTCACCAGGTACGAAATTGCTCCTAGACCCCCAGTCTTTCTGTTTATAGTTCCTGGACACAGCCTGAATGTCTCAGAAATAGAGAAAGCAACAGTACTTTGTAAAGCCCTCTTGCATGCCCATAATGAGCCCAATGCTCTTGAGGTCCCTTGTGAGACCCTAATGCTACTGGTTGTACTTGGCAGCTTCCAAAAGGAGCTCCATATTGCCATACGATTCCTTTAGATGCACTGAGTGGGCAATGGAAATGCTGTGGTATTAATTTCCATTGCGCAGAGTGTATAAAAAGACGCAAATCTGAAGGATTGTGTCGAAACCCAAGGAAAATGAACAAGCTAGAGACAGTTTTGCAGTAGCTCAACTTGTTTTCTATCTCAAAGAATGAAGTGAAGTCATTGTTCCGTGTCCTGAAACTGGTGATCCTTTCATCTACCTTGACCAGGTTCCACTGTTTAAGCCGGGATGCCAGGAGCTCTGCCTTCTGCTTAAATAGATACAAATCACAGGCAAGATAATTCAGGTCTTCCTGCGTTACCCAGTAGGGCTCTTTGATACTTAGTCCTGAATGAAAAAAGACATTGTCTTCAGGAGAGATCGAATTGGCAGAATATTCCTCCTGAAAGCATTTCTTCATCTGATAAAGGAAGAAGATCTTTATTTGATGGAAGTGTAGGGACAGGAAGAATATCTGAGTAGGGAACTGGTCTTATAGCTGAGGGAAGGTCGGGATATTTTATCTATTTTCTAGAAGAAGCATTGAAACCAGTTGTATTTGTCATAAAAAAGTAAAAATCGTCTGCATGGCTTTTTGGCTCTCTCCAGTCCATCGGGACAACAAAGATGAAGGTGTTTTCTTGACATTAAACCATGCAGTTAGGCCATTGTAACAGGGCTTACAATAGATGTGTTTAACCCATAATTTGTCCTGATCTCCAATTTTACAGTCAAAATAAAGAAAGTAAGCAGTTCTCAGGAGGGAAGTAACTGTTCGGCGTTGTGAAATCCGTACATGCGTAACAGAATGAATTTGCCTCGTTGATGCATCCTCGGTGATTTGAAGTGCCTGAAGCCATTATAGATATATGTATCAACTCACTAAAATCTAGAAAACAAAATAAACATTAATCATATATAAGGTTATAAAATTCATATGGTTGCAAAGTAATAATATTGACATGTGTCCAACATATAAAATGGTTGTGTAACATGATTGTCGAGCAGTCCTAACTTCATAATCTAAGAATAGGACAATTAATTTTTCAATACCTGTATATTTTTATTCAAATGAATGTTATAAAAGGTTTTAAAACATTAAAGTTTAGTTAGTTTGCTTGAATTTAGCCATGTAGATATATTATATTGAGTAGAAAGCATAAATATAGTTAGTGAAAGATATATATTTTCTAATATACCTGAGAACTATTTAAACAATTAGTTCTCAAAAAATTAATAAAACAAATGCTATCCTTTCAGCACGTGTTCACTTCACTCGTTATCGAAAACAACTAAGGAGTAAGAGAGAGTTGCCAGATATTTAATAATATTCTAATACATTAGAACTACCATTGGGTTAAAATATACATTAATTTGAGCTGAATTCTGTCCACAGTTATTTTTTAAATACTTCTGGGATGTATTGTCCCATTGGTAGCGTAATAGTTTTAAAGACCACAATTTCTAAAACTACTAATACATGTATATGTGCCTCAAAAATGTTAGGTGATGAGCATAGGTGGGCGTTATCGCGATAAATTATCGCAATAATTTATTGTGGAACCGAGATCGGGTTATCGGTTATCCTATATTTTTTCGGCGTTATCGATTCATCGTTTTTGCCGATACCTATTGTTCCAAACATGCGATATTCGATATTTTCATTTTTTTATTCCAGTTTAGCAAAGGGTCAAGCAGCGACTGGCTTGGGGGCAGAAATAAATAGGTTCGAGCTGGGAGGAGGATCCTCAAAACTTATGAGGAGATGAAGGAGAGTCTCACCAGGTAAGAAACAGTATTCAAATATTCTTACTATTGTATTATAAAATAACGCTATATATACTCAATAATCAATATTGTATTATAATTGTGGATTTATCGGTTATCACCTTATCGGGCGATAAATTTATCGCCAGTTATCGATTATCGGTTTTCCCCGATAAGCTTATATTTATTGATTTATCGGTTATCATGATATATTTGTTCGTTATCGCGCCACCACCTATGGTGATGAGTAAAAACTAGTTTCGTATTTTAAATCAGCACCACAAATTAGGCTAGAACAACTACTTTTGTGCTTGTCCTTACGCCACCAGTAATCACGCATGACTAAGTTCAGAGTTGGATGCAATGTCATCCTTTATATTTCTCATCCTTATTCTTTTAAGCCACTATTAATATAATAAATGTGCTGGCGGGAGAGTCGGCATCGGCAGAGAAAGTTCTTTGATCCAAACCCTCAGATGTCAAATGGTCGTGTCGCCTGAACCGGCTCCGACATCTTCTCCTCAAATTCCACGACTTACATCGACGAGGTCATAAATGAGACTTTTAAACAAAGGTGAGAAACGTTACCCTTAAAGTGGTTGCCTTTTTTTTAGAAATTTTATTGATTGCGAGGCGAATCTCTTAATTACTTAGTGATAGCAAGAATAGGGTGCTTATATACAGGGTTCAGTAGGTAATGTGTTGCCTAACTGTAACGTAAGAGAAAATGCCACAGATAATTTACATATTTATATTAACCGAAATTTCACGTTAAAGACTTGACAGATTGTAGAATTTATTTTCTTGAATTATATCGCCGCCGGCCTTAAACTCGGTATTAAGCCCTGTTTATCTGGGTAAAGAATTTGGCTAGGATGTACCTAAGCTCTATCAAGGTGGTGCAGGTGGACCTGTTGCGGTGCAGTTTGTCTTATTGGTCTCTCTCTTTCAACCAAATTGCAGTTTGTGGAGTTAGGAGCAAGATGTTAGGAGTGATTTTGTCTAAGTAATTGTATGACACCACAGCCTGGGCCATCTTGTTTGTGTCGCAGCGTGAATAGTCCTGCTGCCATAATTACGGCCTCCTGGATCTAGGCCAACAAAAACTCCCTTAAGCAATTAATGTATGTAACCCCCCATTATATAAAAGGGGCATAACGTTACTCTCGCTACTGACCGCCCTAAAAACCATGAGATGAACCGGGAACTTTTTTTTTTTTACTCCATGTATCTTTTGAGAGGGGGAGGGGGATTACTGCAAGCTAACAGTTGTTTTTGCGAGTTTCGGACCTGGATCTGTAGAAATTCTTTTCATCTTAGAATAACCAAAGCATGCCAGGCTTGACGGTGTGCCTTAGTTTATTAAAAATCTTCGCCGGACGTTCATTTTGGTTGTCCCTTATCTTCTAAGACGGAAGCTGGCCTTTCAGATCTTGTGTGAGTAGTAGCGGTTGTCTTTATACTTGAATAGAGATTCTGCAACTCTCTTCTTCCTGGCTATGCACCTTATTGACTTGCTGAGATCATTGGAAAATAATGCCTTTATCTCTGCGCGACATTTTAGTGGGTTTTTCTTTCGCAATCAGAACGCTTAGAGTGAGGTATTCAAGCCGCCATCCTCTCTTAATTAGAGTTTGACTCACCCAACTCTTTGTTTCGTGATCCTCGGCACCGTCCTCAGATTGACACCCAAGCAACCCGAGATCTTCGCATTGGGGTAGGTCAAATAATTATTTTTTTTATTTTCTTAAATTATTTTGTTTATTGAGTATCTTTATCCTGATAACCTGATATTTTTATCTTTCGCAAGTTTTTCTGCTACTAAGAGATTTCTGGAACAGAGAGACATAGACAACATAATAGAACTTTGAAATTCTCTATTATATCGATAAGAAATATAAATATTTTAATGCCCTTATTTTCCGGTAGGGATTCTCTTTGTTTATTGTGTTGATATCTGGGATACATATGGTGGCCATTGAGATCATATAGTTCCTAAATTCCTCCTACTCTTTCAATAGTCAATTCTCTCTTTGTTTGTTTCACTATTTATCTTTGATTTGCTGCTAACTCATTGTTGGATATTGTTAATCAGTTTTAGCAATTAATTGTTTTCAACATTTTTATTTAGATTTGTATTTTATGTTCTGTTATATTCCGAGTTGTTTTCTCTAAGTGCTCATTGAGTTCTGCATCTCCTAAACTTGATCAACTTACTTCGTCCTTTTCGTAGCCTTACATACTTTTGTGTGAGATGAGCTTCTCCGATTGCTGTTTGCCTTTGTACATTGCACAATACTTATCCATAAGTAATGGGGCATTTTTTCATGTTTATTCTTATTCAATGGCGAGATATAATCGCATGCAGATTTCTATTTATACTAGACTCCCAAACTCAAATAGCATTTACCTGTATTTCTGTCTTCAACTAAACGAAGGCTCAGGTTTCAACTTACATTAGACGTCATTTTCTGTGCTATTTTACTTTGTATTATTATTTTCTGTTGAAGTCTAAATACCTCCATGCATTAGTACATTCATAAATACACCACCACAGCTGTGTGTCCCCCCCCCCCCTATCAATCGAACTTCGCAGCCGGTCACACAGGAAAATTTCCCCCTCAAAAGACACCTGCCAGCAGAGGAAGGCCCGAGTTTCTTCGCGCCGTCATAAACCTGCGACTTGAGACGAGGAAAGCTTGGATGGCGTCGAAGTGTGAATGTTTAGCATGTCCTGGCGGCAGACCTAAGGTCTTTTCGCGCGACGATAAGAATTTGATGAGAATCCGGTGCTCTCTCTCGATTTTAGCTCTTGAGAGAAATCAAAGAGGAAATTCTCCATGAAGTCGGGCATAAGATCTTGAACCTACGTTGTGCGTGGAGCTAGTCTCACAAAGAAAACATTTCGCCCTTTGCAAGGAGGAAACTTCGGGGAATTTGTTGTTGCCGTCACGGTACTTGTACTCAGAGGTGCTAAACGAATCGCAGACCCCCCATTCAGAGTCAGAGGTTACACAGGATCTCCCTCTGTGGATTACCCTAGACGCAGTTAGGTAATCATTTTTGGCTACCTACTCCAGGTGCCAATAATCGGAAGCGACACTTCGAGGAGAAGAATTTAGATTTGAATCACAGTTTGACTCGCCTCCGCGATCCTGCCTAGGATCATTATATCAGGACACCGGTTTAGGATTACACCCTACATTCGGTAACCTCGGATGACCGGGCTAAGTGCGAACATCGTCAGAAGAAGAAGACATTCACCGTCATTCTCCAAATACTTACAAACTCAAGGGTATCGTTAAAGTAAATTATCCCCTTCCCTTACTTAACCAGTTTAATAATTAACTAGAATTTCCATCCCGAGCTAATAACCTCGAGTATTACAAGTGCTTAATTCTGTGATATTATTCAATTCATTCTGTCGGATGCAATTAAGACGCAAGCATCCTAGTAAGTAGATTTCAAGTGTAATTCCCATGACATTATATAGACTTACCAGTTCAGTGCGAAGATTAATCCTATTTATATATATATATATATATATATATATATATATATATATATATATATATATATATATATATATGCTATTTCATATTTATAATTTATGTATATAAAAGTTTATTTTTGTATCTGTGTGTTTTAACTATTTTGGACGATCCTTTGGCAATTGATAAGCAATCCACTCAGCTTTATTCTCGATATTACAGAAGTGTACCCATGACTGGCTTTTACTGAGTGAAAACACACTCAGGGGATCATTATCTTAATTTTGCTCAAAAGGGAAGCACCGGGGTTATTCTTATTCACCGGAAGTGGCTATGCGTAGTGTATTGGCTACACTTCACCCCACTTTACCTTGGTGCGGAATTAAATAGATGCCAAGGAAGTGAGACTGGGATTACCGTTCACTAACCCTCGACATTGTCATTTTAAAGTGTGTTAAATTAAAATATTGAATAATATAGAAGGGTCACAAGAGCGCATTCGTCAAGGCGGAGGTATGAAATAATTTTCTCCTTCTTTCCTACTTTTCTCTGGGCTATTTATTAATGGACTAAAGTTTTCTCCTTTGTGCACCCCTCCACTATTTCTCTCCATGAATATTACCCCAAGGCTGAAAGAAATATACTAATACCGCCCTTTCCGCTGTATTCTTACGCTAACGATTCTTCGCCCACCATTCCATCGTTTATTATCATTCTCTCCTATACGTAGCTTTGTCAATCGTTATCTATAATATTTAATTAATCTTACATTGATTAAAAAGTATTATTGGTTACGGAGGGTCAAAGGTAAAGACATAATTCTGCGATAGTAAACCAGCAAAGTCCTCTATATGAACCATTCAAGTGAGATTTGTTTTGATGGAATCCTGATATAAAGTTCGGGCTTTAGTGTTTGCCAAAGTGGAATGTTGATAATTCTGAAGAGGTAATTTTGTCAATTTAAACCTATATTTTTCATATTATGTAACTAATTATTTTATATTTCTTGCTTCAATATAAAAAGTGCGCCTTTGCTGGTGGGAATTCGATCCTACTTTTAAAAGACTTATAATTGGCTCTCGCTGTTAATTAGGTGCTCGTACCTTATCGAGCTTTAAGTTGCTCTTTAACTGTGAAATCACATTTGGATTTTAGATGTTTAAAGCAGTCATGCTATGTTCACATCTTAGAATAATTTTCCTTAGAGTTTTCACATAGTGAACTTGTAGAAACTGCAACCTTCTTTTGAGAAATCCAAGTTTCCGGTTCAACGGAGAAACCAACAATGACACAATCGCACATCGCAACGAGACACTGTAACCCAGCCAACTATCAGCACTCCTGATAGTTTCGTCGTGGAGAATAATTCAGTACTCAACTTTATCCATCCTTTCTCTTTCTAATCTAAGGCTAATGCAAGTAAAACATGCAAAGGTACCGAAAGCTCTTTTTCGTCAAGAACTGAATCCTAAACTTCGGTTTTTATTGCGAAGCTTTTGGCTTTTTTGACGATAGAAGTTAAATTAAGATCGATTTTTACTTTTCTCCAGAATTGAGTTGTCTGAGAGATAAAAACCCCCTCCGAGAAGTTTTTAAAAAGTCGCCAGAGGGGATAAAGAGGTCAGGGCAAAAGGAGGAATTTTCTGGGTTTTCACCAGCCCCATCTGGAGGAAAAATCAAGGTGAGCAGAGATGGAATGTATGGATAAAAACTAAATTTAAGAAATAGAATAAATATAAATAATTTATGGTATTTTTATAGAAAAAAACAACAAGCCCTGGTATAGGAGAACCTGAGCGGCAAAGAGGAAAGCTCTGAGCAAAATGACAATTGATGGCGGATGCTGGAACTCGCAGTCCTTCGAGTGGGTTGGTATGGGTCACTTTGTTCAAGGGATACCACAAAGTCAAATCTACCCCAGGTATAAAATTATTATGATACTGGCTCTTTCATAAAATTCGCCAATAATACAATAATAATGATAATCATTTTATTAAGGATAATGAACTGTGCCCTTGTTTAGTGCTTGCGATCTAAGGGTTGATTTGTGGTCTTTGCCGACGACCACAAAGGGGACCCTGCCCCTTTGCTTTCTAATGGCCCTTTTGCCCCTTAGAGGCAAGAACTACACAAATGAGGTGAAACATTTTAACCCTTATAAAAATAATATTTCAATTCGATTTCGAATCCGTTTCAAGCTCATACTTCAATGATTACTTTTTTGGTATGACGTTGCACTTGAAGGTTAATAAAATGTCCTTCTGGCCCCAGTAATCATGATGACTAAGTTCAGTTTCTAATTCTTTGTTATCATTTATTTTTCTTACCATTATACTTTTTAGCCACTATTAATCCAAAAATGGGCTCGAGGGAGATGGGGCAGGAAGATAGGCACTGATGGGATGACTTTCCAAAAAGATCTTTGATTCAAGTCATCAGATGTCAAATGGTCGTTTCGCCTGAACCGACTCGGACATCTTCGCTTCAAATTTCAATGACTTACTTTTAGGAGGTTAAAAATGAGCCTTTTCCTAAGGTAAGAAAGGCTACCCCTAAATGACTCAGAGTCCAAACTGGTTGTCTCCTTTTTACCAGTTTTATTGATTGCGAGGTGAATTTCTTATAGGGGTCTTTTTGATTTTGCCCTCCTTTTGAATCTATTACTTCGACATAGCAGGTTTAAGGTTCTTACATTTCATGTTGCAGTGGATTATTTGTCTCCTATCTTCAACGCAAAAGAAAATAACAGATTTAAATTATACAAATATATTGACCAAAATGCACGTTAAAGACTCGAAGGATTGTATTATTTATTTTATTGAGAGAAATCGCCGTAGGCCTCAACCTTGGAGGCATTCTCGATGGTCACTTTGTTTAATTGGGTGAAAACTATGGTCACCCTGTACCTAAACTCTATCCTGGTGGTGCAGGTGGAACGGTTCGCGTATCTCTCTTAACAAGCCTAGCATATAATAGTACAGGAGGTTACAGTTTGAGTATTTTGGAGGGATGTGGACAACAAAATTGCCTGATAGCCAATACTGGGTAGTTCTGCTTGTGTGGCAGGGTGTAGGGGCCTGGAACACACCTTCAGCATCCCAGATCCAGGGTAACACAAACACCCACGAGCACCTGATATGTGTATACCTTCGGTAAAATAAACCAGGGGCAGAACGTTGCCATCGCAAATAACTACCAAAAACAACATGACCTAGAACAACAAATTGGTTTACACAATTCTCTGTAAATCTCTCGGGGACACATTAAGCAAGCTCCGTTGTTTTGTTATTTGCCCACCTGGAACTGTCCGAAATTCTTCACATCTGAGAATAACCAAAGCATGCCAGCATCGAGAGTATGCTTAAGTTTATTCGCAAGTTTCCTCGCACGGTCATACTGCTTGCGCTTCATATTCTCATGCAAAAACTAACCATTTCTCATCGTTTAGGAGTAGTAGCAGTGGTCCTCATCCTTATCTCTTTGACCAGAGACTCTGCCAATGCAAATTTTCTGGGTATTGACCTCATTGATGTGCCTGGATCGTTGTTAATTACTGCCTGGATCTTTGCAACATTTATAGAGTTCTTTTTGCACCAGAACGTTTAAACTGAGGCTTTAGAGCCGCCGTACTCACGTAATCACCTTCTGACTGATCGAAGTCTTTCTATTCTGATACTCGCCACCGTCCTTAGATTGGCAGACATGTAATCGAAGATCATCGCATTGGAGCTCCCGGCACGAAACCCAAGTAGCACAGCTTAACTTTTCCAAGTTTTCGATGAGTAATTTCAGCTCTGGTATTGCTTCCTTCACATATGAGGCAGAACACAGTCTATTATCATATGACGAAGAGAGGAATTGAGAGTTGTTACCGGCAAAAAATAAACTATAGCACCTTGTACGCTCTTATAGATGGAAAGATCACTTTTTGCAAAGTGCTGCCAATAAAGTTCTGTCTAATTTCAAGAAAGGTCTACTAATTACAATTATATTTTCTTAAATTATTAAATTTATCTTGTAACTTTATTCAGATCACCTGATATTTATATCTTTTGCAAATTTTATTTAGATATTGAGACATTCCTGGAACAGGGGAGACATAGGCAAGATAATATAACTTTGAAATTCTCTATTGTATAGATAAGAATTATAAATCTATTAATGTCTTAGTGAATCGTTACTCGGATTTGAGTAAATGATGCGCAACAAAATAACCGTGTTTGTTTTCGCCTGGGCGATGTTTCTCTGTACATACATACTCATAATCTAGTTTACCATAAATCCAATTCCATCGCAGGTTGATGGCAAAGAATATTTACTGGTAACCAAGACGCAACAACGATTTCCACGAACTGATAAATATGGTCTCATTCTTCGATGGCAAATATACAGAAAAGTTGAATAATCTGTGATACCGTTTTAATAGACATCAGATTTCTTCATTTCACTGGTAAACCAATATTACTTTATCAATTATAGAAGTTGACGATTGTTTTTAATTTAAAGTAAAAAATAATAATCTCCTAGAAGGTTTAAAGAAAAGATCTGTAAAGTACTTACTATGCTTTAAGACGAATAAACATACAAACTTGGACACCACAGCAAGAATTAAAGAACAAAAATTAACTATTTTAATAAACTTAGGTATAATGAAATTCTCAAAGATACACAACTCCAGAATAGGCAACTACAGTGGTCCACAAGTCCAGAAGTTGCATAGGGTGTAGGTGACACAAATAATTGTGAGTTTGATGCCGGCACTTATGGTCAACGTGCCGCTCGTTTGCTTCGAATGAAGCGAGGGTTGACAAATAGACGTCATTTATAGCTACCATCCCGAACTTGTTGCTTCAAATAAACCATGTGTGAACATTTCAGTTCTAGCTTGAAATAAATGAGATGTGGACATGTCAGGTGTTGCTGCCATCCACAACTGTTTGCTTCAATTGAACCAGATGTGGACATAGCAGTTCCCTCTATCGAAATGCGTTGTTTCTGAGCCAAACTGTGTCTTTTGAGTGTCCCCCTCCTCTCTCTACTGCTTATACCCTCTCCCCCCCTGCTTCCTACCTGACCCAAACAAATAAAATTTGATTTTGTCGCGGAAAAACATTTTTGCTTTTTTCGACACTAGACAAGAGATCATCAGGAGCAAAGGCCAACATAGCCGCTATTTTTTTCAAATTTATCATCGGCATAATATGAGGGAAAGGACCTAAGAGTCATACCTCTCAAGCGACGTGTGGCTAGACACTTTCAAGTTCACGTTTCCGGCAACTTGACTTGAAATACCGTCTGCTGTTTCAAATCGGGTTTAAGAAGTCCCCCTTTACTAGCAAGGCTCCCAACTCATTAATGTTTCCCGCATGCGGATGTTTTGCTTTCGCTTCGATCTATTGTTTCCTAATTTGGGATGTTTTCTCTTTGTTTCTATCTCCTAATACATAATTGGGAATATTTTGCATTTGCTTATTTTCCTATTACCTGTATCCAGATGGTTTGTCTCTGCTCAAAACTACTAGATCCTGTATGAAAATACATTTTCTTTCCTTCAAGCTCCGGTTTCTGGTATGCGAATGTTTTGCCTTTACTTCAAACTTCTGTTTCCTATATGAGGATGTTTTGCCTTTCCTTCAAACTCCTGTTAGCTTTGTTGTATTTTTTGCCTATGTTTAAATCTCTTGTTTCTTGTATGTGAATGTTTTGCCTTTCCTTCAATTTCCTGTTTATTGCATGCAGATATTTTGACTTTGCTTAAACCTCCTGTTTCCTGTATTGGAATGTTTTACCTCCGCGACAGACTCTTGTTTACTGTGTGTAGATGTTTTTCCTTCTCCATTCCCTGTTTTGTGAATGCAGATGTTTTGCCTTTACTTCCAATCCTGTTTCCGGGATGTAAACGTTTTTTCTTTGCTTCTAACTCGTGTTTTCTTTCTGCGAATGACTTTTCTTTGCTTTAACCCCTGTTTCCTTTATGCGGATTTTTTTCCATTACTTCAAATGCCTGTTTTCTTAATGCTAATGCCTTTAATTTGCATCAAACTCCTGTTTCATGCATGAGAATGTTTTCCCATTGCCTTAAATTCCTCTTTTCTCTATGTAGATGTTTTTCTTCGCTTCGAACTCTTGTATGGCGAAGATTTGCTTTCGTTGTAAACTCCTGTTTCCTGTTAGCGGAATTTTTGTATTCGAATCAAATTTCTGTTTTATGAATGCGAATATTTTGCTTTCGTTTCAAACTCTCGTTTCCAGTTTACAGCTGTTTTGTATTTGCTTGAAAATCCCCATTCCTGGGTGCAGATGTTTACCCTATGCTATAAACTCCGTATCTCCTATGCCTATGTTTTGATTTCGCTGGAAAATTCTGTTTCCTGAAAGCTTCAAAATCCTGTTTTCTGGTGTTTGGCCTATGCTTTCAGCTCCTCTTTCACAGGTGGGGATGTTTTCTCTTTAATTCAAACTCCCGTTTCCTTAATACGGATGTTTCACCTTTACTTTAAACTCTTGTTTCCTGTCTGCGGATGTTTTGTCTTTGTTTCAAACTCTTGTTTCCTGTAGGTGGATGCTTTGCCTTTGCTTCAAAAGCCTGTTTACTCTTTGCTGATATTTTTTCTTTCCTTCAAACTACTGTTTCATGTTTACATATGCTTTGCTTTACCTTCACACTCCTGTCTGTCTTATGGGATGGTTTTGTCTTTGATTTAAATATATGTTTCCTGTATCTATTTTTTGACTTTGCCTTTAACTTAATTTTCTGTATTCCGAGTTTTTGCCTTTTTTACACTTCTATTTCCTGTATGCGGATATTTTTCCTTTGTTTTAATCTCAGAGATAACAAAGAGAGAGAGAGAAAAAAAAAGAGAGAGAGAGAGAGAGAGAGAGAGAGAGAGAGAGAGAGAGAGAGAGAGAGAGAGAGAGAGAGAGAGAGAGAGAGAAGAGAGAGAGAGAGAGAGAGAGAGAGAGAGAGAGAGAGAGAGAGAGAGAGAGAGAGAAAAAGAGAAAGAGAAAAGAACATACGCGCCGCCTCATCATTCGAAAGAGAGATGGAGATAACAGACACTTGCGGGAACCTTTTTGTTTGCGCTAATGGAGGTGCGAAATTATGAGACGCCGTGAGACGCCACGATGACCTGAAATCTGCAATCACAGAAAGCTGCGACAAGTGTCAGAGCCTAGAGGGTCCCATCTGAAGTCGGATAAAGTTCGCCTCGCCAGTTTAAGAACCTTCTCGCACTCGTCCTATTAAAAGGCCGATTATTTTCTTATCTGCCTATGCATCCGACCCTAGAACCCTCCCCTTCGGACAGAGGGGGGACGGATAGCCCATTTGACCTTTATAAATCTTCCATTGGTACCTGCTATTCGCGTTCCGTTGGACTCTGCACAATTCTCGCAAATTTCCTCAAGCTCCCAGTGTTCTCGTTAATTCACATGAGTCTACCTCGACCCGCTTTCTCTGCTGCACGAACGCAGCGCGCTCAATCTCGATTCGTGTTCCTCGAAAGCAAGATTTAAGTTCACTCCTGTAATAGTCATTATCCAGAGACTATTGTTTGAACTTTGCGCCAAGGCAAGGATTACTCCCTCAAATCAAATCTTCGAGGTAACAGCAACGCGCAACTCTCCTGTGCAAGTGTTCTCTCTGCCCCCCTCCACCAAGTGTAAGCCTCATCATTGGCTTAGTTTACGCTCAAGGTCGTTCGAGCGTCCCTCGGTAAATATTGTCCGTTTGTTTGTACGGTGACCCTCCTCACCACGTCTCCCCCCTTCCCTTAGCTGCCGACACCTGTGTAAATCTAGTATGTACATAGCTCATTCTAAAACTCCTTTTAACCTTGTAAAATAATATTGATTTGCATATTAATAAAGTTATTTTTGTGCCCGTTTTTCTGTTATCCCAGATCTTCAAGATAGTCGACAATTGGCCAACCTAATTTCAGTTAATTTGCACTCTGCTTATATTGTAAACTTCCCACGCACTCGTAAAACAGAAAGGGTGAACTTGACCCTATTCTACATCTATATTAAACTGGTGTAATGTGTGAATGTGTGTAGGGTTAACCTACGACATCTATATTATTCTGGTGTAAGGTGTGTAGGTTTAACCTACGACACTCAAACTTCTGTTTCGTTTATGCGGATGTTTTGTCTTTGCTTCGAAACCCTGGGCTCTTCTTTCATCACATATTTCACTCTACTATTTTACCAACTCCCATTTGCTGATTGCCATTTACGCTCTAGTAATTAACTTGTATAATTTTTACTCAGTTTCGAATATTATTTTATTTTTCTTGTCTCTATTTTTGTTTTCTTATTCATTATATATTTCTTCGTTTTTATAGTCGGTTTGCGTCACTGCGCACGTGCCATTTTTATAAGTTGTTGATTTGCAGATGGCGTGCGCAAGACTGGTAAAAATAGGTTGCTTCGCGCAGATTTTGAAATCATTTTTCTTACTCTTTTTTTTCTGGATTCATTGAAAGGATGGGAGCCATAATAAAGCTTGTTTCACCTTTCCCCATTGTCTCCTGGAAGATTACCCTCAGACTCAAAAATGTACACTATTTCCGTCTTTTTAGCTAGTGTTTTTTGGATAAGGATTCTTTGTTTACTGTTTCATCGTTTATTATCCTTCTCTCTTTTAGTTAGCTTTGTTAAACGTTATTTATATTACTTAATTCATCTCAGGTTAAATTAAAAGTATTTAGAATTTGCGAATGTCAAAGGTAAGTTTATACTTCTGCTGTTTTTTAACCGGGAATTCCTTTATATGAGGTATTGAATTGAGAATTGTTTTTATGGACTCCCGATTTAAGGTTTAGGCTTTAGTATTTGTCCCAATGGATTGTCGCTAATTCTGGAGAAATAGCGGCGTCATTTTAAACCTATATTTTATATTCTGTAACCAATTATTTTGTATTTTATTCTTCATTATAAAAATGGACTTTTCTAGTGAGAACCTAGGCCCTACTTTTACAAAAGATACATCGGCTCTCGCTGTTAATTAGCTGCTCGTTCCTTATCGAGCTTTAAGTTGCCTTTTAACTGTGGAATCACATCTGGATTTTACATGTTTAGAGCAGTCATGCTTTGTTCACCTCTTCCTAATTCCTAGTTCTCTAACACTCTTTCTGTTTTGAGTTGAGCCCATACCCCTTTATCATCAGCGTGGGGGCCTTTTAAGAATGGCGGCTTAAACTCACTCCTTTATGTACTTTTTAGTACAGGATTTGATGGGTGTTAGTTCCTCCAGCTGCAGATTAGGTGCTTAGATTTTATTGTATATTTCTTGTGTTACATTATCATTATATATATATCTCTTTCTCCTTCCAGCCACCTTTAATTTCTTTACCTAACTTGTTTTCTTGTGTTTCTTTTCAGCAAATTGGATCTGATTCTCTTTCTGAGGCGACTCATCTGAAGGTTGTTGGTGCGTATCTCGGAAATTAATTTATTCCACCCAATTTGATTCCCATAAATCAACCAATTTGATCTAATTTAGCCAAATTTATTATTTTATTCCCAGATTTTGTGGCGATTTAATATTTCCCAACAATGAAGTCGATGATTTTTTTTCTAACGAAGAAAAAAAGTCTAGTTTTTTTTTATGTTATCAATTGTTAACACTCATGGACCAATATAATGACCTTATTCATGTGTATTTATTGATGTATATATATAAAATTGCACAGTGTCAAACTAGCGTGTGATGGAACTAACAATTGTTAAAATCACCTACAGGAAAATTAAAAGAGGAATTCATTTCCTCTCAACCTATATTTTCCATTTCGAAAGTACTTGGAGTCATCTTTTCATTTTCCTGTAGGTGATCTTTGTATATATGTGAAGCTAATATAGAAGATGGCAGGTGGAGCAAGTGGTAATTCCCCAGCTATAAGTGAAACCTGGAGGGGCAACGCGCCCTCCTGCCCCAGTGCCACACGAGAAATTGCCTCTCCCTCGCCTCGTCTTTTGCCCCTCTTTGAGATCTCCCACTGCTTTTTCCGCGCTTGCCTTAGACCCAACCTAGCGTGACAGAGAGCGTTAAGCTTTCCTATCTTTCCCTTCATATTGGCAGAACTTTAAGCTTATTGGCAATAATTTATAATATACATATATACACAAGGTCATTAAAAAGTAAAATGCTATTAAATCTTTTGCCAGATTAGGTAATACAGGGTGAAGCAAAATTCTTTCTATCGTCATTATACTTATTTCTTAATCTGTGATAAATATTTTATCTATTTTTATTGTGATTGTGAAATATTTTGATAATCAATTTATTTCCTTAATAAATATTCAGGAAGGTATTGTGGATGCGAAAAATGAGGCTGCAAACCCCTTGCTGTCTATCTATCGACAAGGAACCTGCTGTCTATCTATCGACATCCACATACATCCCAGAACTCTTGTCTATCAGAGAATGAGACATAGGAACCAAACCAGATCTATTTGGCCCCTCAGATCTCCTCCTGAATTCGAAAGGAATGTTTCGTCCTCTTCGCCTGGGACTTATTTCTGAACGTTTCTAAAAGCGATTTCTCTTTCATTCGGGGCTAAAGGACCCCTGTAAAAGCACGACCCTCACCTCATTAATGTTTCCTGTATGCGGATGTTTTGCCTTTGCTTTGAACTCTTGTTTTCTAAATGCGGAAATTTAGCCTTTGCTTCAAACTCTCGTTTCCACTGTGGGGATATTTTGCACTTGCTTCATAATCCGTTTTCCTGTGTGCATCTTTTTTTGCCTTTGCTCCAAGCTCATGTTTCCTGTATTCAGATGTTTTGCCTTTGCTTCAAACTGCTGCTTACTGTATGCGGAAAATTTTCCATTGCTTCAAACTCATGTTTTCTATGTGCAGATATTTTACCTTTGCTTCAAACTCGTTTTACCTGTATGGGATGTTTTGCCTTGGCTTCAACTCCTGTTTACTGTATGTAAATGACTTGACTTCGCTTCAAACTCCTGTTTCCTCTATGAAGATGTTTTGCCTTTGCTTTAAGTTACTGTTAGCCTTCTGGGAATAATTTGTCTAGGCTTCAAAATACTGTTCCTTTGTGCGGATGTCTTGCCCTTGTTTGAAACTCCTCTTTGTGATTGTTTTGCCTTTGTTTCAAAATCATGTCTCCTGTATGTATGTGAATGCTTGGCCTTTGTTTCCAATTCCTGTTTCCTGTGTGCAGATGCTTTGTTTTTTCTTTAATTTCCTGCTACATATATTGGAATATTTTGCATCTGCTTAAAATCCCGTTTCCTGTATGCAGATATTTTCTCTTTGGTTCAAACTTCTCTTTCTTCTCTGCTTAAATTTTGCCTTTGATTCAAACTTGTCTTTCTAGTGTGCCAATATTTCGCCTAGACTTTCAAATGCTGTTTTCCGTGAGTGAATATTTTGCCCTTGATTTAAATTACTGTTACCTGTATTAGAATACTTTGCCTTTGCTTTATAATTCTGGTTCCTATATGTAGATGTTTTGTTTAGCCTTAAAATGTTGTTTTCTGTTTTCGGATGTTTTTGCCTTTGCTTCAAAATCTAGTTTTCTTGTTTTCTCTATGTAAAAGTTTTGTCTTTGCTTCAAACCCTTGTTTCTTCTTGGTGGATATTTTGGCCTTTCTTTAAACTCCTCTGTTAATGGGAGGAGCTTCTCTTGTTGTTGGATATTTTTGGATTTGAATTCTTTGTCCCTAGATCATAGATATGTTTCCTCTAGTAGGCAAAAGTTCCGAAATGCCTGGTCATTTTTTTTTGTTTGTTATACATTGGGTCAATTAATAATTATAAAAGCAAACTAGAATGAATAAAAGTAAAAGTATAAAAATGTAAAATTAAAGAAAATAGACGACTTAAGGGGAAAACTATATAAAGTTAAATGATGATAAGGAAGAAGGCACGGCTGGGCGGTAGGGCAAATGAAACACCGAAGGTGTTGTTGATGGTCCGAAGGCGCAAATGATAATCTGGTTAAGATAAGATAAGATAACATAAGTGGAGAATGTGAAAGAGAAGGACAGGATAGTTAGAAAATATTGAGTATGGTGTGAGTGTGTTGATGGGATGATTACATTGTGTAACACGATTTTTGTTACAGAGGAGAAATAGGTGATTCTAGATAGTTTTAGGCGCTGATTACAAATTTGTCTTTCAAATTTGCATATCACGTCTAGTTTTTGTGTAATTTTTATTTTTATTTTCAAGCCACTTCACACTTTTGCTTTAATATTGTACCAATATGCAATTTTTAATATATATTATTAATATATATAATATATATATTAATAAATAATATATATTTAATATATATTAACATTTTTAATATGTATATAAAGTAGACTATAGTGAAGCTCAAATATCATTGAATTAAATTTTTTTTTTCAGATTTTTCAGATTTTCAGATTAATACATATTCATTTGTGATAACTTTTCTGATACTGGTAACTGGTAAAGAAGGTAACACGTTTAGCTAAATTTTGCTCTGATAAGAACCTTATGATAAGGATCAATTTAGTATTTGAAATCTTTCCATGGCTTCAAGTTCTAGACGCAGATGTGTAAACAGTCCCAACATATTTTGTTATGTTTGTTGGCAATTCACACCAGTGGCACAACGGAGAAAAATAGAAACAGCAGTAACGATGAAGCAAGCCTACAGATACTATTTTGCAAAATAGTGGACCAGGATAAAGATTGGGCCCCTCATATTTTCTGCACGCAGTGTAACACAATGTTGACAGCTTGGTTAAATGGGATGAGGAAAGCAATGCCATTTGCTGTTCCCATGATATGGTGTGAGCCCTCAAATCACTTTGATGATTGTTATTTATGCCTAACAAATGTGGCTGGATTTTAAAAGAAAAAACAAATATAAAATTGTTTAACCAAATTGTCCAACACTTCTTCTTGGGTTACATTTGGGATACACAAAGTACATGTGCTTTTTATGTCTATGGGATAGCAGAGAGGATAAAAATCACTATAAAAAGCGAGAATGACCAGCCAGGAAAGAACACATTGTTGGCAAACATAATGTTAAGCATGATGCTCTAGTAGATCCACAAAAAAGTTCACCTCTTCTACCTCTTCACATTACATTAGGGTTAATAAAAAACTTTGTAAAATGTATGGATCAAATAAGTGAAGGCTGGCTTTCAATATTTGATAAAAAAATTCAAAGGATCATTAACTGATGTAAAAATAGAAGCTGGAGTTTTCACTGGACCACAAATTCACAGACCTGTTTCTGATGATTCCTTCACTTTGTGTCCCAATGAAAAGGAACGCAAAGCATGACCATCTTTTGTAGAAGTCACTGAAAACTTTCTCGGCAATTTTAAATCTCCAAATTACCGAGAAATAGTAAACAATATGCTGGAAGCCTATGGAAAGATGGGATGTAGAATGTCACTTAAAATGCATTTTCTGCATTCTCAGCACGATTTTTTTCCTGAAAATCTGGGAGCGGTTGGTGATGAACATGCTGAACGTTTTCTTCAACAAATATTGGTTATGGAGACGAGGAACCAAGAAAAATTTAATCCAAATATGATAGTGAATTATTGCTGGTCTTTACAAAAACAAACTTTGATGTCTCATAAAATAAAAACGAGAAGGCTACAGCAAAGTTTCTTTAAATTTTAAGTGCATAACAAACTTAATCAATACAATAAAATCTTAATAACTTGGGAGGAAGGAGTGGGGAGGTAACTTCGCTAGTGATGTACAATGTCTGTCCTAAGCCAGAATAGAGAAGAAAGGTGCCCCACTTTTAAAATATTTTTGCTTAAAAATTAAAAACACAAAATAAAAAGATTTTTTTTATTTATTAATCGGAACAAATAGCGAAAAGGTGTGTGTGTGTGTGTGATGGGGGGGGGGGGGGGTTAATTGCACAAAATATAGAAACACTTATTTATATGTCTGTAACAAACAAAAAGTTAAAATTTGTTGCCTAGTGTTATGAGTAGAGGATGATAAATCATTCGAGTCTTTGTTTTCGTTTGCTCATTTGAGCGTTTGTTTCTTTTGTAATTCTGCTTGTTTTTGTTGTTTTTTTTGTGCTTATATACCCTTAGGATATGGCCTACAGGACCAGGCCAGATGAAGTTTCGATTCCTTGAGGAATCTTTTGGGACCCCACATCAGCAGCGTTGTTAGCGCTTCGGACATAGTGGATATTTCAGCGTTCAACGGCAGAATTTTTGAGAGATGTCGTGGAGTATGGCCACCTAGATGTTCCAGGATTCCTCGTGGTATTTTCCGTCGACGTGTCTTCTGAATGCTGTGGATTCAGTCATACAGGATTCTGGCGTTCGGCCGGATTAGCAAAGTTAGCCACGAAATGAGGGACTCGTAGTGAAAGGAGTATTGGTGGGATCTTTAGAGAGATAGTGGCAATAACTAGGGAGGCAAAACCACAGGTAAGGTGCATATGCATCACAATAAACGGTGAGTGCTGAAGCCTTTTGTCTCTACTAGCATCTCCAGCGGGTATATATAAGAGGAAGGAGGGAATGAAAGCACTTGTCCTGGAGGTGATGGCGATTATTATGATTACAGAGCTGGATCCAAAAAAAGGGTAATTGGAAGATAGGAGTTACAAGAGTTACTTAAACCCCTAAGCCTTTCCCAGAATTTTTGGTAGAGCGTGGGCGTGTTGCAGTAGGATATACCCCTATGGAAGGTCGGATTCAGGGTGGCTGACTCGCGGTCAAGATTTAGACGGATTCCAAGATAATCGATTCTGGAGGTAGGTGTAAAGATGGATTTGATCTCGTTTAGTTGAAGGGAGCTGCCTAAGAAACAGTCTAATGTGTCGAGCGGGCCATTTAGATCACCTACCAATAGCAGATCGTCCAAGTATGTAAAGGCCTGTATGTTGATAGAGTGGGTCCAGAAGTTTGTGATGCTTTCCAGACAGGTTTGCATCAAGAAAGGTGCCCCTGAGACGTCTATGGACAGTCTTTTGAATTGCCAGTAACTACTCATGATCTTTATCTCGAATTGATGCCTTGTTTTCGAATGCAAGGGAAAATGGTAGAAACACGTTCTTTAAGTCGATCTTACTTGCCATGTCCCCCGGTCTTTTAATCCGGAGAAGCTTGGCAATGTTTAAAAGATGGAAGCTAGCCGGGGTGAAATCAGGAGTAAACACCGACATATTGTAGACTACCCGCATGGACACATCTTGCTTGGGCAACCCAAAGAGTCTGTGTGCACGGGTGACTCGACTGCTTTCTTCTAATAGATTTTTCTTGATAAGTAGTTCGGCCACCCCCAGCAGTTCCGGGGCAGTAAATGGGATGTGGCGATAGCTTCTAGGCAGGAAGATCTTAACTCTGTTTCCCTGAGCACTTTTAACCATATTATTTACCGCTGGAGTGTTGAATAATTCACCGTATTTGGTGATCTTCAGGCGAACATACCATTTGATAACTTTTGGCTGGAGAGGATCGGCTACCTGGCTTACTTGGTCCTGTATACCATCACCACTGTCATTGTCGTTGTTTACACAGTTGTTTTGCCGTTATTGCTACCGTTATCGTAACCGTTGCTTTGATTATCATTGTTACTTTTGACATCTTTACTTCCTATATCACCAATGTCTGTAGGCCCGCTGAGGAAGTCCCTTTTTTGACTCGAGGAGGGTGAGTTGCTATCGTCACCCAAATTCTCCGGTTCGTTGATATTCATGACCGTGGGAACGGTAAGACCTAGTTGTGGAATCATTGATGAGTTCGGGTTGTGCTCCGTAGTGTAACGGAGAAAGCGCCGTATCCACGATATGAAAGCTACCCAATGTTGTGGCCACGGACTTGAAGTAGAAATGTAGAGGAAGAAGATATCGGTATTTTCCACGACTTAGTAGAGCTGGGACGGCCGATTGAGAGAAGTTGGGTCTTTAGAAATAGATTTGAATTCGTCCAGATTAATATCGATCACTTCCCGAACAATACACATGTGAGGTGGCCACGTGGCCTTGTGCAATTCTGCACCAAAATAAATACTATTGCGCATAAACGATCTAATTGTAGGTGCGGTATCATACACAGAAGATATCGGCTCGTAATTGAAATACAGAATAATGATAATAATAGACACCTCACTATTCCTTGAGTTCAATCGTTCCAAGGAACTTTCAGCACCGGCCAAATTAATGCTTTCATTCGCACCACTAAGAACACTAGACCGGCCTACTACAGGAATAAAACCCCTCATGTATCCAAAAACATCACTACCCAAGTCACTGAGAACGCTAGGCACTGCGCGAGTTCTTATGAAGTACGCGTATGAGTTCCACCCGGAGAGGTTCCTTATTCTTTCTTCGCTGTATTCTTCCGCGAGTTGGTCTCAAGTCCAGAAAGGTTTCTGAAGGCGTAGGAGAAGATGGCCTGGTAGAATAGCTGTACCGGCTTGTTTAGGGTTCCGCTGTGTTTCCAATGCAACCGCGTGCTAGCATGACCAGGTATTGATACTCCTCCTCCAAGCGCCTATCACGCAGCTCGCAAAAAACTATTGTTGCGTGGTCTAGGCCACCATGCATATCCTCATCTGCGGCCACAAGCCATGGAGCCGGTCTCTAGTCAGGAGTTGTCTGTGGAGGACGTCGAGGCCAACCAGTGAGGGCGGCCTTCGAAAGCTGGATATTGGCTTGCTGGGTTTGTATTTCCCACGCATTCTTGAAGACAAGACCTTAGCCGTAATGAAAGACACAATAGAACAGCGGAAGTCGTTTGAGGACCGACTCGCATTCGTCGTATGTTAAGTGTTCCCGAAAGTGGAATAAGATAAGAAGTTGGGTGACCTCTTCATGGTCTCTTCTTTTGAAAGTAGGACTGGAGATATTTGTAGTTTAATCCCTCACCACTATGGGCCAACTGGTCAAGTCCCTAGGTGGTAGTCGAGCAGGTGATTTCCTCGGTAGAGTCCGAGGTGTTGGTGGCATTTCTCGTTGAAGATATGTTTGACGAAGGAAGCTATTTTACAGTGATCGCCTCCTCGAAGCAGGTGCATCCAAGATTGCCAGCCCCTGGGACTCTTTGACTGCTTGCTCGAGGCTTCGCAGGGCTCTTGTTTCCGCTGCGGCATCAAGTACGTCACTATGTACGCAAGTGTAGGTGGAGTCTTCAAGATCCTTACGAAGTATCAAAAAACCCTTCGAACATTTCGGTTTCCTAGGTCAGTCTCAAAAGTAACAAAGTTGTAAGAAAGGCTGTGGAAAAAAGAGGGGTATGTAAAAATATAACACACAAGGTTTTGTTGATGGTCCGAATAATGCGCAAACGACAATGTGAGACACGGGTCCCAACGGCCGTATATAGCTTTATGTTATGGCCACCAGGACCGTGCCACACCACGCTGGTAACTATAACCTTGCGACAAACGAAGAGAAAAAATATTTTAACGAGCTTTGTGTCTGGTGAAGAAGAAGAGTCATTAAATCGTTGGCGAGATTGGAAGTTCAAGAGCCTCTCTTCAAGTTGTGTATCTAAAGATGTTCTTAGTGGAATTTTTGGTAACGAGTATGAATAAATCTGCATAGGAATTTGCAATGAATTATTCTGAACTGAAGATCCTTAGCAGAATAGAAGAGTGCAAACTTTGAGAAAAATTCAAAGGGCAATCAAAGGTCTCATCAGGATCGGTAGGTAGTTCAAATAAATTCTCCTTAGAAATTAGATCTAAGAAGACAATATTTACATAAAAATTCTCTTATTTAATACATGTCGCCGCCTGATTATCAATATACTACTGATTTTCCCCAAACTAAGAGACTTTTTCTTCTGCCACTTTAATATGTTATGTTTTAAAAGTAGCAGAGGCAAAAAATTAGTGAGAAATAATTTGGTGGTAAATGCAAAAAAAAGATGTTTCGTATTCCACTAGTTTTATTAACTACTATTTCATTCCCTCTCCTCAGGAACTTTGTAAGAAATATTCAAAGATTGAAACGAAAGTTTTCTTTGATGGCATAACTTACTACTCAACTATATCTACCTTTGCCCTATCTAATCTAAAAGTTAAGGCAAGTAAAACAGGTAAAGGTACGAAAAGCTCTATTCCATCAAGACCTGAATCGTAAACTTTGTTTTTTCTATTACGGAGGCTTAGAGGGTTTTGACGCTAGAAGTTAAATTAAGATCGAGTTTTACTCTCTATCCAGAATTGACTTTTCAGAGAAATAAAACCGCATCGAAGAAATTCTCAAAAAGTCGCCTACGGGTAGAAAATTATAAATCCCTAAAAGTGGGCGTCATATAAGAGAGCCACGAGGTATCTCCATGAGAGAGAGAGAGAGAGAGAGAGAGAGAGAGAGAGAGAGAGAGAGAGAGAGAGAGAGAGAGAGAAAGAGAGAGAGAGAGTGCATCAAGTGGCCTAGAAAATCCCCAATCTACAGCCGACAGAAGTATTTCTGGTGATAAGACGCCATGCTGGGTACTCTAGGGGTCGAGCGTCCTGAAGCAAAGGCATTTCGCGACACTGTGAACCAAGCAAAGATTTGCCCTTCCGGCGACCAGCTTGATAACTCGCAGTCTCTCTCACCGCCCAGGGCAAGCTGCTTCCGGCTGTCTTGTAAAATACCAAGACGATGGAATTAAGAATTTAGTATGGTCCTGTCTCCGCGAGCATCGCCAGTATTCGCCCGTTTTCGCTTTGACCGAACGCGTCGCGCAACTCTCCTGATCGGACCCCACTCTGAGGCAAGAATCCCGTTCAGCTAATTAATAGCCTAGTATCTAGAGGCTATTGTCTGAATCCCGCCATCGCTTTTAGCTCGGTGATATACTCCCTCGGTTCCTACTCACGAGGTCACCCGTGGTAATCATAACTCCACGTTTACAGGATTCTATCTCTCTGTCCACTCCCCGGAGACATTCCCACTAAATCGAGGCTATATGTGAGTCGTTCGTGACTCAGGTGTCTCGACTTGTGACCAACGTGCTTTTGTTTGTATTTCATTGCCGAGTCCAAACTTTCCCCTCTTCCGCCTCCAGTTTGCGCCTACCCAATTGTATATTGTATTATTCCCTTGTTAAATTGTATATATATATATATATATATATATATATTGGTTTATTAGAAGTAAAGATTACTTTGTTTAACTAAGTTTTGATACCCCTGAACCACCAATAGAGTAGATTGTTACGGCCAACTTTAATCGCACTCTGTTTTTGTATATAAATTCACACGCACATCACGGCAAATCCGTGCACGTGGACTCGTTTCTTGAGGATCAAAGGAGCCGAGTAAAGGTGGGTCTTTACCTGACCTACGACAGTGGTAACCTGCGCGGCAAAGGAGAAAGCTCTGTGAAAAATGTCAATTTATAGCGGATGCTGAGATGCGGACTCCTTGGAGTAGTCCAGTGGGGGTCACTGAGTTCAGGGGACACCAGAAAGTTGAAAATACTCTCAGATATAAAATTGTTAATATGTTACTGGTTCCTTGATAAAATTCGTTAATACAATAATAATTATTTAATAAGGATAATGAACTGTGGACTTGTTTAAAGGCATTCATCGAAGGGGTGCTCTGTGGTCACCGCCGACGTAATCTTCCATTAGAGTCGATTCTATGCGGTATTTTTTTAGGGCAAGGAGGGACATTGCCCCTTCGCTCCCTAATGGCCTTTCCACACCAAAGAGGCAACATCGACACAAATGAGGTACACATTTTGACCTTTATTAATAATACTATTTGAATCTGATTTCAAATAAAATGCAAGCTCGTATTTTAATGGTTACTTTCTTCGTACATGGGATTAAAATCGGAAGATCCGGGAGGCCAGAAATTGGAGTGGTGAAATGTTATAAATTGTCCATAACCATTTCTGACTTTTCTCAGGTGTATGACCTTACAGCAGCTACTTTCTCCATCCAGGCTTTGACTCAATCTCCGCCAGCTCCATTTAGCCCTCTCACTTTAACCTAAGAACCTCCTAAAGATGTGGGGCGGCATGATGTCACCCTCAATGGAGAAACACCCACAGAAATTCACACTTTGGGGGATCTTTGGTCTTATTGCTACATGTAACTTCGCATTGATTATTTGGAATCCACTTGTATTTTCCGGGTGTTGTGAAACTGGTTCTGGTAGAAATTCTTTTCATCTAAAGAGAAACAGATCCTCCCAGGCATAAAAAGATTCTTCAGCTTGTTCAGGAGATTCTTTGACTTCGATAAGCACTTCTCCTTGGCTGTCACAATCTGTCCCTTGCCCCTCTAGTACGAGTGGTAGCCAAGCCTCCCATTTAGGGCCAGCTTCGTGGTGGTGACTACAACACTCGCCTATCTCGCCAACGCACGCATTCCCTTGCTCGAGTCTTCCTTTACCTTCTCCTGAAGTTGTTGGATGAATTACGTTGTGCGTCCGCACTCATACCTGCTATGCTTATTTCTACTCACCACGCCTTAGTAGTCTACGTTTTAGCTGCACATGTCACGTCTTACATCCTTTATTACAGTAGTAACAGAGTGTTGAATACAAGTCATGATGTCAGCATTTTGATACTTGGCGCTAATTATCAGGATACAGGTAACTCTTTTCCAATATTCAGAAGGCTTCCAGTCCTGCATGTCAGCAAACGTTTCCTCACCTACAACTTTACTTTGTTTCCTATTCAGCACTCTTGACTGGATTTCACATCGATAGATAAAATGCCTAAAAAACTAGACATTAAAAATCGTCAAATTTAGCTCGAACACACACACACACATTTTCTCTTTCTAACTCTCTCTCTCTCTCTCTCTCTCTCTCTAAATATATATATATATATATATATATATATATATATATATATATATATATATATATGAAGGTTAAAACCAAGCACGCTATTGATATATTGATAGAAGCATCTTTATTTATCTGGGTTTGAACGTTTCGAGGTCCTTATCCTCATCATCGGCACTAAGAAACTAAGATATTAAAGGGTTGAAATTTCTAGTTTTCCTAAAATATTAAAATTGAATTGTGAATTTAGGATAATCTGTTAAATACAAGAATAAAAATTTCAATAATTCATGATACAATATAAAGATTGGATTCAGTTCTAATAGATAGGTTTATATTCAATGGGACAGTTATTGAGCCAAAGTTATGTCAATGATACATTTGTACTAATGAAATCACGACAACAGGCGGAACAATTCCTTAAATACTTGAACTCTAGACATAAAAATATAAATTATACAATGGAGATCGAGAAAAATAGTATTCTTCCATATTTGGATATAGATATTAAACGTTTAGGAACAGAGTATGCAACTTCAATCTATAGGAAGCCTACATTTAAAGGTTTAGGCAGAAGCTACTTTAGTCTCTTGCCAGGAAACCTTAAGTTATCCTCAATAAAAACTCTGATTCATTGAACCTACAAAATATGTTCTTCATATAGAATGCTTTATTTAGAATTCTCTTTTCTAAAAGCTTTCTTTAAAAATAATGGCTACCCTAACTCATTAGTGAAAAAACATATTAAAAAGTATTTAATGCTCTCTATCAAAAAAATCCAACAGAAAATACTGTATAAAAACTATCCATTTTCTTTAGTCTTCCATACTTTGGTAAAAAATCAAACGACTTTGTAAATCAAAATTCATATTAAAAAAACGTGCACAATATTGGATCCTATTTCAACTATAAGAACCGAATTCCATTTCCTTGATGCTTCTCTGTAATTTATTAATATAGTTGTGAATCTTGCGATTCATCTTATGTTTGTTGGACCATTAGGTCAATGCATTTTTGCATCGAGCAGCATCGGGAAAGGTCGACTCGCACGATGCTGATTCTAAACAAACCACACCCTTCGCCCATACGAGATCACTTCAAAATATGCAAGTCTGAAATTAATATGGATAACTTTAAAATACTTAGTCATAGCCCCCATCCCAACGAACTACGAATATTGGAACCAATTTACATCCTAAAACTTAAACCCAATTTAAATATAAATCAAATTTCATCCAATCTTTATATTGTATCACGAAATATTGAATTTTTTATTCTTGTATTAAGTAGCTTATCCTAAATTGCACTATTTAATTTTAGTATTCTATGAAAACTAGAAATTTTAACCCTTTACTATCTTAGTTTCTTAGTGCCGATGATAAGGCTAGCACCTCGAAACGTTCAAACGCAGACAAATAAAGATGCTTTTATCAATAGCGTCCTTGGTTTTCACTTTCCTATTGAAACTGCGATTTGGAAGAAGCTCAACAGTTCATATATATATATATATATATACATATATATATATATATATATATATATATATATATATATATATATATATATAATATATATATATATATATATATATATATATTTATATATATATATATATATATATATATATATATATATATATATATATATATATATATATATATATATATATATATATATATATATATATATATATATATATATATATATATATATGAGTAAGGCAGGAACAAAATAAAATTTTACAAATCCATTGATATGTGGTTAATAAAATTTGGGTAGAGGTAACGATGTCTTAATCGGGATATTGCCATAATTTTTTTTAATATTTTTAATGTCGTATTTACTTTTTAGTCGAGGGGAGTTTATATTTCACAATATCGGTCGGTCCCCGTTTTTCTTTTTTTGTTTTGGCAATAACATCATAACTATTCTTCCGATTCTAACGAAATTTGAAACCATTACGTTGTTTTATATTCTCTTTCAAAGGATTTAATTGCTAAAGTCCTCTCAAGGTAGGACGGGAAATTATTTGGCAATAATTTCATAATTATTCTTCCGATTCTAACAAAATTTGAGACCCTTATGTTGTTTTACATTTACTTTCGAATGATTTAATTGGCGAGGTCCTTCCAAGGTTAGCCGGGGAATTATTGAAAGTTCTGAAGATCATAAGGTCATAAATCAGAGCACGTGATATTTTGGTCAGCAGATCTTGTTTATCTACAGTACCCATCAAGATTTGCACCAGTGTACAATGTTCTTTTCTGTGAAAATTTTCACCCAGAATTGTGAATCTAGGATTACGACGCAGAATACTTTTTGTAATAAGTTCGACCTATGTTGAAATGATACTGTGCCAGATTTAAAATCCATATTGCTATGGACTGAAGATTTCAGAACCACAACTTACCACTAAAAAGAAAACCACATGGAAGACCTCGGACGCTTTGAATTCAAGAAATTATCAATGTTGTGAGACATTCTGTTTTGTTTTCTCCTCGACACTCAGCCAGTGCACGTGATCTTACAATGGGATTATTTGATCGAACTGTCAAGAGAATATTACACACTGATTTAAAATTCTATATATACAAATTGATGATTCTTCAGGAACTTTATGAATGCGACCAAGCTCACTTTCATACTCGTATGTCTGACTGCGTCAATTAGCAGAATTTTCGTTATTGCACGGAAACCAATCTTAAGCAGCTTCATGAAACACTTTTACACAGTGAGCGAATTACTTTGTGGTGCGTGGTTTTCAATGTTGGTGTTTGTGTCCTCAATATTTTGAGGATGAAGGCCAAGAAGTTACTGTAACACCCCATCGGTTTCTGGAGATGTTACGGAAGTTTCTGAAGCCTAAACTCAAAGACCTTGGAGATTTTAATGCGTGGTTTCACCAGGATGGAGCCATCACTTACACAGCAAGAAGATCAATAGATGCTTTGAAAGAACTGTTTCCTGAACACGATCTCGATATCTGGTGACATTGGATGACCCGGACGCTTATACGATCGCGCCCCCGTGATCATTTTCTCTAAGGCTACATAAAAGATAGGGTATACCAAGCTTGATTAAGACCGATTAACTAATGAATGTTGCTGTAAATTAGTGGTTCTTAACGTGGGGGAGCGCAATCTCTTGGAGTAAAACAGGAATGTCTCTAATTGTATTTGTTATTAACATGGGCTAATATTAAGAAGTTTATAAAAAATGCAAAAGTATATCTTATAGCTTTAGTGTTTTTTAATTAGTTTAGTAGACTAAAGAAAACTAAAATTATAAGTATATGGCTGCACTAAGTAGACCTTTAGTAGAGTAAGTAGAATCTACTTACTCTGTTTAATACTCTAATTCTTTATTGATGCTTCACATTTAATGATCATAATTTGATAACAAACCAATATTTACGTTTCTTTATAAATGTTACATTGATTTACTAATAAATTAACATCACTATTGCACTTGTTTTCCCGCTTTTTGGAATAGTAAGGAATTGATCGGCATTTCCGCCCTAAAACATAAAAATCGGGTTACACCCACGCACTTTTTTCTCGCTTGCTCGCTCACACTTGCATGCGACTTTGCAAATATGTTATGTAATTTAAATCAGTGTTTGCTTGACTAGTTATGCTCTATATCAGTTGTTATATCACCTAAAAACAGTAATCAGCCATAAGTTTGTTGGTGAGCTTAAAAGACGTACGTGGTGCTCTTTTTGTTTTTCGCAAGTTTTGATTTGCATTTATCTTTTATCAGATATTATTGGTGCTTTAAATTTTGTAATGGATTGTTAATGAAATGGTAGTGTTTATGATTATGTATGATTGTAGTCACTTGCAGTGGTGGGCAGTCCGTCAGTACCACTGACGACTGACGGAAACATTATTTGCTGAAGGTCGTCTTTGCTTTTCGGGTTAGTGACGGTTCGGGTCACGGCCGAAAATCGATTTCATCGGCACTTATTCCGTCAGTGTTTCAAAGTTGCCGTCAGTCGTCAGTCCACTAGCGAAACAGGAGTCTGTCAGTGACGGACTGACGGACCTTCCGTCATCGGTACTGACGGACTGACCACCACTGGGCTGTCACTCACTGTATTGTTTACGAACCTTACGATCATGTATTTCTTATGGATCATGCCGGGGTGTTTATGAACTCGTGGTTGTATTTATCTTACCTTACACATGCCCTATACTTTGTTCATAGATTTGTGTTTTCCATTGAACATCAAATAATTCGCAATGAGTGCAAAGAAGCGGAAGTATCTTGAAGAATATATTCGAGTTGGATTCGTGTCCCTCCAAAAGGGTGATGATGCTGAGGACCTCCAGTGTGTTCTATGTTCCAAGACTCAGAACAATGAGCAAATGCCGCCCTCACGCTTGGAACTCAATTGAGAACAACACATCGTGCTTTTGCAGACAAGCACAATGCATTCTTTGAAACAAAAAGAAACGCCCTAAGTTGGAGGGCAGTAGGGGCAATTCGGCAACACACTTAAAAGGTTGTTGAAACTTTCTATGTTGTTTGCAAAGATCAAGAAATGTCATATCATCGGGGAGTTTCTCATAAAACCAATTATAGTTCGTGCAGCAAAACTCGTTCTGGGAAAAGATAGTGAAAACAAGCTTTCCCAAACTTCGCTGTCAAACAATATAATGAAGGGAAGGATTGATGAATTAATTCGACATCGAAGATCAAATTCTTACCCAAGTAACAGATTCTCCTGTTTTGGGCATCATGTGTGGCGAAACGATTGAAATCGCTTAAAGTTCTCAGTTATTGATGTATGGTCGTTTTATGTCAGGCAACAGTGCAAAAAAGGAAATTTCGTTCTGTCCCCCAATGTAAAGTTGAACAAGTGGAGAAACTATTTTTCATAATGTATCAAACTTAATTTAGGAAAATCCTCATTACTGGGACTCGCTAGTAGTGGTGAGCAGTGATAGAGCTCCAGCCCTGCTTGGTGCAGTCTAGATTCATTAAAATGGTGAAAAAAAATTATCTGTTGCAGGTACACATTGCATACTCCATTGTAAAACTTTAGCATCGAAAACTTTACCTGATCAATGTTCAAAGCTGTATCCTTAAACAGTCGTCTCTTCAAACTACTGCTTAAGGAAGTGGAATCTGAATATGAAGTCTTGCATTTTCACACGAAAGCTATCGAAAGGGCGCACTCTTGGAAATCTTTAGTAACTACGAGAAGAAATAGCAATATTTATAGATTGGCAGCAGCAGGCAGATCCCAATGGAAAATTCCAGTCTGAAGGTTTTCAACTATCACTAACTTATCTAATGGATATCAATGAAGCATTGTATGCAATCAACCTAAAACTATAAGGAAAAGGCATCAACATCATCACGCATCACGGCATCATTCGAACGTCAAAAGCACAAATTAAACCCTAAATGTGTCGAACCCAGCAGGAAAACACAGCCAGTTTTAGTAAGTTAGATTCTACTCTCATTCAGGGTAACTTTAATCCTTAGGTTAATAAAAATATAATCACTCATCTAATTGACTTGAAACAAAATGTATCAGATACTTCCCAGATATAGACGAGAAGTGTCAAGCCTGGAAATTCACCAAGAGCCCATATCAATTTGAAGCAGCTGATGCTTCGGATGAAGTGCAAGAGAAGTTTCTTGAGTTAAAGTTCAACTCCACAACTAAGAAAGATTACAAAGAACTGGATCTAAAGAGGTTCTGGATCAAGTAAATTTCTGTTTACCCTACAATCTCACACCAGGTTCTTTCTATTGTAACTATGTTCAGATCTATGTATCATTGAGAGACTGCATTTTATACGATCGTTGCTGTCAATAACATGTACAGAAACAGCAGGAAGTTTAAAGATGTACGCTGTGTACATGGCATTCAACTACGCATTCAAGAGCTGATAGTTATGAGGAATTGTGAATTCTCTCACTAATTCAAACTCAATAAAAAGATTAAGAACACTTTCATTTATTTTTCTCTAAAATCTGGGAGAATATGTTATTTAGATGCAAAGGGGGCTGAGAGGGGAAGAACAATTTCTAGAGGGGAGCATGGTAGAAAAAGGTAAAGAACCACTGCTCGAAACCAAACATTTTCTATTTTTAATAACATTTTCCTTGTTATTTTTTTGTTAACATATAAAGTGTGGGCATTTCTGCCCACACTTTAGTCGCGTAAAAGTTCTGTTACACTCGTTTATTTAAACTTTCGAGAGGTTTACGCGTGTTATAGAAAAGTTCCGTCAAAAAACGTTCAAGTTCTACTTTTTCTGGAAGTTTCATTAAAACGTGTATTCTATTGTGTACAGGTGTGATGAGATGGAAGTGAAAAGAATCAAGATCTCTGCTCTCCTGAACACGGGCCACAACAAGTTCGATATCGCCAGGCTCGAGCCTCAAAGTCACAGAGAGGCTCGAGAAAGGAAGAAACCTTAAAGATCGACCTTGTCCAGGCCGACTCAAGTTGTCAAACGTTTGGTTGTGAGAAAGACCTTCGAAATTGCTCCAAAGTTCAAAATGACAGGGATCACGAAGAAGAAGAACATCTAGTTGGTCACTGTGCCCAGGGCCACCGAGCGTATGCAACAAAAACGTTGGAAACGCTGTGACCGCTTTCTCAACGACTTGAAGAGTCATAGCAATTGAATTTTATATGATGAATAACCCTTTACCGTCGATCAGGTCATCAACAAGAAGAACGACGACGTGGCAAGAATCGGCCAGGACGTGTCCCCGCCCTTCGTGATGATGCTCGGCCTTGTGGCTTCGAATGGCGAGAAGATGCAGCCAATGTAGCTCGCAGCCGATTCAAAGCTCATCGCGGGCAATTACGGGAACATCTTGGCCACGAAAGTCCAGTCCTGGGTGAAAAAGATCACAAAGAAAGCGAAGTACGTATTTGAGCAGGACGGTGCCACCGCCCATACGACCAAGACCGTTCATTATTAGAAGGGTCAAACATAACCTTTTGGTCGCCGCAGTGCCTGACCTCAAAGTATTCGACTACAGCGTGTTGGCGCATGTCGAGGGCAATGCCTGCAAAGTGCACCGCAGCAACGTCGAAGAGCTCAAGTCCTCCATCAACCGCGTGTGGGTCAGCGCATGAGGAAGGACCTCTTCCGAGAGGGGTTCGCGTCCTTCATTCAGGTCTCGGCTGGACCTCGTGATTTACACATTGGTTAATATTACAAATTAAAACATATTTATATGTCAAAACGATAAAACTTGTCTAACTGTATCAAAACTAGTACATAGTCTTTTGTTAAGAGTGTCGTAACGATTGCAACAGGACTTTTGCAATGCTATATATATATATATATATATACATGTATATATATATATATATATATATATATATATATATATATATATATATATATATATATATATATATATATCCAACAGACCACAATAAAGAGAAAACGGAATAATTTTTTCTTCGGTAATACTTATTTCCTACTTCAAAAAATCCAAGCTGGGGTGGGATTCGAACTAAGCACACAAATGCAGGGAGCAACGGCTTTGATCTCAATTAAACCGAGCCTAAAACCACTCGGCTACGCGAAAGATAAAAAAAATCTTTAGAATAGACAAGCTTTTAAGGCACGCTTCGCAAGTTCGATCGGGACTGAGAAAGAGAGAGAAATTAACTGGGAATTTAAAGGACGAAGGAGAAATCGAGTTAAACACGCAGCGAATACACAATGTATATCTCTCATTATAACAAAGTTTAATGCTTTCATTAATGGGCTAAAGTTTTCTCCTTGTTAAACTTTTTCTCTCCATTTCTTGCTTGGAAAATTACCGCCACGTCAGCTTGTTTTTTGGCTACGAATTCTTCGCTTAGCTTTCTATGTTTATTATCCATTTACTTAGCTTGGCAAACCTTATATATAATATTTAATTGATCTTACATTAATTGAAAAGGGTTTAGAGTTTAGGAAAGTTAAGGTAAATTCATAATTATGCTGTTATCAAGCCAGGAATATACTTTATGTGTTCCATTGAACTGTTAATCTTTTTTTATGGACTCCTGATATAAAGTTTGGGCTTTAGTGTTTGTACAGGTGGAAAGTTGCTCATTTTGAAGAAGTAGTTGATTTATTTTAAACCAATATTATATATTCTGCAGCCAATTATTTTATATTTTGTTCCTTATTATAAAAAAGGCGCTTTGTCTGGTGAGAACCTAGGCCCTACTTTTACAAAAGATACATTGGCTCTCGCTGTTAATTAGCTGCTCTTTCCTTATCATGCTTTAAGTTACTTTTTAGCTGTGGAATCAAATCTGGATTTTAGATGTTTAGAGCAGTCATGCTTTGTTCACCTCTTTCTAATTCCTAGTCCTCTAACACTCTGTCTGTTTTGAGTTGAGCCCATGCCCACTTACAGCAGCGCGGGGGCCTTTTATAAATGGCGGCTTTAAACTAATTCCTCTATGTACTTTTTAGCAGAGGATTTGATGAGTCTTATTTGCTCCATGGCAGATCGTTTGCTTGAGTTTTATTGTTTATTGCTTCTGTTGCATTATTATTCTATTTTTCAATTTCTCCTTTTAGCCAGTTTTAATTTGTCTACCAAACTTGTTTTCTTTTATTCCTTTTCAGCAAATCGGATGTGATTCTCTTTCTGGAGCGACTCATCTGAAGGTTGTTAATGCGTATCTCGGACATGAATTTATTCCAACCAATTCGATTCCAATAAATCAACCAAGTTTTTTTTTCAGATTTTGTGGTGATTTAATATTTTCCAAAACTGAATTCGATGGGGTTTTTTTTTCAGACTACGATCAAAGTCGAGGCAAGTCTCAAAGAGAGCGTTAAACTTTCTTAACTCCGTATTTTCGACAGAACTTTAAGGTTATTGAGAATAATTTATAATATACACACACACATATATATATATATATATATATATATATATATATATATATATATATATATATATATATATATATATATACAAGGGCATTACAATGTTAAATGGTAGTACAAAAAATTGATAGAATATGTAATTCAGGGTGACCAAAATTCTTTATATTGTCATAAGACTTATTTCTTAATCTGTGATAAATTTTTGATCTATTTTTATTGTGATTATGAAATATTTTGATAATCAATTTATTGTGTTTATAAATATTTAAATATATTTATTTGTCCTAAGATCAGAAAGTTATTGTGGATGCGAAAAATGAAGATGCAAACCCCTTGCTGCCTATCTATTGACAAGGCCCCGACTCTCTATCTATCGGCAGCCATAGCCTTCTTAGAACTCTTGTTTGCCAGTGAATGATAGATAGGAACCTAACCAGGAGGATTTTGGCTCTAAGATCGCGTCCTGAATTCGAAGGTGAAGTTTCCTCCTTCTCGCCAGGGTCTTATTTTTGGATGCTTCTAAAGCGATTTCTCTCTCATTCGGGGCTAAAGGACCGCCTTACTAGCACGGCCCTCACCTCATTAATGTTTCTCCTATGCGGATGTTTTACCTCGCTTCAAGCGATTGTTAAATGTTTGGGAATATTTTATCTCTGCTTCAAAATTCTGTTTGCTGTATGCAGATATTTTGTTTTTGCTTGAAATTTCTGTATCCTATCTGCAGGAATTTTGCCTTTGGTTCAAACATCTGTTTCCAGTGTGCGAATATTTAGCTTTTACTTCAAACACCTGTATCCTGACGCAAATGTTTTGCCTTCGATTAAAACTCCTGTTTCTCTAGTGCGAATGTCTTGCCTTTGATTTAAACTCTTGTTTCCTGACTGCAGATGTTTTGTATATGCGTATGTTTTGCCTTTGCTTGAAACTCCTGTTTACCGTGTATGGATGCTTCATCTTTGCTTTAAACTCCTGTTACCTGTATGGGAATGTGTTGCCTTTGCTTCAAACTCCTGTTTTCTGTATGCGAAGGCCTTCTCTTTTCTTAAAGCCCCTGTTTCCAGTATGCAGATGCTTTGCCTCCGCCTTATATTCCTTTTTGATGACTGCGAATGTTTTGTCTTTGCTTTAGCCTCCAGTTTCCTGTATGTGAATGCTTTGCCTGTGCTTCAAACTTTTGTTTCCTCTCTACGGATGTTTTCCTTTGCTTCAATCTCCTATTTTCTTAATGCGGATGCTTTGTCCTTGCTTCAAAATCTAGTTCTCTATATACAAATGTTTTGTCTTTGCTTCAAACTCTTGCTTTTTCTCTGCGGATATTTTGCCTTTTCTTCAAACTCCTCTGTTAATAGAAAGAGCTTCCCCGTTGTTGAATATATTGGGCTTTGAATTCCTTAGCCTTAGATCATAGATATATCTACTTTATCAGGCAAAGGTTCTTTAATGCCTGGTAAAAAACACCAATATGCTGGTAACGAAAATATGGGTATATACAAAGAGGGTAAATTTATTTACGAGCTATTTTTTAACTAACAAAGAAGAGTCACTAAATTTTTGGCGAGACTGGAAGTCCCTTGATTCTCTCTTCAGTGCTGTATCTGAAGATGTCCCAAGTAGAATTTCTGGAAACGAGTATGTATAAATGGGAGTATAAGTTCACTAATGAATTATTCTGAACTGATGATCCTTAGCAGAATAGAAGAGTTAAAACTTTGGGAAAAAAAGAAAGGGCAATTAAAAGTCTGATCTGAGATCGGTAGGTAGTTCAAATATATTCTCCCTAGGAATTAGATCTTGGAGGATATTATGTACATCTTAATGCTCTCTTTTGTATACATGTCGCCAGATGATTTTATCAATATACGGATCAATTCCTCCAAACTTGGAGACTTTCTCTCCTTCCATTTTGATACGGTATGTTTTAAATGAAGCAGGATAAAAAATTAGTGAGGAATGGTCTCTGTGATAGAACGGGTTGAGGTCGCTTAATTTCAACCACTATCACATGTTATTTAAAACCACGATGCTACCCACGTGCATCTTCGCTTTGAAGCCTGGCGCCTTATCGCAGCCACCTGAGTCAATGTTTAAACAAGGAGGTTTATCTTCCCCCTCCCCCGTTCGCCCCATCCACCGATCACGCCAGATTGAGTTAGGTTTATGGGCAGATAAGGCTTGTTCTCAGGCTCGGCTGTGCATTCCCTCGAAGCCTCCACTTCATTGTCTCCCACGCCAAGGGACTGTCTCGACTATTTAGATGGAAACTATACCACTAAGATGAGATTGGAGATCCAGATTTTCGTCGCGAAACATCACCACGACCCTCTCTCACCTTGTGCGCCAAGGGACCTCGACCTCGAGATTCACCATCACTTGTCCAGAAGAAGGACAATATCCCTTGAGTGCCAAGGTTCGAGCTTTCGTGACGCCGAGTCCACAAGGCTTCCCCCTTGTTTTTCAGAAAGAGAACGACATTAGAACAGCCATTGTTCTTTTGAGCCCGTTGACAAGAAACGGTTCTCACCCCCCCCCTTTCTTGTTATTCAGAAGAGAACAACGTAGAACAGCCATTGTCCGTTTGAGCCAGTTCGCCAAGAAACGGTTATCACCCTTCCCCTGTTGTTCAGAAAGAGAACAATGTTAGAACAGCCATTGTTCGTTCGAGTCCGTTGACAAGAAACGGTTCTCACCCCCCCTGTTGTTCAGAAGAGAACAACGTAGAACAGCCATTGTTCGTTCGTTTAAGCCCGTTCGCCAAGAAACGGTTTTCACCCTTCCTTCTTGTTGTTCAGAAGAGAACAACAGCCATTGTTCTTCAAGCCATTCGTCGAGAAACGGTTTTCATTCCCAAGACGCCACGTCAGGATCATTTTATTTCCTCCGTCCTTCGGCTGAAACTCGCCAGCGGACCGAAAATTCCTTCACGCCGCCTTCCTCTGCACAAAAAGTATAAATTACGTAAGCCAAACGTTACCTTTGAGTATTTAACCCTTTTGTCAATTCTATCCTGTGCTTTAAATGGTTTAGTGAACCATCCCATCTCTTTAACTTTATATTTGTTTTACCTTTTTAAATCTTTTAATCCTTGGATTAGCTCGATTCCACACGACCCTTTCCATTCTCTGTTTATGTCAATATTTTCCGTTTTGTGTGTTGTTGATAGTTATTATTAATAAAACTCTATTTTATTAATGATAGCAATATTATTATCCTTGAGCTCAGTTCCACTTCTTAAGCATATAGAAGATACATAATATCGGCCCGCCAGACATTAACGCACTCTAAAGATAATTAATAAGTTCCCTCAACGAATAGTTATATATGGTATATCGTCGAGAGTCCATTCTACGACAGTCTTATAGGCTACCAAACGGAATAATTTGGTGATATATAAAAAGAATAAGATGTTTCATATTCAGTTAGTTTTCTTAACTACTATTTCATTGCCTCTTACCAGGAAATTTGTAAGAAATATTCAAAAGTTGAGACGATAACGGGGTGATTAGAAGGTAATGACAGTGAATAATTAATTGTATTTTTATATAAAAAAACAACAAACCGCGAAAAAGGAGAACCTGAGCCGCAAAGAAGAGAGCTCTAAAGAAAATGACAATTGATGGCGGATGCTGAGACGCGGAGTCCTTGGAGTAGGCCAGTTGGGGTCACTGAGTTTAGGGGACACCATAAAGGTGCAAAGACTTCCAGCTGAAAAAATGCTAATAATTTACTAGTTTCCTCATAAAAATCGTGACTAATACAATAATAATGATAGTTATTTTAGTAAGGATAATATACTGTGGCCTTGTTTAGAAGCAGCGATAGACGGGGTGGTTGGTCTATGGTCACCACCGACGGAATCTTCCATTACAGTCGATTCTGGGCGGTAGTTTTTTCTGACAAGGAGGGACCTTGCCCCTTCGCTCCATATGGCCCTTTCTCACCATAGAGGCAATATCTACATAAATGAAGTACAACACTCTAAACCTTGTTAAAAATATTTCAATTTAATTTCAAATCTGTTGCAAGCTCGTATTTTAATGGTTACCTTTTTCGTACTACGTTGCACCTGAAGGTTAATAATATGCCCTTCCAGCCCCAGTAATCACGGATTACTAAGTTCAGAGTTAGACTCAATGTCATCCTTTATCTTTATCATCATTATTCTTTTGAGCCACCATTAATATAATAAAAGTGCTAGAAGGAGAGGGGCAACGGCAGAGGCACTGATGGGATGCCTTTGCAGGAAGTTCTTTGATCTAAATCCTCAGATGTCAGATGGTCGTGTCGCCTGATCCGGCTCCGATGTGTTGTCCTCAAATTTCCCAACTTACATCGATGAGGTCGTAAATGGGACTTTTAAACAAAGGAAAAACAGTTACCCTTCAATGACGCCGAGCACAAAGTGGTTGCCAATCTTTTACCAATTATTTTTACTTCGAGGCGAATCTCTTAGAAGAGAAGGGAGGGGGGGGGGCTGTTATTTCCTTCTTTCTGATTTTATTACTTAGTGATAGCGAGAATAAGGTGCATATATACATGATTCAGTGGATAATGTGTTGCCTGATTGTAACGCAAGAGAAAATACCACAGATAATTCCTTTATATTAACCAAAATTCCACGTTAAATACTTGAGAAATTTTGGTATTTAACTTATTGGATGAAATCGCCGTAGTCCTCAAACTCGGTCTTCAGCCGGCTCAAAATCTGCTGCTGCAGGCATTTACCATGATCCCCTTAGTTAACTGGGTGAAAACTATAATCACTGTATCTAGGCTCTGCCCTTGTGGTGGAGTTAGTCTTATTGGTTTCTAGCTCTCAACCATGCCCCGTATACGAGTATAATGGCCCAGGAGGTTGCAGTCTGGGTAGTTAAAGGGGCAGACGTTCGGAGTAATGTTGTCAAAGTAATTGTATCACACCCCAGGTTGGGCCCTCCTGCTTATTTGGCATGGTGCAGAATCCTGCTTCCAAAAGTACGGTCTCCTGGATCTAGGTAAACACCAACTCCCTTAAGCAATTGATGTATGTAGCCCTCCAGAAGATAAAATGCGTATAACGCTACCCTCGCTACTGACCACCCTAAATGCCATGAAATGGACCGGGAACTTGATTGATGTATATATAAAACCTCCATAATATAACAAGGTCTACTGACCAATGTCGCGTGCTCTCACTTATTCCGATTTATGACCTTACGACCTTTAAAACTTTCAAAAATTCCCGGGCTAACCTTGGGAGGACCTTAAAAATTATTCCATTCGAAAGAGAATGTAAAGCAGCATAAGACTTTTAAATTTTGATAGGATCGGCTGAATAGTTATGATGTTATTGCCAAAACAAAATAATTCCCGGGATAACCTTGGGAGCAACTTGGCAATTATATCATTTGAAAGAAAATGTAAAACAACTTGAAGGTTTCAAATTTCGTTACAATGGTATAACCTTACTCTCGCTAGTGACTACCTTAAACACCAAGGGATGGGCTGGAACTTGTTTTTTTTACTCTATGTACATTTTGGTGGGAATGCTGCAATCCAACAATTGTTTTAGCGAATTCCGCACCTGGATCTGCCATAAATTCTTTTCGTCTGAGTATAACCAACGCATGCCAGGCTTGAAGGGATGGTTCACTTTATTCACAAGCTTCACCGCACGTTCATCCTGATTGTGCTTCATCTTCTCTGACAGAAGCTGGCCCTTTCTGATTTTGTACGAATTGTAGATGTTGTCTTTATGCACTATCTGCCTGATAAAAGATTCTGCCACTCCCTTCTCCCTGGCTATGGACTCGATGTGATCGTTGCCAATGAATACCTAGATCTTTGCGACATTTTAGGGGTTTAATTCGTACTAAAACGTTCAAAGTGAGGTTTTCGAGCCACCTACTCTCGTAATCACAGTTTATCTATCCAACTTTGCTTCCTGATCCTGGGCACCTTCCTCAGATTGACACCCAAGCACTCAAAGATTTTTGAATAGGAGCTCCTGGCCATGCTATCGTTTCCTTCACAGACGAGGCAGAACTGAGTGAATCTATTATGATATGACGAAGAGAGAAACCACGCCAGACAACACGCATGCGCTGAATTGAGAGTTGTCACCGGCAACAAATGACCTATGGTACCCTGCACGCTCTTATAAGATGGAAATAGCACATTTTGCAAAGGAATGCCATCAAAGTTTGGTCTAATTTCGCTGTTGGTCTAATAATTATATATATACGGAGTGCATATAATTAGTATTTTATTTTCTTATATTATTTCCATTATTAATGTTCTTTAGTGTGTAAATTTGTTTCCTTATTTTTTGGTTTAGAATCCTTTTTATTTATTTAGTTGATATCTGGTATATGGTGGCTATAGGAATCATATAGCGCATAATAGAATACTTCTAGTCTTTCAGTAGGCTTTTTTCTCGGTGTAAGAATGTTTCTCAAATTATCCTTGATTAGCTGCCAACCCATTATTAGTGTTGTTTATGTGTTTCAGCGAGTTGTTGTTTTCAAGTTTGTTACGTTAGATTTGTATTCTATGTTCCGTTATATTCTTAGTTGTTTTTTCTAAGTGATCGATGAGTCTTCATATTAGATATTGTCTAATACTCTGCTATATAAGGTCATAACATAAATTAATGAGGAATTTTATTTAATGTTTTATATATATATATATATATACATATATACACACATATATATATATATATATATATATATATATATATATATATATATATATATATATATATATATATATATATATAATTTCACGGTGAAGGTAAGGACACATAGGAGGCTGAGGTACATGTGATTTATTTATCGAACAACGTTTCTGGCGTATCACCCATCTTCAGGTTCTAAAACAAAGTAATATAATACAGTTAAAGAATATTAAAAATATTAAAAATAATTAGGTTATGACTATGTAGGTAAATAAAAAATTAGAAAATAACTCAGGAATTTAAAAGTCAAGAGAATCAAATTATCAATCTAATATAACACTATTGAAACGAAAAAAACTCACAAAAAACGAAAAGTAAATAATTACTGTATAATATTGCTTACCGATAATTCAGGAATTTAAAAAGCAAGAGAATCAAATTATTAATCTAATGTAATCACTATTGACACGAAAAAAAAGCAAAAACACAAAAGTAAAAAATTACAGTATAATATTATACTGTAATTTTTTACTTTTGTTTTTTTGCCTTTTTTTTCGTGTTAATAGTGATTACATTAGATTAATAATTTGATATATATATATATATATATATATATATATATATATATATATATATATATATATATATATATATATATATATATATGTATATATATATGTATAAAATATATATATATATATATATATATATATATATATATATATATATATATGTATGTATATATATTATATATATATATATATATATATACATATATATATACATATATATATA